>CM069861.1:14466323-15723823 GCA_036172795.1 Pelodytes ibericus
CACCTTTATTTCATTGCCATCTTTATTCCATTTCCATCTTTATTCCATTGCCATACAGTATTGTAGCAGGAAGGATACATTGAGATTGAGTATGTCCTGGTTCCACTAACACTGCATTGTTACAATAGGTTACAAAATAAAATAATATTAAGATAGAATTAAACTAATTTAACACAGAACACGAACAGGTAATATAATCAGCCATGATTACAGGTGGATTCTGTATTGAGATATATTGACAGAGATCATGATTACAGGTGGATTCTGTATTGAGATATATTGACAGAGATCATGATTACAGGTGTATTCTGTATTGAGGTATATTGACAGAGATCATGATTACAGGTGTATTCTGTATTGAGGTATAGTGACAGAGATCATAATTACAGGTGTATTCTGTATTGAGGTATAGTGACAGAGATCATGATTACAGGTGGATTCTGTATTGAGATATATTGACAGAGATCATGATTACAGGTGTATTCTGTATTGAGATATATTGACAGAGATCATGATTACAGGTGGATTCTGTATTGAGGTATAGTGACAGATCATGATTACAGGTGGATTCTGTATTGAGATATATTGACAGAGATCATGATTACAGGTGGATTCTGTATAGAGGTATATTGACAGAGATTATGATTACAGGTGGATTCTGTATTGCAATATATTGACAGAGATCATGATTACAGGTGGATTCTGTATTGAGATATATTGACAGAGATCATGATTACAGGTGGATTCTGTATTGAGGTATAGTGACAGATCATGATTACAGGTGGATTCTGTATTGAGATATATTGACAGAGATCTGTTAAGGGATTTTATACGGGGAAGATTTGAGGGTGTCCATGAGGTTATTCCATAATTGTGGTGCTCTTTGGGAAAATGAAGATCGAGTCACTTTCTTTTTTATCGTGGTATAGTAAATAAAGTGCCAGTACTGGATCAGAGGTTATAGGAGGTGGGTACATCTGGGGAGAGTATTTCCCAAGTCATGGCTGGCTGAGCATTGTAGGCTTCATAAGTTTCAGATCTATCAAGCTGCGTGTAAATTGCTACTTACGTGGTATAACCTAAGTGGAGAGATTATGACGTAGGTAGAGACGGCAATGGGACATCCTGTCTCCAAATTCACACACACAGCTGGCCAGAATTCAGGTTATTATCAGGGATGTATCCGTGTGCACATGTACATATCCCAATATTACAGAAAGGACCAATCCCGCTCCTACTGCTCTCCCTACCCTCACCCCATCTTCATTGACACTCTGGGGCAGCCTCATCTGGTTCCAGCTGACCACCTTATCTCTCCTTATCAGTCAAGAGAGAGAGAGAGAGACAGCCAAGAGATTAAACCTTCTCAGAACAGGGGAGAGAGACAGTTACCAAGAGATACAACGAAATCAAACAATTCTGTGTGACCTGGCAAATATTCATACAGTGTACCTATCTGTGTCCACATCTGTGTATATATATATATATTCATACAGTGTACCTATCTGTGTCCACATCTGTGTATATATATATATTCATACAGTGTACCTATCTGTGTCCACATCTGTGTATATATATATATATTCATACAGTGTACCTATCTGTGTCCACATCTGTGTATATATATATATTCATACAGTGTACCTATCTGTGTCCACATCTGTGTATATATATATATTCATACAGTGTACCTATCTGTGTCCACATCTGTGTATATATATATATATTCATACAGTGTACCTATCTGTGTCCACATCTGTGTATATATATATATTCATACAGTGTACCTATCTGTGTCCACATCTGTGTATATATATATATATATTCATACAGTGCTCCTATGTGTCCACATCTGTGTATATATTTTTATATATATTTATACAGTGTACCTATCTGTGTCTATAAATATATATATATGTATATACAGTGTACCTATCTGTGCCTATAAATATATATATATGTATATACAGTGTACCTATCTGTGCCTATAAATATATATATATATATGTATATACAGTGTACCTATCTGTGCCTATAAATATATATATATGTATATACAGTGTACCTATCTGTGCCTATAAATATATATATATGTATATACAGTGTACCTATCTGTGCCTATAAATATATATATATGTATATACAGTGTACCTATCTGTGCCTATAAATATATATATATATGTATATACAGTGTACCTATCTGTGCCTATAAATATATATATATATATATATATGTATATACAGTGTACCTATCTGTGCCTATAAATATATATATATATATATATGTATATACAGTGTACCTATCTGTGCCTATAAATATATATATATGTATATACAGTGTACCTATCTGTGCCTATAAATATATATATATGTATATACAGTGTACCTATCTGTGCCTATAAATATATATATATATGTATATACAGTGTACCTATCTGTGCCTATAAATATATATATATATATATATGTATATACAGTGTACCTATCTGTGCCTATAAATATATATATATGTATATACAGTGTACCTATCTGTGCCTATAAATATATATATATGTATATACAGTGTACCTATCTGTGCCTATAAATATATATATATGTATATACAGTGTACCTATCTGTGCCTATAAATATATATATATGTATATACAGTGTACCTATCTGTGCCTATAAATATATATATATATGTATATACAGTGTACCTATCTGTGCCTATAAATATATGTATATACAGTGTACCTATCTGTGCCTATAAATATATATATATGTATATACAGTGTACCTATCTGTGCCTATAAATATATATATATGTATATACAGTGTACCTATCTGTGCCTATAAATATATATATATGTATATACAGTGTACCTATCTGTGCTTATATATTCATGTAAGTACAGATTTGCTTTCATATAACATTTTCTTTTCTATTTCATGTCTTGTTATCGGACAGATTTGGGGTGTGCTGTTTGGAGAATATTATTCTGATTTTACATGATTCCAGTGTATTAAAGTGAAATACATATGTCTAAAGGAGGAATATAATCCGCCTGTTTAAGGAATTACACTGCTTTTTATTTGCCGTATTCTCAAGTGAATCTTGTACCCGCCTGCTGGTAAAATGTGCTAATTTTACCGGACAGTCCACTCCAAGCACTATATACAGTATAATGCCTGGGATGTCCAAACTAAGCACTATATACAGTATAATGCCTGGAATGTCCAAACTAAGCACTATATACAGTATCATGCCTGGAATGTCCACATTAAGCACTATATACAGTATAATGCCTGGAGTGTCCACATTAAGCACTATATACAGTATAATGCCTGGAGTGTCCACATTAAGCACTATATACAGTATAATGCCTGGGATGTCCAAACTAAGCACTATATACAGTATAATGCCTGGAATGTCCAAACTAAGCACTATATACAGTATCATGCCTGGAATGTCCACATTAAGCACTATATACAGTATAATGCCTGGAGTGTCCACATTAAGCACTATATACAGTATAATGCCTGGAGTGTCCACATTAAGCACTATATACAGTATAATGCCTGGAGTGCCCACATTAAGCACTATATACAGTATAATGCCTGGAGTGCCCACATTAAGCACTATATACAGTATAATGCCTGGAGTGTCCAAACTAAGCACTATATACAGTATAATGCCTGGAGTGTCCACATTAAGCACTATATACAGTATAATGCCTGGAGTGTCCACATTAAGCACTATATACAGTATAATGCCTGGAGTTTCCACATTAAGCACTATATACAGTATAATGCCTGGAGTTTCCACATTAAGCACTATATACAGTATAATGCCTGGAGTGTCCACATTAAGCACTATATACAGTATAATGCCTGGAGTTTCCACATTAAGCACTATATACAGTATAATGCCTGGAGTGTCCACATTAAGCACTATATACAGTATAATGCCTGGAGTGTCCACATTAAGCACTATATACAGTATAATGCCTGGAGTGTCCACATTAAGCACTATATACAGTATAATGCCTGGAGTTTCCACATTAAGCACTATATACAGTATAATGCCTGGAGTGTCCACATTAAGAACTATATACAGTATAATGCCTGGAGTTTCCACATTAAGCACTATATACAGTATAATACCTGGAGTGTCCACACTAAGCACTATATACAGCATAATGCCTGGAGTGTCCACATTAAGCACTATATACAGTATAATGCCTGGAGTGTCCACATTAAGCACTATATACAGTATAATGCCTGGGGTGTCCAAACTAAGCACTAAGCAAGAGAACACATAACTTTAATTTCACGTGATAAACCTCAAAACACACCTATAGATACTCTCTTCCTTTCATGCAAAAATTCAGACTATACAGGGCTTAGAAAAAGCTACTTTACCTAGAAGAGGTGGAGAGATCTCCAGTATTCTGACCCGCTTGGACGTTAAATGGATCTTTTACCTCCACACATGAAAACCTAAAGGCCGTAATGCTGAATGTCTCACACTGTGTTCAGTAATCTGAGAGTAAAGCCTCTGATCACGTCTAGTTGCTTTTCCTTCTAGTTTATATACAACCATTTTCCTTTGTAGAAAACAAATGTAGGTATGTGTACCTTTAAATATGCAGGCAGATTGAAATGCCTTGAAACTTTATATACACTTAATAACTTTAGGGTTTTTTTCTATATTGAAAAGAACTACAAGTTATATAAGCCTTACAATATGTTATGGGGGTTTTTATTGCAGTGACCACGTTAGATACTCATTTATAATAAGCATTCCATGTGATTTAATGAAAGACAAGAAACTGAGTTTTTTTTTATTTTTAATGTATTATGTTAATGATCAGCAGAACAAATTATGATACATATTGATCTTAGAATCCTAAAGCACTTACCTTTTGTATTAATGCATTTATTTACGATACTAATATTCATTATTCATTTGTCTGTGTATTTTTCTATCATTCGTATATGCTTTTTCTTTTATTGTTTACACCTCCGTTTAGGAGACATTGTGCAATCTAATCACCTGTAACAAGCAGGGGTTGGTCTTACATGCTCTTTCTATTTAAACTGCAAGCACAGTTGTCCCTACCGCTTATGATTACGCGCTCAGCAGCACGAAACGCGTCAAGCTTGGGCATTTAGCCCCTTTTCTTGTCACTTCCGTATCGCTGCTTTCTATTTTCATGGTGTGCTGCTTTTACTTCTTCCGATATCAGTAAAGAATACGACTTTTAAAGGAATCTCCAACGGGGTACGTCTTGAAGCTTCTTGCTCTGGAAACCTAAGCACTGTATATATACAGTATAATGCCTGGAGTGTCCACATTATGCACTGTATGCAGTATAATGCCTGGAGTGTCCACATTAAGCACTATATACAGTATAATGCCTGGAGTGTCCAAACTAAGCACTGTGTACAGTATAATGCCTGGAGTGTCCACATTATGCACTGTATGCAGTATAATGCCTGGAGTGTCCAAACTAAGCACTGTATACAGTATAATGCCTGGAGTGTCCAAACTAAGCACTGTATACAGTATAATGCCTGGAGTGCCCACATTAAGCACTATATACAGTATAATGCCTGGAGTGTCCAAACTAAGCACTGTATACAGTATAATGCCTGGAGTGTCCAAACTAAGCACTGTATACAGTATAATGCCTGGAGTGTCCAAACAAAGCACTGTATACAGTATAATGCCTGGAGTGTCCAAACTAAGCACTGTATACAGTATAATGCCTGGAGTGTCCAAACTAAGCACTGTATGCAGTATAATGCCTGGAGTGTCCAAACTAAGCACTGTATGCAGTATAATGCCTGGAGTGTCCACATTATGCACTGTATGCAGTATAATGCCTGGAGTGTCCACATTATGCACTGTATGCAGTATAATGCCTGGAGTGTCCAAACTAAGAACTGTATGCAGTATAATGCCTGGAGTGTCCAAACTAAGCACTGTATACAGTATAATGCCTGGAGTGTCCAAACTAAGCACTTTATGCAGTATAATGCCTGGAGTGTCCAAATTATGCACTGTATGCAGAATAATGCCTGGAGTGTCCACATTATGCACTGTATGCAGTATAATGCCTGGAGTGTCCACATTATGCACTGTATGCAGTATAATGCCTGGAGTGTCCAAACTAAGCACTGTATACAGTATAATGCCTGGAGTGTCCAAACTAAGCACTGTATACTGTATAATGCCTGGAGTGTCCAAACGAAGCACTGTATGCAGTATAATGCCTGGAGTGTCCACATTATGCACTGTATGCAGTATAATGCCTGGAATGTCCACATTAAGCACTATATACAGTATAATGCCTGGAGTTTCCAAATTAAGCGCTGTATGCAGTATAATGCCTGGAGTGTCCAAACTAAGCACTGTATGCAGTATAATGCCTGGAGTGTCCACATTAAGCACTATATACAGTATAATGCCTGGAGTGTCCAAACTAAGCACAGTATGCAGTATAATGCCTGGAGTGTCCAAACTAAGCACTGTATGCAGTATAATGCCTGGGGTGTCCAAACTAAGCACTGTATACAGTATAATGCCTGGAGTGTCCAAACTAAGCACTGTATAATGCCTGGAGTGTCCAAACTAAGCGCTGTATACAGTATAATGCCTGGAGTGTCCAAACTAAGCACTGTATACAGTATAATGCCTGGGGTGTCCACATTAAGCACTGTATACAGTATAATGCCTGGGGTGTCCACACTAAGCACTGTATAATGCCTGGAGTGTCCAAACTAAGCAATGTATAATGCCTGGAGTGTCCACACTAGTCACTGTATAAAGTATAATGCCTGGGGTGTCCAAACTAAGCACTGTATACAGTATAATGCCTGGAGTGTCCACATAAGCACTGTATACAGGATAATGCCTGGAGTGTCCACATTAAGCACTATATACAGTATAATGCCTGGGGTGTCCAAACTAAGCACTGTGTACAGTATAATGCCTGGAGTGTCCACATTAAGCACTATATACAGTATAATGCCTGGAGTGTCCAAACTAAGCACTGTATACAGTATAATGCCTGGGGTGTCCAAACTAAGCACTGCATACTGTATAATGCCTGGGGTGTCCAAACTAAGCACTGCATACAGTATAATGCCTGGAGTGTCCACATTAAGCACTATATACAGTATAATGCCTGGAGTGTCCACATTAAGCACTATATACAGTATAATGCCTGGGGTGTCCAAACTAAGCACTGTATACAGTATAATGCCTGGAGTGTGCACATTAAGCACTATATACAGTATAATGCCTGGAGTGTCCACATTAAGCACTATATACAGTATAATGCCTGGAGTGTCCACATTAAGCACTATATACAGTATAATGCCTGGAGTGTCCAAACTAAGCACTGTGTACAGTATAATGCCTGGGGTGTCCAAACTAAGCACTGCATACAGTATAATGCCTGGAGTGTCCACATTAAGCACTATATACAGTATAATGCCTGGAGTGTCCACATTAAGCACTATATACAGTATAATGCCTGGGGTGTCCAAACTAAGCACTGTATACAGTATAATGCCTGGAGTGTCCACATTAAGCACTATATACAGTATAATGCCTGGAGTGTCCACATTAAGCACTATATACAGTATAATGCCTGGAGTGTCCACATTAAGCACTATATACAGTATAATGCCTGGAGTGTCCAAACTAAGCACTGTGTACAGTATAATGCCTGGGGTGTCCAAACTAAGCACTGCATACAGTATAATGCCTGGAGTGTCCACATTAAGCACTATATACAGTATAATGCCTGGAGTGTCCACATTAAGCACTATATACAGTATAATGCCTGGAGTGTCCAAACTAAGCACTGTATACAGTATAATGCCTGGGGTGTCCAAACTAAGCACTGCATACAGTATAATGCCTGGAGTGTCCACATTAAGCACTATATACAGTATAATGCCTGGAGTGTCCACATTAAGCACTATATACAGTATAATGCCTGGAGCGTCCACATTAAGCACTATATACAGTATAATGCCTGGAGTGTCCACATTAAGCACTATATACAGTATAATGCCTGGAGTGTCCAAACTAAGCACTGTGTACAGTATAATGCCTGGGGTGTCCAAACTAAGCACTGCATACAGTATAATGCCTGGAGTGTCCACATTAAGCACTATATACAGTATAATGCCTGGAGTGTCCACATTAAGCACTATATACAGTATAATGCCTGGGGTGTCCAAACTAAGCACTGTATACAGTATAATGCCTGGAGTGTCCACATTAAGCACTATATACAGTATAATGCCTGGAGTGTCCACATTAAGCACTATATACAGTATAATGCATGGAGTGTCCAAACTAAGCACTGTGTACAGTATAATGCCTGGAGTGTCCAAACTAAGCACTGCATACAGTATAATGCCTGGAGTGTCCACATTAAGCACTATATACAGTATAATGCCTGGAGTGTCCACATTAAGCACTATATACAGTATAATGCCTGGGGTGTCCAAACTAAGCACTGTATACAGTATAATGCCTGGAGTGTCCACATTAAGCACTATATACAGTATAATGCCTGGAGTGTCCACATTAAGCACTATATACAGTATAATGCCTGGAGTGTCCACATTAAGCACTATATACAGTATAATGCCTGGAGTGTCCAAACTAAGCACTGTGTACAGTATAATGCCTGGGGTGTCCAAACTAAGCACTGCATACAGTATAATGCCTGGAGTGTCCACATTAAGCACTATATACAGTATAATGCCTGGAGTGTCCACATTAAGCACTATATACAGTATAATGCCTGGGGTGTCCAAACTAAGCACTGTATACAGTATAATGCCTGGCGTGTCCACATTAAGCACTATATACAGTATAATGCCTGGAGTGTCCACATTAAGCACTATATACAGTATAATGCCTGGGGTGTCCAAACTAAGCACTGTATACAGTATAATGCCTGGAGTGTCCACATTAAGCACTATATACAGTATAATGCCTGGAGTGTCCACATTAAGCACTATATACAGTATAATGCCTGGAGTGTCCACATTAAGCACTATATACAGTATAATGCCTGGAGTGTCCAAACTAAGCACTGTGTACAGTATAATGCCTGGGGTGTCCAAACTAAGCACTGCATACAGTATAATGCCTGGAGTGTCCACATTAAGCACTATATACAGTATAATGCCTGGAGTGTCCACATTAAGCACTATATACAGTATAATGCCTGGGGTGTCCAAACTAAGCACTGTATACAGTATAATGCCTGGCGTGTCCACATTAAGCACTATATACAGTATAATGCCTGGAGTGTCCACATTAAGCACTATATACAGTATAATGCCTGGAGTGTCCAAACTAAGCACTGTGTACAGTATAAAGCCTGGAGTGTCCCCATGAACTGCATAAAAGGCAACAAAAGAAACACCATCAAAGACTGAAGTTGTTAACCCTGACATATTTACAAGCCTGCAAAAACACAGCTAATCCTTTTGGCAGATCTTGGATCGTTCTATTTAGTCTATTTTGTTCGTTGCTGAGATATTCACTGCCATTTGTGTTTCCCACATCATGCCTTGAATTATAGAGTCATGCACAGGACTGTGCGGCAGCACTGCTGCACAGATCTCTTCCTCCCTCGCTCCTGTAGTCTGCTAGCGCTCCATCTCTTCAGACTTCTGTTTATGACATCACCTTGTGGCCCTCATATTAGTCAATTTGCATAAGGCATCTCACGGTGATGTCATAAAACAGAGAAGGCACAGAAAATGTTCTGCCAACATTATACATACATTTTATTTTACAATGTAAATGCGCACTAAAAATGCGGTTTATGCGTCGCCGTCTCTTTAAGAATAAAAAGAGCAGCAGAAAAATGGTAGATCAAATGTGAAGCTGGGGACTCCTCTCTCCTTCACTGATAGATGTATCACAGCCAGTAACTGGAGAGGAGACGAACGGATTTTTCAGAAGTGTTTTTTCATTTCGAGCAGTAGAATCTGACTTGTCCAATTAGAGACTCCGGCGAGGACAGAGAGTGCCAGTCGTCGGACACAGGGGCGTGACAAATTTTCTGTAGACTTTAGGAGCCAGGCATACCAATTCAGGAGCCAGCCTGGTGAATATTAGGAGCCCGGGAAACGGAGTTCTATGTAAAACAATAATAATAAGAAAAAAGGTTAGGAGCCAATGGAGGGATCTTAGGAGCCCGAGCTCCGGGAATTTGTCAAACCTTGGCCTGACTTGTTTTGCTTTATGGATCTAGTCGTGGATACAGGTCCGACAGGTTAGGCGATTACTGATCATCTACATCCTGTCAGGTGTTTATCCTAAATTTAAAACGTTTATCATTTTTGCCCCCCCCCCCTTTTCATCTTTATAAAAGGGGGGCCAAAAGAGGTTCATGTTTTAAATTTCGGTTTTATTTCTGTTCACCAACATTTGTATAGTGGACTATTAACTAGAACTTTCACCAGCATCATATAAATAAACTCTTAGACCCAGTGAATGACCCGCGCACATTAATAGATTATTCTGGAGTGAGGCAGACCGGCGTTACCCCCCGCTGGATATCTCCGCTCTCACCTATATTTCGTGCACAGCTAAAAGCCAAGTAAATAATTCACTTGCATTTCTGCATCTGCATTAAATCTGTGGCCAACGACCACGTATTTATCCAAAACAAAGTCACAAGTGAGGCTGTGAATGTTTGTGTAGCCGCAAAACAACATTTAACCTTCGCTTGTTACCGCCCCCAACGACTGAATGCATCGTGTATGAAAGCGGCCATGTGACAGCAAGGTTCGGCCCACCTCACTTAAACAATGGCAGCCATTTATAGGGCTATGGAGGATACGAGAGGTTAAGTACCAGCAGGTAGCGTAATGTGGAGCGGTTAGAATGCTGGGATTCTATGAGGTGACTGAGCAGGTAGTGTAATGTGGAGCCGTTAGAATGCTGGGATTCTATGAGGTGACTGAGCAGGTAGTGTAATGTGGAGCCGTTAGAATGCTGGGATTCTATGAGGTCACTGAGCAGGTAGCGTAATGTGGAGCGGTTAGAATGCTGGGATTCTATGAGGTGACTGAGCAGGTAGTGTAACGTGGAGGCGTTAGAATGCTGGGATTCTATGAGGTAACTGAGCAGGTAGCGTAATGTGGAACCGTTAGAATGCTGGGATTTTATGAGGTCACTGAGCAGGTAGAGTCATGTGGAGCAGTTAGAATGCTGAGATTCTATGAGGTCACTGAGCAGGTAGCATCATGTGGAGCCATTAGAATGCTGGGATTCCATGAGGTCACTAAGCAGGTAGCATACTGTGGAGCCGTTAGAATGCTGGGATTCTATGAGGTCACTGAGCAGGTAGCGTAATGTGGAGCCGTTAGAATGCTGGGATTCTATGAGGTGACTGAGCAGGTAGCGTGATGCGGGCCCGTTAGAATGCTGGGATTCTATGAGGTGACTGAGCAGGTAGCGTGATGCGGAGCCGTTAGAATGCTGGGATTCTATGAGGTGACTGAGCAGGTAGTGTAATATGGAGCCGTTACAATGCTGGGATTCTATGAGGTGACTGAGCAGGTAGTGTAATGTGGAGCCGTTAGAATGCGGGGATTCTATGAGGTCACTGAGCAGGTAGTGTAATGTGGAGTCGTTAGAATGCTGGGATTCTATGAGGTGACTGAGCAGGTAGTGTAATGTGGAGCCGTTAGAATGCGGGGATTCTATGAGGTCACTGAGCAGGTAGTGTAATGTGGAGCCGTTAGAATGCGGGGATTCTATGAGGTCACTGAGCAGGTAGTGTAATGTGGAGCGGTTAGAATGCTGGGATTCTATGAGGTAACTGAGCAGGTAGTGCAATGTGGAGCCGTTAGAATGCTGGGATTCTATGAGGTCACAGAGCAGGTAGTGTAATGTGGAGGCGTTAGAATGCTGGGATTCTATGAGGTGACTGAGCAAGTAGTGTAATGTGGAGCCGTTAGAATGCTGGGATTCTATGAGGTAACTGAGCAGGTAGTGCAATGTGGAGCCGTTAGAATGCTGGGATTCTATGAGGTCACTGAGCAGGTAGTGTAATGTGGAGCCGTTAGAATGCTGGGATTCTATGAGGTAACTGAGCAGGTAGTGCAATGTGGAGCCGTTAGAATGCTGGGATTCTATGAGGTCACTGAGCAGGTAGTGTAATGTGGAGCCGTTAGAATGCTGGGATTCTATGAGGTAACTGAGCAGGTAGTGTAATGTGGAGGCGTTAGAATGCTGGGATTCTATGAGGTAACTGAGCAGATAGTGTAATGTGGAGTCGTTAGAATGCTGGGATTCTATGAGGTAACTGAGCAGGTAGTGTAATGTGGAGTCGTTAGAATGCTGGGATTCTATGAGGTAACTGAGCAGGTTGTGTAAGGTGGAGGCGTTAGAATGCTGGGATTCTATGAGGTAACTGAGCAGGTTGTGTAACGTGAAGCCGTTAGAATTCTGGGATTCTATGAGGTCACTGAGCAGGTAGTGTAATGTGGAGCCGTTAGAATGCTGGGATTCCATGAGGTAACTGAGCAGGTTGTGTAACGTGAAGCCGTTAGAATTCTGGGATTCTATGAGGTCACTGAGCAGGTAGTGTAACGTGGAGGCGTTAGAATGCTGGGATTCTATGGAGGTGACTGAGCAGGTAGTGTAATGTGGAGGCGTTAGAATGCAGGGATTCTATGAGGTCACTGAGCAGGTAGTGCAATGTGGAGGCGTTAGAATGCTGGGATTCTATGAGGTCACTGAGCAGGTAGTGTAATGTGGAGGCGTTAGAATGCTGGGATTCTATGAGGTCACTGAGCAGGTAGTGTAATGTGGAGGCGTTAGAATGCTGGGATTCTATGAGGTCACTGAGCAGGTAGTGTAATGTGAAGCCGTTAGAATTCTGGGATTCTATGAGGTCACTGAGCAGGTAGTGTAACGTGGAGGCGTTAGAATGCTGGGATTCTATGGAGGTGACTGAGCAGGTAGTGTAATGTGGAGCCGTTAGAATTCTGGGATTCTATGAGGTCACTGAGCAGGTAGTGTAACGTGGAGGCGTTAGAATGCAGGGATTCTATGAGGTCACTGAGCAGGTAGTGTAACGTGGAGGCGTTAGAATGCTGGGATTCTATGGAGGTGACTGAGCAGGTAGTGTAATGTGGAGCCGTTAGAATTCTGGGATTCTATGAGGTCACTGAGCAGGTAGTGTAACGTGGAGGCGTTAGAATGCTGGGATTCTATGGAGGTGACTGAGCAGGTAGTGTAATGTGGAGGCGTTAGAATGCAGGGATTCTATGAGGTCACTGAGCAGGTAGTGCAATGTGGAGGCGTTAGAATGCTGGGATTCTATGAGGTCACTGAGCAGGTAGTGTAATGTGGAGGCGTTAGAATGCTGGGATTCTATGAGGTCACTGAGCAGGTAGTGTAATGTGAAGCCGTTAGAATGCAGGGATTCTATGAGGTCACTGAGCAGGTAGTGTAATGTGGAGGCGTTAGAATGCTGGGATTCTATGAGGTCACTGAGCAGGTAGTGTAATGTGAAGCCGTTAGAATGCAGGGATTCTATGAGGTCACTGAGCAGATAGTGTAATGTGGAGGCGTTAGAATGCTGGGATTCTATGAGGTCACTGAGCAGGTAGTATTTAAAAATAGTGCCAATATAGGTTTTATTTTTTGAAAATCCTAACACATTCCATATCCTTTAACTTGGATGCCTTCCATACAGTATAAATGTGTGAGGGGTCATTAAACTGCACGTTAAGGCTACTAGTTTATGAAGGGCTACACATTGGGGGGTATTTTATTATTTTTAATATATTTACGTACATCACAGCAGTACAGGAATTCGATGCAAACATTAATCCCACACCTATTCAATATAATTTAGAACAAATTATAGAGCAAACCAGCCAACAACAGATTAGTAAAGATCAACAAGGTCAAATAAAAATCATCGGCTTTACGCCATTCCAAAGAGGTCACATGACCGAGCGCTTTCCAGACATAGCCAATCATAGCAGGAACAAAAGGTAAAAATACCTTGTAGCTTCTGTTCTGTGACAGTGTAGTGTATGCACAGTTCATTAATAAAGAGCGGATCAGTCAGCAGGAACGTTTTGCTTGGTTTCCATAGTGATTGGAGTGTTGGGGGGGGGGGGGAGATCTATATAGATTTCATTTAAAGGGACACCCACCAAAAAAAATGAAAAAGGTTTTATTTATTTTGTATTGTTGATTTCAGATATATTTTTTGTTTTTGTTATGTGACTGTATTTAAAAAAATATGTAACTAAACAAGTGCGACTGGGGCCGCCATTTTGTGAAATATAGTGTTTTTGGGTTCCACCCCCTAGTTACGTTACAGCACTAGTATCTCACTTTGGGGCTGGGGACACAGAATGCAGTCTATAAGTCAGAATTCTGACAATAGACTTGCATTGAATGGGAGGGTAATGTAACTATTACATCACAAGGGGGCAGAGTTATGATCCTGTTTGATCAGGTCAATCTCCTCTATTTGTGTTGGAAGGCAGGTAAAAAAAAAAGTTGTACAAAGCCACCTAGTCCTGCCCACTATGATACACATGAGCCATTAATAGAGCAGGGGAGTATCTTATGACATCATCATGCAGTCTTTGGCCACAGTTGCATAGTGAGACTGGCTGAAAGATTTTGGAGGATGTTGCATCATGGGAAATATTCACAAAAGGGAGCAAGGAGATAAACACCTAATTTTATTTTTCCTTTTATATGCAATTAATTCAATTATATAAAAAAAAAAAACCAGTGGCATATGATTTATATATGTGTTTGTTTTAAATGACCAGGTTATCTAGTTATATCTTATGTAAGTGGTAGTGTTCCTTTAAAGTCCTGTTAGTGCATATCCCCTGGACTTTGGTCTATGGCATGGATTCTGAATGTTCATGTTTGTATAGGAGAGACGAACTCACAATAGATTGTGTTGTAGCTGTAAGTCTACAGTTGTATGTATCCACATATACACCAGTCTCCAGACAAGATTGTAAGATGGGAATAAATCCAGCACATTTATAATTTAGAATCTGAGTCAAACGAACAAGGAAATGGCACAGACGGCAGCTTGGAATATAAACGTATAACGTTAAAAAATACAAAAATTGGGATTATGAAGTAGGCTACCATCCAGCCCATATTTTACCAGAATGCCGGTAAAAAAAACCAAACAAACAAAAATATGGCTTTAAGCCAATATTAGCTTTATGGAGGTAATAAAATGGGCAATTATATATATATATATATATTTTTTTTTTTAAAGAAATGGTGACAACAAAATAAAGCAAAGTACCACCACGCATCTCTTAAATTCATAAAAACACGTGGACCTATACACTAAAGGGCCACTAGGGGTGCCACATTTTCTTTTAAAATAAAAATATAATAATAATACCGCCATGCTATTGCCTCCACAGGCCAGTTTTTTTTTTTTTTACTTGCCTGCCCTAGGGGTCACTGACATACATAAACTTCACCAGGGACAGCCTGCCATGGCAGCCCCCTGTATTAGGATTGATTCCCTTCTGAACCATAAAAGTTATTTAACAGGTGTCTCCTACTACTATGACATCACCTTGTGATTTATGCAAGTTGCAAATTTCCCTTTGAAATAGTAGTTAATTTGCATATCAAGTCGCGGATGATGTCATAAGCAGAAGACAGATTCAAAAAAATCATTTTTCCTCTTATTTGATGCATTTGCTCGCGGTTCTGCTTGTACAACGTATAGATCCTTTTAAATCACTTTGTAATCTTTACATTCACAGTATAAGCATGGTCCTGGAAGCCTATCAAATGGTCTGGGGTCACAGAAAGTGCAGGGGTCTCTCACACATACTAGATCATAAAGTAGATGTCAAAACCACATTTTTTGTCAGTCAAGTTTGGGCTTGATTGTTCCCTTAATGAGGACTGTCCATGGATGGAATCATTACAGGAAAGTTACAAGCCATTAATATAACCCAGGCTTGCTCAATGTGGCCAACAAACTACTAGGGAGATGCAAAAAACAACAGTAATTTATCGGAAAAGTCGCTGCACGAATCGCTGAGATTGTGATGGGGATAGAGCAGGGCCTTAAATAGGACTTAATAAATAAATGAACAAACAACTGCTAATCCAGGTTGCACTTAACGAATATTCATTTTATTACGGAACATAGACTGTGACTGCAGATAATTGGTCCGTCAGCAAGCTAGCTTTTGATCAGTAGAAAGAGGGAAGTGCTCATGCCATTGTACAGAGCGCTGGTGAGACCTCACTTGGAGTATTGTACAGAGCACTGGTGAGACCTCACTTGGAGTACTGTACAGAGCGCTGGTGAGACCTCAATTGGAGTACTGTACAGAGCGCTGGTGAGACCTCAATTGGAGTACTGTACAGAGCGCTGGTGAGACGGAGTACTGTACAGAGCGCTGGTGAGACCTCACTTGGAGTACTGTACAGAGCGCTGGTGAGACCTCACTTGGAGTATTGTACAGAGCACTGGTGAGACCTCACTTGGAGTATTGTACAGAGCACAGGTGAGACCTCACTTGGAGTACTGTACAGAGCGCTGGTGAGACCTCACTTGGAGTACTGTACAGAGCGCTGGTGAGACCTCACTTGGAGTACTGTACAGAGCACAGGTGAGACCTCACTTGGAGTACTGTACAGAGCACAGGTGAGACCTCACTTGGAGTATTGTACAGAGCACAGGTGAGACCTCACTTGGAGTATTGTACAGAGCACAGGTGAGACCTCACTTGGAGTATTGTACAGAGCACAGGTGAGACCTCACTTGGAGTATTGTACTGAGCACTAGTGAGACCTCACTTGGAGTACTGTACAGAGCACCGGTGAGACCTCACTTGGAGTATTGTACAGAGCAACGGTGAGACCTCACTTGGAGTATTGTATAGAGCACTGGTGAGACCTCACTTGGAGTAATGTACAGAGCACTGGTGAGACCTCACTTGGAGTACTGTACAGAGCGCTGGTGATATCTGACTTGGAGTAATGTACAGAGCACTGGTGAGACCTCACTTGGAGTAATGTACAGAGCGCTGGTGAGACCTCACTTGGAGTAATGTACAGAGCGCTGGTGAGACCTCACTTGGAGTACTGTACAGAGCACTGGTGAGACCTCACTTGGAGTATTGTACAGAGCACAGGTGAGACCTCACTTGGAGTATTGTACAGAGCACAGGTGAGACCTCACTTGGAGTATTGTACAGAGCACAGGTGAGACCTCACTTGGAGTATTGTACAGAGCACAGGTGAGACCTCACTTGGAGTATTGTACAGAGCGCTGGTGAGACCTCACTTGGAGTATTGTACAGAGCACAGGTGAGACCTCACTTGGAGTATTGTACAGAGCACTAGTGAGACCTCACTTGGAGTACTGTACAGAGCGCTGGTGAGACCTCACTTGGAGTACTGTACAGAGCGCTGGTGAGACCTCACTTGGAGTACTGTACAGAGCGCTGGTGAGACCTCACTTGGAGTACTGTACAGAGCACAGGTGAGACCTCACTTGGAGTACTGTACAGAGCACAGGTGAGACCTCACTTGGAGTACTGTACAGAGCGCTGGTGAGACCTCACTTGGAGTACTGTACAGAGCACTGGTGAGACCTCACTTGGAGTACTGTACAGAGCACTGGTGAGACCTCACTTGGAGTACTGTACAGAGTGCTGGTGAGACCTCACTTGGAGTACTGTACAGAGCACTGGTGAGACCTCACTTGGAGTACTGTACAGAGCACTAGTGAGAACTCACTTGGAGTACTGTACAGAGCGCTGGTAAGACCTCACTTGGAGTACTGTACAGAGCACAGGTGAGACCTCACTTGGAGTATTGTACGCAGTTCTGGAGACCGTATCTCCAGAAGGATATTGATACTTTGGAGAGAGTTCAGAGAAGGGCTACTAAACTGGTTCATGGGTTGAAGGATAAAACTTACCAGGAAAGGTTCAAGCATCTTAATATGTATAGCTTGGAGGAAAGACGTAACAGGGGGGGATATGATAGAAACATTTAAATACATAAAGGGAATCAACACAGTAAAGGTGGAGAGTATATTTATTAGTCTTATATTAGAGGGACAAAGGTGTAAAAGCAATATCAGGAAGTATTACTTTACTGAGAGGGTAGTGGATGTATGGAATAGCCTTCCAGCGGAAGTGGCAGAGGTGAAGGAATAAATTGGACACACTAGTTGGGCCGAATGTTTCTTATCTGCCGACACATGCTTTCCGTTTCAGCTCAGTGAATACGGATACGCATTCTTAAAAGAGCGAGTAAAGGCAAAAATATATTTTTTCTTCAAATTAGCCTTTTCTTAATGCTCTTTAAATAATTTTGCTGTAATCTATGGAGGACAAAGAATTACCAAAAGATTTGCAGAAATACCTTGGGTTCTGTCATTTCAGGAGCCTGCTTGCTGGCGTGAATCTGGAGTGAATCTGTCCTGCTTGCTGGCGTGAATCTGGAGTGAATCTGTCCTGCTTGCTGGCGTGAATCTGTCCTGCTTGCTGGCGTGGATCTGTCCATCAGCATTGCTCCTCTGCCATTGGTCAATCATCCGGTCAGTCTTTGTGTGACATCCTTTTCTGATTGGCCTGGGATGGCTTTATCTGACAGTGGAGAACTGCACATACGTCATGGGCTGAGCAGGATAGGAGTTGCCGTCCTCATCTTCTGCCCCCCGGCGAGCAGCGATGATCTGCACCATGTATGAGATGACTTGCAGTCCATATCACCTAGGAATGACTTCCATGCTGACCCAGCTAACACTCTGTGAGATGAAGCATAAAATGGCAGCTCTGGAAAGAACCATATTTACCATGACACTGGCAGCATTGGTTAGTGTTCAAGCCAAAGAGACTCAACAATAAAAGCGTCAACACCA
Source organism: Pelodytes ibericus (assembly GCA_036172795.1). Lineage (NCBI taxonomy): Eukaryota > Metazoa > Chordata > Amphibia > Anura > Pelodytidae > Pelodytes > Pelodytes ibericus. Next base: position 14,485,265 of record CM069861.1, read on the forward strand.
TTCTTGATATAGGTTACATTCTGCTTTACCCCTACTTCAGTTCTTCCCATTAGGAAACAAAATCAGTACAAATATACCAAAATAAATAAATAAAACCCCCCTTTCCACTGTGACCTATAATCACAATAATACTAATAGTTGTCACTTTTCTGTGGTCTATTGACCAGCAAACCAGAATTCAGGCATGGATAGCCGATTAGGAATGACAGGCAACTTGGATTCTTTTTTCCCACTTCGGCTATTAATGCCTGATTTGGCAGTTCACCTTTCAGTGAATGGATTCCAGACAGGCTGGCTGGCACATGACCTGTATGTGATAAAATGTACTGTCAAGGCCTGACAAAGACCCCCGTAGGGTTGAAACTCTGCCGCTTTGGTGACTAAACACCCCACTCGATTGAGTGCTTTGCGATTCGTTTTATTTCTGGCGTGATAAAAGGTCAGCTCCCGGGGTGAGAAACTGGAAACGCACACATTATATTCAACACGTCAATCAGAGATAGACATTTTATTGCCTTGAATTGTCATTAGCAGCATCTAAAAAACATCCATGGAAAAAAATGGTATCTATAAGGAGGGTTAATGGAGGTGCTCTGGGATCCGTACCGGGCGGGGGGTGTGCAGACAAGAGTGGGGGCGGTGTGAGGTCTCTGCTACGGAGTGTAAGGACAAAAACCTCTATAACCAGCTACAGCACAGGTTAGCATGACCGTGAAAAAAAGCCAGAGCCCCATTAAAGCAGGCAGGAGCCTCAAAAAGGGCCACGTCCACCTTGCAGACCTTGAGAAGAACAGCTCTGTCCTACAGTACAGAACCAGATGATCATCACATCAGATTAGAAACTGGGGGGGGGGTCTTTATAACAAGGTAAATACTGGGCCAAAGTTCCAAAAATGATGTCACCAGCAGGAACATTCCATTGGTTTCCATGGAGACTGGACCACTTTTACAACTTCATCCCACCATTTACTATTATACATAACCCCCTCTGTGTGGAAAAAGACAGACAGACAGACACTCTATAAATCCAGTTATGGAGCACTAGAGGATGATGGGAGCAGGTATTCCATAGACCCAGATAAGGCGCTGTGCAGGCTGGGGGCAGGACACTGCTAGGGGTGCAATATTCTTTGTAGGCCGGGATGAGACACACCAGGGACGTCAAGACACTGTGTTTTAGATGCTCTGCCGGTTCCGTGGGGGTGCGGCCAAGATGCTGTGCCGTTTTATCAGGTCACACAACTGTCCACTGAAGTACCGTGCTGTCCTTCCCGCCGGTGGAGAGCAGACCGCTGTCATCGTGCAGGAAACTGACGCGGGTCACATGACTGCTGTGTCCATCATATTTATGGCTGGGTGCCTGATATCAAAAGAACAGAGGGTCATCATGTGTTCCTCTGGTGTATATGTACATATCTGTATACCCAGATATAATACTGTATATACACTATACAAGTACATGTCCGATATAAAATCAAGATTTCGTTTGCCGAAATTGGTTGATAAAAAAAAAAAAAAAAAATATTTAAAACATGTTTCATTGAAAGATTGCATCAAGTGTAGTATTTTTTAAGTAGAAATGTTTTAATGAAACAATATAAATAAATAATCGTTTGCTGTATCAAGGGGCAGCCATGTTGTTTAGAATGTCAGAACTCCCTTCTTCTCACCCAAGATTCTAAACATGTCCACCCCGATAGAGCGGTACAGAGCAATGCTCAATAAAATGTACTTTCTTTGTATTGTTTCATTAAAATATGTGTATTTAAAATGCCTACACTTTATGCAATCTTTCAGTTAAACATTATATTAGCGACAGTCATCATTTAAGGAGATTCCACAGTAGGCTTAGAATTAAAAAACACAAAAAGGGACAAACCATTATCACACATACTGCCCTTCCTGCTGGTTTTGGCTGAGCTGGCTAGAGAGCTGACTGGCTCCTCACACTTACAGGCTCTGCCTCAGAGTGATATGGAAAGACATATGGTCTCCGGTGCCCAGTAACTAACACATCCCAGCACACACAGCTCTTACCCGAGGCACGATGCAGGGATAGCTGTACAGATGCACTTTCCCAAAATCATCGCCTGTGGCCACCAGCTTCTTGTCGTGCGACCGAGTCACAGAATTGATGTCTGTGCCATCTGCTCCATCTGGCCATATGCCTAGCGGGAAGAGAGCAGAGCGCTGAGGAAGAACATACGGGGGGGGGGGGGTGAACAGCAGATTGAACACACAAGGGAGTTGGTTACCCAACAGCAAATCTGTAAGGGGCATTATGGGTGATGCTCTTTAACACCAAGATGGTTACCAATTAATACAGGTCATAGTGGGAATAAATCAGATCCCCCCCTTTGGGATTTTTTTCCCTAACATTTCAGCTGTATTGGGAACCATCTCGCAGACTGTGCAATGCAAGGAATTCCACAATAAATCCCAGTCTCGGAATATTATTACATTACATTAACATTTATTTGTACAGCGCCACCAATTCTCGAAGCGCTTGGTACAGAGCAAAGAAAGGAACTACATACTAAGTTAGACAAACTAGTACAGAATGGTACATGAGGTAGAGAACCCTGCTCGTAAGCTTACAATCTAGAGGGAATGGGGTCAATGACACAATTAAGGGATTGAAGAGGTCAGAGAGATTGAAGTTGTAGAAACAGTAGAGTGGATGGGAGGCATTAGGTGGGATAGGTCAAAGAGGGAGTGTGTGTTCCAGCTAGGTTGGGTAGTAGGCCTCTCTAAAGAGATGAGTTTTGAGGGACTTTTTAAAGTTTGAAAACGAGGGAGAGAGCTGGATGCTCCGGGGAAGGGAGTTCCAGAGAGAGGGGGCAGCTCGGGCGAAATCTTGGAGACGCGAGTGAGAAGTGGTGATGAGATTAGAAGAGAGTGTTAACCCCTTGGAGGAGCGCAAAGGTCGTGTAGGGAAGTAGCGGTTAACAAGGGAGGAAATGTACGTAGGAGCAGAGGAGTGGAGGGCTTTGTAGGTTAATGACAGAATTTTAAATTTTATCCTCGAGCAGACGGGAAGCCAGTGGAGGGCGTTTCAGAGAGGAGCTGCCGAATCAGACCGACGTGCAAGAAAGATGAGTCTGGCAGCCGCATTTTGGATAGACTGTAGGGGAGCCAGACGAACCAGAGGTAGTCCAGTCAGAAGACCGTTACAGTAGTCCAGGCGAGAGATCACAAGCGAGTGCACTAGAATTTTGGCGGTCTCTTCGCTGAGGAACGGACGAATGCGGGCAATGTTCCTTAGGTGCAGCCGACAGGATCTGGCCAAGGACTGGATTTGAGGAAGGAAGGAGAGAGCAGAGTCAAAAGTGACCCCAAGACATCGAACACGGTCAGCCGGTACGATCGTAGTATTATCAACGTTGACCGTGAACCCAGGTGTAGGGACAGAGTTTGAGGGAGGGAAGATAATGAGTTCTGTTTTGGAGAGGTTAAGTTTCAGGTAGCGATCAGACATCCAAGCGGAGATGGCTGACAGACACTCAGCTACTCGTGACACTAGAGAGGGAGTGAGGTCAGGGGAGGAGAGGTAGAGCCGAGTATCATCCGCGTACAAGTGGTAGTGAAAGCCAAAAGAGCGGATGAGTTCTCCCAGAGAGGTAGTGTAGAGGGAAAACAACAGCGGGCCAAGGACCGATCCTTGCGGAACACCAACAGAGAGCGGAACAGGTGACGATGTCGCTCCAGCAAACGACACCGAATAGGAGCGCTCAGATAAGTACGACTCGATCCAAGAGAGTGCCAAGCGAGGATAATGTATTCAGAAGGAGGCGGTGGTCAACGGTGTCAAAGGCAGCAGAGAGATCTAAGAGGATCATCACCGAGAAGTGGCCTTTAGATTTGGCAGCAAGGAGGTCATTTGATACTCTAGTAAGGGCTGTTTCAGTAGAGTGTAAGGGTCTAAAGCCAGATTGAAAAGGGTCAAGTAGGTTATTGTGAGTCAGAAAGTCTGTCAGTCGCGAGTGCACTGTTTTCTCCAGCAACTTGGACACAAAGGGGAGAAGGGATATAGGACGGTAGTTAGACGGAAGAGTAGGATCGAGGGAAGATTTTTTCAAGACAGGTACGATTTGGGCTTGCTTGAAGGTTGACGGTACTATTCCAGAGGACAGGGAGAGGTTGATGAGATGGGTTAGAGTTGGACAAAGTAGAGGGGAAAGAGAGGATACAAGGTGAGATGGGATGGGATCAAGCGCACAAGTAGTAGATTTCGAGGAGGAAAGCAGATCGTCAACCTCTTGGAATATGAGGATTTTCAGGATTACAAGCAGCATGCACACAGATAGGGTGACCACTATCATACTCTCCGTGACAGTGTATTGTCACAGGTGGACACCCGTATTCGATCCAAAAGGTACCCGAATGGCATTGACAAATGGCAGCCAATCAGATTCTGTAGAAATAAATCCTGATAATGCCCCATGCAGGTTCCAGTGCCAGTTATATTGCACAGTAGACTCTAGTTTAAATAATGCAACGATTCCTGCTTCTGTGCCTTGAATCAATTTGGCCAGAGGCAGGTAGGGTGGAATATTTAACATTAAAAACACAAGTAATAGTTTTCTGGCCCTGTTGGAATAAGGGGGATCAGTCTACCGCCAATTCCATTACCAGTGCTTGCAGGTATCAATGTATAACACAAATAATAATAATAAATAAATAAATAAATAATACCATATTTGGCAACAACAGAATTACAAGTTAACTTTGTTTTTCTCTTCTCCAATTTATTATCTCCCCTGTGGGCACAATATGCAAACATACGATATTCTAAATGTATTTTTTTCCTCTTGATCAATGCATTTGCTTTCAGTTGTGTCAAGGCACTGTACAAATAAATTTAAATTCCGGGGGAAGTGCTATTTAGGTTCCTTTCCCCAATATACCTAGATGCTTTCCTAAGGAGATTCATTAAAGAGTTTAGATGAACAAAGAAGTGGCCATGCAAAGCCCAGCTCTCGCTCTCTCTGGTCCTGGTGGAAAAATCTGTCAAATAAACCTTTCCATTTTTGCAGTAGGATTTTTTTTTTTTAGAATATAATGGGCTCTATTGAAGCAGCTCACTTATCACTGGTTTATAACTCACAATTATTCTATTACAGTTAATGATATTCAAAACCCTGAAATAAAAAAAAAAGAGCCTCTTTTATTGAATACTGACCATTATTAATATTATAATTAATTCTGATTCCTCACAAACTGTGCATCACCTTTCACCCAACTGATCCTAAGAGGGAGGAAAATTCTCTTACATCTAATTCGTTTCGGTAAAAGAATTGGACTGTGTCAGGTGTAGAAATACAGGGAACAAGGGAAAGAAATGCATTCAAATTAGGGAATTCCTCAGGCCTTCCTCAGCCATTAGAGGGTGAAATCTCTTAATTATATATGTACAATAAAGAGTTTAAAAAGTGCAACTAAACTCCCCCCCCCCCCCCCCCCCCCCCAGTGTATCCTCTGACCGGCAGTCATGATTTTTCATTGGATGCATCGGGGCTATGGCTGTCGCTGACAGTCTCTCTCTACTAGCGACTCACTCCGCTAGGTCTCCTCAGTTGGTGGCATTCAAAAAACAAAAAAGGTCTCTCGCAGCACTAGCAGAGAGAAACCGTGAGCCCCGACGCACCCCGATAAGACAGAGCAGGGAGAGCCCCCCCGCACAGATAGTCAGTCTTCGGCTACGAAGCAGAGATAAAGTAAAGTAAACAAGCAGTGTCTCTGCGTTGGGTTTACTGGAGGGGGGGGAGGGAGGAGACTATTTTAAATGTAAAGAAAGCAAGGGTTAAAAAAAAAAAAAAGTGTCCTTTACAGAAACGAAAATACAAATAAGAAGTAATATATCTGACAATCAAGTAACCAGATTTGGATAATGGATACATTCAGTTCAGGCAGATTCTGTCATCAGTCTACAAGGGCCATAAATACCATAGGAACCTTCATGTATGGTCTGGCACGTGTCACATGACCCATTAACATGTCACAGACGTGCAGAACATCAAAAAGAGATAAGAAAACAAGATTAAACACGGTCTCCCAACTGGGTCCATAAACTCTGTAACACGTCTTCCCTCTATATTATCTACCCCTTGGGGTATCAGAGGGAAACTAGTACTAGATCTCTATATTTTTTCCATATGCTTTGAAAAGTATGTGAGTGCTAGGAGTAGGGAGGTAGGACTAGTAATTACTAGTCCTACCTCCCTACTCCATGCACTCACATACTTTTCAAAGCATATGGAATATGAATATATATATATATATATATATATATATATATATATATATATATATATATATATATATATATATATAGAGAGAGAGAGAGAGAGATCTAGTACTAGTTTCCCTCTGATACCCCAAGGGGTAGACGATCACTGTACTTACCCAGGACACGGAAGTTCAGGGTACAGGAGGCTTTCTCCCATTCTGCATTACGAACCATATCAGCACTAACTATCTGCTTGCTGGAATCAGGGTCCCCTGTGTGCGAGAGGAAGGAACATTATCTTTACATTACAGAATGCATTAAATAAAAGGGTACAGAGAAGAGAGACACTGATGGGCAAACGCCATGGGTTCTTTGATACATTATGGTATGTTATAGGGATAGTGTGACAATTAATGGACTATTGATGTTCTTTGGACCTTGGCAGACACTGGTGTCCTTTTACACACACTCTTTTGCCTATACCTGGTGAAGCCTACAGTACCCGTAAGTAGGGGAACTCATGGGAACCAAAAAAAAAAAAAACCACACAAACAGGACAGGCGCACTGACCGTGAAAAATGTATAAATATTTACTCCAATCCATCAGCTTTTTCCTGTGCTGTATTTTTCGGTTGCGTGTTGAAGAACGACTTAATGATTTTATCTTGTTACATATATAAAATTATACTGGTCCTTCAACAAAATGGCCGAACATACAGCTGTACTGTTGGATACAGACAGTGAGTGGTATTAAGGCATCTATTCAGGTCAATGGCAAGAAAAAAAGAAGGGTGATTGAGATTGATGGCTGCCTGGTGTAAAATGAATGGAGTGAGACTTGAGACACATCATTTCATAGTGTCTGGGAGAAAGAAGGAAAGCTGGAGAATTGAGGACATGCGTGAGATCATGAAATCTCTTAATCTTTGGCACAGTTGTTAGTTCTTGTTCCTGATTACAAGGTAGAAAGAAATTTACAAGTCTCAGCAAGAGCTGCCGACTGGTCACACGGCTAATCTGCAGCGCTCTACGGAGAGATCCTGCATGAATAGACAGGATGTCTGGAACCAAAGTGACCAGTTACTAAGTTACCAAACTTGTCATGAAGCCAGGGTCCCAAATCGGGGGGGGGGGGGGGGGGGCTGCATTCACATCTCTGAAAGCTGCCAGCATCAGGCAGTAGAGCTGGGCTTCTGATCCAGGGACACAGTATCTAATTGCTGGTAATATTTGGCTGTGTTATCATGTGCAAGGTTGAGATTTGAATGGAGACCCCCGTGTTTACAGCCACTGGATTACACCCACACCTTGTAATGTGGATGCCAATTAACTAAACGCTCTAATATCCTGTGCAAGATAACTTTGGTCGGGTGCATGGATTTAGTCAGCATCTCCCTGTTCCTGGACCGGAGTTATTCTAGATTTATTAAGATCTTGCTAGTTTTGAAGGGGGGGGGTGTCTTCTCCTGTGGTTCATAAATCATAGTCTGCCCTCGATTGCACATTTTATCTGATTGCACCGCAGCCTGGTGCCCCAGGCACAGATTTCCCTGCCCAAACTTTGAACCTTTTGTCGGTTACTTGCCTGATCGGGCTTCCACCTAGCAATGCTATAATTAATTGCCCGCCAGAGTAAATCCGGATACTTCTATGGAAAGGAGCATCAATCTGAAAAGTGGACCAGTCTCCATGGAAACCAATGGATTGTTCCAGTTCTAGAACTCTGCCCTGGACTTGCTCTCTATACAGGATGTGGGTTTGGCGGCTTGCCATTTATTATGACATCACAATGCTGCATCCATATACAAAACCTTGTGGGGCTTTTATATAAAAAGGATGGAAGCGATTGCCCCATATATCTGTACATTACTTGCTCTATGGGTCATATATCGTGTGCGTGGTGTATTCCACGCCTTGCTTAACATGCATCATACAAAGAGGACATGATGTAGATATATATGCAGAATGCAACATGGTAACTACATAATTTATAGAAAGAGTAGTAGATAACTAGCATAACCTACCAGCGGCGGTAGTCGCAGTACTCTGGGATGTACACAATGCTGAATACCATGGGCAGACAGGCTGATCAATTTAATTCTTAGCCGCCTATCCCCAAAAGGTGTTTCTACAGATATTGGATGCTAGTGCCATCTTGTGGATTGTAGCAGTACTGCACCAGCTCAGCTGCTCACTCTATATTCGTAGTGTAGCACTGACGGCAGCAGTGACAGTCAGGGTTATAACCCTTTAGATTTGTTTATAGGAGGATGTGTTTTACAGAGAGGGAAAGAATTCATGTTTATTCTGGATTCAGGATAAATCTGTGTCTTATCTGTAATGCAGGATAGAATATTAATACTTGTAATGCCTCCCTGCAAAGTCACATAATTGAGGCCAGTGTCATGTCATTACCCTACACTACCCTGTATTCACTGCATTAACCCTCCCGCCAGGAGGTGCCGATTATCATCATTACCCCTGTAACCAAAGCTGCATACAAGGCCAGTATAGCCAGCCGATCTGCTCTTATAAACTCACAGTACAGGATCTCATAGTCTCCGCTGTTGGTCATGAAGCAGGAACTGTCTGATGCCCAGTCGAGGTGGGTAACGAAACTAGAGTGACCCTACAGGGACAAGGAGCATGGTGTAAGTCACAGGAAAAGAGGGTCACCCCGTATCCTACCAAAATGATGCCCAGTGGTGCCATTCCATCTAGCACCCTTCCAGCATTACACAGCCCTCCTATACATATATAGTGCCAAGCTGCCCCTGACCCACTAGTAGCATCCAAGAATCTGTTCGCCCATCACAAGGTTACACACCGAGATATGAATCGGAGTAATGTCTGTATTCCCCCTTATACTGTTTGATCAGTTCCCCCACCGTAAAAGGAGGAAGAAAGGGGGGGTAGGGGGTTGAATCAGAATCTCTCTGCCCACTATACCTCCAAAGTACCATTTATTTTTTTATGGACAGTAACAAGTTATAAATTAACTCAGAAGTACTTGGAATTGCCCCCTAACTGACCCCGCCTCTATAACTTGAGTGTCCCTCACTGGTCATTTGAAATTATTTTGGGAGGCGTGTCCCGCTCCCGTTACACGTCCCCCTAAAGCCTGAGTGGATCTGTTCGGACCCTATGTAGGCATGCTCCACAAAAACACTAGAAGGGACCCAACTTTTTGTCATTTCGAGCAAGGAGATGCTCACCGTGCACTTGCCCACGCGTCTGTATTCGCGCCCTTCCTCCGCCACCTCGTAGACATAGATGAAATTATCATGGGATCCAACGGCTAAATACTGACCATCTGCGAGGGGAACAGAGCGGGGCGATTACAAGGAAGGGAGAGAGGAAAGCTTTACAGGCGGATGAGTTAACAGGACAGTCAGGGTACCTGGGCTGTAGCTGGCAACACTGATCTGCTCACCGGCATCAGTAATACTCGTGACAATGACGTGTGTCTGAGTGTCCAGCACCAGGAACCTGCAAGAGAGAGAGAGCAGGCAGGGTAGGGAGGGGAGGTACAAATTACAATACATCAGCGTATGGAATAAACTGCTTCTCCCTCAAATACATTAACAGCCTGGGTCCGGCCAACAGTTCTAGGGGAGGATTTATAGACCTGGTGGACGCGCAGATTCAGACGCGATCGACATTTGCGCCTATGTATAAAAGCTATGTATCTGCACTCTCGCGCTTCTGGGCTCCTCGGCGCCACTGCGCAGTCCGTGTGTAAGTGATCAGTTTCTGAAAAGCACCGTATTAGAGTCCGAGAACCTCCGCCAAACACTGTTAAATGAACAGCGCAGTCGGTGATTAAGTCATTATTCTGCGACTTACTGACACTTTCCATTGCTGGTTTTTTTATACATACCCCCCGTAAGTGCCTTACATGTTCTGAAAAGATCCACCAGTGCTCAAGGGAGGACAAACTCCCCAGTGCTGGAGGCACCCAGGGAACCAGTGAATTTTACCATTAAATATTTTATTTAATAATAAAAGTATTTAACCAGGGAATGTGCATTGAGAAATAGTCACTTGACTTGAGTACCTCCAGGGAATGTTACGGTTACCCAGTTTAATGGTTCTCATTCTATCGACCTTGGAAGGATGAAGATTCAACCCCATCGGGAAGTGAACTTGTAGCTCTCAGTATTGCCACTCACCTCCCATTTGAGGTTCCAACAGCTACAACACCACCCGAGGGGTGAAACCCAGCTGCTCTGGCAGGATCCTGCAGGGACATTAGTGTGTACACAGCATGTTAGATGGACATCCCTGATCATACAATGCAATTTTCATCCAAGAGTAGCTAGTAAACATGTGGCAAAGGTCCAGCAAACTGCACCACAGAGCGAGGCAACCTTAAATCACTCTGTTGATGCAATGTTAGATTTTATTCTCTACAATGATCTATACATTGTATTAGAAAAACTGCACGCAAATGGCTAAATTAGGAGAAAAATGTGTTTTATGTGGAGTCTCCTGCTTATGACATCACCTTATGACTTGATATGCAAAAGAACAGCTTTCAAAGGGAAAATGTGCAATTAGGCCAGAAGGCGATGTCATAAGCAGGAGATTTCACAGAATTTAAAATAAAAATAAAATAAAAAAAATTCTCCTAATTTAGGCATTTATTTGCAGTTTTGCCAACACAATATATAGACCAATATCAATATTTTATTATTCTCTACATCGTCAGTATAAGCAGTGTTTAGGTGACATAGGTCACCCAATCATTGTTTATACAGTAGATTAAGAGGGGGAGGGGGGGGTGTATGCATTAGGTTAGTAGATTTGCAGGTACATTCATAAATTGGAGAGGAAAACAGGTCTGTGGCGTCTCCCACTTATGACATCATGATATAAAAATAAAAAAAAACGCTTTTCAATGGTGTAATTTGCGTATGGAGTCACAAGTCATTTAAACTAGAGACACCGCAGACCATTTATAACCCATTTCTAATGGATACTTTTGCTTGCAAATCTTCTGCTTCTTAGATAATGTTGGCGCGAGTCCTGCAGGAAATAGTTTTCAGTGACAAACGCGGTTTGGTTTCAGTTCCTGAGGTAAATGTTCTTGTGCAGTCCGATTGTTCAGACAATACTGTGGTTCCAGTGACACATACCCCCCCCCGCGTCACAGCTTAATAAGGGGGAGAAGCGATTATGAAAGCAATCTAATGCCGCTATATTCCACCAACCACACAAGGCCTCAATTTACAGCCAAGCCAGCAAGCATGTCTCAGAATCCTGCCAAGCGCTCCTCCTGGTTGGCACTAGACCCACAGTAATCTTCAGGATCAATATCAAGTGCAGGACAGTAAATTTATAAAACCAAAAACAGTCCACTAAACATTTCCTGTAGGAACCAACTAATCAGATTATACAGACAGAAAATAAAGTGCATCCACTGCCAACCACACTGCATCCACTGCCAACCACACTGCATCCACTGCCAACCACACTGCATCCACTGCCAAACACACAGCATCCACTGCCAAACACACAGCATCCACCATTACTGAAATCATGCAGGATGAATTGCAAATCATATGCACCCGTCACCCCAATTCTACATATCACTCATCAAATCTAGGTGAATATCAGCCTGTTTTGTGCAAATAGATTTGTAGTACCGTATTTAAGAATAGAGCTGCTTCTCTCAATTACAGAGTTTAGAAGTATATCTTTGCTAAGAATTAGTCACTTAAAAAAAAAAAAAATGTAAATTAGAAATGAATTCAAGCTACTTTTAGGAATATTTGTGGAGAAGTGAGGCTTTCGTGGGAGGAGAGAAAATCCTAGTTCTATAACCAGACTCTGAAGGCAGGTGGACTGAAATGATGATATGAGAATATCTGAAAGCTCTGAGATAATAGCTCAGCATTCAGACAAATAGATATCTTGGATAATATTGTTACACAATCCAAAGATTGAAAGCAGAAACAGTTTTATTATCCTGATCTTTCATTACATTGTATCCAAGTATAGGAGGTCCCCCAATCTCACCTCTAAGGAGGTGGTCCAGACAGGCTTATGGTCTTTGCTGTTCCATAGATGAACCAGCTTGTCATGGCCGCAAGTGAGGAAGAGATCCAGGGAGGGGTGAGAGCAAAGACCCCATAACTCGTCTGTGTGACCCTGTAAGAGAACAAGTCAGAAGCTGACATTTTGCATTGAATTTCCAAGAGTCTAATGGGCAAGATCAATGTGAAGGGTCCCAATCCTGTACTGTACACTCATTAAAATGAACCATCACACAACAACAAATATAAGCAAAATAACTTATAATCAGACCGGTCCATCTCTGAATAACCCTTCAATGGACAAATCCAAGGGCGTGCACTGAAGAACATCGAGTCCCTTTAACTGAATCAGCAGTAATAATTCATGTGACCATTACCCAACTTAATGGCACTCATTTTATCAACTTATAAACAGATGAAAGGCTACACTGACCCTGCCAGGAATCACACCCTGCCGCTTGAACAAGTACCACAGTTTGATCATTTACCAGCCGAGTTCTCCCATTTGCTTTTTTAAACGCTTTAGTTAAAAAAAAATTTTTTTAAAAGTGTGCCAGTCAGGCGTGCAAATATTCCTATGACCGTAAGTTTGCAAAACCCCACTGTGAAAAACAAAAATGTAAATGTTTTTTTTTTTTAAAAACCATCGTATTTTTGTAGTTCTGCCGTAGTACAAAATATAAATGCAAAATTGTGTTGACAAAAACCAACCACCACCATATTGCACTTAGTACCTGTATTAAACAGCTCAGTCCATTTTCCAGATTGCCGCTCATGATGCAATTCTTGGTGGTTCCCACGTACAGAGTCTCCCCTCCTCGACCTTCAGCAATGGTCCGGACAGGACCGAAACACTCTGGGATCTAGAAAGGAGAAGGTCACCATGTCACCTTCCCGTCACTGACCCTCTTTATTCATTGCATTCTCAGCACGTTCCATACCCGTGTCTCCTGCAATCGCTTGTACTCTCTGTCCCACAAGACCACTCGCCCGTCCTTTCCACCTCCCGATAACAGAGTGCCGTCCCGGCACACACACAGGGCGAACACACCTCCGTCATGGGCCCCGGTGATTGCCTGAGAGATCCTGTGAGTGCCTGAAGAGCAAAAAAAAATAAAAAAATTTTGATAAGCTGAAAAAAAAAAAAAAGTGTAAGCTCTGCAGCCCAGCGATCAGGAACAGGTCATTTTTCCTCACCTTTTCCCCAAACGTACAAATTTCCATTTGAGTCTCCGGTAACAACATCTCCGTTCTCCGCAAACGCCAGGCAGAGGACGAAACGGGGCTTTTCGTGTTTCTGTAAATATAGAGTAAAAAACATGAGTTTAGATTCCTCTTGTGTGATCCCATCACGCAAGGCAAAACCCCAGGGCTAGTGCAATAAAAACATGCCAGCTGGCACCACAGAGGTCCTAGCTTTCTTATTAGTCAATCCATTAGAGTCTGTGGTTCCTCAACCAATGCATCCACCTGGTCCCCTTACCTCGAATACCCCCTGCCTCTTGCTCAGAGTCGGGCCTCCACCTGCGGCTCCTCCACCGGAGGCTCCTTCCAGACTCCAATAGTATAGCTGGGACTTCCCACAGGTAATGATCAGATTGGGCTCTGTAGGGTGGTAAGTGGCAGCCAGCACCGGCTCCGTGGAGCACTACAGAGAACGCAAAAACCAAGCGTATTAAATAAAATTTAAAAAAAAAGAATTTCCAAAAAAAGATTTAAAAAAAATAAAATCTTTTGAGAAGGGGTAGGTACCCACATTGTTCTTGGACCTTCACTGACCTTGTGATGGTCACTGTGACCTTGTACACTTTGCCTACCCATACTTTTGAGGGTACAACGTTTTAAAGAACTTTTTGTGACACGGTCGCTTACCTTCACCTCGGTCACTTTTAACTCACGCTGCCACTGCCAGACCGAAAGTACGTGGTCCCCAGACTCATCACACGCGCACAGGTGACTCCCCCCGTCCTGCCCAAGAAAAAACAGAAGAGCTTGCAATTATACCCACCCAGTATCATTCTCTCAATGAGAACAAACCATACTCTGCGCCAGACAGTAGAACTCACCGTTTTAGAGAAACTCAGGCAGGTCACGGCTCTCTCAAAGCTCCCGACTCCTATCACGTGAAGGGTACAGAGACTGACAGAGTGCCAGATCCGAACATGCGGAGCCAGAGCCTAGAGACAGACACAATCATAATAAATTCTGGGGCAAATATATGGCGCAATGTAAGATCTGGGTGTTAGCAGACAGAACCAAGGGGACATGTATAAACTTCACAAATAGGTACAATTGTAAGATTTGGGTGTAGGGGCAAGTACAAAATGAATACAGATTGCATAACCGACTTGGAAGAGGGGGACGTGGGTTGAGAAAGGGGGTTTGTTACAGATTGGGCACAATTTTAGTTTAGGTGGGTGAGAGAGTGGACACACGATTATAACATGATAGATAAAAGTACAGTGAAAGATTGTTATGACAAGGACGGGGATGAGGGGGGGGGGGGATACCCAGGGGTAAAAACATTGCTAATACCCCTTGGGAGTATTAGCTCACCTTCCCATCCTGAGAGTTGCCGGCCACTTGCCCACTGGCGATGGTCACAGAATCCGGGTGGACGGCCAGACTGTGGAAGGTGGGGGAAAAGTCAGACCCCGCCCATACACAGTGTGCAACCCTTGAATAGTTTTGCATCCCCCTATATATATCCTCCAGCTAAATCCTAACCCCAGATCGGCTACCAAGATGACCCTCCCCTTTCGGGTGAACACCCCTTCGTCTGACCTCTTGATGTCGTCGGTGTGACCCCGGTAGTGGCGCTGCGTTCCTGCCGCAGGGTCGTAGAGGACGCAGACCGCTGCCGTGAAGTATAACAGCTCCCCGGATGGAAGAAGAAAGAGGTTGCTGCGGCAGTCTCGTCCTCGGTACCCATATCTATAGATCTGAGGTCAAGGACAATGAGGGCAGTGATGGCGTGGGGAAAAAAATAATAAATAAATAGGAGGACAATCAGTCGAGTTACTGACGACCGTGAGGCATTCAGTAATAAAATCCCATCAGAGATTATTTATAAAAAGTTAAATTCGGAAACAAAAGTTCTAAAAGAGTTATCACCATGAAAACCAATGGAATGTTCCAGCTATTTACACCACTTTTAGAACCTCGCACCAGAATGGACTATAAATAAAACAATGTGTGGACCTTCCACGGGCTCCATACTGGGCCGATATACAATGTATTATGAGGGGGGCCAGCATGTTCAGTGGGGCAGCTATTAATGGCTTGTTAGACGGGATTTACTAAATCAGGATCTCAGATGAGGAGGATGTAGTGGAGGATAGTGGTAACAGGATCAGGGTTACTAGTGGAGATATAAGGGAAAGACCCGGAGAGGTGATGACCCAGGATACACCCATTCCAGTTGTAGTTGTCTCTGAGGAAGTTCTCCTTTGGCCTCAAGGCTGTACGAAGCGACCAGCGAGTCAGGAACATAGAGAGGCACAGCCCGTCCCCGTAGGTACAGTTTGACTACCCCCTCCTCTGCGGGCAAAAGAGAAATAGTCAATATGTCGGTGTAATCCCATGCTGTATAGAGCGAGATCTAGATCCCGAGGTAGGCACATACATGTTGGCTGAAGACCAATCCCTGGGTGAGAAACCACACAGCTAAAGTAAATGCATGGCATATGAACTCAGAGGGAGGCTCGGCATTTAAACTGGGGTCCTGCCAAGTTCAACACAAAGGTCATGGAGTCATTCTGATCTCACGGGGTAGATATTTAACTTGGAAATGCGTAACACATGAGTTTAAATAGGGCTTCAGTGCAATTTTCACCTTCTCAAACTGTACTTTAATGTGCCATTTAGGATTATTAATGTGATTTTTTTTTTTTTGCATGAAGAGGTCACAGAGAAATCCTGTCAGTTGTTTGCAGGTTTAGCTCCACCCATTTATGATCATGGACTAAACGCAGCTGTTCACCTGTACTGCCTGCCATTTTGAAAGTAAGACTGGGATTGGATGGAACAAATTCAGCCCTCTCGGTTATCACAAGTATATCTCCCTTCAAATTAGGAAAGTGGTGGCCCTAAGCTGCTGTGTCATTATTATGCACCGCTGTATACTAGAGGATCTATGTGGTAGTATAGTTTCTTGTCCCAAAGGCTTACTATCTAGTAACAGAGACATCATATTGTGGTCTTGTATGTAAAATACAGTCAACATACTGTATAAAGTAAAAGTGAAACAGCACAGGCTACAGTAACAGTTCATTCCTCTCCTCTTCTAAAAAACATTGTTATAAAGTAAAACAGACAACCATTAATCCCCGAGGAAGAAACTGAAAAACTGCCAGTGTTAAATATTTAATGTCCCAAAATACACAAACTGTACCACAACTAGCCAAACATGATGCACTAAGAAGGGTACAAAAAGGAGGCGGTGATAGAACTGGAACACAAGGTGTTAAATGGAGAACAGGGTAAAGATCACATGATGGGTTTGGCCAAGCGTTAAATTCAATCCAGCAATGTCTTTCTGGAGTAGTGTATGCTGCAGATAAATGATATATGTACAATATGTAGATTATAGTATCACAAATCTATACTAATAAATGTAGTGAATTAGGTCCAACCAAAAATACTACAGTAAAACACAACTGTCTGTTCAATAAATACGTCTAACAAACTGGAACGGGTGAGGTGTTCAGATCCGGGTGAGGTGTTCAGATCCGGGTGACGGGGTCTGATGTACTCCATGTAGTTATAAGGTAATATGAAGCCCAGGCGCTGGCTGGGGAGAACACACTGACCTGCTCTACATAAAGATGGCTGATGTTGGATAAACGGACTTGGGGATAAGGGTTTCAGTCCTGCAGTCTCTCTGCTAGTGCAGCAGAAGGCAGGGTGCGGCCATTAGATAAGGCAGTGAAAGAAGCTTATAGGCCACCTGTCCATCATTAATACATTATATCATGTGCTATATACACAGTGCACGCACACATTACATAGAATATAACATACAATGCACGCACGCACACACACTATAACATACAATGCACGCACACACACACACTATAACATACAATGCACGCACACACACACACTATAACATACAATGCACGCACACACACTATAACATACAATGCACGCACACACACTATAACATACAATGCACGCACACACACTATAACATACAATGCACGCACACACACACACACTATAACATACAATGCACGCACACACACACACACTATAACATACAATGCACGCACACACACACACACTATAACATACAATGCACGCACACACACACACACACTATAACATACAATGCACGCACACACACACACACTATAACATACAATGCACGCACACACACACACACACACACACACTATAACATACAATGCACGCACACACACACTATAACATACAATGCACGCACACACACACACACACTATAACATACAATGCACGCACACACACACACACACTATAACATACAATGCACGCACACACACACACACTATAACATACAATGCACGCACACACACACACTATAACATACAATGCACGCACACACACTATAACATACAATGCACGCACACACACTATAACATACAATGCACTCACACACTATAACATACAATGCACGCACACACTATAACATACAATGCACGCACACACTATAACATACAATGCACGCACACACACACACAATATAACATACAATGCACGCACACACACAATATAACATACAATGCAGTCAGCGACTCACCGGGGTAGAACACAACCTGCTTGCTTTTACTGCAAAACACAAAATAAGAATATGGTTATTAGTAATAGATAAAACAATAAACATAAAACCAGTCCTTCCCCCTCTCTATACAAAATGTATCAAAGGCCTAAACACATGACTGACGTGCAGCTGCTGGCTGAGGGTGATGGGCGTATTATTACAGCAGAAGGCGGGTCTATACTCCCAGCAGAAGGCCGGTCTGTACTCCCAGCAGAAGGCCGGTCTGTACTCCCAGCAGAAGGCCGGTCTGTACTCCCAGCAGAGCAGTATATAAAAGCACAGTCTATATACCTTGCAGTCTTCTTCATTTTGTGAGTTTCTGTGTTTCTCTCTCTGTCACCAATCAGACTCCACTTCCTACATCAGAGGCTCTCGCACACCCCTCTCTCCCTCCCAGGCAGACTGTCAGGAGAGTTACACCCATTCCTCAGCAGGAGGTGTCTATATATAATGCCCCATCTCTGCTGATAATAAATGCCATTTGTCTGGCCTCGTGGGGATTGCTGGGGTCCAAAGGGATTCGTTTTTCTGATGATGAGGTGGGATTAAGCGGTATTTAGCGTGTGCAGTGTAGTCTGTTTCCTATTGGTTGCAGCGAGCGCCAGGGCAGAGGTTAGGATTTGGGGTAATTATTAGAATAGCGGAAAGTTCCGTACAGTCAGACGGCAGGCCGGGTCGAGGAAGCCCTCACCCCATCTTATGTATATTTATTATTTATTTTTCTTCTGATTGTGGGGTATTTGTCACCTTTCTCTCAGTTAAGCCCAGGGGGGTGAGGATGGGAGATACTGGTGGTAGTTAAATAAACAGTTCAGCCTTTTCATGGCATAACTGAGTATTAAAGGGATTTAAAAAATGACTGAAAATGATCTATACATTGTGTTAGCAAAACTGCAAGGAAATGGTTAAATTAGGAGAAAACGTGACATGTGTCCGCCTGTGGAGTCTCATGTTTATGACATCACCTGTGGCTTGAGATGCAAATTACACAGACACATTTTTCTCCCAATTTAGGAATTTGTTTGCAGTTTTGCTGATACAAAGTATAGATCATTTTCAATAATCTTGTGTCCTCCACATGCACAGTAAAAACAATGTTTCGCTGATCCAGTCCCATTTAGCAATGTTGCCGATTTAATGAAATTTAGTATTATGTTATGTTTTTTTGGTATCTGTTTAGATTTGATATTAAAGTTTTTAACACCCCCCCCCCCCCCTTCAATAAAGATCACCGCCTTTTTGCAAGCTATTTATCTATGTGTTGTGTTATTTAACTTTTCTAATGCACCATATAATCCCCATGGATCATGCTGCTGTGTTGATTATTATAATATTCTGCTCTGTTTATTATAATATTCTGCTGTGTTGATTATTATAATATTCTGCTGTGTTGATTATTACCGGTATAATATTCTGCTGTGTTGATTATTATAATATTCTGCTCTGTTTATTATAATATTCTGCTCTGTTTATAATAATATTCTGCTGTGTTGATTATTATAATATTCTGCTGTGTTGATTATTATAATATTCTGCTGTGTTTATTATAATATTCTGCTGTATTGATTATTATATTCTGCTGTGTTGATTATTACCGGTATAATATTCTGCTGTGTTGATTATTATAATATTCTGCTCTGTTTATTATAATATTCTGCTGTGTTGATTATTATAATATTCTGCTGTGTTGATTATTATAATATTCTGCTGTGTTGATTATTATAATATTCTGCTGTGTTGATTATTATAATATTCTGCTGTGTTGATTATTATAATGCAGCTTGTCATTCGGTGTAGACTACATGGTGACTCCGAATTGCGGACGTGTTCAAATCAGCTAAAATGCACCGAAAAGCGTTAGCCTCTGTCCTCACCAGCGACATCTATGGGGAGGACTTTGGCTTATTTCATGTCAGTAATGTTTTATTAACATTTAAAAATGCTTATAGTAATGTAAATATACTATTATACGATGTAACTTTAATGTATTTTAAATATTTTTGTGTTTATCATATGTTTAATTTTCCTACACTATTCTATTCCCAAAACATGGAGAATTAAAATGTCCGATTATGTTACCCAAACTGATCAGTCCATTTGGTTAGCCGAAAATCGATGTTTTTCATGGAGAGAATGCCCTGAAACAAACATCCGATTCACACCCACATTTCATCCAACTTGATCCAAATCCATTAAGGGCCACATTAAGCCTGATCCGTGGGAACAGACTAGTTTAATTTACATTTCTTCCCTGAATTTGTTATTTAAAAATTCTTTGATTGTATACCAGCTAAATCAAGAGGCTTTTGTAATTTAACTGTTTAACCCTTTTCACGTGTGTGTGTGTGTGTCTGTGTGTGTGTGTCTCACCCGGTACTGGTATTATTGAATGTCGTTTCCAAATAATAGGGGATGAGATTGACTGACTGTGTACACAGCCCCCTCCTTCTTTCTATACAGACTCACCCAGCTCTGTGTAATCAGTTGCCCCACCCCATTCATCCATCTGGTTTTCTCTTTTGTGTAGACCAGGATGATCCCTCTACCTAAACATTGTTTGTTTATATTGCAAATATGGAGCATAAGAAATAATAAAACATGATCCATACATTGTGTAAGCACAATTCCAAATGACTACATGAATTACAGGGACTGAATCACCTAAACATTTATTTTTTACTTTGAATCTAGAGCATAAAACATTATTGATCTATATATTGTGTTAGCAGAATTGCAGGCAAATGTCTAAATTAGGAGAGAAATTTGTTTTTCAATGTGTCTGTTTAGTCTCCTGCTTATGACATCACCTGTGGCATGGTATGCAAATGAGCTGCTTTTCAATGGGAAATGTGTCATTTGCATATCAGGCCACAGGTGATGTCATAAGCAGGAGACTCCACACAGACACATTTAAACCACATTCTTCTGCTAATTTAGTAATTTACTTGCAGTTTTGCTAACACAATGTATAGATCATTTTCAATCATTTTTTATGCTCTACATTCACAGTAAAAACAATGTTCGGGTGAAACAGTGAAAAAGTTTTCTAAACCTGTGTGTGATGTCTACTGTTTATGATGTCAGCCTTCTGGGTTGATATGCAAATTACACCACCCCAGGGTTTAGGCCTGTAAAGAATTGGCCCCAATGTTAATTCTATGCACTAAGTAGCATGGCCGGTATTTTTTGGAAGAAAAGGTGACAATCCTGCAAGGATGACACCACAGATTAATTTAAGATATATTTTATCCTAATTTATGCATAGGGTTACAGTTCAGCTAACGGATAGGTCATTTCTACATACACAGTCCCTTTAGCTGTCCTTTGGGCCAGGGGTCAATTTAGGGTAAGTGTTTTCCAGCTGCATGCAGAGTTCATATGTTGCTGAAGGAAAATCAATTATTAAATCATAATGGCTCCTATGGGATCCCTGCCATGAATAATTAATAAATGAATTCCCCCCAGGAGCATTTGGATTGTTTGTATTGCCAAGAGGCACATGGAATGGTTATTGGTGGGATAGAGAACGGACGATCTGGCAGCTTGGTGATCTAGCCAGAAGCTCCCGGGCGTCTAATTATTAAACTGTGAATAATCGGGGAAATAATCCGGCATGAATAGCCGTGTTGGGAAAAAGTATCTGATTTGCCTAACTTTCCAACTCAGCAATTCCTGCTTGATTTCTGGTTAGTGAATAGTCCCATCTACTGGTGCCCACAGATGAGTACCACGTAAAAAAAATTTTTAAAAATCGGTAATTTAGTAAATACGTAGCCTCTGTGGCATGTGTGTGTGGCACGCCTCTTCACTGGTCGTATAAACTCAGATGGTATGTTTACCAACCTATCTGGGAGAGTAGGACACTGTCCTAAATATTGTAACATATTAGTTGACATTCCTTTGTAACAATGTAATCGCTCTCTCCCTTACCCGTCTCGTCTGCTGGATACGAGAAGTCGGTTTCTGGCATCGGAGCCGTCTCTCTTCAGGAAGGAGAGTCGTTCAGGTGAGAGTGCTCGTCTGAGACTGACAAAGATACAGAGAGTGAGTGAGAGACAAAGGGGGGGTCAAATGGATACAATTTTGGGAAGAGAAAGGACAGCGCATTACCTTTTTGTGAAGATTGGGGTGCCCCCCTTTTTAGGGGATGATGGAGAGGTAGAAAGGCCACTCCTCCTGCGTGGGGCCATACCATTGTGGGCAGAGCGGGGTGGCGGCTTCACCACATGGGCTCCTGTAACATACACACAGTGACCCAGAGATCGACACATCTAAAGACTCAAACTTGCCATTGGGTTGACCGTCTGCGGGCCTGTGGGATATGGCTTAAGCTTTGTGATAATCCGAAAATTGGCTGGGTAATGCAGACATTAGCTGGGCTTTCCCAGAAAAATCAGATTATGCCCCCTAGAAATGATGGCACTTGCTGGTCCTTGTTGTATGAGAAGCTGAGTTGAAGTGACACAGCGAGTAGGCTACCCTTAGATCCTCAGCTGCGTTCATATGTCAACAATTTTTGTGGGGCTTATGTCTCTGTAATCCACCACCTTTCCCATTACTAGCACAGCGCAACCTCAAAGAGATACCCCTTCCTCTCGCCATTCTACAAGAGCCCCTCTCCCTACATGCCCCACATTACCTCTACCAGGAAGCCCTCACTCTGGTCTCCCTATGGATGTTGTCCTAACACAGCACAGCATCCCCTCTCCGCTCCCCTCTCCCCCCCCTTCCTCTCTCCCACCTGGGAATGCCTCACCCTGTCTGCCCCGTACAGGATCTCCCCTCTCCTCGCAGACCCGCAGTCGCCTGAGGGCATCACTGAGTGCCGCTCTCAACACCTGCATCTCGTCCTCCTGGAGCTGCAGGCGTTGTTCCAGGTTGGAGATCCGGTCGTCCGTGTCCATGGCGCTGGGTCCTGATAAGCCATCATCTGCAGAGAGTGCGAACCAGAGGTTAGAGGTGCCCAAAGGCTGTCATTGGTGAACCAGCCACGTTTAATTAAAGCACTAATGCTGATTGCTAATTAGTGTTTTACTTAGTGTGCCCTAGATTCATATCAGGCCCAATCCTCCGCATCCTAGACTTGGAGTTGCCATGTTTGGCCTAAGCCTGGTATTACCCCTCCCCCATTATCCAGACACCAGAGGTTCCTTGCTCTGATCTCTCAGCTTGTCTTAGAGGTTCTGGATTCTGTACTACATATTACCATTATATAGGGGAAAGCCTTTGTGCCAGCCCCCCATCTCTTCCCCTAAGTGGCTCAAGCCTTCCATCCATCCATGTCAACATTAAGGGTGGCACAGCCTTAAGGGCCACATAATGTGCTTAGAGGTGCCAGGCTGATCTTCCTCCTCCTCCCCCACTTATCCCAGAGGATCCATAGATGGCCCTTAGATATAGAAGCAGAAATCTACAGAATGAGTACTCACCGTTACAATACTGCAGCAGTGAGCTGGTATCATACACAGAACTTCCCCCAGCACCGGATTCGGACATTCCTCTTCTCTCTTCCTATATCGCTGTCTCCGTCCTTATTTGCGTCTGCTTATTCTGTCTTTTTTTTTCTTTCTTTCTCTCTCGCTCTCTCTCTCTCCCTTTCTCACATCCCTCCTCTATCTCATCACCATGGCAACTGCTTCCCACAGCATCTTCTGTGGTACCCCTTATACAATTCCATCAGAGCAAAACCACTCCCCCATTTCTTTTCATGCATATTCCTATATCTGAGACACACACAGATGACCTCTTTCACTCCAGTGCAACTCCCATCACTCTCATCCAGCCAAAATCTTTTTTTTTTTTTTTTTTTTTTACATCATCGCAGCCAAGTAATTCAGATTGCACAGACACGTACAACAGTTTGTATATGGAGGACATTCATTAAACTGTGTTGAAGTGACACACACACAGAAAAAAAACAGGTCAACAGAGCAAACAGAGCAGAGAAAATGGGTAGTTTGGAGAATTTCTCCCAATCAGCTCTCTCAGTGCTATTTTCGCTACTCAGTTATAAAATTGTATTATCCCCAGATCCGGCCCATGGGTCGCCAACTGGCCATTAAGTCATTGGCATGAGTCTCTATCAGATCCAGGCAGATTTAGGAAATTGGTGCCATATCACCTCTCTCCAGGATTAACTGCTCTCTCCCCCCTATTGTCTAATCCTGGGGCCCTTATGATCTATCTATGCTCTCTCCACAGCAGCAGCACCCACTAGGGGGTTATATCTAAAACTCAGTTTTGGGGCAAAGGTTTAACCATGGTCCGATCACCATGGGAACCAATGGAATGTTCCTGCTGATGACATCACTTTTAGAATCTTGCCCCAGAAATGACATCTCGGAGAAGATGAGTTTAGCTGCTGTATCCAAAACTTGTCTGGAGCTGTGAGCTACCAACTGCCAGAGCCAGGTTTAGTTGGAGAGAAGCTGTAAGATAAGAAGAGTCTATTTTACATAGAGCAGTGGGTTGGATACAAGAGTGAGGGGTTTATTGAGGACAGGAACTTAAGTAGCAGTCTCCAGGGAATGGATAACAAGCCAGGGATGAGTGCTATGGAGGTCAGGAGAGGTTAATAATTCTTGTGTTAGGCAAGAGGGGGACAAAAGGATAACAGGATAAGGATGCTGCACTTCCACAAAGTAGCATGATTAAAAATAACATAAAATAAAGAGGTGCAGGGATGTGCTGTATGCAAATCTGCTCTGTATTACAAATTTCAAGAATGATAGCACTCATAATTATAATTATTAATATACTGCTTGTTATACCAGGGAAAGGTAAATACAAATGGTCATCTCAAATAAGCAAACCCAAGCAAACACTCCGGCCTGGCAGCAGGGCTTTAACCTTTTACATGCCAGTGGGGTTACACCAGGCACTCAACAGGGTTAAATGAACTGGACTGGAGATAACTGAGTTAGGGAAATGTCCGGTGGAACGTGAAATAAAGAGGCCGAAATATGAATAGATGACAATGTTGATACCGAGTTACTATACATTTTAGGGATGATTTGGGCTGGCGAGAGGAAGACACTGCAGTTTTTCGGATGTAGTTTTTGTTTGCCCCTTGTGCATTGTACAGCGCTATGGCACATGATGGTGCCTTATTGAGGATAAGTGGGATGGGCACCAGGCAGGGCCAGCTGAAAATATATCTGGGGAGCAAGTGGACCTACAATAGCGATCAAATGTCTGAATAAATAATAGGTTATTTATTTATTCTTCCATGCAAATAAAATTGCTGCTTCTATGTATGAAAGGATTTGCATTTGTAAACTGTAAGGAGGCTGCTCAATATTTACTGCCTCCCGTCTGTTTTTGGAGAGTGAAGTCTTTTTGCTCCAACAAGCTAAATGTGTTTTTTTATTTTGTATAATTTGCAGAAGAGAACATTGTAACAGCTGGAGTGATGTGAAGGGTTAACATGTAGCCTGGGACCAGCCTGTCACTGGTGGGTGGAGCTTGGGGGGACTTGGCATAAAGCCCCCCTGCTATTGCTAGACCATCCCAGGATTCATACCCAGGACCTGCTGTTTTTACTGGTGGCAGCCGGCCCAGCCCTCCAACAGCACAAACTGCAGAACATGAATTGCCAAATTCTCAAGAGCCCTTATGTGCCCATTGATTTCAAGTCTTATAAGACTTTCCCAGCAATGTGCTTTCTGGATGGCTTATTTCATGCCAGGCTCATCATGCCAGGGATGGTACAGACATTGTGACACTGCGTGGCTTGCTACCTGTCTCCAGCCCTGACCTAGCCCCTCCATGCATGTCCAACACTATGGCTATTATTAGCCCTTTTGCCAGACTACAACTCCCATGGTCTTCAGACAGCCAGTGGATTGCAAAGTATTATGGGAGTTGTAGTTTGACAGTAGCTTAAAAGACACACTTTGACGATCCATGAGTTAGAGGGGGGCTAGAAAAATCCATTATCCAAGATAAACAAGACACCGACTTCATCCTAAAAATGTATAATTGAATGCCGCTCTCCCCTCCTAACAGAGATATGATCAGGCAGGACCCCTTCCTGTGATTATAAAATACCCCTCTGTGTAGAAAGAGTCCTCATGTGATCTTATAATGAATATTGCACAAGCAATAAAATATTAAAACCTATTGTCTGAGTTTAGAAACCCTGTATTTTGACTCATGATTAGATGATTTTGGCTACTGTCCAGTTTATTCATATTCTTTACATGCGTAAAACTTATTAAAGGATTTTGCAAGCAATCTGGGCCGTGTGAGTCCTATAAATGGCAAATAAGGACATCTGTAACCAAAAAGGAATCAGGGAGCAGACATCTTGGAAGGAAGACCTGACCCAAGATTCTAAACATGTCCGCTCTCTGATTGAGCTATATGGAGTAAAGGCTAAGGTACTTTATTTGTATTCTCTAATTAAAGCATTCATATTTAAACCATCTACCCTTAATGCAATCTTTCAATTAAGCATGTTCTTTAAGGGTGAAAGGCTAATATAACAAATACAGCCCTCAAGTTTACAATTAGGGGGTCTACTGATTGTGCCCTGAACTGGCCTGAAAAGGGCCAGATCCGGGCTTGTAGCTGAATCACAGAGAAATTCGTAATTCGTCTACTTCATATGGCCGATTTCGGCTTGAAACAGATGGAGGTCCGCAGTTGGACGCCTAGGGCCTAATACAAATACATGAATAGAAAACCAGTGAGAGCACAGAAAGGATAAAGTCTTAGGACTGATAGCACTGTAAAATGATTGTGTAATATACCCAGATAGGTTGGTGAAATACCCATTAAATAATGGAGGGCATTAAATTTAGAGCATAATGTGTGTTTTGGGTTTTTTTAGTTAATGTTTTAACCACACTTGTTAAACGATGGAGGGGATTGAGTGAAACTTGCGGTATGGTAAGTCTAAGGTGGTCTCAGTTGGTCGAGATTGTCACCTACAGGACTTTTTTTTCTTGCTAGTTTCCCGCTCTCTGTCTGATGATGTCATTTCCAAGACCAACCAATGTTTACACAATCTATTTACACAATGATCTAGTCCCACTTCAAACAAAAGTCTGTATTGTATACAAGAGCCCCCCCTTGTGGTCATATGTGGCACTGCAAGAAAAATGTAAAAAAAAAAAAATGCTGGAAGTGTGCAGAGGGAGAGAGAGAGTGGTAATTGGAACATGGTCATTTTTGTTTGTTCTGCCTCCAACAAAACATTTTTTGGGGTAGAACTAATGATTGACACCCCTCCAAACACGGACGTGCAGGTTCCACAATGACCTCCGTAACAAGGATCCTGCAAAAACACCTCACCAGGTATGGAAACAGGAGAAGCAAGTGAGTGTCCCATCCATGCCACCGGGCTGAGAGGACAGACAAAGTATCTGCACAAGAACACCAGTGTCCATGGCAAGGTCAGCGAAGGTCAACATACCATCATTAAATTGTCCATCACAAGGTCCAGTATGTGTCCACGATGATGTCTACTGGAAGTATTTCCACTACATGTGTACATATAGTTTAACATAGAGGGACTGCGTGAAATAAATAAGGAATAATTAGTGAAAGTAAGATTGATCTGGAAAAAGGGGATGGGTAGTGCGTAACATAGAAACATAGAACCATTCGGTCCATCTAGTCTGCCCAATTTTCTAAATACTTTTATTAGTCCCCAGTTCCCTATCTTATATCTAGGATAGCCTCGTGCCTATCCCACGCGTGCTTAACCTCCTTCACTGTGTTTACCTCTACCACTTCTGCTGGCAGGCTATTCCATACATCCACTACCCTCTCAGTAAAGTAATACTTCCTGATATTACTGTTAAATTGTGGCCCCTCTAATTTAAGACTATGTCCTCTAGTTGTGGTAGTTTTTCTTCTTTTAAATATACTCTCTTCCTTTACTGGCTGGATGAGCATCATAGGTGGTGGAGACGAAGGATGACTGAATAAACGAGGCGATTCTTGCGATTTTTTCGAAAAGTTGGTAATGATGATGTGTTTCTGACAGGAGTGACTCGCTGTCTGTCCGGGGGGGAGAAAGAGTTGGGTGTCCTACGCTCTCTCAGGTAGTCTGATGGCGGATTGTTTAACCCCTTCGTGGCACATCATATGTTTAAATCAGTACTCCTGACCCAGGGCCCACCAAAGCCCTTACTAGAATTCCTCGGCACCCCACAAGCAAAAATATCTCATGAGCGCAAGCAAGCTGTGTTACTTTAAATTATGGGACCTACAACATCAAAATCATTTTATAAAAAAAACAGTGTTAAAATAGCATATTGATGCTCAGCCTCCTGTATAAAATAAAAACAGTATATGTCCACGGTTCAGTTGGAAAGTAGTAGAATTTGCCAAGAAGTGGCTCTCCTTCCTCCTCCACCAGTCACAGGTGGGGGTAAGATATTAATAATTGTTTTTGAAAAAAATGCAGTCCTTGTTTTTATTTCTTTCCTCTGCCCCTTCAATCAATTTCTTCTGCCCTCCTTTCATTGTTGCCCCCACATTCCTTGTCATTGCACCCACAGCACCTGACTGTACCCATATAACTTGCCACAGCACCCACATTGCACCCATAGGACTTGTCCCAACACCCAGACTGCACCAGGTAACACTAAAAAAAAACCTCCGCCATTTATACCATCGCTCCTAGATTAGTCCTAATCTCGATTTTTAATCTCAATTTTTTTGTGAATAGACCCCTGTGTGTCACATCCACTTATTTGTTATGCGCTGCCACCTAGTGTCTATGTGATGAAACACAGTCCCACAGGATTACAACTTCCGCGTTATAGTAGAGACTGGGCAATCATTCTATATCATGTATTTACAGGTGTAATTTGCATATCAGGCCACATGTGTAGATGTATAGATCATTTTCAATCATGTTTTTATTCTCTTTATTCACAGTAAAAACAATATTGAGCTGATACAGTCCCTTTAATTAAGTCACAGCTAGGAGGGTCTATTAAACCTACAGATTTTCTCCCCCTGCAAACTGGATGTGAGTGTGTATATGATGCAGAAAAGACCAATAATTGCTGCTAGAAGGGCGTTTCATGCAAGCTACCATCACCGTGTAATATCAGCCCTAGCACACACCAGGCGAGAACCTTGCTGAGCTGACACCTGAATTACAAAGAGGAGTGTAAAATAATATCGTTATATGGGGCCTGGGGATACAGGGATCTTCCAATTACCCAGAGACCATTGTTACAGTAACAGAATGTTTGGGCTGACATTTAACACAAATCAAACACTTGGAACAAAACAAATGCTTACGGATACAGAGGAAAAACAAAAACCATTTATTTCCCCCGAATTCCAATGCTCGGGCCCTCCACGGTCTCCAGGGTGATATCCGGGGGTTTATTAAACTTTTTGTAATGGTTGTTTAATGAAGGCTTCGTTAATGTACTTTATTATTATTATATGGTACAGTGATTTTGTATTTTTTTTGTTTGCATGCACACATGTATTTTCTTTAATACTAGCACGGTGTATGAGTCACTGGTATCTCAATCATACTCTATGTGATGGGGGTTGGTTAAAGAAAAGTTTATTCTCAAAGTGGATCGATCTAAGGGAAAGGTTACGGACAGCAAGCATACACACACCGAGTAACAGATAATCTATATCCAGATAATGGAAAGACTACATCTCCCATGATACTCAGTCACACCTTATGGGGAAGGGGTATTGGTGGGACTGGACCTTTGTCTCAAACCTCACTGCAAAATGCGTCAGGGCTCCCATCTAATTTTCTTTGGTGCATTTTTTGATATACTTGATTTTATATTCTGCATTTTATTGGTTTTACTATTTAGCATATTAAATATTTTTATTTTATTTTTATGCTACCTATTTTTGTACATTTGTATCACTACCTCTCTCTTTCGCTTCAGCGCTAGCATGTTTTTCTTATCTCTCTGAGCATCATGGGATATGTCGTTTCCAAACACCTGCAATGCCAAGGTTAGCCATCACTGATCTAAATAAAATAGGAGATTTAGAGTTGAATGTACTAAAAAAAAACGCAAATATATTTTATGTGCAAAACTATTCTTGCGCTTTGCTCCTATCGCAATGTACTAAACATTTAACACTCCAATAGTAACATACGAGCAAATTGCGAATAAAAACAGGCAATTTTGCAAATAATTTTCTACCTCTTTTATTAGCGCTCGCTAAAAGCTGGTGTCATTTTCACACGCAAATAAGAATTATTTTTCACAAAATACTCGCAAAGCTCTTTAGCGTGCGCAAATCTAATCGCAATTAATTAGCGCAACCGGAAAAAATGCACGCAAATTAAAAATAAACGGAAGAGGCGCAAATCAGAGGAAAACAAGTGCAAAATGTTACAAATAGTCACATATTGCTCCTTACTCATGTTTTACCTACTTTTCCCCCCACTGCACTTGTTTACTACATGACCCCCTTAATGTGCAGAATAAAGATATTTACAAACCCAGTGACTACAGGTTAGCATGCGAGCTGTGTTCCAGACTCTGATGTTATCACCTCCCCCCCTCACTTATCATATAATAGAACTGTTTACAAACCCTCTAACTACATAGGGCTCCTTCCCACAGCGCACTTTATACAAATTATCCACTTATGGAAAACAGGTCTGCATGGTATGTTACACTGTGTCACCGCCGGGGGAGGGACAGACTCCCAGGTACACTTAGTTTACATTTTTGTGATACACGTGCGGGCGGCAAGACCGACTCCTACGTACACTGAGTCTGTGTTTCTGCATTACCAGGCGAGGGGAGAGACAAGCTTTAAGGTATCCCCCACCCCCCCTCTCTGAGACACCCAAGTGTATCAAACCCCCCCCCCCCCCCCCACCGCTCTGAGACACCCAAAGGGTGAAGAAAAAGTTCTTAAAGGGACACTACCACGTACAGAAGATGTAACTAGATTACCTGGTCATTTAAAACAAACACATATATAAATCATATGCCACTGTTTGTTTGTTTTTATATGATTGAATTAATTGCATATAAAAGGAAAAAATAAAATTAGGTGTTTATCTCCTGGCTCCATTTTGTGAACATTTGCCATGATGCAACATCATCCACTTTACAACTGTGGCCAAAGCCTGCATGAAGATGTCATTAGGTACTCCCCTGTTCTCTTTCTGGCTTCTGTGTATCATAGTGGGCAGGACTAGGTGGATGTGTACAACTTTTTTTTACCTGCCTTCCAACACAAAGAGAGGAGATTAACCTGATCAAACAGGATCATAACTCCGCCCCCTTGTGATGTAATAGCTATATTACCCTCCCATTCAATGCAAGTCTATGGTCAGAATTCTGACTTATAGACTGCATTCTGTGTCCCCAGTCCCAAAGTGAGATACTAGTGCTGTAAAGTCACTTGGGGGGGGGGGGGGGGGGGGTCCCAAAAACACTATATTTCACAAAATGGCGGCGCCCAATTGTACTTGTTTAGTTACATATTTTATTAAATACAGTCACATAACAAAAACAAAAGACATAGCTGAAATCAACAATTCAAGATAAAAAAAATAAAACCTTTCCATTTTTTGGCGGGAGTGTCCCTTAAAACTGATAAAAGAAAATGGAGGCAATGATGAATTCGTTTCCATGGCGATTCTACGTTTAGAAGTTGTATTTATACATAACCGCCTGTATCTCGGCGGCTAGGGTGTAATCTCCCTGCTGCTCCCCAAGGTGGGTTCTCGCCTGTGCCTGGGTTACATTTTAGGTTCTGGTATTTTTGGAGAAAAGCAAGGACTCTTTGCCACTGTGGGGCGTAGTTAATACTATGTGATGAACTGTCGTACTCTACCTTTCTAGGCCCAACTAATTCCAACCCCAGATAAACTGTGATTTAACAAGGACAGATACAGATGATGCCTCAGAGTTTCCTCTCTGTAATCTCATTAGGATTCCCACATCCTTCAAGTAAAAAGAAAATTCCACATCTTTCTGCTCCCATTAGGAAACAAGTTAGAAAATGACAGCGAGACGAATGTTAGGGTCATAGAAGATATGTTATACTGGAGGAGAGTGTAACATAGGGCAGAACGGACGGTGACTGAAAGATGGACAAAAAGGGCAAAAACGTATGGGATGATGATACAAGGGTGACAGAGAGAAAAGGAAGAGAGTGACAGAGAGAAAGGGAAGAGAGTGACAGAGAGAAAGGGAAGAGAGTGACAGAGAGAAAGGGAAGAGAGTGACAGAGAGAAAGGGAAGAGAGTGACAGAGAGAAAGGGAAGAGAGTGACAGAGAGAAGGTGGGGAGAGTGACAGAGAGAAAGGGAAGAGAGTGACAGAGAGAAAGGGAAGAGAGTGACAGAGAGAAAGGGAAGAGAGTGACAGAGAGAAAAGGAAGAGAGTGACAGAGAGAAAGGGAAGAGAGTGACAGAGAGAAAGGGAAGAGAGTGACAGAGAGAAAGGGAAGAGAGTGACAGAGAGAAAGGGAAGAGAGTGACAGAGAGAAGGTGGGGAGAGTGACAGAGAGAAAGGGAAGAGAGTGACAGAGAGAAAGGGAAGAGAGTGACAGAGAGAAAGGGAAGAGAGTGACAGAGAGAAGGTGGGGAGAGTGACAGAGAGAAAGGGAAGAGAGTGACAGAGAGAAAGGGAAGAGAGTGACAGAGAGAAAGGGAAGAGAGTGACAGAGAGAAAAGGAAGAGAGTGACAGAGAGAAAGGGAAGAGAGTGACAGAGAGAAAGGGAAGAGAGTGACAGAGAGAAAAGGAAGAGAGTGACAGAGAGAAAGGGAAGAGAGTGACAGAGAGAAAGGGAAGAGAGTAACAGAGAGAAAGGGAAGAGAGTGACAGAGAGAAAAGGAACAGAGTGACAGAGAGAAAGGGAAGACAGTGACAGAGAGAAAGGGAAGAGAGTGACAGAGAGAAAGGGAAGAGAGTGACAGAGAGAAAGGGAAGAGAGTGACAGAGAGAAAGGGAAGAGAGTGACAGAGAGAAAGGGAAGAGAGTGACAGAGAGAAAAGGAAGAGAGTGACAGAGAGAAAAGGAAGAGAGTGACAGAGAGAAAAGGAAGAGAGTGACAGAGAGAAAGGGAAGAGAGTGACAGAGAGAAAGGGAAGAGAGTGACAGAGAGAAAAGGAAGAGAGTGACAGAGAGAAAAGGAAGAGAGTGACAGAGAGAAAGGGAAGAGAGTGACAGAGAGAAAGGGAAGAGAGTGACAGAGAGAAAGGGAAGAGAGTGACAGAGAGAAAGGGAAGAGAGTGACAGAGAGAAAAGGAAGAGAGTGACAGAGAGAAAGGGAAGAGAGTGACAGAGAGAAAGGGAAGAGAGTGACAGAGAGAAAGGGAAGAGAGTGACAGAGAGAAAGGGAAGAGAGTGACAGAGAGAAAAGGAAGAGAGTGACAGAGAGAAAAGGAAGAGAGTGACAGAGAGAAAGGGAAGAGAGTGACAGAGAGAAAGGGAAGAGAGTGACAGAGAGAAAGGGAAGAGAGTAACAGAGAGAAAGGGAAGAGAGTGACAGAGAGAAAGGGAAGAGAGTGACAGAGAGAAAGGGAAGAGAGTGACAGAGAGAAAAGGAAGAGAGTGACAGAGAGAAAGGGAAGAGAGTGACAGAGAGAAAGGGAAGAGAGTGACAGAGAGAAAGGGAAGAGAGTGACAGAGAGAAAGGGAAGAGAGTGACAGAGAGAAAGGGAAGAGAGTGACAGAGAGAAAAGGAAGAGAGTGACAGAGAGAAAGGGAAGAGAGTGACAGAGAGAAAAGGAAGAGAGTGACAGAGAGAAAAGGAAGAGAGTGACAGAGAGAAAGGGAAGAGAGTGACAGAGAGAAAGGGAAGAGAGTGACAGAGAGAAAAGGAAGAGAGTGACAGAGAGAAAGGGAAGAGAGTGACAGAGAGAAAGGGAAGAGAGTGACAGAGAGAAAAGGAAGAGAGTAACAGAGAGAAAGGGAAGAGAGTGACAGAGAGAAAGGGAAGAGAGTGACAGAGAGAAAAGGAAGAGAGTGACAGAGAGAAAGGGAAGAGAGTGACAGAGAGAAAGGGAAGAGAGTGACAGAGAGAAAAGGAAGAGAGTGACAGAGAGAAAAGGAAGAGAGTGACAGAGAGAAAGGGAAGAGAGTGACAGAGAGAAAGGGAAGAGAGTGACAGAGAGAAAAGGAAGAGAGTGACAGAGAGAAAGGGAAGAGAGTGACAGAGAGAAAGGGAAGAGAGTGACAGAGAGAAAAGGAAGAGAGTAACAGAGAGAAAGGGAAGAGAGTGACAGAGAGAAAGGGAAGAGAGTGACAGAGAGAAAAGGAAGAGAGTGACAGAGAGAAAGGGAAGAGAGTGACAGAGAGAAAGGGAAGAGAGTGACAGAGAGAAAGGGAAGAGAGTGACAGAGAGAAAAGGAAGAGAGTGACAGAGAGAAAGGGAAGAGAGTGACAGAGAGAAAGGGAAGAGAGTGACAGAGAGAAAGGAAGAGAGTGACAGAGAGAAAGGGAAGAGAGTGACAGAGAGAAAAGGAAGAGAGTGACAGAGAGAAAAGGAAGAGAGTGACAGAGAGAAAGGGAAGAGAGTGACAGAGAGAAAGGAAGAGAGTGACAGAGAGAAAGGGAAGAGAGTGACAGAGAGAAAAGGAAGAGAGTGACAGAGAGAAAAGGAAGAGAGTGACAGAGAGAAAGGGAAGAGAGTGACAGAGAGAAAGGGAAGAGAGTGACAGAGAGAAAGGGAAGAGAGTAACAGAGAGAAAGGGAAGAGAGTGACAGAGAGAAAGGGAAGAGAGTGACAGAGAGAAAAGGAAGAGAGTGACAGAGAGAAAAGGAAGAGAGTGACAGAGAGAAAGGGAAGAGAGTGACAGAGAGAAAGGGAAGAGAGTGACAGAGAGAAAAGGAAGAGAGTAACAGAGAGAAAGGGAAGAGAGTGACAGAGAGAAAAGGAAGAGAGTGACAGAGAGAAAGGGAAGAGAGTGACAGAGAGAAAAGGAAGAGAGTGACAGAGAGAAAGGGAAGAGAGTGACAGAGAGAAAAGGAAGAGAGTGACAGAGAGAAAGGGAAGAGAGTAACAGAGAGAAAGGGAAGAGAGTGACAGAGAGAAAGGGAAGAGAGTGACAGAGAGAAAGGGAAGAGAGTGACAGAGAGAAAGGGAAGAGAGTGACAGAGAGAAAAGGAAGAGAGTGACAGAGAGAAAGGGAAGAGAGTAACAGAGAGAAAGGGAAGAGAGTGACAGAGAGAAAGGGAAGAGAGTGACAGAGAGAAAGGGAAGAGAGTGACAGAGAGAAAGGGAAGAGAGTGACAGAGAGAAAGGGAAGAGAGTGACAGAGAGAAAAGGAAGAGAGTGACAGAGAGAAAGGGAAGAGAGTGACAGAGAGAAAGGGAAGAGAGTGACAGAGAGAAAAGGAAGAGAGTGACAGAGAGAAAGGGAAGAGAGTGACAGAGAGAAAGGGAAGAGAGTAACAGAGAGAAAGGGAAGAGAGTAACAGAGAGAAAGGGAAGAGAGTGACAGAGAGAAAGGGAAGAGAGTGACAGAGAGAAAAGGAAGAGAGTGACAGAGAGAAAAGGAAGAGAGTGACAGAGAGAAAGGGAAGAGAGTGACAGAGAGAAAGGGAAGAGAGTGACAGAGAGAAAAGGAAGAGAGTGACAGAGAGAAAAGGAAGAGAGTGGCAGAGAGAAAGGGAAGAGAGTGACAGAGAGAAAGGGAAGAGAGTAACAGAGAGAAAAGGAAGAGAGTGACAGAGAGAAAAGGAAGAGAGTGACAGAGAGAAAGGGAAGAGAGTGACAGAGAGAAAGGGAAGAGAGTGGCAGAGAGAAGGTGCAGAGAGTGACAGAGAGAAAGGGAAGAGAGTGACAGAGAGAAAGGGAAGAGAGTGGCAGAGAGAAGGTGCAGAGAGTGACAGAGAGAAAGGGAAGAGAGTGACAAAGAGAAAGGGAAGAGAGTGACAGAGAGAAAGGGAAGAGAGTGACAGAGAGAAAGGGAAGAGAGTGACAGAGAAAGGGAAGAGAGTGACAGAGAGAAAGGGAAGAGAGTGACAG
Organism: Pelodytes ibericus; assembly: GCA_036172795.1. Lineage (NCBI taxonomy): Eukaryota > Metazoa > Chordata > Amphibia > Anura > Pelodytidae > Pelodytes > Pelodytes ibericus. The sequence goes on from CM069861.1 coordinate 14,521,280, forward strand.
AGAGAAAGGGAAGAGAATGACAGAGAGAAAGGGAAGAGAGTGACAGAGAGAAAGGGAAGAGAATGACAGAGAGAAAGGGAAGAGAGTGACAGAGAGAAAGGGAAGAGAGTGACAGAGAGAAAGGGAAGAGAGTGACAGAGAGAAGGTGGGGAGAGTGACAGAGAGAAAGGGAAGAGAGTGACAGAGAGAAAAGGAAGAGAGTGGCAGGGAGAAAGGGAAGAGAATGACAGAGAGAAAGGGAAGAGAGTGACAGAGAGAAAGGGAAGAGAGTGAAAGAGAGAAAGGGAAGAGAGTGACAGAGAGAAGGTGGGGAGAGTGACAGGGAGAAAGGGAAGAGAGTGACAGAGAGAAAGGGAAGAGAGTGACAGAGAAAAGGGGAAGAGAGTGACAGAGAGAAAGGGAAGAGAGTGACAGAGAGAAAGGGAAGAGAGTGACAGAGAGAAAGGGAAGAGAGTGACAGAGAGAAAAGGAAGAGAGTGACAGAGAGAAAGGGAAGAGAGTGACAGAGAGAAGGTGGGGAGAGTAACAGAGAGAAGCTGGAGAGAGTGACAGAGAGAAAGGGAAGACAGTGACAAAGAGAAAGGGAAGAGAGTGACAGAGAGAAGGTGGGGAGAGTAACAGAGAGAAGCTGGAGAGAGTGACAGAGAGAAAGGGAGGAGAGTGACAAAGAGAAGGTGGGGAGAGTGACAGAGAGAAAGGGAAGAGAGTGACAAAGAGAAAGGGAAGAGAGTGACAGAGAGAAAGGGAAGAGAATGACAGAGAGAAAGGGAAGAGAGTGACAAAGAGAAAGGGAAGAGAGTGACAGAGAGAAAGGGAAGAGAGTGACAGAGAGAAAGGGAAGAGAGTGACAGAGAGAAAGGGAAGAGAGTGACAGAGAGAAAAGGAAGAGAGTGACAGAGAGAAAGTGAAGAGAGTGACAGAGAGAAGGTGGGGAGAGTAACAGAGAGAAGCTGGAGAGAGTGACAGAGAGAAAGGGAAGAAAGTGACAGAGAGAAAGGGAAGAGAGTGACAGAGAGAAAGGGAAGACAGTGACAGAGAGAAAGGGAAGAGAGTGACAAAGAGAAGGTGCAGAGAGTGGCAGAGGGAAAGGGAAGAGCGTGACAGAGAAAAGGGGAAGAGAGTGGCAGAGAGAAAGGGAAGAGAGTGACAGAGAGAAAAGGAAGAGAGTGACAGAGAGAAAGGGAAGAGAGTGACAGAGAGAAGGTGGGGAGAGTAACAGAGAGAAGCTGGAGAGAGTGACAGAGAGAAAGGGAAGACAGTGACAAAGAGAAAGGGAAGAGAGTGACAGAGAGAAGGTGGGGAGAGTAACAGAGAGAAGCTGGAGAGAGTGACAGAGAGAAAGGGAAGAAAGTGACAGAGAGAAAGGGAAGAGAGTGACAGAGAGAAAGGAAAGAGAGTGACAAAGAGAAGGTGCAGAGAGTGGCAGAGGGAAAGGGAAGAGCGTGACAGAGAAAAGGGGAAGAGAGTGACAGGGAGAAAGGGAAGAGAGTGACAGAGAGAAAAGGAAGAGAGTGACAGAGAGAAAGGGAAGAGAGTGACAGAGAGAAGGTGGGGAGAGTAACAGAGAGAAGCTGGAGAGAGTGACAGAGAGAAAGGGAAGACAGTGACAAAGAGAAAGGGAAGAGAGTGACAGAGAGAAAGGGAAGAGAGTGACAGAGAGAAAGGGAAGAGAGTGACAGAGAGAAAGGGAAGAGAGTGACAGAGAGAAAGGGAAGAGAGTGACAGAGAGAAAGGGAAGACAGTGACAAAGAGAAAGGGAAGAGAGTGACAGAGAGAAGGTGCAGAGAGTGACAGAGAGAAAGGGAAGAGAGTGACAGAGAGAAGATGGAGAGAGTGACAGAGAGAATGTGCAGAGAGTGACAGAGAGAAAGGGAAGAGCTTGACAGAGAGAAAGGGAAGAGAGTGACAGAGAGAAGGTGCAGAGAGTTACAGAGAGAAAGGGAAGAGAGTGACAGAGAGAAAGGGAAGAGAGTGACAGAGAGAAAGGGAAGAGAGTGACAGAGAGAAAGGGAAGAGAGTGACAGAGAGAAGATGGAGAGAGTGACAGAGAGAAAGGGAAAAGAGTGACAGAGAGAAAGGAAAGAGAGTGACAGAGAGAAGATGGAGAGAGTGACAGAGAGAATGTGGAGAGAGTGACAGAGAGAATGTGGAGAGAGTGACAGAGAGAATGTGGAGAGAGTGACATATAGAAGGTGGAGAGAGTGAGAGACAGTGGAGAGAGTGACAGTGAGACAGTGGAGAGAGTGACATAGAGACAGTGGAGAGAAAGGGAGAGGGTTCTGTGGCAGAGAGAGGAGGGAGATGGTGAAGGTGAGAGTGTGGAATTGAGAGGACCACTTATAGGAGCAGCAGTGAGAATGGGATGTATGGCACACACAGAAGACAGCGCTGTGTCAATCTCATGTCAGTGTGCAGTTGAAGAGTTTAATGGTGGGATGAGTGGAGACATTAATACTAAGTGCTCGGGACAACAGACGATAAGAGATACTCAGGATTAATTCATCATGTGAGACACAGACAGACAGACATATCGATCTGAGACAGACAGACAGTCAGAAAGACAGAGAAGGGCGTGAAGGAAAGGTCCAGCAGGCATTATTGGGGGCTGGAAGGTGAAGATATTACATTACATTAATATTTATTCATATAGTGCCAACATTTTACGTAGCTATAGACGCAGACTGTTACACACACACAGGTTCACTCTGTACTTGGTGCGAATATTGACAGCTATTGTCTGTGGCAGACCTATTGATTATAATGTTATCCATGAAATGTCTCACCAGTGACAGCACAGTGACCCCACGCGTTTCACAGGGAGACCAAACAAATATAAACACACTAAATGCATGGCCGGCTCCCTGTGAGTGGAGCTTCGTCCTATTGCTCCATATGTGCTCAGTATTACACGCGGGTACTTCTGGTAGGTAAGTTTAAATGGTTCTAAACGGTACCCCATTACCATCTTGATCTCCGACATGAGACAATGCTTGCCAACTCCAGCCAAGACATTTACTTGCAATTAAATTAAGCTTGTTCCCAACACATGACTTGTCTGCTCTTTGGAATCCTTGGCATGTAAAGACTCAAAAGAAAAAAAATAATAAAATACTATTTAGAAGGGAAGAAAGTTACTGCCCCAGCCAGTGCTCCATCGTTTTTCTACTCATTGGCTAGTGGCGGACTTAATGGACTAGTGGAGATTGTCACACATCTCTATGTACAAACACCATAGACACGCTGTTATCTTGCACCTCCCCATTCTGTATCTCTCCCCCTCTTTAGTCTATATATAAACACATATATCCCTTTGTTTGCCCCTCTCTATCTCCCTCTCTCCGTCTCTCATCCTCTACTTCTCTCCTCCCTCCCTCTCTCTCTCGGTTATTCCTGGGATCTCTCATTCAGATACAGAGGAGCAGAGAGATTGGACTGGGAGCCTCTGGATCTGCACATACACTGTGAGTGCATGGAAGTTCATATAGCACAGTATGTATACCTGTGCATTGTTTATGTGTGTATATCTGTGCGCTGGATGTGTAGTTGTGCTGCTTAATATTCCCTGGACTGTACTTTGTGCTGTGTAGGGTAATGGGTATTATTCTTGTGTAAAGATAAAGTTTACTTATATTCCTGTGTATATTAGTGGGTGTGTGTAATTATTGGACACTGCAGACACTGTGTATTTACAAGTGGTATGTGATAGTATCTGTGTTGTGTGTGACTGTGTTACTTTGTGCACAGCATGGTGTAATGATATTGTAGGACATGATAAGTACATGATAGGTGACTAGCCGTACCGCATAACAACCAAAATATACACAGACGCAGCGCTGCTACAATGTAACCCAACAACCAACAGGCACATACAACCACAGAAGTGCCCTCCATTGTGGAATAGACCTACAATTACGCTCGGAAGGCAGTTGTAGCAGTCTGGTTAGGCATGATAGGAATTAGAGTCCACGGATCCCGTGTCTGTGGTTGCATAGTGTCCTCACACCCTAAATAGTAATCACCCTTGCACCGCCTCTTATTCAGGCATGCTTATGGAAAATGCATACTGTGCTGCTCAAAATGATTCATATATTGACATATGGCAGCCCCAAAGCTTGTGTTTCTCATACCTGCCACTGAAGGATCACCTCATAGTACACTACAGTCATATTCATTACTACATCTGTAGACTGCTCTGCTCTGTATCATTATACTACGCCATAACCCAGTGTTACACGGAATCAGTGATAGCTAACCTTGGCACTGCAGGTGTTTGGGAACTACATATATCCCATGATTCTCCGTCGGCCTACATGCCTTTGAAGCTGACAGAGAATCGTGGGATATGTTGTGCAGTGCCAAGGTTTGCCATCACTGTACTAAATTATTGCGCCATACCCCACGGTACAATCCAGTTACACCTTGCATCTAAATGGCTCTGGTTCCCCCCCTTGGACTACACCTCAGTCACACTCAACAAAGCCACTGCCTATGCTACATCATAATGCTACACCCCAATCCCATCCTATCCCTATGCTACATTCCACTACACATATCTCCAGCATACACCCCTCTATCACTCCAGCCAGACACTGCTACACCAAAGCACGTCTATCTACACCATGCAATAGATCATCCAGTATATACTCAGCGTCTCCCAACTTTTATCCCACCGAGTACAAATAGTTACACCATTCAACTCGCCGGTTTGACGCACAGCCTATAGATTTAGCTGGGTCTTTCAGGTCTTACCCTCTGTGCAGCCCCGCCCCACTCCCAAACACTTTTTTCAAGGCAACGATTGGAAAAAATAAAAATAAACCTTTTCCGAGTCCCCTGTGCCACTAATCTTTTCTGAGACCAGCTCTTCTGAAGCCGCTCTTGACCCCCAAAGTGGCACTCACCAAGGAAACCAGTCGATGTTCCCTCTGATTGATCCACTTGTATAATTTAGAGGGGTAATTATGATAGTCAATTTCTACCAGTGTTCCAGTCACCAAGGAAACCAGTGGAATGTTTCTGACCACTTTTAGAACATTTATTGTCACACAAGTCACTCACGAACCACATCCTAAATGAAACCAAGAGACAGTATATTTCATAACAACACAAACACACAAGAGCCCTGCACACTACAGACACACAGCACCACACTACACTGGAACTTGACTAATGATGTCATCTCTTATGATCCAGATCACGGACACCAGTGACCTCAAGATGTGGGCCTCTGTCGTCCCTTTGCTTCTGATTCTGGAGGTGAGAACATGATGCATGATGGGACTTGGCTGGAATTGTAACTTAAAATAATATTTTGGTTTGTGGAGAGATAAAACACTGGTCGAGGTAGGGACGGTTATTTTGCAATATGTAAATGTATATGTTTTAGTTTACTAGAAATAAGTTTGTATTCATCAAAAAGATAATACATTGGTGCATTAACCAATAAGTGACAAAACTTAGACTGACATAGTTGAGTTTTTTCCAATACAGTTTTGAAAGCAAATTCACTATAATTCATTGTTTACTGAATTCACTCTCCACAATTATGAACCTGTTGTGCACAAGAAGGGAGACCAGATGGGGCAGAGAGATGGTCAAGGGAAAGGTATAAATAATTGTAGAAAATTGGGCCATTGTTTTAAGCTGGGAGCAAAGTTTAAAAAAAAAAATCTTCTTAAAATAGATTACATTTAGATGAATAAAATGTTTTGTGTTTATTTCTACCCTTCATGAGGTAACACAATTTTTTTTTTCTTATTTCTAATGAGGGGTTCCAATGTTAAAAGGTACTGCTTGCTTACAGATTCTGCTGATCCTCCAGTTTTATCTCAAAGGTCTATACAAAATGTATCATGTTGAAAAAATGGCAGTAATCCTTGGAAATGGAACTGTACCGCCAACTGAAGTGGTACAATTTGACACATGGGGCCATATTTATCAAACCAAAACTAGTCTTGATAAATCTCGCCCATGGAGAGGCCACTGAAGGAGCAACACTGCCGATGGACAGACTTTCTCCACAAAAGCACAGCTGTCAGATCTCACCTCCGTTAAAAGCTTAATATCTCAGCAATAATAAATCGTAGAGACGAAATACAAAAACCACGTTACTCAACTTAATGTGGCTTTTCGTGTAAAGAACTAATTTTTTTTTTTCATTACTACCACTTTAATACAGAGAATGTGTCTGAGAATAGGACTGTTGAACATAATTAAGAGGAGTGGTGAGAGTGGGCTATTGAGAAATGATATAGTGTAATAATTGCATGACAAAGTGCTATGTTATCCTAAATGTGCAAATGAGGAGTTTAATGGTTGAGTGAGTGGAGGCATTAATACCAAGTGCTCATCTCTCGTCCCTCTGGCACCCAAAGGGTAAATCAAATCTTAATGTTGGGAAAAAATGTAATTTGCCAGTGTTCTTAATTTTCGATGAGAACCTCACCCTACTCGACTTTTGTGTATAAATAAATCCTTTATTTGATGCAGAGCAAGTCTTAGATGGCTGTTGGCTGACCTTGAATCTGCCCCTAACCAATAGGAAACTGCACCAGCCAACTGTAGAAGTAAAAGTAGCCGACATACTTCCGGGCTGCACATTGCATGCCAAACACATATGTGTCCGTGGAAACATGGCTGGTGTTGGCATCTAAACTCTAGATACAAGAACAGAAGGAACATGCTAATGACTAATGTCTGATCTTGTAAATCTGTAACTATCTGCAACCCTTAGGGTGTGTAATCTTCAGGAGAAGTTAACTTGCTAGGGAGATGGGAGGGAACAGGTCTGAGAAGGATGTTACATAGTGTTAAGTTAACTTGCTAGGGAGATGGGAGGGAACAGGTCTGAGAAGGCTGTTACAAAGTGTTACGTTAACTTACTAGGGAGATGGGAGGGAACAGGTCTGAGAAGGCTGTTACACAGTGTTAAGTTAACTTGCTAGGGAGATGGGAGGGAACAGGTCAGAGAAGGCTGTTACAAAGTGTTACGTTAACTTGCTAGGGAGATGGGAGGGAACAGGTCTGAGAAGGCTGTTACACAGTGTTAAGTTAACTTGCTAGGGAGATGGGAGGGAACAGGTCTGAGAAGGCTGTTACATGGTGTTAAGTTAACATGCTAGGGAGATGGGAGGGAACAGGTCTGAGAAGGCTGTTACGTAGTGTTAAGTTAACTTGCTAGGGAGATGGGAGGGAACAGGTCTGAGAAGGCTGTTACACAGTGTTAAGTTAACATGCTAGGGAGATGGGAGGGAACAGGTCTGAGAAGGATGTTACATAGTGTTAAGTTAACTTGCTAGGGAGATGGGAGGGAATAGGTCTGAGAAGGCTGTTACAAAGTGTTACGTTAACTTACTAGGGAGATGGGAGGGAACAGGTCTGAGAAGGCTGTTACACAGTGTTAAGTTAACTTGCTAGGGAGATGGGAGGGAACAGGTCAGAGAAGGCTGTTACAAAGTGTTACGTTAACTTGCTAGGGAGATGGGAGGGAACAGGTCTGAGAAGGCTGTTACACAGTGTTAAGTTAACTTGCTAGGGAGATGGGAGGGAACAGGTCTGAGAAGGCTGTTACATGGTGTTAAGTTAACATGCTAGGGAGATGGGAGGGAACAGGTCTGAGAAGGCTGTTACGTAGTGTTAAGTTAACTTGCTAGGGAGATGGGAGGGAACAGGTCTGAGAAGGCTGTTACACAGTGTTAAGTTAACATGCTAGGGAGATGGGAGGGAACAGGTCTGAGAAGGCTGTTACATAGTGTTAAGTTAACTTGCTAGGGAGATGGGAGGAAACAGGTCTGAGAAGGCTGTTACAAAGTGTTAAGTTAACATGCTAGGGATATAGGAGGGAACAGGTCTGAGAAGGCTGTTACACTGTGTTAAGTTAACTTGCTAGGGAGATGGGAGGGAACAGGTCTGAGAAGGCTGTTACATAGTGTTAAGTTAACTTGCTACGGAGATGGGAGGGAACAGGTCTGAGAAGGCTGTTACATAGTGTTAAGTTAACTTGCTAGGGAGATGGGAGGGAACAGGTCTGAGAAGGCTCTTATACAGTTTTAAGTTAACTTGCTAGGGATATAGGAGGGAACAGGTCTGAGAAGGCTGTTACACTGTGTTAAGTTAACTTGCTAGGGAGATGGGAGGGATAAGGTCTGAGAAGGCTGTTACATAGTGTTAAGTTAACTTGCTAGGGAGATGGGAGGGAACAGGTCTGAGAAGGCTGTTATATAGTGTTAAGTTAACTTGCTAGGGAGATGGGAGGGAACAGGTCTGAGAAGGCTGTTACATAGTGTTAAGTTAGCTTGCTAGGGAGATGGGAGGGAACAGGTCTGAGAAGGCTGTTACATAGTGTTACGTTAACTTGCTAGGGAGATGGGAGGGAACAGGTCTGAGAAGGCTGTTACATAGTGTTAAGTTAGCTTGCTAGGGAGATGGGAGGGAACAGGTCTGAGAAGGCTGTTACATAGTCTTAAGTTAGCTTGCTAGGGAGATGGGAGGGAACAGGTCAGAGAAGGCTGTTACATAGTGTTAAGTTAACTTGCTAGGGAGATGGGAGGGAACAGGTCTGAGAAGGCTGTTACATAGTGTTAAGTTAGCTTGCTAGGGAGATGGGAGGGAACAGGTCTGAGAAGGCTGTTACACTGTGTTAAGTTAACTTGCTAGGGAGATGGGAGGGATCAGGTCTGAGAAGGCTGTTACACAGTGTTAAGTTAACTTGCTAGGGAGATGGGAGGGAACAGGTCTGAGAAGGCTGTTATATAGTGTTAAGTTAACTTGCTAGGGAGATGGGAGGGAACAGGTCTGAGAAGGCTGTTATATAGTGTTAAGTTAACTTGCTAGGGAGATGGGAGGGAACATGTCTGAGAAGGCTGTTACATAGTGTTAAGTTAACTTGCTAGGGAGATGGGAGGGAACAGGTCTGAGAGGCTGTTACAGAGTGTTAAGTTAGCTTGCTAGGAAGATGGGAAGGGAAGCACTCATGTGACAATGGATTTTAGTCCTATTACTTTTTATTTAGTATTGTTTAGTTTTAGTCACTGAAAACATGCAGTTGACAAAAACTATGACGAAAATATTTAGTCGACTAAATTAACACTGGTAGGATTAAAGGCAACCCTGCTTCTTGGTGTGCCTAGGGTGGCATCCGTGGAATTCACCATCCCTCCCCTCAAGGTATGTGGATTGTGATCAGCCTCATCCAGCTGGATATTCTGTAAGAGCGTGGGAAGCAGTCACCGATCGGATTAATTATTTGTTTAGATTTTAAGCAGGCCATCCCCGTCAGTAGCTGATAGACAGCGGTGATTTTTCTAAATACTCAAAGGATTGCTTGAAAATAAGTTATTTTGGAAGGTTACTGTCTCTTAAAAACTTTGAAAGGAATCATTTGTAACTGGATTTTTTTGTTTACTCAGATGTAGCAGATTTCAAATTATTTTTCCGAAATGTAATTTGAACATTTTCCATGGCGCTGCGGTAATTTTTTTTTGGGGAAATGTTTGTTAACCCCGGTACTTGCTCATATATTGAGTTTGTTTATTTCCTTTTGATTGCAATGTTGCAATACTAGAGAGTCGGCTGTTCTGTCGCGGTAGGCGGAGTTTATACACCATTTGCGTAATCTCCAGTGTGCTGTCGCCCATCTGTCAGCACGTGGCTCCTCCACTTAAGTAAATATGCGTCACAGAATCTGGACCCCTGGTTAAGTGGCGTGCGTCATAAATTGAGCTTTGAAAGATGGCGTGTATAAAACGGGGAGGAGATTATTTAGTGCGTGGCCTGTGAGGGTCTTCAATGATGCACATTTAAATGGTGTCTGAGAGATAACTGGATTAGACTAAAGCATCAAAATAATAATTTGGAAGCAAGATAAAGACTGATTTATCGCAGCTCTGCAAGATAACTATCCTTCCTGTGCCTTTAATTGTTCTACAATCCTTCCGTGCATGCATGGATGATCCAGCAAACCTCTGACACCGCCCCCCACGCATCCCACAGTACGATTAACGGCTGTCAACTACAGCTCTGTGTGCTATTTATTCAGGTCTGTTTAACAAATTACATATTAACAGTACTTTCTTCCTTTGATTATATCAGAAGCCCAGAATGTCTTCCAGATACTGGTGCTTTCATAAATGTCAGAATATTGCGACATCATGAATGTGTGCCATCGATGTGTGCCATCAACGTGTGCCACATTCCTAGACCACAAACCAGCATCCACAGTGCCCTGCTGAAAGATGAGGTCACAAAGGGAGAGTGTCCATCAGATGCTACATTTTTTTAACAAAAATAGTTTTGCAGTGGGTGATAAGTTAGGAAACTGGACATCACTGATTATGCGTATACCACATTGTACGCTTGGAGCCCACCCAGCGGTCATACTATGAAGGGTTCATTTTTTTTTGGAAAAGATGGTCAGTCCCTGGGACTGACATGGAGCATCTGCTCCTCACACACCACTTCTATGTCTCTGTTGTTGTTACAATACATCCTAAAAAACTGTAACTAGGAGGAGACATCAGTAGACATTTATCAAAGAAGCTACAGTGAGGGCAGTTACATCTAGGCCACGAATCTATGGCTGTAGTGACCCTGTTCCCTCGATACTTGTACTCCTGTTAATTTAGTTTAATGGAGCATGTCTCTTCCCTGCCCTATCCCTAGTCTACATCCTCATTGGTATAGGTATCAGAGTGCAACATCCGACCAGAAATCTCTCACCCCATTCCTCATGGGTGGAGCTTGTCTCCAAATCGGGAGGGTTAGGACCAAAATGGGTGGAGCCTGGAAAAAAGTGGGATGCTCTGCTCATAATATGGATATGATCAAAATATTGGCGCCTTTGGCAGAGCCAAGTGTCACTCCACGCCACCAAGAGGAGACAAACCCACCTGATTCATCCTATGTGAAACCTAGAGCTTTTGGGCCATAAAGCACATAATTCACTGCTGCTTTTTGATACCACCTGGGGCATTATCCAGCCATCTTTACTTTAGACCAACCTTAAAAAAATAGTTTATAAAATGTTTATTTTAAACAGAGAGATCACATTCCCTGGATAAAAAAAAAAAAAATATTGTAGATTGATCTTGAGTTAAATATTTAGAGATGGTCCTAGATCACCGGGAAAGTAAATAAAAATACCTGTCACGTTCCTAAATTCATTCATTTCAGGAGGGACTTTGAAATATTTAGTCTGCATTGTATACATTGCTTCATTGGCATTTCTATTGCAGGTTGGGTATGCTGTGTCCTTCTAGGGCACAATAAGTGGGAAGGAAGTGTTAAAGCTGCCTAGTGATGCAGAGTGCACGCCATGCACAGGGCAGGATTATGGAATGTTTGTTAATAGGTTATTTTAGAGTATTATATTAGGCGTTTTTGCTACATTGATATGGCTCTTCTTAAAGAGAGGATGACCCACCCCGGCTTCTACTATAACAGGAGGAAAGATGAATGATCCCAAAGCTTTAGGATTTCAAACTGGATGTAAATATTTCAATCCCATACCATGGTGTAATAAAAACATGTCATTCTTTTTTAAGTGGAAAAAAGTCAAATGATGTTTTATTGCTTTTATTATATGTTCTTTTTTTTCTAAAGGGCTTAGAAGACACACTGTTGGCTTGATAATTCTTCTGCATACAGCGATATCTTTTCTCCTGTATTAAAATACAATATGTGCTATGATGATGTCCCAGGTCAGTCCCTAGACACCTGACCTGTTGAACAGGACAGTGAACTAGAAAAGGGGCACTCAGCTATATATATATTTTTTTTATTACATTCTGCTTTATCTCTGTACAGTCCATTTTTGGGACCCTTGCCTCCTACCTGACTTGCAGTGATTACACCGATTCTCTGTTAAATACCTGAAGGAAGGTGACCTCACCTCCCAACTTGGTCTTCAAAGCCTCCCATCGAATTCTCAGTTGACCAATAAATGGTATCAGCGTTCCACGCGTGGGTAATGTGGGTGCACGTTCGGACTGATTAAGCGTGCAGCTCAAGCGCGCTTGTTATCCCGCTATCTGTCAGACAGCACGACAGTAAACTAGAAAGATAAAGTTTCGCTCCTGAGATAAGTTTGTTATTCTACAGAGGTGTGGACTACGTGTCTGCTTTCTTGATAGCCACGGGAGATAAAAAAGTGCCCCGTCAGATAACAGTCACCTTCATTCCTTGTACAGACACATTGCCTATCCCTGGCTGGCAAACCACATCCCTGTTTGATTTGGGGTCTGCCTATATAAATGTCCATCAGTAAAGGATGGCCTTGCAATTCTAGATGCAGCCCGGGAGTATGCTTTTTTTCACAGGCGTGCTTGACGGTGATGTGGTGGCAGTGCTCTGCAGGGGCATATATATATATATTATATTAAAGGGTAAAAGGTCACATGCAAAGCATTGAACGTGTGGGCTGGCTGAGGATGCTGGGAATCTTTGTGATGGTTAGATGCATGTTACACTCATGTTTTTGAAGATCTGTGCTATCGTTGCAGGGCTGCCGGTCACATACTGTACATGACACAGTTCAGGCCTGGAAAAAATACCAAGACGAATGTGAGGACAGGATGAGATCCGAGCCCGTGCTGAGTGGTGAGAGTTATGCACGAGACAATATCAGAGATATCTCCTTGACAGGTCTATACAGAACTACCCCTGCGACACTAAAAAAAGATTCTGCTTTCAGTGGTTAAATCATTTCTCTGTTTAATACCTGAAGGTAGGGGCCAGACCCGAAAATTCGGTCTTAAAGGCTTGCAATCAAATTCTCAGTTGGCCAATAAACTAGACCATTATAAATTCTACTTGCTTGCTATCTGTCTGTGGTTAGGGTTACCTGATTTTCTGGAATACCAGAGGGGAAAGTATAATCAGTGTATGTGCAGCCACTATATGCGGTTGGTATACTGGTGTCAGTAAGCGTGCCAGTAAGCTAACCATAGTTACGCTGTGTTCGCTTAGGTAGAGATAAGGTTTGATCATAAGATAATTTTATGCTACAAACACAAGATCTTTACAATTTTTGCACCAGGGAACGGGGCCAAAAAAGAAAATGAAGGGGAAGAAGTCGAAATGGGTCTGGCTCCCATGTATGCCTCGGTATAGAGACAGTCAGATGCACAGGTAATGTCCAGTTTCTCAACTGCTGCATTATGACTGGTACATGTAACATGTCTCGTTACAGGTGTGTTCTGCAATCGAACATTTGACATGTACGTGTGCTGGGGGGATGCTGCAGCTAACACTACACACGCAGAGCCCTGCCCGTCATATTTACCCTGGTACTCGCAAGGTGAGAGGCAGCCCGGCTGACCAGGTGTATGGAGCAAACCAGGGAGACCTGGGGCTTCAGTCATGAAAGAGAGAATGACAGGAAATTGAGAAGGGAGTTTCAAACTTAAGGCCGAAGTAGCCGAGTTCGAAAAATTCTGCAATTTAGCTACGTGGGCTAATTATTCCAAATCGGCTACTTTAGCCTTAAGATTTAAATTCCTTTCTCAGTTCCCTGCAATTCTCCCTTTCTTGTATAAAGTGTTTCCCTTCTCTCCTCTATCATTCCTAGTAAGAGACGGCTTCGTATTCCGCCGTTGTGGCCCCGATGGATACTGGATGCGAGATGAGACCGACATGCCGTGGAGAGATCACTCTCAGTGTGACAGCGTGGACCAGGAACAGGAGCACTCCCAGGTACAGCACCAGAGGCACAGTGGGGTTTATACATACCCATCGCTAGAAGCAATCAGCAGGAACATTCCATGGTTTGCATGGTTACTGCTCCACCTTCGGAATCTTGCCCCAGAAATGTGTCTGTGTATGCACTAGTAAAACATATTTGGCTGTGATGAGTAAGTGGTCCAATGATCTGAATGTGGCTCAGTCAGCAGGAAGATTCTGTTGGGTTCCATGGCGATTGCACATCTTAGAACATGACAGCTCGTTGTCCATGGAAGGATGGTTTTGTTGAGTTTTTCTTTGTCGGCAAAATGTTCTTGGGACTGGCTTAGTTTGTGGTGTGTTTTTATTAAATGACTCGTTTAAATGTAGACTTGCATTGTTAGGTAACAAGGTCTGGCAGTGCTGTTGTGCTAATGAGTTGTGTTGTGTTCCAGCGTCAGGCGTGGATCCTGTCCCAGTTGCGTGTCATGTACAGCGTGGGGTATGGCGTGTCAGTGGCCGCGCTCATTGTGGCCGTGTGCATCCTCACACAGCTCAGGTTTGTCTATCCACACGTCAGACATAAGGTATGTGTGGGTTTCATAGGAAGGTGAAAAAAATAAATTCTAAGATGAAATTTTTTTTTAAAAAAAGACAAGGTCAGGGAAGGCGGCAGTGTGGAGGTGAAAAGAAAACTAGATAAGGACAGTGACAGTTGGGATGAAAGACGAAAGAATGACAAGATCAGGGATGGTAGGCATGAAAGACAAAAGTAGGACAGGGTCAGTGATGGTAGGCATGAAAGACAAAAGAAAGACAAGGTCAGTGATGGTAGGCATGAGAGACAAAAGGAGGACAGGGTCAGTGATGGTAGGCATGAGAGACAAAAGGAGGACAGGGTCAGTGATGGTAGGCATGAGAGACAAAAGGAGGACAAGGTCAGTGATGGTAGGCATGAGAGACAAAAGGAGGACAAGGTCAGTGATGGTAGGCATGAGAGACAAAAGGAGGACAAGGTCAGTGATGGTAGGCATGAGAGACAAAAGGAGGACAAGGTCAGTGGTGGTAGGCATGAGAGACAAAAGGGAAGACATGGTCAGTGACATAAGCATGGGAGGGTAGGCACGAGAGCGGAAGACAAGGTCAGTGATGGAAGGCACGAGAGCCGAAGAGAAGACAAGGTCAATGATGGTAGGCATGATCAACAAAGGAACAGTGATGGTAGGCACAAGAGCCAAAGAGAAGACAAGGTCAGTGAGGGTAGGCATGATAGAAGAAGGATTGGTTAAGGACAAAGAATGTGAAAAGTGGTACTACGGAGAAGATTTATGAGTGTGTGTCTGTTTGGGAGATGATTTTTAAAAAATGATTTAATGTTTTATGACATCATAATTGATGGCGCGTTCTCTGTGTTACAGGCGCCTGCGCTGCACTCGGAACCTCATTCACTGTAACCTGTTTGTGTCGTTCATACTGCGCGGGGTTTCGGTGCTGACCAGAGATGCTCTGTTATTAAAGCAGCAGAACATGCTGCGCGGAGAGCGAGACTTCACGTCCCTGCTGAGAGAGAGCGTGAGTAGGTGAAATCGCAGAGGGGGAAATGCACCAAGAGATCATCAGAGGAGAACTACAGATTGTATTCTCTGATCAGCAGCCGCCATGCTTCCCTGGAAAGCAGGCAGCCCAGTCCTGCCGGGCGACTGTCTCTCGATTTTAAATGGGGTCAGCAGAGGGGACCTTAACTCCTAGCAGAGAGAGACCTCGCTCCTTGCAGAACCCGATCAGACGAACGGGGCCAAGCCTCCTGACCGGCTCTGCCTCAGCTCTGAGCCAGAAGAGAAAAAAACACTTTACTGAGGAGATGGGGGTCACTATTTTTAAACCCTTGTTTCCCATTAGGAGGCTGGCAGGGGAGTAGTAGACAAGAACAAGGTCTAAGATAAACAAGTACATGATATCTACCTGAGCATTCCCAGCCTGAGTGTTTGCGTCCCTTTTCTTCCCTGCAGACCATGGTAGGCTGTCGTGTAGCCCAGACCATCACACAGTATTGTGTAGGGGCCAATTATTACTGGCTCTTGGTGGAAGGTTTGTATCTACACAACCTGCTTGTTGTATTATCCTTCTCCGAAGAAGGAGTTCTTCCTCGATACATGCTACTCGGCTGGGGTGAGTGTGATAATGTTTTTTTATTTTTTTTATTATATATCACTTTGTATGTATTGATATTCATTTTACACATCCCTTCCAAAGGTCTGGGCCTGCAAACAAATCAAACATATTTTGCTCCCACAGTGGACATTTCTAGTAATTATTTTGGATGTAAAACTGCTGGAGGGCTGCAAATAATTACAAAAAAAGTGCATTTGGCATGTATGAAAAATATGTACAATATACAGAGAAATAAGCTTGTAGAACCGTCCCCTTTCAAGCCAGCGCATATATGTATCAAACCATATTTAACAGCACTTTATGTTGTTATAAATCTTTTGTATCTCACATTCTTAAAGGACAACTTAAAACGTTTTTTAAGCCCATGCTTCCTTAAAGGATTACCCAACATGGCTGTCATGCTGTGTACAGCCCTTAAAGGCTTCTCCAAGGTAAATCCGACGTGTATCTTAATAGATACAGGTTTACTTTCGACTGTGTCCCAGAGCTGAGACACAGCAGATCTCGAGCCTGTGCACAGCCAACCAAAGTGGGGTGTGCAATCTTGTTTTGTTTTTTTTGCATGGGATCAACTGGTGGACTAGCTAAGATCACTCCTGCAGATCCCATGAAAAAAAAGAGGGTCTCTCTCTGCTCTAACAGAGAGAGGCAGTCGCCCCAAGTAGAATGGGCTGCCTGCTTCCCATGGCAGCTGAGAATCAAAGGATAAACTGGTATGCACTATCAAAAGTACCTTCCATTTTATCCTCATACTAGGGACAATTAACTTTTCTCTAGTGTTTTTATATTAGAAGCAGAAGTGCACAATAAATGTTAGTGTCCCTTTAAATACATTATTTAAAAGGAGCAACCAATCAGATAAAGGCCATGTTGTGCATGCTGGTAAAATATTATGGGATGTTGATCATGATAAGCACAACTAATAAGAAAAACATGTCAAGTTAATTTACGTGACCACTGTACTTTAAACAAGTATTTAATGTTACAGTTATATAGTGGTATTTCAGGAATTAAAGTACTCTACAAGCCTTTCCATTTGAATAATAAATTATATAAAAATAAGTTTTAATATGCACACAGCTGGTAATGGAATTCTTTCTACATGATAAATGAATTAAGTGCACATTTGGCTATCCCCCATGGGTGTATATCTTTGGAGCACCCAATATTAATAGCTTGCTACATGTGGTCTTAGTTCTGTTGTGCTCGTCTTGTTCTATATAGCTACACACCGTTATTTTGTTGCAATTGTTATATCACATTGTACTGTTGTGTTCTGTTTTGATTGTTGAATGCCCTGGTATATTTTGTTGGGTCAGAGATTTTTTTCCCCTTATTCTGTCTCCTGGTTTGTTCTACAGATACCCGAAATACACTATGAGGGGCATGTACTAAAAAAAAACGCAAATATATTTTATGTGCAAAACTATTTTTGCGTTTTGCTCCTATTGGAATGTACTAAACATTTAACACTCCAATAGTACATACGAGCAAATTGCGAATAAAAACATGCAATTTTGCCAATATTTTTTCTACCTCTTTGGATAGCGCTCGCTAAAAGCTGGTGTAATTTTCACCCACAAATAAGAATAATTTTTCACAAAATATTCGCAAAACTCTTTAGCGTGCGCAAATATAATCGCAATTTATTAGTGCAAAAAAAAATGCACGCTAAATAAAAATAAACGGAAGAGGCGCAAATCAGGGAAAACAAGTGCAAAATGTTACATAAAGTCGCAAATTGCTCCTTACTCAGTGGCGTAGCGTGGGTTGTCAGCACCCGGGGCAAGGCAAGTAATTTGCGCCCCCTAACCCGTGGATTTTAGCACTCGAGTCTCTTCTACTAGATTAGTTAAAGAAACCCTTACCCCCCAAGCACATGTATTGTTTGTTATGAAAATACTTATGTAATTAAAGTAAAATGCATCTAAATACAAGTTTATTTTCCAACACTTTATTGAGTGCGAACATGCATTACACACATTCTCCACATTTTCAGCAGGTCTATGAATACAAATATACACATGTAGTAACCTAGCATGGGCCATGCTATTATATGTCGTCTCACAACCATCGTAAACGACAAAAAATATCAAGAACAAAAACTAAACATCAAAATGGAACCATACCCTGGAGATGATCCAAGACTGGGCTAGATGGAGCCAACTTCCTCAATCCTGTACCTCTAATTTTAATTCTTTAATAGAAGTGCTCCCCATACATTAATGAACCCCCCTCCCCTCCCCCATACATTAATGACCTCCCTCCCCCATACATTAATGACCCCCCTCCCCTCCCCCATACATTAATGACCCCCTTCCCCTCCCCCATACATTAATGACCCCCCTCCCCCATACATTAATGACCCCCCCTCCCCCTCTCCAATACATTAATGACCCCCTCCTCAATACATAATACTATAGGTCCCCCAAGCCCCTTTATTCTTACCTTTACAAATTCCACTTCCAACAGCTCAGGGAAGAAAGGCCGCGATGCAGTTTCAGAAGAGCCTCCGCCGCGCAGCCGCCGGATGTGACGTCACGCCGTCATTTGCCGCTCACATCCGGCGGCCGCGCGGAAGTATCCGCGCGGCCGCATAGGGCTAGTGCGCCCCCCCAGATATTGCGCCCCCCCAGATATTGCGCCCGGTGCGGCCGGCCCCCCCTGCACCCCCCACGCTACGCGCCTGTCCTTACTCATGTTTTACCTACTTTTTTCCCCACTGCACTTGTTTAGTACATGACCCCCTTAGAGAGCTATTCACTAAAAGTGGAGTTGCAAGTGAGACAAACATTTAATCTCATCATTTTAGCTACACACTGTGTAGTGACTTTTACCCACAAATCCAGCTCACCTTGCTTGTCCCTGCACAATGTATAGCTAAAATGATGCTATGAATTGTTTGTCTCATCATCCTTTTAGTAAATAGACCCACCTCTGTGCCAAAGGAAACACAAATAGCTGAAATAATAAATGCATTTAAAGTATTAAAATGCTGTCGGGTTTCTTCTTCTGTGATGGTGGATCTTATTCACTAAACAGTGAGCGTGAGGTCATTTGGCCACAGTAGCAGATCTGAAAGAAAAAATATAGTTGGAGAATTTTTCAGCTCTGCTGTTGTGGCCTGAGTTTTACAGCTCAGTTCTTTATAATTTATTATTGAATAAACCATGGTATATCATCACAGTGGTATGGTCCACAGGAGAATCCATAAGACAGGGGTGATAAAGAAAGTACCTTTCATACTGGGTACAATGCAGTGGGTGAGATACACCGATCAGCCATAACATCATGACCACTTATGACAGGTGGCAAGCCGGCGGAGGCAGTGTGATGCTTTGGGCTGACAGCTGGCCAGCCGGCGGAGGCAGTGTGATGCTTTGGGCTGACAGCTGGCCAGCCGGCGGAGGCAGTGTGATGCTTTGGATAATGTTCTGCTGGGAAACCTTGGGTCCTGCCATTCATGTGGATGTTACGTTGACACGTACCACCTACCTAAGCATTGTTACAGACCACGTATACCCTTTCGTGGAAACGGTATTCCCTGATGGCATTGGCCTCTCAGCAGGATAATGCTCCCTGCCACAGAGCAAAAATGGTTCAGGAATGGTTTGAGGAACACAACAATGAGTTCCAGGTGTTGACTTGGCCTCCAAATTCCCCAGATCTCAATCCAATGGAGCATCTGTGGGATGTGCTGGACAAACAAGTCCGATCCATGGAGGCCCCACCTCGCAACTTACGTTCATACCATAATGAACGAGATATAGTTTGAGGGCTAACATTAGTCCAGACCCCCCATAACTTCTGTGATGCCCTAACACCTAAGTATTAAATTACAGCCATTCTCCTTGTTCCATGTTGCGTCGCCATGTGTTGCACATTTCCATTACTCACCATGGATGTTTGGCTTGTTTCAGGAGCTCCAGTTCTCTTCGTGGTCCCTTGGGCGGTTGTCCGGCAGCTCTACGAAAACACACAGTGAGTGGACATTGTCCAATGGCCAACACAATCCTATATCAGAGCTCCTACTCCGCTTCTCCCTCCGTTGTCCCTCCTTTCAGGGAAAACGAGAGGAGAAATGCTACTGCCCATACGCAACCACTCTGCACACGTGCTCTCCGATTACTCAACATGCTGTGCAGGCTGCGATGCTGATTATTCAAAATGGCCGTCATGCTATGATTCAGCCCAGCTCTTCATAAACCGGTTGGCTGACACTCCCCTTGCTGAGGCCATAACACCTAATGCCCCACTCCACAAATTAAGGAGGACATGTTGAATCTACAAGTACTGATATAACATTAATTCAGTAACAACCTAACAAAGGGGAAACCATGGCAGGATTGCGTAGCTGTTATTACATGTTGTCCAATAGGCACGCCTGTTCTATTGCAGGTGCTGGGAAAGGAATGATGTTACCTCCTATTGGTGGATCATTCGATCTCCCATCCTATTGGCTGTCCTGGTAAGTCCCTTAATGTGTTTTTCCAATGCTGTCTCTTATTTATTTATTCTACCATTTATTTATTGTTTGTTTATTTATGTAGGCGTCATTATCAGTAAACACATTCACACACGATGAAGAAGGAATGATAGATGTAATGACACAACACTGTTTATTTGATATCTGTATTAAATTGTAATGGGGCCCAAAAAGGATGTTAAAAAAGTCATGTTAAAATGAAAGATTGCATGACGTATAGGTATTTTAGATAGAAATGCTTTAAGGAAATAATATACTTTATTGAACTTTCTTTTTTTCATATACCAGGGCAGACATTTTGGTTTTACTGGGAAGGATCCACATGACTCAAGATTCTAAATAAGATCTCCATCCCCTGATAGAGCTATACAATGCAAAGATTCTAAGCAACATGTCTGCTCCCTGATAGAGCTATACAGAGCAAAGATTCTAAATGTGTCTGCCCTCTGATAGAGCTATACAGTGCAAAGATTCTAAACAACATGTCCCCCCCCGATAGAGCTATACATTGCAAAGATTCTAAACAAAATGTCCGCCCCCTGATAGAGCTATACAGTGCAAAGATTCTAAACAACATGTCCGCCCCCTGATAATACATAGTTGCCAACATTGGCCATGTTTCAAGGGACATATATGTGTTCCACATGCTGCAGACAGAGCATGCAAAGTGCAGCCCAGCAGTATGTAGGATGGATATACGCACATACAGATCCAATTAATTAATCATGGTATATCCTATGAGATCTCCACCCTGATTAATTAATTGGATTCTGTGTGTGCGTATATCCATCCTACATCCTGCCGGGCTGCACTTTGCATGGTCTGTCTGCAGCATGTGGAACAAATATGTGTCCCTGGAAAACATGGCCCATGTTGCCAACTATGATAGTAGCTATACAATGCAAAGATTCTAAGGAACATGTCTGTACCATGATAGAGCTATACAGAGCAAAGATTCTAAATATGTATCCCCCTGATAGAGCTATACAGAGCAAAGATTCTAAATATGTATCCCCCTGATAGAGCTATACAGAGCAAAGATTCTAAATATGTATCCCCCTGATAGAGCTATACAGTGCAAAGCTTCTAAACAACATGTCCGCCCCCTGATAGAGCTATACAGTGCAAAGATTCTAAACATGTCCACCACCTGATAGAGCAATACAGTGCAAAGATTCTAAACAACATGCCCGCCCCCTGATAGAGCTATACAGAGCAAAGATTCTATAATAATTTTCTGCCTTGAGTTTTGATATACTTCAATTGATATTGATATTCTAGAATTACTGGCTACTTATACTGGTATCTCACTGTGTTTTATGTATATATCACCAGATAAACTTTCTAATCTTCCTACGGATTCTGCGCATTCTAGTCCTGAAGCTCAGAGCCAATCAGATGCGGCGGAGTGATCGCAAGTACAGGTGTGGCGCCAGCGTGCATGCCATCAGCCATTCACCACTAAGCACAATATAGAGTCAGAATGCGGTATATATTCTCTGGCAACGTCCAAGCTGCATGTCAAAGACACTGTATGTGCCAATTCTGACCATTATAATTATTACCATTATTCATTACAAACTATTGATGATTTGGGGCAGCTACCCACTGCATTAATCTTGCAGGAAATATACTCAACATCACTAAAGGGAGAGAGAGTGATATATAATAATAACAGTGCTATAAACTCTAGACAGTTTGGAGATACACTATACAATTAGAAAAAAGAAAAAAGGTTCAAACAGTGTCTAAAAAAGAGTTGACGCATGATGTCCAAAATGTGAATACACAGCATAAAATGCGTAAAAATACTTACATTTATATATTAAATCTTCTATAGCCTTCAGACGATCCTCAGTAGTGTACGTGTAAAGAAAAAAAAACGGAAAACAAAGTAACATAGCGCGACCTGTATTATTAATTAGACATGTAATGAGCACCTCCAGATACTCACTTACACGTTGCTGAGCAAAGATACGCACATTTGGTACACACAGGGAGAGTTAAATGCCCCAGCAGATTAAACACAGTGAAGACCAGCCAGACTTGTACAGAAACAGAGGATTATTTCTGTACAAGTCTGAAACGCCTGGTTACAAACGATTCTACAATCTGCTTTTTCATACCCGTCACCAGAGAAAGATCTCCTTAAAAAAGAAGTGAGGTCTGTTAAAAAAGCAAGATGGCTGCTCTCGCGGTGGGGGGGGGGGGGGGGGGTTTGACTCCTTTGAAAGGGTTATGGCGCT
Organism: Pelodytes ibericus; assembly: GCA_036172795.1. Taxonomy (NCBI): domain Eukaryota; kingdom Metazoa; phylum Chordata; class Amphibia; order Anura; family Pelodytidae; genus Pelodytes; species Pelodytes ibericus. The sequence goes on from CM069861.1 coordinate 14,543,840, forward strand.
TCATTTATTTGTATTTTTTGTAACTTGGCCTGCTTGTCCCCAGGTTGGCCAAATCAACCCTGACGCTGATTCCACTGCTTGGGATCCATGAGGCGGTGTTTAACCTGATACCCGAGGAGAGCGCGAAGGGGGGATTCAGGTACAGCAAGCTAGCCGCTGAGCTTCTACTCAGCTCCTTTCAGGTGAGCAATATTCTGACTTCCACCTGTTCCATAGTAGCACCACAGTCACATCTAGCTAGCAATATACACAGCACCCAGACACACCCACCAGGACCAACCTGTGAACCACTATGTACTGGACAAGGATACGGATCAGATTCAACATTGACTGACTTGTTAGCCTCATATTTGGGACCCATGTGTCACCAAGGGCATTTAGCAAATTGTCTTCTCTGCAGAACACAAGGAGCTAAAGGTCAGGAGATGCAGTGGTTATAGTTAGGGCTGTGGCCTGGAGATAGTAAGCCAATTTCTACTATAAACATAATTTCTGCTCTCGCTTAAGGCAATTTTGTTGCTATTTAGAAAAGAGGTGAAACCAGTCACAAGGCTTCATTCCTTCAGATAGTGGAAGCCACACTGCACTGCCCAGGATACACACACACACTGCCAATGCTAACCATTGTCACACTGCCAGGGCTTTCCCATGCCAGGATGCAAAGCCTACTCACTGCAGGGATTACTACTCCCCACCATGCTGTAAGAAACCCACATTGCCAGGTCTACACACTGCTGACATACTGCCACGGCTTGCGAGAGCCACACTGCTGCACATTGTCATAGAGATAATGCACAGGGCCAGGAAGACAGGGCAGGGCCATGCCTCTGATAGAATGTGTCATAGAGATAATGCACAGGGCCAGGAAGACAGGGCAGGGCCATGCCTCTGATAGAATGTGTCATAGAGATAATGCACAGGGCCAGGAAGACAGGGCAATGCCTCTGATAGAATGTGTCATAGAGATAATGCACAGGGTCATGCCTCTGATATAATGTGTCATAGAGATAATGCACAGCCCCATGCCTCTGATAGAATGTGTCATAAAGATAATGCACAGGGCCAGGAAGACAGGGCAGGGCCATGCCTCTGATAGAATGTGTCATAGAGATAATGCACAGGGCCATGCCTCTGAAAGAATGTGTCATAGAGATAATGCACAGGGCTATGCCTCTGATAGAATGTATCATAGAGATAATGCACAGGGCCATGCCTCTGATAGAATGTGTCATAGAAATAATGAACAGGGTCTTGCCTCTGATAGAATGTGTCATAGAGATAATGCACAGGGCCATGCCTCTGATAGAATGTGTCATAGAGATAATGCACAGGGCCATGCCTCTGATAGAATGTGTCATAGATATAATGCACAGGTCCATGCCTCTGATAGAATGTGTCATAGAGATAATGCACAGGGCCATGCCTTTGATAGAATGTGTCATAGAGATAATGCACAGGCTCATGCCTCTGATAGAATGTGTCATAGAGATAATGCACAGGGCCATGCCTCTGAAATAATGTGTCATAGAGATAATGCACAGGGCCATGCCTCTGATAGAATGTGTCATAGAGATAATGCACAGGGTCATGCCTCTGATAGAATGTGTCATAGAGATAATGCACAGCCCCATGCCTCTGATAGAATGTGTCATAGAGATAATTCACAGGGCCATGCCTCTGATAGAATGTGTCATAGAGATAATGCACAGGGCCATGCCTCTGATAGAATGTGTCATAGAGATAATGCACAGGGCCATGCCTCTGATAGAATGTGTCATAGAGATAATGCACAGGGCCATGCCTCTGATAGAATGTGTCATAGAGATAATGCACAGGGCTGATAGAATGTGTCATAGAGATAATGCACAGGACCAGAAAGCCAGGGCAGGGCCATGCCTCTGATAGACTGTGTCTCCACCATTGACTCTCTTGTACTCAGGGGCTGCTGGTTGCTGTTCTTTACTGTTTCTGTAACAAAGAGGTAAGCGATATCTCTGCTTCCAGCTCTTCTCCTCTATCTGTCCATTTCCTTCTCGGTGCTACTCCCTCTTGCCCGTTTCCATCTCTCTCTCATGTCTCTTCATCCTCCCAGGTTCAGTCTGAACTGCGGAGGAAGCTACAGGTCTCTTTAAACGGTGGCAGGCCCAACTGTGCCCCCCACTCCTTGCACCAGCCCCCCAGGACACCTCATGGAACAGAGGATCTGATGTCCGACAGCTCAGAGGCCACTCTTCCAGTAACCCGGACCACCCAACATTGAGTCAGTCATCTCCTCCCGGGACTCCGATCGACATTCAGCTATTTATTTATTTATTGTTTGTAGCGCCATTGTTAATTAAAATCTTGTTTGTGGGAACAGTGCAGTCTGAGTGATCAATACCACCTCTCCCCTGGAAGATCTCCCCTGGGGCAGATTAATCCTGTGTGCTCTGGTATCAAGAAGAGATGATTTGACCTTCTTTCTAAATTAATTCATTCTCTTTGTCCTTATCCTCCACCCACCATCTATCCCCCCCATACAGCCCCCTCCCCAAAAACTGTACTGCATTCATCCACCACCCACCATCTATGCCCCCATACAGCCCCCTCCCCAAAAACTGTACTGCATTCATCCACCACCCACCATCTATCCCCCCATACAGCCCCCTCCCCAAAAACTGTACTGCATTCATCCACCACCCACCATCTATGCCCCCATACAGCCCCCTCCCCAAAAACTGTACTGCATTCATCCACCACCCACCATCTATCCCCCCATACAGCCCCCTCCCCAAAAACTGTACTGCATTCATCCACCACCCATCTATCCCCCCCATACAGCCCCCTCCCCAAAAACTGTACTGCATTCATCCACCACCCGCCATCTATCCCCCCCATACAGCCCCTCCCCAAAAACTGTACTGCAGTCATCCACCACCCACCATCTATCCCCCCATACAGCCCCCTCCCCAAAAACTGTACTGCAGTCATCCACCACCCACCATCTATCCCCCCATACAGCTCCCCTCCCCAAAAACTGTACTGCAGTCATCCACCACCCACCATCTATCCCCCCATACAGCCCCCTCCCCAAAACCTGTACTGCAGTCATCCACCACCCACCATCTATCCCCCCCATACAGCCCCCTCCCCAAAAACTGTACTGCAGTCATCCACCACCCACCATCTATCCCCCCATACAGCCCCCTCCCCAAAACCTGTACTGCAGTCATCCACCACCCACCATCTATCCCCCCATACAGCCCCCTCCCCAAAAACTGTACTGCAGTCATCCACCACCCACCATCTATCCCCCCATACAGCCCCCTCCCCAAAACCTGTACTGCAGTCATCCACCACCCACCATCTATCCCCCCATACAGCCCCCTCCCCAAAAACTGTACTGCAGTCATCCACCCTCATTTCTGAGGTCAATTTACAGTCCATCCATCTTGTAAACATTGGGAATAGTGTGAATGTAGAGAACAAAAAATGATCTATACATTGCATTAGCGAAATTGCCAGCAAAAGTATTTAACATGTGTCAGTGGTGTCTGCACTTTATGACCGTGTGACTTTATATTCAAATTGCACATTTCCCATTGAAGGTAGATTATTACTATTATATGAAGCCGCGGATAATGCTATAAAACAGGAAACGCCACAGACACATTTAACAAATATATCTTGTTAGCCCATTGTATGGATCGAGTATTCCTATACATTTAAAGTATACACCGTGTTTAGGGGATGGCATCCCATTAATCTATCTATTATTATATATGTACTTTCTTCAATCCTTACTTATTTACTGAACATTATCAGAAAGTCTTTGGAGACGTCTGGCTAACAGAAGACATATATACAATTCAAACACCAATACGATGGCAGGGTTTATTGAACGGCAGGTTAGGGGTATTTATATTAAGCATTTTGATGGGGTTAATTCGAACTCAGTTGTTTGTTCCCGAGATTCCAGTCTTGTAACCTTTTCTCAGGGATTTACATGGTTTCCCCTCGGGGGTATTAGTCCAGTGCTCTAATCCTATACATTCCTTCTGTCTACACAAGTGAAGATCAGTGAGCCTGGGATATAGGATCAGCGTTAACACCGTACTATTTGTTTGGCTGAGCGGTAGAATGGGTCGGCTAGGTCAGGGGCTAGTTCTTGACTTAACATTTGGACGGACTGAAGAGCAGGCTTTCTGTGTATTTCATTACACAGGATGGAGTAAGAGGATCTTACTGTATTGACACAAACGGCTTGTGTTGTATCTGAAAGAAATCCAGAGGTCAAACGGGTTTTTTTCCAGGGTGAATACATTTAAATCCCCCTCTTCTTCAAGTGGTATGTCCCATGGAACATGCGCAATAATATGTAACATATTAAAGGGACAGTCTAGTCCCAAAACTCACTTTGCTGCACGATGAAGATTACTGATTGTATAATGCACAGGCTTTTTTTTTCCCCCAGTGTGATTTGATGCAGGCATTCTGTATAAATCACATTTTTAATATTTGACTCAAGCCCTCCCCAGTGATTACTCTGCATGTTTACTGCAGGTGCAGCAGAACTGATTATTTACACACTAAGGATATAAAGTTTTGTTTCATTTAGTCACTTCCTGTGCTCCTTGAATTGAATACATTGTGTGGTATTTAAGTGACCTTGCTCTTGTACAGGGTAGGATCTCTTAACATTGGTTCCTGCAGCAAAAAAAAAATAAAAAATTACTTTCATCTAGCTGTAAGTATTTTATATTTTAAGCAATGCAAAATGTAAAACACGCATTTTAAAGTACTCTGAAAGCCCATTAATATGCATTAATACTTGGAAGATGTATTTGGGCCCAGATAGTCCCTTTAAAACATTATTAAAAAATAAAATACAAATTGATACAGGTAAGTACTGGATACAAGGATACATATATCTATAAAATACATGTTGATACAATGATACTCAATGATATATATCATCAATTAACAGGGAACTTGGGTATGTTTTGATTTTAGATGCAGTGAAGCGAATGTCAAGCCAAGTCAGGACACACCCAAATCCTATGGCAGAAGACCGCAAAAAAAAAAACCAGGACTGTGTCTGTGATCTATAGTCACAGTAGGGGGGTTCTAAAAGTCAACTCTGGGGCAAAGTTCTAACATTCCATTAGTTTCCATGGTTACCACACCGTTCTAGAACTTTACCCCACAACTGACCTTCATACATAAATATATAATAGGAATGCCAATGGTTAGGTCTTTGATACAGTATCTCAAGTCCTAACAAAAAAAGAAAGCAGATGGATTGGCTTTCAAGAGTTGTATAATTATTTATTTAGAATTCTGTACAAAACCTGTTAATTCAGAATAAGCCACACACTGCAAAAGTCCAGCAAATATTTGGTTTACAAGAAAATGAGTTATCAATGGTTTATGTATTTTTCAATTTTTTTGGATTGCTTTTGTTGGGTTTAACACTTTTTTTTTTTTGCAGACAGGGCAGCTGGATTCATCATGCAAACTAGTGTTTGAATATTAATTTGAGCATCCCCCTTTCCTGTAAATATTTGGTTTAGCAAGAACTACTTGTAGGATTTATTTCCTATTATGTCTGCAAACCTTTTATGTGTTGGAGGTGACAAAAAAAATCTAGTAAAAAAAAACAAACAAACCAAAATATCCCTGTTGCCAGAAATAAAGATGTAGCCTGACAACACGTGCATCATGTGACATTATTCTGGTTTGCGTGCCAGGACTCACCTTGGAGCAGTCAGCAAGCGATATGATTGGTCCATGCTGTCTACAAGCGAAACAGCAGACTACGCTAAGGTCTGTGAGAGGCGCATGCCCAACATGTTCCACTAAGGGTAGCGCAAGGGAAGGTCTGCAAATGTTTCATTTACTTCTAAACAGAAAACCCACTAGGATTAGGCTCCATGTTAATTAAAACCTTGTTGCTGTAGATCTCCTTCCATATAATGGGAAGAGCATCATGGGATTTTAGTCTTAATAATAATAAAAATTTTAAAAAATCACTAATAATAATTAATGATTATTTGAAATAACCACAGAAATTCTACTTTAGCCATTTGTGTTATTAAAGAGACAGTAAAGTCTCATCACCAATACATCCTATAGTAAAGGTATTGTTGATGTACTTATTTGTCCCAAAGTATTTTTAAGAGGTGTTTTTCAAGTAAGATGCACTTATTGTTTAAAAACAGTTGACAGTTCTTCTTTACTTTTACATTCATCGGGGCTTCTAAATTCAGTGACTTTTGAGAAGGAGGGGCTCGGAGAGGTGGGCAGGGCTGTTTCTGTAACAACAGTGATAACTTTATTAATAAGAGCAAAATGATACGTTTATTACACATTATCGGCAGTTTTTAGGAGAGAAACTATTAAGACAGATCTGTTTATTTCATTCACTTAACATGATTAAAAAAACTGGAAACTATAGAATAAACTATAGAATTAACCCCTTTGTGATGTTAGGACATACTATGCCGTCCTGACTTTAAGTGCCTTAAAGTCGTTAGGACGGCATAGTACGTCCTGTACTAAACAGCTCATCGCGGCTCCCCGCGATGAGCTGTTTTCGGATCCCGCTGCAGGCACTTGCAGCGGGATCCCACCTGTCATCTGAGGCCACTTTGAGTGGCCTCAGTCTGACAGGGGAAATGTAGCCGGTGCTCAAAGCGAGCACCGGCTACATTTCTCCAAATCGCGCCGTGCCCGAACTTCTGCGTTCGGGCACGCCTCCGTGACGTCCGGAGGTCTCGCGTTTTTTTTGCAGGGACCCAGAGGGTCTGTTAAGACCCTGATCGGGTCTCTGCGAGAGTGTTCCTGGCTACCGATCCCCTTGTGATCGGTGGCCAGGAACCAATTGTGACATTTTGGTGCTTGCGTCGTTTGGGACGCAAGCACCTTGCGTCACGAAGGGGTTAAAGCCTTAAACGGACGTTATCACCTAAACATTGCTTGTACTGGGAATGTAGAGAATAGAAAATGATGTATACCTCAGTGGAGTCTCCTGTTTATGACATCACTTGTGGCTCAATATGCAAATTACACATGTCCCATTGAAAATCACATAATTTGCATATCAATTCACAGGTGATGTCATACACAGGAGACTAGACAGACACATTTACAACACATGTTTCTCCTAATTTAGGCATTTACTTGCAATTCTGCTAACACAATGTATAGATCAATTTTCAAAAAATTCCCAGTAAGAACAATGTTTAGATGCTAACCAACTCGGCATGTGCAGCTGCGCTGATCTGCTGTGCGCCAAACGCGGGTTAGCTAACTGTGCATGAGCAGCGCAGTTAGTTAATCAGTTGCTGCCGGTACAGTCACTGAGCTCGACTCCAGGGCATACAGCGTCGCTTTTCACTGCTTTCTAACTCAAATGTTTCTACTGCATTCTATGGGATTCATGGGGTCCATGTTTAAAATGGAGTAAGAGGCAACAGGTGATCATTGTTGAATGCATTTGCATATGCCTACCCAGAATCCCTTGCACTGATGGCAAGACTGTGAATATGTGATTCTGTGGGGAAAGCAGGATTTCTGGCTTGTGTGGTGGGTGTAGATTTGTGTTGGATAATGCCTCTGCCACCCACTGAATTTCAAGTGGAGGAGTTTTACCATCACCTTTACCCCAACATTACTTAAATGGTTTGTTCTTCTATAGTATTCAATGGAGTCAGTTACATTCTTTCAGGTTTTTGAATAGATCCCCTTGTCCTGTGGCAGAACAGTTGGATTGCAAACACTGTCCTCGTTACAGGGAAACTTACCCCAAAAAATGGGGCTGAAAACTAATGTCCCGCAAAAAGACGGACTGGTGGGAATCAATGCAAACAACTATCCAAACAGTTCGATTTTAAAATAAAGTGACTAGATGACACTGTTAATAATGGGACAGTCATGGATATTTTATATTGCATGGCTGCAGTAATGTCACTTTTACTACATATTTTTTTTTTTATATGTGGCCCCTTTAAATGACTGTGCCGTGACACCATATGTAATTTAACTTCTACAATGCAGAATAACGGATTTTACTTGCAGTGCCATATGGTGATGTCAGGAAGGAGACAGCACTGACATTCAAAACACATTTTATTTTACACTACACCTGGTGGAACAGGATAATGCTCTCGCCGGGGATGAACTGCAGTGAAGTAATCAACACGCTGATTCCTATACATAATTGATTAGCATCATGGCTGCCATCATTGTTGGAGTGTAAGATGTAGTTTTATTGGACAATGTTGTAAGGTTAAGCTCAGAGATCAAACTAATTCATAGTTTAACAGTGCAGATTAACTTCACTAACCCCTTGGGCCGTGTCCTACCCATGGTGACATGGGTCGTTTTAACATTTCTGCAATGTTTGTGTTTAGCTGTAATTGTCTTCTTTCTCATGTAGTGTACCAAAGTATATTTTGGTTTTATTGTCATAAGAATGGCTTTCTCTGGATACCATTATTTTCATTGTATCATATAATGTACTGCAAAAAACACACTGTTTTTACCTTTGACCTGAAAAATCTTTTACACAATTACAAATGTTAAAAAAGACCCTGTCTAAAGATTTTCGAAATAGCTTGGAAATATGCCATGCTTACATGTTTTCCTGTTGTTCTTTGAAAGTTATAGGGCAATAACTGAAATTAGTGCTTTTTGTTTACTAGCCATTTTCTCCTTTGACCTCAATCCTAACCGTTAAGCGAACGTAATGTAATCTAATGTAACTCAAACACTCACCCTTATGCTAACCCTAATGTAACTATGACCATAGTCTAAGACAAATGTAGCTTTATTTGTGTAGCAATGTTGCTGACTGCCTCTAGGGCCAGTCTAGCATCAGCAACAAAGCAATGGAAGTGATAATTCATCACTTCCGAAGCTCTTACCCACAGGAGGGCAACTCCATTTTGATCGCTACCATCGCTCAATGCACCGCAGGAAGGACTAGGCCCCTCCTATGTCGCAAAGGGGTTTATAGAAAGGAATACCTGTGTACGTTGACCCCTCTTGTTTCCTTTTTTCTATTGAACATAACGTGACTTTATCGCCTAAACAATGATGACAAGAGAGAGTATATATGGTGTTAGAAGAAAGGAAAGGCAAAAAGTAAACATGTTATAAATGTTTCCATCTTTTCTGCAAAACAATACCGGTCATGCTACTGCCCCCATAGTCTTAAAGGGACTGTCTAGTGTCTAAAATGAATTTTCTAAATATTAATGCATATAAATGTGCTTTCAAAGTACTTTAAAATGCATGTTTTACATTTTGCATTGCTTCATATATAAAATACTTACAGCTAGATAAAACAGTTTGAAAGTAACCAGGACTGCCCACACTAGCTGAGTAAACGTCAGTTCCCTTTTCTTTATTTTGCTGCAGTAACCAGTGAGAATAATTTCATTCAAATTAATAGAATTTCCTGTCTCTCTAGGGATGTCAGACTGTGTTGCACTGTAAAGAGATCCCACTGTGTACAAGAGCAAGTTTATCACAGACAACACAATGGATTCTATTCCAGCAGCACAGGAAGTGACTAAATGAAACAAAACTTTATATGCTCAGTGTCTATATAATCAGTGCTGGGGAGGGCTTGAGACAAATATTAAAAATGTAATTGATGCAGAATGCCTGCATTAAATCACACTGGAAAAAAAAGCCTGTGCATTATACAAGCAGTGATCTTCATCTTGCACCAAAGTGAGTTTGGGGACTAGACTGTCCCTTTAACATTGGCGGCAAGGATTTTTTTTTTTTTTTTAACCGGCCTGCCGGTAAAATACTGGCTCGATGAGAATCCGAAATGTGTCCCCTGCTTATGGCATCACCTGCAGCTTGATATGCAAATTAACTACTTTCAATGGGAAATGTGTCATTTGCATATGAAGCCACAGGTGATGTCATAAGGAGGCGACACATGTATAACATATTTTTCTCTTAATTTGTGCATTCTCATGCAATTCTGCTAACACCCTGTATGGCTTGGTGCTCTGCATTTAGGTGACAGAGTCCCTTTAAGAATCAGCATTCTGCTACATCAGCAATCATGTGCAGAATGCATGGAACTCGAAACACTAACGCATGAATCAGTAAACTCCCATTACAGTACGCGTAATTACTAAGCTGGAGGAGTCCACGATAGTTATTGTAACCTCATTTCGTTTTTATCCCCGCTCATTATACCGGGCTGCACCGGGTATGGTGTTTTTCACGCTTCTCTCTGCGCTGTGCATTTGTCCCACGCTGCCTTGCAGGGTCCGGGCTTTCCCATATAAGGACATGGCCGGATCTGAGGCTTGTGATTGGCTGCCAGCCCCTCCTGCTCCTGTCTGTCAGTAGAGCGCAGGGAGCGTGGGTTGCTGGAGGGAGCCTGGCCCTTTAAGGGATCAGCTGACAACCACCGAGAGGCACCCCTCCCAGGGTGACATCTCCCCGGGTGTCAAACGGGTCACCACCGGGCCTGGATTCCTGGGAGCTGGAGCCGGCTGACAGTGCCGCGAGGGGACTATGTTTAGCATAGATTAAATGGATTGACTCCGGAGCCAGGATCTGGATTTAAACTGGCAGACAGATCAACTGCTCCGGGCTGGGCACTGGATTTAATCCGGATCAGCACCAGATCTCAAGAGGTGAGGTGGATTCTGGATCAGCCCAAGTGGGATGTGGATCAGGAGCCCGTGGTGGGAAGTGGATCAGGAAGGAGTTGTGGGAAGTGGATCAAGTCACAGTGGTGGGAAGTGGATTGTAAGCTGGGGATCTCTGCAGCCTGCCCCAGCACTGTTACAACCCAGACTGGTCCATGCAAAGCACTGGATTTAATCCAGATCATAGTTCCATGGAGATTAATAGGACAGTGACAGAGGAAGTACAACTGCAGCAGATAACAACCTCCCTTCCCCCACAATAACAAACAGTTACTAAATCACTCTGCCTGCATGAGCTGCAACAAATGCTTATTGTTACATATAATGACATATACAGGATAAGTCATTCCAATATATGGATAAGGTTTGCTTTACTGGCAGACACTAGGATGAAAGTTAATGTGGATTAGTGTCAATAAATAGTTAATGGAATCCTGTTGTGTCACCCTGCAGAATGGGGGGCTACCAGTTCTGTTCCCTACCTATTTGTTACTGTATCACTGTAGAGGTGATTACCATGATCCAAGCTCTATCTAAATGGTACATAGTAACAGTTGATTCCTACTGAGGACGATGGCCGTGCCCCTGAATTGGGGTCAGCAGATAAAGTATTAGATATGTCCGGGGTGGTAGTGGAGTAGATAGGGTTAGGAATAGATTTGGGTTAGTGCGGTATCGGTAGCATTAGTGAGAGAGGTTTTAGAAGGGATTAGGGGCGGTGGGGCAGGTTTTGACATTGGGTGTTTAATATCTGGCACGGCAAGTGGAGATAGAGAGATGGAGAGGCATTCTGCTGGTGTCAGATGTCTCGCAGGATTGCGGGGATCGTGTATACTTAATATGTAACCTTATTCGGCTGAGAGACAATGTGATACTCTATCTTCATGTACCAGTTGGCACGCTCCTCTCTTACGTGCTCCATGCGCTTTGTTTATTGTCGATGGTAAGTCTGGTGTGTGTTTCCTCTCCCGTCTTGCTTTTGTGAGTTTGTTTATCTGTCTTATAACCTCACTATGTGCAATCACTGTGACCTGTGACATCCCACCTCCCTCGCTGTTTCTGATAAGACTGTATTTTTTTTATCCGCAGCCCATGCTCTGTCTCTTTGTCTCTTAGCATTACTGTAATTCCTATCAGCATGATGTGAGGTCATCGGTGCCTGGGTATCTCTGTCTCCCTTCTGATTTCTCTCGTGCTCTTGCAGTCTATCCCTTTCATTGTTCTGTCATTAACCATGCTCTCTCTCTTTCTGTAGATTTCATTGGGCTCCCTGATATCAATGTTGCCACTGTGACATCCTCAATTCTGTGCCACGGCAGCCATGGATCCCCGGGTTCCATCCCCCATCCATCTGTGGAGCCCACATCCCTTTGGTGCTTATTCCTCAAATTGCCCCTCTGGCGGTAAAGGTGGTAACTGTGAGGAAGATGATGAAGGGATGAAGCCACCAGATGAAGATGCCCCACCCTCTGGCTCCCCACTTTGTCAAAGTGGTGACGATCGGGTCCTGCTGGATACCTGGTACGTCATCAAGCCAGGGAACACGAAAGAGAAGGTGGCATTCTTTGTGGCGTATCAGTGTGCGGAAGGTGGTGCTTCATCACGTCCAGGCGGGGCAAAGATGAAGGGTCGCTGGAGCGCGGGTGGGAGCTCAAGGGCCAAGAGACGACGCCATGCCATTGATCCAGAAGCTCCTCCTTCGGTGGCCGAGATGGTGGCATTGGCAGAGAGCCGCAATGCCGAGGTGTTGCCACCTAGGCCGCCCCTTGTTCTGGTGACCTCCTCGGAAGATAGTGAAGAAGGCCAGTGTCGGAGCGTGGCAGAGGCGGTCGCGCAGTATGAAGCAGAGCACTCTGAACGTGAGGTCCGCATTGCCTTTCGAGTGGCTGAACGACCAGGGGACCCCATCACTTGTGACCTCTATCAGTTGTTAAGCCCCGAACCACATCGTGTCTGTGTGCTACTGGAAAAAATGGACACACCTCAGTCTGAACGCGAAGATGGTAACGAAGCCACTGCGTCTGCTGCCGGGTTTCACGTGGATTTGGTACTGACCGGAGCTGTAGACCGGTGTGTCTTCTACGGAGGGGAGGCTGGGGAATCAGAACCACTACCTGGCCAGCTCTTCTTTCCACGCCTTTCTACCGCCCCTCCACCTCCTCCTCCACCTCCGCCGCCTGTACCTCCACTCTGCCGCCTGTACCGCCATGTTTCTCACGACTTCCTGGAGATCCGGTTCCAAGTTCAGCGTCTCCTCCAGCCACGGCTTTGTCTTTCGCTTTTGCCCGATCACGTTCTTCTGGCTGTCTTCAGCTACTTGCCCACGCGGGCACTAGCTGCAGTCAAGTGCACATGCCGGCGTTTTCGGGCATTGATTGAAGACTATGGGGTACGGCCTTGCGATTCACGTTGGAGCAGAGATCCCCTCTACCGCGATGACCCCTGCAAACAGTGCAAGCGTCTGTACAAGAGGGGGGATGTGTCTATGTGCAGGTGGCACCCAAAGCCATACCACCATGACCTGCCCTATGGGCGTTCCTACTGGATGTGTTGCCGCAAGCCAGACAGGGCAGCCCCAGGTTGCCAGCTGGGACTACATGACAATAACTGGGTGCTACCAGGAGAGTGCACCCGGGGAAGAGGGCGAGGGCATGGAGAGGGGGATGAGGGCAGGTGAAATGAGGAGAAGGGAGGGTGCCTGAGGTGTATGAAAGTTTGAATAAAAGGGATTATTTATATGTGCAGTGATGCAATGTGTCCGCTTGATTGAGAAAATATTGGTGGAGCAGTTTTACCGTGTGATTGGTTCTTGCAGATCCTAAATATATTAAGCTATAAACCAATATATATATTTTATCTTGTCTTTTCTGTCTACCTTTGTCCAACCAACCCCCCCCCCCCCCCCCCCCGCACTCCTTTCACTCCATTTCACCGTCATTATACTCCTAAAGGCCAGGGTGATGTTACCAAAGCAAATAAGCCAAATTCAGCCCCAAAAGCTCCTAAAATTGAGGCACTTTTTTTTTTGTTAAACTCTATGAATAGAAAGTTTTGTCTGCTCCAAAAAAAAAATTAAAATTACCCCCAATGTGTTATAAAACAGTTGTGCAAAATACAAATTTCAAAGAGCTTTAAAAAAACCAAATAGGAATATATTACATTCAGCAATAATTGGCTTGGAGAGAAGACTGCGATGTTATCTATCACCATGAAAGGAATGACCCGTTAGTTGTATAAGTTTATTGTAAACAAAATGATTGAAAAAAGCGTACATAGAGGAACATAATAAGACAACCTGATGACGAGTGGGGGGGGGGGGTTAGACAAACACCCTTCAAAGATCAAAATTTAAGGACAACTCTCCGGAAAGAATGAACTCATGTTGAACTGAATGATCAAATGAAGTCACGTGTAATAGAAGTGCTTTAATGAGAAATACAAATAATGTATCTTATGGAGCGCTCTTAGCTCTGTATAGCGCTATCAGGGGGGCGGACATCCAGGATCAGACCTTACTTTATCTGACCCAAAATTCTAAACAACATGTCTACCTCCTGCCAGAGCAAATAGGGCTCGACAAGTATTTGTATTCTATTAAAACATTTCCATTTCAAATGACTGCAATCTTTCAATTAAACGGAACTTAATTCTTGCGGACAGTTGTCTTTTTAAGGCACTGTGTCAACCTAAACATTGCTTATACTGTGAATATAGAGCGTATATATATATATATATATATATATATATATATATATAAACAGGGTGTTAGCAGAAATGCATGCAAAAACATAAAATAAAAGAATAAAAATGTGTCTGTTGTGTCACCTGCGTCTCTTGCTTATGACATCACCTTGTGGCCTGAAATTTAAAATACATGTCATAGGCAGTAGAAACCACAGACAGTTTCAAAACAGATATGTCTCTTATTTTCTGCATTTCCATGCAATTTTATTAACAGAAAGTATAGATCATTTTTTTATGCTCTACATTAACAGTATCATCATTTTTTTTTAGGTTGACAGTCCCTGTAAGCTGAATTCTACTAATAGAACGTAGGGTTCTCTATAATAAGCATAATAAATATATATTGCTTGTGAAAGTTAGAGCCTTTTATGGCTTCCTTCTCCACTTTAATTCTGATAGGCCTGTCTGACGCCTTAATCCAATAAACACATAGTCTCAGGTGCCTGGGATTGTAAGGGGTACATTGACTCTCCCCGTATTATCTGGATCCCTCTCGGTCAGAAAATAATCCATTTTAAATGAATCTGACATAAATGAGATCAGATCCTTCCATGTTAGTGTTTATTGATTTGTAGTCTCTCGTATTCCTTCCTTCTATCATCAGTCCTAACCCCTACCACTTCTTGGGCAGGGCTCTATTCCCAAGCTCCATTTTATTCTAATCTTCTTGACCTTTCCCCATATCGCTCTCCTCTCTCTGATTCCCTCCTCTATTTCCATTATGTCCTGATCGCAGATATTCTCTCCTGTTCTTTGGGTATAAACTCGGGAAGTCCTGCCATTAAGTATCTATTCACAAAACATTTTACTGGCAATTAAATCACAAAAATCAGGACAAAGTAGGAGAATATATCCTGAATATCTAATAGAAACTATACATATTTACAGGCTGGTAATGTTACCGGAACTCTGTCAATGTAAACACTGCTTATACATTGAATGTAGAGAATAAAATATGCTAAATGATCTATACATTGCGTTACAAACATTGCATGTAAAATAAGAGAAATGCATCTGTGGGTTATGACATCATCTCGTGGCCTGATATGCAAATTACACTTTTCCCATTGAAAATGAATTAATTTGCATATCAAACCACAAGTGATGTCATACACAGGAGCCACCACTGACACATTTAAACATTTTTCTCTTAGTTTATATGTTTGCCTGTAATTCTGAGAACAATATATAGGTCGTTTATCATCATTTTTATTCTCTACAGTATTAGCAATGTGAAGGTTGGCACAGTTAGATGCCCTATAATAACTGAGAATAAAAGGAATAACATTTAATGAAATGATGTCTATTTGCAAAGCAGTGATCTGAATTACAACTGATGCATCCTAAAAAAAAATGTATGTAAATCACTATTTAACTTAAAAAAGAAATACACCACAAAAAAAGGTGTTCCACTTGTACATTGAGTTGCATCTCCGCATTGTGCCAGTGCTGTAATGGTAATTAGTTTGATAATAGTGACAAAAAGAATGATTCCCTAAATGATCTGTCTGCTGTACACACTACAGTGATTCCTACCAGGCAAATGGTGAACCTCTCAGTGTTACTACATTTTACAAGATGTGCACTCTCTTCCTCTTTTTGAAAGTATTAATTACTACTTTGAAGCTGGGAGTTCACTCAAACCAGTTTATAGTGTAGTTTACAATCCATTCTATGCAGAAACTGATTTGTTTACTAACTTGCTACACAGCTTGAGCTGCCTCAACTTTCAGTCTGCTCGGAAAGCAAGATGGCCACGACCAGGCATGGACCAAAATGGCCATAAAACTCATGTTTACTTTGTCGATATTATGTGTGTCTGTGTCAAACAATTAAAACATTTCTACATAGTTCTGTGGAACTTAAACAGTGAATATTAGCTAAGTTTGATTTTTGGAACAATCTGTTAACTTACATATGTGACAGGACAATGGCTGACATGCGATAAATATATATATATATATGTTATATATGGAATGCTGGGTAAGCCGTGGGTTGGCTCTTGCCAAGTAGGATTTTAGTACATCTCCTGAGAAACCTCTTTTTATTTTAAATGGACTCAAATGTCAAACTAAACATTTTGTATACTGTGAAGATACAGAATAAAAAAAAACTATGACAAATCTCTATACATTGTTTTAGCAAAATTGCAAGCAAAGGCATGTAATAATAGGAACATTTTTTCGTTGTGTCTGTGGTGTCTTCTACTTATGACGTCACCTTGTGCCTGGATATGTAAATTACACATTTCCCCTTTGAAAACGAGTTCATTTGCAAATCAAACCGCAGGTGATGTCATCAATGGTAGACACAGCAGACACATTTCAAACATATTTTTCTATTATTTCATTCGTTTACTGTAATTCTGCTCACACCATGGGGTCTATTCAATGGCCCGAGTTAATTTATCTCATTTTATTGAATCCCAAATACAGCAATAACAAAGTTTGAGTTAAAGGGACTGTATCAGCTAAACATTGCTTATATTGGGAATGCAGCCAATACAAAAAAAATGACTGGAAATTATCTATATATTGTGTTAGCAGAATTGCAAGCAAAGGCCTAAATTAGGAGAAGAATACATTTTAAATGTATCTGTGGAGTCGCTTGCTTATGACATCAACGGTGGCTTGAAATTCAAATGAATTTCTCATTGAAAACCACAGGTGATGTCATAAACCGGAGACTACACAAACCCATTTACCACACATTTACCCCCCCTAATTTAGGCCTTTTCTTGCAGTTTTGTTAACACGATGTATAGATCATTTTCAATCATATTTTATTCTCTACATGCACATTAAAAACAATGTTTAGGTGATACAGCCCCTTTAAAAACAGTGGTGTTTTGCGTCACTGAATCAGGCCCTTTGTATAGATCATTTTTCATCATTTTTTATTCTCTACATTCACGGTATGGTACAATGCTGAGATGCAGTGTCCCTCCAAAGCGTCATATTACATTACAGGTGGGCAATCTGTGGAAAGAACTGATGGGGGAGGAGGGGAGAAAACTGCTAGGGGGAGAAAGAACTGATGGGAGAGGAGGGGATGAAATAACTGATTTGGGGAGGAAGAAACAGAACAGAGGTATGGTGAGAGGAGGGGGAGAGAACAGATATGGAGGGAGGAGAAGGAGAGATATACATGGCAAGGAAGAGGAAAGATACATACATGGAAAAGGAGAGGAGAGAGACAGACATGAGGGTGGGGCGCCCGCACAGGCCAGCCCTGGCTCTACTCAATAAAGAGAGCATTGCAGGGAATTGAGAAGGGAATTTCAAACTTTAGGCCAATGTAGCCGAGTTGGAAAATTGTTCCAATGCAGCTGAATGGGAGGATTCCCCCAGCTCCGCTACGTTGGCCTTTAGTGTGAAACTCCCCTCTCAGTTCCCTGCAATGCTCTCTTTATTGAGTAGACCCTTAAATGTGTTTAATCATCTTTATTGGCCACACCGTGCAACTGACAGAGCAGTTATCACGACCCGAGATCTCACTGGCAGGTGAGTTATTAGGGTAAATATTGACACAGCCGACACTGTCCCCTAGTGTGACTTCTGCGTACCTGCCAACCCTGGGGGCGGGGCTTGAGAGGGTGAGTGTCAGAGCTACAGCGGAGTTGTCACGGAAACTGCGCAGACCTCTAGAAATGCGCAGTCACAGACATTGGAGAATGAAAATTGGGACCGCGGACGGGATCTGGACACCCGAGAATGAGAATCTGGGCTGTCCTGTGTGCAATTTTTTTGTAGACATATTCATTGATTACATGTTTTTGTAGTAAAGGTGGCAACCCTACTACCATGATTAATTGATTGGATTGTGTGTGTGCGTATATCCATCCTACATACAGCCGGGCTGCACTTTGCATGCTCTTTCTGCAGCATGTGGAACACATATGTGCCCCTGGAAACATGGCCGATGTTGGTAGATATGACATGCTAACAAATGAATAGTTGCATTATTTGTATCCAGTATTGCATGTCTAGTTGGTGTAATATGACCAATATGTATTAATGATCCCAGAGGAATTCAGTTTGGTTTGTAATGACACAGGATGGGAGTATATTTGTTATTATAATCATTTTTATTTGGCGTTCCCTTTACTTTTAATAGGAGGGTGTGGGCACCTGTAGCTGTGCCCATTATAAAGATGGAGACTCCTGCTGCACACATCCTGGTCTAAGAGGCACGTGATACAGCTGCTGGTTTAGTGCTGAGTTGTCAAATCCTTTGCACTCGCCCCCTGGCTTTTGATTGGATTATGACTTTAGTTACTGCACGTGGATTGGTTTTAGTTCGCCTACTATGCCTGCCTCTACATTACTATGTCCCGCCCCCCACTCGTCATTGGCTTAACAGTGACATCAGTCTGTGTTGATTTTTTTTCTACAATGTTTCCGAGTGTGCCTTTTGATGCCATTGGCTGAGCGTTTGGTCAGCCAGCGTGCTCATTGGCCGGTATGGTTTGATGTCTCCCCGCCGAGTTTCCCGAGGGTCTCGTTCCTCCGGGGGGCCCGCTGCGCCCAGCTGCTGGTCCCCCCGGCTCCGTTCTGTCCTGGTGCTGGGGGCTGGTGTACTGATCGGGGCGGTAATATTGCTGTGGGAGAATTCGGCGGAGACCCGGACTGTTGCGCAGAATGACAAGAGGGAAACAAGCAAAGAGCCGGTGAGACTTAGAGGGGGCTCAGTATGCCGGGCACTACCTTGTTTGTCTGAGGGATTGCCCCCCTGTCTGTATGTTGATTGTCTGTCTGTCTGTCTGGCTGAGTGATTGATTGTCTGTATGTCTGTCTGGCTGAGTGATTGATTGTCTGTATGTCTGTCTGGCTGAGTGATTGATTGTCTGTATGTCTGTCTGGCTGAGTGATTGTCTGTATGTCTGTCTGTCTGGCTGAGTGATTGTCTGTATGTCTGTCTGGCTGAGTGATTGTCTGTATGTCTGTCTGGCTGAGTGATTGTCTGTATGTCTGTCTGGCTGAGTGATTGTCTGTATGTCTGTCTGGCTGAGTGATTGATTGTCTGTATGTCTGTCTGGCTGAGTGATTGATTGTCTGTATGTCTGTCTGGCTGAGTGATTGATTGTCTGTATGTCTGTCTGGCTGAGTGATTGATTGTCTGTATGTCTGTCTGGCTGAGTGATTGATTGTCTGTATGTCTGTCTGGCTGAGTGATTGATTGTCTGTATGTCTGTCTGGCTGAGTGATTGATTGTCTGTATGTCTGTCTGGCTGAGTGATTGATTGTCTGTATGTCTGTCTGGCTGAGTGATTGATTGTCTGTATGTCTGTCTGGCTGAGTGATTGATTGTCTGTATGTCTGTCTGGCTGAGTGATTGATTGTCTGTATGTCTGTCTGGCTGAGTGATTGTCTGTGTGTCTGTCTGGCTGAGTGATTGTCTGTATGTCTGTGTGGCTGAGTGATTGTCTGTATGTCTGTGTGGCTGAGTGATTGTCTGTATGTCTGTGTGGCTGAGTGATTGTCTGTATGTCTGTCTGGCTGAGTGATTGTCTGTATGTCTGTCTGGCTGAGTGATTGTCTGTATGTCTGTCTGGCTGAGTGATTGTCTGTATGTCTGTCTGGCTGAGTGATTGTCTGTATGTCTGTCTGGCTGAGTGATTGTCTGTATGTCTGTCTGGCTGAGTGATTGATTGTCTGTCTGGCTGAGTGATTGATTGTCTGTCTGGCTGAGTGATTGATTGTCTGTCTGGCTGAGTGATTGATTGTCTGTCTGTCTGTCTGGCTGAGTGATTGATTGTCTGTCTGTCTGTCTGTCTGGCTGAGTGATTGATTGTCTGTCTGTCTGTCTGTCTGTCTGTATGTCTGTCTGGCTGAGTGATTGATTGTCTGTCTGGCTGAGTGATTGATTGTCTGTCTGTCTGGCTGAGTGATTGTCTGTATGTCTGTCTGGCTGAGTGATTGTCTGTCTGGCTGAGTGATTGTCTGTGTGTCTGTCTGGCTGAGTGATTGTCTGTGTGTCTGTCTGGCTGAGTGATTGTCTGTGTGTCTGTCTGGCTGAGTGATTGTCTGTCTGAGTGATTGTCTGTCTGTCTGTCTGTCTGTCTGGCTGAGTGATTGTCTGTCTGTCTGTCTGGCTGAGTGATTGTCTGTCTGTCTGTCTGTCTGTCTGGCTGAGTGATTTGTCTGTCTGTCTGTCTGGCTGAGTGATTTGTCTGTCTGTCTGTCTGGCTGGCTGGCTGAGTGATTTGTCTGCATTGCCCCCTGTCTCTCTGTCTGGCTGAGAGATTGTCTGTATGCCCTCCCTGTCTCTCTGTCTGAGAGATGATTGTCCCCCTGTCTGAGAGATGATTGTCCCCCCTGTCTCTCTGTCTGAGTGATTGTCCGTATGCCCCCCTGTCTGCCTGTCTCTCTGTCTGTGTGACCCCCTGTCTGTCTGACTAATTGTCCCCCTGTCCTCCAGATTGTTCACAAAGCTATGTCCGCCAGTCACCTTAGGAAGATAGTTTCAGAGGTAAATGTGGACCGTATGTGGACCAGCTTCCTGAAAGTGATGCTCATCGAGAGGCAGCCAGGAAGTGCAGGAAACCAGCGGGTCAGAGAGGTAAGTCACATGTTATCCTGCCCACCTGCCACAGAGATGGGGCTGTCTCTTTGTGTCAGTGTCTCTCTTTCCTTGTGTCTCACCTATTCATTCAGTACCAAGCACTTTGTAGATTGCTATAGCTAGAGGCTTGCTAGGAAATGAAGTTTGGGTGGACCTGTAACCCATATTCCTTTAATGACCCAGGAGGAGGCGATTGGCCAGCTGTATAACTCATTCTGCCTTTTCTTTATCTTCAGCTCATCTCCAGTCACTTGCAGTCTTTATCGTCCGGGTGGGCTGTTGATCTGGACTTGTTTGATGCGGTCACCCCACGCGGAAGCTTGTCTTTTGGGAGTGTGATGGCAACACTGGATCCTTTGGCCCGTCATCGATTGGTCTTGGCCTGCCATATCGATTCCAAGGTGTTTCCCCAGGATGGGAGAGGACGGCCGTTCATTGGGGCCACTGACTCGGCTGTGCCTTGCTCACTCATACTGGAAGTGGTGACTGTGCTGGACACACGACTTAAGAAACTGAAAAAGAGGGTGAAAAGATTTGACTTCTTCCTGGCATTTTAAACTCTCCTTTTCTCTGCTATCATTAGACAGGGACTACACCGTCAGGATGATCTTTAATCTACTCCTGTCTTATTTTAAAAAGGCTTCTGAATGGTTCTCCAGTGGATCACTGTTCAGGATCGCGGAGAAGCAGTGATTGGCTGTGTGTAGCTCACGCCAATGACTGTGATGCTCTTTAATTTTTACTTTAAAAAAAAAACATTGTACTCATTTTGAAGTAAGGGTAAACATTTTCTTATTCTTAAATGAATGGGCCCTTTAAGATGAGTATATAATGCTTTTTGAATTTTCTTTATATGATGTACAATTTTTTTTTTTTTTAAATAAAAAAATGTAACCCTTGCTTCCTTAGGGGGATTATTAGTTTAAAAAATGTCCTCTTCTCGCAAGTAAATCCAACATGAATCTTTACAGCTAGACGTGGGTTTATTCTCTGCTCTCCGGCAGAGCTGTTCAGGACTCTGTCAGATACTGTCAGCGCGCACACAGCCAATCAGAGCGGGCGATTGCCCCGCTCATCTGATAATGGTGTGTATGGGGATCTCTAGTGCAGAGAAAGTTCCTTGCTTTCAAAGGGGATCAAAGGAGGAGGCGTATTTAAGGTCCCCTTTTAAAACAAGTGTTTCTCTCTACGCAAGCAGACAGGCACCGACCAGAAAAGAGCCTGTTTCCCAGAGAAGCATGGCAGCTGGTGGTCAGAGGATAAACTGGTATGTACTAAATGAGAAGCAAAAGTGGAAAAAAAAGTTTTTAGTTGTCCTTTAAACTGTGTGCACCGTTCTTCTACTTGGACGGTTGTATTTGACAGATCTGACCGTTTTTACATTTTTTTTTTTTTCTTTTTTTTAAAGGTGTCTGGAATTAAAGACACTCTAAGCAAAAGAATATGGAAGCTCTGAGCATAAATAAGTGTTTAAAAAAAAAAAAAAAAAGCGAATTAAAGGTTGATCAAAACAAACTTAAATTAATAAATGTGCCCATTTATTAATTTAACTCTTTCCTGACTGCAGTTATTTTCCTGAAAGTGTAAAGTGTTCTGCAAATGTACAAATATGGGTTCAGACTTCAAGGAAAAAGTAAAAAAAAAAAAGAATTTCCAAAACCTTTGCAATTTGCGTCCTGATGTTCTGCTTGTCTTATCTCCGTCAGGGCTCAGCCCTTACCCTGCAGCTCTTTTTCCTGGATGGTGAGGAGGCTATTGCTGATTGGACAGAGACTGACTCCCTGTATGGGGCGCGACATTTGGCCCAGCGCTTGCAGAAGGCGGAGTTGCCAGGAGGAGGTGGTTCCCAGCTCAGTGCTATTGTAAGGCAATATTTGAAATAAGTTGAAGCAAATAGGAAGCGTCTTCCTGAACTACAACATGTCCCATGATGCTCAGCCTGCATATTCCCAACCAAATGCTGGTTGAGCATCACTGGTGTGTAGTCCAGGAACTGGATTTATTTTGTGCCAAAGGGAATCGCTATATATAACAATATGTCTTATCTATAGTGCTATAAATCTCGTTAAACCTTTTCTCTTGTCGGTAATTAATTAATAATAATTGTTTCTTCCTGCAGGATTTGTTCATTCTCCTCGATCTGCTTGGTGCTCCAGATTCTATGATTATGAATCATTATTCCGAGACTCGTGGACACTTCTTAAGACTGCGCTCTCTGGGTGAGAGATTTGCGATCACAGAATATGTGTGCGTTTCCTGTCCTCTCTCTTCTTTTTCCCATAACAAACCATTTCCCGTCCCACTCTCTCTCTCTTATAGAAAAGCGCTTGCATGGCCTTGGATTACTCCAGTCCCACCGCTTCGAGAACTCCTACTTCATAGATGACATGTATTACGGTCCGGTGGAGGATGATCACATTCCGTTTGTACGGCGAGGTCAGCGCACTCCTAACTCACGTCTCATTCCTCTTTCACTTAAAGGACAACTGGCAACATAAAACTGAAGTATCTTTAATTTAGCATGAAGTGTTTTGTATCTTTAATAGAAATTCTTTAATGAAAGAATATAAAATAAAGTACAGCACTGACCTCTATCGGGGGCGGACATGTTGTTTAGAATCTTGAGTCCGATGAAGGAAGATCTTACCCAAGATTCTAAACAATATGTCAGCCTCCTGATAGAGCTATATGGAGCAAATAGGCTCAATGAGGTACTTTTTTATTTGTATCCTTTTGTAAATTCATTTAGATTGAGCTGTATAGCACACAGGATGGTCTAATTTTATCAATGTCTCCAATGGTAATTTCTCGCTCGCTCACTGTGTTTCAGGCGTTCCTGTTCTCCATGTGATAGCCACGCCATTCCCAGCTGTGTGGCACACTCATGAAGACAATGAGGAAAATCTTCACCGTCCAACGGTTATTAATTTGTGTCGGATATTTGTTGCTTTCCTCAGTGAAACTCTGTCACTTGAGCTGTGAGACTCTCAAATCCAAAGTGAACTGCTGCAGGACCTTGGAGGCCAGAGGTAGATGTCTAACATACCTCTCCAATGCACTATAGTTTTTTTCCTAAATAATCTGAGCTGGATGTGCTTCGAGGAATGGACCTACTAAACCGGTGAGACAATAAACACTGTATAGTCTAATTCACACTGTACAGCTTTGGCAGCTGTGCCACTGGGGCAGGGCCTCTGGATGTAAATGTTTAATACATTTGCTTAATATGGGATTTATGCAGATGTCTCGGGTCCAAGAGCAACATGGATGATAGGCTGATTGCACATTATTTGTGTTGCCTCGTATTTTTTTCTATGCGGGAATGGTAATTTTATCCATGCCAGCTTGTGTGTATGTCTTAAGTATGTGGATTCATCAGTAAACTGCATTTTATATACCACATTCAAATCTTGGCAGTTTTGATACATCTTGGTCACTTCAAACGATGTGTGTTAGGCATGCATCGTTATCAACCAGATCTCTGCTCCGTGCTCCCTGTCTGTCTGAGGGATTGTCCACTGTCTGTCAGCGCTGTGGCTTATCCACGTATGAAGTTGGGTAAGGCATATCCGTGTCAAGTTCCGCTCTCGTTAACAGCCGATAAAGCCCAGCAGCCTCCACCTCTCTGGCTGTGCAACTTTAGCAAAGTAATGAATATCAGATCTTTATATATATATATATATATATATAAATTAATATTTTTGTCTTTAGCTTTACAAGCCTGGTAACACTGTGGGAATGAACTCTTATGTATGTCAAGGAATTTTTGACTCCTTTTTCTCCATTTGTCCAAACAAATAGGAGGGTCAGTCCACTGAAGGGTTAACTGGGGTGATCTGACCATCGATTTGGGGAAACAAAAAAGCAGGCTCAAACAGCTGATTGGAAACACAGGTGTGATGGAGATCTTTCCCAATTCATAAATTGTGATATTCAAAATTTGGTTGTCAGTTTGGTGATACGCTACGTGACGATACGTAAACAGCGTCCGCAAAAGTAAGCGGTGTCACTTTTCGGGAAACAAATTTTTATGCAATAGTGTAACGAGATTGTGAGACCAGTGTAATATACTTAAAATGGGGGGATTAAAAAATAATATAAGGAAAATGATAGTGAATTATATTGATTGAATGCAAAAGAGGGGAGTTTAAAGAGTGATCAGGTAGAGCATAAAAGAAATATTGTGTTAATCACCCATTTTATACATGCTGCTGTTCAGACTATATTGGGTACTAATCTTCCCCCAATAATAAACTCTGAGACTTCCAGAGTTTTGCTGCCAAGTGGAGCCCTGTTTGAAGGAATACTGCGTGAGCCCAGGACTAGACCTGCAAAAATCACCTATTGGCAATCCACTCCTTCTACAGCATATCCACAATTCAAAGGGCCATTAGTTAACTATTGAAGAGTGTACATTGTTTGGGGGATCTTTCCCACTGCACCATTTTAGGGAAAATAATATATATTTTGTGTATAAAATAATTATTTTGGGAGCCAATCAGAGATCTTCCTTAAACATGAATTGTGATGCCCACTTTACATGTGCAGAATACTCCAAAAAAATATAACCGAGGGGTAGGGCAGGGAAATTTGAAATAGATACATGCATTATTATGCAAACCACAAATGAAACCTTTATACTGGATGGATTAAAACTACCAAATGGGTCAAAAATAGCGTGATGCCTGGATATTCCCCCTGTCCATTTTGGACAAACAAAGGCTTATTTTGGAACCAAATTAAAATCGGTCCGTAGCCCTCCTATCGGAATGCTGAACAAGCTCCACAAAGTCCTGTCCCTTTTCCATTAGTAAAGAAACATCACACCATCTCTTGTGTATATAGTACTGTGTTTATTTTGATTGACATTTATATGAGAGTTTTTTCAAGGCAAGAATCGTGAGATGAAGACGGAAGTACTTCCCCCTTCCGTTAAGCCATTCCTGTTTTCAAGCAGCTGCTGGGCGCTTAGGCCTGGAAGCGGGGCCAGGTTTTCACGGTGTTGTAGAAGGTGTTACCGGGACAGTCGGTGGCAGTCACATTACGATGTCCCTTCAGGATGTAGGCGGATTTGATGTAACCTCTGGACACCCCACAGCTGATGAGATTCTTAACAGCGTTCTGAGCTGCAGTGTTGGGGTTACGAGCTGGAAAAGACAAACATACATTGGAGAACATTGATTGCTACACAGCCTTTGTGTCCCATTATTACTTTTCCAGACAACTGACGAAACAGTACTATAATATGGCACAAAGCTGATGTGCCCATTAGATTGGGAGTATTAAAGATTTTTCTTGCAGGAACAGACACATTACTAAATGATGCTTTGGAATTTCTTTGTATGATATAGCATTCATGAGCTATTAAAGTTGTATTTCACATACTGTGCTGAGATTCTTTCAACCCTCTAGTACAGTGATTCTCAAACCTGTCCTCAGGACCCCCCAACAGTACATGATTTAGGGATTACCCAGTTGTGTAAGAATATGTAGAACACCTGGTGTGGTTCCCTAACCATTAAGCAGCCATACCTGGTGTTCTACATATTTGTATTTAAACACAGCTGGGTAATACCTAAATCCTGGACCGTTGGGGGGAGGGGGGGGGGGTTGTCCTGAGGACAGGTTTGAGAATCACGGCTCTAGTAACACCTCCAGCTCTCAAAAAACAATGCAATGTACCAAAAGAAAAAAGTGATCATCATTTGGGATGCTAGTGTTGTGTCATATTAAGCAATTTTGAGATTTTTAAATGAAGGGCTTCAATACAATATTAATATCCCAGGAATGGTACATCATAGAAAAAACTCCATTGTATTTATCATAAAGTGACTATTCATTAAAAAAAGTCTTCACTCTTATTTGTGCTGCATTCTTTGGGTGACATCCCGGTTACTCTCCTGCCTTTTATCCATGGTTTAAAGTGACCAACGACACTTACAGTTTTATAAAAGACCATGGAGAAAAGTCATTGATAATAGTATTATCTACCTCACCCTCTCTCCTTCAGTGCCCCCTGCTTTCCCTTAACTCACAGATGAAGGACCCAATGACACTGATTCCGATGGAGTTGGAGTTGTAATTTGGAGCATGAGCTCCCACAGAGGTCCAGCCACGACCCTCGTATGCGATCCCATCCTCGCCGACCAGGAAGCTGCACAGGCATGAGATGATTAGTATATATTCAAAGACAAAACAATTGTATTAAAAGGAGTATTATGATCCACGTGACCATCACTATCCAGAAATTGTACCATGGAACCAGTTCAGCAGATCTGAACTGCGCCTTTGGAAGGGATTACATTTATTTTATTCTGTATTCCTATCATTTCTTTTTCTAGGCGTGATTTATTTAATGTACTATATGGTATCTATACGCACTAGGATTTCCTAGTTGGCTTATGTTGTGAAAATAAGGGTTAGCGCATTTATTGTGCTAGCTGTGGCATCATTTTTGCAACTCGGCATTCCCTGTAATCCTCTCTGTCATGAATAAAAACCTTTTGCCTATCCCTGATGACAAGGTGCCAACTGGTCATACCCTCAATCGAGCCGTTTTATAAAATCTAGGCCCATAATCCCACCACAAATGCCCCAACCATCATCCATCTTACTTGTATCCGATGTCGCACCAGCCATTGGAGTTTATGTGGTAATTCTGGATGTTCTTGGCCTGGGTGGTACAGGTCGACTGAGTGGTACAAGAGGAACTCTCGGTGTGGTGGACAACCACATATGTGACGGGGGTGGTCATCGCGGTGCGGCAGGTAGGAGCTCGTCCCCCCCACTGGGCCTTGGTTAGGATGGTAGGGCAACCTACAACAAAGAGAAATAGCTATACCTTGTGTTTTGTTTTTTGTTTTTCTTTAATCAAGTAACACGTCTGGTAAAACAATAAAAAAAATATATTTTTTAAAAATGCTTTTTTTTTTTTAGCCAGACATAATAAAGCTTGAATTTAAATCCTATCTGTTGACCGAAAAGATGTTAAAATGAGAATAAAGTAATTGCACCCTCCAAGACCAGTAACTATTAGATGTATATTTGTACTTGTAGAAATGTGTCTTTTATTTTATATAAGGTAAACTTAAATTGGAGAGAGTTCAGAGAAGGGCTACTAAACTGGTTCATGGGTTGAAGGATAAAACTTACCAGGAAAGGTTAAAGCATCTTAACATGTATAGCTTGGAGGAAAGACGTAACAGGGGGGGATATGATAGAAACATTTAAATACATAAAGAGAATCAACACAGTAAAGGAAGGGAGTATATTTAAAAGAAGAAAAACGACCACAACTAGAGGACATAGTCTTAAATTAGAGGGGCAACGATTTAAAAGTAATATCAGGAAGTATTACTTTACTGAAAGGTAGTGGATGTATGGAATAGCCTTCCAGCAGAAGTGGTAGTGCTTAATAAAGGGAGTTTAAGAATGTGTGGGATAGTCACAAGGCTATCCTAGATATAAAATAAAACCAGGGACTAATAAAAGTATACTGAAAATTGGGCCGAATGGAAAATGAAAGCCTCATCATCATTAAAGTATATATGTTCCCTAAGCACTTTTACAAGTAAGACTAATGCTAAATACTAAACTCGGACGGATAAAACACACATATTTGATGCCTGTGAAGCATGTTTGCTTTATAAACAGCTGTCCGTTTTTGTTTTTTTCATCGCCGGGTATTTATTCATTTACTTCTCGTTTCTGGCCCCTTTAATCATCTCTCTGTTCAGTGATGCGTCTCAGACTTACCCAGCGTGACTGCGCAAAGGGCGGCGAGGACAGCGAAGAGACGCAGCATGGTGGACGGTGACACACTGTAGATACCTGGATGGACGACGTGGGCAGGAGAAAGAGGTGCACAGGTTAAAACACGCAGACCGCAAATAGCAGTTTTCTCTGTGTCGGACGGCTGCTTACCTAGAACTGGTGGTTTCCAAGTGTTTGGAATCCCTGGCCCCAACCTCTATTTATTCCACCCGTCATCCCACCCAGGAGACAGGTTATGGGGACCTGGGAGGAGTTGTATGAACAGGTGGTACAGTGAATATTATGTACTATCCCAATTAGACAGAGAGGTGTATTGTGGGATGGTGAAAATGTGAGATCCTTACATTGAGGGGTCCAGAGGAATTCCCACCCGGTGGATTTGGGGGGGGGGGGGGGGGATGCATGCACAGTATGGATGGGTGCAGAGTATTACCTTCTCTGCACCCGTTCCTTGTATAGATTGACCTCTCTGCTTCTTTTGCACCCGGTTCTTTGTGTAGCTGATAAACTGCAACAAAAATAGGAAAAGTCTGTTTATTTCCAGGGCTGTTTACGGTTTTACGTATAGCTTTGACCTTCTCGTCTCTGTTATTTATTTATTAGAAAGGAAGCCAAACGGGGGCAGCATGGAGGGTAACAAAAAAACAACACGAGGATCTATTAGACCTTGGGATATGTTTGCATATAGTGCAGTAATGATAACGGAGTGTACCCTGGGCACTATACAGTTATCAATATACACACCTTTCTTTGCCCCTCTCTCAACCCAAATTAGTTTAATTTCAACTTCCACCATCAGTTTGAGGTCCGAGGGTAAGAACTTCCTCCATACCGTTCATTTAATAGATTGCATGGAGTGTAGTCATTTTAAGTAGAAATGCTTTAACCCCTTAACGACCAAAGCGCCAAACCGGGATCACGGAGGCGTGCCCGGACTTCCCGTCGCATTTCAGTGCAATGTAGCCATCTTGAACATCGCTACATTTTACATGTCCACTCAAGGTGTCCCTGCAGCGGGGTCCGAGCACAGCTCATGTCAGGGAGCCGCGATGAGCCGTTACCGTCAGGTCGGTCTTTGCCGTCCTGCAGGTTTGTTTTTTTTGGGGGGGGGGTTACTGAAAAGTGGTTGACGCACACTTTGAGCATCGGCTAAATTTTCTATGTCAGACTGAGGCCAAACGATGTGACAGAGGGGGTCCCGCTGCAAGTTCCAGCAGCAGGACCCACAGGGCAGCTTATTGCGGGGGGCCGTGATGAGCTGTAGAACCCAGGACGTTCTATGCCGTTGTACAGGATTTCGGACACTGTAAATTAGGACAGCATAGAACGTCCTACAGGTGGGGTTAATGTAGGAATATGTACCTTATTGAACCAGCTTTGCTCTGTTTAGCTCTATCCCGGAGCGGACATGTTGTTTAGAATCGTGGGTCGTTAGAAGGAAGATGGCGGCGGTGTCTTAACCACTGGATATTTCCCTACGGGGGGTGAAGAGCTGGACTCATCCTAGGAATAAACTGATTTTCCGCAGCAAACATCACTGATTAAACACCAAGGATCCTTTAGCTATTTTTGTGGCGTCTTATCAGAGGCTCAGGGACGCAGAGCCGTGTGCAAAATGAGAGACGCTGTTCTGCACCTTGCTCTCTGACCCCACCCACCGTTCACCTTATTGGGAGAGGGGTCTACAAACCCAACACCTGTGACCATGAGGCCACCTATAGACAAATGTAACCCCTCCCCACGAAGGGGAAATAAATAGGGCTGGGACAGCAGACAAGACTCGTACTATACCTGCCAACGAAAGGTGAGTATGACTTGCGGCACTAAACACATAATAGGCTCCACTGAGCAGGACCTGAGACTGTGTACCTACCTATTACATAGGTTATTTCTAAAAATTCCACTAAAAGTGGAGAAGTCACCATGGAAACCAATGGAATGTTCCTGCCATTTTTAGAATCTTCTCCCAGAATTGAGTTTTAGAAACAATCTGGATTCTGTACCTTACACTGTGCACAGCTTGTACACAGAGCATGGTTATACTGTATGTCCCTCCAGCTGCTCCATGAGATTGGCAGGGTATTATAATAGTCCATCTGGAGAGCTGCAGTTAGGCTCTTGGATGTTATGTCCACCAGTCCATATAACAAGCCTTGTTATTTTACACACAGAACATTGTGTCTTTTGTTATTCTGTACAGTGTTTTGCAGTGAACTGTGTTGTTTTAATGCTATTCATTGTAGTTGCTTTCCTGTACAGAAATCCTTGCAGGTTTTAGATTGGGGTGAAAAGTCAGACGAGGGGCTGAATTTCCACTATTTGCTCTGTCTCCCCTCCGTTAGGCATTGAGGGGCCGAAGCTGGATTTTCATTGATTTACAATGTTAACACCATCATTGTTTTGAGATGGTAAGGGCAAATCACTGAGCCCTTGTAGTCCAGTCTGAGGTGGTATTTCATTTAGCAGGAGAATTATTTGGCTTTCTGCAAAGTATTATCAATAGGGCTGTCACCTTTTTGGCCTCATTGCCATGTTTTATTGGCATGCTGGATATATATACGGCAGGGTGCCAACCCTGATTGTCAATCTGAAAATCCTTATGGTGAGTAGTGTCTGTCAGTAAGTCTGATGATGCCACAGACATATCACTATGCTACAGCTGAATTATTAAATCTTACTTTACACAGCACTGCCTGTTCGGTACCTGTGCTCCATCGAACCTGCTCAGTGTTTCATCGAACCTGCTCAGTGCTCCATCTAACCTGCTCAGTGCTCCATCTAACCTGCTCATTGTTCCATCTAACCTGCTCAGTGTTCCATCTAACCTGCTCAGTGTTTCATCGAACCTGCTCAGTGCTCCATCTAACCTGCTCAGTGCTCCATCTAACCTGCTCAGTGTTCCATCTAACCTGCTCAGTGTTCCATCTAACCTGCTCAGTGTTCCATCTAACCTGCTCAGTGTTCCATTTAACCTGCTCAGTGTTCCATCTAACCTGCTCAGTGCTCCATCTAACCTACTCACGCGTCTTTCTTTCCTTTCAAGGAATATTTGTATCATGCTGCGTCTTGTGACTCTGCTGGCCGCTCTCTGTGCCATCGCATATGGTAAGTCTGAACCTCCCCCAGCTGAAGGTATCATAGTAACATAAGGGCAGTGACAGAACAAGGCAGGGCCTCCCCAGTTTCTCCCCCCTCCTGCATGCTCCAGCTGTAATACCGGTAGTTGTGCCCATAGATAAGGGTTAGAGTGATGTTGGTAGAAGAAAAGAATAGTTGTGAATAGGGACTTGGAGCCTTATAAATACTTTTAACGCTAGCAGACTGTATCAAAATATTCTGACAAGCTCAATAACCAGACCTTTAATATCCAACTATCTGTGCCATGTAGTTATATTTCAACTATTCTCCTATCCCCAGAATAAGGTAACCTCCTTACTAGGGTTGCCATCTTTCCTTCAAAAAAATACCGGCCTTGGTACTGTCTCCATAGACTGAATATTACCCTGATGCCAATTTTTTACCGGCCTGCCGGTAAAATACCGGCCAGGTGGCAACCCTACTCCTTACATATCCCATTTAAGCAATTTAAAATTTTGTCTTATAGGCAGAAAAATTCCTTCATGACTCCAAACAGTAATGAAAGATTTCTGTTTGGATCGTCAAGCACCATGTATTAATGTAAATTGTAAGCTTGATTGTCCTGTATGTTCTGCATTCTTAAAAATAGGTATGCAGACCTGTTTAAAGTCATCTATATTTGTATTTGATATAGGGATTGAATAACTTTATTGTCCCTTCTGTTGCCATCCTGTTCTTTGCCTAATTCTGCTAATGAACAGGTCACTGGAGAGCACATTATATGTCTAAGACATTGGGTTTCCAATATACTTGTGTTTCTTCATAACTAAGACCTTCCAATTCTCTTTTTTTGTAGCACTGCACTTTTCCCAGTTCCATAATGTCCTTTTTACAACCAGTCTCCAGAATTGCACATACTATACATGTAGTACATGAAAGAAGCATAGAAAACCTCTAGCCATGAAATAGTACATCATATTTCAAATACCACAGACGTAAATGATCCACATTAGAGGAGTTTGTGGCCAAGAACCTAAGAGTCAGAAATCCTAGGCCGTTCTAATTTTCTAATAACCATTCTTCCTTTCACAGGCTGCCCCACCATTCTTAGCAAATCCCAGTGGGGGGGCCGTGCTCCTACCTGTCGAACTGCAATGGCCACTCCTGTCACCTATGTGATCATCCACCACACGGCTGGAGCATCTTGTACCACCCAGTCAACATGCATCACACAGGTCAAGAACGTACAGACGTACCACATGAACTCCAATGGCTGGTGTGACATCGGATACAGGTAAGCTTGGGGAGGTGTGCCTATCACGGTAAACATGGCAACCCGTATGACTGAAGTTGCAAGGACTGTAATTATGAATTTCGGATTCTTGTACGGAAAAATAATGGAATCTATGTACAGATGAGGTGGGTCTGTTTTTGATGACCTCTCTCTTAACATCTACACAGCTTCCTGGTAGGAGAGGACGGCAATGTGTACGAAGGCCGTGGGTGGACCTCTGTTGGTGCCCATGCACCAAACTACAACTCCAACTCCATCGGAATCAACGTCATTGGAACATTCACTTGTAAGTTTTGGGGAATATTGGGTGGGATTGGGTGGAATGTCAGCGATGAGAACTTTGTGAAGTGAGGAAAATGTATTCCCAGATGTACTGGGAAGTTCTGCAAAAGGTGAACTTTTTGATGAAGAGACTTTTGATACATTCTGGACACCAGGATGCAAAGAAAGGAAATATGATTAACTTATCCCAGACAAAATATATAATTGGATGGAAGAGGGTAGGGACAGCAGATACATAGTAAATGATACATGGAGGGCCAGAATATTTTTAGAATTACCTTTTTTCTCACCCTTCTCCGCAGCTCGTAACCCCAACACTGCAGCTCAGAACGCTGTTAAGAATCTCATCAGCTGTGGGGTGTCCAGAGGTTACATCAAATCTGCCTACATCCTTAAGGGACATCGTAATGTGACTGCCACCGAGTGCCCCGGTAACACCTTCTACAACACCGTAAAAACCTGGCCCCGCTTCCAGGCCTAGGTGCACAGCAGCAGTATCAGATGTCATCTTCATGTACCACTCCCAATTCTTACCTAAGAACTAATTTTATTCTAAATGTCAACAAAATAAAAACATGTATTGGCTACAAGTTTAAGAGTGGATGTGTTTCTTTTCTAATGGAGAAGCAGGTTCAGGATTTACAGAGGAGGGTCGTGTTCTACAGCACCATACAGGCCTGGCCACGTTTCCAGGCCTGAACATGGATTCTGTCCTCTGACAACTCTCCTACTGTATGCCACTACATTGAAAATCAGCCCTAAATCTCTTCTTCCCAAACTATCCATGTAAAATACATTTTTTCTGTGTTTTCCATGGGTTTGTTAACTATTTCTGTATGAATGGAATGGGTGGAATGGGCAATTTAAGATGATAAAGATTTTTTTTTTTACAAAATCTCACGAGAGTGGCACAGTCAGTAAGTGCACTGAGCAAAGTAACAGGCCGGTGCCAGGAAGAATTCTTTGCCGTGCATGTTCCTTGACCCCTTTTTTGTGCTTTGTCTGCTGGTAACACAGATCTGGCTGGTGGAAAAGGTCTACTTCCATTGATTCTAACACGTATTCGGAACATTCAAGTCTTTCTTCTGTCTCTAGAACTTGAATGTAGACAAATCTATAAAATATGTTTTGTTTGTTTTAAACCCAGAGCTAAGTATGAGACGTTTATCGGCAGGGATAGGCAAAATGTCTGTGGGGAAGGTCTGGGAAGTTTCCATAGAATATCAGTATATCAAGTAAATAAAGAAATGGCTATATTCCAAGACTATATTAAAAAATAAGTAGTACAAAAAAAACTACATGGAACCGATCCAGAGAATAGGGGTGTCTGGATATAACAGAAAGTGAAGTCATTTTTTTTATTAGTTACTAAGGGGCGATTTCTCTTTGAGAAAATCAAAGCTCAGAGTTTCGGACACAATCGGATAACTTTGGAGATTCGAGTAGCCCTCAAATTTGTGCTTTTCAGAAACCACCGAAATGATCTTCGATCGGCATGAAAAGTCTACGGTTTTTGTGCCAACATTTTGGCAGCCAATCTACTCTGGAGTAGCCCCGTTCCTTATCATAGACTTTTTTTTTATTCTTCATTTTTCGAAATGATATTAAAATGTAATAAAAAAAAATAACCAGATAGATAATTTAATTATAAAAAAAAACAAAAAGCACAAACAGGGCCGAAAAATACTAAGTTACAAAAAATTTAAACATTTATATATAAAAGGCATTTGAAACTACAAGAAGATATATTACTAGAATTATAAAAAGACATAATATAATTAGTAATGATTGTCAAGATGAGAGAGAACAAATTTTCATTTTATGCCAGGCCAAAATGACCAAATTTTAGCAAATGATTTAAAATCTCCATAAACCACTGCAGTTAATCAGTCCTCACTTTAGGTTTCCAAGGGGAGGACCGCTGGCCGAAATTGTCGGAATTTAACAGTTTTGGACATATTGCGGATTCCCCGCAATTTGGCTTTATGGCTCTATCTGGCCCAGCTTCGGGCCAATTCAGGGCATATTGTGTTGACATTTTAGGGGGGAAAAAAGTAATATTTTTTATAACAAATTCTTCCAATGGCCTCTTGGTGGCAGGCTTGTGTAATACAAATGTAATTCCTGTGTTTCTATGGCCAAAATCCTTCTGTCATTTTGCATAAAAATTGCAATGTGATCAAGTCAAGTGGAGTTTCTTAATGAAAACCTATTTCTCTCACTGTGATCACTCGTTAAAGAACAAATGCTGAGGAAAAAAAATATAGTTCTGTTTAACTGAAAGGTTGCATCAAGTATAGGTATTTTCAGTAGAAATTCTTTAATAAAGGAATATACATCGATCAGCCATAACATTATGACCACCTTCCTAATATTGTGTAGATCCCCTTTTCATGCCAAAACAGCCCTGACCCGTCGAGGCATGGACTCCACTAGACCTCTGAAGGTGTGCTGGGGCAACTGGCACCAAGACGTTAGCAGCAGATCCTTTAAGTCCTGTAAGTTGCGAGGTGGGGCCTCCATGGATTGGACTTGTTTGTCCAGCACGTCCCACAGATGCTCGATTGGATTGAGATCTGGGGAATTTGGAGGCCAAGTCAACTCCTTGTTGTGTTCACAGACAATGTCTGGAAGTTCCCAGATATACATATTTTTTATCATGTTGGAACACTGAGCGTTTAATTTTCACCAAGGCCGGTCAATCCATTACTCAATCAAAGCAATATTTTTTGGAATATGGAAATTACTGAGTTCCTGAGGACCCTAGGCAGCCACTTACCCCTCTAGAAACCAGCACCAAAACGTTTTTTGTAATTATAATCTAAAAGGACACTCCCTAATCTCTGATTAGATTCATTGTGTATTCGTGCAGTCATTCCATCCTCTTCACCCCTGCTCAATTCACCTATGTTTATTATATAAATCTGCCTTGCACCCGTCAGGGTTCTGAGAGTTGTAGTTAAACACATAATAATAGAGAGATATTTGACAAGCCCAATAATCACATACCAATATACCAATGGAATTGTGAATTATTTCAGCACCACAAAGGAATTCCTATTACTAGGCACTTCTTTATCCCAAATAATCTCAGCACCACAAAGGCATTCCTATTATACTGGCCATTACTTTATCCAAAATACGTTTAATGTGCATTAAATCACCACAAAAATACAGGAATTCAATAGAGAAATCTTTTCTAACAGCCTTGGTTGTTGCCATGATGGGCTGTGGACTGTACTGGCTGCTCTATCGTTAATAGGAGGGTGGCTGAGCATCATGGGAATTGTCAAAGTATCAAAAGTTAACCACCCAGCATTCCTCTGCACCCCCTCCCCTCACAGCCCCCAGTACAATGCACCATTTGCAGCTCTCACTACAACCCGGAAATACTTCGCGGTGACGTCGACTGGCGTTCACCCGGAAGCGGAAGTGGTGTTTGCTGCGAGAGAAGCGCCCAAGCGACGTGAGGAAAGATGTGAGTGTGCTGCTCCTGTAACCTAATGTTTCTTCCATGCTCGCCGAGCCTTATATTATCATAATTACCATGCTTTAGTACATCGGCACATGGCTGCGAGTTGTTACGCAGAAATGATCAGATTCGGCCCTTTGCGATCCACATGTGATGTGAATAACATGTAGCCATTGTGTTTGGAGCCTCGATGCCGGTTTCCCCACCTCCTGCTCCACACGAGGCAGCTGTAATAGGGGGTCTTCATTGCAAGGGCTTTTAAAATATTAATATTTGGGTCTCAGACCCAAAGCACAGCCCTAGGTGCCGTGTCTGCTAAAGACAATGGTCTGGATTAAAGTCAATTGTGGGATAAGGTTCTAAAATTGGAGTAATCACCATGGAAACCCATGGGACGTTCCTTTTTATTTAATCATTTTTAAAACCTTACCCCTGAAATTATATCAATTTACCTATTTGTTTTTTTGTTAGTTTTCCTAAAGTAAAGCCTATTTATATGGTTTATTTGATGATGAGCTACCCAAATGGTTTGGAAGCCTCTGTCCTCGCAGTACAGTGCTCAAAAGGCAGATTTAAAAGGAAACGAAAATAAGAGTGAAATTGTTGCCTGAAACATTTTGTGCAATCAATGACTACTTTTTTTTTATGGCCGCACTGTGACCAGAGTTCCCGTCTAAAAGAATTAAATTGCTCTTGGTACTTTTCTTTGTTCTATCACCCATTGAGCTGATACACGATGTTGACTTAAATGTATAGCCTGCGCTATCGAGCTGATGTACACCTGAGTTGAGTGATCTTCAGCAAAATGGTAACAACTCTATTCATCTTTCTTTTACTAGGAGTCTCCTAAACAAACCCAAAAGTGAGATGACTCCGGAGGAGCTCCAGAAACGGGAGGAGGAGGAATTTAACACAGGACCACTGTCTGTCCTCACACAGTCTGTGAAGAATAATACACAGGTTCTCATCAACTGTAGGAATAATAAGAAGCTTCTGGGGAGAGTCAAGGCATTTGACAGGTAATAATTGAATGAGTTAAGTGTTGGACATATATTAACTGTGTGAATGAAACTGTTATAAAGGGGAGGCTTATCACTGTGACCCAACACTTCAAAACACACAACTCAGGAAAAATAAATAATAAATTGTTACCCTTAAAGTAAATCAGCCTTAAAGTAAATCAGCTCAATATTCAATCCGAAGGGAAAAAAACAAAACAGAACAGAAATAATATAGTGTAGTATATCACATAAAAGTGCTGATAACAAATAATAAGTGAGAACACACTCACATCTTCCTGAGCAGAGATCTGCTCAGTCTATACAGCATCCAGGGAGCCCACCAAGGGGTTAAAGATCCAACTGGTTCACAGAGGAATCCTAGGCAGCTTATTCAGGGTGGCAGACCCAGAAGGTACTCCCAGCAGTAGTATAAGAGAGGGTAAGGAGGAGACTATTTAGCTTCAACGATTTTAATACCAATAAAAACATATAAAGAATCTTACATTCAAAGATCCACTTGACCAATACATATATAGAGTCCCAGTAGCAGTCTCCTCTTGTCCACAACGTGTTTCACCCCCAAAGTAGGGCTTTTTCAAGAAAAAAGAGGCTTATCACTGTCATTAGGTTTAAAAGACGGTGTCTCTCCTTCCTTTCTATGATTTCATCTACTCATACTGCTTTCTCACCCTCCAGACACTGTAACATGGTCTTGGAAAATGTCAAAGAGATGTGGACGGAAGTCCCTAAAAGCGGAAAAGGAAAGAAGAAATCCAAGCCAGTCAATAAGGACAGGTACATCTCCAAGATGTTCCTCCGTGGGGATAGCGTGATTGTGGTGCTTCGAAACCCACTGTTGGCAGGCAAATGATTAACTCAGGACTGAAACCTTTGTGGAGATGAAATCACACCTCTGAAGAAACCCTCAGTGATGTGGACAGGAGCAGCAACTCGACCTTCCTGAGTCATCATTTCTGTGTATCTTCCCATGTCTGTTTTCCTCTGCATATGTCATCTGTGGGTCTCCATTCAAGGACATTCAGATGTATTCATGTGTTTGTTTTTTTTTTGTTTTTCTAATAAAAATAAATTGATAGATCTTTGCAGATTTATATTTGATTAGGCCTGATGTTTTTGTGTTTGTAGTGTGAATCAAATTGTAATGGGGAAATCCAGTTATTTACTGCTTTATGTTTATTAATTCCTTATCAACTGCTTGTTGTGCTGATGTATCATTGCCCTTCCCCCGTTTTGAATGCTTGGAAGGCGATATACAGTTTCCCCCGACATTAGGTTTAAGATTGAAACCATTTCTCTGCACATTCTTTGGCTGGTCCTTTTACTTTATATTGTCTATTTATTGAATTCTTAATGTTGAGATCTGTCCAAACACAGTGAATGTAGTGGTTCATTTTAAATGTCCTTAAACTGTTTATCTTCCCACTGGTGCTTCTCAAATAGAGTCAAAAGTGATGACTTTATTCGATTAATCAAAACTTTATTTGATTAACAAAGCCCCCCCCCCCCCCACCACCACACTTTCATTTCTGACCGGCTCGGTTGTGTCGTGTCACAAAGGAACCAAGGGGCCGAAAGGTGGCATCCAAATTTCTCTTCTGACACAGCTGTATGACGCCGAACATTGTGCGATTGCGGCTTTAAAACAAAAGTGGATGAAGCCAAAATCACTCAAGCGATCGCGCACAATTATCAAGTATTTTCCGAATTGCCTTGCCGACACAGTTGTCAGTAATGCGATTCGGATGTTACATTCAATAGAGATCCTAGAAGGGAAAAAAAAGTATGTGTCCTAGTCGTCCACCCCCCCCGCCCCAAATAAGGTCACTTAAGTTAATTATTGACTCGAAAAAGTAATCCGTGTGTATCTGTAAAGGTAGGGGGACACTAGAAGACACAAGGGTTAAAAAAAAAAATTGTCTTTTAATTGTGTCATTGCCCTGACACCTGATGTTTTGCCGGAGCTCTGGTCACATTTTGGATATACTCCTGTGACTGGATTTTTCATACCCCAATTACATTATAGTTTAGACCACTCTTCCACTGCACTAAAGTAAATGATCCGGACAACAAACAATCTGTATTATCCTTTATTTTAAAACAGACCAGTTTCAAGCTTGGTCGTGCCTACCGTGTTACATCTTCAGTTTATTTTGAAAATAGACCATTTATATGGGATAAAGAAGAATTTTTCAAAGACCGCCACTGTGCTTTTCCAATTCATTGCGAAGGTTGGTAAAGTGGGCATGTAACAAAGTCTGGCTACCACACCTGTAGAATAAGTGTAACATACAGGACATAGGAAATAAGGAAGAGTTTTCCTACACTGTAAATGTAGATAAAGGGACCTATTCAACACAATGTCACAGAAATGGTACAATAAAGTGTCCCTATTCCTCTAGATGTTCTCCCTGTCCATAGTGGCAAGTAATCCAGGAATTGGACAATAGGAGGTGTATCTACTTGCCTGGTAGTGGCACATTCCTCATGTTACCTTCTTCCCTCTGACCTTGAACAGCTTTTGCGGGGCTACACCCGGTCACGCTCACTACAGCCCCTGTGGGACAGGAGCAGGGCAAGGTGGCCTCTATGGCTTGTCGGAAGGACCTCATGCGAAACACATATATGATGGGGTTTAGGGCTGAATTTGCATGGGAGAGAATAACCGCGGAGAGTACCACTTCCGCAGGCACTGTGCAGCTTGGGCAATAGAATCGGACCACGTTTAGAAGGTGGATGGGAAACCAGCAGATCACGAAGCAGAAGACCACGATGAAAAGCGACGTGGCCATGCGCAGCTCCTTGACCACAATGCGCCGCCTTCTCCTCCTCCGACTGATGTCCACTTCCCATTCCGCTATTTGTCGGATCTGCCTACGGATCTCCAGGAAGATACGGGCGTAGAGAACTAGCATGGCCGCCAATGGTGGAAGGATACAACCGAAGAAGATCAGGTATACCATGTACGACTCGGAGATGAGGTTGCTAAAGAGGCACTCGCTTTCCAGTGGGAACGGCTTGTGCCAGCCCATCAATGGCATCAACCCAGTGAGGGCTGCCAGTAGCCAGGTGCCAAGTATGATCAAAAGGGAGGCCCGAGGTGTGACCAATGTACGGTAGTGGAAAGGACACAAGATGCAGATGTAGCGCTCTACGGCCACAGCCAATAGTCCAAATATAGAGGCTAGAGAAAATGTCATGAGGTTGCAGAGCATGAACAAGCAGCAGTAGAGACTACACCTGGCCACACCAAGATCCAGCAGGATGGCACAGGGGACAGCCACGCATCCCACCAGAATGTCTGCCGTGGCCAAGGACAGCAGGAAGTAGTTGGTAACAGTACGGAGCCTGCGGTTACTGAGCACAGCCAAGCAGATCAACACATTGCCCACCACGGAGAAAACCGCAGTCAGCACCTCTGTGACCAAGTAGGGGATGTTGGTGATGGTGACTTCAGGTGTTGGAAAGCCCTCCATCGCAGAAGACAAGGAAGAGTTCATTTGAAGGAAGAGATAAAACGGTGTGACATTCTTCCGCTGGGATTCTCCTCTCCTGCTGGGCTGGAGAATCAAATATAACAGTATTAAAATGTGCCACAAAAGGGGGGGGGCACAATAATGTTCTATCTCCTCTGGGACACGATGATTGTGTATTTTAATAACTAGTGCTTTGTAAAACCCCAGGCCTCTCTATACCACCTGTATAACACCTAGTGTGGTCCCCTAACCCTTATGAAACTATACCAGATGTTATACGTATTCTTATTTAAACACAGTTGGGTCATCCCTAAATCCTTGACCGTTGAGGGTCATTTTTTTGGTGCTGTTTTTTGTAGTACACGATAATAGCACCAGACCAGTACTAGGCAAGGCACTCAATCACCGGTGCTGTTGGAGTGGAGAGGAGGGAAGAGCCCAAATGTTCTAGGCTTGATGGCTAATGTGGATAGGCATACATATATAAAGGCCTTCTCTTTAACACCAGACACTTATCTCTCATGCTTAAAAGTTTGGATGAAGATTGTTAGATATGAATGAACATCCTAAAAAACTAGCAAGCGACCAAGCCAAACACGGTTCAATTATAGTAACTGTTATTATAATGCAATTTTTTTTTGTATACTACACCTATGCAAGATGCTAATGAAAGGGTTGATTTTCTTGGAGTCTTAAGGTTTCCAAGTCCAATTTTTGGTAGAAGTAGTTTTCTTGCCTGTTGAAAGTCCTACATTATGTCCCTCTGAGCAAAATGTGCATCAGTAGCACTTGTAGATATCTCCTGTTTGTAGATTTGCTTGTCAACGTCTCTCTATAATACTCACTGTGGATGTGACCTGGCGAGTAGTCTCTCTATCCTCCTGCCCGTCTGTCAGGTTGTCTCTGGACCCCGTGGCTCTGTACTGTAGCATTCAGCTTGGGTCTGTGTGTATCTCACTGTCCTAATGATTCTCACCTGCAAGCGAGCAGCCAGGGAGGGGCAGAGACAGCATCAGATCTGAGCTGTACATGTGTAGAGGTAATCATTCACCTGCCTATTGACTACCTGTATCTCGATAGATACTGTCAGATCATCTCGTTGGGGGTCTACTCAATACTGAGAGCATCGCAATAGGAATAGAGACGGGAATCTCAAACTTTGGGCCAATGTAGCCGATTCTGAAAAATTCTCCAAATGCAGCTGAATGGGAGGATGATCTCAATTCCCTGCAGTTATTGCGTAGACCCTTCATTATGTTGGTATATATGGCTCCTCCTCCTTATACAAGCCTTCCCTCTGTTTTTGGACTACAACTCCTGCTACCATTAGCTTGCATGGCTGAGGGTGATGGCTCCTGGTAATGAACAGCGTCGAGAGGGACAAATCATGGTTTAGAAAGCCAAATCATTCTTCAGAGTCATCTGTTAGTTTATCCGTGAATAACGTGACAGATTTTTACTTGTATTAAGGTGTTATTGGAGTGTTAGCTCTTCTCCCTGTGTGTTCCCAGGAGGTGTGGGTTTGGCACATTCAGGGTGTGCATTCTAATCGTCTTGGGCAAAGAGAGACATTGTGCTCCCATTTGTATCACGCTGATAATCCCCTTCCTCTTTGTAATGTTTTAATCCAGCCAGGCATGAGTTCTGCATGTTTACTCAAATACATGCTAGATGGAGCATAGTGTGAAAGGAATATAAAGAGCAACAGGAGAGGGGGGGGGGGGGGGGGGGGTTTGAGGAATCAATAAACCTGGAGACAGAAGAGGGTGTTTTTAATGGTTCATCAGTTCAGTATAGCATACCCCCAATATTTCAAATTTCCAAAGAGGGCCACTTTTATTTTTGAGTCAAAAGCTATTTATGTCATTTAGAACAAGAATTAAGTATTTTATTTACACAAATGAAGATTAAATCACATTTACTGCAGTTTAAACCTACTTTAGTATGAGCTTTGTTGCTGTGGAGCTCTGTGATCCACTCATACAAACCAAACATTCTGAGCTCCCGGGAAAGAGGGACACTCGGGTAGTATGTGTATAGGAACACTGTCATTTGCCCATATATTACATTATGGAGTAGAATGGACTGAAAAGAGGGGGCTAAAAAAAAGGCCATTTTATTGCACTCTTCTACTGTGATCATTTTTAGGATCAGAACCACTTGTGAGCAAACTATGATCCAATGCAGGTGTGCAGGTGTGCTCAGCTTTGCCCCCATCCCCCCCCCCCCCCCCCCCCCCGCTCTCTTTCCAGGGGATAAAGTTTCCAAAGAAATTAAAATGATAAAACCTTACTTTTATTAAAGTTTCTTAAAACCATCTATTGTGCTGTGTAAACCCCTACTCCAAATTACTGGGATTTAACATCTGAACGAGCAAAGCAGACCAAAAAGTAATATATAAAGTTTTTCTGGACTCATTTGCCAGTCTAGTTAAGTTCCTCATAATTGCAACTAACTCGTAGTTGGTGTTCTCCTTATCCTGCTGTAAGTTGGATGCTTTTACCAGATATATTCTTCACCCACTTCCAGACCCTACACTTCCCCCCTCATATTCCCGCATCGCCCATAATAAAGCACCAGCTGTAGAATGCGCTCAAGCCTTAAATAGTATGGACTCAGCCCTTCATCCTACTGAGGTCGATAAAATGAGTGTCATTAGATTGAGTAATAGTAACAACCCCAGGACATATTTGAAAACCGGAGAATATATTAAGGGACATTAAACCTTGAAGGAAGCAAGGGTGAAACAAAACATGTCCCGGGACTTTTAAATAAACCCGTCGTGTATCTTAATAGATACACGTGGGTTTACTATCTGCTGTGTCTCACAAGTCCCTGGTTGACAACGTCAGCAATCAAAGCGGGGGCTCTTCTCGGACCTAGTTAAGGTCCCCTCATACCATGCAAAAAAATAGGGTCTCTCTCTGGGCTAGAAGCACAAGTGAAAAATAATGTTTAGTGTCCCTTTAACATACCCTTGCTGTTTTCAAACTTTATTATTATTATTATTATTATATACGTGCACTGATATATATACGCACAGATATATATATATATATATATATATATATATAAATATATAAATATATAAATGGCTAAGGTTGACTTGGCAAGCAGATCTTCACCACAAGATGGCAGCACAGCAAGGCTTCTGTTCATACCCTGTGGGCTACAGAGATCATGATTTCTAGCTCAGAGC
This sequence comes from Pelodytes ibericus, assembly GCA_036172795.1. NCBI lineage: Eukaryota > Metazoa > Chordata > Amphibia > Anura > Pelodytidae > Pelodytes > Pelodytes ibericus. The sequence goes on from CM069861.1 coordinate 14,588,405, forward strand.
TTCTTACGTTATTATTATATTTAATGAAATAAAACGACCTGCGTCACGCGTGTCTTTCATGGGGCATGCCGTCTCCGCCTTTTACATCTCAGACAAACATTTGCTGACGTCAGGTGTGGAAAATAAATTGAGCGGCCTCGCAGAGCGTTATGCTGTGGGCCCGTCCTTCCATGTCATCCTGTATCCCTGCCCCACAGCTGGGACCATTCCCAGCGTCTGCCATCTTATCAAAACATTTGCTCAATGCACCTCGCTCTTTGTCTTTCGTGAGGTTAAACTCGCTCTTCCCTCCCCGTAGGTTTTATTTCTTATTCTAAGAACGTTTTATTTTAGCACACAATAAATTAGACTACAAACCAATAAGATGCATTGCTGCGTATCAAAAATGAGCGAAAATAAACATATTTACGCTGTAACCGAAACATGGCTTATACGTACTGTGAATGTAGAGAATAAAAATAATATTAAAAATCATCTATATATATATTGTGTTAGCAGAACTGGAAGCAAATGCGTAAAATAACTGTCAGGTTTTAACTCGGCCGTGGTGTCTCCAGCTTATGACATCACCTTGTGGCTTGATATGCAAATGACCCGCATTTCTGTGGGACATGACCAGTTTTGCCTAGCAGGCCACAGGGTGATGTCATAGACGGGAGACATGACAGACGCATTTAGAATACGGTTTTCTCTGAATCCATGCATTTGATTGCAATTGGGCGCAATGTATAGATCATTTTCATTCTCTATATACACAGTATTAGTGCATTTTCTAGGTCTCTCTTTATTTCTGCAATCCTTTCTCTTATCTGGCTCTGTCCTCTGTCTGAGCATATAAAACATATAAAGGTCTGGCAGCCTCTGGGGACACAGGTACAGACATGAGGTGCACATTGTGTTGTCTGGGGTGGGTGGGGGAGGAGGGGTGGGACCCCCTGTCCTATTATAATCCAGATTAATTATGACAAGTATTCTCTGCATTATTTTTTTTATATATCTCATAACACAAGAGATATGATGGGAATTGCCCTATTAAACACGTGTTTGCAGTTTGCAGTCTCATTGGTCAGGATCCAGCAGTCCCCGGCTCTACACATTGCCCCAGGGTCCCTGGGAACAGAGGAGGGTCCCTGGGCAGGAGGATAGTGGGCGTGTCCGAGCAGTCTTGGCCCCTCCCTATCCTGGTTCCCGCCCTTTCCTGGGCTCCGCTGGCTCTCCGCGCTCATGAAGCCGAGAGGGAAGGCACCGCGGGCCCGGTGAGTGGGGGGAGAGGGGGGGAAACCAACCGGTGTAAGGAGGAAAATGGTGGCAAGGACAACAAGTGATGCTGATATCTGGCATGCCAGTTGTTTTGGACTCAGGTTCATGTGCTGCTGAGCATTATGGGTACTAAGTTCCTCGTTAGTCAGCCTGGCCGAGAATCATAGGCACTAAGGTCCTGGTTGGTCAGCCTGGCTGAGCATAATGGGTGCTAAGGTCCTGGTTAGTCAGCCTGGCTGAGCATAATGGGTGCTAAGGTCCTGGTTAGTCAGCCTGGCTGAGCATGATGGGTGCTAAGGTCCTGCATAGTCAGCCTGGCTGAGCATGATGGGTGCTAAGGTCCTGCATAGTCAGCCTGGCTGAGCAGTATGGTTAAAAAGATCCTGCCTATTCAGCCTGGCTGAGCATCATGGGGCTAAAGTCCTGCCTATTCAGCCTGGCTGAGCATTATGGGGCTAAGGTCCTGCCTATTCAGCCTGGCTGAGCATCATGGGGCTAAGGTCCTGCCTATTCAGCCTGGCTGAGCATCATGGGGCTAAGGTCCTGCCTATTCAGCCTGGCTGAGCATCATGGGGCTACGGTCCTGCCTATTCAGCCTGGCTGAGCATCATGGGACTTAGGTCCTGCCTATTCAGCCTGGCTGAGCATCATGGGACTAAGGTCCTGCCTGGTCATCCTGGCTGAGCATCATGAGTACTGTAGTGGTGCTTAGTGAGGCAGGCAGAGAGTTATAGGAACTGCAGTCTGCATCACTTACAGTGCCAAAGGCACATCACTAAGGATCAGGGGCATTTTTTTAAGGGGAGGGTGATTAATTCTCCGACACCTGGCATAATATATATGTATCCGATGATACCAGTAACTCTCTTTCATGAATTGATTTCTGTGTGATAGAGCTTTAACCAACGGGATCACATTAAATAGACTGCTTAATCATAAAGTTATTAACAAACATACTGCAGAGAAAGACAAACATCTCCATAGCAATGACCAGTGTGTGTTAACGAGTAGATATAATAATCTGTGCTAAATTAAAATCATACACCAGCTTATAGAGCCAGCCTGCTCTGCACTGGTCACTATACATCAGATTATTGTCTATTCTGTGTGTTTTGCTCATGCTTCAGTTCAGTAATCTGTTTGCAGAGAGAGGCGTTCACTGGATTTGGAAGAGTTGGCAAGGGCACTGCCAGGGGGAGCCAGACCAGCGCAGGATGCCCAGGTATAGATCCATATGTCTATATGCAGCTGGTGGTCCTTCAGGATTACTGATAAACATCATGCAAAAATAGAATTATCAAGTATATCAAATCTAATATGTCTGTTTGAACTCAATGAGCATAGTAACCTCTGCTTTGTCTTACTCAGCTACTGTTTGTTTTATTTTTTGTTAGCAGATACAATCAGTACAGATTGGCAGGGCTCGGCACTGTGGAGCCCAGTAAGCGAAGGATTTAACATTAAGCACAATGGTCTCTGTGTGTTTTTCAGAGCCTGCTCCTCCGTGTCCTTTCGTACATTGACTTTCTGCAGAACAGAATTCGGGATACCCATAGCTGGCTGATTCATTCAGGGAATCCTCGAGGTAAGAGGCAAAAACATATCTGAAAAGGAGCCACAGTGCCAGGTAAAAAGGGTGGATACAGAGAAGATTTAGGCAACTGGGGACTAATAAAAGTACCGTAAATTCTATATTTCTGTGTTAAGATGATGGTGAAAATGTAATCTGTCACCCACTGTTCAATCACCAGAAAATATACAGATCAAAAGATATATTTAGCGGGAGCTTCCTTCCACCTCTAGCAAAATGGCTGCTGAGTTTCACAATATGGCTGCCAAAACAGCTGCAGGTTCTGTTGGCATCCCAATGCCTAGAGTGTGTGATTGGCATGCTAAGCATTGTGGGGTGATTATGCCATTGCTTTAGTTTGTAGGTTTGAGAAAGATACAGGAGGTTGTATAAAGGAAGACAGGAAGAGACAAGTTCATAAAATTAGGCACATCGTGGGGAGAGGACTATGGTAGGGACTTGGTTTGTTTGCATAAAATGGTGATACTGATCATTTTCCTTACCGCTTTCCTGTCCCTGGGGTCTCCAGACCTTCCATACAATGCTAATATTACGCCAAAGCGAGATAAAGTTACTCGACAACCCCGCAGACCCAGGAAAAGTCGGCTGAAAGGTAGGACATCATTTGGGAGGGTGAGTTACATGTGATGTTAAATGGAAGCCGCACAGACTATTTAAATGTTTAAGTATGAGAAAACCCAAATCGGAAAGGAAGTCAAACACGTGCAACATGCACAAAATGATTTATCACATACAGACAAAATAATCTAACAGCTAGTGGCCCAAATGATTCAGACTTGTGAAGCCCACTAGGTTATACCTCCTACTCCCCAGCATTCTTGCCAGACGACCGTCGGTATAGGTGAAAGTTGCAGTTGCTGTAGTTACAGCTAATGATACAACTAACGTCTGTTGCAGAAAATTGCGTAGCGGCCTCCCGACCACGCCTACGCCTCTTCCTGCACGGACACAAAGACATAGAACAAAGGAACCCGCGGGACAATGCAGAGGAACATTCTGAAGGTCTGTGTTTGGGGGAAAGTTCCGCCTGGACGTGAGAAAGTTCTTTTCAATATGGAGTCTGACACTTTTGCAATACTTTGGCAGGTCATAAAGAGCAGACTGAGCTGAAATCAGAAGGCACAATTAGGTACGTCTCAGCCTGCAGGATCCTGTTTTTTCCCCAAATTCGTTTATTGGGCTTCCCTAATCTCATATCGTCACGCACTCTTGTCTGCTGAGTTGCAGGATCTGCTTTTAGACAATAAGATATTTCTGTCTGCTTGTAAGTGCTCCATTGTGACTGGCACCTGATTGTTAAATTATAGCGTTCTGCAACTTGGAATTACACACTTGCGTAGGTGCAACGCACATACTGAAGAGAGAATCGCGAAACAGGTGACAGGATGTTGCAGGATCCTGTCCATGTGCTCGTGAGGGCTTCTGGATAGATACATCAAATATATTTATATAGCGCTGATCATTTACACAGCACTTGCTACACCGCATAAAAGGGAATTGCAGACAATCCTGGACAAGCAGAGACAGCACGACACATGAGGTAGAGAGCCCTCCTCGCAAGCTGGTTCATTAACAGTTGAATTGGAAAGATAAGCAAGTAGGAGAATGTTTCCAATTCAGCTGTTAATGCCTGATATGTGCTGTTCACTTGTCAGTTTACTTTTTAGTGGTGGACCCCATACAGCGATCAGACTCTTTTAGAGGAACCCCCTTGGTGTTTTTAGTTTGTTATGTACACACACCCAATTCCATCTTGCTTTGGCCCAATACTCTTTCTCCCATCTCTCTGCAGGCAAACACTTGTCCCATACTTGTCTCCTACATCATCTGATAATGGCGATGTTGGTACGTGGCTTCAATCCATCCCTGTATCTCCAGGCACGCCACACAGTGAGTATTTCTGCTCAATGATTTGCCGAGTTGTATTTTGCCACCGGTGGTTTTATGCCAGGCTTATGACTCTTTAAGCTAAACTTATCTGTCGCCCCTCCCTGCAGCTAGTGACCTCCCCTGCTCTCCAAATATGTCCTCAACTCCTGCAACGTATCTGGGACTCAGCCCATCCCTCTTCTCTTCTCCCGGTGATCACCTGCTACACGGAGAGTCTTCGCAAGGTTAGCGGACTCATGCAATTAGGGTTGAAGTCTATATAATGCAGTGAAATTGGTAAAGCATCCTAGATAGAGTGTAAGTGTATTATGGACGTACTGATTGGCTGGGAAGGCTAGAGGTGCAGTTTGTTGATTCATAAAATGCAGTGAAGTCTTTGGTACATGCAGAGGACAGTGCTTGGCATGCTATGGAAAATATTGCAGAAGGAACTTCTAGGCATTATGTAGTCAAATTGGCTACATGGACTGAGTGAATGGATAAATGACAGCCAAGAAAGCGTCTGTCAGAACAGGAGATGGTGGGTGTCAGTGATGGCAAAATATTAGGGTCTCTGAAAAACAGAACATTTTTAATCGGTTATCCGTGTCTGCTGTAATATTTATATTTTGTTTGTATAAAAGTTTAGCATAAGTGGGGCCAATGGTAGATCAGGAGCTTTTTGAAAAGCTGGAGCAGTAAGAGCTGTGTTTGCGGGAGTAGTATGAAATGTGAGTAGTATAAAATGTGAGTGGTATGAAATGTGAGTAGTATGAAATGTGAGTGGTATGAAATGTGAGTAGTATGAAATGTGAGTGGTATGAAATGTGATTAGTATGAAATGTGAGTGGTATGAAATGTGATTAGTATGAAATGTGATTAGTATGAAATGTGAGTGGTATGAAATGTGAGTGGTATGAAATGTGAGTGGTATGAAATGTGAGTGGTATGAAATGTGATTAGTATGAAATGTGAGTGGTATGAAATGTGAGTAGTATGAAATGTGAGTGGTATGAAATGTGAGTGGTATGAAATGTGAGTGGTATGAAATGTGAGTGGTATGAAATGTGAGTAGTATGAAATGTGAGTGGTATGAAATGTGAGTGGTATGAAATGTGAGTGGTATGAAATGTGAGTAGGATGAAATGTGAGTGGTATGAAATGTGAGTGGTATGAAATGTGAGTGGTATGAAATGTGAGTGGTATGAAATGTGAGTAGTATGAAATGTGGGTGGTATGAAATGTGAGTGGTATGAAATGTGAGTGGTATGAAATGTGAGTGGTATGAAATGTGAGTAGTATGAAATGTGAGTAGCAGAGGCGTCGCTAGGGGTGGGCTAAGGGGGCTGAAGCCCCGAATGTAATGATCAAAGCCCCGAGTCTCTGCAGCTCCGTGTAGCTCCGCCCCCTGACATCACACAGACAGTGTGTGAAACTGAGTGATGTGTCAGCCAATCAGTGCAGGGCTTTTACACAGCATTATTACTGTGTGTGAAAGCCCTGCACTGATTGGCTGACACATCACTGAGCATCCTATCAGTTCAGGGCTTTTACACAGCATCATGACAGGGATGTGAAGGAAGCTCCACGTGGGACAGTGAAGCAGCTCTGAAGATATCCTTGCAGGCTGTCACCTTGTGGGAGATGCAGAACAGGTCTATTCCCATTCAGGTAAGCTCTGGGTATGGTGGAGAGAAGGGAAGGTTGGGGTCACTTATTTACATCCACCTTTGTGTATTTAAGCTATATATTGTTGGTTTGAGGTTCCTTATTACAGGACTGACAAACAGCATAGGAATGATTCATGTTACATATGTGTGTATATATATATATATATATATATATATATATATATATATAACATAAATCCTTCCTATGCTGTTTGGCAGTCCTGTAATAAGGAATCTCAAACCAACAATATATAGCTTAAATACACAAAGGTGGATGTAAATAAGTGATTTATGCTATATATGCATAATGATTTATACTATATATATATATAAATATATATATATATATATATATATTCATAAATCATTCCTATCCTGTTTAGCAGTCCTGTAATAAATAACGTCACACATGTGTGTTATGTGTATGTGTGACATGTTTTATTACAGGACTGCCAAACAGCATAGGAAGGATTTATGTTTGTATCAGGGTTTGACAAATTTTATTTCGTTTTAGGAGCCAGCAAAAAAATTTAGGAGCCAGACAATGGCACATCAGAAAAGCATACATACACAGAGACAATCACATGCACACACCTCACAGACATCCAGTCAGTCACATACACAGCCAGTTACACACACACACACACCAGTCAGCAAGTTTTCTTTTTTTTTTAAATAAAAAAATAATTCCTTAATGTGTCCCACACGTCACATGCACAGCCAGTTACATACATATTCACATACAACACATACACAGCCAGTTACATGCATACACACACAACACATACACAGCCAGTTACATACACACACAAAACATACACAGCCAGTTACATACACACACAACACACACAGACAGTTACATACATACACACACAACACATACACAGCCAGTTACATGCACACACAGACAGTTACAAAGATACACACACACACAACACATACACAGCCAGTTACATACATACACACACAACACACTCACACTGACATACACACACTCTCGCTCACACTGACATACACACACTGTCGCTCACACTGACATACACACACTGTCGCTCACACTGACATACACACACTGTCGCTCACACTGACATACACACACTGTCGCTCACACTGACATACACACACTGTCGCTCACACTGACATACCCGCACTGTCGCTCACACTGACATACACACACTGTCGCTCACACTGACATGCACACACTCTCTCTCACTCTGACATGCACACACTCTCGTTCACACTGACATGCACACACTCTCGTTCACACTGACATACACACACTCTCGCTCACACTGACATACACACACTCTCGCTCACCCTGTCATACACACACTCTTGCTCACACTGACATACACACACTCTTGCTCACACTGACATACACACACTCTCGCTCACACTGACACACACACTCTCGCTCACACTGACACACACACTCGCTCACACTGACATGCACACACTCTCGCTCACACTGACATGCACACACTCTCGCTCACACTGACACACACTCTCGCTCACACTGACATGCACACACTCGCTCACACTGACATACACACACTCTCGCTCACACTGACATGCACACACTCTCGCTCACACTGACATGCACACACTCTCGCTCACACTGACATGCACACACTCGCTCACACTGACATACACACACTCTCGCTCACACTGACATGCACACACTCTCGCTCACACTGACATGCACACACTCTCGCTCACACTGACATGCACACACTCACATTGACATGCACACACTCTCACTCATACTGACATGCACACACTCACACTGACATGCACACACTCTCACTCACACTGACATGCACACACTCTCACTGACATGCACACACTGACACTGACATGCACATACTCACACTGACATGCATATACTCACACTGACATCCACACACTCACTCACACTGACATGCACACACTCTCACTCTCACTGACATGCACACACTCACACTGACATGCACACACTCACACTGACATGCACACACTCACACTGACATGCACATACTCACACTGACATACACACACTCATTCACACACTGTCAAGTTTTTAACTTACCTGCTGCAGGCATCTCTTTGCTTTGAGCTCAGTGTGAAGGAGGTCTTAGTTAATCATGGGAGGCTTCGGAACTCTCAGCCGATCAGGAGAGTTAAGAAGTCTCACCTGATTGGCTGAGATCCTTGAATCAAGCTCCCCTGGACACAAGAAAAAAAAAAGACTGCTGCATAGAGCAGCAAAGTGCCGCCCCTGCCAGGGTGCTGCCTGCGGCAGCTGCCCCATTAAAGGACCGGCCCTGTGAAGGCTCCTATATTACAAAACTGGCATGAAGCTCAGAGCGGTGAGCATATATTGGTAAGTGCCCGTATGGTTCCATTTAAAAAACTAAAAAAGTCTCATGGGCTATAGCCCCAGATCTTTTGGAAACCTAGCAACGCCTCTGGTGAGTAGTATGAAATGTGAGTGGTATGAAATGTGAGTGGTATGAAATGTGAGTGGTATGAAATGTGAGTGGTATGAAATGTGTGTGGTATGAAATGTGAGTAGAATGAAATGTGAGTGGTATGAAATGTGAGTGGTATGAAATGTGAGTGGTATGAAATGTGAGTAGGATGAAATGTGAGTGGGATGAAATGTGAGTGGTATGAAATGTGAGTGGTATGAAATGTGAGTGGTATGAAATGTGAGTGGTATGAAATGTGAGTAGGATGAAATGTGAGTAGTATGAAATGTGAGTGGTATGAAATGTGAGTGGTATGAAATGTGAGTGGTATGAAATGTGATTAGTATGAAATGTGAGTGGTATGAAATGTGAGTGGTATGAAATGTGAGTAGAATGAAATGTGAGTGGTATGAAATGTGAGTAGTATGAAATGTGAGTGGTATGAAATGTGAGTGGTATGAAATGTGAGTAGTATGAAATGTGAGTAGTATGAAATGTGAGTAGTATGAAATGTGAGTGGTATGAAATGTGATTAGTATGAAATGTGAGTGGTATGAAATGTGAGTAGAATGAAATGTGAGTGGTATGAAATGTGAGTAGTATGAAATGTGAGTGGTATGAAATGTGAGTGGTATGAAATGTGAGTGGTATGAAATGTGAGTGGTATGAAATGTGAGTGGTATGAAATGTGAGTAGTATGAAATGTGATTGGTATGAAATGTGAGTGGTATGAAATGTGAGTGGTATGAAATGTGAGTGGAATGAAATGTGAGTGGTATGAAATGTGAGTGGTATGAAATGTGAGTGGTATGAAATGTGAGTGGTATGAAATGTGAGTGGTATGAAATGTGAGTGGTATGAAATGTGAGTGGTATGAAATGTGAGTAGTATGAAATGTGAGTAGTATGAAATGTGAGTAGTATGAAATGTGAGTGGTATGTAATGTGAGTGGTATGAAATGTGAGTGGTATGAAATGTGAGTGGTATGAAATGTGAGTGGTATGAAATGTGAGTGGTATGAAATGTGAGTAGTATGAAATATCTAGACATTTTTGGGAAAGTAATACCTCTGCTGTTTCCATTTCAGTGTTGTTTGAGGAAGTCCAGCTCAGTTCCTGTTCCTCTCCAGAACTACAGGTAAAAATCACTTCATATGTCTCTTGTTTATCTTTAATTCATACAGCCAGTGCTGTTCTATCCTTGTATGCCTGCCATAAATGCGTAGATTGCGGTGACGTATACTAAGCGCTCCGACGTGTACTGCTTATATCATACAAACATCCAGACTCACTATATCATCTGAATTCCTGTGCGTGTGCGTGTGCCTGTGCGTGTAGGTGTAGTGGCTGCTGTAATGTCCTTTCCAGGGCTGTATATTGGAGTCATGCATTGCAGCCCTCTGATCCATCTCAGTAAAGATGAAATACCTTCACTGGTTTATTATAAGGTTCAAGCTGCAGGGTAGCACAGGGGAGAGTATATTTTGTTTAGCGCATAAATCGGTTATTTTTTTTGTCTGAAAATGGATTTATCCATAAGTAACAACAAATCCTTGTTTTTAAGGCCCATTCTCTTGCCAAGGCCTTTACGTTGGATCACAGCTACCAATCGCAGAGTGAGAACAGTGCGGGGAGCGCACCTTGCAGAGACGCCCCACACAACCTGCAGCCTCACACCAAACACATAGAAGAGGGCGAGACCAGGAGACCACTGATAAAAAAGGTGTGCAGCGGCCTGTCGCTATTGGAATTGGGCCAGTTTCTTTTATACAACTCCTGAAGAAGGACTTTCAGTGCATGATGAGACGGCGCTCAGAACGCTGGATAAACCTGGATTCTTAGGACCAGCGCACTGCAAGCAGTCTTCTGACGCAGGCACAGTGCTGCTATTAGGCTCCCCAATATGCACCCCTGCTATTTAGAACCCCTAGAATGTTGTCGTCACCTTGACCATAGATTTGAGTGACACTTCTCTCCCCCACTCTACTCTTCTGTGTCTCAGGAACGCTGGCACGTGTCGAGTGATGATTCCGATACGGATTTTATCCCTTACGTGGTGGGCGGAGTGAAGGGGCGCAAGCGAAAACCTAACAGGTTCTCTCAGCTCCAGCGTCTCAGGAAGAAATGCGTCAATGGTTTCATTATGTTCTGCAGACTGAACCGCAAACCTTATCTGAGGTAACCAGGGTTTAATATAAGATTTAAAAAAATAAAAATAAAAAGACTGACAAGGTGAACGACAGTGATGGGAGGACAGTAAGTATGTGATGTTTATTCCTTTGGCTAGCGCACACCCCGGAATGGCATCAACGGCAGCCACCAAGGAACTCGCAGAACTGTGGCGAGATATGTCCGTGCAGGAGAGACATCCATACTGGTGAGAGAGGGAAAATAAAGTGGGGGGGGGGGGGGGGGGGGAGTGAGAGTAATGAAAGTGACTGAAATGTGTAATCAAGAGAGCAGTGATGGCTAATCTTGGCACTGTACTACCCAAACATCGGCACCAGCTATGAAGGCACCAGTTACCCAATATGGTCACCTTGTTGCTGGAATGCATGTGGCTGGTATAGTCTACATATTAGATTACATATGTGACATCCACTTTGTTGTGCCCTTAGTGTTAAAGCCCTAAAGTTCAGTGTGTTGCACGACCGGCTGGTGAAAGAAGGTTCTGCCCACCTCATACAGCAAGATCTCTCACCACTAAAACCTCTTTCGGTGTTGCTTGCAGAGAAGATGGTGCACTCCACCATGGACCATTGATCATGTACCTCTTATATAAACATGTTTTATGTTTTGTTCTTAATAAAGATTTTGTTTGAATACCACATTACTTGAAAATAAGTGAAATGTCATTGCATTTTTCCTGTTAAAACCCCCCCAAAAAAACTTCAGAAATAAAACAAATCCTTTATAAACACTATGCAAAGCCAGAGACTCTACTTTCTTGATCCCAGGTTTAATCATGGGCCAGCTGACGTGCAATATGGAAGAATAGCATGGCCCAGTTACATCACACAATTGTGGGGCCTGATTATGTGGCGGCCGCCAGATGATGGAATCTCATATAGCAGAGCGTTTTTATTAAATAGAAGGATAAATTGACACTGACAGCTGGCGCCATCATTAGGCGAATGGCAAGCGCTGGCGTACCACTACTACCCGCAAGGATATCAACAACGCAGTTGTTGGGTGTTATAGTGCAGGAGAAGCAGGTCTGCTCCTCTTCCGACACAGACCTGCTCACCACCCTTCGCGCCGTGCCCATGAAAGGGGGATGGGACACTTCATCGCGGCTGCTTCCGCGCAGCCGCTTCACCGCCGAGTCTACAGCACAAGACAGATCGTCGCTGGAGATTTCATCGCGGGACATTTCATCGCTAAAGGTAAGTATTTTAACGATTTTAGTTGGTTTAGAATTAGGGTTTAGGGGGTTAGAATTAGGTTTAGTGTTAGGGGTTAATTTTACTATTAGGGGTCGGGGTTAGTATTAGGGTTTAGGGGGTTAACTTTAGTATTAGGGGTCGGGGGTTAGTATTAGGGTTAGTATTGGGGTTTAGAGGGTTAGTATTGGGGTTTAGGGGGTTAACTTTAGTATTAGGGGTCGGGGGTTAGTATTAGGGTTAGTATTGGGGTTTAGGGGGTTAACTTTAGTATTAGGGGTCGGGGGGTAGTATTAGGGTTAGTATTAGGGGTCGGGGGTTAGTATTAGGGGGTTAATTTTAGTATTGGGGTTAATTTTAGTGTCAGTATTGGGGTTTAGTGTTACTATTGGGGGGGGGGGAATCATTTATTAGGGGGGGTTATTTTAGTTTTAGATTTGTAAGAGCTGACAGTTCAGCTCTTACATAGCTGCGGCCGCGGTGAAACGGCCGCGTTATACTTCATTGCTGACAGTTCAGCGTTCTAACTGCCGCGCTGAACTGTGAGCGATGAAGATGCGGCGCAGAAGTGTCCTAGACCCCATGAAAGGGGGTGCAGGGATATGAACTCAATGACCCAACCAAGTAGTGGATCTCACAGAACCACGTTGATCAGTTAACTGATTTCCTTCTGGTCACATGACTTCTACCTGCAAGGCAGCCTGCAAAACAAATATGTGGCCTGGCAATCCTAATCCCTGCCACCAGTCAGTGCTCCACACCTCCTCAGAGGCTATCTTATGGTGAGGTGCCCATAGACTTGAGACCCCTAACCCAGTAAAAGTATAGTTGCCAACATCGGCCACGTTTCCAGGGACACATATATGTTCCACATGCTGCAGAAAGAGCATGCAAAGTGCAGCCCGGCAGTATGTAGGATGGATATACGCACAGACACAATCCAATTAATTAATCAGGGTGGAGATCTCATAGGACCTACCATGATTAATTAATTGGATTGTGTCTGTGTGTATATCCATCCTACATACTGCCGGGCTGCATTTGCATGCTCTTTCTGCAGCATGTGGAACACATATGTGTCCCTGGAAACATGGCCGATGTTGGTAACTATGTAACAGGACATTTAAAAAAATAATAATAAATAAATAATAATTTAGAATCAGGGTTGCCACCTCGGCGATTTATTACCAGCCACATATAACTTAAATATGTGACCAGAACGAAATCAATGGTTTGACCAAGCTTCTCGTTGCACGCGCGACCCTGTCTCTGGTGCTGACGTCACTAAGCGACCTGGCCCCGCCCGCGGCACCGACACTGCGCGCGCGCGACAGCCGCAATCATGGCCGCCACGTTACGTGCCCCTTTGCCACTCTAAATGTGGCCGCCAGATGTCGCTTTCCTGGTGACGCACTGACGGTGACCGGCAGCGTGAAGATGGCTGAGGGAGAGCGGGCGGCAGATACCGGAGGTGGGGAAGGGAGCGGGGAGAGGACCGCGGAGGAGCTGAAGGAGACGGCTAACGAGTACTTCCGGGGTAAGGATGAGAGCACGTCCCAGGAATAACAGCTTTCCCTCCCTGGGACTCCTGCACCGCTGCTCCACTCTCATCAGTCACGTGCACAGGAGATTAGTGTCCTGAGGCTACTGGGAGTTCACCTGGATATGGTAGTGATTTAATCACTGCTCTGTGTGGTTTAATAGTCTATATATATATATATATAGATCTAAATATAATCTCACACCCTGATAACTGCCTTCCCATGTGCTGTGTGACCTGAATACCAACATCCCACTTTATTTCCTCAGTAAAAGTGTGTTATATGAGCTTTCCAAACACAGTCCCTGAATCAGACTGATACCCCCCTACCTACATACTCCTACTTTAAACAAGGGGGGGGGGGGGGGGGGTCTCACAAGCAGCCAGGACCACTAAGTTACCAACTTTACCTTTGTTGTATTAGTATTAATCAGGATCAATACAACTTCAAAGCACACATGGAAGTCATTAGACTGTTTGGGTTACTGGGTAGCTCCAATTTGCTCAGCTCATTTCTTTTGGGTTATAGTCTGGTGGAAGGGCCGAGCTGCTCCTTTGTGATTGTAGCCTGAGGTGTATGTGTCAAGGGAGGGAGATTTAGCATGAAGGATTTCATTGCTTTATTAAATGACTGAGTATTTTCAGTGTAAGAATGAATTACCTTTCTATTGAATGCATGTTACCATGACTTTTGCATAGTCCGCAAGCATGTTATAGACTATGTGGGGTATGTCTGTGTTCATGCTGCTTCACCTGTTTGACCTTGTTATGGTGGTATGTTTCTAAGAGTCCACACATAACCAGGTGAACCCTATACTGGCTTCTCACATGGCCCTATTGCTTAATGAGAAAATGTCTGCCAGTAACACGGCTGACAGAATATACATGGAATAATTCATATGTCATACTGACTAGGTGCACAGAGCCTGCCTCCTAATATGGACACACTCTGTCCCCATGGTGCACAGAGCCTGCCTCCTAATATGGACACACTCTGTCCCCATGGTGCACTGAGCCTGCCTCCTAAATATGGACACACTCTGTCCCCATGGTGCACTGAGCCTGCCTCCTAAATATGGACACACTCGATGTCCCCATGGTGCACTGAGCCTGCCTCCTAAATATGGACACACTCTGTCCCCATGGTGCACAGAGCCTGCCTCCTAAATATGGACACACTCTGTCCCCATGGTGCACTGAGCCTGCCTCCTAAATATGGACACACTCTGTCCCCATGGTGCACAGAGCCTGCCTCCTAAATATGGACACACTCGATGTCCCCATGGCGCACAGAGCCTGCCTCCTAATATGGACACACTCTGTCCCCATGGTGCACTGAGCCTGCCTCCTAAATATGGACACACTCTGTCCCCATGGTGCACTGAGCCTGCCTCCTAAATATGGACACACTCGATGTCCCCATGGTGCACTGAGCCTGCCTCCTAAATATGGACACACTCTGTCCCCATGGTGCACAGAGCCTGCCTCCTAAATATGGACACACTCTGTCCCCATGGTGCACTGAGCCTGCCTCCTAAATATGGACACACTCTGTCCCCATGGTGCACAGAGCCTGCCTCCTAAATATGGACACACTCTGTCCCCATGGTGCACTGAGCCTGCCTCCTAAATATGGACACACTCTGTCCCCATGGTGCACAGAGCCTGCCTCCTAAATATGGACACACTCGATGTCCCCATGGCGCACAGAGCCTGCCTCCTAATATGGACACACTCTGTCCCCATGGTGCACTGAGCCTGCCTCCTAAATATGGACACACTCGATGTCCCCATGGTGCACTGAGCCTGCCTCCTAAATATGGACACACTGTCCCCATGGTGCACAGAGCCTGCCTCCTAAATATGGACACACTCTGTCCCCATGGTGCACTGAGCCTGCCTCCTAAATATGGACACACTCTGTCCCCATGGTGCACAGAGCCTGCCTCCTAAATATGGACACACTCTGTCCCCATGGTGCACAGAGCCTGCCTCCTAAATATGGACACACTCGATGTCCCCATGGCGCACAGAGCCTGCCTCCTATATATGGACACACTCGATGTCCCCATGGCGCACAGAGCCTGCCTCCTATATATGGACACACTCGATGTCCCCGTGGCGCACAGAGCCTGCCTCCTATATATGGACACACTCGATGTCTCCACGGAGACGTATGTGGAAGTATCGGGATGCAGAAATAGCATGACAGATCATAAAACATAACTACTGTCGCCACGCTGTGATAAGAGCAAGTGTACAGCCTGAGCCATACATAGTGTTGTGTTCTTTATATTCCTTGGTGAGAGTCTTCCTCTTTGTACCCCTCTAGCTTTTGTTTGGCTTGGAAGATGCCAAACTGAAGGACCCAGGTAGCTTAACCACCTGCAGACCACAAAAAATACTAAAAAATATATATTCTTAATCCTAATGTGACATAAAAGCCTTTGTTTTATCAAAATGTCATGAAACAGGAACTAATGGTGCTGCTAAATGTGGCAGGGAATCCAACATAGCATGGCCGACGTGAACATATCTATTTTTACACAATCAGTGTTATCTTTGTTATAAACATATATTTGCATTGGATTTACAGGTG
The DNA here is from genome assembly GCA_036172795.1 of Pelodytes ibericus. Lineage (NCBI taxonomy): Eukaryota > Metazoa > Chordata > Amphibia > Anura > Pelodytidae > Pelodytes > Pelodytes ibericus. The sequence goes on from CM069861.1 coordinate 14,604,766, forward strand.
AATCCAGAATTAACGTGTGTTACCTTACAATGTGCTACGGTTCTCTGCGTGTACTTTATTTGAATACATCTCATAAAAGGTGTGGCAAAAAACACAAACCAGGAATCTGCTAATTCCTCTAGTACTGGGTCTACATTTTCTTCCATTTATTCTTCTCTCCAGTTATGAGATTATTACCAGAGATACGTCATTCTTATCATTATTTCTTAACTTGCACAAACTTGCTGAAGTATTCCTGGCTGTGTACACATTTCCCAGAAAAACTATTTTTTTTTAACACAACTTAACAATGAACCAGTGAAGTATTTGTTTAAAAAGCAGCTATGTTCTCCTGACTGGCAGTCTGACAAGTTATCCCTGCCTCCTATGTTATATACAGGGACTGTATCACCTAAGGATAATTTATACTGTGAATGCAGAGAATAAAAAATAATTGAAAATGATCTATACATTGTGTTAGTAGAATTGAAAGCAAATGGCTAAATTATGGAAAAAATATGTTGTAACTGTGTCCGTGGAGTCTCCTGCTGATGACATCACCTGTAGCATGACATGCAAATTTGCGCATTTCTCATTGAAACCAGCTAATTTGCATATTAAGCCACAGGTGATGTCATAAGCCAGAGACTACACATACATTTTAAAACACATTTTTCTCTTAGTTAAGGCATTTGCTTTGTATAGAATTTTTATTTTATTTATTACATATATTCTCTACAGTCGCAATATAAGAAATGTTTGGGTGATACAGCAATTTGCATTTTAACACTTCACTACCCCCCAAGTTTCTAAATCATTATTGTCCACATTTTGTAAGGGGGGGGGCTGCATACCACATAGGGTGAAATTCCAGACTTTATCCATTTCCTAAGGTAGGATAGCCTGAATGGGGGCCCCACAAACCCCCATCTGGACCACTTTAAAAATGATTCAAACTGTGTAAAAATGATGGCAAATGATCTTTATGTTGTGTGAGGAGAAATAGGACAAGAATAAAACCAGATTACTGGACAGGTGACGTTCTGCATTAACTTCTCATCTGTCTCTTGTTTCCTTTTAGTGAAAGATTATGACCGCGCAGTACAGTATTACACACAAGCCATTGCCCTCAGTCCAGACACGGCCATTTACTATGGGAACCGCAGCCTGGCCTATCTCCGCACCGAATGCTACGGCTATGCGTTGGCTGATGCGTCTCGGGCCATCCAGTTGGACGCTAAATACATCAAGGGTTACTACAGGAGGGCTGCCAGCAATATGGCGCTGGGGAAACTCAAAGCCGCGCTAAAGGACTACGAAACGGTGAGACCCCCATCTACGCTCGTACTTATCTTCTCTGGGGTTTGTTCACTGTAAACGAGGACTTTTTATTTTGATCTACGTTTTGTTGTGTAGCTGTTTCGTCGTTTAGCAAAATCCCTCCCCCGTATGGCCTCGCTTTTCCATATCCATTTGCCCCCTTAGCGCCTTACCGTTTCTCTCACCTTTTCTACCCAAGCACTCTTCTTCTTTTCTCAAGTATTAAAAGGGGCATTGATAAGAATGATGTGTTTTAGCGGCGAAGCGTCACACGTAGCGGCCAAACCGCTTTGGCGTAATCTCCCAATATTTGACCTTTTAGCTCATCCAGAGGTCGGTATCATCTCGGGAATATATAAAGCTTGCACCCTTATTCCAAACTGCTGGTTGACCATAATGCTCTATAAATGGACACTTAAAAGGTGAAGTCTCCGGCTTGTTCCCCCCCACTTCTCTCCACGTTGTCCGTCTCATGCCTCGCTCTTTCCTTCCCCAGGTAGTCAAGGTCCGCCCCCATGATAAGGACGCTCAGATGAAGTTCCAGGAGTGCAGCAAGATGGTGCGACAGAAAGCATTCGAACGAGCAATCGCTTGCGAACAACAAAATCGCTCTGTAGTGGACTCGCTGGACATTGAAGGGATGAGTGAGTGATCTGTGTAATGGAGGGGGGGGGGGGGGGGGGTACTGATCCAGTATTTCCTGCTCACAACAGCCCTATGTACTTAGATCTATCTATTTCACATATAGAAGCACAAGTGAAAAGTTAGTGGTTCCTAATGCGAGGATAAACGGGCAGGTACTTTTGGTAGTAGACGAAAGTCTGACCGGCAGCTGCCATGCTTCCATGGGAAATAGGCAGCCTTGTGTGATTGGCAGCTAGCTGTCTGCCTGTGCAGAGAGAAACCCTTGTTGTTTTGCATGGGATCAGCAGACAGACCTCTGCACTGTATAGGCGCCGATCTGATGAGCGGGCTGAGCCTCAGCTCTGATTGGCTGTGCATGTGATGACACACTAAGAGCGAGCCAGCCTGCAGATCGGCTGTGAATAACAGCGTGTGTCTGTTAACATACATGTGTGATTTACTTAGCAGAAGCAGGACATGTTTTTTTTAAATCTTGCTTCCTTGAAGGAAGTAAGGGTTATAATTTTTTTTTTAAAAACAACTTTGTCCTTTCAAACCGATCTCTGATGATTAGGTCGACACATTTCACGGGTAGTTTTCATTTTCCATCCATATTGCTGCAAAACAGGTTTCACCATAACTTTTATACTGTGCTTTCAAATGTAATATGACAACAACATTTAGATGTAGTGTCCCTTTAAATGGGCTTCAGCTGCTATGCCTACCATGTTACACAATGTATGTGTGCACAGCTTCTCCATGCAAGAACACGTTGTATCCGCTATACACACACACTTTGTTCCCTCTGTTCAGCTATTGAAGATGAATACACCGGGCCCCAGCTACAAGACGGAAAGGTCACCTTGGATTTTATGGTAGAATTAATGAAGCTTTATAAAGATCAGAAGAAGCTTCACCGGAAGTGTGTATACCAGGTAAATGTGCTCGAATTGGACATTTCATATAGTCTTTCTGACTACGCGATTTCTTGTCTCCAAATAGCTGCTGGGGGTCCACAGTCTGTCCCCTCCAATGTGACCCTGTAATATCATTAATGGACAACTGTGGGCAAAAAACATTGCATCAAGTGTAGATATTTTAAATAGACCTGCTTTAATGGAAGAATACGTATAAAATATCGTAACCTTCTTTGCTCCATACAACACTATCAGGGGGGTGGCCATTTAAGATCTGATGGGTCAAATCTTCCGTTGTTTGACCCAATATTCTATACAACATGCCTGCCCCCTGACAGAGCTATACCGAGCAAAGAGTGCTAAATAAAGTACTTTACTTTCCGTTTAAACGCAATACTTCAATTAAACATAACTTACTTTTTTGTTGTCCTTGAAGATTAATGCTATTGTCTGTGTGTTCCAGCATGTAATGCATGTTTTGTTTAATTACAGTGTGATGTCAGCCATGGTTCAAATTGTGCTGCTGGCCACCAACTCTCTGAGTTTATTTGATTGCTATTGATCCTCTTTGCCCAGGATTCTATAATGATTTGTTAAGTTACTTGGTTACAATGTTACAATGTTTATTCTCTGGACACTCAGATCTGACTGTTGTTTCAATGCTTTGCTCCCTGGACTGTGTAGATCCTGGTACAGGTGAAAGATATTCTCTCTCAGCTTCCCAGTCTGGTTGAAATCTCCTTGGACAAGGTTTGTACAAATCCCACCCTGATAGACACACACAGTGCCCAGTGTACTACTCTCTGCTGTAAAACCTTACCCCTGATAGACACACACAGTGCCCAGTGTACTACTCTCTGCTGTAAAACCTTACCCCTGATAGACACACACAGTGCCCAGTGTACTACTCTCTGCTGTAAAACCTTACCCCTGATAGACACACACAGTGCCCAGTGTACTACTCTCTGCTGTAAAACCTTACCCCTGATAGACACACACAGTGCCCAGTGTACTACTCTCTGCTGTAAAACCTTACCCCTGATTGACACACACAGTGCCCAGTGTACTACTCTCTGCTGTAAAACCTTACCCCTGATAGACACACACAGTGCCCAGTGTACTACTCTCTGCTGTAAAACCTTACCCCTGATAGACACACACAGTGCCCAGTGTACTACTCTCTGCTGTAAAACCTTATTGGTTTTTATAACATTGGTAGGATTATTTTACAAAATGTCGGTAAAATAGTTGTATGGCTCAATACCAAAATCTTAATAATTTGTTTTTGGCGGGGGGGGGGGGGGGGGAGGGGGTTACTGTCTATTAGAAATAAAATGGGCAATTCCATGTATAAATTAGATATTGGCAATTGACACTTTCCTCTTTTATTTTTATTTCTTTCCATGACTGCTAGCTTCTAGATTTATAAATCTCCCTATAATGTATAAAACTAACCCCCCGACCTTCTACACCCTAATTCATTTCTTTTCCATGGTTAACCTTTAAACTTTTGTGTATTTTTTTTTTATTTTTTTCCCATGACAGACCCAGCAGGTGACAGTCTGTGGAGATACCCATGGTCAGTTTTACGATTTAATGAATATATTCCATCTCAATGGCCTCCCATCTGAGAGTAATCCATACGTATCCTTTACTGGCCTCAGCAAGTGTGTGGTGACTGTTTTGGCTCTTCCTTTCCTTTTTGCATATCGCCCACTCGTGTCTGATTGCTTACCCTTTGACTTGCTTGCCTTCCCCGGATACCTGAGATCCTCTCAGCCCCTTCCGTTGGGTTGCATTGTGTTTTTTCCTGAGTTCTAGCAGATATTTAATGGTGACTTTGTGGATCGTGGATCGTTTTCTGTGGAAGTAATTGTGACACTATGTGGTTTTAAGCTGCTTTTCCCATCTCACTTCCACCTGCTGCGAGGTGAGTGGAAACCCATCACACAAGCCTTGTTGTGACTTTTAATTACATTTTTCCCTAGCATTATGATCAGCGATTGTACCCTGCATGATCAGTGTATGGACGTGTCAAGATGATCTATGTATCATACGTGTTAATGTCATCGTTTTTTTTTTTTTCATTTTCACATTAAAATACTTTATTATAAATATACATCTTCTGTGCTTCCCTGATAGCTTGAACATGATCTATATCCTCAGTTTTTTAGGTGTCTGGACTTCCTCCTAAAGGGACATTACATTTTATTTTTCACTTGTGCTTCTAATATTGAAATAAAAGTGACAGGTTGGTGGTCCCTAGTGTGAGGGTAAACTGGAGGTACTTCTCATAGTACATGCCATTTATTGTCTGACTGCTACCCCCCCCCCACCCTCTGCAGACCCTAATCAGATGTCCACGCATGCCATCCCCGAGAACTACTGTGTGATAAGTCACAGCAGAGAGTAAACCTGCATGGATCTATTAAAGGGACAGTCTAGTCCCCAAACTTTTGTGCAAGATGAAGATCACTGCTTGTATAATGCGCAGGCTTATTTTCCAGTGTGATTTGATTCAGGCATTCTGTATAAATCACATTTTTAATATTTGACTCAAGCCCTCCCCCAGTGATTACTCTGCATGTTTACTGCAGGTGCGGCAGCACTGATTATATAGACACTGAGCATATAAAATTTTTTTTTTTTTTTTTTTGTCATTTAGTCACTTCCTTCTGCTCCTGGAATAGAGTACATTGTGTGGACTGTAGTAGACCTGTCCTTATACACAGTAGGATCTCTTAACAGTGCAACACCCTGTCTGATATCAGTAGAGAAATGTGAATTTCCATTCATTTGTATGAAAATATTCTCATTGGTTCCTGCAGCAAAAAAAAAGGACTTTTACTCAGCTAGTGTGGGCAGTCCTGGTTTCTTGCAGACTGCTATAATTTCACAGTTTCATCTAGCTGTAATTATTTAACATTTTAAGCAATGCAGAATGTTTTACATTTTACTTTGAAAGCCTATTAATATACATTAACATTTGAAAGATGCGTTTTGGGCACCACATACACATCGGTTTTACTTAGGAGATGGAGGACATTTCTAGCTATATAAAATGCATTGCACAGGGCAGCAGGGGTTTGAATAGAGCTCTGCAGGATGCAGTTAAAAAGGGAATTCCTTCAGTTCTTACACTGATATTTCTGATTGGCTTCCTGACCTTCTCGCCTCACTTCCTTCCAGTCCCTCGTCTATTGCCTTTCATTTCAATCCATTCCTTTCGTCCTACAGGAAACCATGAGACGGATACCATGAACCAGATGTATGGCTTCGAGGGGGAGGTGAAGGCCAAATACTCGGCCCAGATGTTCCAGCTGTTTAGTGAAGTTTTCCAATGGCTGCCGCTAGCAATGTGCGTCAATCAACGCGTACTGGTAAGATCCACGCACCTTAATAACGCCACTTTTATATTGTACTGCTTTGTACGATCAGGAGGGGACATAATACGAAGTTGCAAACTGTTAAGAGATCATTCGCTGTCGTTTATTACTTTGAACCTAATTTTTTTTTTATTTTGTTTGATATTTCTGATTGACATTTTTTTTTTTATAGTAGTAAATATTTTGCAGAATATTCAAGCAAATTGTAGCTCAGCAATACTGTAAATAGATACCAGCACAAACATTACACATATATAGATTCATAGCTAAAACCATGCACTGTGTATGTAGAATCTTTCTTTTCAGTATTAGCTGTTGTTTTTTTGTTTTGGTTTTTCCCTCCTCCACCCTGCGTTTTTAGTATTGTTCCCAGCGCACTCTGTACAATACACAGCTTGTGACAGGTTTATTGAAAGGATTAAATGAACTCCAATGTGGAGCCCGGCATTATGCATTGGCCTGTATTAATATCTAGTCATTGCACAGCATGGCCATGATGTCTAATTAGCACTTTGAGGCAGGGGAAACTTTTTTTTTCTTTTACTTACTTTTTTTTTGTTCAATTTTTATTAATTTTCATCATAGAAAAATACAATTCTTATAACGTTTAAATAACACATTGTCAAGCTCAATTACGTACATCAAGTGGAAGATCTTATTGTTTATCATTGTTCATTATGGGTAAAAACATTTTAAAGTTTTTAAATCCCACCTAGCATTTAGGTTTTGGGTGATTGAAGGACACCCTTATCCATCTTATCAGGCTAGTTTTCGTTGACCATGCTTTTCGTGTTCATAGACCCTCCTTCTCGCCCCTATCTGCCATCCTCCTCTCTCGGCATATCTCCCTCCGTTCCCCCTACATCTCCCCACGTGTATAACCTCCTCAACCACTCCATAACTACACCTTCCGCAACATTCATTCGTCGACTCATTCTATGGGGTATCTACTCTTCCTTGTTGTTATCTCAGTGTGGGGGGAGGTGTCGTTTTTTTTTAAATATGATTTGTTATCTAGTCTGAGCTTCTCGGCGGGAACCCAATCTCGATTCCATCATATCTTGTTAGTTAATTCGTACTTATACAACCCACTCGCCGGGAGAGTTCTCCCCGTCGTTCCTTTATATACTTGTCGTCTCTGAATAAAAGTTTTAAGAAGCTAAAGGACATTGGGGATTGCGCCGCAGAGGAAGTGAATTGATGCTACGGTTTGTCCTTGATACACAAGGATTAGGGAGTATTTGTAGACAGGGGAATCCAAATATTGGGATATGTGGCAGATGTGGATGAAGTGACCCGTTACATGGAGATGGGGACGTGTTGGATTTGGGAAGGCCAGAAGGATTGGCATTTAAATCCTGAAATCCAGGTTTATTACGGATTTGGGATTTATCCCTTCTGTGTGTGTTCTTTCCTGTAGATCATGCATGGGGGTCTGTTCTCTGAGGATGGTGTAACTTTGGATCAGATTCGTACCATTGAAAGAAATCGTCAGCCTCCAGATTCAGGTGAGGGGAACTGTATTGAAATCTGTCCCCTCGTTTAACTCCAATGTTTCTCTATCCCTGTGTATATCACGTCTTCTGCAAGGGGTCCATGTTATGGTTTCTCTCTCTCTCTTTGCAGGTCCCATGTGTGACTTGTTATGGTCGGATCCCCAGCCGCAGGTAAGTCAGTTCAGTCTATGTGACTATCCGATCCCTCAGGTTCTCCCAGGGGATGGCTTTGTTTCCTAGCATGAGTTTCCGGTTTGTCTCCTAGGATGGGAGGTCAACCAGCAAGCGAGGAGTGAGCTGCCAGTTTGGTCCAGACGTCTCCAGAAGGTTTCTAGAAGAGAACGGTCTTGATTACATCATTCGCAGTCACGAGGTTAAGCCCGAAGGATACGAAGTGGCTCATAATGGTCTTTGTGTGACCGTCTTCTCTGCCCCCAACTACTGGTGAGAAACCAGCCTCCCCCCCCCCCCCCCCTTTACCTTCTCGTGCCTGGTTCTCTCTTGCTTGGTTTCTCTCACTATCCCTTCTTCTTCTTGGTTCCAGTGATCAGATGGGTAATAAAGGTGCATACATACATCTCAGCGGATCCGACCTGAAGCCCAAATTCCACCAGTTTGAAGCAGTGGTGAGTCTGTCTGTCTGTATATTGGGGTGGGGTTGCAAAAGGGCTGTCTTCTATGTGGGGGTTATTGCATCGCTCTGTCCTTCTCTTATAATAATCACGTTTTACCCATCTTGCCCCTACAGACGCACCCCAACGTGAAGCCAATGATCTACGCTAATTCTCTGCTACAGATGGGAATGATGTGAAGAAAGAGGTCTTTCGCCACTGTTGTTGCCAGTGTGTTTGCCCCCCGGAGGGGTAGATTATTGGCTGCTGTGTTTTGTTTTTTTGCCCCCCCCCCCCCTTCCCCCACCACACAGTAGGAGGGGGGGGATGACAGAGAGATGAGAGGAATATTTTTAATACTGTAATTGAGGCAGAACTAATGAGAGGGCAGAACTAATGAGGGGGCAGAATGGGCAGAGAAGTGTGCGTCATGTGTTGTGTGTGTGCGCTCCTTGCAGGTTTGTAAGACGAGTGTGTCTGTGTGTAAGTGTGCGAGGGTCAGAAACAGCGTGTACGTGTGTGTGGGGTTGTACCGCGGCTAGAAACGCACAATTACCATAACACCCCCCCCCCCCCCCCCATTCCCTCCTGTATTCCTTATACTTGTATTCCCACCCTCCTGTAATCGCCCCGTGTGTACAATACCGCTGCGCTGTCAGTACTTTACATGCTTTTAATAAAGATTCCAATCAACATGCCCTCCCTGTGTGCAGTCATGTCAACAGTTAGCGCATGGCACTGGAAGGGTTAAACGGTGTCCAACAAGGAGAGCAAAATTACCTCCCACTCTGAGATTTATATAGCATCTTCTTCCCCAAAATTGTCAAATAAAGATGTTACTTATGCTTTACACTGGGCTCACAGATTGCAGGTGAAGTAACACGTTCAGACATAACACATATTAAAGCTTATTTTCTGTATTTTGCACATGTGTTTTTAATATGTGACGTGTTCTCATCAATAGGTGAACATTACATTATGTTATTATGTATGATTGATGAACTGTGCCTCCCTTTCAGACACTGGTCCGCTCTGTGCCGTGGATTTACACAGGTTGTACTGTGCCATGTTGCTCCATTTTACCCAAGGGACCGATGCAGAAACAGATTAGCACTCTAGGGGGCAGCAGAGCACACTTGTGTCTCAAGCATGTGCTCGGCAAACAACCGGGGTGGGCTTTATCCATCACGTAGGTGATGTGTACAATCTTCTAATACTATATACAGCTGCCGAGTAAAGTCACAATGCGACTATAATGTAAACCTATTGTGAGAACAAGACACTGGCATCTGTCTGCAAAAAGAAGACAGTAATAGACAAGGTGGAAAAATAACAAGGGTGAAATCTCAAGAAACATCAAAATGTAAATAATACTTAAATCAAAAAATTCATACAAATGGAGTAGTGAAAACTGTAATAAAAAATGTGGTACGTTCCAAAAATAATGGTAAATTCCCAGATTTTTATTTGGACATATTACACTATTTTGATTTGTTTCTGATTTTCCCTGCTCTATTTGTAAGTAATGTTTGATTTAAGTATTTATCCTTAAATCAGCTCAGTGTTTAACTGTAGCTTGTGGGCTACTTTTCGAACCACTTTCTAACCTTTTTTTTTCACGAGCTGGAAAAATAAGCAAGATCATTGTCTTCACCAAGAAGATCACATGCAGTGAATAGCCCTTCTTAAAGGTCTTATCCACCATCTGTAGAATCCCCTCAACCCTCGGCCTTGCAGATCCTGTTCCTGGCAAGGTATACTTAATCCTTTAAACGTGTGAGGCTGATAAAACTAGTTCTGTTAAATTGGGTAAGATTCCCATCCCCAGGATGTACCAGACAATATCTTAACACATTCTTTCCGGTTAAAAAAATGTATCGTCCGCAGGAGACTTGGCTCGTTACTTGCGTCAGAGATGTAAGAGTTGGAAAGTAACGGATAGGGCGACATGGACTGGACTAATATTTCTTTGGTAATGTTAATAAACTTCAACTTATGTTCACTCCTTGCTTCAGTTGTCAAAGAGACTGAGAAGACATCCACACTGCCGATAGCATGCACACCATCCCAAATAGTCCAAATATTTGCACCCTTTTATGAGCAGCTCCGTGATGGGTATAAAACGAATCCAGCAGTCTTCAAACCATCTGGACAAACTTACGTGACCTGATTACATCAGAGGAGACCTCCGAAGTTTTATGGGGTTTTTTTCCCCTGAGCACTTTATCAAAACTCAGTCTGGGCTGGTATCATTTCTGCCTAAAACACTGATTATTATTATTATATCCTTCATATCCTATAAACAGTGACATGCATTACAACGATTACACGTGCGGCAGACCCGTATGTCCCTTTACAATAAAGCTGCCTTCGACCAACGCGTTTCACTATTAGGATATGTGCAGTAGTGAAACTCTTCGAACCAATGTGAGCTATTCACAAAAATCTAACTCGAACTGACGGATTCCAACACACCACCCGCCTCTCTCAAGACCCCATTTGGACCTTGTAATATCACATAAACATTTATTTATATTGCGTCAACAGTTTTAGTGCCAGGGACAGAGCATAGAGAGGAAACTAGATACTAATGGGGTCATGTACTAAACAAGTGCAGTGGGGGAAAAAGTAGGTAAAACATGAGTGCGCAGCAATTTGCGACTATTTGTAACATATTGCTCTCCCCCCCCCCCCCCAATTTGCGTCTCTTCCGTTTATTTTTATTTAGCGTGCATTTTTCCGTTTGCGCTAATAAATTGTGATTAGATTTGCGCACGCTAAAGAGTTTTACGAATATTTTGTAAAAAATAATTCTTATTTGCATGTGAGAATGACACCAGATTTTAGCGAGCGCCATCAAAAGAGGTAGGAAAAATATTCGCAAAATTGCCCGTTTTTATTCTCAATTTGCGCGTATGTACTATGTCAGTGGTAAATGTTTAGTACATTGCAATAGGAGCAAAGATAGTTTTGCACATAAAATATATATTTTTTTTTTTAGTACATGCCCCTCTAAGTTAGACGAACAAGAGCAGACTGATACATGAGGTGGGGAGCCCCGCTCGCAAACTGTAAACAAAGACTTTTTGTGAGTTCGAGATGTTGCAATGGTATGTGAGATGAGCCCAGAGCGTGATGTGCAGAGGAAGTCGAACTGGTCTTAACCTCCAAACTCACGCCGTTCAACTCGTCTTCCAGTATCGTCATTGGGCAACACAAGGAAACTAGTGATTTCTATATACTCTGAAACCCCCGGAAATATGAAAGGGCCCAAACCTGCCTGAAATCGACAAAAAATAACCACATTTCCTGGCATTTCAATTCATCAACTAATAGTTGGAGAATTGTACTTTTAAGTGCAAAAAAAGCCCCCAAAACATTAAAAATGATTAGAAGAAAAAAATGGTGCATTACCAGAACAATCAACACACGTATCCCATACACCACGCGGTAACACCCAATAAAAGTTAGGGATTTACCTCAGATGTACATACATTAACATATATTATTTAACAGCTCTTGTGGTATATCAGTGTGATGTCATGCCACCTATAGGTTGGTGTCGCATCACAATTAATTGTTAACCTTCAACAGCTTCTAGGTCACTTAGGTGATTCCTGAATGGCTTGATTTGGCCCATTATAGGTCAAAATTTGAGTCTCTGAATTTCCTTTGGGACTCTGAATAGACCTCTATGTCAAACTCCACCACATCAGAATTAGTGTTCGGCGTTCGAACAGATCACTGCGATTACAAATAATAGCCCCCCATGTCAATATTAATGGGCTGCTGGTGTATTAAACTGCAGCCTCGTAATTCTGACTTGGCCGCTGTGATCTGGATTCCCCTTCCTTGTCCTTGGCACTGGGAAGATTAAGGTTCTATGACGTAGAACATGACTACCCCAGAAGGGCATTTTTATAGCACTCTGCATGCCTGAGGAGAGCACTCACTTCATCATATGACATCACCGTTTTAATAGGGTCTGGCCGAGGAGTGGAAGAGGAATTTGAAGCAGGACCCTGTTAATTAGCTCGGAAAAACTGACTTAGAGCATATTAAGGAGGAATTGGAAAGCACACCTGCAATATGGAGCCAACCCCGGACTGTAATGAAGAACAGGGACATCCTTACATAGTGCTGCCACTCATTAATAAAAAATTCAATCCAACTGGGATATCCTTAACCCAATCCTAACCAAAAAACATTATTTGTTAAATTTGTCATGCACCAAAGAACTGTTTGCAGTGCATGATGGGAATCCTTGCCATCATAACCTATCAGTACTATGAGGTATAACGTTGCCACCTTTAAAAAAAATAAATACCAGTCAGGCTAGTGTCTCCATTGACTTAACATAGGCCTCAAGATATATATATTTTTTTTACCAGCCTTTTGGTAAATTACTGGCTGGGTGACAACCCTTAAGAGGTAATAAAATCTAGGAGGCGAATGTTGCTCTCTTGACTTGCTAACCTATTTGTGCCACTTCAAGTACAATCCCTACCATTTCTAGATTCTCCCTTCCCACATAGTACAGCGCTGTGGCATATGGTGGTACTCTGTATACAAATCATATGAAAACTGTTCGACAAATGGAAAGCAGGGAGGTTTGTGTACAAAAAACACTAAATGACTCTGCTCTGTGTTACCCAGACGTAGCATAAACCAAAATAAATACTTTTATGATCACTTCCATTTAGGCTTTCAACATCAGCCAAATGTTTTGTCATCTAGAAATGGAGTGAGGTCCTTATGCAGATCTCGTGAGGGGGTGTTTATATTTTATTTTTTTATTATTACACATTTCTCAGCTGTTTTCAGATTTGCACCAAAGTCATTAACTCATTTACCTTGTTTGGATTCATGTTTATGCCTGCGTGTGCACGTTTCTATATATTGTGTATATAAAGGATTATGATTAGGTATATGATGCGAATTTATAAAGATCCTGTATGGGGCAAAGTTTGAATGTGGATCAGTCACCATTCAGTGGAAGGTCCCGGTCAGTTACTGCACTTATACATTACAATTAACCCCATGGAATAATCTCCATCATATTTGTATTTTAATCCATTTCTTATCCACCTCCATATATTATTTAAACACTGCATACTTTATCCAGGGGGTGTCAGTATGCACCCCCCCCCCCCTATAGCTGAAAGTGTGCTCCTCCTGGAGGAACACCATATCACCCTAAAAATGGCTCCTTAAAATATTAAAGAAAAGTGTAAGCTCTTCTGCCATCTGTTGTTAATGCACAATACATTGCCACACTCCGTTAGACATGTATTGGTGCAATGACTGTTTAATCTCCAGCAGCCCCCCCCCGCCTCACACCCACGCACAGCTGTTTTTTTTATTTGGGGGGGGTGGAGTAAATGGATCTCTAAGCATCCCGTGTTACATCAAGATTGTCCAGACAGTTTTGTGGGTTCTTGTATTAATCTTTAATGTAGTCCATTCCCTGCTGGCAACCAAGATGGGCTCATTAATATGTCTGTTTTAGGAAGGTGGGCTGGGTTGGGGGGGGGGCACATTTTAAGAGTACCCAGGTCTGACCATGGACGTGGCTAAGTGTGTCTCAAGCATTTCACTTATTCAGAGGCACATATAATAGTTATCTGTTTTTACCCAATGAAGCCCTGGAGTGAGTATTTTTAATGAGCATCATTGAATAACTTTGCAATGCCTGTACGGCAGGGCCGGACTGGGAGAAAAATTCGGCCCGGGCATTTTTTGATCACAGCGGCCCACTAAGAAGGGGGCGGGGCAGAGGAGGTGTGTTTTGTCATCACCAATGACAAACACACTCCCTCTCAAAGTGAGCATATTGGTTCAATGCTCTTCCAGGGCATACCATGCGCAGAGCTCTGCTGAAGAGCTCTAGCATGAGAAAAAAGCCCTGTATGTGTTCTGCACAGTGCAAGCAAATGTAATAACATGCTTGCACTGTGTTTCCTTGCAACTTGTCTTTGGTGTCTCTATAAATGGATACCAGGAGACAAAAATGCCAGGAAAGAGTATTGAGCATGTGTTTGGAGCCTGTTTGTGGGATTGCGTGTGTGTAGAGTAAGCTGATTGTGGTGTGGTATTGTGTAATAAGGTTCGGTTTTAGTTGTGTTGTGTTTGTGGTGTAATGTGATGCATATGTGGCTAGGGGCTGTAGAGAATGTGTGTATAGGGGATATAGCAAGTGTGTGCATACAGGCTATAGTGTGTGTGTGTGAATATATATATAGATTTAGTGTGTGTTTAGGGGTGTAGTATGTGTTTGCTTACAAGGAATCTAGTGTGTGTATATATACATATATATATATATGAGTCTAGTGTGTGTTTGAAGGACCCAGAATGTGTATAGGAGATCTAGTGAGTGTGTGTTTATAACGGTTTCAGAGTGTATATAGGGATCTAGTGTGTGTATGTGTGTAGATGATCCAGAGTTGGGTAAGGGATCTAGTGTGTGTCTGGAATGTAATGTGTTTAGGGGTGCAGTATGTGTGTGAGGGGTGCTGTGTGTATATATATATATATGTAAGTATTGTGTATGTCTGTTGTGCAGTGTGTTGTGTTCTGTGTGTATGTGAGGGGTGCAGTATGTGTGTGTGAGGGGGCGGTGTGATGAGGGGGGCGGTGTGTGAGGGGGGCGGTGTGTGAGAGTGATGGTGTGTGAGAGTGATGTGTGTGAGTGCTGTGTATGATGTGTGTGAGAGTGCTGTGTGTGATGGGTGTGAGAATGCTGTGAATGCTGTGTGTGATGGGTGTGAGAATGATGGGTGTGAGAATGCTGTGTGTGATGGGTGTGAGAGTGCTCTGTGTGAGAATGCTGTGTGTGATGGGTGTGAGTGCTGGGTGTGAGAGTGCTGTGTGTGTGAGAGTGCTGTGTGTGTGAGAGTGCTGTGTGTGTGAGAGTGCTGTGTGTGTGAGAGTGCTGTGTGTGTGAGAGTGCTCTGTGTGAGAATGCTGTGTGTGATGGGTGAGAGTGCTGTGTGTGAGAGTGCTGTGTGTGAGAGTGCTGTGTGTGAGAGTGCTGTGTGTGTGAGAATGCTGTGTGTGTGAGAATGCTGTGTGTGTGAGAATGCTGTGTGTGATGGGTGTGAGAATGCTGTGTGTGATGTGTGTGAGAGTGCTCTGTGTGAGAATGCTGTGTGTGATGGGTGTGAGTGCTGGGTGTGAGAGTGCTGGGTGTGAGAGTGCTGTGTGTGTGAGAGTGCTCTATGTGAGAATGCTGTGTGTGATGGGTGAGAGTGCTGGGGGTGAGAGTGCTGGGTGTGAGAGTGCTGTGTGTGAGGGTGCTGTGTGTGAGGGTGCTGTGTGTGAGGGTGCTGTGTGTGTGAGGGTGCTGTGTGTGTGAGGGTGCTGGGTGTGAGAGTGGTGTGTGTGATGGGTGAGGGTGCTGTGTGTGTGAGGGTGCTGGTTGTGAGAGTGCTGTGTGTGAGGGTGCTGTGTGTGAGGGTGCTGTGTGTGTGAGGGTGCTGTGTGTGAGGGTGCTGTGTGTGTGAGAGTGCTGGGTGTGAGGGTGCTGTGTGTGAGGGTGCTGGGTGTGAGAGTGCTGTGTGTGATGGGTGAGAGTGCTGTGTGTGTGAGAGTGCTGGGTGTGAGAGTGCTGTGTGTGATGGGTGTGTGAGTGCTGTGTGTGATGGGTGTGTGAGTGCTGTGTGTGATGGGTGTGTGAGTGCTGTGTGTGATGGGTGTGTGAGTGCTGTGTGTGATGGGTGTGAGAGTGCTGTATAAATGTTAGAATGGATTGTGTGTGTGTGTGTGTGTAGGGGGGGGGTAAATAAACAAATAAAATAACAGGCATTATGGGGACATAATGCCTGTTATTTTATTTGTTTATTTACCTACCCCCCCCCCCCCCCTACACACACACACACACACACACACAATCCATTCTAACATTTATACAGCACTCTCACACCCATCACACACAGCACTCTCACACCCATCACTCCTTTCTTACCTTTAGCCTGGGAGGGGGGGACCGGCACGTTGGTACCTGCGACTGGCGGTGGCAATGTTCCCTCGTGGTGAGAGGTTCACTCTCGCGAGATCCGGTCGTTGCTATGGCAATGCTCCGGATCTCGCGAGAGGAACCCGGTGGAGCTGCAAGTTAGAGCTCCGCCGGGTCCTCTCTCCCTCTCTCCCCGCCGGCGGCCGTATTTGAAGGCATGTGGGCCGGTGAGGGAGATCTTTGATGTCCTCACCGGCCCTTCATGTCAAACAGCGGGGCCGGCGCTCGGAGAGTGCCGGCCCTGCATAGACCGGCAGGGGAGATTCTGGGACCTCCCCTGCCGGCCTCGGCCCATGGCCACCGCGGCCCACCGGGCATTTGCCCGGTGTGCCCGATGGCCAGTCCGGGCCTGCTGTACGGACACGTTGCTAATCGATGGTAGATGCTGCCCTTGAAAAGATCAAGCTTGAGGTCAGGAATTACCAGTTCTGCACGCAGGGCCACCATCAGTGGGGGCAGGTGATACACCTTTCATGGGTCCGGGGGTCTTGCTTGGGGGCCCCTTAAAAATGGCTCAGACTTCAGACTGGGGAGCACGAGAGGCAGCATTGAAGGATGTCTGTGTGTCTGGGCAGCACACAGACACCATGCCGCCATGCTGTTTGCTACTAGGGAGTTGTGGGTGCTGGCTGCGGAAGTGCTGGGTCGGCATTGTCGGTGATGGGGCATGTCCTGGGATGCTGGGGTAAGTCCTGGGTGTGCAATGTGGGTGATGGGACATGTCCTAAGTCTTCCTGGGGTAAGTCCTGGGTCTGCAATGTGGGTGAATGGACAGGTCCTGGGCAATGTGGGACATGTCCTGGGTGGGCAATGTGGGTGCTGGGTGTGCAATCTTGGTAATGGAGCATTTCCTGGGTGTGTAATGTGGGTAATGGGACATGTCCTAAGTGTGCAATGTGGGTGCTGATGCATATCCTGGGGGTGCTGGGTTAAGTCCTGGGTCTACAACATTGGTGCTGGGGCAGGTCCTTGGTGTGCAATGTGGGTGATGGGGCATGTCCTGGGTGCTGGGGTAAGTCCTGGGTGGGCAGTGTGGGTGATGGAGCATGTCCTGGGTGTGTAATGTGGGTAATGGGGCATGTCCTAAGTGTGCAATATGGGTGCTGATGCATATCCTGGGGGTGCTGGCTTAAGTCCTGGGTCTGCAATGTGGGCGCTGGGGCAGGTCCTTGGTGTGCAATGTGGGTGATGGGGTATGTACTGGGTGTGAATTGTGAATGATGGGGCATGTCCTGGGGGTGCAAAGTGAGTGCTCGCTGGGTTAAGTCTTGGGTGTGCAATGTGGGTGCTGGGGCGTGTCCTGGGTGTGTATGGTGGTGCCATGACAAGGGATGTGGG
Source organism: Pelodytes ibericus (assembly GCA_036172795.1). Classification (NCBI taxonomy): domain Eukaryota; kingdom Metazoa; phylum Chordata; class Amphibia; order Anura; family Pelodytidae; genus Pelodytes; species Pelodytes ibericus. Next base: position 14,622,451 of record CM069861.1, read on the forward strand.
AGAAATGGAGTTGGGGAGTAATATTAGTCTGTAAGGGGCCCCACACGTCCCTGCCTGCAGATACTCAACCACATGGGCTCCCATAAAAACATCGGATCAACCAATCTACAATTAAGGAACACTTTATATTATAATTTATACAAATTATAGGGAAACTCAACCTCACCAGCTGAACTGACTCTCTTGCCCAATTATAGGAGAAATGGCAAGAAGTACAAGATGTAAAATCACCATGGCCAAACCACATTGGAGACCACCACCTACAGTCACTCAAAAATACCTAATGTCATCGCCTCACCATACACAACCATATCGACCAGCTCCAAAGATCAAGAACCTTGTGATCATCTACAATGAACTCCCACCAACAGCGACAACAGCTCTGAAGGGTAGAGTGTCTGCTACATAGGAACTGACAATTACTGGTCATATTGCACCTGGACACAACAAAGCTTTACATGGGACTATGGCCGTCCAGTATCACCTCTAGGAAACAGACGTACAACCCCAAATCTGTAGACAAAAGTTAAATATCAGGGAGTCCTCAGTTTCACAATGGGTGGTCCATGTGTAATAAATAGTTTTTATAGTTTTAGTATAGAATAATGGGGACGTGTCCACTTTAAATCTACAGAGTAATGGGATGTGTCCACTTTAAATCTATAGGGTAATGGGGACGTGTCCAATTTAAATCTATAGGGTAATGGGGACGTGTCCACTTTAAATCTACAGAGTAATGGGATGTGTCCACTTTAAATCTATAGGGTAATGGGGACGTGTCCACTTTAAATCTACAGAGTAATGGGGACGTGTCCACTTTAAATCTATAGGGTAATGGGGACGTGTCCACTTTAAATCTACAGAGTAATGGGGACGTTTCCACTTTAAATCTATAGGGTAATGGGGACGTGTCCACTTTAAATCTATAGAGTAATGGGGACATGTCCACTTTAAATCTACAGAGTAATGGGGACGTGTCCACTTTAAATCTACAGAGTAATGGGGACGTGTTCACTTTAAATCTACAGAGTAATGGGGACGTGTCCACTTTAAATCTATAGAGTAATGGGGACTTGTCCACTTTGAATCTACAGAGTAATGGGGACGAGGTCACAGTCCAGAAATGTAAACATATATAAAATAATATTCAGTATTTATGCTTCTGAATCCTTATGTAGTGTTAAGCAGAGGGGTTGATGGACACAAACCAGAGATGCACTGCTAACATTATTAGGTTTCCTCCAATGAGATATCTCATACGGGTAGATCTCTCATACGGGTAAATATCTCATACGGGTAGATATCTCATACGGGTAGATCTCTCATACGGGTAAATATCTCATACGGGTAGATATCTCATACGGGTAGATATCTCATACGGGTAGATTTCTCATACGGGTAGATATCTCATACGGGTAGATCTCTCATACGGGTAGATCTCTCATACGGGTAAATATCTCATACGGGTAGATATCTCATACGGGTAGATCTCTCATACGGGTAAATATCTCATACGGGTAGATATCTCATACGGGTAGATATCTCATACGGGTAGATTTCTCATACGGGTAGATATCTCATACGGGTAGATCTCTCATACGGGTAGGTAGCTCATACGGGTAGATTTCTCATACGGGTAGATTTCTCATACGGGTAGATATCTCATACAGGTAGATCTCTCATAAGGGTAGATAGCTCATACGGGTAGATCTCTCATACGGGTAGATTTCTCATACGGGTAGATATCTCATACGGGTAGATCTCTCATACGGGTAGATCTCTCATACGGGTAAATATCTCATACGGGTAGATATCTCATACGGGTAGATTTCTCATACGGGTAGATCTCTCATACGGGTAGATAGCTCATACGGGTAGATAGCTCATACGGGTAGATATCTCATACGGGTAGATCTCTCATACGGGTAGATATCTCATACGGGTCTAATCAATGAACTTACAAAGCCGAGTTGGAAAGTTTCTCCCATTGGAGAATTTTTCCCACTCGGCTTCTTAGTTATTTTTATTTGACATGTCATTTTGCATATTCTATTATATATATACACACACATACATGATGTATATCCCTGCATTATACACAGTGCTTGGAAAGTCCCTATTAATTAAAATCAGGTGTTATTGTTTAAATGGAATTTGCTAAAGAGGTAGAAGTTACATGGACGGTACTCCCGGCAGAGGTAAGTGACTTACAGTAATCCACGAAAAGGCTAAATCCTGCGTACAAAGGGATTTATTACTTTCCGAACAGTCTGATAAATGTACATATATAAATATACCTATGCAAGCACACATTGGGCATCTCATTACATATTACACTGTGCATCTAGTACGTGGTCTGGCTGGTTTTTCATTGAGTGCAGCTAGAAGACCCCAGTCCTGTGTTAATATCCAGAAGGGGTCCTGGGTTTTGGGGTCCGTGATTTGGTAACAGAATCGGACTATTGTGTGACATTGTCTCCTTTTATTGTAAGAGAGATAATGTCTCTACCACTTAAACCTGCCTGTCTGTTCCTAGTAAATACAGTCTCTCTCTCTCGCACTCTCTCTTCTCTTGCCAAACAAGCTTTCCTAATGGTCGATCTTGTTTACGAGAGTGCGGGGGTTGGGGGGGGGGGAGTCTCTGTCTCCCTGATGATCTCTGTATCTGTTGCGTCCCTCTGGCAGTTCCGTCTTCTTGTAATAAGCGTGTCTGGCGCGGTTCTCAGGGCACAACAGTGGTGGTCATGGTGGTAAACTCGTGGGAGCTCATAATGGAGGCCGGTTTGGTGGCGTGGCCCCAGGGCCGACACACCAGGGCCTGCAGCTTCCTGAACACAGAGCGGCGGAAGGTGATGAAGATCCAGGGGTCCAGGATGGGGTTCAGGGCGCTGAATCGGAAGGCTACTAAATCAGCCGTTTCATTCTCCTCCTTGTAGACGGCACCGAGGAAAGCGCGAAGCTGCAATACAGGAGAGGACGGCGTCAGGGCGCTAGGCTGGGAAATGCTACCGTCTCTTTAAAAGGAGCCTGTCACCTAAACATTGCTTACAGTACTGTGCATGAAGAGAAGAAAAAAACTAACCAACAATGGAATTGCAAGCAAATGCATAAAAGAAATAAATAAGAAAACGAGTTTTACATGTGTCTGTGGTGTCCCCTTCTAATGACATCATCTGTCCTGTGGCTAGGGTGGCCACTTTCTCTTCAGAAAAATACCAGACATGCTACTGCCTCCATAGACTTAGCATTGGTCCAATACCGGCCTGGTGGCAGCCCTACCTGTGGCTTTATACGTAAATGAACTCCTTTCAAGGGGAAATTGTGTGATTAGCATATTAAACATAGAAACATAGAAACATAGAATGTGTCGGCAGATAAGAACCATTCGGTCCATCTAGTCTGAGTACTTTTATTAGTCCCCCGTTCCCGGTCTTATATCTAGGATAGCCTTGTGTCTATCCCACGCATGCTTAAAATCCTTGACTGTGTTCATCCGTACCACTTCTGCTGGAAGGCTATTCCATACATCCACTACCCTCTCAGTAAAGTAATACTTCCTGATATTACTATTAAATCGTTGCCCCTCTAATTTAAGACTATGTCCTCTAGTTGTGGTTGTTTTTCTTCTTTTAAATATACTCTCTTCCTTTACTGTGTTGATTCCCTTTATGTATTTAAATGTTTCTATCATATCCCCCCTGTTACGTCTTTCCTCCAAGCTATACATGTTAAGATGCTTTAACCTTTCCTGGTAAGTTTTATCCTTCAACCCATGAACCAGTTTGGTAGCCCTTCTCTGAACTCTCTCCAAAGTATCAATATCCTTCTGGAAATACGGTCTCTAGTACTGCGTACAATACTCCAAGTGAGGTCTCACCAGTGCTCTGTACAATGGCATGAGCACTTCCCTCTTCCTACTGCTAATACCTCTCCCTATGCAACCAAGCATTCTGCTAATACCTCTCCCTATATAACCAAGCATTCTGCTAATACCTCTCCCTATGCAACCAAGCATTCTGCTAATACCTCTCCCTATGCAACCAAGCATTCTGCTAATACCTCTACCTATGCAACCAAGCATTCTGCTAATACCTCTCCCTATACAACCAAGCATTCTGCTAGCATTTCCTGCTGCTCTATTGCATTGCCTACCTACCTTCAAGTCCTCTGAAATGATTACTCCTAAATCCCTTAAGCCACAAGGTGATGTCATTAACAGGAGACAGCAGGCTAACATAGCAGCCTGCCCACTCTGGGTGGTTGTTCCCTCAGTATCTGTCCCTTTTTGCCCTGCAGTGAAAGGTATATATACGGGGAGCTACTTGCCAACATCGGCCATGTTTCCAGGGAGACATATTTGTTCCACATGCTGCAGAAAGATCATGCAAAGTGCAGCCCAGCAGTATGTAGGAGGGATATACACACAGAGGTAGGTAGGTACCATGAGATCTCCACCCTGATTAATTAATTGGATTGTGTCTGTGCGTATATCCATCCCACATACCGCCGGGCTGCACTTTGCATGCTCTTTCTGCAGCATGTGAAACAAATATGTGTCCCTGGAAACATGGCCGATGTTGGCAACTATGGGAGCAGTGCAGGAGAGGCTCTGCAGAGCAATTATGCTCTGCGCTTAGCGACCCTGCCATGTAGCGATCTCTCCAGGAATCATGTTACTGCGGCCGGCTTCTAGATGAATTGCATGCGTGCAGTTACATTGTATAACATACAGAGATGAATGTGAACATTCCCCGTAACCTTCCACCCCGCAGCTCCATAGTGAAGGAATCTGCAGACAAGCCGGGACCTCTTTATCACATCATAAACCCCTGAGATTCAACCATATAGGGAGTCCTATGTACATAACAGCTATGGGGGGGGGGGGGATCCTGGATACATCATTCTTTATCATTTCTTTACTCAGGTTTCTGCAGTTTGCATGAACCTCTCTGAATGGGTTTTTATATAAGTTTAAGCAAATTACACTGGAAAGTTTATCTTCTCACGGATAAAGTTGCCACTCGGCTGGTATATTACCGGCGGGCTGGTAAAAAATTGTCAAGAGGCCATTGTTAAGTCTATGTTGGCAGGCAGCATGGGAGGTCTTTTTTTGGGGGGAGAAAAGGTGGATTTTTTTGGGTGGGGGGAAGAGAGTCCTGTGTCAGCTATTTGCTCTCTCTCCCTCTCTGTGACCCCTCCGTCGGGCGCTGTTGGGGGTTTACTAAGCAGCCTCTTAATTTGCTAATATTTTTAACGCTATCATTCTGATTGCTCAATAAAGAGACAACTGCACAGGAAAATGTCAGACTTTAGGCCTTAATAGTCTCCAAATGCAGCTGAAGGGGACAATTTTTCTAACTCTGCTACTTTTGGCCTTGAGTTTGAACTTCCCATCTCAATTCCCTGCAATCCTCTCTCTCTTTTTTTTTGTGTAGACCCTTAAAAGGTGGGCATTTGTTGTAAAGATAAAGTGATTTCCACACCGCAATACTGTATATACATCTGTCAGACAATAATGAAGTTTAGTTATAATTCCTTTCTGTTATAATTCACATGCACTGTGCATGCATGATGCACACCCCCCTAGTGCAAAATAATACAGTATAAATCATGTTAATCAGGAAGGGGCAACCTCTAGCGCTTCAATTGCCGTGGACTACAACTCTTATGATGCCTGGCCGGCCCCAGCCATGGGCCCCAGCAGTTGGCCTGGTGGATTTGTGGGGGGATCTCTGAGGCGGGGGTTATACTGCAGGGGAGACGCACACAGTGTTTTGCAGGATATTTGTCTGATATCATGTTCCTCTCTGCTTGGGTTTACGAGGTGATGTGTAAATGATGGATCTGGAAGCCCCTAATATGTGCGTAGAGAATGTTTATATCAGACAGCCCCCCCTATCACATGATGGGAGGAGATCTAACATCATTGGGAACACACAGTCCCAGCCGCTCTCACCCCTCTGATATAAAAACGCATGGGTCTACTCGGTGTAGAGAGAACTGCAGGGAATTACAAAAGGAATTTCAGACTTAAGGCCAAAGTAGTTGAGTTGGAAAAATTCTCCCCTTCAGCGGCATTGGACGAAAGTTTGGAATTCCAGTCTCTTTGTTGAGTAGATGCCTGGAACACCCTCCCAGAGATGGTGGTAATAATCAGGCTCCGGATTCCTTTATGGCTGGCTTCCCGGCTGTCATCGCAATCTCGGCTTTCATTTGACACTAGTTAAAATAGGGATAGTCAGGTCTGGACCGGACCTGGACCGGCCCTGGACTGGACCGGACCTGGACTGGCCCTGGACTGGCATCAATAATAAAGGAGCAAAACTGCCACAATCAGGCACTAAGAGTGGAATTGGAAACATTCTCCAACTTTCCCATCTTCCCAAGTCAGCTGTTAAGGCCTGATTTTTGCAGTTCTCTTGTCAATTCACTTTTAGTGAATAGCCTCCATTGCTAACCTTGGTCCTCCCAAAAGACAAGTTTAGGAGGGGGTCATTTCTGGCAGACCTTGGGTTATTATGGATACATACCCGAAGTCCTTCCATAGAGGTCAGTCCTCCCATAGAGAACTTTGGCTGTAGCCAAAATATCCAGAGTCTTCAGAAAAGGGCCCAAAAATAGGGCGAAGTTTAAACCTGAAGTTTTTTAGCAAACCTAGATGTTCACCTTCCTCTGTGCACAGAATAGATCATGCAGTAACCATAATCTGATCCGATGCCCTAAAAAACCCCAAAACACCATAGAAAGGAACAAGTTCCAACAGTCCCCAAATTAGTGACTCCAATTTATTAATCCATTTAACTATTTCATTGATCTATTTCATAACGTAACAGCTGTGAGTAAATCTAAACGTATGGGTTCGGTGACTAATTAGTGGATTTTAATTCTGTACATTATAACATAGGTTGAATCTTTCATGTGGTCACAATACTGCTCAGTGCAGAGAGAACTGCAGGACTGTGCATCATACACAGTTGCCAACATCGGCCATGTTTTCCAGGGACACATATTTGTTCCACATGCTGCAGAAAGAGCATGCAAAATGCAGCCCGGCAGTATGTAGGATGGATATACACACAGACACAATCCAATTAATTAATCGTGGCAGGTCCTATGAGATCTCCACCCTGATTAATTAATTGGATTGTGTCTGTGCGTATATCCATCCTACATACTGCCAGGCCGCACTTTGCATGCTCTTTCTGCAGAATGTGGAACAAATATGTGTCCCTGGAAACATGGCCGATGTTGGCAACGATGCAGTGTATGTGTAATTACATATGCTCTCATTAGCCAGTGACAGGTCCTTTAGCCCTACACACTTCTCTATTCTTAAAGGTGCTGTATGATCCAAACATTGCATGTACTGTGCATGTAGAGTATAACAAACGATTGAGAATGATCTATACGTTGTGTTGGCAAAACTGCCAGTAAATGCCTAAATTAGGAGAAGAATGTGTTTTAAATGTGTCTGGAGTCTCAATGCTTATGACATCACCTGTGACACGGTATGCAAATTAACTGCTTAATTCATTTTCAGTCATTTCTTATGCTCTAGATGCACAGTAAAAGCAGTGTTTAGGTGATACAGTCCCTTTAATTGAGTCCTGATGCTGCACATGAGACTAATTTACTAATATATTGGAACCTTTTAGTTTACTTGCTGCAGCATGTCACTCATACAGTCACCCCTGATCTCACACAGAGGGCCAGCTTCTTCCACGATCTCATTCAAGAGTACCAACAGCTCCTCCAGCATGCATAGTGCCAGCCACTCCTTCAGCATACACAGTGCCAGCCACTCCTTCAGCACTCACAGTGCCAGCCACTCCTCCAGTACGCACAGTGACAGCCTATCCACATGTATATCCACTGCCAGCCTCCAATCTATCCACATGTATAGCCACTGCCAGCCTCCAATCTATCTACATGTATATCCACTGCCAGCCTCCAATCTATCCACATGTATATCCACTGCCAGCCTCCAATCTATCCACATGTATATCCACTGCCAGCCTCCAATCTATCCACATGTATATCCACTGCCAGCATCCAATATATCCATGTGTATATCCACTGCCAGCATCCAATATATCCATGTGTATATCCACTGCCAGCCTCCAATCTATCCATGTGTATATCCACTGCCAGCCTCCAATCTATCCACATGTATATCCACTGCCAGCCTCCAATCTATCCACATGTATATCCACTGTGAGTCTCCAATCTATCCACGTGTATATCCCCTGCCAGCCTCCAATCTATCCACGTGTATATCCGTGGCCAGCCTCCAATCTATCCACATGTATATCCACTGCCAGCCTCCAATCTATCCACATGTATATCCACTGCCAGCCTCCAATCTATCCACATGTATATCCACTGCCAGCCTCCAATCTATCCAAGTGTATATCCGTGGTCAGCCTCCAATCTATCCACATGTATATCCACTGCCAGCCTCCAATCTATCCACGTTTATATCCCCTGCCAGCCTCCAATCTATCCAAGTGTATATCCCTGGCCAGCCTCCAATCTATCCACATGTATATCCACTGCCAGCCTCCAATCTATCCACTGCCAGCCTCCAATCTATCCACATGTATATCCACTGCTAGCCTCCAATCTATCCACGTGTATATCCACTGCCAGCCTCCAATCTATCCATGTGTATATCCACTGCCAGCCTCCAATCTATCCACGTGTAAATCCCCTGCCAGCCTCCAATCTATCCACATGTATATCCACTGCCAGCCTCCAATCTATCCACATGTATATCCACTGCCAGCCTCCAATCTATCCACATGTATATCCACTGCCAGCCTCCAATCTATCCAAGTGTATATCCGTGGTCAGCCTCCAATCTATCCACATGTATATCCACTGCCAGCCTCCAATCTATCCATGTGTATATCCACTGCCAGCCTCCAATCTATCCACGTGTAAATCCCCTGCCAGCCTCCAATCTATCCACATGTATATCCCCTGCCAGCCTCCAATCTATCCACGTGTATATCCGTGGCCAGCCTCCAATCTATCCACATGTATATCCACTGCCAGCCTCCAATCTATCCACATGTATATCCACTGCCAGCCTCCAATCTGTCCACATGTATATCTACTGCAGTGCCAGCCTCTCCTCACATGCAGTGCCAGCCTCTCCTCACATGCAGTGACAGGCTCCCCTCACCTGCAGTGCCAGCCTCGCCTCACATGCAGTGACAGCCTCTCCTCACATGCAGTGCCAGCCTCTCCTCACATGCAGTGACAGGCTCCCCTCACATGCAGTGACGGCCTCTCCTCACATGCAGTGACGGCCTCTCCTCACATGCAGTGCCAGCCTCTCCTCACATGCAGTGACAGGCTCCCCTCACATGCAGTGACGGCCTCTCCTCACATGCAGTGACGGCCTCTCCTCACATGCAGTGCCAGCCTCTCCTCACATGCAGTGACAGGCTCCCCTCACATGCAGTGACGGCCTCTCCTCACATGCAGTGACGGCCTCTCCTCACATGCAGTGACGGCCTCTCCTCACATGCAGTGCCAGCCTCTCCTCACATGCAGTGCCAGCCTCTCCTCATATGCAGTGACGGCCTCTCCTCACATGCAGTGCCAGCCTCTCCTCACATGCAGTGACGGCCTCTCCTCACATGCAGTGCCAGGCTCCCCTCACATGCAGTGACAGACTCTCCTCACATGCAGTGACGGCCTCTCCTCACATGCAGTGCCAGGCTCTCCTCAAATGCAGTGACGGCCTCTCCTCACATGCAGTGCCAGGCTCTCCTCACATGCAGTGACGGCCTCTCCTCACATGCAGTGCCAGGCTCTCCTCACATGCAGTGACGGCCTCTCCTCACATGCAGTGACGGCCTCTCCTCACATGCAGTGCCAGGCTCTCCTCACATGCAGTGCCAGCCTCTCCTCACATGCAGTGACGGCCTCTCCTCACATGCAGTGCCAGGCTCTCCTCACATGCAGTGCCAGCCTCTCCTCACATGCAGTGCCAGGCTCTCCTCACATGCAGTGCCAGCCTCTCCTCACATGCAGTGCCAGGCACCCCTCACATGCAGTGCCAGCCTCTCCTCATATGCAGTGACGGCCTCTCCTCACATGCAGTGACGGCCTCTCCTCACATGCAGTGCCAGCCTCTCCTCACATGCAGTGCCAGGCTCCCCTCACATGCAGTGCCAGCCTCTCCTCACATGCAGTGCCAGGCTCCCCTCACATGCAGTGCCAGGCTCCCCTCACATGCAGTGCCAGGCTCCCCTCACATGCAGTGCCAGCCTCTCCTCACATGCAGTGCCAGGCTCCCCTCACATGCAGTGCCAGCCTCTCCTCACATGCAGTGCCAGGCTCTCCTCACATGCAGTGACGGCCTCTCCTCACATGCAGTGCCAGGCTCTCCTCACATGCAGTGACGGCCTCTCCTCACATGCAGTGACGGCCTCTCCTCACATGCAGTGACGGCCTCTCCTCACATGCAGTGCCAGGCACCCTCGCTCACCCCATAGTATCTCCATACTCCCAATACCCCTTGCAGAATCCCCTTCTCGCACACATTGCTAACATTGCCCTCACAAACATCACTAATTCCTCTCATTTACATAACCGTGCTTCCCGACAAGACTCCAAAATGTCATCCTCCACCTCCCTGCGCACCCAACACTGCCTCGGATAATTAACTCTTACCTACCTGATCTCTACACACCTGCCCCACCTGTGCTTTTATAAATCCCCCCACTGCTTGTAATGATACACCTAGGAGCGCTCAGCTCTGTGAATGAGCACAAACCACTTTACTGGTAATCACTCAGATACGCACTCTCAATGCCGCTCTACCTGGATACCACATGCATCCATCACATTTTTATACTAGTAACGCATTGTCTCCTCCTCATACTTAGGTAGGATATCCCCACAACTGGTATTTTACCAGCAGGTTGGTAAAACCAATGTTAACTCTATGGAGGTGAAAAGCTTATGTATGTTGCCGATCTCAATAAAGACCTGCAGAACATGCTGGCCTCACCTTCCTCACATAACACTCACATACACTCATTAGGAAAGTGGAGCAATCAGCAGGGAGATTCCACTGGTTTCCACGGTGACTGCTCCACTTTTAGAACTTTATCCATAACCCCTTGACATGTTCCTTGAGCTCCTGCGTCTGCAGACACGCCAAGCACACAGGCTTGTGCACAAACAAATGTAGTTCCTTATCACCCTCCCCCTTGCACGCTAAGAGAGAGAGACAGCCTCCACACAACCCCCCCCCCCCCCCCCCCCCAAACAGAAAAAACATAACATCCATTCCTTCCTCTTCTCATGGTATTCCTAAACAGGCAGTGCCAACCTCCACTCAAATACCAAATATTGGGATCCCTCCTGCCCAGCACTCACGGTCATTGGCACCGAGCACACCATGAAGATGATGGTCATCAGGGTCAACAGAATGAGATGCTCCAGCTCCTCCTCTCCGGCCCCAAGAAGCCAGCCTCGGGCTCCCCCCCTTCTCAGGGACCCTCTCCGAGCCCTTTGCCCTTTCCTCATGTGGCACAGGCTCACCGTCACAGAGCCGTTGCAGATCAGTATGGCAAGGATGAGGAGACCCGTTAAGCTGGCGTAGAGGAGGGAAAATGCCAGAACTCCCTTATTCCAGCCACCGGGGACTGCCATCCTGATGAAGCACCAAGTTCCCGGGCAGTACTGTTTATGTTCTCCAACTCCCACCAAGGGCAAAGCACACAGTAGGGTGACCAGGACGTAGGTGGAGGGCAAGGCGGCCCGTGCAAGGTTCTGCCCTCCTCCGTGCTGGGCATATACGTAGGGATGGCTGATGGCCAGGCATCTCTCTAAAGCCATGAAGAAGAGGATCATCATGGAGGCCAGGTTGAAGAACGTCATGGCGAAGGCGAAGAAGTGGCAGAGTACGTTAGATCCCAGCGTTATGAGCGACGCTTGCTTGGCGTAGGAGACAAAAACCACGGGACTCAAGACGCAAGTGCCCAGCAGGTCAGTCACCGCCAAGCCCGTCACCAGGATACAAAACGGGGACGCGCGGGCTCTCCTCTCACGCCGGTGGACCCCCAAAACACCAAGCGCCAGCAGGTTGCCCACCACACCTGCAGCGAACATGAATGTGCTGATGGCCGGGTTTCCATTCTCGTGAACAGCCGTGGCGTTCTCGCAGGAGAGGGACATGATGGGTGAGATAAAGATGGTGGGGTGTCACCATGGGATGGCTGCAGTATCTGTCCCCTACTGCCTCTCGTTACCCCCTCTTCTCTTGCGCACACCCTTTTTTTCTTTGCTTCTCCCTCCCTCTCACTTACTCTCTCCTTTTTCCCCTTTACCCTCAGCTCCCCACCCACTTGATGTCCTTTTACAAGCTCGTGTTCAACATCTCTTCCTCTTTTCTATCTTTCACGTACCCCAGGCTCCTTTTCTTATCCTCCCTCATACTTTCTCATTCAAAGTTTCCCAGCAATATCTCTCTCTCTCTCTCTCTCTCTCTCTCTCTCTCCCCTTCTCTTTCTCTTCTTATTCTTCTGCCCCCCCAAACACCAGAGGACAAACCTCTCAACCCCCAGAAAAAATCCTCATTACCTTCCTGTGCGCTCTCTTTTCTAACACTCTATTCTCACTCTGCCTCCTGCATTCTCTGCACTTGACTCTCTCTCTTGTCCTGACTGTGATCTGTCAGCGCTCAGACCGACTGAGTAGAGAGAGAGCAAGGAGGGGGGGGGGGGGGTGGAGGAGGAGAGTGTTTCAGAGAGAGCAAGAGATTAGGACAGGAGAGACGGAGAGAATAAATTGGAGACCAAGGAAAGAGAGGGGAAAAGAGTTAGGTAGAGTGAACGAGAGGACTGGGGGGAGAGATGTACCAAAGCAGTGATAAGTCTGGAGATATTCCCTCCAGGGAGAATCTTTTAGTATGATATTCCACTTAGCTTAGAGAGCACTGGTTAGAGACTAGCTGGAGATCAAGCAGTCACATTGGTCACACTGTATCACATTGGATCCAGCATGTCATGTGTACCAGCAAATAAGTGTGTCTGTAATGAGGAGAACTATCTGTTCCCACCATCACTGGATATTTCACTTAGAGTTTTACCAGTCTGGTGTAAAAAGATTAGCTGAATTACTGGGACATGAGAAGCTGTGTGCAGCAGAGCTGACAGTCTTTCACCGGGGGAAACTGACTCTGTACAAGAACAGACAGCTTTCGTGATCGTTAGGAATCCCTGATTATCATCAAGCAGAACATGACAAATGGGCATTCTACAGACCTATGTTATATTACTGTCACTCTCAACACTGCCCTCCATATTCCATCAGTGTCTCTCTCAACACCACCCTCCATATTCCCTCAGTGTCTCTCTCAACACCACCCTCCATATCCCATCAGTGTCTCTCTCAACACTGCCCTCCATATTCCATCAGTGTCTCTTTCACCACCACCCTCCATATTCCATCAGTGTCTCTCTCAACACCGCCCTCCATATTCCACCAGTGTCTCTCTCAACACTGCCCTCCATATTCCATCAGTGTCTCTCTCAACACCGCCCTCCATATTCCATCAGTGTCTCTCTCAACACCACCCTCCATATTCCATCAGTGTCTCTTTCACCACCACCCTCCATATTCCATCAGTGTCTCTCTCAACACCGCCCTCCATATTCCATCAGTGTCTCTTTCACCACCACCTTCCACATCCACCAGGGTCATTCTTAGAACCATCTATAATATTGCACCAGGGTCCCTTTCAAAACCCTCCTTTAATCTATCACTAGGGTACCTCTCATTTGAACCTGTCTCACTCACCATCATCTTCAGTATTCCTCCAATGTCCCTCTCACCACCATACTTAATGTTCCACGAGTGGCCCCTTCGCAACCACCCTCGACATCCCAACACTATACCTCCCATCACCCTCCTCAGCATCCTGTCTCTTCTACCACAATCACCAATGTTATTACACGTGACCAACATGAGTAGCTTGGAAAGGGTCCTTGGTGGGCATGTGCAGATATCACCGAGAGGACAATGTGGGACACTTTTCGGTTAGGGACATTTATACTGATCACACTTTGTGTGTTGATAAGAGACCGAGGTGGTGAGGAAACACACAAACGAATGAACACGAACACAAGATAATACAGCCGGCTGTAAGGTGGGGGATGAAGAATAACAGAAACTAAAGTAAAAAGTCTCTTTTATAAAAGACAATTTCCCCCACGAACGATGCCCAGTAAAGTGACAGAACGATCCTCACCAGACAGGGAGAGATGTGAGATTATAAACTGGGATTAACGGAGGAGCAGAGGGAGGATGGAAGTTGTATGGGAGAACATGTCGCCATTGGTCTGTATTGTTTGTATTGCACGCTACATTAACTAAAAATAATCTCCAGCAAGTGATTCTGAAATAAGCTTTTATCGTTGCATTTCAAACGGACGGCCTGTGGGTTGAGGAAGGAAGTGATCGTTTGCACCAAACACTGCATAATTCCGGCCTTTGCAGCGGCAGCAGAACTCAGGCTGTTCCTGGCTGAGCATGTTGGGAGTTTTAGACCCTGCTCTTCGCTGTGTCTGCGCATTTGTGCATGTTGGGTTTTTTCCGACGAAGAATCTCCCAGATGGGGGTTAGGGAAAAAGTATGTCTTGAACCCTCACACGGACAGTGGACCCCAAATGGATAATCCATCTCCAGAACAGATTCCAGGGGGCAGGTGACGTGAGCAGGAGGGGGGGGGGGGGGGGGGAGATGAGGACCAGAGACAGTCTGTTTAGAGAGGAGCCCAGACAGAGGACATTATCATCTGTCTGTGTGTGTATATACATGTGTGTGTCTGTATACAGAAACCTACAGCATTATCCAGCACCGGCTCCCTGCCGAGCCCCTGTGACTGATTCATTTGTGTCGCTCAGCTCTCTGCACCCCATTCACTAAAAAGCTCTCTGGGGAATAGGTCAGTGGGGTCACCCTGTGCTGGAAGACATATAAGCAAATACAGTGGCTGTTTAGGACCCTCACATTGCCCAACTGAGAGAGTTAAGGAAGATTAGGCACCAGCGTTGTTCTACAGAGCTACCTAGACCTTGCCACAACTCTAGTGTCCTTCTACAGACTCTCTACCTATCGCTTCAAGTGCCCTGTACACCAATATAAGATGTTTGTGCAATCATTCTGTCTTCCTAGTGTGTGTCAGGACTGGCTCAGCTATGCCCATTTGCACATCATGGGTAGTTGCCCGTCGGAGCGGCAATCTAGGAAGCCAGGGACAGGGTCCCCATTTTAACAATAGGTGGATGTGAACCATTCACAACAAGGTTGACCTTCATTGCACATCCCCTTATGATCTGTGGGGTTTTGTCAAAACAGTGTTGTTGGCAGCTGGGAGCCTGTGTTTTATTTTTAAATCCACTACTTCCCTGTGTGAAAAAGAAAATGTCAAGCCAGCAATAATTCTACTTTATTGTTTTATGTTTAAAAAAAAAAAAAATTCTATCTTCCTCTGTGGAAATGTTTTTGTAAATGTGGAATAATCTAATTTAATTCTCCATTACTCTGCCTGCCACCTCTTTCCATCTACCCAAAGATTACGAAGATAAAGTAACAAGTTTTCTCATTATTTCTTACATGTTCTTGCACTCGGGATTTGCTCCAGCACCTAGATTTGCCCCAGCAGCCTGGACTTACCTCAGCGATCAGATGGCACCCAGAACTCACTGTAGTGCTGGAGCTATAACTTAGGATCCAAATTATACCTTCAACTGTCCATACATAAATATTCTGCAGGTGATCTCAGAGATCTGTTGTGATGTCAGAGTTACGTGATGACATCAGAGGTAATTGAGTGCAAATGGTCTTCCAAGCATATTGCATACTACAATTATTAAAGCACAAAGACGTCTGCAAACGTCTCCCATAGAAATACCATCTGCAACAACATCTCCCATAGATATATATTCAGAACTGAAAGCGTTAAAGATAAATTAGACTTTAAAGGAACTTCCTTTTAAAAAAAAAAAATGAATTAGAAACTCCATACTCATGACAGATACGTGGTTCCTGCTCGAAAACTTGTTGAGCTGAATATTGTGTCTGTGCAGCTGTATATAGTATCAACTCTTTCACCAGTGGTATACTTCTCCTCACACACAGCTTTCATGGCACAGATCTCCTTCATCTGCTCCCTCTCACATGCACAGATGATGCATGGATTGGAGACCTTATCTGGTGCCCCTGCCATGTCTGTAGTACAGTATTCTATACAAGGAGCAAGGAGGGGAGACCTGTGCTGCCACAGAAACAGATCTTCTGCTCCCTTCACTTCTGGGACTCAAGGCTCTGGACATAGTGGTTACTCCCCCCCTTCCATTTGTGCTCAATTTCTAGTTGGGGAGTATAAATGAGTGGTAGCAACCAAGGCCCCTTTAATAAAGAGGGGCCAAAATAATAACTGACTTTCATTCATGTGCTTTATTTATACAGTGTTTATTTGAGACGTTTTGGCCCTTATCTTCCAAGCATATTATTTCTGATTACACGATCACATTGAAGAGAAAGATAAGGCCGTGTGTCGGACAAAGGAACCGAACGCACAAGATACTCTCGAAAATAATAGTCATCTCTCCCCCAGGCAGTAGTAGGTAAAAAAAAAACTACCTCCCACTTGGCTTATTTACTATACGGGCGGCAGCTTCACCCGTATGTCTGAGCAGCCCATGTGTGGCAATAAACCTTGCAGACATAAGTGTCTATTTCCCTAATGAGTGAGTTGGCCGACTACACACAGGCAGGATTGATGACCTCCCTTTATAGGAACCATATGAAACATTTATTTTGTCTGATGTCAAATGTTTTGCATCAAGTGAAGTCCCATAAAATGAGAGATAATGTACAGTGAGCAACCGTCCGAGATGTCTGTGGGACGTGTTTAAATGTTTAAATCAATCAATCGATAAATCAATCACTTCCACAAAGTGGGGGGGGGGGGGGGGGGTTATGCTTAAAATTTGCACAATAACAGTGTATTTTTTTTTTTTTTGGAAAATTGTGTCGCCCACATCTTCTTAGGCGCGGAAAAATGCCTGTTAAACTCACTGGAGCAACAGAAAAGTGCGGAACCGTACACACGTGGCGCAACCCCCCGACCTTCATTTTATTTATTGCGGTAGTGCCACTGTAGCCATTTTGAAATGTATTCTTTTGGTTCGCCGCGGGAAGTAATTTAATGATCGTGAAAAAGAAGCGGGAAGCCCGTTCTGCTCGTGTTCTAAGTACAACCGTGAGGCTTCCATGTCCAGGAGTGTCCTAGTGCTTAGCCTTGCGCTATCAACTGTGCTAATCTCAGTTGCTAGTGTTCACACACACTACGAAAATATGACCTTTATATTCAAGTCCTTGGTGCGTTTAGGTTTTGTGCTGCCCTAGGCCTAAAAGTGGGACTCAGAAAAAGTGGCAAATAGTGGCACTACCCCTACGTTCACCAATGTTTAATGCTGACTGTGGGGGAAAATTGGGAGTTTGCTCTATATGTTCCAGTGTCATACCCCATATATAAAACATCAGCCACTAAAAAGAGCCTGCACAGCGATGGAGAACCTCCGCCAAATCCATTTTGGTGAAGGAACAGTTTGCTGCACAAAAATGTTTGGATTTTTTTAAAAAAAGTGGCTTAGAACATACAAAAGAGGTGATTGCGGATATATATATATATATTTTTTTACCCTTCTGAAACATTGATGTGGCGGAGTTTATATACAGTAAACTCACTACCTAAAAAAAAAAGTCATTTTCAGCAAATTAAAGTGATGAAACATCTTATTCTCTTCAGACCACACTAATGTGATCTCAGCTCCAGATTATAAAACTGTAACATCATGAAAATCTTTTTCAAGACAACAGAATTTAGTGATAACATTTTTATCCAATCCAAGTATTGTATTAAACTCTGCCTCATATGCTTTTCTTTTATCAGGAAAGTAATGCAATACAAAATGTTTAATTATTATACCTTTTGGCATTACACCTTTTCTCCATTAGCAAGGGTCAGATCACTGACACCCTGACCCAAGTTACCTAAAAGTGCCTCCCCCTCGCATGATCAAGCGTGTGAGATCACGGTGTTATGACAAGCGTGTGCATTGCGCAGCTTGTTTGTTTGTAACAGGGCTGCTGGAAGAGATCTCTCCCCCGCAGCCTGGATAATCAATAATTGGATATGTGTGTGTGTGTGTGTGTGTGTGTGTGTTAAATCTCCAGCTGGCCTCAGTCCAGGCAGGTAGTGGGTTACGTGAGTTCACCTCATCAGTGTCTGATATATGTGAAGGTCAGCTCTGAGAACAGGCACGCGAGAGCAACAGCTGCTGACCAGGAAGATCTGATACATCCCGTCAGCTTGCCTCACCTGGAGGAGGGATTTGCCGACTGATCCAGACCCTTTTTGCTCTAAAATTGCCCCACTTTCACATTAGTAAGCGAGACTTTAACTACGAGCGGAAAAGACATACGTTTTTCGGAAAACCATACAGATTGGTGTCAATGTGCAAAGTCTGCGCCGTTCCGTAACTTTTGATTTGCTCTGGCGCTCTTTGCAGCAGCGCAACCGATATAGGGGGTCATGTACTAAACAAGTGCAGTGGGGGGGAAGGGGGAAAGTAGGTAAAACATGAGTAAGGAGCAATTTGCGACTATTTGTAAAATTTTGCCCTTTTTCTCCTGATTTGCGCCTCCTCTGTTTATTTTTATTTAGAGTGCATTTTTCCGCTCGCGCTAATAAATTGTGATTAGATTTGCGCACGCTAAAGAGTTTTTGCGAATATTTTGTGAAAAATAATTCTTATTTGTCTGTGAAAATTACACCAGCTTTTAGCGAGAGCTATCAAAAGAGGTAGAAAAAATATTCGCACATTTGGCCGTTTTCATTCGCAGTTTTGCTCGTATGTACCATTGGAGTGTTTAATGTTTAGTATGTTGCAAAAGGAGCAAACAGCCGACTGTCTGAGTTCCACCATCTTTGTTTGATAAGTGAGCTTCATGCACATATTGCCATGTAATGCCAGGTATTTGTAACTTCATTATAACATGGCATTATAACATATGCATAATTAAGGTTTGAAAGACACATTTCATTTACATTGCTCCATATTTGTCAATATTGCCAGTGCCAGTCCTGTCACAAAAGGGGCGGAGCCTAACAAGTTAAGCGACCGGTTAGCATTAAGCTCCTGGCTACCCGGTACAGAGACCGGGGGTCTGGTCCCATTTTTAGACTGCGTATGTCTGCCAAATATATACAATCTATATATATATAAATGCAATGCTGCCTGGAAAAACTGCAACACACTGTGCATAGACAGTGTTACTGCCGGGACAGATCCCCCAAAAAAACAGGACTGTGCCAGGCAAATCAGGATTGTTGGCAACTATGCATGCTCCACTGCAAGTAGATTTCATGTGTGTCCAGAGGGAATTAATTAATGAAGCATGATGGCAAAACTACCTTGATTAACGAGGGTGTTTCCCTCTGAATGTATATGAACTATACATAGTGCAGGGCAGAATATAATAGGGGAGCAATGCATGATGACAGATCCATACATATCACTTTCTCTCAGACGTCACTGTCCCCGGATATAACACACTAACTCTCCGGGTCTTATCACTGGGAATAAACACACACCTCACATCTACACACCCTATAAATACACAGTTATCGGCTGGCACTCCAGAGGTGTGGTTATCCTCAGGACACATAGCCTTTTATGCAATACACACAACTGCATTGTCCCAGGTTAAAGGCCCGGCACGCAAGGCAAACATAGTACACATGCGCAGACTGCGTAGACAGATACCTGAGCCGTGCCACGCAGAATGCCACTCACTGTGGCTACTAGCCACGGCAGGCTGGAAATCTGACTTGGACTGGGAATATCCAGACATTGCTTTAGGAATCCGTGCAAAAGTCACTTGTGTCAGGCAGAAGTAGACTTCCGCCTGTATGAAACAGAACTGCAGCTCTGGCAGAGACGACAACTTGGAAATCTGACAAAGTATACATAAATGGCTTTTTAGAAGCCATTCAAAAGTAATTTTAAGCAGGCAGAACTAAACTTCTGCCTGACTAAAACCTTTTTGGGTGGGGGGAGAGGGTTGTATGCTATTCTGCTACATATTTTGAACTCGCAGCACTCCATGCTATATCAGGAACAAAACGTGTCAGGATGTATACAAATGTATCATTGTTGTTAGCTAGTGGTATGTATATTGCACCTTCATTTAATCTTTCCGACACTTGTTGCTGGTGTCCGTAGTGTACACATATGGCACTTTCACATGCTCAGAGTCCGTAGTGTACACATATAGCACTTTCACATGCACAGAGTCAGTGGTGTATTTTTTAATCCCCTGTCTTTCCGAAACTCTACCTCTGTCCCAAAAAGCAAGAGACAGACTGCACTCACAGCACTCAGACTGCATTCACTGCACTCGCAGCACCAGACAGCACTCAGACTGCACTCACAGCGCTCAGACTGCACTCACGGCGCTCAGACTGCACTCACGGCGCCCAGACTGCACTCACGGCGCTCAGACTGCACTCACGGCGCTCAGACTGCACTCACGGCGCCCAGACTGCACTCACGGTACTTGCCCCAGCACCACAATTTAAACCCAGGACATGCCCCTGCACCCACTTTGCACTCAGGACATACCCCAGCTCCCATATTTGCACTCACAGCACTTACCCCAATGGGGTCCAGATCTGCATTGCAAAGTGCTGCCCTTGTATAAGATGCTGCGCTGGGCACAGTACATCTTGCTAGGTGATGCATGTTCACAGAGATATGTGTTATAGTCATGTGCCTACAGCATGATGCCCATTTCACTAGTAATGCTTGCTGATGTGATCAGAGAAGTTATTGGACTTTTTTCTAAGGGGAAGGATACAATACTTTCATCCATTCATTACACTTATCTTGCTTCCCCACCCCTGTACTCTGTGGTTAGTTCTCTTGGTCTTTTAAGGGCACAGAAGTATCATGTTTTGTGTAATGTCATAATATGCTATCATTCTCTTACTTTTTCTCTCTGACATTTATTTGGGATTCTTCCCTTTCCCCTGTAGTCTGATTTCCTTGCATTTCCAGTTTTTTAAGTTATTATGATACTAGCTGTGCTGTTAGGGTTGCCACCCAGCCAGTGCTGTATTTACCGCGAGGCATCCTAGGCGGATGCCTAGGGCGGCAAATTTTGGGGGGCGGCAGCGCCCCCCAGCACTGAAAAAAAAAAAATTACAAAAATTTTTTTTTTTAAAAAGACCGTGCTTGCAGGCAGAGACAGAGGTGAGAAGTGATCAGAAGATCCCCCCTCACCATCACTCTGCCTGCCAGGCTGCACGGGGAGCCGAACAGGCAGCAGAGAGAAACCTCCGTGCTGCCTGTTCGGCTCCCCGTGCAGTGTGCCGACACGGAAGTGCCGACAGGTCACGTGACGGGCGCGCTGACGTCATACGGGCGCCAGGTCACGTGACCTGTCGGCACAATCGCCGGGAAGCCGAACAGGCAGCATGGAGGGACCATGCTGCCTGCCACTAGCCACCAAGGAAAGGTAAGTGCTGATGGTAGACTGTGTGTGTGTGTGTGTGTGTGTGTGTGATGGGAGTCAGAGTGTGTGTGATGGGAGACAGTGTGTGTGACTGAGTGTGATGGGAGTCAGAGTGTGTGTGATGGGAGACAGTGTGTGTGACTGAGTATGATGTGAGTCAGAGTGTGTGTGATGGGAGACAGTGTGTGTGACTGAGTGTGATGGGAGTCAGAGTGTGTGTGGTGGGAGACAGTGTGTGTGTGACTGAGTGTGATGGGAGTCAGAGTGTGTGTGATGGGAGACAGTGTGTGTGTGACTGAGTGTGATGGGAGTCGGAGTGTGTGTGATGGGAGACAGTGTGTGTGACTGAGTGTGATGGGAGTCTGAGTGTGTGTGATGGGAGACAGTGTGTGTGACTGAGTGTGATGGGAGTGTGTGTGTGATGGGAGTATGAGCTTGATGTGAGTCTAAATGATGGGGCATGTCTTAGGTGTGTAACGTGGGTGTGCAGCTTGGATAGGGGGGTGCCCGGATTTTGTCTGCCTAGGGCAGCACAAAATCAAGATACACCACTGCACCCAGCCGATGTTTTACCATCAGGCCTGTAAGAAATGGCTTGCCTCCAATGTTTTGTCTATAGGGGCAATAGCAAGGCAGGTATTTTTGTGGAAAACCCTAATTGCTGTTAATCTGTGAATCAATATGTAAGATCAGCCCTGTCCAGTCCACAGTGAAGACAGACTCTTGCCACCTGTAATTTAGCGTGTCACCTGCAGGATCAGGCTGTGTGGCCCTGTAAGTGCACACGTGGCTGTGGTGGCGGGGGTATACATGGAGCAGTGCTGGCCTTGGTATTTATGTCCTTGAGAATAATCCGTGACCTTGTGTCCTGAGACTCTCCACCTGGAGGGGTTTACAGGTGTCACTGACTTGTAAATTAGGTTGTTAGAGATGTCTAACCTTGCCCCTGCAGGGAACTACGTATCTCATGAATCCCAGTCAGCCATAAGGTAGACAGAGCATTATGGGATATTTAGTATATATCTAGCCAGCATTGGTGGGCACAGTGTGATGCACTGTACAAAGGAGAGGTTTTTATACCTATTGGATCCTAAAAAAAAAAAAAAAAAAAAAAACATTGATGTGTGTGTTTAATATGTATGCAGATGATGTTATTGGAGACACAAGTATCAATTATTGAGTAATAACTCTATGGTATTTTACCATGAAGGATACACTGAGACATTCTCTCATATCACTACTGATATGGAATGAGTTGGAATCAAATCTTCACCTCCGAGGATTGAACAGATTCTGCATTTGGTGCATTACCTCACTGAGCTATTCCACAAATTGACCAAACCATTCCACCAACAGACCCTAGCCATTCTACCAACTGACTGAGCCATTCAACCAACTGACCTAGCCATTCAACCAGCTGACCGAGCCATTCAACCAACTGACCGAGCCATTCCTCCAACTGACCAAGCTATTCCTCCAACTGACCAAGCCAATCCTCCAAATGATTGTGCCATTCCTCCAACTGACCAAGCCATTCCTCCAACTGACCAAGCCATTCCACCCACTGACCAAGCCATTCCACCAACTGACCAAGCCATTCCTCCAACTGACCGAGCCATTCCTCCAACTGACAGAGCCA
Source organism: Pelodytes ibericus (assembly GCA_036172795.1). Lineage (NCBI taxonomy): Eukaryota > Metazoa > Chordata > Amphibia > Anura > Pelodytidae > Pelodytes > Pelodytes ibericus. Next base: position 14,645,699 of record CM069861.1, read on the forward strand.
TTCCACCAACTGACTGAGCCATTCCTCCAACTGACCGAGCCATTCCTCCAACTGACAGAGCCATTCCACCAACTGACCAAGCCATTCCTCCAACTGACCAAGCCATTCCACCCACTGACCAAGCCATTCCACCAACTGACCAAGCCATTCCTCCAACTGACCGAGCCATTCCTCCAACTGATTTAGCCATTCCACCAAGTGACTGAGCCATTCAACCCACTAACTGAGCCATTCCTCCAAATGACCGATCCATTCTTCCAAATGACCGAGCCATTCCACCAACTGATGTAGCCAATCCACCAAGTGACTGAGACATTCCACCAACTGACCTAGCCATTCCTCCAACTGATTGAGCTATTCCACCAAGTGACCGAACCATTCAACCCACTGACAAATAGATAGTTCTGTCAGATCCAGAACCTGCAGTACATAGATCTACGGTGCAGATAGTAAAACAAAAAGTAAAGGGTCTTGGGGGAACATGGAGGATGATAATAAATAAAGAAAAGAAAATAGAGGATTAAAGAACAGCTCAGCAAATAATAATAATAATAATCCCAAGAGGAGAATCCATGGAATGTATGATTAAGTAGAGGAAAAAACTTATCTCTTAGTACTTTAATCCTAGAAGATAGCGCCACACATGCTAACATCCAAACAATCTGACCCTGGAAGTATACACAGGTGATCATACATGTTTATAAACACGCAAAGAACAACATCCTGAACATGGTCTGTACGCAGCTCGCCTTAAAGGGCAACTAAACTTTATTTATCACTTGTGCTTCTGATACAGAAATGCTCCAAAAAGCAAGGGTTAAAGAAAAAGAAGTTTAAAGGGACACAAAACATTTTTTCCCCTTGTTCTTCTAATATAGAAGCACAAGTGAAATGTCCATTGTCCCTAGTATGGGGATAAACTGGCGAGTACTTTTGAGAGTACGTTTGATAGTACCCGCCTCCAGTTTATCCTCTGACCGACGGCTGCCATGATTCCATAGGAAGCAGGCAGCTGTCTGGTCGGCGACCGGCTCTCTCTGCTAGCACCTTAACTAGGTACCCCCTGCTGATCCCATGCAAAAACGAGGGTCTCTCTCTGTGCTAGCAGCGAGAGACCCTTGCATTCCGAGCCCCTGCTCTGATTGGCTGTACGCGTGCTAACGTTTGTCAGTGTGCGACAACCAGGAACTGCTGTGTCTCGCGTGCGAGACACAGCAGATAGTAAACCCCCGTGTGTCTATTAAGAAACAATTCAGGTTTACTTACAAAGACCACGACATGTATTGTTTAACCCTTGCTTCCTTGAAGGAAGCAAGGGTTAAACAAGTTAGAATGTCCCTTTAATTGTCCTTTAATATCGCTCTTCAAATGCTCTCTTACCATTACCTAGCGTACAAATGTCAAAGTGGAGCAGTCACTATGGCCATGTCACCCCCCTCCTCTACATGGAATTTTGAGAGCTCAGTAAGGTACTTAATCCTCACACACAACCTTAAATGAGAATAAACAATAACTAAAAAGCTGGTAATTTGTTTATTTCGGCTTATTCTTGTTGTATAGCTTTAAGCTGTGGTTTAGATATGGGAAAAGCTTTGTTAAGTTTGTCTTCCTATCTGTGCGCCCCGAGGGAACCAAAGGTTAAAACTGGGTCCCCTTTCTCCAAGTAAACCCAACGAGTATCTGTAGTGATCCACATGGGTTTACGCTCAGCTGTGCCTCAGAGATGAGGCTGAGCTGGTGGAGAGGCTAGCCTGTGCTGACAGTGTGAATCCCCCTCGCAGTGCGAGGGTCTTTCTCTGCACTAACAGAGAATGTCGCGGACCTGGCCCCCAGTTTAGCCTCATGATAGGACCATTTTCCTTTGTGCTTCTATACAAGAAAAACAGGTGAAAAGAAAAGCATTGTTGGTCTTGAATTGTCTGAATAACCCCACTTCCTGCTGCCTGTGTACGTATCTTGGGGGATTTTATCTCAGTATCTGCTGTAGCAGAAGATTGTAGATGTTCTTTGCGGTAAGAGAGCGTAAAGTCAGATTACCCAGTATGATAACCTCAGGAATATTCTCCGTTTCTGTTTAAATATTTACCATATTTTAAGAAAGGACTGCTCCCTGGTTAATATAGTCCTTATAAATTTGACCCAGGATAACACGAAGCTTGTTATTCCCATGCTTACAAAAAACAATTCATTTCTGCCTGCAGTAGTTGCTTCATGATACAAAGCCTATCCTTCCACATCTGCAGCTTGCTGGAGGGAGCAGGAGGTCTGACACTCCAATGCCACAGATCTCTCCTCTTTTGCTCCATTTTCTGATAAATGTCCATCGTTGATAACATACGTTAATTCATAAAGTATTTTAAAACTGCCCGGGACTTGTGTTGATTCAGCAGTTTGTTTTTAATTTAAAAATAAATAAAATGATAGGAAAAAACATGTGCTTCCTGCCATTTGTCCTTGGGCACAGTGCGTTTAGGAGACTTCCTCTCTTCCCTCACCTGCACAGTGGAATTCTGAGACTTGATAAACTCAACCCAGGCAACCTCAGTCGCTCTCTCTACAGAAGGGGAAGGATGTAAAAAAAAATGTGATGTAATTCCAGGATAGCTCCATTGACAATAATAGCACAATTATCATATACCTATAACTAAGTAAATAGAAACAGCAGTGGCAAAGACAATAAACAAGGACATGAAAGCTCCTCTGCCAGCAAAACATTGTTTTTTTAGAATTTTGGGTCAGATTGAAACATAGAATGTGTCACCGGCAGATAAGAACCATTCGGTCCATCTAGTCTGCACAATTCCCTCAATACTTTTATTAGTCCCCAGTTCCCTATCTTATATCTAGGATAGCCTTGTGCCTATCCCACGCGTGCTTAAACCCCTTCACTGTGTTAACTTCTACCACTCCCGCTGGAAGAATATTCCATATATCCACTACCCTCTCAGTAAAGTGATTATGTCCTCTAGTTGTGGTAGTTTTTCTTCCTTTAAATATACTCTCTTCCTTTACTGTGTTGATTCCCTTTGTGTATATAAATGTTTCTATCATATCCCCCCTGTTACGTCTTTCCTCCAAGCTGTACATGTTAAGATGCTTTAACCTTTCCTGGTAAGTTTTATCCTTCAACCCATGAACCAGTTTAGTGGCCCTTCTCTGAACTCTCTCCAAAGCCCAACCCGCGCAACCCCCCAATGGCCACAGGAGGAGCCGGTGTTACTATTCAGTGAGCTAGTGACTGTAATAAACCACATATAGCACTGTCATCTTTGTTAATTGCCAGAGATGGAAAATAGGGAAGGGGAGAGTCTAACCTTCTTGCTCTTCATTTCTGCATTTTGTCAAATTGCCTAATGTGTTTGGAAATGTATACCTCATGCACTGGTTATCTATCTATCTATCTATCTATCTATCTATCTATCTATCTATCTGTCTGTCTGTCTGTCTGTCTGTCTGTCTGTCTGTCTGTCTGTCTGTCTGTCTGTCTGTCTATCTCAATTTTATTGTGCTTGCTTTTGCTAAGCAATTTGTTTGTGCTGCTTTATTATATTAGTGTCTGTCTGTCTATCTATATATATCCGTCTGTCCGAACCATAGTAAGTTCTTTACAATTGAGAAAACAGACCCCCCCGCATCGAATCAAAAATTAAGACAGGTCTACAAGTAACCCAAAAATGAATGACTAATAATTAATAGCTTCTGACAATATCTTCTGCTAGCCATTCAGTGATACTGTATAACTCCCATGGGTATATAGTTAGCCAGACACAGATGTATAGTTAACTCGACATAGACAGTGGTATAACATTGCTCCCATCAGTATATAGTTAACCAGACATGGCAGGTGGTATATTATATTTACTAGCCAGTAAATGACAGTAATTAAAATATGAATTGTAAGAAAAGTGATTATCAGTATATAGTAGTGGAACATGATAGCTACTATAAATATAAAAAATAGAAATGTACAGGGCACTTAAATATAATGCCACGTGCATATAATGTTCAACCCAAAGGAGGGTATCAGTCTAGTTATGTAGCATAAGCCTCCTGTATTTCAGCTTTATGTGCCTGCTCCAAGTGCGTCGTTACTGCTCTGCTGTCTGTCCTACTAATCTGTCTGTCTGTCTGTGTTTGTGGACAGCTTAAGTTTGGGGCTAGCATCACAGGAGGAAGGGAATGTGGCAGGCCAGATACTAGAGGAATGTTAAACACAGCCTTATTACACTCTGCCATTCCCGCGCTCATACAGTTACTCTCCCACTGCTATCTTGGTCCTGAGTCTCACACAGACTCATTGGCTTGGTGGGATTCATCTTCTGCTATTCTAGAAATGTTTGGGTCATTGGAGAAATGTTTTGGGAAGGCCTCTTTGCTCCACTATCAGGGAGAATGTGAGGAATGTAGTGTACGTCTGCCTGGGTGTAAGATGGGGTGATGGGACATAGTCATTAACTCACTAGTGCATGGCCACGCAGCCACGTCATGTACTAAGTGTCAAAAAAAGTCTACGTACTAAGCGTCAAAAAAGAGCACTGATCTTACCTATTGAGGTGCACACTGGATGCACCTTCCAGCGGGGCGGAGTCGTGTGAGTAAGCTTAATACAGACAGACACATCTACACATTAAATCCTAAGTACATTGATCTGTGACGGGGCAGGATTCCGTGGAGCTGGGGCTTGGAAGTCTTCACTCTGAACACTTTATGTCTGTTTTTATTATTTAAAGGGACTGTATCACCTAAACATTGTTTTTACTGTGAATGTAGAGAATTAAAAAAAAAAGATCTATACATTGTGTTGGTAAACTTGCACGCAAATGTCTAGAATAGGAGAAAAATGGGTTTTAAATGGGTCTGTGGAGTCTCCTGCTTATGACATCACATGTGGCACAGTATGCAAATGAACTGCATTTCAATGGGAAATGTGTAATTTGCATACCGGGCCACAGGTGATGTCATAAGCAGGAGACTCCACAGACCCATTTAAAACACATTTTTCTCCTGATTTAGCCATTTGCTGACAGTAAAAACACTGTTTAGGTGATACAGTTCCTTTAATTCCTCTATAAATTGATAATCTAAAATGTATATGCAAAATGTATCCTTGAAATTAGTTTTTTTTTTATATATGCTAGAAAATGGGGTAATCTAGAAGAAAAAGAAAAATATATAAATAGATATATTTAAAAAAAAATTTTTTTAAAAGGTTTGATACAAGGTGGGGTCATTCCTTTATCTTTCCAAGGTCGATAAAATGAATACCCTTAATCCGTGTATCCATAAGCTCCTCAGGACATCGTTTAAAAGGAGTGAATAAGTAAACAAACCTTTCCTGCATAAATACTTCATTATTTCATATATTTAATCTGAATGTATCTGTGCTTATTACATCCCCTTGTAGCTTGATATGCAAATTACACATTTTTCATTGAAAAGCAGTTCATTTGCATACCAAGCCATCACTGATGTCATAGACACAAGACACTACAGACACCTTTAAAACACATTTTTCCTCTTATTTTAGGCATTTGCTTGCATTTTGCTAACACAATGTATAGCTCATGTTATAGAATGTTTTCATTCTCTACATTTTTAGTGTAAGCAATATTGAGGTTGCCGTAGTCTCTTTAAGTACCAAACTGTAACACAGACAGCTGTACCATCCCATGGCAACACTAACAGACTATAAATTAACTAAATACAACATTACCAGATCATAACACTGATTACCAGATCATAACACTGACACCAGCAAGCAGTAACCTGGATTCTCCTTGCATACAGACACACAGATACATATATATATAGATATGTGAACAGCCAAAAAAGTAAACGGAGAGATACATTGTTAAAACAACATCTATAAATGCAATAAATATATATGCAACCAAAGGGAAACAAAATTTTGTGAACAATTTTATTTAAAACAAAAAACGTTAGAATGGGAGGAAAAATAGTGCGGGGGGGCTCAGAAATTGTTTTTGCCTCAGGGGTCTTGTTCAGCTGCTGCCCCTTTTGCCAATGATGAGAATAGTGTGAGGCAGGGTAAAAAGAGATGCTAGGCCGCAACCTCCTGAGAGTTATTTTAGTGTACTTCAGCCTTACGATGCACTCAAATTGTTTATGGGTCAGATTTGGCTTTCGGAACATGCCCTCCCATTCTCTCCAACTTGTGTTTCTAAAAAAGTTTGAAAAATCCTGACTTTTTAAAAAAAAAAACATTTAAATCAGGCACTGGTCTGTGAGGTCTGGAAACAGTCTCTAGAATTTGGCTGCGAAGTCATGAAACAATGTCGTATGTTTGTATTGCTGTCTATGGTTTTGTAATATATCATCACAAGCTGAATCCAGCAGCTTCTGTCGCTGAGACTATACTGGGTAAAGAATGGGGCCTCCTGTGAGTGCCGGCATCAACCTACATATCCACGTCCAGTGCCTGCCACGTGTTGGGGCCAGCAGACACGCACACAGGATATCACACGTACGATGGGAGAGGAACATACTAGACAAACAGATTGACACTAAAAGCTTCCTGGCTATCTGTATATACAGTGCAGGGGAGCGGAAATGGCTTGAATGAAAGCGGTATAAAGAGAGGAAACGAGCTGGGGACCAGAACATGGTGGGGAACGAACGGAGAGAGATAAAGGGAGACAAGTGGGGCGATGGGGCAAGGGGGGGAGGGGGGGGGGGGGGGAGACACAAACATACCACAAGTGTAAGTCAGAGACTGTGAAAGCAGTCAGACATTGATAAAAAGATAAGGATAGATACATAGAAGGAGAAAGGCTGCTACAGTCAGGGAAATATATATTGGATTATTTAGAAAATCTCTTGCACATAAAGTGTCACAAAGTGAAAAAAAGGTGTTTACACTGCCATGTGTGCAAAATGCTAGTGCCGCTGCTAGGATGGATTTGTTGGAGGTTGTCTATCACTCTTTGGCAGAAGCATGTTGTGTTATACTGAGCTGCACACAGGGATAATGGCATCTCTTTTATACCTGAGCGCCATAATGGACTATATCTGAATAGGACATGCTGGGGCTGGGGCTCCTTACAGAACTAGTAGTCTGGGGCCCCCTCCCCCCAACTCCATTTCTCCTTCACTCCTTTTGGTATTGCCCCCATATCACTTGCCATAGCACCACCTTGCAGCACCCATAGCCCTTGAAACAGCACACAGCTTGCCCCCACATGTCTTGCTAGAGCTCCAAGATTGCATTTACAGGTCCTGCCACAGCACCTAGATTGCAAAAACCATTCATTAAAAACTTTCTGGTGAATAATAGATCTGTGTCAATATTGCTCACATGGGACTGGTTTCTGACCCCCTTTTTCAACTTCAGATGCCTTGCCTAGATATATCGAGTTCTAGAGCTCCTTCCTCTTCTGGGTCTTCTCCCCCTTCTGGGTCCCCAGGTGTACGTCAGACATGAGTGATGTGAGGATGGATGATGTTGGGGTTTTTCCTTTCTTTTCTTCTGCTCTTCTTTTACTGTATTTGTTTTACCTCTCCATGGGCATGAAGTTCAATGGAATAATCGTTCTGCCTCATTTTTTTTTTCATCTCTTTGTCACGTATCTATGGTTCTTCGTATGTACCGTTGTAAGTTTTTTTTTATATTCGTATGATTAATGTAGTAAAAATGAAAAAGAAAAAAAAAACGAATAAAAAAAAAATAAAGAAAAAATTAAAATGCCGAGTTGGAAAGACAGGTAAATTGGAGCTGGTAAATGTTCCGATCTCGGCTATTTTGGCCTGATTTTTGCAGATCACTGCAGGTTTTGTACATATTAGTGAGCAGACTGCCAGTTACACATTAATCAGCCTGTCACTGACACAGTTACAACAACCTAGATGGCTGTATAGTGAATAGATTGATTGCTCTGGATACGCAGACCCTGGTTAAAGGTTAGATAATAACCAATACATCTGAAGCTGTGTGTCGCCATGCTGTGTAACAAAGCCACACTGCCCTAGAGAAGCATTTCCTCTGACACACAATGCAAATCCCACGAGGGACAAATATTTCCCAAAGATAATAAGATCTTCCAGCACAAGATCAAGCAGGAAAAACCGTGCAGGAGCGGCAGCCAGGGAGGCAGCTAGGGTGGCAGCTAGGAGTGGCAGCCAGGGTGGCAGCCAGGAGCGGCAGCCATGGTGGCAGCCAGGAGCGGCAGCCAGGGTGGCAGCTAGGGTGGCAGCCAGGAGCGGCAGCCAGGGTGGCAGCCAGGAGCGGCAGCCAGGGTGGCAGCTAGGGTGGCAGCCAGGAGCGGCAGCCAGGAGCAGCAGCCAGGGTGGCAGCCAGGAGCAGCAGCCAGGGTGGCAACCAGGAGCAGCAGCCAGGGTGGCAGCCAGGAGCGGCAGCCAGGGTGGCATCCAGGAGCGGCAGCCAGGGTGGCATCCAGGAGCGGCAGCCAGGGTGGCAGCAAAACATGGAAACAAACTGCAGTTATATAAAAATAGAGACATAGCACCATGTCTAATCTATAAATCTATATCCCCGGCACGAGAAAGGAAAATAGAATTATAAGGTTTGGTGGTCAGGGCCGGCGGGGTACAAAGGGGTGCGGCATTGAATAATGTAGAAAAAGAATAAAACTAATAAGGAATGGGGAGACTGGATCTGTGCAGTTCATTCATTTAATTTAATAGACAAATATGAAAAAAATCCTCAGATTGGCATTAATCACATTAGCCTTCTTATCACAGTAAATGTGTTTTGTTTTTTCTTTAAATCCCATATTGTGGAACAAGCTGCTAGACTATGCACTGTTGTCTACATTGTTTGTGCATATTTGAGCAGGGGGGGTAGGGGGGTTTCGGGAAACGAATGTCCCTTCCATTGCCTGATCTTTGTGTATGTGCAGCACTCATGTACTGGCACTGATGGGCTAAGTCTTGACATGCATAGGTGATATCCAATCGTGTGTGCGTGTCTCTGATGTCATCAATGCGCATCTCTGATGTCATGTACTTTTTTTTTTTAAAAAATGGGTTTCCCCATGTGTGAGGATATTTTACCAAGTTGTTATACCTGCTTCTCCATTAAAAATTGTGTTAAAACCTGGATGAGTAACTGTCCACCCCACTGAGTGAGGAGTGGGGGAAATAACACCCCAAATCTCCCATGGCTCCTATGGAAGGTTCTTAAGTTTCCAAAAATGATTATGTTTTTCTAGAATATATTTTGAAGCTGCTGCAAAATGTCTCCCTTCCCTTAGCACAGAAAATATTAGATAATGTTAGATATTCGAGATATTGTCATTGAGATCACATTCACCTCCATTCACCTACTCTAATCTCCGTTCACTGGCTTTAGATCATTCAAAGTCATGTGCACCTAGAGTACCTACAGGGAAAGGAGTTACATTTTAGTGCAGTGATGGAGAAACTATGGCACAGGTGCCACAAGCAATGCAGTATTTACCGCGCGGTATCCTAGGCGGATGCCTAGGGTAGCACATTTCGGGGGGAGGCAGCGCCACCCAATAGTGAAAAAAACCCCAAGAAAAAAACGCACGGCAGCCTGATCGCGAAGATTGGGCTGCCCGTGAGTTTTTTTTCTTAGGGGGCGGGGTGATGACAGGTCACGTGACCTGGCGCCCGTCTGACGTCAGAGCGCCGGGTCACGTGACCTGTCATCACACCATCCCCTAACTATCTACACTCACCGCCGGGAGCCTTGCTCCAGGCTGACACCATGCTGCCTGCCACTAGCCACCAGGAATCAGGGTAAGTCCTGGTGTCAAGGGGCATGTAATGGGGGTAATGTGGCATGTAATGAGGGTGATGGGGCATGTAATGATGGTGATGGGGCATGTAATGGGGGTGATGGAGGCATGTAATGAGGGTGATGGGGGCATGTAATGGGGGTGATGGGGGCATGTAATGGGGTGATGAGGGCATGTAATGGGGGTGATGGGGGCATGTAATGGGGGTGATGGGGGCCATGTAATGGGGTGATGAGGGCATGTAATGGGGGTGATGGGGGCATGTAATGGGAGTGATGGGGCATGTAATGGAGGTGATGAGAACATGTAATTGGGGTGATGGAGGCATGTGATGGAGTCATGTAATGGGGTGATGGGGTCATGTAATGGGGTGGTGTGCATTATGGGGCATGTCGTGCGCGGGTAGGGGGGTGCCCGAATATTGTCTGCCTAGGGCAGCACAAAACAAAGATACACAACTGACCACAAGTGGCAATCGGAGAACGCTGAGGAGGCACCCAGCCTTTACCTAAAATATCACCCTCAGTTATGGAAGATCCAGTAAATATTATGATATAAAGAAATTATAGGAATGAGCAGAATGGCTGATACTGATGGGCAAAAAAATGGCTGAAATGAGAGAGTGCTTTGAGGGCATCTTTGCTTCCGCCAGAAGTTTGGCCACTCACGATCAAATATGTTCCCCCATCACTGTTTTAGCGTGTTACACACCTACCTTGGGATGGTTCACAATTTCCTTACCTCATTTGCGAAATGTGCGTTACTATTAGAAAGGTGGGCAAATCATGAGTTAAAGACTTTTTACTTTGGCTCCTCCCACCACGCACACTTCTCATCCTCCCTTTCATCCTAATTAATACGTACCTTTCACCTAATGCAAACGCACTGTGGAGGAGGGACTGCGGCTACAATAAAAAAACATCTTTCATCCCATGATATACACATTTCCAAGCATTTTTTGGGCTGTCTTTCAAAATTCCTCTTATTTTCAGGCAATCAATCAATTTATCATCTACCACGGAACAGAGAATAAGGTGCACATCCCTTCTTTGTAAACTGTTTGACTATATTTATTCATTTATTCATGAGGCCTATACGCAAATAACAACTGTATGAAAATAATTTTAATTATTACACTGAAGATATTTTTATAACTGTTAAGTTATGTTTAAGTGAAAGATTGCATCAAGTGTATTCATTTTTAAATAAAATGAATGAAAGAATAGAAATTAAGCCTTTTTCAGGGGGCGGACATGTTTAGAATCTTGGTTCACATCTTTGGTCAGATGAAGAATTGATCCAAGATTCTAAAAAACATGGCCGCACCATGATATAGAGAATAGTTGGCCTGCTTGGTTGATGTCCGTTATCTTTCTACTTATGTCAATCTATATTATTGGCAATTTCTACTGTGGGTGTTTAATAACGTTTTTCTAGGATGAACGCATTACAATAATAATAATATAATAATAAAATGACTACATTTACATAATTACTGTTAATGCGTTAAAACGCGGTTGGAATTATATCCTGAATCCATCTCACAAGAAAGCACATGTAGAGAAGATAAAATATTTATATAAAATTCATGCAACTTCCTTATCTCCTTATAGCCGGACTGTAGCAGGAGACCTGTTGGTACCTTCTATGGTCAATGACCATGAGAATTCTAGCTGGTAAGTGAGGGTGTAAAGGGAAAGGATGCTGAATGTGGGTCCTCGGGAATAGGGTAAAATGTTGCTTACAATCCTTTAATGACACTTGAATTGGCTGATACAGGCACAGAAGCAGGACAATGGCCAGTAGTGTATCTTCCACAAGGCAAACAAGGCACTCCCCTAGGGCGACACAAAACCAAGGTACACCACTGACAATGGCTGGGGTAAATTAGGTGTTTGATCATGGTTATTACCTTGAGGTAAGATAATGCAGTCATTTGCATGTCTCATTTGTGGCCGATTAGTAGGAATCTGTTCCAGTTGTGCAAGGACGATCATGCATGATGGGATTTGCAGTCCACAGCACTTGGTAGGTCTGCATTGTGATAACATATGGCAATGATTCCACCCAGTGGCAGGGAAGAGAACTGCAGGAGATAAAAAGCCCTCCTCTCTTTTCTATTAATTTCTCTCATTCGTTATGTATAAAGTAGGTAATAAAACAAAATCACAAATTGATATCATGGGTGAGACCATACCACACCTGATGTATAGATTCTCAATCAAGTTTAATGCATGCAAAGCACTTTTCAAACTAAATTCACCTTTATTAATAAAGGAATAGTCTAGTACCCAAACACAATTTGGTGCAATATGAAGATCACTGCTTGTATAGTGCACACTTTTATCCCTCTGTGATTTGATGCAGGCATTCTGTATAAATCACATTTGTAACATTTGACTCAAGCCCTCCCCAGTGAATACGGTGTGGCAGCACTGACTATATAGACACTGAGCATATAAAGTTGTGTTTCATTTAAACACTTCCTCTGCTCCTCAAATTGAATACATTGTGTGGACTCTAAGTGACCTTGCTCTTCTACACTGTAGGATCGATTAACAGTGTAACACACTGATGACATCACTAAAGAGACAGAAAATTCCATTTAATTGAATGAAATTATTCTCATTGGTTCACATTTACTCAGCTAGTGTGGGCAGTCCTGGTGTTTTGCAAACTGCTGTCATTTCACAATTTCATCTAGCTGTAAGTATTTTATATTTTAAGCAATTCAAAATGTAAAACATGCATTTTAAAGTACTTTTAAAGCACATTAATATGCATTAATATTTGTAAGATGCATTTTGGGCTCTAGACAGCCCCTTCAATGGGACTGCAAGCTAATGCCTAAATTGTGATGTAATAAACCGGAGATTCCATAGACACATTTAAAACACATTTTTAGTGTTTAGTGTAATTTAGGCATTTGCTTGCAATCCTGCTAACACAATGTATAGATCATTTTCAATCATTTTTATTCTCTACATGCACAGTAAAAACAATATTTAGGTGATTCAGCCCCTTTAGGACTATAGAAAGGAAACTATTTAAAAGACTTCTCATTTCTAAAAAAGAATGACAGGTAGAGTTTTTACAGAAAGTAAAGGGTTTGCATGAGGGTTTCCCAAAATTGGCAGACATAGATGATTAACTGAGAATCCTTCCCATAAAACCTATCAATCTCTAATTACACCCCTGTCTGAAGACCCAGACAGCAGCTCACATATATAACCAAAGTGGATGAATAAAAATGGAGGGGTGAGAGCAATTCCCCTCGAGATTATATTTCACTGGCCATCTTTTTTCTATTAACGAGCAAGGGGCCTGCATGCTTTTAGATTAGTGGTTAGCATTTTATTTTTTTTAAGCGTGCTTTTTAAAAAGTCATTTAAAAAAAGAAAAGAAAAAAAAAATTTCCACTTTTTAAAATTGTAATTTTAAATGATTTATTTTGAACTTTTCCCCCCAGACTGTACAAGCTCAGATGGAGTATGACTAGTAAATCTGTAGCTCCTAAGTCTATGTCATATTATAATTTCTAACATCCATGGCTTGCGCAGTGCTATTCAATAACAGCTGAAAAAGCAATGGGTGGATGATGGATAAGCCATTTTAGGGTTTATTTCAGGGTGCATAGGTTCCCCACCATCTCCTGAAGAAGATAATACGTTTTTGAGCTACCTCTGGAGTGGGGGCGACTTGGCTTCCTACACAGCGGCGGTTATGTGTATAGATCGCGCACATAGATATTATGGGAAGATTTTTTTTAAAAAGGGCAATTTCCAATATATTATATATACAGATGAGTCTTTTTTTTTTTTTAATCAATGCGCAGGAATTGTGTTTGGAGGAATTGGATCCACCATGTTCACCGAAAATTCCCAAATAGAGATTACTCCGACCTTTCGTCGTGAGTTATATTGGCGCATGTGCTGGTGGTGCCATATCTGGATGTGCACCGTGTGTACATATATCCACCGGTATTCTATTAAAGGACAACTGTAACAAAAAAGGAACTTATGTTTAATTGTAAGATTGTATCAAGAGTAGATGATTTATTAAGAAATTATTTAATGAAAGAATACAAATAAAGTTCCTTATTGAGCCTTCGTTACTCCATATAGTTCTCTCAGGGGGCAGACATCTTGTTTAGAATCTTGGGTCAGATCTTCACTCACCTTGGTTCAGATAAACAAAGATCTGACCAAAGATTCCAAACAAAATGTCTGCCTCCTGGTGGAGCTATATGGGGTAAAGATGGCTCAATAAGGTACTTTATTTGTATTCTTTCATTAAAGCATTTCTATATAAAATGCCTACTTTGGATGCCATCTTTCAATTAAACAGAACTTTAATATTTGCTACAGTTGTCCTTTAAGCAAGCAATGCTGCCTGACCGACGCTCTCTGTAGACTGAGTGTGTTTAGTGCACATTGATCTGTAGGATACCAGGCTGAAGATCTCAAAGTCCTGAGATTATTCTATCCTCTCCCAGGCTCTGCAGACTCGGATCCCCTTCTCTCTGTTATTGTTCCCTTTCCTTTTGTTGCCCCGTCTCCGTGTCCCCCTGTGTGCCCCACTTACCTCCATGTATGATGATGGTACCGATGCACTCTGGTGGATCCTGTGCCATAAGTTCACCATCCCTGGTCTAGTGAAAGCAAACCGTGAGCAATAGCGGGCACTTTAAAAGGTTATTATTGTGTTCCACGTTTCTATCTTCTATGAAGGGATGGTTTTGGAAGGGGCAGCTAGTCATATTTATTCAGAAGAAGTGTTTATACTGGAGTTATACCCACCAAGCCTGAAGTGAGCTAATGGAGGAATCTGGTCTCATCGTTGCAGGTTCAATTCCTGGCAGGGTTGACTCTGCCCTTCATACTCCGGAGAAGAACCCGAGAGACTCTCTCAGTGTACCTTTCCTCATGATATCTGTCCAGACAATTAGTTATTTTCCTCCAGGAATCATTATTTAGCTACTAACCTCACTCAGAGAGACACATCTGTGACGAAATGACTGTCTGCCCCTACAATGGAAAAGACGTGGGTTCATCTCTTTCCGAACCCCCGGGGGCCCGGGGACATATTGACAGCTAAACCTGTGCCTGGCCCCACGTTTAATGAGATCTCCAGACAGAATCAGGTCGGATTGCTGGGGGGAAAAAATCATCTCCGGGAAGCACACACCTCCACGTTAATATTACTATCCGCAGAGGGCCCATGTCTCTTACCGTCCAGGCAGATATGAATTCAAATTGACAGTAATATATACACCAGCCGCAACAAAGCAGTCATTCTAATTAATGTTCAGGAAAGTGAGTAACCCTGTCTACCTGCTATTACCATTATCAGCCACCAGGGACTGTCACGGACGTTATACACAGAATAGGAGCCACCCAGCCACTGTATCACTAGCAGGC
Organism: Pelodytes ibericus; assembly: GCA_036172795.1. Lineage (NCBI taxonomy): Eukaryota > Metazoa > Chordata > Amphibia > Anura > Pelodytidae > Pelodytes > Pelodytes ibericus. The sequence continues at coordinate 14,660,859 of CM069861.1, forward strand.
CACTAAGAACGTGTCCCGAGACCAATGTTAAAGGGACGGTGTCAAACCAAACAATGCATTTGCTGTGAATGTAGAGAATAAACTATGATGAAAAATGAGCTATACATTGTGTCGGCAGAACTGCAAGCAAATGCATAATATAAAAGAAAAATGTGTTTTCAATGTGCCTCTTTGTCTCCTGCTTATGACATCACTTTGTGGCTTGATATGCAAATGACACATTTCCTATAGAAAATGAATTTGCATACCATGCCGCAGGTGATGTCATACACAGGAGACTCCACAGACACATTGTTTCTCTTTTTGTTTGCGTTTGCTTGCAGTTCTACTAACACAACGTATAGATATTGTTATTATTATTACTTTTTTTTGGTGGTGCTTACTTTATTTGGGGGGGGGCATACATTATTTGGGGGTGCTTACTTTATTTGGGGGGCATACATTATTTGGGGGGTGCTTACTTTATTTGGGGGGTGCTTACTTTATTTGGGGAGGGTGTACTTACTTTATTTGGGGGGCATACATTATTTGGGGGGTGCTTACTTTATTTGGGGGGGGTTACTTTATTTGGGGAGGGTGTACTTTCTTTATTTGGGGGCATACATTATTTGGGGGGGTGCTTACTTTATTTGGGGGGGTGCTTATTTTATTTGGGGAGGGTGTACTTACTTTATTTGGGGGGGTGCTTACTTTATTTGGGGGCATACATTATTTGTGGGGTGCTTACTTTATTTGGGGGCATACATTATTTGTGGGGTGCTTACTTTATTTGGGGGCATACATTATTTGGGGGGTGCTTACTTTATTTGGGGGGGCTTACTTTATTTGGGGGCATACATTATTTGTGGGGTGCTTACTTTATTTGGGGGTGCTTACAGTATTTGGGGAGGTGCTTACTTTATTTGGGGGGGTGCTTACTTTATTTGGGGGCATACATTATTTGGGGGGTGCTTACTTTATTTGGGGGGTGCTTACTTTATTTGGGGGGGTGCTTACTTTATTTGGGGGCATACATTATTTGGGGGGTGCTTACTTTATTTGGGGGCATACATTATTTGGGGAGGTGCTTACTTTATTTGGGGGGGTGCTTACTTTATTTGGGGGCATACATTATTTGGGGGGTGCTTACTTTATTTGGGGGGGTGCTTACTTTATTTGGGGGCATACATTATTTGGGGGGGTGCTTACTTTATTTCGGGGGATGCTTACTTTATTTGAGGGCATACATTATTTGGGGAGGTGCTTACGTTATTTGGGGGGGTGCTTACTTTATTTGGGGGCATACATTATTTGGGGAGGTGCTTACTTTATTTAGGGGGGTGCTTACTTTATTTGGGGGCATACATTATTTGGGGGGTGCTTACTTTATTTAGGGGGGTGCTTACTTTATTTGGGGGCATACATTATTTGGGGAGGTGCTTACTTTATTTAGGGGGGTGCTTACTTTATTTGGGGGCATACATTATTTGGGGGGTGCTTACTTTATTTGGGGGGTGCTTACTTTATTTGGGGGGTGCTTACTTTATTTGGGGGCATACATTATTTGTGGGGGTGCTTACTTTATTTGGGGGGGTGCTTACTTTATTTGGGGGCATACATTATTTGGGGGGGGTGCTTACTTTATTTGGGGGCATACATTATTTGGGGGGGTGGGTGCTTACTTTATTTGGGGAGGGGGTACTTATTTTATTTCATTATTTCTGCCAGGGACTATGAATGTTACATCCGAATTGCACTGATGACAGTTGTGTTGGCAATGCAGTTTGGCAGGTACCTGAATGGTGAATGTTTTCGCCCATAGGGGATTGAGGCTTCCATGTAGTTCCTATTGATTATGCTTCCGTTTTAAAGCTGCAGTCACGCACAGTTCGGGCATCCTACAGAATCACATTCACCACACAGGCTGGGTCAGAAATGCAATTCGGATGCCACGTTCGGCCCCCTGGTTCATTTGTGCTGGCGACACCACTGAGCCAAGTGTCAGGAATGAAAGTAGGAGGGGCTAGGGTCTTTATGAATCAAATAAAGTATACAGTAAGCCCCCTCTCCCCCCCCCAAAAAAAAAAAAAGTTTAATTAATTATTGACTCAAAAAAAAAGTTTAGATGTCCTTTAGGAGTTCCCCAGAGATCACTGCCATCTCAGTATTTAATGACCTCCCCTATTTATATCAGCACAGGTAGGAGGATGGTTTGCAGGTACAGTGCTGCACATCCTTTATGCTGACCCCCAGTGTGCCAGAGATATCTCCCCTGCAGAGCAGTACAGCGGACCAAGGCATTGGCTAACGAGTACTATTGCCTATTAAATGAACTATGGGTAATTGATTGTGATACATCAGAGCTGATCTAAGCAAACGTTTATTCACTAAACAGTGAGCGTTAGAAAAAAAACACGGTTTTGACCAGAATTTTTCAACTTATTGGTTAGTGAGTTCGGAAAAGGTTTTGAACTCGGCACTATACGTCTGAGCTGGGCCTTTCAAGCTGCTTATAGCGCCACCTAGCAGGGAAGTCATGTCAGTTCACACAAGAAAAATCAACTAAAACAACAGGTATAAAACAGGCCTCAAAACATCTGGCACTCCAGAAAGTGTGGACTACAACTCTGATGATGCACAGCCCGCTTGGCCATAGCAGTTGCTGTGTTTTAAGAATATCTACACTCGATACAAAGCAGTTTTATCTGTTTTCTTTCAAACATTCTGTATCATCGTAAGATTTCATTAAATATTTTATTAGACCGGACGACTGTCCAAGTATACGGGTCACAACAGAGGTCAGAAAGAGGTCAAGACGGAGAAAGGTCAAAGGCGGGTTTATGCAAGATGTCAATAAGAGTGCTGCTGCTTCTTGGATGGTCTGTAACAAGGTGCAAAAGGAGTTCTCAAATTGGAAACATTGATTAAAGTCCATTTATTAGGCACTTGTTTTCCTTTAACTCCAGCCAGGTGCCTCTGCCGAGCTTTCAGAGAGGGCCAGGCCTCAAAATGAACATTGCAGGCCTGGGAACGTCCCCCTGGTTCTTCAACAAAGATACAAATCCAGGTTCCAGCAGCTAAAAACCAGGAAAATGAATTCCCATTGGTGTAAATCCAGGGTGTCACTGACACTCTTATTGCTTCTCCTTGGTGTAGACAATGGTGGAGGGTTAGCAAACATTGCAGATGTTACATGCAGGGGGTTAGGGTGGGACAGGTTACATAGAAAGGGTTACAAGCCACCCTGAAGGTTACATGAAGGTCGAGCAGGTTCTGAGATGGGATATAGGAGGTTAGGAGCTCAGAGAGGTACATGCAGGAGAGGGATGAGGTGTTCAGGGGGCAGTAAGGAGTTTGCAAGGTGAAATTATGAGGAGATGGGAAGATTACATGCGGGAACTAATGGAGAAAGCAGGTAGATCTGTTCAGCGGGGCCACAGGTCAGAGAACAGTGCAAAACAGATGTTTATCTTTGAATGGATTCTCTGCCGATGGGACCGGAGAGACCAAGGGATCGGAGAGAGAGTGAGACTGACAGAACGAGAGGATCTCTGAGACCACCAGAGAAACCTGAGACATCAACAGAAAGAAGAAAAGTGAGAATGAGATTAGCACAGTTATTATTGGACTGTCTAGACTAGGGGAGAATATATTGGATCATGCAGAATTAGAGCACCATTCAAATTACACTTGGGATAATCAGGGTTTACTCCATACTTAAAGGGACACTCCAACCAAAAAATGAAAAGGTTTTATTTTTTTTAATTTTGCATTGTTGATTTCAGATATGTCTTTTGCTTTTTGCTTTCATTATGTGAGTTTATTTAATAAAATAGGTAACTAAACAAGTGTGATTGGGCACCGCTATTCTGTGAAATATAGTGTTTTTGGGTGCCACCCCCTAGTTACGTTACAGCACTAGTATCTCACTTTGGGGCTGGGGACACAGAATGCAGTCTATACGTCAGAATTCTGACCACAGACTTGCATTGAATGGGAGGGTAATGTAACTATTACATCACAAGGGGGAATCGTTATGATCCTGTTTGATCAGGTCAGTCTCCTCTCTTTGTGTAGGAAGGCAAAAAAGTTGTACACAGCCACCTAGTCCTGCCCACTATGATACACAGGAGCCAGTAAGAGAGCAGGGGAGTTTCTCATGACATCATCATGCAGGCTTTGGCCACAGTTGTAAAGTGAGACTGGCTGGAAGATTTGGGATGATTTAGGTTGCATCATGGGAATTATTCACAAAATGGATCCAGGAGATAAACACCTAATTTAATTTTCCTTTTATATGCAATTAATTAAATCATATTAAAAAAAAAACAGTGGCATAAGATTTATATATGTGTTTGTTTTAAATGACCAGGTTATCTAGTTACATAAGTACATCTTACATCTTACGTAAGTGGTAGTGTCCCTTTAAGTTTAGCTCAGAGTGCACTAGAATATGTACAACAGTGATGGAACTTGGCAATTTCCAGTTTTATTGCTTCAGGGAGGCTACACTTTATATGAGACAGGGGGCTACCATTAGTGTATTCTCACCTGTCCATTTTCTGGTCAGTGACCATGAAGTTCCTCCCCTTTTATAGACCATCAGTTTTAAAATGCTGGGGGGTCACCGACCAGGTGACGGAATGTTTAGCAGGCTGAGTACTTCCTACTAGCACTGTTTTCTTAAAGTGATTGTCAATAAAAGGGGAGATTTTGGGGTGGGGGTTTAACCCTTTCCCGACGTTAGGACGTACAATGCCGTCCTGACTTTAAGTGCCTTAAAGTCGTTAGGACGGCATAGTACGTCCTGTATTAAACAGCTCATTGCGGCTCCCCCCGCGATGAGCTGTTTTTGGATCCCGCTGCAGGCATTTGCAGGCACTTGCAGCGGGATCCCACCTGTCATCTGAGGCCACTTTGAGTTTGCTCAAAGCGAACACCGGCTACATTTCTCCAAATCGCGCTGTGCCTGAACTTCCGCGTTCGGGCACGCCTCCGTGACGTCACACGTGACGTCCGGAGGTCTCGCGTTTTTTTTGCAGGGACCCACAGGGTCTGTTAAGACCCTGATCAGGTCTCTGCGAGAGTGTTCCTGGCTACCAATCACCTTGTGATCGGTGGCCAGGAACCAATCGTGACGTTTTGGTGGTTGCGTCATTTGGGACGCAAGCACCTTGCGTCACGAAGGGGTTAAAAAAAGCAAAAACAGTGCATCTGGACGCAGATATAACTGCTGAGCATACGGGTGATACTCGAAAAGTTAGAATATCGTGCAAACGTTCCTTTATTTCAGTAATGCAACGTAAAAGGGGAAACTAATATATGAGATAGACGCATTACATGCAAAGCAAGATAGTTCAAGCCGTGATTTGTCACAAGCTCATGAAAATCCCAAATCCACAATCTCAGTAAATTAGAATATTGTGAAAAGGTGCAATATCCTAGGCTCAGTGTCCCACTCTAATCAGCTAAGTAACCCATAACACCTGCAAAGGGTTTCTGAGCCTGTAAATGGTATCTCAGTCTGGTTCAGTAGGAATCACAATCATGGGGAAGACTGCTGACCTGACAGTTGTGCAGAAAGCCATCACTGACACCCTCCATAAGGAGGGAAAGCCTCAAAAGGTAATTGCGAAGGAAGTTGGATGTTCCCAAAGTGCTGTATCAAAGCACATTAATAGAAAGTTATGTGGAAGGGAAAAGTGTGGAAGAAAAAGGTGCACAAGCAGCAGGGATGACCGCAGTCTGGAGAGGATTGTCAGGAAAAGGCCATTCAAATGTGTTGGGGACTTTCACAAGGAGTGGACTGAGGCTGGAGTCAGTGCATCAAGAGCCACCACACACAGACGGATCCTGGACATGGGCTTCAGATGTCGTATTCCTCTTGTCAAGCTGCTCCTGAACAACAAACAACATCAGAAGAGTCTTACCTGGGCTAAAGAAAAACAGACCTGGCATGTTGCTCAGTGGTCCAAAGCCCTCTTTTCTGATGAGAGCAACTTTTGCATCTCATTTGGAAACCAAGGACCCAGAGTCTGGAGGAAGAATGGAGAGGCACACACTGAAAGATGCTTGAAGTCAAGTTTGAAGTTTCCACTGTCTGTGTTGATTTGGGGAGCCATGTCATCTGCTGGTGTTGGTCCACTGTGCTTCATTAAGTCCAGGGTCAACGCAGCAGTCTACCAGGAGATTTTGGAGCACTTCATGCTTCCTTCCGCAGACGAGCTTTATGGGGATGCTGACTTCATTTTCCAGCAGGTCTTGGCACCTGACCACACTGCCAAAAGCACCAAAGCCTGGTTCAATGACCGTGGGATTACTGTGCTTGATTGGCCAGCAAATTCGCCCGACCTGATCCCCATAGAGAATCTATGCGGCATTGCCAAGAGAAAGATGAGAGACATGAGACCGAACAATGCAGAAGAGCTGAAGGCCGCTATCGAAGCATCCTGGTCTTCCATAACACCTCAGCAGTGCCACAGGCTGATAGCTTCCATGCCACGCCGCATTGAGGCAGTAATTGCTGCAAAAGGGGCCCAAACCAAGTACTGAGTCCATATGCAGCTTATACTTTTCAGAGGTCCGATATTGTTCTATGTACACTCCTTGTTTTACTGATTGCATGTAATATTCTAATTTACTGAGATTGTGGATTTGGGGTTTTCATGAGATGTAATCCTTAATCATCGCACTTATGACAAATCACGGCTTTAGCTATCTTGCTTTGCATGTAATGCGTCTCTCTCATATATTAGTTTCCCCCTTTACGTTGCATTACTGAAATAAATGAACTTTTGCACAATATTCAAATTTTTCGAGTATCGCCTGTCCATTTAATTCGGGAAACATTGCTGTCCGTTTTAATATATAAAATCGTGGAACAATGGAGTTTTGGAGACAAGGAGACGGGACTACAATCTGTTTATTGGGATGTAATGCTAGTCGTAGTAAGAGTTTAATCCAACAATGTTTGGGTTGCAGCCGGTTATCTGTTTTGAAGAAGGTTAACAGCCCTCCCACTTTCTTTTAGGGTCTCTCTTACCTTCATTCGGTTTATATTCACTTCCATCTTCAACTGTTCCACTGTTTTTCGGGCTTCGGAAATCCTGGCCATGTTGTTTGACATCCTGTAAATCAGTATCACAGTCACAACAGGACAATGGCATAGTATCTTAGCAGGGATAAGGGACACCTGTGCCTAGCGTCTCAAGGGATGGGCAAGTCACAGCAAGCAGAAGAGAATTAATTACAGGTAAGTACAGAGTCTCAGGATATCAAGTATCATGTATGTACCTCAGTAGTTATATAGATAAACAGAAAACGTTGTATAATAGATACATTTGCTCCCTGTCCCCATTTCTGTTGTTTTATATCTACACCGTCTGGGAAGACCACTGAGAAGACATACCCTGGGAGTCCGCTTTATGCTTATTCTGCTCAGGAAGAGTTGAGTGAGCCTGTTTTGCCAGTGCATGGGCTCTGATAATTTATATGCATATTGCATTATAGGTTTCTGTTTTATTTTCAATACCATATCCCTTAGTTGCCAACATCGGCCATGTTTCCAGGGACACATATTTGTTCCACATACTGCAGAAAGAGCATGCAAAGTGCAACCTGACAATCTATAGGATGCATATGCGTACAGACACAATCCAATAAATTAATCATGGTAAGTCCTATGAGATCTCCACCTTGATTAATTAATTGGATTGTGTCTGTGCGTATATCCATCCTACATACTGCCGGGCTGCACTTTGCATGCTCTTTCTGCAGCATGTGGAACAAATATGTGTCCCTGGAAACATGGCTGGCAACTAAGCATATCCCTTTGTATAATATGATTTTGAATACCTGGGAGGAACTTTTCCCTCGTCACATAGATTAACTACTGTGCATGGAGTGTTGGTTAACGCACCTTTTCACTTTTTTAGCTCATTACTATGGTCTCCAATGTTTGAAAATGGAAGTCTCTTACTACACTAGTAGTGACAGACTGTCAGCAACAGTAGCTTCCTAGAGAAGCATCAGCCTGTCAGAGAACGTACCTTAAAAACTAGATTCCTGTTTATCCTTATACTAGGGCCATTCATTTGTAGTGGCTCTTTAACCCTATAACATTGCATAATTCTGCAGCCTCTCCGTCTGGAGATGTGCTTTGAACTGTATCAGAGTCTAGATTAGAATTAGTTATAAAAAACAAAACAAACCATGAAAATCCTTCTCCTCTCAAGCGAGAGTCTTGGAAGATGTCTTGAGACTTTACATTTTGGAAAGGTATTGGTGCTTTAGCCCCATGCCATAACTCTACAAACAACAGAGCTCTCTAAATAATGACTGGTAGAGCAAAAAGCACTCAATCAGGTACTTTATTGATTTGCTTTAATATAAGCATTCATATTTAAAGTGTCTACAAATGATCCAAACTTTTAATTAAACTGAAGTTCATTTTTGGCCTACAATTGTCCTTTAATATCATTCAGCAGGCCGGACAGAAGATCTTTGTTGCCCCAAGTTAGCTGGGATTTTGCTCTCTCTTCTTTTCATCTCCTTACACTTGCATTTGGCACAGTCTGGCTCACAAACTGCCCCCCACCCCTGCAGGCCGGTCTTGTAGGCAGCCCCCCAGTTCATGGGTTTGATTAGGTGGGAAAAACCCTTAACGGACAACCGTCGGCAAAAAAATGAGGTTATGTTTAACTGAAAGAATGCTTGACGGGTAAATGGAATTGTTTTAATGAAAGAATCCAAATAAAGCACCTTCTTCCGCCCTCTTTGCATGCATGACTCAGACATGGGGTTAAGAATCTTCGGTCAGCTATAAGATCTGACCCTTCTAACCCAAGATGTCTGCCCCCTGATAGTACTATAGTATGTCCTGAGAAAGGTACTTTGTTTCTATGTGTTTATTACAATATTTAACTTGTCTACACTTGATCCAATCATTCAATTAAACAGAGCTTATTAATTTTTAGCCGAATATACACGTCCACTTTGATAGCGGGTATATCTACGGACCTCCAATAAAATCACTGCCTGCTTGATTCAAATTTTACCTGGGTTTCAGATAAAGGGGGAAACCCGAGACCCAGAGCTGCTACTTCTCACCTCTACTAGGCTCTTCCTTACCTCTTTCAGCACCAGCTCTTAGTACCGCTCTTTAGTACGGAGACAGGATGACCCTGGGCAGGTTATTTAAACCTTTCCAGGCTGCGAGTATGGCAAGGTTCACTCACCTGTATTAGGCAGCGTTCAGGACAGACAAACAGCTCCTTCTACCGCACCTGAGCGACTATAACAAAGAAAGCAGACCCTGTGACAGCTGCTGGCGTGTAAATCCCCAGCGACGGGGAGGAGGGAAGGAGGCAGATGTGACAAAGGGGAAGAGACTGGAAACAAAAGGGCACACAGCTAGATACAAAGCGTATTACTAGATGGGGAAACTCAGTGTGCAGGGCCCCCTCACTGACACCTAAACCCCCGCTCCTTATTTCTGAACCCGACATCCTAAGGGTCTTTAAAGATCTGTTCACAAGCAAACAGAAATGGAGAGGTGTATTAAATAGACATCGTTTCAATATGTTGAGAAACAATGCATTGTGGGACATTGGCATCCAAGACGCTACTTATCAAAAAGTTTTTTTTATTGAGCACCATATGTAAGACTCCCGTACCGGCTACGTATAACTTTTGCATGTTGCTTTGCAATATGTAGCAGTGATGTCGCTATCACCAATCCACATTGACTAGTTAATGGATTTTGTTCTGGTCACATACGACTTCTACATCTTGCCAGGCAGCCTGCGAGGCATGGCCAGTAAAATAAATATATATATACACCCTGCATTTATTATAGCACGCAGTCTGTATGCACCCCCTTCCTGAACACAACATACATATACATACACCCCCAACATCCAGCCGTCTCCTCTGTGCTAATGAATCATGGACTGTGTTATATTTGGATTTGAGATTTTTGCTCAGTTTCTATGACAACGCAAGCTAGAATAAAAAAAAACGGGGAGAGAAGTTTTCGTGCAGTATCTGCATGTGGATTGTGTATGTGTGTATACTCCCACCCTCATTAGAACAAACCGGGTACATGTAATTAGCGGCGCACGATGTATTAAAAAAAATAAAAACATACAAAAAACAAAGAAAGAGAGAAACCCCGTATATAATAAAATAGAAGAAAGAGCATTTTTGTTTTAGCTAATTCCATCTGGTTTTTATTAGGAGTGGAGATAAACAGGAGAGAGCGGACTGGGGGCGTGCATGGGGTAGACGGATGGACTGCTATACAAAACAAAACGCTTTACAAAATGAAGTAAAAAATGGGGAGCATGAGAGAGGGGGGGAATAAAAGGGTGCGCGCGCGAGGGGGGGGGGGGAATAAAAGGGTGTGCGCGCGAGAGAGAGGGGGGAATAAAAGGGTGTGCGCGAGAGAGGGGGGAATAAAAGGGTGTGCGTGAGGGGGGATAAAAGGGTGTGCGCGCGAGAGAGAGGGGGGGAATAAAAGGGTGTGTGTGAGAGAAGGGGGTATAAAAAGGGTGTGTGTGAGAGAAGGGGGTATAAAAAGGGTGTGTGTGAGAGAAGGGGGTATAAAAAGGGTGTGTGTGAGAGAGGAGGGAATAAAAGGGTGTGTGTGAGAGGGGGGAATAAAAGTGTGTGCACGAGAGGGGGGGGATAAAAGGGTGTGCACGAGAGGGGGGGGATAAAAGGGTGTGCACGAGAGGGGGGGATAAAAGGGTGTGCGAGTGGGAGGAATAAAAGGCTGAGCGAGAGAGAGGGGGGATAAAAGGATGTGTGTGAGAGGGGGGAATAAAAGGGTGTGTGTGAGAGAGAGGGGGGAATAAAAGGGTGTGCGCGAGGGGGGATAAAAGGGTGTGCGCGCGAGAGAGAGGGGGGGAATAAAAGGGTGTGTGTGAGAGAAGGGGGTATAAAAAGGGTGTGTGTGAGAGAAGGGGTTATAAAAAGGGTGTGTGTGAGAGAGGAGGGAATAAAAGGGTGTGTGTGAGAGGGGGGAATAAAAGTGTGTGCACGAGAGGGGGGGATAAAGGGGTGTGCACGAGAGGGGAGGAATAAAAGGGTGTGCGAGTGGGAGGAATAAAAGGCTGAGCGAGAGAGAGGGGGGATAAAAGGATGTGTGTGAGAGGGGGGAATAAAAGGGTGTGTGTGAGAGAGAGGGGGGAATAAAAGGGTGTGCACGAGAGGGGGGGATAAAAGGGTGTGCACGAGAGGGGGGAAATAAAAGGGTGTGCGAGTGGGAGGAATAAAAGGGTGTGCGAGAGGAGGGGGGAACAAAAGGGTGTGTGAGAGAGGGGGGTATAAAAGGGTGTGTGTGAGAGAGGGGGGAATAAAAGGGTGTGTGCGAGAGGGGGGATAAAAGGGCGTGCACACGAGAAAGGGGGGGAATAAAAGGGTGTGCGTGAGGGGGGATAAAAGGGTGTGCGCGCGAGAGAGAGGGGGGGAATAAAAGGGTGTGTGCGAGAGGGGGGAATAAAAGGGGAATAGACATCGGAGGTATAGGGACATAAATTATCCAAAATCAGGCTACCAGGAAAGAATCAGGGATAGGGTGATCTGTTCCTACACATCCCACACAATGAGAGATCTGACCTCTCCCTCTCTGTGGGAGATCATTAGATCATGTGTGGGGGGGACACAGCCCCTATCAGGAGTTCATTAGGGAGGAGACGTTGTTACAATTGACACTTTATTTACAGAATCAAAAGATACAAAATGATACAGAGTATCTACATATAAAACAGCTTTATATACACACTGCCAACATGTCACCTGTACAAATATACAGAGCTTCACAATAAACACCCCACCAGGCATAAAGGCATAGTCCTCTTCCTACGCCGACCACATACGTGTACAGCGACTTCCAATATGTTCCACCCAGTGTCCAATTACATATTAATTCCGCAAATGGACTTATTACATCCAAGAACAATCCATCTATCAAAGAAAAGTCATAGAGCACTATGTAACATCATAAATCAGTCAATAAACCAGACATTGGTGTGCAGAAAAAAAAAAAAAAAAAAAAAGTCAATTCTGGGGATGGGGGTGGGATGGGGTTATTGGGGGGGGGGTATGGCGGTTTAGAGAATGAAAAAAAAAAAAAAACGCTCTCAAAGTGGAACCTTCCCCCTGGAATGACCTTGATACAGAATCCTCTACATCTATTAGACCAAGGACTGTCCCATCAATTGAACCTGGGAATAATGAATAATCCAAGCAGACAGGGAACATGTCTGGGAGTAGCAAACATTATCCAAAGCTCTGTAATACGATAACAGGGGTTACGGATTTTCCACAGCGGCATTACCCTGACATCATGGGCTGGAAGTTACTCTCCAGGTCTGGGATTTGTAACTAAGGACAGCAAACCCCCCGCCAAGAACCTGTCTCCTGTTATTTCTTCCCGACCATATTTTGGCAAACGCAATCTTTTCAGACACATTGGCATCATTCGCCAAAGATCTCAAACAGGACAGTCTTAAAGGTAACATCACCTCTATAAACCGAGATAAGATCCCATCCCAAGCACTCTCGGAGAGCTTTAATAAAAAGTATAAATGATCGAGGAGTGTGTAACTCAAGGACATTCGTGCAAAGATTGATGTAAGGCACTGGCTAATACTACTCATGATTTAAATGCAGATCAAAAACATATGTAGACCTGTATCTGTTAACCCTTTAGAGTGAGCAGGGTTGCTTAACTCTTCCTTGCACTCTGAATTCACAAAAGGGGTTTGTGATCAAGGTATAAAATTCTTCTTCTTTAAATCGTGACAATTTCCCTTTAAAATGGATTGTATCACCTGAATATTCTTTCTATTGTACAGGTAGAGCATAAAAAAAAAAAAACTATTTAATATTTGCCTAAATTAGGAGAAACATGTCACAGAGTCTCCTGCTTATGACATCACCTGTGGCACGGTATGCAAATTACACATTTCCCATTGAAAAGCAGTTCATTTACATACCGTGCCACCGGTGATGTCATAAGCAGGAGACTAAACAGACGCATTTAAAAACACATTTTCTCCTAATTTAGGCATTTGGTTGCAGTTTTGCTAATACAATGTATAGATCATTTTCAATCACTTTTTATGTAGTACATGCACAGAAAAACAATGTTTAGGTGATACAGTCCCTTTAATTATTCTATGGTACCAATATAAAAAGGCTTTTTTTTTTTTTTTTTTTTTTTTTTTAACATCCACCCTTAGAGCTTTTTTTTTTTTTTTTTTTTTAACATCCACCCTTAGAGCTTTTTTTTTTTTTTTTTTTTAAAGAGGGAATCCACCAGGGGACTTCAAACTTAAGGCCAAAGTAGCAGAAGGCCAAAATTCAGCTGAATTGGAGAATTGCTCCTAATTGACTACTTTGGCCTTAAGTTTGAAAATCCCTGGTCAGATCTCACTTTCACAAATAAAACCATTAGCAAAAGGAAGAAACTAACTTTAATATTCTCCATAGAATATGAACCTACTCCCTGACCACAGGAGTCCCTCTGACGAGTGTTCTTTGAATAAAGTTAATTTCTGGACAGATTACTGCTGAAAAATTTTTTTTTCTGTGAAAAAGCAAAATACACTTTGCACTTACAGTAGATAAAATCCTGTGACCCAGATCATAGGGGGGGGGGGGGGGGGGGGGGGGGAAACATTGGGAGCCAGATTTTGCTGTAGATATGCCACGGCAAAGTTTCCAGAGCAGGACTGCTACAGACTTTGTGGATCTTCTCTGCGTGGTCTATCACTATGAGAATTCAACCCCCCCGAACTATCTCCATTAAGTCTTAGTGTAGGCACCCTCAACACATACAATATTCCACGAATCTGATCATGAGCGCAAACATTAATTCCATAGGAGAAATACATCATGGAGATTAGACCAAAAAGATAGATGTGAGGAACAAGATATACCAGATTATGCCCACTATTATCATACAAGGACCAAAGGACAGAAGCCACAAATTAAAAATAAATACAAATGAAATGTATATGTACCTGAGGCCTCAAAAAAAATAAAAAATAAATAATACTATTCTTTCTTTGTTCAACATGATCTGTAACATACATATTGTGAATTAGTACATGAAATGTTACATCCTTTTTGCTTTTCCGATACCAATAGATCTGATTTGGAAATGCATATACTTACTGTCCCACCACCTCCCCCCACCAAAAAAAATAAGAGATGGGAGACCCACTGCGGATACCCCTCTGGTCCAAACGTTGTGCTGTTATTTTGTAACTTGGGATGTTCCAAGTAACACAAAAGTGATTCCTTGTCTGCCCTTCCATCTTTCCTGCGAGAACTCATCCATCGTCTTCTAAATATATTCTCTACGAACTGCAATCATTTAAAATCTCCTGACAAAAGATGAACCCCCTGCTGACAGATCCCAGGCTGCAAATTTATGCTGAAAAGAAACAGTCATATTTGACAAGCATTGCGTGAAGAATAGTTAACACACTGACTAGAACTCCAAAAAACAAGGCTGCAATACGATTTGTAGGCATTGGATACCCGGAATCCATTTTATGGCACATTATTCTTAGTTTAGATCCTGATGGGGTACAGGTGCTTCCTTAATTGCACGGCCCCCTTCTAAAAGATCTAGAATCTTGGTGATCACATCTGTACATAGTGAAAAACAGAGCCACAAAAACAAAAAAAGGCCTAACTTCCAAACTCAACTATTTTCAGAGAGAGTACAAGGTGAAATTTCGGGATAGGGTTGCAAAACTTTAGGATACCTACTAATGGTTATACCTGTAACTAGAAAAGGACAGCTTTGTCCCAACAGACAAAAGGGGATGGGGATCTTCTAGCAAGGACTTTCCATTCGATCGATGAACAGGTAGATCTTGTTGTATCCTGAGCAGGTAAGTCAAATCCTAGCAAGTTTAGGGACCAGGAGTAAACAAAGTACAGTAGGTAGTTGATTGGCTGGTCCTACATTGGACTTGGGAATTACGAAAGAGTTACTGGCACAACCATGTGAACTAAAAAAAAAATAAAAAAAAATTATAGTACCAGGTGGAACTTTAAATGGACATTCCAATTCTACCCCATCTGTTGTGCTTCCATCATATGTATTTATTCAAAGCTTTACACGGTGTAGAATGGTTTCGCCAGAGCTATTTTTTATCCCAACAGAGCACGGATGAGCTCCATTGCCATGATTAATACTCTCCATAAATAAGAATGGGATTATAGACAGAGTAGAGCAATTGTACTTTGGCCCAAAAAAAGAAAAAAAAAAAAGAAGCCATCTTCAAGTAAATTAAACGTATGTCAAAATAAATAACAGAACGAAAATAACTGTAGGACAATAGACCCCGAAACTTGTCTGGTCGACATACATTCAAACCCTGTATGTATCTCCGTGTAGACGTATTTACATATTCATTCGTCCCTTTGGATCTTGGGATACCCTCTGTATGTACATAGGTGGATGTGACATGTGGCCACACCCTTAATACTGTATGGTTTTCGTGTTTGTATGCAAAGTCACACAGTTGTCATGACCTTCAGTGACCCAGTGTGGAACCTCATGATCTTTTTCTTCAGAGCCTGAGATGCTTTCACTTTGAACATTTGGGGTCGTCCATCTGCGTCTCGAGGAGGGAGCTGCATGGGCCAAACAAGTCCACCTTCTTCCTCCTCTTCTTCGCCTTCCGAATCCACTCTGGACTCAGCCTCTTGTCCCCCCACGCTAATTTCTGCTGTGGACCTCCACTTTCTGCAAGGAGGACCAAGTCTTACTGGAGGGCCTCTCCCATCTCTTCCCAATGTATAGCAGCGCCCTCCCTCCTGTATATGGCCCCTAGGTTCACCCCACTCTTGTGAAAGACCTCTGTGCTCCATCCAACCTTCAGAGTGACCCCTGGAATGAATCCAACCCTCTGCATGATCTCTGGCATCTATCCAACCCTCAGCACTGCTCCTAGGCTCTTCCCAAACCTCTGTATGGTTCCTGGGGTCTACACTCTCCTCCCCACGTGGACTGGGGTCCCGGAGACTTGTCTCAGATAGGGATCGTGGGGTTCTTCTCCCTCCTCTTTTACGGGGTGGTTCCTCTGCAGAAAGACATTTCCTGGGGGGCCTGGGTGGGGACCCTTCCACGCTGTGGCCTTTCAAGAGAGGAGGGTGCTTCCTGCGAGGGCCACGATGAGGGGGTGTGTGTGAAGCATGTGCCATACGACATACGGGAGGCTGCGGTGGGGTTGGTGCTGGTGGTGGAGGAGCGGGTCGATCAGCAGAGGCTGAACGCAGATACGGTGTCCGGAGCTGCCGGCGGAGGAGAGAAAGGATATAGCCTTCAGCCCGGCGGAAAGCAGGCAGCGGAGGCGGTGGGGATGAAGGAGAAGGGTACGGAGCAGAGAGTGAGCGAGGGACCAGAAGGCGAGAAGAAGAGGGGCGAGGATGTTGAGAGCCCACAACCAGGTCACCTGAGGGTTGAGAGAAAAAAAAGGAAGATGAGGGAGGGAAAAGAAAGGGGAAGCCAATTATAAGATCCGTCACCAAATAACTTCGCCCGCCAGGCTGCAGCGCTCTGCAAGCTTACCTGCGCTCTTGGGACGTTCGTTTGCATAGTGCATGCGCGCCTCGGTCTGTCTTCCTGTTGGGGAATGTTCCAAAAACACATCACATGTGCCCGAACCATCACCTTCATATACCCCTGTTAAAAGCAAAAGGGACATGCGTTATGTTCTAAAAGCTCAAGGGAGAGTTACAAGACATTTTTTTTGCCTCTTTTCTGTACATGCAATTTTTTATTTTTATTTTTTTACATAACCTGAATGCAGGGACTTAAAAATCCTAAAATCCATTCTGCTGGCTCCTCTCTTTTTTGATTGTTTTACTTTGAACCTTATGGAGGTTCCATTTCCCTGGCTCACTCACAGAATCGGTCTGCCTGGCTCCTAACGGTTACAGTAATTGGTCAAGCCCTGCCGTAATGTGTCCTTGTTGGAATAAGGATGATTATGAATGGAGTGCAGACACTGGGTTACATGCGAAGCGTGTTTCTAAATGATGGGAACTTTAGAAAGTTTTGCCAAGAGCACATGTGCTCCACAAGGAAGACAAGAGTTTAATCTTGATGACTGGTAATCCGCACTGAAGTGGCAAGTAAGATTTATTGGGATAGGGTCAGTAGTGTATCTTCCACAAGGCAAACAAGACACTCGCCTAGGGCGGCACTTTGCCAGAGGGTGTTAACCCCTTAACGCATGTGGACGTATATATACGTCCTGAAAAGCATGGTCCTTAAGGACCATGAGGACGTATATATACGTCCTCCGTTTTCATGTAGTGTTGCGCTCATTAGCGCAACACTACATGTCTGAAGCTACTCTCAGAGGCTGCTTCGGATCCGAAGCAGCCTCTGAGAGGGCTTTCAGCCCCCCCTCGACCCCCCCGCGCGCATACGATCACCGCGAATGTGATCGTATGCGCGCTAACACACATAGGCAGTGAAAGCTTATCACTGCCTATGTGTGAGAGTGTTGCAATGATGCCTCTATCGAGGCATCATGCAACACAATCTGTGCCCTCCTGGGCACCGCGATCACCCGGTGATCGCGGGTGTGTGCTGTATCGGAGGAGCATGCTCCTCCGATACAGCGTGCCCAGAGGAGAGCGACGGAAGAGAGAAAAAAAAAATCTCTTCCGTCGCTCTGAAACCGCTACTTGACTGCCCCTACAGGCAGTTAGGCGGTATTACAGTTCAAAATAGAAAATTAATTAAATAAATAAATTAAATAAATAAATAAATGGAAAAAGCTAACCCTTGATCTACAGAACCTAGATCTAGGGTTAGGGTCCAAATAGGGTAATAATTAGGGTTAAATGGGGGTTCGGATGATTACAAGGGTTAGATTAAGGGGTGGGGGTCAATTTAGGGTTAGATTAAATTTAGAGTTGGGGTAAATTTAGGGTTCGGGTTAAAAAAATCACTGTAGAAGAAAATGGTTAGAAAACAAAAAAAACACTAATATTGTTTATTGCCCTATTACGTGAAATAAAACATAGACAAACAAGGAAACATTGATATTACTAAACTCAGGACAAATAATAGAAATATATAGACGGGGTCTTTTTTACCATTTGTAATTGTGTAAAAAAAAAAATCAGGTCAAAGTTGGAAAAAGTGTTTTTTATGGCATATTTTCATCATATTTTCTATTTTTTTAATAGTAAATGATATCATATGATGAAAATAATAGTATCAAATGAAAGCCCTATCTGTCCTTTAAAAAATGATATATAATTTGTGTGCGTGGACTGAACACAAAGAAAGAAATTCACAGTTCAGTAAACGTATGACAAAAATAATGGAATTCTGGTCTTCAAGGCACGTCAAATGCAACATAGCACTCGGTCACTAAGGGGTTAAAGCACACTTCTGGTGCTTCAAACATTTTCGCTCCCTCCCCCACTGTTCAACAAGCTTTAGCTCCTTCCAATTATATCAGGCATGTAATGGACGTGGTGGGGGTATGTAATGATGGGGCATTTAGTGTGTATGCAATGTGGGTGATGGGGGCATGTCATGGGTTGATGGTGCATGTCGTAGGTGTACAACGTGGTTGCGGGGGGGGGGGGGTGCCTGAATTTGTCTGCCTAGGGCAGCATAAATCCAAGATACACCACTGGATGGGGTGTGAAGGGAGTATTTTCAGATGATAAAGAAAGAATGAAGGGTCCTACGGCTTCTAAAACCCCTAATGCAGAATCCTAACTTTTCTGATGGTTTTACGTATAGCTCAAAAAGGGAGGCCAGGAAACGGTACTTCTACAGACTTCTGTTTAGCTACTAAATTCAACAAAATTTTTTGTCAAGACCTGACCTAGTGGATTATTAAAAACCGAGAGTCTAAGTGTTTTAAGGAACAGCTATAGAAGGAGCTTGGTGTTGATTTAAAAAGGTGGAGGTAGGCATAGAATCTGCGGGGAGAAAACGGAACATAGTGTTACAAAATTCCTGGAAGTAAAAGGAAAACCAAAAAAAAGGATTCCAGATGTAGTCTAACAGCTCAGAGGAGCCAATGGATTGTTTATAAAAAACATGTCAGCTGGATTAGTATACAATGGAAATAAAGGCTTAATGCACCGGATGCATAATGTAAGCAAATATAGTGCACTTTAGATCCATCCTTGCAAATGATATTGGACGTTTTAGGTAAAATATCAGCTCTTCACATTCCTGGGCTGAATATTTTCAGAAAGATGTAAACACACACCTGTGTGTATAAGATACATGGCAGAGACGAAGGTAACATGAACATTATATTAAGTGTATTTCCTTGTGTGACAGGTGCTAGAGGGTTGCCCATAATAACATGGTAGCATTCGGATACAGTGCTTATTAAATGGGGGGGGGGGGGGGGGGGATGTTCTGTATGAAGCCAATTCCTGGGACAAAAAGTTCTAAAAGTGATGTAATCAGCAGGAACGTTCCATGGTGAATGGACCACTTTTAGAATGTTGCCCCACGGCTGACCTTCACACCAAAGTGTCTGGACTACAAAATCGAACTAAAAAGTGAAAGATTCTAGATAATTGGGGGCCCAACGAGACAAAGGCCCCGAAAACCAAAGCTGAAGGACAACAGTCGATAAAGAGAAATTTTCACAAACATTTAAAGCCATAGAAAAAAACAACAACAAGTTTTTTTAGCCTGTGTTCCTGCTGTGGCGTCAGTAACGGTCATCGCTTTGGTCAGTATTTGTTCCGTCGGTTTCTCACCGTTTTCACTATCGTTTTCGGCTCTCAGTCGTAATTCTCCCAGTTGCCTCTCCAATTCCCACAGCTGCCGGTCAAGATCCTAAGTGAGGAGATAATAAAGCAATAAACAGCCTTAAAAATAAATAAACAAAAACAAAAAAAACACAAAAACTACACACAGGCTGGAATACAGGGTTTCAGAAGGAAACACACACACACACACACATCGGATTACCAAGAGCCGACTCCTAGTAGGAGGTCGAGGAATGAGATAATTGGGGAGAAGGTGGGTTTATAAAATAAACAGATTAGATGGCTTGTGTGGTGGGCAGGCAGACAAAGCATGTTATGCTAGATCTCACTGGAATGGAAAAAATAATATTATGCTTTTATGTCTTATGAGGATTTAATGGGGGCATAGAACAGTGAACAATGACATTACTGGAAGTCTGCTAGGTGGGTGGACTCTGCGGGAAGATCTTGGCAAATAGACTGAAAGGTCTTGACGGCCGGCAAAAGATTGTTTTACGGCTGAAATGAATAAAGGTCAATTAAACGTTTTAATTTTTAACCCATGCTTCCTCTAAGGAAGGAAGGATTAAAAAAAACACATGTCCCGCTTCTCTGGAGTAAACTCGAAGTGTATCTTAAGAGCTATATATGGGTTTAGGCTTGGCTGTGTCTCACAGCTGAGACACAGCCATTCTGAGTCTGAGGTTGGTACGGCCAACCGTGACAGAACACGCACAGGCAATAAGAGAGTGTGGGCTCGTCCCGGTTGGGTCTGCAGTGTCCTTGTTAAAGGTCCACCCCCCCCCTTGCTTAGAAACCAAGGGTCTCCATGCAGTCAACCAGCATGGCAGCTTCCGGTCAGAGGATAAACTGCCATGTACTGTTAAAAGTACACGCCAGTTTATCCTCATACTAGGAACAACTCATTTTTCACTTGTGCTCTGTATTAGAAGCACACATGAATAAAAAAAAAATAGAAAAAAGTTAGTGGCCCTTTAAAATCAGTAAATGTCTAACATTTGCTGAAAGAAAACATTAGGACACAAAAATAGTCAGACAGTTTTAATAGAAATGATTTAATGAAAGAAATTAAAAAATTAGGTACATGATTAAGCCCTCTTTGCACCATAAAGTTCTATTAGGGGAAGGACCTGTTTAGAATCTTGGTTTCTCACCATCATCTGACCTAAGATGTCCGCCCCCTAACAGAGCAAAGAAGGCTCAATAAGGTAGTGTACGTCTTTTTATTAAAGCATTTCTATTTAAAATGCCTACACCATGCAATCTGCTGGTTAAACATCGCTTCATTTTTTTTGCAGACAGTTGTCCTTTAAAGTCTCTAAATTAGTGGTTCCAACCGTTCTATGGAATATTCACAAAGTTCAATCTATTATTTATTTGAGTACTAATGATTCAAACAATAAGATCAAAATCCCTGTTTTAAAAAACAAACAAAAAACAAACAAACAAACACAAAAAAGCAGTTGCTGCAAAAATACACACACAAATATGTACTATAAAGAGCTTAATGTCCTTAAATCATTTAATAAAGAATTATAGAACTGTGTTTATTGTAAACTATTCAAAAAAGGAGAAAGAAAAAATGGAGAACATCCTAAGAAAAGGTAGCAAATAAAAAGAATTATAAAACAATTCTAAAGAAAACAAAAAACAGACAAAAAGGATGAACATGAATATATGGAAAAAAAAAATATAACCTCCTTATCCCCAGAAAATATGATCAAGAACAATAAGCGAATCTCTAAGCACCAGTACACAATTACCCCAAATTACAGTCAGCACAGAAAAGAACAAAAATGGTAATAATGTGGTATATAAAGATCCAAGCAATGGAGCTGCAAAAAAAAAAAAAAATTACAAATAACTTCCCAGTTGAATAATTCAAATAATGTTGTAATGGCCCAATCATGGAGGAATTGGCATCTCTTGGCATAGCAGGGCCTTTGGTTTCCACTACTTGTCAACCATTCCCATCTTTAACACTCCTCAAATCTCCAAAATAAGGCTTATTCATAAAAATGATCGGAGATGCTGTGCAGTGCCGGGATGCTGCCATTTAGTATGTAGCTAAAATAATGCAGTGGGGATTTTTTTATACTATTCTTTAAGAAATGGGCCTTTAAACTCAGAGAGCCGATTCTAACTAGGGTTGCTACGTGCCCTCTTTTACCTGGACATGTCCTATTTTTGATGACTTAAATGATTGAAAAGGACCTATACATTGTCGTTGAAAAAATTGGTAGCAAATGCCTAAATTAGGTGAAAAATGTGTTTTAATTGTGTCTCTACAGTCCCCAGTTTATGACATCACCTGTGACTTGATATGCAAATTACACATTTCTCATTGAAAACCAGTTCATTTGCATAAGATTCCACTGGTGATGTCATAAGCAAGAGACTTCACAGACACATTTAAAACTTATTTTTCTCCTAATTTAGGCGCTAGCCCGGATCATTAAATCTTTTTACGCCCTTCGGCCGGACAATGCTATGCCGACATCACGCTAAGGTCGCAGTCCCGGGTCCTCCAGGAGGCCCAGACCACAACTCTTGGGGCACCGGTGAGACGTCACTTCTGGCCAGTGAGGTGGAGTTCCATGAAACATGCCGGCTTCAGCACCCACTCACCACTGAGAAGACCAAAATAACACGGGAGGAGGAGGGGAGGGGGGGGGCTGCTGAAATTTTCTAGTCACCAGTATATGGTAACCCTAATTTTAACCCTCTACTGAGTGATGCACGTGTTTTTACTGGTCTGCTGTATGCTAGTAAGATACAATGTCTCTCAGGGTCAATAATAATCTTCTGGCTGCAGAATCACACTGCTGTATCACTTCACAGAAAAGTGGACCATTGCAGCCATCCAGGTAATGATTAGACATAAGCTGAGAAATATCTTATTGGATATTTACAAAAATGTTTAAAAAAATAAAAAAACTGGCTGTACCAAGCCTGGATCACCATCTTTACAAAGCACAGACAGGTTTAATGGTTTCTCCAGAAAAAAAAAAAAAAAAAAAACCTCAATTGACCTCATGACCTACGGTTCCGCATTTCATGTTTGCAGCTTCGTGAATAGCGCCAATTGTGATAACAGAAACGCATAAGATCAAAATCGGTTTAAAAAAGCCGTCTGTGGCGTCTCCCGCTTATGACATCATTTTGGGGTTCAATATGCAAATTGCACATTTTTCATCGAAAGTAGCTCAGTAGAACACAAGCCACAGGTGATGTCATCAACAGGGGACGACACCAGAGAGCCCTGCGCGCATGATTGGAATCTGGAGGATGGCAGCACCGGTATATATTAAGAGACATTTAATGGTTGCTGGATTTTACCTGTAATTTCCAAAGACTGAGCTCAGTGCAGATTTAAAAGGCATATAATATGCAAAACAGCACCTTCTCTCCACCCCCCCCCACCCCATCTCTGAACAACCAAAAGAGACCCTGGAATTGATGTGACAAGCAAGGGATCTACCAACTTTTGGCAAAAACAAGGAAAACTATTTTAGGTTTCTCTTAATGTATGCATTTGCTTGCTATTCAGCTACCACAACACAGAGATCATGTTTGCTAATAATGTAATAGATGACAAAGTCCCTTTAATTCTTGCACCTTGTATACACTTATTAGTGGCATGTATGACCATGCTCTTTGTACATAAATCACAAGCATTCGCAGATGATCAAACCCTACAGCACTACCTGTCATTATCCCTGCATGGAAGTTGCAAGAGTCATGTGAGATGCAGTATCTAGGATGCCACAGAGCCTTGCTGTTTGGTTCCCCCCCCCCCCCCCCCAGCTTGGCCATCATTGCTGTAGGGCTTGGTAGGAGATTATGCCTCTATGATGCTCTATGGGCACGTGATGACTGTGCCATGTTACTGTCTGTGCATTATACATTAAAAAAGGTATACAGATGATTTTAATGAGGCCAGGGAAATAATCATATTACTGAGAGAGAAATAATATAAAAGGAGCTGGATTATGACCCTCGGGGTTATTAGTGGGGGACGCTGGATGAATGCAAGATACTGTGAGCATTGGGCATTATTTACATTACAATAAATGCAAAATGTCTCATTACTACTATATGATAAATATATATATATATATATATATATATATAAATATATATATGAAATCACCTATATAACCACCTATATATATATATATATATATATATATATATATATATATATATATATATATAATCACCTACATTTAATGCATATATATATATATATATATATATAATATCACCT
Organism: Pelodytes ibericus; assembly: GCA_036172795.1. Taxonomy (NCBI): domain Eukaryota; kingdom Metazoa; phylum Chordata; class Amphibia; order Anura; family Pelodytidae; genus Pelodytes; species Pelodytes ibericus. The sequence goes on from CM069861.1 coordinate 14,684,902, forward strand.
ATATAATGTGTATATATAAATGTACACACACATTATGACAGCTAGACACAATGATATGGTTTATTATTATATTTCACCTCTCCTCCTTGTAAGGCTCTTCGGACCCGGACCTCCTGTCTCTCCCGCAGCAATCTGAGCTCACACAGTCCGGCCAGGCTCCCCCGCAGCAGTAGCCGAAGCCTCCCCCGCTCCGCAGAACCTCCGGATCCCAGCATGTCACCTGGGAGCCGGCTGAGACCTAACTGAGCAGCCGGAACGATAGCCCAGTGGCCCGGAGCAGCGTGACAGCCAATCACAACACGAGCGAGTCCGGAGCGGCAGCAGCTAAATCAATCGGAAGAAAGATTGGCTAGAAAGCTCCGCCCCGTGCAGTCCTAGTGTAATACTAATAAGGCTATAAACTCCGCCCTGTCCCTCCCCTCTGCTTATTATCTGCATAACTGCTCGCCGCAGCCAATAAGCTATCAGCTCATCTGCATAATGGTAAAATACACCAATGGGTAAACCTTATTTGCTGTCAACTCCCACAGCTTTGCTTACAGAAAAGGTTAGAAACTGAGATTTGACAAGCCAGCACCGCCCACCCGATTTATGTGTTTTTTTTGTCAGCCAATGACAAGAAGGCCCTGATGTTCCATAACCCAATCACAAAGCTGGATGTCTTACTCTCAAAACGCCAATCAATATCTAAGCCCATCCCCTGTCTGTAAAGACAGCCACGCCCTTACCCATATAACTACATCCCCTGCCACGTCATGTAAGGAATGGTACTAGCGATGGAATGTTGTGGGTGGGCGGGGCGTGAAGTAGAATATTCTGCAAGGGGCGGGTCCAGAATAGAAAGTTCTGCAGCAGGAGGAGCTAGAGGCAGGCAATAGGTGGAGCTGGAGCCAAACTTCATCACGGTGGAATGATCTGCAAGTGGTGAGGTGCTCTGCAGAGAATGCTCTGGAGTTAGATCTGTCAGGGAAGAAGAGGAAAGACTGCATGCTTCAGGGATCCATTGGGTCCTATAAATAAATGATAAATAGACATGTGGTTATCCCAGCAGGGTAAGCTCCTTATGGAATGTTCTTCTGGAAAGCATAGGATGGATATAGAATGATCCTTGTGGGAGGGGCAGAATATTCAGAACAGGAAGCCAGCTGAGGAGGTGAGGTACAACATGGAATATTCTGCGGGGAGGATAGCCATGGAATGTTCTGCGAGGAGGCAAGCCGTGGAATGTTCTGCAGAGGAGGGTAGCCATGAAATGTTCTGCACGGTAGAGTAGCCATGTATTGTTCCGTGAGGAGGGAAGCCATGGAATGTTCTGTGGGGAGACAAGCCGTGGAATGTTCTGCAGGGGAGGGTATTCATGGAATGTTCTGCGAGGAGGCAAGTCATGGAATGTTCTGCAGGGTAGAGTAGCCATGTATTGTTCAGTGAGGAGGGAAGCCATGGAATGTTCTGCAGGGGAGGGTAGCCATGGAATGTTCTGCGAGGAGGCAAGCCGTGGAATGTTCTGCAGGGTAGAGTAGTGTTGGAATGTTCTGCAGGTTAGGGTAGCCATGGAATGTTCTGTGAGGAGGCAAGCCATGGAATGTTCTGCAGGGTAGAGTAGTGTTGTAATGTTCTGCAGGGGAGGGTATTTATGGAATGTTCTGCAGGGTAGAGTAGTGTTGGAATGTTCTGCAGGGGAGGGTATTCATGGAATGTTCTGCAGGGTAGAGTAGTGTTGGAATGTTCTGCAGGGGAGGGTATTCATGGAATGTTCTGCAGGGTAGAGTAGTGTTGGAATGTTCTGCAGGGGAGGGTATTCATGGAATGTTCTGCAGGGTAGAGTAGTGTTGGAATGTTCTGCAGGGGAGGGTATTCATGGAATGTTCTGCAGGGTAGAGTAGTGTTGGAATGTTCTGTGGGGGGTGGGCAATCGCGGAATGTTCTTGAGAGGATTATTATGGGGTCTTCTGCAATAGAGGATAGTCATGGAACATTCTACTGAGGCAGCTAATCTTGGAATGTTCTACAGAAAGAATCCTGGCCACGGGGAGAGAAATAACTATGCGTGTGGTCAGGAGATTGAGGGGGTCTGTTCTCCCATACGTTCATGTCTGTACATGTCTCTGGCACACTTGGCGTGCACTATAATTTAATTGAGCATTATGGGAAATGTAGTCTGGTACTTCAGATAAAGTATCCTAGTGTGTGGCTGAGCATCATGGGTTATATAGCTGTGCGTGACGTGAGCCACCTGCTGCATTATGTCTGCCCTGTACATACCTAGCTACACGTGACATTGTCAATTGCTTTCTGAACAATAAAGTTGTTTGGAAGTGGGCGGGGTTAGGGAAACAGGAAGACGCATGTTGCTGCATCGGATGGTGTCCTCTCCCCCACTGTTCCCATTCATTGGATTTCTACAGAGAGGTTATTTATTGTGTATACATTTATAGGAGTGTATATTGTAATATTACCTACAGATTATGCTTTATATTAACCCCTTAATGGATGGATGCTGTCCTGATAGTGTGATTGAGAGATCTTCCTCAGACAGGAACTCTCCCACACTATCCATCTGCAAAGGATTGTAATAAGGGGTACTGGACCAGATAGCAAGGGGTTAAAGTACATTTTTGGGGTTAGATTTTAGACGTTTGTATTAACTGGTGCAATGTATACTTTTTCCAGATATTAGGAAGGATCTGCACCCAGACGCTGCTGGAAGGAGACCCGCAATCAGCAGACTGTTGTTGGATGAGGCTCCATCTAAAAGAGACTGACGTTACCAAGAGAAAGATGTTACCGCTTGCAACGAACAAATAGAGAAATCACAGGACTGCCCTGCACTCACACGTTCCAGATGTTATGAGAGACTGTGACCAGATCATCACTGTCGATGAGAGGTAAGTGGCATTTATTCCAATCCTTTCATTGCTAGAGGAACAAACTGCTTAACATTTATGTAAAAAAAAAAACCACCTTTGGTTCAAGCTGTGACACTGACAAACCAAAGTATAAACCTTATCTTAACCCCTTCGCGACACAGGACGGACTAGGTCCGTCCTGTGTGGCGAAGCGTTAGTGACACAGGACGGACCTAGTCCGTCCTGTGTCAAAACGAGCACTGAAAGCGGAGTTTTTCCGCTTTCAGTGCTCTGATGGTATTGTAACGATGCTTCCGTGTGGAAGCATCGTACAATACTAAAAAAAATGCCCGTCGGCATTTCGATCGCTCCGGAGAGCGATCGAAATGCCGGTTTTAAAGGCACAGTGCCTTTAAAACGACGGGCATTAAAAAATGAGCATAGGAAGCGAATTTTTCGCTTCCTATGCTCAGAAAGTGTTTCGGATTGCCTCGCAAGTCGAGGCAATCAGGAACACAAAAAAAAATGCATGATCTTGGTCACTGAGTGACCAAGATGGCGCTGCCCTTCTAAGGGCAAGAGCACAGGAGGCAGGAAGTACCTGCTTCCTGTGCTCTCTGGCTGTCACACGATTGCCTCTTCACAGAGGCAATCAGTGACTGCCAGGCACACTGACAGGCAGTGGGGATGTTCTGCTGAACATCCCCACTGACTGGTCAGATCAATATTAACCCTATATTGATCTGACCAGTTATGATCTGCCTCCCTCTACTCACATTTTTTTAGTGAGGGAGAGAGACAGATCAAAGTTCTAAAAGTAAAAAAAAACAATAAACACACAACACACAAATATTAAAACAATAAAAAAAAATGTATTAAAGCAATTCCCTGCGTTTAACCCCTTCCCTGCCACTGATCTTGCATAAGCAGTGATCGTGCACATCAGCGCATTTATTTTTGCCGTTTGTGCATTTTTTAGGGGTTAATTTTTTTTGTACTGTAATTTATTACAGTACTAAAAAGGCTCTTCTAAGAGTTATTAACCCCTTCTTTGCCGTCGATCACTGCTTACGCAATGATATTGACGCCAAAGCAATTTTTATCTGTCTGCATATTTTTATTTTATTTTTTTTACACATACCCGCTAGGGGATTACATGTAAAGTAAAAATATTTGAGTTTTTTTTTTTAAGCTGCCTGAGCGCATAGCGATCAGTAACAGCGAATTAGTGGCAAAGGCGGTTTGGTGATTTCTCAATTAAGCTCACCATTCGCCCTGGTCAGATCAAAATTGGTCGGATCAATATTCACAAATATTGATCTGCCTCCCTCTCCTCACTTACATTTTTGTGACGGAAAGAGACAGATCAGTATTAGTGATATAAAATAACATTTTATAAAATTGTCAGGTTTTATGAAAGTCTTTCACTGTGTATTAACCCCTTCCCTGCCATTCATCACTGTGTAAGCAGTAATCTTGCACAGCAACAGTATGTTTTTCTGTCTGCACTGTTTTATGGATTAATTTCTTTGTACTGTAATGTATTACAGTACTAGATAGGCTCTTCTAAGAGCTATTAACCCCTTCTTTGCTCGAGATCACTGCTTACGCACTGATTCTGAGGCCGCGGACTCAGGGTTCGATTTTGACCCTATTCAGCTTTCTGATACATCATCTAGCGATGTATCGGTGGCTGCTGAGCCCTTGCCACAAGTAGTGATGGGGGTCTACCGATAAAAAAAATATAAGGTTTGGTGGGGGTAAATTACATTGGCTGGCTTCAAAGATATATCCCATAAAGGACACGTACGCAGGTTGACTACATGTCAAAATTCCAAGTTGGAATTTTGAGATGCGCATCTCACAAATGTTGCCTTCTAGCCAAAAACAAACCAACAAACCTATGCATGGGTGCTATCCCTGTACTCGGGAGATGTTGCTGAACACATATTGGGTTGTTGTTTGGCAGTGACATATACCAGAATCTGTGAATTCATGCCTGAAGTACAATGCATGTGGAAAAAAACCTCCCAAAAAAGTACTACCACAAACTTTTACAAAGGCTGGTGGTAGAATTAGTACCTATACAGTATTAAAATACCACCATTTGAAATACCTTAGGATGTCTATTTTCCAAAAATATATGGTTTGATGGGGTAAAATTCATTGGACGGCTTCAAAAATGTTCCAAATGGAACATGGGCGCAGGCTGACTACATGTCAAAATTCCAGGTTGGAATTGCGCACCCCCTAAATGTGGAATTTTAGACCCAATACAAACCAACAAACCTATGCATGGGGGGTATCCCTGTACTCAGGAGATGTTGCTGAACACATATTGAGGTGTTGGTTGGCAGTGGCAAATACCAGAATCTGAAAATTCCTGCCTGAACTACAATGTGTGTGGGGAAAAAATGACATCCCAACCCTTTGACATAGGTTGGTGGTAGAATTAGCACTTGGAAAGTGTTAAAATACCACAATTTTAAAAACCCTAGGATGTCTAGTTTTCCAAAATATATGGTTTTATGGGGTAAAATACTTTGACAGGCTTCAAAAGTGTCCCAAATGGAACATGGGCGCAGGCTGACTACATGTCAAAATTCCAAGTTGGAAATGCACCCCCCCTAAACATGGCCTTTTAGCCCCCAAATAATCTAACTAACCTACACATGGGTGGTATCCCTGTACTCAGGAGATGTTGCTGAACACATATTAATGTGTTTTGTGGCACTGACACATAATAGGATCTATGAATTCATGCCCGATGTACAATGAATGTGAAAAACAAATTACTATCCATAACATTGACATAGGCTGGTGGTAGAATTAGTGCATGGAAAGTGTTAAAATACTACCATTTGAAATACCCTAGGGTGTCTAGTTTTCAAAAATATATGGTTTTGTGGGATAGAATACACTTTTTGGCTTCAAAAATGTCCCAAATGGGACATCGGCGCAGGTTTTCTGCACGTCAGAATTCCAAGTTGGAAAACCAAAAAGCGCACCTCTCAAATGTGGCCTTTTAACCCCCAAATAACCTAACCAACCTATACATGGGTGGTATCCCTGTACTCAGGAGATGTTGCTAAACACATATTGAGGTGTTGTTTGGCACTGACATATAACAGGATCTGTGAATTCATGCCCAAAGTACTATGTATGTGAAAAAAAATTACTATCCATAACATTGACATAGGCTGGTAGTATAATTAGTGCATGGAAAGTGTTAAAATACTACCATTTGAAATACCCTAGGGTGTCTAGTTTAAAAATATATATGGTTTTGTGGGGTAGAATACACTTTCTGGCTTCAAAAATGTCCCAAATGGGACATGGGCACAAGTTTTCTGCATGTCAGAATTCCAAGTTGGAAAACCAAAATGCGCACCCCCTAAATGTGGCCTTTTAGCCCCAAAACAAACCAACAAACCTATGCATGGGTGGTATCCCTGTACTCAGGAGATGTTGCTGAACACATATTGAGGTGTTATTTGGAAATATCCCTTCACATTTTAAGGTAATGTTTACCTAAATTGCAATATATGTGAAAAATTAAAAAAAAAAGATTTTTTTGCTGCAAACTTTGGCATAGATTGGTGGTAAAATGGCTACATGAAATGTGTCAAAATACCCCAAGTTAAATGCCCTGAGTTGTCTAGTTTTCAAAAATATGTACATGTTGGGGGTCATTCATGGATTTAGTACAGAAATCAGTGTTACAATGTCACTATCGCTCATTTTGAAAGAAAGGATTTTAAAATAGCTTTGCACCACTTATAGTTCTGGCCCTGTAACATGAATAAAAAAGCACAAAAACATAAAAACATGGGCTATTTCTGAACTCAGGACATATATTAGAAACTTTTTAGCAGTGTTTTTTTGTTGTCTCTTGTACATGAGTATACGATTTTTCAAATAAAAGTCATAAAAAAAGTATTTTTTCAATTTTTTTGCCATATTTTATTATTTTTTTTACATCAAATTATATGCTATTATCAAAATAATGGTATCAAAAGAAAGCCCTTCTTATAACGATAAAAACAATATATAGTTTGTGCGGGTACACTAAATGAGACAGAAATAAATTACAGCAAAACACAAACACCTCAGAAATGTTAAAACAGCCCATGTCACCAAGCGTCGGACAAGCCAAAAAAGTCATGTCACTAAGGGGTTAAGCACAGATTTATTTTAAAAAAATCAAATTTCTCTTAGACTTTAGGAGCCAGACCGACCAGTTCAGGAGCCAGGTTACTTTTGAGAGTTCACACTAAGTGTTCTTAGTATGAAGGACTAAGGACCTTAATAAAAGTGAGTTTAGGCTTTTACTCAATATATCTTTCTCGGTTATCTTTGGAGAGCCGTCTGAGTGATGGAACTTTGTAAAACAGTCAAAAAGGCTAGGATTTGCCAGTGTCGCATCATCCATAACCCTTAAGTCCTTTTAACTGGTCCGCACTCGGGATGTGGTTGGAAGCCCAATGTTGCACTTGGTGAGCTGCATTGCAGAAGGACTATCTGCTCACAGGAGGGCACTGTTTTTGTTATACTTTTACCATAAATCCAATCCCCTTCTAACTAAGCCATTACTACATGTTTTTCTCCACAGCTTCCTGTCCGCTCCCTCCCTTGTGATGGGCTTAAGATGCGTTGCCCGCTCTGCCATGTGCTGATAGCTCTGACTCTGCTCTGCAATGCTCTGCTCCTGTACTACACATGGCACCTGCAGTTCAGACCGCCAGGACGCCCAGGGCCTTCGCCCTCGCTGGCACCTGGCATCACCGTCATTGTGCGTGAGTTTCGCACCTTTGAGCATGGCCTTTCCGATGTCAACCACTCTTTCTTGCGCTCTCGCCCCTCTCTGCACATCCTTATCACGTCCGACGCACCGCTTTACCCTCCTGTCCCGGGTTTACAGATCCTGCGGCTTCATCCCTCCCCTGAGCAGCACAGCTTTGCCTCCCGACTAGAGTCCCACATTCATACTCGTCTTGTTGCTCTGGTTCCGGATGGGACTGCTCTGAATCCCCCCGATTTGCTGGACAGGATGGCTCGAGGGCTGCGGGATGCCCCTCCAGGTATTCGAATCATGGCTGCTGCAGCTGGTCCTCCCCTGCATTGCTTGACCCTTAATGTGTCGCTTCTGCACTGGACGGCTGACTTCAAGCCGGCCGCAGCCGGTGGACCCTGCGGGGCAGTGAAAGGGACTGCAGTGCTTTTGCTGCGCTCCCGGGATTTATTTGAGCTGCCTTTCCCTCTCGCCCGGCCCCTGCAGAACACCATCTTTATTCAAGCGGCTCTTCGTGGGTGGGGAGTGCAGATCGTGGAAGGTGCCACGTTCCCACGCACTCCACTGCCAGCCACAGATCACGGACGATGGAAGGCTGAGCAGGCGGAACATCGGGAGGAGGCCCTGACCATGAGGGCGTTGAGCGTGAAACTGGTTCGAGGACTTGAAGGAGGGGAGCGATGGTTTGGTTGCTCCAAGGAGACCCTTCGGTGCTTTGGGACAGTAGCGGGAGAGACCCCAGAGTATCTGTACCAAGGGCGGTGGACGCCCCCTTGTTGTCTCCGTGCACTAAGGGCTACTGCACGCCACGTCATAAAGGTGCTGGAAACCAGTGGCGTACGCTACTGGCTAGAGGGTGGCAGTCTACTTGGGGCGGCTCGGAATGGTGATATCATTCCGTGGGACTATGATGTGGACTTGGGAATATACCTGGAAGATGTGGGGCTGTGTACAGAGCTGCGGGGGGCGCAGGGAGGCTCATTAGTGGATTCAGAGGGCTTTTTGTGGGAGCGTGCAGTTGAAGGAGATTTCTTTCGGGTGCACTACAGTCAGAGCAATCATCTCCACGTGGACCTGTGGCCCTTCTACCCACGGGATGGAGTGATGACCCGGGATTCATGGACTGGCCACCCCCAGGATGTGGAATTTCCAGAGAGCTTCCTACAACCTCTGCAGACTCTGGATTTTGCCGGGGGACCAGCTCAAGTTCCAAACAATCACCTGCAGCTTCTGCGCATGAAGTTTGGGGAGAAAGCAATAGAGGAATCAGAATACCCCAATCCTGCACTGCTTAGTATGAGAGGACGGTGACACTGGACACAAGGCGTAATGGATTACCCCACAGCCCGATGGCGAATCCATATGTTATAACCTTGGTGGGACTCTGTCACCTAAGCAGTGTTTAAAGTATAAAGGTACTGCATCAACAATAACCCATACATTGACTTTGCATGACTGATGCAGAGTTTAAGACAAAAATGTGTTGTAAAGGTGCCTATGCTGTCTCATATTCTGGCTGCAAACCAGGACTTCCCACACTGGCTGAGTAAAAGTAATTTCCTTTTTTTTTTATTTGCTGCAGGAACCAATGAGAATAATTTCATTCAAATCAATGGAATTTCCTGCCTCTCTAGTGATGTCATCAGACAATGTGTTGCGCTGTTAAGAGGCAGTCCTGGTTTCTTGCAAACTGCTATAATTTCACAATTTCATCTAGCTGTAAGTATTTTATACTTTAAGCAATGCAAAATGTAAGACATGCATTTTAAAGTACTTGAAAAGCACATTAATATTTGAATGGTGCATTTAGGGCACTAGACAGTGCTTTAAGCGATCCTGCTGTTTACAAGAGCAAGGTCACTTAGAGTTCACACAATATAATCAATTTGAGGAGCACAGGAACTGGCTAAATGAAACAAAACTTTATATCCTCCGTGTCTATATAATCAGTAAACATGCAGAGTAGTCACTGGGGAGGGCTTGAGTCAAATATTAAAAATGTGAGAAACAGGATATTCCATTCATTTGAATTAAATTATTCTCACTGGTTCCTGCAGAAAAGAAGAAAAAAAAAAGGAAATTACCTTTACTCAGCTAGTGTGAGCAGTCCTTGTTTCTTGCAAACTGCTGTAATTTCACAGTTTCATCTAGTTGTAAGTATTTTAGATTTTAAACAATGCAAACTGTAAGACATGCATTTTAAAGTACTTTGAAATCACATTAATATTCATTCATATTTGGAAGATGCATTTTTAGTACTAGATTGTCCCTTTAATAATAGCAATACTTTTGACCTTGATACTTCTTATCCCCAATGTATTTTCCATGTTGTATATTCCAGCTATGAATAATAATTCAGGTGACAGTCCTTAGAATTTTGGTGGAAAGCGGAATCTTTAATACTATCCTGACATCTGGAGAAGTGACCTCCTGTGATGGGAGTGATAATCCAGTAATTGTTTTTAGTTCTAAATCTAGCATTTAGATATTAACTGGATAAGCACAAATGCAATGTGTGTGTGTATATATGTGTGTACATTTTTTGTAATTTTGTACATAGTGTGTATTTATAAATATATATTGTGTTAATTGATTTGATCTGTATTGTCTTGTTTTCCTACCACACGGTGGCAGTGCTGCACCGCATGTTATACAGAGCACGTTCTATGGTCCAAGCTACAGAGCAGTACAAGGAACTGTTCTCATTTGTACTACAGAGGAAGAAGGGGAGGAGTATGTGCTGAATGAAGCAGGCAGCGCCACAATCTCAGGGATGTGAGATGAGGCACCATCTTGGGCATACGATACATGTACAGTTGGCAGTGTGATATTATACCATGTGTAAATAATTCTATAGCATCTGGAGGATAAAACAGATCCTAGGAGATCTGTTAATAATTCTGTATAGTCATGAAGATAGGGCAGATCCTAGGAGATCTGTTAATCTATATAGTCAGGCGGATAGCACAGACCCTAGGAGATCTGTTAATCTATATAGTCAGGAAGATAGGGCAGATCCTAGGAGATCTGTTAATAATCCTGTATAGTCAGGAAGATAGGGCAGATCCTAGGAGATCTGTTAATTATTCTATATAGTCAGGAGGATAGCACAGATCCTAGGAGATCTGTTAATTATTCTATATAGTTAGGAGGATAGCGCACATCCTAGGAGATCTGTTAATTATTCTATATAGTCAGGAGGATAGCGTACATCCTAGGAGATCTGTTAATTATTCTGTATAGTCAGGAGGGTAGCGCACATCCTAGGAGATCTGTTAATTATTTTGTATAGTCTGGAGGATTGCGCAGATCCTAGGAGATCTGTTAATAATTCTGTATAGTCTGGAGGAAAGCGCAGATCCTAGGAGATCTGTTAATAATTCCATATAATCAGGAGAATAGCGCAGATCCTAGGAGATCTGATAATAATAATTCTATATAATCAGGAGGATAGCGCAGATCCTAGGAGATCTGATAATAATTCTATATAATCAGGAGGATAGCGCAGATCCTAGGAGATCTGATAATAATTCTATATAATCAGGAGAATAGCACAGGTACTAGGAGATCTGATAATAATTCCATATAATCAGGAGGATAGCACAGGTACTAGGAGATCTGATAATAATTCCATATAATCAGGAGGATAGCACAGGTACTAGGAGATCTGATAATAATTCCATATAATCAGGAGAATAGCACAGGTACTAGGAGATCTGATAATAATTCCGTATAGTCTGGAGGATAGCACAGGTACTAGGAGATCTGATAATAATTCTGTATAGTCTGGAGGATAGCACAGGTACTAGGAGATCTGATAATAATTCTGTATAGTCTGGAGGATAGCACAGGTACTAGGAGATCTGATAATAATTCTGTATAATCAGGAGGATAGCACAGGTACTAGGAGATCTGATAATAATTCTATATAATCAGGAGGATAGCACAGGTACTAGGAGATCTGATAATAATTCTGTATAGTCTGGAGGATAGCACAGGTACTAGGAGATCTGATAATAATTCTGTATAGTCTGGAGGATAGCACAGGTACTAGGAGATCTGATAATAATTCTGTATAATCAGGAGGATAGCACAGGTACTAGGAGATCTGATAATAATTCCATATAATCAGGAGAATAGCACAGGTACTAGGAGATCTGATAATAATTCCGTATAGTCTGGAGGATAGCACAGGTACTAGGAGATCTGATAATAATTCTGTATAGTCTGGAGGATAGCACAGGTACTAGGAGATCTGATAATAATTCTGTATAGTCTGGAGGATAGCACAGGTACTAGGAGATCTGATAATAATTCTGTATAATCAGGAGGATAGCACAGGTACTAGGAGATCTGATAATAATTCTATATAATCAGGAGGATAGCACAGGTACTAGGAGATCTGATAATAATTCTGTATAGTCTGGAGGATAGCACAGGTACTAGGAGATCTGATAATAATTCTGTATAGTCTGGAGGATAGCACAGGTACTAGGAGATCTGATAATAATTCTGTATAATCAGGAGGATAGCACAGGTACTAGGAGATCTGATAATAATTCCATATAATCAGGAGAATAGCACAGGTACTAGGAGATCTGATAATAATTCCATATAATCAGGAGGATAGCACAGGTACTAGGAGATCTGATAATAATTCCATATAATCAGGAGGATAGCACAGGTACTAGGAGATCTGATAATAATTCCATATAATCAGGAGGATAGCACAGGTACTAGGAGATCTGATAATAATTCCATATAATCAGGAGGATAGCACAGGTACTAGGAGATCTGATAATAATTCCATATAATCAGGAGGATAGCACAGATCCTAGGAGCGGTTTAAAGAGGTCTAATGAGATACCAGAGTATCCTGATCCTGTCTGTCCAGTGTATTCAGGAGAAGCTAGATTTGTAACACGCAGAACAGGTTGGATTGGCCTATTACACCCTAGATGTGGTTAATCCTTGTGTATTTTTGGGCACATTGTACCCATCCAGACATACTTCACCTATTTCTTTGGGGATAACCCACGATATGTCCAGCTGCATCTCTATAAATTATATTTTATTTATTATCTATTGTGTCCCTTAAAATAATACTGCAGAATTCATGACCCGTTACCCACGGCAGGTGTCCGTTTATTACTGTATAGTCAGTGACTCGGGTCTGGAGCTTGCTGACTATTGTTAATCATGCTGAGCTTTATGTGAGTTGTAGTTCATGGATTGCTGGTGACGTGTATCTCTGCACCCCATATTGCCTTTGTAAGTTCATACGTGTATATTTATTAAAGCACTTTCTATTTGGTCTACCATCGACGTTCCTTCTGATATTACTTTGGCTGTCGTCGGGGGGGATTGAGCAGCTGAGTTTTGATGAGCTGACAAGACCCCGGTATCACAGATTTATCAGCCACACTAGCAGATCCCAGATGGTTTCTCCTTTCCATCGATAGTGGTTGGCTACCATATCTGTTCAGCTTTATTCCTAAATCACAACTCATGGGAATGTTGAAAATACACATTGAAGGACGACTGTAAAAAGCCAGTTATTTTTAACTGAAAGATTGAAGTAAGTGTCGGTGTGCTCTGTATAGCTCTATCAGGAAGTGGACATGTTTAGAATCTTGGGTTTAAAGGGTCAGATCTTTCATTTGACCGAACATTCTAAACAACATGTCTGCCCCCTGATAGATCTACCCTGAGCAAAGATGGCGGAATAAGGTACTTCATTTGTAGTCTTTCATTAAAGCATTTCTATTTAAAACGTATACATTTGATTCAAACTCCCAGTTAAACATAACTTACTCTGTTTAACCCCTTCCCGACCTTATGACGAGTTAACTCGTCATGCAGTCTAGCCGGCGGTGCGCTCCGTGGGCACCGCCAGCTAGTCTGCAACGGGTCCAGGACTAAGCCTCGCACCCGAGGCAAAGCTCCTGGACCCGATCGGTCAGTTTCCGGGCATGTGATCGCGGTGATTGAGTGATCACCGCGATAACATGCAAATTAGATGCAAAGTCAGTGTGTTCACACACTGCCTCTAATTCACTCTCTGTGCTTCACGTTCTTATAGTATAGCACAGAGAGTGACCTGTAAGTAAAAATAAATTAATTACATACACATAGGTTAAAAAAATTTAAAAAAAAAATTAAATTAACCCTTTCATTGCTGATCAGTTTTTAACTGTGATCAGTTTCCTTCCACTTCATGGCCCTCATTTAGTTTTTTTTTTTTAACAGATTTTTTTATTTTTACAATTTATAAAGTTTTTTTTTTAATAAATAAAGGTAATTTTAATATATTTATTTAATAAAATTTAACCCCTGCATGCCTGTTGCATGATTTTTACTGATCTGACATCGCACTCGTCAGAGTTTTTTTCTGTCTTTTTTTCCTCAAAAATTTCCTCTTTTATATGTATTTTTTAATACTAAAATGTAAATAATTTTTATGTATAGGGTATCAAAAGAAAGCTCTAACTGTCCTCTAAAAAACAACATATAATTTGTATGGGTACGTTAAATGAGAGAGAGGAAATTTATGTTTCAAAAACCGCGTATTAAAAATTGAAAAACGCTCTGGTCCTTGGCCCAGGAAAATCCCTGGTCCTTAAAGGGTTAAAGGACAACCGTAAGCACAACATAACATAGTTATGTTTAAAAATGAAATAAAATTCAATGGGAAACATGTAATTTGCATGGCAAGCCACAACGTGATGTCATAAGCAGTCACAATTTAAAAAATACTTAGAAACCTACTTTTTTCAGGATTTTATCAAGGGATCGATCGTCCTATTTACAGAGAGCAACTCTTGGGAGCCAACCAGAGAGATCTCGTACAGCTACATCACAAATCCCCATGTTTCTCTATGGCATACACACTGCACATGTGCACTGCCAGCGCCGTGTTGCCCCCAGTACATGTGACATAATGGACATTTGCAAAGCAGCTGTACATTCAGAGCTGTATATATAGGTCCAGGGGATACTGTATGCTATTTTTATTGCATGCTCAGTAATGCAGCAGCTGTGCGAGTGAGCAACACAAATCTAGCATGCCTTATTCCGTATGCTCCATCAGATAGTATCCTGTTAGCTGATGTTCATATAGCTCAATTATGTCATGGTTTTTACATGGGGGTTGGTGTGGCTCCTCCCCCTTCTCTGTGACATCAGCATGATGCTTGTAAAACAAGATTGGGTTTAATACTGAACCGCAGTGGGTGGGAGGGGAAACCGCTGCAAAGCAAAAATAGACATGTGCTTTCTCGCAGAGGGGGAAATCTCAGGATATCGTTTATTTACTGACCTGTGGTAAAAGAGAGGTTCGGGGGGGTTTGGCAGCGAGAGGGGTTTTTCTAAACCAGATTTCACTTTTCAGAGTAGATGTCAGGATTGCTAACCTTATACCAGGCCTTGGCTAATCCTGGGCGCATGGGATTTGTTAAGCCACGTTACTGCAGGACTGCATGTGTGCTAAGTAAAGCAGGATAGTGCAGGGGTAATGTCTGTGCCGGTGTAATCACGCCGGCACTGTGCATGCGTGTGATTACTCAAATAAGTGATCTCAGTTCTCAGACACTAGCAGGTACCACACATGCAGCTCGGCAAAGTCTGAGATACCGAGAATCTGTTTTATACCTGTGTACAGCGATTAGCCCAATGGGGTTAGAGTAAGGGTTAGGGGTAACACTAATCGCTGTTTTAAACCCAAGTACATTGATTAGACCAGGGGGGTTAGGGTTTGATTATGGGTTAGCTGTAATCTATAGCGTTAACCCTCATTTAAACAGATTGCATACTGTTGGAGGTATAATGGGAAGTGTACAAATACCATATGGACTATAGTATTGGGACACACCTAATTCTGGAATTCAGGTGTATCAAATCAGGCACCGAGCCACGCAGTCTGCATTTACAGACATTTGTGAAAAATTAGGTCGTTCTGAAGAAAGTGGAAGCATTTGGGAACAATAGCCACGAAACGGAAGACCACGTAAAGTCACAGAGTGCTGAGGTGCATGGTGTGTACCAGTCGCCAATGCTCTGCTGAATTCATCTCTGAAGATTCCAAACTTCCACTGACATTTATACTGGGAGCTTCATGGAAAGGGGTTTCCATGGGTGGGCAGCTGTATGCACGCCTGACATGGCAAAGCACAGTAAGAATCTGGCAGATTCCAAGAGAACGTTACCTGCCTGACTGCATTGTGCCAACTGTAGAGTTTGGCGGAGGAGGGATGATGGGATGGGGGGTGTTTTTCAGGGGTTGGGTTAGGCCCCTTACTTCCAGTAAAGGGAAATCTTAATGCTCCAGCATAACCAGACATTGTGGACAATGCTATGCTTCCAGCTTTGTGGGAACAGTTTGGGGAAGGCCCTTTTCTATTCCAGTATGACTGTGCCCCAGTGCACATAGCAAGGTCCATAGATACATGGTTGGATGAGCCTGGTGTGGAAGAACTTGACTGGTCCACACAGAGCCCTGACCTCAACCCCATCAAACACCTTTTGGGATGAACTGGAATGGAGATTGGGGGCCAGGCCTGCTCATCCAACATCAGTGCCTGACCTCACAAATGATCTACTGGATGAATGAGCTAACATTCCCACAGAAACACTGTAAAATCTTATGGAAAGCCTTCCCCAGAGTGTGGATTATGTATTTTGAATGTGAGTCCCTGTTGGTGTAATGGTCAGGTGTCCTAATACATTTCCCATATAGTGTACTTCACTAGATAACATTTTCATGAAGGTTAATTATTTGTTTGTGATATTTTGGGTGCAGAGTTTTTTTTACTCTAGGTGGAGTTAAGGTGTATAATCATACACAGTATGTCCAGTGGTCAGTGCCGTTTAATTGCAGAGTATCATGTAAAGAAACCGCAGTCCTGACACTGTCTAAGCCAAGAGATTGGCAGGGGAGTATGGGAGATGTAGTCCTCCAAATAGCTGGAGGATCACCGTTGGACACCTCTGATAAAGGAGCACTTGTACTATTGGTTGTCGTCATGCTATCCAGGATAACCCTAAAGCAGAGTCCTCTGGCCAAGATGGGGTCTATTCGCTATAAGGCAAGACGAACATTTCATCTATACATTGTGCAGACACATTCCTGGTGAGGTCCCCCCACTAAGAAAACTCACCAGGATTGTCCCATGTATAGCTAAATTTGAGGGATTAAAATGTCCATCTCCCCTTTCAGTGAATAGACCCCTCCATCTCTCAGAACAGCCCCGGCCTCCTCCCAAAGCCAGTCCCCCCCCTCCGCCAATACAGCACAAATCTTTACAACACAGAAATCTTGTTTTTTTGTTTTTCTTTATTAGACTACCTTCTCCATTCTACAATCCTGTCATTCGTCTCCCGATGTTGGTGTGTACACTACAGAGATTATTTATAAAAGGTCATTTCTGGGGCAAAAGTTCAGAAAGTGGAGCAGTCACCCTGGAAACTACAATGGCTCCTTCCACAAACCACCCCCAAGTCTTTAGAAAGCAGTGGCAATGATGTAGTAGGGGCGTTTGTAAGATTTCATTGTTTGTGCGGATTTGAACACACGTTGGCATAGCATATTACCTCCCCGTTTGTGTACACACACCAAGCATGACCGCTCAGCCCACATCTGCAGCTCTCATTTGGTCCAATATTTAAACAGATCTTTAACAAACTCATACAAATTTTCACAAAATAAAATTACACGCATACAGCTACTGACCCCACAACCACTACATCCAACAACTTTCACTCAAACACACACTGGAGCTGTGTGTACAGATCACAGCTCCACGCAGCATTGTGTATACAACCTAAGACTAAATAGGAGGCAGATTAAGATCGAAGAGTTCAAATACCATGATTGGAGGGATAAATAAGAGAAGTACTGGGCTGGAGTTGGTACCGTAGTGCATTTACACTAAAAGATAAGTTATGGTCCAAGTAAAAAACAAAATACAATAATATTAATATACATATATATAAAAAAAATAAAAAATAGATAAGGAGGCCTTTTGAACATCCCTCAAGTCTGTTGGATAATAAGTCCTAAAAGGTCCTGTGTACACTTGATCACCCACGCTTTCGGCAAAGTCTCTCACATTATAGATTCTTTATCCCCCGACCGTGCCTGGTCAATTAACACATGGACATTCTTCTCTAAGAGGGGATCGTCTTCCGGCGTCTTTGCTGGGGAATCCACGTGCACTGCTGTGAGAACCACGCCGTCCTTGCTCTGTGGAGACGTGCGGTCGCTATACACCTGCAGGAGGCCAGCTCCGAATGCGTCGCCCTCCACGTTAAGCACCGTGCAAGTGCGGTCACTGCAAAGAAAGCATACGAGTGTAAGCGGAGAAACGCTCAGGATCAACGTTATTAAAAAGGCGTACGATATCTCGTCTACACGGCCATGAAAAGGGACAAAATAAGCGCCATAGACAAGTGGTGGGGAGACCGAACAACCATCAGTGAGCGGTCTTACAGCTTTATTCTAGCTGGCAGCACTTTTCCAAAGTTAGAAGCTAGTTCTGGGGGCAGACAAATCAGCTAACCTTCCTTCCTTCATTTTATTTCCTGCATACACACAGCACAATATGTTTGGAAATTATTAGATATGTATATATTGCAGGTCATCATGATAAAGCGCGTGTTTGATTTAAAGGAACATCACACAGAGGTTAAGTGAACCTATTTAAATGCCACCGAACAGGATCAAATCTCCAGGCCACACTAAATCTTAATGTCAGGGTTATCGTTTTTATTTCCAAATGGCATCAGCACGTCCCATCTGCAGCTGCTCCGGAAAAAGAAAGTGGAGCAGGTTTGAACTGGCAGATAATGTCCGCCCACTATTTAGTTTCAAAGTACATGCCACAAACTAAACAGAGAAGGTGCACAGCACACAGTGACTGCTCCAAACATATAAATTAACTAGTTCTACTGATCCAAAACAGCCACATCTATTCTGAAAAGATTGTGTTTATTTGCCATGAACTTGGGATTTTATTTTTTATCAAAACTCCTGCACTGTATAACTGATTGTGTTTTGTTTTTTTTCCCATACGGTCATTTTACAGTGTGAGAGATTAATCAGGTGCTTTTTAGCACCCATTCCCTTATATACATAGGCTGCGTCAGCACCGGGAAGTCTGATTCATAAAGAGATGCACACAGTGCCAAATACTGGTGCCATTTGCGTGTGCAAAGGGTTAAAAAATAACCCATCATGGCAGGTGGAGGCTTTCTAAACATCATCCAGAGTCTTAAAAAAGTGTTCTCACTGCATTCTGTGCAAGCTGTTGATAAATCCCCTTCCCCATTCTATGCAAGCTGTTGATAAATCCCCTTCCCCATTCTATGCAAGCTGTTGATAAATCCCCTTCCCCATTCTATGCAAGCTGCTGATAAATCCCATTCCCCATTCTATGCAAGCTGTTGATAAATCCCCTTCCCCATTCTATGCAAGCTGTTGATAAATCCCCTTCCCCATTCTATGCAAGCTGTTGATAAATCCCCTTCCCCATTCTATGCAAGCTGTTGATAAATCCCCTTCCCCATTCTATGCAAGCTGTTGATAAATCCCCTTCCCCATTCTATGCAAGCTGTTGATAAATCCCCTTCCCCATTCTATGCAAGCTGTTGATAAATCCCCTTCCCCATTCTATGCAAACTGTTGATAAATCCCCTTCCCCATTCTATGCAAGCTGTTGATAAATCCCCTTCCCCATTCTATGCAAGCTGTTGATATAATCCTCCCCCCAACAGTCAAAAGTGAACTTGTGCCAAATACATTGAACCTGGATATTTATCGTTCTTCCTCCAAAACTCAAAATATTTGAATAAACTTGTATTGGTCTTTCAAATTATATCTTCTTTTTGACGGCTTGAAAGTGAAATGATAATATTTAATGAAAAATATAATCTGGGTATTATACATATTACCAGCTACATTGCTATGCGTTCTCCATCCCAAACTTCTGAAGGACCTAACATTGTGTCCGGCTAGCAGATTGATTTCACTAGCTCTCCATTCAATAAATACTTCAGTCACACAAAATGTCAAGAAGGTTGGGAAGGCACAAGACTGGATGACATGGAACAATAATGGAACAATTAAGAAGATGGAAAGTAAAGGGCTACTTACACCAACCAGTCCACGGCAAGGATAAGAGAGATGTCATTGGTTGGAAGACCCACGGCCTCTAGGATAATCGCAAGGGTGAGGACCCCACCAGCTGGGATCCCAGCAGCCCCGACACTTGATGCTGTGGCTGTAACACTGAGAAAGAATAGTCATCAAGCATCATTATAGTGTTAACATCAAAGCATTTTAAATGCCAGAATAGTTTCAAAACACAACTAGCAAAGGGCACACTGACGTTTGCATTAGTCTACCCTGAAGCAATAAGCCTGTTCTTTTTGTGATAAGACCTTGTGAAACAATGCTGACAGTTCTCTCTTCTGCTGTCCCAATGTAGCTTTAAATAAAGACAGATTTTTACTGTAGATAAAGAGTCAATAGCCCGCCTATTACCTATCTCTGAAGCACATCCTCCATTTCTGAACGGTCCTGCTTGTTTAGCTTCTGTTGTAAGGCTAATCCATAAATCCCATCTGTA
The DNA here is from genome assembly GCA_036172795.1 of Pelodytes ibericus. Classification (NCBI taxonomy): domain Eukaryota; kingdom Metazoa; phylum Chordata; class Amphibia; order Anura; family Pelodytidae; genus Pelodytes; species Pelodytes ibericus. The sequence goes on from CM069861.1 coordinate 14,705,163, forward strand.
CAGTAATCTTTCCCTAAGGTTACCCCTTAATATCCTCCTCCTTCACATCAATACACCCTCTTGTATTTTGTAAGAAATCAAGAGATTTATGTCACACTTGCAGATATCCATGAAAAAATAAAGAGTAACCTCTGGACTTGTAACTGGTCTTTTTATATCATTTTTGTTAGAAATCAGAATGTGTGTCAAGTAAACGGCTCAATATTTGGCCTTTGCACCACCTTAAAAGGGACATTAAATTTTTTTTTTCAACTATCTAATATAGAAGCACAAGTGAAATGTCCGTTGTCCCTTATATGGGGATAAACTGGTGTGTACTTTTGATCGTACTTTTAATTGTACACGCCAGTTTATCCTCTGAACGACAGCTGCCATGTTTCCATAGGAAGCAGGCAGCCATCAGGTTAACGACAGTCTTAACTAGGTCCCCCCATGCTGATCTCATGCAAAAACGAGGGTCTCTCTCTGCGCTAGCAGTGAGAGACCCTAGCATTCGGCTGTCAGAGCGGGGCGAACCAGGAACTGCTGTGTCTCACATGCGAGACACAGCAGATAGTAAACCCGCTTGTGTCTATTAAGATACACGTTGGGTTTACTTTCAAAGACGAGACATGTTTTGTTTAAACAAGTTGGAATGTCCCTTTAAAGTTGATGAATCTACGTTAAGAACCCTGTTATCACAGGACAGCAGGGATGGACTGGCAGGTTGGAAGCAGGGATGGACTGGCAGGTTGGAAGCAGGGATGGACTGGCAGGTTGGAAGCAGGGATGGACTGGCAGGTTGGAAGCAGGGATGGACTGGCAGGTTGGAAGCAGGGATGGACTGGCAGGTTGGAAGCAGGGATGGACTGGCAGGAATACTCACAGGATGGTGATGATTTGGATGAAGTCAAGGGATACGTTATTAAGCTGAGCGATGAAGACTGCGGCTACACACTGAAATAATGCTGCACCATCCATGTTCACGGTGGCTCCGATTGGAAGGATAAATCTGCTGATTTGCTTTGAAACTCCATTCTTCTCCTCCACACACTTCATCATTAGTGGCAACGTGGCTGAACTATTAGAGAAATTGACACACGTTATATAAACACACCCAGCTGTATCCACAGATAGCACACATTCTATAGAGAGAGAATTACAGTGAAACCACTGGGAGTAGTGTACTTAATTCAGGATCAAATTGATGACATTTTTCTATTCCAGTTCAACAACTATTTGGATAAATGGAGAGGTGTGGCACAGAACAGCCACCTTTCTACAAAATCTTGTAACTAGACAGCAGACTGCTAATAAGTGTTACACGTTGCAGTTCCATCCGAATCTGTCTACGTCAAGCAGATTATGTGGGTCATAGAAATGATTAGAATTTAGTATCCAAGACTGGAGGACCATTATCTATAATTAATGATAGCCAGCAAATGAAAGGTGCATAAATACATTTAATCATTTTAATGGAGAAAGACAAAATAAGGAGATTAGGCAGTAAAATAAGCATCCCCGGGCAGGCAGTATATAAAAGATATCTACTCAGGGATGCTGTTAAAGAAGGCCTGCCTAAAGTGCAGTAGGGGGGGGGGGGAGCTATTTGATCCACCTTTCTTCTAGTCTCATCTGTCTAGTGTTCTTCTGCCAGTCAGATTTACATTTTCCCTACGATATTCGCCTCTAGAACTGCTGGAAGGCAATTCCATGTAGCAACTACATTCTCTCTTACTTTGCACTTGAGCACATCACCTCCAGTTATAGATGATGAGCCGTTCAATTAACATTTTGGGATCTCATATTACGCTGTGATCCCGGTTCTGAATGAGGAAGGAGACTATTTTATATTTAGATGTGACCTGCAAGTTAGGTCAGGAAGACCTGCATAAGAGTAAAGACCAACATGGAAGAGACTAAGGTAACGCTCCATTTAGGAAACTGCTAGCAGGTTCAATTATACTGTACGGAATACTATTTGTTTATGGAAAGGAAATAAAGTATATATTTTTTAGGTAAAAAAAATGCAGCCAAACTCCTGTTTTTTGTCATTAGTTTTGCCCATGAACAAAAAGTTAATAAAAGAAAAACCAAAATAAATAAATAAATAATAATAATGGTTTCCAACTTGAAGAGTAAGAAACAAAACAGAGACTCCTCACAGTTCAATACAATCCAATAAACTGCATTGAGACACACACTGAATGGGATGAATCTTTATTCCACCAAGAGAAATTGGCAATTTTTAAGCTAACTTAACTGTTGTATTTTGTCCCTCAATGGAAGCAAGATATAAAGCACATAATGTGCACTATAGTATATTATACACACCTGGATGAGGTTCCAAATGCAGTGGCCAGTGCACTCACAATGCCCCACAGGAAACGGTAAGGGTTCTTGCGGGTGAAGGTGAAATAAATAAGAGGAAGGACCACCAATCCATGGATGACGTGTCCTACTATACAGCAGCAAATATACTTTCCCAGGCTGCTAAAAAGCAGGATCACATCCTCCATTTCCACAATCTTTCCAGCCACTAGGAACATGATACCCACCGGGGCATACCTAGGAGGAAAAAGACCATCAGTTGGGAACTGTGCATGCGGGATGGGTGAGGGCCCACAGTGCAGCTTAGCCATCCCATCCATTATTATCAGAGATATACACAGATACGGTACAGAGATTGATATACAAACCAGGCAATTGGGCAACAAAAAAAATGCTTGGCACAGGGGCATTTAAAAGTGGTGTAGCCCCAACCTATTTAATCCTGTTAAACCATGCAAACACAAAATGGTCTCTTAGTACAATCGGCTACGTGAGAGAAGGATGCAAACAAAATAAATGGTATTGTTTATAAAAAAAATAAAAAAAAACAACGTCTAGGACAAAATAGAGACTCACCACATAATCCAGGTCACCAAGACCATGGTGGCTTCATTGAAAGAGTTGAAGAATTTAATCAGTATCTCGCCCTCTGCTCCCAATTTCCGGAGAGCCACTCCAAAAACGATGGCAAAGACCACCAGCCCCAGGATGTTCATGCCCTCCACCTCCTGCCCGACAGGAACCTGACAAATCAGAGTAACAATAATGCACATGTCAGCGACAAGCTGTCCACAAAACATGCAGAGTCAAGAGCTGACCATCAAATCCACCGTGTAGGTTACCTTTTCCAGAGTGATGTTCAGTGGATCAGACACATTTTTTTTTACAATTTCGTAACTGGTGGAGTACTGAAAAAAGAAAAATACATTTGATTAATGACATTATAGACGTAGACCAGAGATGGAAAGGACAAGAGGCAAATAAAGGAAATCTCTCTCACCGACTGAAAAGCAGCAGAAACCAAGTTAGATGGAAAGATGTTCCTGTGAACAGAATAGACAACGTTAAAATAAGGCTGGAAATGATAAATCCCAAGACGGGGATGGCATATGGCGCATACAAGTATACTGGCAAAATGCTGGCATGCAAGCAGTGTGTACATTCAGAACACGGAACCCTGTACATATATATTTCTAGACAAGGACAAGAAAAAAGTTTCTAGATAATAAACTAATGAATCCACCATAAGATGTCAGGAATTATATCGGTTCCCTTCTATTCAAGGTCATCTAATCTCCATTGCTCACATGCACAGCGTTATATTCAGCATGTTTGTGCTGGTTATTGTAAACATCAACGTGGCCGGAATCAAACAAAACAAAAACGTTTCTTAAAGAAACTTTAAAAAAGTGTTTGTTTTTTTTCATGTGGCTGCCACGTGAGTACTAAAAGATCATAACACGCCACAAGGAAAACTATATGGAAAGAATACACTAATTAGCATGTTCTTGCAGGGTTTTTACAGATATTTGTTTAGATCACATATTTGCAAATATCACAGTATTCTACAGAGAATAGCTCTATTTGTCAGTGACTAAGCTCTCATCAAAGTGACAGGAAAATGGGGGAGTGGTCCTGATGCCCCCACGTGTCACTAAAATAGGCTTATTGGTGGCCATCCCCTAGACTGTGACGTCCGACACCATCCTTTGTGATGATTCTGACACGTGGGAATACTCAACCTGCAGCCGGCATTGCATCAGCTTCTGGTTTGAAACAGGATCCTATTCAAAAGACTTAACATTTGTACATACCGGTGCAGGGGAAGGAGGTGTGTGCATTATGTCATAGAAACATAGAATGTGTCAGCAGATAAGAACCATTCGGTCCATCTAGACTGCCTAGTTTTCTAAATACTTTTATTAGTCCCCAGTTCCCCATCTTATATCTAGGATAGCCTTGTGCCTATCCCACGCATGCTTAAACTCCTTGACTGTATTAACCTCTACCACTTCCACTGGAAACAAGTCTTATATAATAAGTGCATTATTTCACTAAAAGCATAGTTCTTGTATTTTTTTGTGTGCAGTTGTATCCTGCACACAGAGGAATAGCATCTTACAGTTAGGCTATGGTACCATTCACACCATTCACATTATAAAAACACAGATCCAGAGCAAATCCATTCTTTATCTGTAAAGACTAATTACTTAAAACAGTTTTACAACTAACAGCAAGCTAACACTGTATACAGACACTACACACAGCAATGCATGCCCAGCAGATCTCTATAAAAAGGCACACATTATCAGCCATTCTTTTAGACTAAAAAGACAGGACACTCATTCACCAAGGATTACACAGACCAGTGCCAATGAATCTTTACAGCTCCAGCAATCGCGGACTACATTTCCCAATATTCATCCTGGGAACTACAAATGGCACAATAAAGGACAACTTATAGTGTCTTCTTTTGATCTATCAGGAGGCTGACATGTTGGGTCTGGTGAAGGAAGATGCAAGATACAAGTACCATTGTAGTGATTTCATGAGAGAATAGTGTGAGTTTTCAGTCCTATTGTATGTTAGTTATATGTTTGACCTAATTGCCTTTGTGTCGATTTAGAGTGAAAACAGGAACATATCTTATTGATTACATCTAAATGGGGCACATGTAAGTCTGGTCTGAAGGGCAGGAAGCTTCCATGACAATTCCTATTCATAATGCCTACACTTGATACAATCTTTCTATTAAACACAACTTAGTGTTCATGCTGGACAAAGATTAGCTGTCACTGATGGTACCCGGCCACTCCACACCTACCGGCAGCCGGCCGGCCACTCCACACCTACCGGCAGCCGGCCGGCCACTCCACACCTACCGGCAGCCGGCCGGCCACTCCACACCTACCGGCAGCCGGCCGGCCACTCCACACCTACCGGCAGCCGGCCGGCCACTCCACACCTACCGGCAGCCGGCCGGCCACTCCACACCTACCGGCAGCCGGCCGGCCACTCCACACCTACCGGCAGCCGGCCGGCCACTCCACACCTACAGGCAGCCGGCCGGCCACTCCACACCTACAGGCAGCCGGCCGGCCACTCCACACCTACAGGCAGCCGGCCGGCCACTCCACACCTACAGGCAGCCGGCCTACAGCTACAGTTGAAATAACATTGTAAACGGAAGATGGTCCAGATATTTACCGTACTAAGTCCAAGAAGGAGTCCACCACCTCCTTGGCCTCCGGGATGCCTTCCCCGTCCCCAACGCTGCCCTGTGCCCCCTCTCCAGGCTTGATGAGTAGGGCCAGGCAGACTCCTAGGCTGGAAGCCAGCAGGGTAGTGATGAGAAAGAAGAGCATGGCCCAGCCGCCGAGCTTGCCCAGGGCTGAGGGCTGGAGAGAGGCTGCCCCGGACACCAGGCTGCACACCACCAGCGGCAGGATGATCATCTTCAGCAGGCGGAGCAGCAGCTCCCCGGGGAAGGAGAATGAGGCGATCTGAGCCTTGGAGAGAGCCAGGGGTCTGACCCCCATGCCCAGCCCGGCACCCAGCAGCACCCCCAGCACCGTCAGAAGGACGAGCATGTTACCGCGCAGGAAGCGGAGGCAGGGAGAGTTCGGGACATCATTGCGACGGTGCTGTACCGGGGGGTCTACAGGGGAGGAGGCGGCTCCGTTACAATCCGAGCCCTTCATGCCGTCTGACACACGTGGAGCAGCCGGCGGCGAGTGATGAGACTGAGGGGGGCTCTCGCTGATGACGTGTCGCCGGTCTGATGAAGTGGCAGGCGGTAGACGAGCCGGTAGCGGTAATTTTACCTCAGACAATCCCTTCCCGCGCTGTGAGCGTGACCCGGCTGTATCTCCTCGCGCGCGCTGGGTATAGGAAGGCGCCAATATCTGGGTACCGGTGCCCGTCTCGTGCCACTGCTGCGCTAACTGACTGTCAGCTTGGGTCGCTCACTACTTCAAAACCTATAGGGGCGGGCTCCCGAGGTGGGCGTGGCGGAACGTCATCTGCCTTCCTTCAATGGAACGTTTTGGGGTTTTTTTTTTTTTGCCATTCCATGGACTCCTCCCCCCCACCCAGGTGGGCGGGGTTAAATTGAGAGGCTTGTCAGTGCCAGGAACAAATCCGGATCCGGAGTGGGCGTGGTCTGAGAGGGGAGAAACCTGATGCAATAGTGGGCGCGCCCAGTTGTACGTCAGTTTAAAGGGCGGACTCTGTGGCAGATGTAAATATAGAAAGTGTGCGGGCATCCTGCATCCCTGTGACGTGATCGGTTGCGGATCCAGAGTCTGGTCTCGGGAGGGTCATTCTCAGACACGCATTCATACGTGCACACAGCATTGTGCATATGAATAAGTACATATATCAGTGTGCATGTTTGCATTTGTATGCTTGGCTTTATCAGACTGCCTCAGTCAATGTTTGCACACAAGATGTGTGTTTCATTAAATGTATGTATTGTTTGCAGTCACACATTGAGGACAGGCCCGCCATCAGGGGGTGACCGGCGATACTGGCGTCCCCGGCCTTGTGGGTGCAGGGGGCCTGGTGGGCCCAGGTCACGCCAGAAGAAAAATAAATTATTCCCACCTGCACAGAGGCTTCAATTAAATTTTAAAAAAAATGCGACCTGAGTTTCCCTCCTCCATGCAGGAGGGAAGACTGCATGGAGGAGACGACCGAAGAGCAACAAGGAGGTAAGTACTGGGGAAGGGGGGAGGAGGGTGGCATAAAACAATACTGGCATATTGAGTTGCAAAATACTGGCTTAATGACCAACTGCTCCCAACCACCCTTCATATTATACTAGACCTGGATAACATGCTTGTGAGGGTAGGTGGGGTGAGTGGGAGATATTGTTGGGGGGTATGAAATTCCTGGTGGCAGCCCTGATTCACAATACATACACAGCCACACACACACACAAACATATTTTTTTTAACCAAATAATCTTTGGCCCCCTTCCTTCTGGTTTATCTTTTATTTGCTGCCTCTCTGACACCTAGAACCTCAGGGCAGCGCTATCTGTCACCCTGGGGACATGCTGCCTTTCAGACTTGAGGGGGGAGGGTATGAGAGGGGTGGGCACAGTGATCGTAGGCAAGAGTGGCACCAGTGTTGCATAGTTGACAACATTGGCACATATTTGTTCCACATGCTGCTGACAGAGCATGCAAAGTGCAGCCCGGCAGTATGTACAATGCATATGACAAAATCCAATTAATTAATCATAATAGGTCCTTTGAGATCTCCACCCTGATTAATTAATTGGATTCTGTCTGTGTGTATATCTATCCTACATGCTGCCAGACTGAACTTTGCATGTTCTTTCTGCAGCATGTGGAACAAATATGTGTCCCTGGAAATATGGCAGATGTTGGCAACAATGCTGTTGGTATTCTGCTCTCTCTATCTACCAGACACGCACTTCTGGGTTGTACTGATCACTGGTAAAAACCCATGTATAAAAGATTTAGGCACCTCAATATATAAAAACAAATTGTGTCTTTTTCTAAATTCCTGACACTTTTGTGTGTGGGGTATTTTATATGTAACAGATTTGTCCTTTTTACACTTTCTGCCATCTACAAAAATATTCCTGAAATTTAATATAATAATTCTTATCTTAATGTCATTTACTTTTAATGAAACACATATTGTGCTGATTAAAGAGTTTATTTCTTCAAACACAGATACTGATTTCTCGCTGTTGGCTGATAACATTTACCAATCATTAGTGAACATTTCTTCCTAGAACATGAACAAAGGCTTGGATAGTTCTAGACAAGGAAGTGGTATTAGATCCAAAAGGAGAAACAAGATATGCTGCTATGTAATCCAAACTGTGATTCAATAAGTTAGGTGTTTGTGCGGGGAGAGGTCTTTTAAAAGGATACAGACATCAAAAAATATAAGTTATGTTTAATTGAAGAATTGCATCAAGTTATAGATGTTTTAAATAGAAATGCTTTAACGTAAGCATAGAAATGAAGCCCTCTTTCTTGTATAGTTAGATCAGGGGGCAGACATGTTGTTTAGAATCTTGGGTCAGATAAGGAAAGATCTGACCCCAGACGTCCGCTTCCTGATAGCGCTATACAAGCAGAGAGAGCGCAGTAAGGTACTTTATTTGTATTCTTTCATTAAAGCATTGCTATTTATAATGTCTACACTTGATGTAATCTTTCAAATACACAGAACTTTTACCCCCCAGACAGTTGTCCTTTAATATTGGTTGAGTATCCCCTTATCCAAAATGATCCGTTATCTAAAACAAATTTCGTATTTCACCACAACTTACAAATTCCCCACACACCTGTCAGAATGCAAGTGCACAAGAACTTGTTCAGCGTCTAGATCCCTTAAGCTGTGATATAGCCTTGCCATGCATGCACAGATTACCCCCTGCGACCAAAAAGGGTAATACAATGACACGTGTGCAGGCCTGACACGCCAACGGTAGGATCCCAGCAATGGCTCACATCATAGCGACATCACAGTAACAGTGATTTATTGGCTCTATACAGTATTCGCATTGATATTACTTTATTCCATGAGTGCGTGGAGGCTTTAATACAGAAATATGTAAATGTATGTGGAATCGTATCCAATGAAGACGTAGTTAGGTGATTAAAATCAATCTTGCAAGCCCATAATTTATAGAATGGGAGACTATATGCTAGAGATGGTAATCCAAAATATAGCATGGGGTGCGTCTTATTGGTGAAAATGATCCGTTATCCGGAATACTTTAGGTCCCATGCATTTTGTATAAGGGATACTTTATCTGTACTTTCATGTCTAATGGTGCCAGCAATAAAATGTACACCTAAAACTATAATACATCAGTGATCAGATAGGTGTAGGAATAATTGGAACATAAGAAGTAAAAATTCATGGCCAAATATGAACCACTGCGATATACATCCATATCAATTCAAATGCTGTACTTTATCGGAGGTTATGGAACAGTGATGGCTAACCTTGGCACTGCAAATGTTTGGGAACTACATATCCCATGATTCATGAGAAAAGCAGTTCCCAAATGTTTGAAGTGGCAGAGTTAGTCATCACTGCCCTAGATACTCTTTAGTGATCCATACATAAGTCTCTGCCTTGCCATAGCTAATGGTCACCCAGTATCTCACGGGTTAAATATTTAGGTGATAAACCAAAATTTCAATAAATGTTTTGGTGAGGGTGATATGGCACCACCATTTCTGCGCAAATCAATACAATTTCTGAGTAAATCCTACAATCCGTTAATAACTCAGCCACACTTGCGTTCTAGTCATAGATGTGACAATCCAACATATTCTGGCTACAATGTATAAATATCAAGATGGCCTCCAGTTCAGCAATTGCGTCCTTGCACTGCCAATTCTTACAGCAACAATGTGGGGGATTGTTATACTGTGTAGCAAACTGGTGAGAGCAGAGTCAAGTTTTAAAATGATCCAGACCAGAACTGTTGTATGCAGCAGGACATCTATCTAGCACATGTGAACTGGCCATTCCCTTCTCTATGGGAATCTTCACAATGGACCTAAAGAGATGCTGGGGATTTTTGACAGAATGCTGAAAATCTCATGATGGGAAGACCAAGTGTCAGGAGAAAGGTTTAAAAACTTTAAAATACCATAAACCGGTAAATGTATATTTATTTTTAAAATGCAAGCTTTAATATGTGTTTATTTTTACAGGTCTTTTTTTTCAGACTGTACTGATCCTTTAAGTTTAAATTCTAAATGGTTAGATCAAAATCACTGGTTCTGCCAAACTAATATCTGTGGTTTGCACACCTTGCACAGAGTGGAGATGTGGTCTGTGTGTGAACAACAACCAAAGTATATTTTACCAAAGGCATCTTCTGGTTATTAATGATCCGTGTGGCATGATTGTGATGTCACCATAACATCATCAAGTCTTTAAACCAGACATGCCAAGTTCCTGACTATAAACTGCATCATGTAACACCTGAAATGTGTTAAAATATCATCTGTGCAGAGCTAGTTTTATAGGAAAATCAACACTATACATTCTCCCCTACCACTAACAAAATCTTGGTTGGGTTATCAGGTCGAGAGAACACTGTCTGGGACTGTGCCTATGAAATCAGGACTCCTGGCACTTATACGCAGCAAGGCCTACATCGTCTTAGCCTTCAAGTTAACCCTGGGGGCTTCACGTGAGAGGGGCATTGTGTCATTATACAAGCAAACACAGGTACAGAATCCATGCTCCCTGCCTTCTGTCCCGGGCATCCTGCCAGCTCACCCAACCCAGACACTCTGACAAGAATCTGTATAATAAATGTGATATACAGCTCACCCCTGCCAGCCAGGGATTGTTTAAAGTCTTCCGTTTGCCAAAGTTCATACCTGGTTATTAAGCAGCAGTAAAAGTGTTAAATCAAACACGTAGCTGTTCAGAGCAGTCTTGGTCGTCAGTAACATATTACATATTACGAAAGTGGAAAAACAAGGCACACGTGTCCTTTGCCAGATGTTGCGCAACACGTAACTAACTTCCCTTTCCAGTCGTTTGCGGGGATTTGGATCCTGTCTGGAATTTTATCTTTGGAAGGGTTTTTATGAAATGAATTTGCAGTGAGAACTGAATAAAGTAACCGAGCAAAGAACCAAAATCTATCGGAAAAGAGTGTCACTGTTTCCATGACAGAAGGGTCATGGGAGGGCTGGCAAGGGGGGCAATGGGACAACTGCCCCTGACTGTATGGGCTGGGGCTGCATAACTTTTCACTCCTAAATGCCTCAGTGCAGCTTGGACCAAATAAATACATTGTATTATTCTGGCAGAGAATTAATTCCTTATTAATCCTACATCATCAGCTGAGTTTGAGCTCCATATGGTAGATCATTCATTCTTCCAATGTAGGTTTTAATTCACTATCCACATTTTTCCCCCCAGTACGGCTGTTAAGATAAGGTATTGAGTAGGCGCTGTGTTTGGAATGTTTACTACATCTTTCCATATGGATTGATAAATAGTGGGAGTCATGCAGTCTGGATCTCCTTCCTACATGCTCTGCTGCCGGTAGAACCATAGTTCTAATGCGCAATGTGTGAGGCAGCGTCATCATCCTGAAGTCATTTGCACTTTGCGTTTCCCATTAGAAGATTTTTTTTATATATACCAGGTGTTGGTGAGCTCCTGTTTTACTTACACTGTACTCCGAATGCCAAAGCATATATAATATCCAATGAAATTACCCATAAATTCACAAAATACAGAATGTAACATAAAACAATTAAATAAGTGGGTAAGAAGGATAATAGGAACCCATGATGATGACTCCTGTACTGTGCGATTCTTTTATCTATAATCCCATCTGCCCTGAAATCATTATAGAAATAGGCAAAATTAGGCTCATTTAGAAGCCTTAACATATAATATTTATTTCAAGGAGAGTGAGGAGCAAAGGGGGGGGGGGGGGGGGGATCTGTTTTGTTTGCCTAGCTGGCCCAAGCTACCAGCTCACGTATATCGGTGAAAGGTCAGGTAGACTCAGACGGTAAAGTTGAATCTAATATAGATAATCTTACTAAAAGTCATTATCTAACACTGGTTTAATATGTGTAAGGGTCACAGGATCTCTAGTTATGCATTGGATGCCTGCACGGGCCGGTGTTGGGGAAAAGGAACAAGTGTATCACTCCCAGGCCATAAGCATTTCACCAATGTGACCTTTGTGAAAAACCATCCACAACCAGAGTGAACTGTATATAGCTTTACAGGCCCCTTCAATACTACCACTAAAGGTAATGACATCACTGCCAGACAGAAAGAGAAGCCCCTCTCTACTGTCTGCATTACTGCATGACCACAAAAGCTGGACATTAAACACACTCAGGAATTTATACTGCAGGGAACTAATTAGGGAATCAAACTATGGCCAAAAGACCTTAAGTTTAAAATTATCTTCTCAGTTCCCTGCAATTTCCTTTTTTTTCATGAATAAAGCCCCTCCGTGTCAAAGTGATTGCTCCGCAAGCAAAGCATAAAATGTCAATGCTCTAAAAGTGCGTATTTTGGTTCTCCCTGCTTGCACACAGTTGAGGCAGTTAGGCCAGCTTGCTGTCCAGAGGTTAATTAGTAGCAGGGTTTAGATCTCCACCAGCATGTTAAAGGGCTCTGGTAGCAGTACAGACTGCTCTGTGTGCCCACTAGGTGGTAAGTCAGACCACGGACTTACTCAATTCTATGTGACCCTTGGTGTGCTGGACAAGCTGAAAGGACAACTGTAGCAAAAAATGAAGTTCTGTTTAAGAGTAAGTATTACATATAGTAATGCTTTAATGGAAGGATACAAATAAAGTACTTTATTGAGCCATCTTTACTCCATAAAGCTCTACCAGGAGGCAGCCATTTTGTTTGGAATCTTTGGTCAGATGGGTCAGATCTTAGTTCATCTGAACCAAGGTGAGTGAAGATCTGACCCAAGATTCTAAACAATATGGCGTAAAGAAGGATCAATAAGACACTTAATCTGTATTCTTTCATTAAATAATTTATTTATAAATCATCTACATTCAATTAAACATAAGTTATTATTTTATTTTTTTGCGACTGTTGACCTTTAACTGGGCTTTGGTCTAATCATATAATCAAACTATTATGTTTCCACTCTAATTTATAAACACATTTATCTTTAAGAGACCAGCTCTGCTAATGTACAAGACACTAAGCTTGTGCAAGGCTTTTTTATCGACCATGGTTTTATGTGCTATATGTATATATAAAAACTGCAATAGCAACCAGGCTGTGTACACCCCATAGGACACATCCAGTATCCCTCCCAGAAAGCTCACCAGCATGACAGAAAAGGGAATTTAATTGCAATATATGCAGCAATAGGTGCAACTCACACCATGTAATGGGGATGAACAGATCTTTAGACAAGAGCTGGTGGAGGAGATTGGAACATGTCTACTGCTAAAATCTTAAACATGAATGTAAACTGCAAACACATGCATCTACAGGCAGGGTCTTTCTGCTGATTCATGCTTAGACTGACCATTTTCCCATATGTAGTGATGAATGTTTATTGCCCAGTTTGTGGATGACACATACTAGCATGTAACTGTGCTTCTAGCAATGTCATGCTCCATCTCTGCACAGGAAAGATTGTCCCTTCTGTGTATGAATCAGCAGATCAGCCCTGAGTTACACAAACCTGACCAGAGATATAAACAACCCAAGGTAACTTGGTACAATGCTTGTAAATCACCTACAAAGACCTGGCCTACTGTACTAATGGAAATGGACAACTTTGGCAATGCAAAGGCTGTGGAGCAGGACTCCCGTCATCCTCAGCTCGCCACATTAGGTCTCCACTGACAATCCCGTCATTGCAGGACATTCTGTATAGGTTATTTTATAACAATATGGCTCCTCTGACAGTCCAGCTGTTATAAGTAATAACTAACCAATTCCATCTGGCCCAGATACAGAAAAAGGCCTCATGTAGCTGATAAAAGGTACCACATGCTGTATCTCCCATGATGCTTAGCAAGCCTAGATACTGAGACAAGCAATGCAGGGATGTGAGTTCCACTCAGCACATAGAAACACTGGATACAGGCATACACAGATAAACAAACTGGCATGTAGACACAAGCACACCCAGCAACAGGTACAGCCAGAACTTGCATAATCTTTTATATAATCCACCCTCAGGCTGTAAGGTTTGGACTAGGCTCAGTGTATCGATATACACAGGCATGCCTACCATATTTTATCTCTATATTTATGTACAGCACTAGTGTACAGTGCCTATCAGTACTCGGCAAGATTGCCCTAAGAGGTTTTAGAAATCCGGGTCCACGGATGCACTCAGGGTTCACGTACCTACCCAAGTTGCCTTAGGTGACCGTAGTGTCATAATGGTGAAATGACATCATGACCAGCTTCCGAGCGCGCATACAGAGTGCACGCCAGCTCTACAAATACATGGTGATTGGACAGGACATACCTCCAATCGCATATACAACCTCTCTACGCCGGCTAATATCCACGTACTAAGTGTAACTCTATTCTGGTATGTTACCGGCAGGCCAGTTAAAAATTGGCTTGATGCCATCGTTAAGTCTATGGAGGCACCAGCAAGGCCGGTATTTTTTTGTACAAAAGGTGTCAACCCTAAATTATAGGCCATCATGATAAAGAGTTCTGTGAACCTCGAAACGCGTAAGTCATTTATTACTGGTTCCCTACCCCTTCTGTCACCCCCATGTTGTGGTATTACTTTCAGGATACTCCTTGTGTGACTCCGCTGCCAGCCTTCATCTGACTGACAGGACATAGCTCACCTGCATCAGGACTGTACTGGCTGAATCAGGACCGTCGGCAAATACTTAGCAATATACTATTATTATTCATATATGAAGGTCAGCATATACTATAGTACCACCCATCCCAGGGGCTTGGCAAAGCTCAGAAGCCATCGGAGCCATCACGGCTCCAAAATTCTCTGGCTCCTAAGTTTTTTCCTTGTATAGAATTCTATAGAGGTAGCATTATCCTGGCTCCTATATAACTAGGAAGGCTTTGATTGGTTTGGCTCCTGAAGACTACAAATATTTGCTAAGCCTCGACGTTTCCCCACCACACCTTCAAAAATGGGAGTTCTCGCCTTCTCATTCCTTATAAATCCCTCCAACTCCCGACAAACTCTCCTGGCCTTCCATTTACTTCTCCTGGTACAGAACTTTCTTTTTCCCTGTTTCTTTTCTTGTGATTTCTCCCTGCGTTCCCCACATGTCACACTGTGTGTAATCTGAACGCCGCCACCCAAATCACTGATTGCCAGAATCCTTGTCCCGGTCTGACCCTAGAGACCAATTTTGGCAATGAAATCCTGAATTACCAATGCATGCATATTATGTCATCCACGAGCACGGCTATGGGGGGGATGAACAGGGGCGCCCTCTGCCCTCTTACAGATTATTAGAATGCTATAGTGTATGTTTACTCAACAAAAATAACAATAAATCAGACTAAAGTAACAGAGATGTCTAGCTGTCCAGCTATACAACATCTTTCTTTCTATACCTGTCTGTCTGTCTGTCTGTCTGTCTGTCTGTCTCTATCTGTCCAACCACCATCATCTATCTATCATCTATCTATCTATCTATCTATCTGTCTATCATCTATCTATCTGTCTCTGTTTGTCTGTCTCTGTCAGTCTGTCTGTCTGTCTATCTGTTCAGTCACCATCATCTATCTGCCTGTCTGTCTGTCTCAGTCTATCTATCCAACCACCATCCTCTATCTATCTATTTATCTATCTATCTGTTGAAAGCATATAAAAATAGAACATTTTATGAATTTATACTGAAAATGGGTATATTGAGACTGTGTGCCATCTATTCTATAGATACATTTAATGGCCATAACTCCCTATTTGTGGTGGCATGGATGTGTGTCACTATGCAGTGTGAGATCTATATATAGTGACAGTTCCTGTGTATATTGATCACAGGATTCTGAGATATATGGTGTTTCCATAGAGACCACTGCTCCTTCATATGATACCCTGAGGCACAGGGACCATCTGGTTACCGTGGAAACTGCATGTGATGCACAGAGAGGGGTAAAGTGAGACAAGGGAGTGAGCAGGGCAGTAATAGCTCTTGTGACCCCCACCTTTTGTCAGACAACACCAGGTTTCAGGTCCACTGCCATGATCTGTGTGACTATACATTGTATACAAAAGCAGCAGGGCTGGCCCAAGACACTATGTTACCTGGGTTCAAAACAAAAAAGCTGCCGTTATCCCCCACACACACATATACACAGTCTTTCAAACGCAATCTCTCACAAACGCACCTGGTGTTTCACACACGTACGCATCTCTCACACCCGGATGCAGTCTCTCACACGTGCACGCATTCTCTTGCACATCTCTAACACTTTAACACAGTCTCTCACACTTGTATGCAGTCTTGGGCACACACACGCAGTCTCTCGCACATGCGCGGAGTTTCTCACGCAGGTACACAGTTTTTCACCACACAGAGCCAAACACAGTTACATTCAGTTACCCACACAGTCACACACACAAGACAACAGAATTTTTCTCCCACCCCCTTAAAGTGCCACCTGGGTCCAAAAGACCTATTGTAGGGCCGACTCGGCATAGCAGAATTGTATTGCAATGCATACATTAAGGGAATATATGTTTAACACAGGGGAGAGCTGGCAAGGTAGGCAGAGGGGCAATTGCCCCCTTGGCTGCCCTCTAGCCTAGCTCAATGGGATTGGGCTGCAACACGTTTCACTTCCAAATGCCCTAGTGCCAAGGCATCCAACCAGGGTCTTCCAGCAGAAATACAAACCCCACAATTCTCCACCAGCTTTCAAGAATGGCAGGGCATGGCTGTGGTACAGAAACATCGGGTGGGCCTCTGTCGGACGCCTAGGCCCTAGTGTGTACCACTTTCTTTCTGTTTTGCCAATCTCTGTAGCTTATCGGTCAGTATATCGATCCTGCGCGTTTATCTGTCTCTGTTAACGGGTTGGCTGATGACATTTTTTAAATGGGCCACTAAACAGTCCCCCCCCCCCCCCCCCCCCCAAAAAAAAAGTTGCCAGTCCTCCCCTGGTTTAACATGCATCTGTGGAGTTTCCGCTTTATGAAATCAACTTACAGCTTAATATGTAATTTACACATTTCCCACTGAAAGCAGTTCATTTGCATATCAATCCACAAGTGATGTCATAACCAAGAGACACCACGAGCCTACTTAAAACACGTTTCTCTCAATGTATGCGTGTGCATGGAACTCTGCTGCACTCTGGATGGAACTCTGCTGCACTCTGGATGGAACTCTGCTGCACTCTGGATGGAACTCTGCTGCACTCTGCTGCACTCTGGATGGAACTCTGCTGCACTCTGGATGGAACTCTGCTGCACTCTGGATGGAACTCTGCTGCACTCTGCATGGAACTCTGCTGCACTCTGGATGTAACTCTGCTGCACTCTGCATGGAACTCTGCTGCACTCTGCATGGAACTTTGCTGCACTCTGCATGGAACTCTGCTGCACTCATCATGGAACTCTGCTGCACTCTGCATGGAACTCTGCTGCACTCTGCATGGAACTCTGCTGCACTCATCATGGAACTCTGCTGCACTCTGCATGGAACTCTGCTGCACTCTGCATGGAACTCTGCTGCACTCTGCATGGAACTCTGCTGCACTCTGCTGCACTTTGCATGGAACGCTGCTGCACTTTGCATGGAACTCTGCTGCACTCTGCATGGAACTCTGCTGCGCTCTGCATGGAACTCTGCTGCGCTCTGCATGGAACTCTGCTGCACTCTGCATGGAACTCTGCTGCACTCTGCATGGAACGCTGCTGCACTCTGCATGGAACTCTGCTGCACTTTGCATGGAACTCTGCCCCCATATTTTTGTTATTCTTTAAATAGTATAAATAAGGCTTCATTTATGCCAGTGCTACATACAATATTTGCATTGCTGTCCAGTTGTCTAAGTAGTTTCTTGTCTGATACAATTAATGCCCGAGGATGCAGGGTATATATTTTAAATATATGGTATAACATACACATAGCACACCTGCAGTAATGTTGGCAAAGCTTTGTGAAGGAGTGTCCCTAGCTTGCCTCAATAACTGAATTCATTTAATCTACTGTTCTGCCCCGCGGCTTCTTCGTAAGTTAATACCAGCTGAATTGTATAAACATGCTCTGTCTCTGAGCATTGGCAGGAAGATAGCGTTACAGAACAGTCTGTCCGCGACAAGGTTTCCCAGAATTCAGCTTCTTTGACTTGTGACTGTCCGGCCTGGTTTAATTGTCCATCAAGTAGTCCCGTGGTGTAGTGAATTTAATAGTATAGGCATAACCATCTACACGCTGGGAATGGATATATAACTTTGTTTCCGCTTGGTTTGCATTTGAATAGAAGTGGGTTTCATTTATTTAGTGTTTTTTCCGATTATGTCGTAATTTGTAAAGCATATAAAATTAGGGTGAACTCAAACTGGGTCATTGGAGCACAGTTTGACCCATACATTTGTGTGCAAGTATTAAAGGACAGCTGTTTTAATGATAAAAATACAGATAACGTTCCTTATTGTGTCTTCTTTGCTCCACATAGCTCTATCAGGGGGCGGACATGTTTAGAATCTTTGGTTAGACAGTCAGAATCATGAGACAGTTGATCATGACTCACAACTAGTCCGCTTTTGGGAGACAATCCAGCTGTCCAGCCGAGCTTTACTACCTTCTTTTCGAGGCAGAGGCATACATTAGCAGGACTGCGATCCTGCAGTAAAAATGTAAGTCTAAAAACGGGACCACACAGGGCGCAACACCCCAGGGGGCGTCCGCCGCTTTAAAAAAAAAGTTTGCCGGTGGGGGCATTGGCTGGGGAGATCATAAGATCTCCCCTCACCGGCCATCTGCTCGGCAGCACTGGAGGATTCGGGGAGGGGGCAGACCTCGCCGAGTGAGAGGGGAAGGCCTGCACAGGGCGCCGGAACACTTAAGGCCGGCCCTGGCAGTAACGCTGCCGTTTGGAGTCACAGTGCCTATCACACATGGCCGGTAGCGCTGACCCGCAACTTCCCAAGCTCCACCCATCGGGATCCTGATTTGCCGGGGTCAAGAGTCAGTACGTATGTATGATTCTCCACAACATGTCTGCTCCTTGTGAAGCAAAGAGAACTCAGAAAGTGCTTTATTTGGATATTTGCAATAAAGAATGACTATATGAAACGAATACATCTTTCAAATAAACAGAAGGGGTTTTTTTTCCTTGAAGAAGGGGGGCATGATCTCTAATAGGTTGGGAACCCCTGATTTAAAGTGATGTGTGTTCTCTATAGCCATTAGTATGTTCATTTGTGTTTGAATGCGTCATGCTTGACCTTTTTCCGACAGTAGCTCACAGCTTTCCTAAATGGAAACCCTAGCAGATCTGTAATTATACAACCTTGACCGGCTGTGTCTACCCTAGCGGCAAGGAGCAGCTTTAAATTCACCAATGCTAGTTGTGCACATGACCTAGTGTCACATGAGCTGATCGCTATGTGATTGTAAAAGAACTACTGTGGCTGGTAAAATATATTTAGATGAGTACAGCATCATGTGAAGTAAAGGGAATGAAACAGATCTGTCTGATCAATAAAGTTATACAGTTATTACTGTTGCCATAGCATTAATCCGGCCTATATCTCCAAGCTCCTCCCCACAGGATTTCACTGAATTTAGAAGCCCCGCAAAATTATTTTCAATGTAAAACTGCATGGGGACTGTAATTCGGTTTGAAGTAAAAATAAGTGTATGTCACATGTATTAAGCACATGTTCCATAGTTGCCAACATCGGCCATGTTTCCAGGGACACATATTTGTTCCACATACAGAGCATGCAAAGTGCAGCCTGGCAGTATGTAGGATGGATATACACACAGACACAATCCAATTAATTAATCAGGGGGGAGATCTCATAGGACCTGCCATGATTAATGAATTGGACTGTGTCTGTGTGCATATCCATCCTACATTCTGTCGGGCTGCACTTTGCATGCTCTTTCTGCAGCACGTGGAACAAATATGTCCCTGGAAACATGGCCGATGTTGGCAACTATGGGTCACTGATAAATATATGAAATTGAGCAGCTCTCTGCAGGGCCCCTGGGCCTTTCTCTACCTCTCCTCAGCCCTGATAATTTGAGCAGTTGTGAAATAAATAATGTAATGTTATTGGAATGGGTTTGGGTGTGATACACAGAACGTGAGAAACTGACAGATGAGTTTACATTTTTCGAAATAATAACTTCAAGGCACTGAAGATGCATACCGTACCTACCCTGCCTACTGGGGATAGAAGCAATATTACCAATATATCCATAGGTGCTAGGTGTGTAGCACGGAGCACCCGCACTGTGTATTTATGGGATTTGTGTGCTCGGAACAGAGAGCACACAAACCCAAGAAATACATCCAAAAGACGATGCCAGCAACAGAGTCACTCACTCATTTGAATTTTCGTATACTTTCCGTGCTTGTCGAATTGGCAACATAGTGAGTGACTCTGTTGCCAAATTCGTAGCTGGCGTTGCCTATCGGATGTAACCCGTGTATTTCCGGGGGTTTGTGTGCTGGCTGTTCTCAGCACAGAAACCCCTGGAAATACACAAGAGACATCATGCCTCCGAGTGACAGGCATGCTCCGGAATGCACAGAATGCCCCTGTCCCCCTCTCTACCCAACCTTAGCCAATAATGCCTCCCCCCAGCCTTAGCCAATAATGCCTCCCCCCAGCCTTAGCCAATGATGCCTCCCCCTGACTTAACCAATGCTGCCTCCCCCAGACTTAACCAATGCTGCCTCCCCCCCAGACTTAGCCAATGCTGCCTCTTCCGTCTTTTTTTTTTTTTCTCTACAGTCCTTGTAAAAACCATGTTAGGTCCCTTTAATAATATATTAATGTTAAATGGTATCTACTTAGAAGTTCATATATATCATGTTATACTGTTACCGCTTAATATTGGAAGGTCTTAGTAAGTCAGGCAAGGTGTCCATACAAGGAGATCAGTGTCTGTGACAAGGTCAGTGAAGGTCAAACAGTCTGCACAGACCCCAGTAAATGTCTTTTGGGGCCCAGTAATGGTGACATAATGTTGTATACTGGTAATGTGTCCTATTTATAATAAAGATAGAAATATTTTCTGTTACAATAGTAGATCTATACAAACAGTTTTGCTTGGGGAAAACAAAAAATCTTCCAATGTAAAGGATATGCCAAATTTTGAAAATGTTGTGACAACAGAATATAACATTCTTTAACACTTCAAAGTCTTTGATGCAGAATAATAAAAAAAAATCATGAGACTCTGTTGTTTTAGCAGATTAAATGATAACAAATCAATAAATCAAAAACTCTGGGATAAAAAGAGTTTATTTATGGCCAACCTTCAAAATATCCATAAGAAAATAGCATGTGATGTGTCTAGGTCATCGCCCCCCTGTCATGTGGAGTGGGCCGCATGTCTTTCAATGTTGTATTCAGTGCACCTGTGTAATGTAAACAAAGTAAGCTGTCTCGCCCTATTTAACCTCTTGCAAGTCACAGGAAAGTTAAAGGGACACTGTCACCGTAACATAGTGTAGAATGTGCGTGTATGTGGATTGGATTGTTTCCCATTAAAAAGATGCTCATTTACATATCCAGCCACCGGTGATGTCATAAACAGGAGACGCCAAGTCACATTTACCTTTTAATGTATGCCTTTGCACACTATGCACATTTAAATACCTGATTTCCATTAATGTATGCATTTGCTGCAATTCTGTTTCTATAGTCAGAGTTGTAATACTTCCTATAGTTTCCTCCCCTCTGCCACCATGTCTGTATCCGCCACGTGACAGTTTGCATATGCTGGTTAATAGTGGGTGGGATATATATATATACGTGGCCAGGCAGGCACTTCTTTAATCTTTGCACTTTGATGTAATGATGTGCATTCTAATTCCCATCATGCTTGAGTAGACTTATTACAGCAGAGCTGTATGTAATGATGTGCATTCTAATTCCCATCATGCTCGAGTAGACTTATTACAGCAGAGCTGTATGTAATGATGTGCATTCTAATTCCCATCATGCTCGAGTAGACTTATTACAGCAGAGCTGTATGTAATGATGTGCATTCTAATTCCCAGCATGCTCGAGTAGACTTATTACAGCAGAGCTGTATGTAATGATGTGCATTCTAATTCCCATCATGCTCGAGTAGACTTATTACAGCAGAGCTGTATGTCATGATGTGCATTCTAATTCCCATCATGCTCGAGTAGACTTATTACAGCAGAGCTGTATGTAATGATGTGCATTCTAATTCCCAGCATGCTCGAGTAGACTTATTACAGCAGAGCTTACCTGTCCTGCATCTCATGCTGACTGTTATGCTGTCTCATGCTGTGTGTCTCTTTTTACTGATTATGTCATTCTTATCCATTCTTTAATATGAACTCTTTAATATGAGGTGTGCTCACAGACCTTTATTTTGTTTCCAAACCTGATTACTTTGGTCTGGGTTTGCAACTTGATTGTCAACTCACCACAGTTCACAGCGAAAGTATAACTGTTGGCAGAAGATTTTTTTTTTTTTTACTTATGACTAGTTAAAAGATTGTATGAAGTGTAGACATTTTAAAAACAAATAAAGTACTTCATTGATCCCTCTGTAGCTCCAATGGGGGCGGATATCTTGTCTGGCTTAAGATGAAGGAAGATCTTTGCTCTGTATAGCTCTATCAGGGGCAGACGTGTTGTTTAGAAACTTTTCTCTATATTACTCTATACAGAACAAAGATTCTACAGAACATGTCCGCCCCTGATAAAGCTATACACAACAAAGATTCTAAAGAACATGTCCGTCCCTGATAGAGCTATACAGAACAAAGATGCTAAAGAACATGTCCGCCCCTGATAGAGCTATACACAACAAAGATTCTAAAGAACATGTCCGTCCCTGATAGAGCTATACAGAACAAAGATTCTAAAGAACATGTCCGCCCCTGATAGAGCTATACAGAACAAAGATTCTAAAGAACATGTCCGTCCCTGATAGAGCTATACAGAACAAAGATTCTAAATAACATGTCCGTCCCTGATAGAGCTATACAGAACAAAGATTCTAAAGAACATGTCCGCCCCTGATAGAGCTATACAGAACAAAGATTCTAAATGCCATGTCCGTCCCTGATAGAGCTATACAGAACAAAGATTCTAAAGAACATGTCCGCCCCTGATAGAGCTATACAGAACAAAGATTCTAAAGAACATGTCCGTCCCTGATAGAGCTATACAGAACAAAGATTCTAAAGAACATGTCCGCCCCTGATAGAGCTATGCAGAACAAAGATGCTAAAGAACATGTCCGTCCCTGATAGAGCTATACAGAACAAAGATTCTATAGAACATGTCCGCCCCTGATAGAGCTATACAGAACAAAGATTCTAAAGAACATGTCCGCCCCTGATAGAGCTATACAGAACAAAGATTCTAAAGAACATTTCCATCCCTGATAGAGCTATACAGAACAAAGATTCTAAAGAACATGTCCGCCCCTGATAGAGCTATACAGAACAAAGATTCTAAAGAACATGTCCGTCCCTGATAGAGCTATACAGAACAAAGATTCTATAGAACATGTCCGTCCCTGATAGAGCTATACAGAGCAAAGATTCTAAAGAACATGTCCGCCCCTGATAGAGCTATACAGAACAAAGATTCTAAAGAACATGTCCCCACCCACTGATAGAGCTATACAGAACAAAGATTCTAAAGAACATGTCCGTCCCTGATAGAGCTATACAGAACAAAGATTCTAAAGAACATGTCCGTCCCTGATAGAGCTATACAGAACAAAGTGGGCTCAATAAGATTTTTTAAAATTTATTTTATGAAAACATTTCCACTTTTACACTGCATGCAATATTTTAATTTACCGTATTTCCTTGATTCGAGGAGGCCATTATATCTAAGATACAGCCCCTTTTTCAATACAGTCTTTCTCTACCCCAAACCAAAATAAATTGAGGTATGTAACTACCACGGCGCACAGATCACGGAAGCCGTACGCTGTACAACAGCTTGAAGCATACATGGGCACATATTAGTGATACACACGCTAATGACAAAGACACATGTTTCTCAGGTTGCAATATACTAATCCTTAAAGGGGCTCTGTCACCTAAACATTGCTATATTGTGAATGCAGGGAATGAAAAATGATCCGTACATTGTGTTAGCAGCATTGCATTCAAATGCTTAAACCTGGAGAAATATATGTTTACATGTGTCTGTGGAGTCTCCTATTTATGACATCACCTGTGGCCTGATATGCAAATGAACTAATTTTCATTGGGAAATTTGCATATCAAGTCACAGGTGATGTCATTAATAGGAGACCCCACAGACACACCTAAAACACATTGTTGTCTTGTTTTATTCATTTGCTCGTAACTCTTCTTAAAGCGCACCTCCAGGTGATATGATTATGATTATGTTTATATAATGCCAGGGGCAGGTCTAGCAGTGCTGCATCACCAGGGAGATTGCTGGCCCAGGCTATCACTTTGCTGACCTATAAATATACAGAGACATTGGATCAATATCCCACTGCTTTCCCGGTGCCAGTTACAGCTTCGACGTGTCCATAAGCTCCCTGGCTGTGTAGCATCAAACCAAAGCCGCGGTCTAGTTACACAAGCACTTCATCGCAGATGTGAGATGTCCATAGTCAGAAAAACTGAACTGACATGCGAACTGCAACAGGCAGGCATTACTTGTTGTGTTGGAAAGACTGGCAGGTTGGAGAAATGTTCCACACTTGGCTACTAATGGCTGATTTTTGCAGTTCACTTGTCAGGTCTCTGTTAACGGATAGACCCATGATGTGCTACGGTTTTGTGAAAGTGTCCTGAAGGTATTAATAAATGTTCTAGGTCGCTGGGTGACTCATGACTGTTCTGGGAACATCTGGATATGTTTCCTTCCCTAAGTCTGGAAAAAGTAGCCTCCTGCCAATCTCAATGGCTTATTCACTGAGTGCTGGATTCAGGCTGCCTGCTATGAACTGGCTGCACATTGTGCTCGTTCATCTGTGTCCTAAGACATGCGCAGCGGCGAATAAAAGACTGCCCATTTATCTGTGTGCGTTAGACACGCCCCCTTTCAGGCCACACCCACTGTATTCCCGGGCCATTGATGGAGAATGTTAAAGGACAACTAACTTATTTTTTTGACTCAGTTTTTTTCAACACTGAGTCTATAATTAACTTCATTAAACTTTTTTTTTTTTTTTTTGGGGTGGGGGGCTTACATTAGTTTATTTGCTTCATAGGGTCCCCAGACCCCCGCAGGCGCTATTGTGGCTTTTTAAAATAAAGCAGAATCAATAGGCTCTACGTTTCCCATGATTCTGTGGTGGAACACAATTCATCAGTGAGGTACAAGTGTCAGAAATGCAATTCAGATGTAACATTCACAGAGTTCCGAACAAGGGCTAAAAAAAGTTGAGTTGTCCTTTAAGAGATATGTGATGTTGAGTGACAGCAATGAGTAAGCATTTCAAGGGTTAATGTAGCAATGGTGCTCAGGCTGAACCATGTTTGATATCATCAGGGGCAGACGGCAAGTCTCAGGGTCTCTTGTGTCAAAAACAACCCACTAACTGATACTTATGGACAAGCGCAGCCAAAGTCCAGTAAGTGCCCACCATGAACGGTGCTGGTGCCGAACTCTGCTGTGGATGGGCTGACCACAGGAATTCTAATACAGGAGTGGTACTCAGTATCTCCAGGGGAAGAAGAGAAAATACTTGTCATCCACCACGCTTGAGCTACGTCACAGGATTAAGGATGTTTGTTTGAGCAGCAGAATGTGGAGCTGCAGGTTTTAGTCGGTATTATGCAAATCTGCAGACTGTAATCAGTACTGAAACCGTGTCTCATCTTAAACGTTTGGAGAACAGGTGCATAACGGGGCAAAGGTTTGCACATGGCTGTATGTAGGAGGTGAGATATAATAACCTCTTCTTCCCTGCATAATATTCTCATCCACTCCCCAAATAGTGATCAGAGTAATAGTCATTTTCCCGAAATAAACCCAAACCTTCCAGTGCGACTTCTTCTTTTAGGTTCCTATTAAAAGATAACTGTAGTAAACAAAAATGAAGTTCTGTTTGATTGAAAGAGGGCATCAAGCCTAAGCATTTTATATAGAAATGCTTTAATGAAAGAATACAAATAAAGTACATTATTGATCCATCTTTACTCCATATTGCTCTACCAGGAGGCAGCCATGTTGTTTAGAATCTTTGGTCAGATGGGTCAGATCTTTGTTCATCTGAACCAAGGTGAGTGAAGATCTGACCCAAGATTCTAAACAAGATGTCTGCCTCCTGAGAGAACAATATGGAGTAAAGAAGCCTTAATAAGGAACTTAATTTCATTAAAAAATGTCTTTATAAATCATCTACACTTGATACAATCTTTTAATTAAACATAGGTTTTGTGTTGCTACAGTTGTCCTTTAAAACGAGTTCTTTTATTTCTCACTTTCCTTCTTTCAAGGATCTCTTAAAATCAGAGATGTCGATTTTTAAAGTTTTTACTTATCGACAAGACCCTTAAAACTTTGCCCCAGAATTGACTTTTAGAAATAAACCCGTTCATACACTTGGACAGGCCGAATGTTTCCTATTATGCGGGAGGGAAGATGCCAACCTTCCACTCCTCAGACTGTCTCCATTGCTGCAGATCATTCTTGGGAAGGAGATTAATCCCCTGGCTTTTATTTGGAATTATTTTCGGATTTTGCTTGGATTGGGATAATTATAGCTGGAATCCTTCAAAAAGCCTCAGGGAACAGACCTGACGCCTACAACAGCTTAACACCGAGGAGCAACAGGTCTATGAATGCTCATCCTCTGTAACTGCTGGGCAAACAAAACGTTAAGATTATTCAAGACATCAAACACCATTCAATAAAATAGCAAAGAGCTGAGATCTGGAGATCATCCCTAAAAATGCCAAAGTTTGGATCCACGCCCAACGACAAGACTCTACAATGCTACCTGCCATAGCTTGTAACTGAGTTACACTGCAGAAATCCAGTCTGGCTCTCACCATGAAGACACAAATGGGATGAAACTGCTCCTGTTTTACAAACAAGTGTCATTTACATGTTCCCTTAAAGTCTACATTTTATAACTGGTGTTCAAAGTTAGAGGTCAAAGTTTAAAGGTTAAAGCATCTTAACATGTATAGCTTGGAGGAAAGATGGAACAGGGGGGGATATGATAGAAACATTTATATACATAAAGGGAATCAGCACAGTAAAGGAAGAGAGTATATTTAAAAGAAGAAAAACTACCACAACTAGAGGACATAGTCTTAAATTAGAGGGGCAAAGATGTAAAAGCAATATCAGGAAGTATTACTTTACTGAGAGGGTAGTGGATGTATGGAATAGCCTTCCAGCAGAAGTGGTAGAGGTAAACACAGAGAAGGAGTTTAAGCATGCGTGGGATAGACACAAGGCTATCCTAGCTATAAGACCGTGAACTGGGGACTAATAAAAGTATTTAGAACATTGGGCAGACTAGATGGTTCTTATCTACCGACACATTCTATGTTTCTATAGAATGTGTCACCGGCAGATAAGAACCATTCAGCCCATCTAGTCTGCCCAGTATTCTGAATACGTTAATAAATCCCTGGCCTAGATCACAATGCGAGAAATCTGGTAAGACATTGGTAACTCCTGGGATGATTTGGCCTGCTGCAGTGATCCACACAATATGCATTGCTCCATTAAAGAGATATATGAACAAGGTATAGAATAAATTCAACATTAAAGGTTTATTTGCCCAGAAGAAAGACTGAAGATTTTCCTTCTACCATGTTCCTGCTTGCCGATTTTGATCTCTTAGCAGATTATTTATAAGCCCTGCTACATTAAGCATTGCTAATTAATTCATTTTGCAAACATGAATGATTCATGTGGAACTTGTATAGACAGCCATGTTAAAAAGAGGAATGCAGGTAATTCAAATCTCCCCCTAATCATTAGCATTTGTGGTCACATTCTCATTTTGGATTATCCTTAACATTCCCTGTTAAACGTAGACCAGCAGCTTCACAGAATGATTTCTCCCAAGACTATGGAATATCTTTTGAATGGTAGATCTCAGAAACTCCAATGACAATGGAGAAACCAATGAACATTCTAAACGTTTTACTTCCCTCCATAATGTTTTCATTACACATTGTTTAATCCCTTCCAATAATCTCACTAGTTCTTCTAGTTCTCTAGTTCTGTCTTTTCCTGATTCACTGCTCTCCACTCCTTCATTCCCAAGCTTTCCCATTGCCCAGTCACTTACTTGGGCCCCTGGAGCCAAAACTAGCAAACAGTTTTAAGACCTGACTGTTTCTTTTTCTGGTTACTTTGATGTCTAATCACTGTTGTTTGTTGAGTGCTCCAGATAAGGCTGCTATATTATACTGAAAAAGTAAATAATCTGTGGAACTGAATTTCCATTAAGTCTTACAGAGAATCTCCCTTCTCTGGCAGTGGAAAGGCAGCTGATGTAATATATACAGGACACGCATGTATAAGATGCAGGGGGGGGTTGTATGCATTAGCTGGGGTGGTAGATCCTGCTTCCTCCATCTGGCTGATGTAACACTTAACTGGTGATGCATAATTTGAAGGAAAGGACCAGATTTACTCTATTGTCCCCGTACTGCCAGCCTTTCCTTTCTCTCCGCCACCTCTGTAATCCTCCCCCTCATTACTGTCTGCTTCTTACCTTAATATTGCAGCAAAATATATGTTCGCTTGGGTGGCAAAAAGTTTTGCACCCGCCCTGTCTGGAGGCTACCTACCCTTGACCTAAGGGTAAACACATGAAGCACCAGCTCATCATCTGTGCTTTGATGGAGCAAGGGGTAACTCTCATTCATCCTTCTCATGGCCCATACATACACCACTTTACATGGGATATATAAGAGAATATATGTGTGTTGCATATAGACATATTGTCTGAAGCAGAATTAACTTAAATACATGTATATGGTATAAAAATTACTCAAAATAGCCCCCAGATGGAGACAAAGACTTCACGTTGGCCCTTCTTCTAATTCTAAAACTTCTTTTCCAGTATGTATAAAGAGGACAATGATCTATACATTGCTTTTTTCGCTAAACTGCAAGCAAATGCATGGATCAAGAGATAGATGCACTGTAACTGTAAAAAAAATTCCATCACATTTCAGCCACATGTTATTTTTTATTTTTGAGTTTTGATGGAGAAAGCCAGCAGGGCACCTCGCTAACTGCTTAGCTTTGTTTTTAGACATTAAAAGAGCGGAAGATCATACTTTTCAGTGAATTACTGATGTGTTCGTCAGCATCCTGAATCTAAAAATAAAACCACTGCACATCATAGTTGCCAGCAGTCATGGATTTCACTGGACAGTCCTGGCAATTTCAGGTTTGTCCTGGCTTAGCTGCTGCCTATGTGAAGTGCGCAAGAGGCATTTTGTTTAAACCACGTGTGTCTGGGAGATATATTAAACGTGCACAAATTGAACTCTGAACACCCCGGTAAAAAAAAATTGCCAGCCAGCCGGTATTTTACTAGCAGGCCGGTAAGAAATGGCTTGAGGCCAATGTTTGAAGGCAATACTTTTTTGGGGTGAAAAGGTGGCAACCCTGTAGCTAAAGGAAAGATGAGCTCACTCTAGTGGGGTCATTCAGTGTCATTAACGAAAAGGAGGACTGCAGGAAATTGAGAAGGGAATTTCAAACTTCAGGGCAACGTAGCTGATTTGGAAAACTTCTCCCATTCAGCTGCATTGGCTACTTTGCCCTTTGAGTCTGAAATCTCCTTCTCAAATCCCTTCAATTGTCTCGTTTACAGATAAAGCCCTAAGTATAGTGAGGAGGTCTGCAGAGGAGGGAGACTGTGTGAGGTCACACTGCATGGAAGACATGGTAGATTGGCACAGGCTGGTAGGGTAGGAGGCATTGCATGGCAGTGTGTGATTACCCAGAGTGCAGTGCAGGAAATGATGGCAGAGAATTTCATTGGGAGACTTCCTCCAGTTCTGGAAAAAGAAACACATTTTCCTTTGCATTAATGCATTTTCTTGCAATTCTGCTCACACAATATATACATTATTTATTTTGTGCTATACATTCACTCTGCTTCCCAGCTGTGCCAGATGTGAGGCAATGCACTGCTCAGTGGTGTATCTTGATTTTGTGCTGCCCTAGGCAGACAAAATCCGGGCACCCCCCTACCCAAGCAGCACACCCACGTTACACACCTAAGACATGCCCCATCATTCAGACTCACATCAAGCTCACACTCCCATCACACTCAGTCACACACTCCTACTCCCATCACACTCAGTCACACACTCCTACTCCCATCACACTCAGTCACACACTCCTACTCCCATCACGCACACACTGTCTCCCATCACACACACTCTGACTCCCATCACACTCAGTCACACACAATGTCTCCCATCACACACACTCTGACTTCCATCACACTCAGTCACACACAATGTCTCCCATCACACACACTCACACACAGTCTCCCAGCACACACACTCTGACTCCCATCACACTCAGTCACACACACTGTCTCCCATCACACACACTCTGACTCCCATCACACTCAGTCACACACACTGTCTCCCATCACACACACTCTGACTCCCATCACACTCAGTCACACACACACACTCTGACTCCCATCACACTCAGTCACACACACACACACACACACACACACACACACACTCTGACTCCCATCACACTCAGTCACACACACACACACACAGTCTCCCATCAGCACTTACCTTTCCCTGGCAGGCAGGCAGGCAGCATGGTCCTTCCATGCTGCCTGTTCGGCTTCCCGGCGATTGTGCCGACAGGTCACGTGACCGGGCGCGCGTATGACGTCAGCGCGCCGTCACGTGACTGTCGGCACTTCCGTGTCGGCACACTGCACGGGGAGCCAAACAGGCAGCACGGAGGTTTCTCTGTGCTGCCTGTTCGGCTCCCCGTGCAGCCAGGCAGGCAGAGCGATGGTGAGGGGGGATCTTCCGATCCCCTGTCACCTCCGTCTCTGCCTGCAAGCGTGGTGGGGGTTTTTTTCTTTTTTTTTTTTTTTTTTTTTTTTTTTTTTAAAGGGCCGGATTTTTTTTTTTTTTAATTTTTTTTTTCCAGTGCTGGGGGGAGCTGCCGCCCCCCAAAATTTGCCGCCATAGGCATCCGCCTAGGATGCCTCGCGGTAAATACAGCACTGGCACTGCTGTTCCACAGGGCTCTACCTCTGTCGCACTTTTTCGGCAGTACAGCAGGATTCTGTGACGCCGGAGAGTGCCGACATTCCACCTCCCAAACTTCACCCCCGGCGTACAGTATGAACCAGGCACGGGCAAAATACATTTCTTTGAACCTATGCATTGGCTCGCAATTCTGCTCTTGTTTGTTTGATGGAAGGAAAGGTTTGCATGAAAATCCATGCCGTTTACTAAACGTTCGGAGCTATTTCCCACAGGCCAGATGAACTATTTATTCACTGGTTAAAGATGTAAGAAGGCATAAGGTGCAGGGCCAGCTGAGCTCTTCTAGCAGTAAGATTCGCCAGGTTTGTCCCTGTACGATGTATAGGTAAAGGACAACTGGAGCAAAAATATGAAGTTCTGTTCACTGAATGATGGCTTCAAGTGTAGGCATTTTATATAGAAATGCTTTAATGAAAGAATACAAATAAAGTACCTTATTGAGCCATCTTTACTCCATATTGCTCTACCAGGAGGCAGCCATTTTGTTTAGAATCTTGGGTCAGATGGGTCAGATCTTAGTTCATCTGAACCAAAGTGAGTGAGGATCTGACCCAAGATTCTAAACAAGATGTCTGCCTCCTGAGAGAACTATGTGGAGTAAAGAAGGCTTAATAAGGAACTTAATTTGTATTATCTCATTAAAGAATTGCTTTATAAATCATCTACACTTGATACAATCTTTCAATTAAACACAAATAATGTTTTTGTTATAGTTGTCCTTTAAGTCAGTGTGAGATGGAATATTCATACCTCCCTCTTTGTGAATAGCTTCCTGTCACGTTCCTTTTTTAATATGTGGGATTATTTGAGGATATCTCTGAGACAGTCATGTCCCAGACACACATGGTGATGTTCCAGTAGGTCCCACATGGACCTGTGACCCCAGCATTAAACTGATTCTGTGCAGCCCGTTCCTCACCCTGTGGCTGTGAGGGGCCCTTGTGACAGTTTGAACATTAGTCATCATTGGTTTTTCTTACACCAGGACGAAGGAGGAACCAGGATACACAAAGGCAGACACACGAGTGAAGCCCGATTTACCTGTGCATACAGCCCGCTCTGCATGCACTACTAATGGAGATGCACACTGAAAGATGTGCTCTGCAAATGGAGATGCTGGAACTGACTGGGCTCAAGAGAGGATGAGATTTTGCATTGAATAAAAGGGGTAGTGTACCAAATAATATAATTTTTGCCCAATCACTGCCTTTCCTTTTATATTAAAGGCACTCTATCAACCTAAACATTGCTTAATAATTGAATGTACAAAAAAAAAAATATCTATACATTGTATTAGCAAAATTGCAAGAAAATGCATAAAATGTCTATTCACACTGCATTCACCTAACTTCTAGGTGAGCGAGTCAACTACAGTTTAAAAATAACTTTG
Organism: Pelodytes ibericus; assembly: GCA_036172795.1. Classification (NCBI taxonomy): domain Eukaryota; kingdom Metazoa; phylum Chordata; class Amphibia; order Anura; family Pelodytidae; genus Pelodytes; species Pelodytes ibericus. Next base: position 14,737,810 of record CM069861.1, read on the forward strand.
GCAACAAAACTGAAACACATTTTCTCTATCACAATGGTGAATGATGCATTTCAGATGTATTGATCTCTGTCCCGGCCTGCTAGATGGCACTCACTCCTTTGGTATTGCATTTTAAAGAGACAGTAATGCTACAACTATAATCCAGTTCATATAAAAAAAAAAGCTCTTTTAGAGGAAGTAAAATATATGTGTAGTATTTACGGCACCTGCCTATTTATATGTGTAGCGTTTACGGCACCTGCCTATTTATATGTGTAGTATTTACGGCACCTGCCTATTCATATGTGTAGCATTTATGGCACCTGCCTATTTATATGTGTAGTATTTACGGCACCTGCCTATTTATATGTGTAGTATTTACGGCACCTGCCTATTTATATGTGTAGTATTTACGGCACCTGCCTATTTATATGTGTAGTATTTACGGCACCTGCCTATTTATATGTGTAGCGTTTACGGCACCTGCCTATTCATATGTGTAGCATTTACGGCACCTGCCTATTTATATGTGTAGCATTTACGGCACCTGCCTATTTATATGTGTAGTATTTACGGCACCTGCCTATTTATATGTGTAGCGTTTACGGCACCTGCCTATTCATATGTGTAGCATTTACGGCACCTGCCTATTTATATGTGTAGTATTTACGGCACCTGCCTATTCATATGTGTAGCATTTACGGCACCTGCCTATTTATATGTGTAGCATTTACGGCACCTGCCTATTTATATGTGTAGTATTTACGGCACCTGCCTATTTATATGTGTAGCGTTTACGGCACCTGCCTATTCATATGTGTAGCATTTACGGCACCTGCCTATTTATATGTGTAGCATTGACGGCACCTGCCTATTCATATGTGTAGCATTTACGGCACCTGCCTATTTATATGTGTAGTATTTACGGCACCTGCCTATTCATATGTGTAGCATTTACGGCACCTGCCTATTTATATGTGTAGCATTTACGGCACCTGCCTATTTATATGTGTAGTATTTACGGCACCTGCCTATTTATATGTGTAGCGTTTACGGCACCTGCCTATTCATATGTGTAGCATTTACGGCACCTGCCTATTTATATGTGTAGTATTTACGGCACCTGCCTATTCATATGTGTAGCATTTACGGCACCTGCCTATTTATATGTGTAGCATTTACGGCACCTGCCTATTTATATGTGTAGTATTTACGGCACCTGCCTATTTATATGTGTAGCGTTTACGGCACCTGCCTATTCATATGTGTAGCATTTACGGCACCTGCCTATTTATATGTGTAGTATTTACGGCACCTGCCTATTCATATGTGTAGCATTTACGGCACCTGCCTATTTATATGTGTAGCATTTACGGCACCTGCCTATTTATATGTGTAGCATTTACGGCACTTGCCTATTTATATGTGTAGCATTTACGGCACCTGCCTATTTATATGTGTAGCATTTACGGCACCTGCCTATTTATATGTGTAGCATTTACGGCACCTGCCTATTTATATGTGTAGCATTGACGGCACCTGCCTATTTATATGTGTAGCATTTACGGCACCTGCCTATTTATATGTGTAGCATTGACGGCACCTGCCTATTTATATGTGTAGCATTTATGGCACCTGCCTATTTGTAATCATATTGCTCCATGAAGTCTGCATGTGTTAGCAGACGTAGGCCATCATTAGTTTATGCTCACTTGTAAAGATCTGGTCGGTGACCATGGTTTAATTTGCACCTGTATTCTTATTGGTATAAAAAAATTATTAATAGGCCAATCAGAATGCAGCTTTTATTTAAAACCTATCAATTATTATTTTTTTTCTCTTGTGTGCTTCTCTCCCACACAAAAGAAACAAGAGACGAGTCCCATAATGTTTACATACATATTTGTGCGTCTCCCAATGTGATGCATAAAGTAAAAGCAATTTAAATTAAAGAATTGCAAATAAAAACACACATCAGTGCAACATCATGTGCATTGGATATTAACACGCCTTTCTATGCGAGTGTTTTGATTGGTTCCTAAGAGATGCTGGATACACCAACATTCTGAAGGATGTGGGAAGATCAATCCCCAGGAGCCAGCCTGCAAAAGGCTCGCTTTCATGGTAAGTATAGCAAAAATCTATAAAATTATTAATACATTAACATTTACATGTGTATTTTAATATTCTTTTTATTTGTCCTCCAAGTCTGAGTTTCTGTGCGTAGCCGTGGAGCACAATGTGCTATTCTGTTACTTATTAAGTTCTCCGAAACACAAGTTTCCTTGGCTCACAGTGAAGGTGGAATATGTCCAATGATCAGTAACCCTGTGTTGGCAGTCGGAGAGCTGAGAAGCTCCATCCACTTGTGGTCCAGCAAACTGGTGACAGAGAATAAGAAGTCAGAGGCAAAGGGAGCAGGGTGTCATGTAGCTGATAAGATCTGTCTGAATGCCAGGAGTCAGGGAAGATAAGGAAACACTGGCATCCTTGTCTTGCTGAAGTTTGTTCTGTATCTCCCCTCCTCTATCTATTGTCCCACTGACGTGTGCATGTAGAGGTCCTCTACACAAAAACATTCTCCTTCTCCGTCATCCATCTTTTAACTACAATCCAGTGTGGTAATGTGTCTGCAGGGACAAACTGATGCTGGCACTATAACTCCTTTGGTGTAGTACAACTCCCAGGATGCTAAGTCAGTCTTTATATTTCAGAGGCTGGGATGCTTGCAGTGAAATATTCCTAGTCACCCCCCCAACGTACTATACATGATGGGCTCTTGACTCCATTCAAACCCTCTCCTTATAGTTTGTCCCTAATTGGTCGCCAGGGAGCAAACCCTCCTCATTGGCAACTGAGCTGAGGAATGTACAAAGCAGGTAACCTACATGCCCAGGGTGAGTACACCTGTCAGGCAGGCTAAGGGTATTAGCTATGCTTGAGTGGGGAAGTGATTTCTAAAAACTCAGTTCTGGGGCAAAGTTCTAAAAGTGATTTAAATGGCAGGAATATTCATTTGGTTTCCATGGTGACACCCTATATGTCATTATCTCTCCCGCAAATACTATATGGAATCCTGGCAATAAAGAAAATATAATGCTCTTTTAAGGGATAAACCTGTCTGTGACATGCATTTGGCTCTGATGAAGAATAATTAGATGGGATAATGGCCTGAATGGGCCGGGAGAGACAAAGTGTCTGTATAAAGACAGTGTCCGTGGCATCATTAAATTGCTCAATACAGACCCCAGTGAATGTCCCCCATGGCTGCCTACAGAGTATGGTATGTAAGAAAGGTTATGGAAAGTATAAAGTACAGGGATAAAAATAACATCTGTGGTGCCCTGTAAGATGCATTTGTTATAAGCATGCCATTAAGAGGACCATATGTCATCATATTTTACAGGGTGTGTGTGTGATAGTAGCAGGTTATATTGCCAGTTTGACTCCTGTCATCTGTCTCCAGTTTGGTAAGAACAGACAGTATATAAAGTCCCACTAGTGGAGCCCTGGAGACATTTTGTCAGAGCCTGCCACTCAACCATGAATCAAGTTATGGAGAGAAAAAACAGCTGTCCAGCGAAGACTGATCTGTGCGCATAACTGAACCTTGCAGTGACACCTGCTGGCCACAAAGAGTATTGCGTAACTTTAGCTGTATTTACAGCATAGGGACAAATATATTGGGACACCTGACCATTGCACCAACAGGGACTGTTATGACATTGGATTCTGAATTAACATTAATATGTAGTTGGTCACCTTTGGAGTTATAACAGCTTCCACTCTCCTGGGAAGGCTTTCCATAAGATTTTGCAGTGTTTCTGTGGGAAGTTTTGCCCATTCATCCAGTAGACCATTTCTGAGGTCAGGCACTGATGTTGGATGAGCAGGCCTGGCCCCCAATCTCAATTCTACTTCATCCCAAAGGTGTTTGATGGGGTTGAGGTCAGGGCTCTGTGCGTCCAGTCAAGTTCTTCCACACCAGGCCCATCCAACCATGTATCTATGGACCTTGCTTTGTGCACTGGGGCACAGTCATGCTGGAATAGGAAAATGCCTTCCCCAAACTGTTCCCACAAAGCTGGAAGCATAGCATTGTCCAAAATGTCTGGTTCTGCTGAAGCGTTAAGATTTCCCCTGAAAAACAGCCTCATACCTCCATCCCTCCTCCACCAGACTTTATACTTGGCAAAATGATCCTCAGAAGGACCCATTCTACAAATGTTTGTAAAAGCAGATTACATGGCTAGGTGCTTGATTATATACACCTGTGGCAATGGGTATCATTGTAACACCTGAATTCAAGAATTAAGTGGTGTGTCCCAATACGTTTGTCCATATAGGTAACAGTTGTGATCTTTCTACCAAACTGTCTTGTCTATCAATCTCTGTACCGTATCTGTCAATCAATCAATATCTGTACCTTATCTGTCACTCAATCACTGTATCTTATGTCAGTATATCTGTCAGTCAATCTTTGTACCTTATCTGTCAGTATATCTGTCTATCAGTCTCTGTACCTTATCTGTCAGTATATCTGTATATCAATCACTGCACCTTATCTGTCAGTATATCTGTCTATCAATCTCTGTACCTTATCTGTCAGTATATCTGTCTATCAATCACTGCACCTTATCTGTCAGTATATCTGTCTATCAATCTCTGTACCTTATCTGTCAGTATATCTGTCAGTCAATCTTTGTACCTTATCTGTCAGTATATCTGTCTATCAGTCTCTGTACCTTATCTGTCAGTATATCTGTCTATCAGTCTCTGTACCTTATCTGTCAGTATATCTGTCTATCAATCTCTGTACCTTATCTGTCAGTATAGTTGTCTATCAATCCCTGTACCTTGTCTGTCAGTATATCTGTCTATCAATCTCTGTACCTTATCTGTCAGTAGATCTGTATATCAGTCTCTGTACCTTATCTGTCAGTATATCTGTCTGTCAGTCTCTGTATCTTATCTGTCAGTATATCTGTCTATCAGTCTCTGTACCTTATCTGTCAGTATATCTGTCTATCACTCTCTGCACCTTATCTGTCAGAATATCTGTCTGTCAATCTCTGTATCTTATCTGTCAGTATATCAGTCTATCAATCTCTGTACCTTATCTGTCAGTATATCTGTCTATCAATCTCTGTACCTTATCTGTCAGTATATCTGTCTATCAATCTCTGTACCTTATCTGTCAGTATATCTGTCTATCACTCTCTGCACCTTATCTGTCAGTATATCTGTCTGTCAATCTCTGTACCTTATCTGTCAGTATATCAGTCTATCAATCTCTGAACCTTATCTGTCAGTATATCTGTCTATCAATCTCTGTACCTTATCTGTCAGTATATCTGTCTATCAGTATCTGTACCTTATCTGTCAGTATATCTGTCTATCAGTCTCTGTACCTTATCTGTCAGTATATCTGTCTATCAATCTCTGTACCTTATCTGTCAGTATATGTCTATCAATCTCTGTACCTTATCTGTCAGTATATATGTCTATCAATCTCTGTACCTTATCTGTCAGTATATGTCTATCAATCTCTGTACCTTATCTGTCAGTATATCTGTCTATCAGTCTCTGTACCTTATCTGTCAGTATATCTGTCTATCAGTCTCTGTACCTTATCTGTCAGTATATCTGTCTCTCAGTCTCTGTACCTTATCTGTCAGTATATCTGTCTATCAGTCTCTGCACCTTATCTGTCAGTATATCTGTCTATCAGTCTCTGTACCTTATCTGTCAGTATATCTGTCTATCAGTCTCTGTACCTTATCTGTCAGTATATCTGTCTATCAGTCTCTGTACCTTATCTGTCAGTATATCTGTCTATCAGTCTCTGTACCTTATCTGTCAGTATATCTGTCTATCAGTCTCTGTACCTTATCTGTCAGTATATCTGTCTATCAATCTCTGCACCTTATCTGTCAGTATATCTGTCTATCAATCTCTGCACCTTATCTGTCAGTATAGTTGTCTATCAATCCCTGTACCTTATCTGTCAGTATATCTGTCTATCAATCTCTGTACCTTATCTGTCAGTATATCTGTCTATCAATCTCTGCACCTTATCTGTCAGTATATCTGTCTATCAATCTCTGCACCTTATCTGTCAGTATAGTTGTCTATCAATCCCTGTACCTTATCTGTCAGTATATCTGTCTATCAGTCTCTGTACCTTATCTGTCAGTATATCTGTCTGTCAGTCTCTGTATCTTATCTGTCAGTATATCTGTCTATCAGTCTCTGTACCTTATCTGTCAGTATATCTGTCTATCAATCTCTGTACCTTATCTGTCAGTATATCTGTCTATCAGTCTCTGCACCTTATCTCTCAGTATATCTGTCTATCAGTCTCTGTACCTTATCTGTCAGTATATCTGTCTATCAGTCTCTGCACCTTATCTGTCAGCATATCTGTCTATCAATCTCTGTATCTTATCTGTCAGTATATCTGTCTATCAGTCTCTGTACCTTATCTGTCAGTATATCTGTCTATCAATCTCTGTACCTTATCTGTCAGTATAGTTGTCTATCAATCCCTGTACCTTATCTGTCAGTATATCTGTCTATCAATCTCTGTACCTTATCTGTCAGTATATCTGTCTATCAATCTCTGCACCTTATCTGTCAGTATATCTGTCTATCAATCTCTGCACCTTATCTGTCAGTATAGTTGTCTATCAATCCCTGTACCTTATCTGTCAGTATATCTGTCTATCAGTCTCTGTACCTTATCTGTCAGTATATCTGTCTGTCAGTCTCTGTATCTTATCTGTCAGTATATCTGTCTATCAGTCTCTGTACCTTATCTGTCAGTATATCTGTCTATCAATCTCTGTACCTTATCTGTCAGTATATCTGTCTATCAGTCTCTGCACCTTATCTCTCAGTATATCTGTCTATCAGTCTCTGTACCTTATCTGTCAGTATATCTGTCTATCAGTCTCTGCACCTTATCTGTCAGCATATCTGTCTATCAATCTCTGTATCTTATCTCTCAGTATATCTGTCTATCAGTCTCTGTACCTTATCTGTCAGTATATCTGTCTATCAGTCTCTGCACCTTATCTGTCAGCATATCTGTCTATCAATCTCTGTATCTTATCTGTCAGTATATCTGTCTATCAATCACTGCACCTTATCTGTCAGTATATCTGTCTATCAATCTCTGTACCTTATCTGTCAGTATATCTGTCTATCAATCTCTGTACCTTATCTCTCAGTATATCTGTCTATCAATCTCTGTCAGTATATCTGTCTATCAGTCTCTGCACCTTATCTGTCAGTATATCTGTCTATCAATCTCTGTATCTTATCTGTCAGTATATCTGTCTATCAATCTCTGTACCTTATCTGTCTTGCATGTCTGTGTGTGTGTGTCTGTCTATGCTGATATCAGGTGGTCTTATGAAGTAGCACAGAGGCCAACTAAATTACTTTAGCAGTTGTCCGCTCTCTCTTGGCCATCATCCTCCATGACGTTTTAGCCTCACCTCACCCTCTCACGTGTGGTGTCTTAATCTTGCTCCTGCAGCTTGCTAAGTAAAAAGCTTATCACTTTATACTGGTTCCCTCCCATCTAGAACACTATCCGTAACCATCCACTTAAAGGGACTGTCTAGTGCCCAAAATGCATCTTCCAAATATTAAGTACTTTAAGATTCATGCTTTACATTTTGCATTGCTGAAAATATAAAGTACTTACGGCTAGATGAAATTGTGAAATTACAGCAGTTTGCAAGAAACAAGGACTGCCCACACTAGCTGAGTAAAAGTCATTTCCTTTTTTTTTTTGCTGCAGGAACCAATGAGAATAATTTCATTCAAATGAAAGGAATGGCCTGTCTCTCTAGTGATGTCATCAGAATGTGTTGCATTGTAAAGAGACCCAGAGGCGGCTAGCTAATTAGGCAAGTTAGGCGGTCGCCTAAAGCCTCATGCTTGCGGTGGCCTCGCGGCTGCCTAAGTCACCTAACTGCATTCGAGCTGACAGCGGAGCTTAACGCTGCCTGCGATAAGCTCCCTGTCACTCGAACATTCGGCGTCTGCAGTTTAAGGGGCGGGCTTCCAGGCCATTCTAGTTTTTTGGTTTGTTTGCCCTTCACCTTTTATTTTGCGCTTAACTTTGTGAACGGGACCTGACCGCTTCGCCCCCACTGCCAGCAGCAAAAGTGCCAGCACGTGTGGTCTGAGACCATTCTGAAGATTGGAAGCCTCTCCTTCTCCATGACAGGTAAGGGAGCGAGACAGTCTGGGTGTACAGGAAAAACTGTTTCCCTGCAGCCCTGATGCTTATCATACAGCTATAAGTCCTCTAATAATGGTCATTAAAAAATAAAAATCTACTGGTGTGTCTGTAGGAGCGTGTGCATGTGTGCTGGCTGAGGGTGAATGAGTGTGTGCTGGCTGTGGCAGTGAGTGTGTGCTGGCTGAGTGTGTCTGTGAGTTACTGTGTGCTGGCTGACTATGAGTGTGTCTGTGAGTGTGGGTTGGCTAAGTGTGTCTGTGAGTATGTGCTGCCTGAGTGTGTCCGTGTTTGCGGAGTGTGTATGTGAGTGTGCTGGCTGAGTGTGTCTGTGAGAGTGTGTGCTGGATGAGCGTGTCTGTGAGTGTGTGCTGGCTGAGCGTGTGTGTGTGTGCGTGTGACTGTGGGCACAATAATGGCCTGACTTCCCTGATGTTGCACCAAAGTGAGTTTGGGGACTAGACTGACCCTTTAAAGGAACTGCCTCAGATAAAAAAATATTTAAGTCCATTTAAGTCTCAGCTTTTCTTTAGTTCTATCTCAAGTCGGGGGATTTATCCATGAAAAAGAGAATTGAAGGAAGTTGAAAAGTCAAGGCCAAAGTAGCCGAGTAGCTCTCATTCAGCTAAATGGGAGAATTGTTCCCACTCGGCTACTTTGGCCTTACGTTTGAAATTCCTTCTCAAACCTCTCGTTCATTAATAAAAGCCAGCGTTTTAACCATTTCCACTCACTGTGGTCCATCCTCACCAATACGCCTCTCCAGCTCAACCAAATTCATTTTATTTCCCAGACTCTTGGGCAAATTCATACACAGAACATTTTACTGATATCACATTGGAAGTGTACAAAAAAAAAATGGTAGAACATGATTGATCCAGAGTAAGAAGAGACACAGTATAAGAGTGGGGCAGATAGAGGAATAACATGTATGGTACGTTGGAGAGAAGAGATTAAAGATGGCTCTGGAGGACAGGAAGGGGGATATATATGCAGAGAGACCAGGCTCTTGTTAGGAATGTGTTACATATTGGAGCAGAGATGCCAGATATATCTATGTACATAGGATCCTACATCACGAAGATCCCTTCTCACTCCAGGGATTGTAGCATCAGCAGCTGTTTCAGGACCTTTGTCTGACTTGTTTCTCGAATTTCACCAGCTAGAAACATCTCATCTACCACTGTATACACCTGAATAAGAGAGACACAGAGTGTAAGAAAACAAGGGTCCGTGGGGGAGAAATGGGCGGGACTAAGACAACAACAAAAAAAAAAATGGAGAGGAAAAGGTGACAGAGATACAAATAGGACAATATTATGGAAGCCAACGGTCATGATCTCACCTTGTAGAAGTTAAACACCAGATCTAATTCACATACATTGTGAAAATATTCATTTAACACCTAGGTAAAAAAATAGAGACACAGTAAGTATGCAAATTATCCAAAAAAACAAACATTAAAGTGAGTTATGATGTTACTATTTTTTGTATTTCTAACGTCCCCCTCTGCCAATTCTTTATGTTGAGCACGCCTTTGTCAAAGGAGAACTATAAGCAAAAGATTGCATCAAGTGCAGCTGTGTTTAATGAAAGGATACAAATAAAGTGCCTTACTGAGCTCTCTTTGCTTGTCCAGCTCTATCAGGGGGCGGACATGTTGTTTAGAATCTTCGGTTAAATCTCTCAGACCTTCCCTCACGTCCACCCTCTGATAGAGACACGCAGAGCAAAGAGGGCTCAATAAGGCACATTATTTGTGTTCTTTTATTATTTAAAATGTCTACACTTTATTATTTAATTGCATTAATTGGTTTGCCACCATAACCCTTTAATCTGTACACCAGGGCTCGACAAACCCCGGGCGCCAGGTCGCCATGGCGACCTGGAAATTAAGCCTGGCGCCCGGGTGCCGTTCCCTACATGACCCCCTTGCTGCTGCCGTTCGTGTGTTCGTGGATTTTTGCAGCGCGAGGGGGAGAAGTCTGTGCGGATCGCGCAGACAGTAAGCTCCGCCCCCTCGCGCAACGCGTGTCTGAGTGCTGGGTGTCGTCACTTGACAACCCAGCACTCATCCGAAAGAGCAAGGAAGATCGGCTTCAGCACGAATGTTCCCCAGCCCTGCAATGAGGTAAGGCAGCAGGGAAGGAACATTCGTGCTGCAGCCGTTCTTCCTTGCTATTTCGGATGAGTGCTGGGTTGTCAAGTGACGACACCCAGCACTCACAAGTTAAGACAGGGGGGAAAAAAAATAAACTTTTGTATGTGTGAGGTGTATATGTGTGATGTGTGTATTTGTGAGGTGTATATGTGTATGTGTGAGGTGTATATGTGAAGTGGGGGGGGGGGGGGTGTATATGTGAAGTGGGGGGGGGTGTATATGTGAGGTGTATATGTGAAGTGGGGGGGTGTATATGTGAAGTGGGGGGGGGTGTATATGTGAAGTGGGGGGGGGTGTATATGTGAAGTGGGGGGGGGGTGTATATGTGAAGTGGGGGGGGTGTATATGTGAAGTGGGGGGGGTGTATATGTGAAGTGGGGGGGGGTGTATATGTGAAGTGGGGGGGTGTATATGTGAAGTGGGTTGGTGTGTGTGTGTGTGTGTGTGTGTATATGTGAAGTGTGGTGTGTGTGTGTGTGTGTGTGAAGTGTGGTGTGTGTGTGTGTGTGTGTGTGTGTGTGTATATGTGAAGTGTGGTGTGTGTGTGTGTATATGTGAAGTGTGGTGTGTGTGTGTGTGTATATGTGTGTGTGTATATGTGTGTGTGTATATGTGTGTGTGTGTGTGTGTGTGTGTATATGTGAAGTGTGGTGTGTGTGTGTGTGTGTATATGTGAAGTGTGGTGTGTGTGTGTGTGTGTGTGTGTGTGTATATGTGAAGTGTGGTGTGTGTGTGTGTATATGTGAAGTGTGGTGTGGTGTGGTGTGTGTGTGTATATGTGAAGTGTGGTGTGTGTGTGTGTGTGTGTGTGTGTGTGTGTGTGTGTATATGTGAAGTGTGGTGTGTGTGTGTGTGTGTGTGTGTATATGTGAAGTGTGGTGTGTGTGTGTGTGTGTGTATATGTGAAGTGTGGTGTGTGTGTATATGTGAAGTGGGGTGGTGTGTGTTTGGTGTATATGTGAAGTGGGTTGGTGTGTGTGTTTATGAATTGCGTGTATGTTTGCGTGATTGTCTGGCTCCTAAAAATTTTTGCTGGCTCCTAGAATCAAATTAAATTTGTCAAGCCCTGCTGTACACTGGATTCGGCCATCTTACATTTTTTTGGCCCCCACTAAACCCATCCAAGTCCTTTGTCTCCCGCCGCCTCCTGCTCTGCTCCCAGTGTCCCTATCCCCGATTGCCTCAGACCCCTGCTTCTCACCTCTACGAAGTTGTGGATGGCTTCCAAGTAAGCCAAGTTATTATCGGTCACATCCACACAGATACAGAAGTACAGCCCGGCATAACGGCGGTAGATGATCTTAAAATTCCTGAACTGTGGAAGAGAAGAAGAGGATGTTCGTGTCACAATCTAGTGGTGGTATGATGGTGGGTGATGGAGGGATGATTCCATCCCTGGGGTGTGAAGATGGCAATGTATGCGGTGGCAGTGTGAGAATCATCCCTATAGATATGTCAGACATTATAGTTCACATAAGCTCCACTTTATAATACAAACAAACAACTTGAAAACATTAATAACTGCTTGAAGAAGAAAAACATTTACTGACAGACAGAGAGTGTTTGAGGATGTTATCGCATTGGGTGGTGTGATTACGACTAGTATTAGACGATAACTGGGGGCTTCGGAGATAGGTGGGAGGGTTGAAGCCAACGTAATATGAGAAGATTGGATGATGACCATATGCCACACATGTGGGTTGGCTTCTGTGACAGCCGTGGTCTGATGGTCTAACCAAGATCCCATAACACTGATAGGGGTATATGACTGCAAGCTGATGTGCCTGGAGACCAACATTGTTGATGGTGGACATTTACTGGACCATCTTGTCCTTGTACAGAGAGTTTGCCAATCCCTGCCTGGAGTCGTATGTTGGGAAGTACTGGGCAAGAATGAGAACGTGTCCTACTCTTGGTGAGGGGTAAAGTGGTTGCAGGTGACATATAAATAGCTCAGTAATGATGGAGAAGACAAAATGGCGGCACCACTAAGGCTACAACGACATGTGACACTTGTCAAGGGCTTTCCTGGGGTGTATCAAGGTGCCATTGGGAGAAGCCTGGCCGATTTGCGTGGAAGCTGGGAAGAGGAAGCTTCTGGTACCTCCACAAAGTTGGTGTGCTTGGCATCCCTGACCGTCACCACAGCGTGAACTTCCTCAATCAGCTTCTGTTTCTCATCATCGTCAAACTGCATGTACCACTTGGCCAGGCGAGTCTTACCGGCCCGGTTCTGTATGAGGATAAAACGTATCTGGGAGGAAAGAGAGAGAGAGAGGAAATGTAGAGCAACGTGTCGTATCAGCTCATGGAAAATAGCAGCCGTGCAATGTTTTGATAAAGGTTCCAGTTACTCTACAGATCAGCACAGCTGCAGTGTTCACCTTACAGATACAGAGTGCTCTGATTTTATTCTCATTGATAATGCTTAAAGGACAGTCGGGTACAGAATGCAAATTATAGCATCACTGTCACTATTGTATTACATATTGTGTAAAAACAGAAGCACCATAGACCAGTGTTCCCCAGATCTAGTACTGAAGACTGATAGTAAAAGGACAACTAACAGAAACAAAATTAAGTTATGTTAAGCTTAAAGATCTAGAGTAGGCAGTTGAAATATAAATGTGTTAATGAAATAATATAAATATAGTACCTTAATGAGCTCTATTTGCTTATATAGAACAAACACAGGGCGGCCATGTTGTTTAGTATTTTGGGTCAGAAGAAGGAAAATCTGACCCAAGATGTCTGTCCCCTGACAGCCAAAAAGGCTCAATAAAAGGTACTTTATTTATTATTATTTCATTAAAGCATTTAAACAGCCTACACTTGATGTTTTGCTGACAGCCGGTCTTTAACAAATAGGCCTATTCAAATAGCTGATTAAAGCCCCTCTACCTGAAATACAGGGAAAATTCAAGATAGATAGATGGGGAATAGTTCTGCAGAGGTCAAGGAGGGTTTTGGCGATACACACATGCTATGCCACTACATGTGTTTTTCTTTCTTTTTATCTATGTATTTTGCCCCTTTGCTGCTTATGTTCAAAGAACAGTGTTCAGCCTTCATTTTATACTCACTGTGTCCACAGTGACAAAATGTACACTAAACAGGCACACTTAGATCAGTGATACCTAACCTTTCACACTCCAGCTGGTGTGAACTACATTTCCCATGGTACATAGCCAGGCATGGGAGGTGAAGTGCCAGGGGCATGCTTAGAGATCAATACTAGCTAACCTTTGGCACTCCAGCCATCATAAACTGCTTTTCCCAGGATGCAGAGGGGCCATACACCACAGCAGTGAGTTAACCCTTTACCTCCTGAGGCATGCAGTATCCATGTTCCCACCCCAGGGTGCAAATATATAAATGTAATTACATAGGATATATTAATATCTCATCCTGTCATTATAATAGTGCATAGTCGTGTCCTCTCTGTCACGGTGTAAATGTCCATGCATGGAGTTAGCGGATATATATGTGCCTATACATGGGTGTGGGCTATAATGTATCATTATTATTATATATGTAACATTACTGACACCCTCCCTCCCCCGTTAAACCTGTACATGCATTCATACAAAGGGCAGAGCCTGCCAGAATTAATAAAATTATATCCCCCAGCCTTATCCCATCCTTACCATGGCTCTGGTCTCTCCCTTCCTTCCCTTCCTGTCACCCGCTCCGGATTTCCGGAAGAAACTACAACTCCCAGGATCTCCTGTGGTGGAATTCGGAAGTGACGTCGCAAAGACGTCGGATGCGCAATGACGTAGAAATACCACCAGAGGGAGCTTTGGGTCTAGAGAGCTGTGTATTCTATGATGTCAGTGGGCTATTAGCAATGGTACATATGGCTAGTATGGTACAGTGCAACTGCACTGGGGTTTCCAGGGGAGTTTCCAGCACTATGCTCTATTGCTTAGGTTGCCAACATCGGCCATGTTTCCAGGGACACATATGTGTTCTACATGCTGCAGAAAGAGCATGCAAAGTGCAGCCCGGTAGGATGCAAATACGCACAGACACAATCCAATTAATTAATCATGGTAAGTACTGTGAGATCTCCACCCTGATTAATTGGATTGTGTCTGTGCGTATATCCATCCTACATACTGCCGGGCTGCACTTTGCATGCTCTTTCTGCAGCATGTGGAACAAATATGTGTCCCTGGAAACATGGCCGATGTTGGCAACTATGCAGTGTGATGTCACTTTCTTTCTAGGCCGCCGCCTTATAGTCATTAAAGGAATAGTGACTCTCTGTACATTTTTTAAAAGTAATACATCTGATCGGCGGCATGCGTGTATCTTGCATTTCTTTGAGAGATGCTGCCCTTGCCATGATTTACTTGTGCAGACCAGGATCTGTGTTACGATGACCTTATGGCGGTTTCTATAATGGAATCCTATAATTACTTCTGCTCCATTGCTGGAATTAGTAAAATGTAATGTGTCTACTAAATGAATCCCTTAATAGAGTGACATACATTAGACTGACCAGCTTTAAATAGGTTCAAATAATTGCAGAGAAGTATTTCTATTCAGCAGCCACGCAGTGTACATTTTGCATAAACATCCCCCCTCAGGGGGGCTGTGTGGTCACCGTACTTTAAGGGTGGGATGTTTCCTATTAAAGCTGTACTTATGGCTGCACTGGCTATAATGGAGTGCCGCAATGTAAAGGTTACATATTCTACCTTATGTCCCACAGACCGTTTTATACATTCTTTTGGCAACCCTTTTTAACCAGGTATAATGCATTGTGTAGATGAGGCCTAGAGTGACCAGTGTCACCAGTATATAATGCTGGGGTAAGTCCTGGGTCTGAAATGTGGGTGATGGGGCATGTCCTGGGGCAAGACCGCCATCAGAAATTGTGGGGCCCCTTACAGACCAAATGGTCTGGTACCCGCTCCCCCACTCCATTACCTCTCCACTCAAATTCTTCTTTCATTACCGTATTTCCCCCACAGTCCTTGCCATAGCACCTCTAAAGACATGCCCCAGGACATGTCCCATCACCCACATTGCAAACCCAGGATTTACACCAGCACCCCAGGACATTCCCCATCACCACATTTCACTCCCAGGACTTACCCCAGCATCCCAGAACACATCGCCTTCTTTAATCTTTTGCCCTAGGCCTAACTACAACACTGGTCAATTGTCCTTTAGGGATTAAAGTCTTTGCTACCCTGAATGATGTATTTTGTATAAGCCTCCTAATTAGAGGACCAGAATGGCCACTTGAATTACAGTATTAAATCTATCGCTGTCCTCCTAACATCATCTCCTTTAATGTCCCACCCAGGAGTATGTGGAATTGGTATGTTACTGCAGGGGAATGAATTAATCACACTGTACATATTCCTCATTGTGGTATTCCAATCTATCAGTCTTGTAGCTACACAGAGACAGTAGAGGCTGGATGTTCTGATCATTGTTACAGTCTGAGGATGTAAAAGGGTTCCACTTGGATAACATTATAGTGACAATTACATTGTGATACATTCTATACAGTAAAAACAAGTATGTAATAAACCTACTTTCCAGCAAAGTGTATAATATGTTAATAATATATATATTATTTTTATTTTTTTAGAAAATCAATGCATATTGAGCACTCAGTATAAAGGATTATAACCTGGACTATTGGACAAAACTGCATATTTAGATTTCTAATGAATGCACAGGGGTTAATTATAAAAGTCAGATTTGGGGCAAAGTTCTAGAATCGGTCAGTTGCCAAGGAAACCAATGGAATGTTGCTGCTGATGACATCACCTTTAGAATATTACCCCAGAATTTTTATTTTTTTAATTTTTTTTTTACAAATAACCCCTTATGCTTCTTGGTCTAATGCTGAACATGTGTGGTTTTTTTTTGCTACATTTTTTTGTCAAAATGAAGCATAAAAAATCTCTGAACAATAAACGTTGTATAATTAGTCAGTCGGAGCTCAGCCTTATTAGAGTAAGTCACCAGCCGCCGCACAGAGGAATTATTACCAATTTAATCATTCACATGATGTTCCTATTTGTCTGCTACAAAATAGTATTGCTGGAGGAAAAGGAAATGGTTCAAATATTGAAATGTTTTCAGCCTTGTGCTAATTATCGGCCGCAGTACGAGGGGGGCTCAGGATGCGCTGCTGGAAGCTCTGATTTGCTGGGCTGGGATTTGTAACATCACATTACTCTGTTTAATTATCCTTATTACAAAAATGTCAAGATGCAGAATAAATTGTCCTTTAACGTGACATGTACTTTATTCAGTTTATGATGTAAGCTTTGAAAGCTGTATTTATAACATCCCTTGCCTGCTGCGGATTTAGTAAAAGTTGGATAAAACACAGCCCAAAACTGTACAGTACTGTTCTTAAATAAATGGTAAATTAAAAAGGGACTGTCTAGTGCCCCAAATGCATCTTCCAAATGTTAATGCCTATTAATGGGCTTTCAAAGTACTTTCAAATGCATGTTTTACACTTTGCATTGCTTCAAATATAAAATACTTACAGCTAGATGAAATTGTGAAATTTCAGCAGTTTGCAAGAAACCAGGACTGCCCACACTAGCTGAGTAAAAGTAATGAGAATAATTTAATTCAAATGGATGGTATTTGATGTCTCTCTATTGATGTCATTAGACAATGTGTTGCACTGACAAGAGATCCTACTGTGTATAAGAGCAAGGCCACTCAGAGTCCAGTCTACACAATATATTCAATTCCAGCAGCACAGGAAGTGACTAAATGAAACAAAACTTTATATGTTCACTGTCTATATAATCAGTGCTGCCGCACCTGCAGTAAACATGCAGAGTAATCACTGGAGGAGGGCTTGAGTCAAATATTAAAAATATGATTTATGAGGAATGCCTGCATCAAATCACCTTGGGGAAAAGCCTGTGTACTATAAAAGCAGTTTGAGGACTAGACTGTCCCTTTAATATGTATAAAATGGTTCAAAAGATATTAACTTTTTATTTAAACACATCATTTTAAAGGCAGGCTCCATGTCAGTAATTCCATTTACCTGTAGTGTGTTCTTTGGTGTTCATTTACTAAGGTTTGGGTGGAACTCAGCATTACTGGACAGCGATTACATCATAGCATACTTGGTGACATCATCAGAGAATAAAAAAAAAATCTGTACTTAAAGAAAAATGTGAGACAGCACAGACATTGTTCTCTTCATTTATGCAATATTTGGCTCATTTTTCACTCTGTACATTGCTAGCATAAACATGATTTAGGTGACAGTAAAACTGTAAAAATTCCGGTTTTATTGACCCTGCTTAATAGTAAATTGAGCCAATGTCTACATAATGTTGAGCACCAATGTTCAAAAACTACAAAAAAATAAAATTGTATGTAGTCAGCCCTGGTTATTTTTTTTTTGACACAAGAGGATGCAATCAGAGGCTGGAAGTCAATAATGTTCCAGTTAATATTAAAGTTTGAACCATCTGGATTCCTTTTCTTACAAATCAGACACAGATAAGAACGCACTTCCTTTTTTTAAGGAATTCAAGGTCAGTGGTTCTGTTCAGAAATACATATTCATTGACATGTTTTAGCTAATTTAGTGATTGTGCATCATAATGTCCCCCCCCCCCCCACCCTAAGATATTCATGTAACAGGCCCTTGGGCCAGTTGTCCCTTTTGCCCTTGAAGGTTATATATATATATATATTTATAAATATATATTTTATTTACTGATCTGGGCAGACTGTTGCAAGCACAGTGTCCTCTAGTGGATGAACACAGTACTTTATGCAGGAAGTGGGAATTCAGATGTCTGTGTTCTCTCTCTGGTCTTCTATTGAACTAAAGAAAGTGAACTAAGATCAATTGCATAATGTATAATTATACAATTTGTTATAGATTCACAGGCACCTAACATATATATATATATATATATATATATATATATATATATATATATGTGGCATGTAGGGTTGGCGCCTTTTCTTCAAAAAAAATAACGTCCTTGGTACTGTCTCCATAGACTTAACATTGTCCTGATGCCTATTTTTTACCGGCCTGCCGGTAAAAAATACCGGCCAGGTGGCAACCCTAGTGGCATGTGATTTCAAATTCCATGTTAAATGCAGGATATAGCTGAAATAAAACTCTTCTATGGGCCAGTGATGTATTTAGGTTTTGTGTTGGCCTGGGCCTGACTAAACTCTTGCATCCCCCAACCCTCATTTGCTGCACCCTTCCTCCCCCGATTGCATTTATCTTTACCTTTAAAGGAAAATTAAACGTT
Organism: Pelodytes ibericus; assembly: GCA_036172795.1. Lineage (NCBI taxonomy): Eukaryota > Metazoa > Chordata > Amphibia > Anura > Pelodytidae > Pelodytes > Pelodytes ibericus. Next base: position 14,756,489 of record CM069861.1, read on the forward strand.
GTTTAACCCTTGCTTCCTTGAAGGAATCAAGGGTTAAACAATACATGTCCCGGTAGAATTAAGTAAACCCGGCGTGTCTCTTAACAGATGCAGGCGGGTTTACTCTCTGCTGTGTCTCACATGCGAGACACAGCACTTCCTGGTTGTCGCCTGCTGAGGCTGAATGCATATTTAAGGTCCTCCCTGCTGATCTCATGCAAAAACAAGGGTCTCTCTCTGCGCTAGTGTCCCTTTAAAGCAGAGCCAGATTGTCCCCACATCCCTTCCCACTGCACCATATTGCTCCCAGGTGATCCAGTGTGACTGTCTCTGTAAGACAGTGAGGGAGCGTGTACCACCAACAATAGAGCTAATATACATATTAGAAATATACTATAGGAATCTATTCAAGAAATGAATGTAATGTAATGAGCAAACCATCTTCGTGTTGTCAAATCATCTTCGGCTCCCTTCTTGTGCTAAGAGACGCAGGGGAGAACAAGCAAGAGGGGCCAGAGTGCAATTACCCCCCTGGGCTGCTCTCTAACCTGACTCAATGGTCTGGAGCTGTTTCACATTTTATTTCTAAGTGCCACAAAGCATAGCATTTTCCAGCTGAGGCTCTGACCGGGATCAGTAGTTTAGGATAGAAAGCATCCAGAATGGCCTTCCCCATGTACATGTGTGAGAAAAATAGTCTCCTGCTTCTCCCCTGTGCATTTCGGGATCTTAGGCAAAGAAGGTTCATCCAGGTGGAATGTAGAACACTGGTCTATAATAAATGATGCACAACTTAAACCCCTAGGGTTTCAATCATGGCAGGCCAGCCACTGGACTACAGATCCCTTTATTGCCTGGATGTCCAACTGCAAGCTCTTCAGCTGTTTCTGTACTACAACTACCATAATTCTCTGCTATTCTCGAAAACTAGTGGGGAATTATGGGATTTGTAGTTCAGCAGCAGATAGAGAGCCACAGTTGGACACCTAGGCCAATTTGCCCCCCCACCCTCTCGGTATGGCAGAGAATGGTGGGACTTGTAGTCCTGGAGCAGCAGAAGTACCGCAGTTTGGACATGTAGGCCTTGCATGGTACCCTGTTAAAATGGCCCATCACCGTTCTACATAACTGCAAAAAGTAAGTGTCCTGAAACAAAAAAGAATTATTAGTCAGGATAACAGCCTCACGACCCTTATGGTGCAAGATGAAGGTACAGGGCAAGGGGACAGGTCACTAACCAAAAACCCTTCTGCCAAATGATATTAAATAGATATGAGCTGTGTCTTTAAGAAAGGCGGCACCTTTCACCACATAAGGCTGTATTCTGATAGCCTAGCTAGTACCACACACACAACTGCACCTTGAAGAAGCCTTGTTGTAGGCGAAACGCGTTGTGCATGGTGCCTGACTATATTGTTTGGAGACATGCCTTCTTCCTTGTGTGTGAACCAGCAGGACAGAGGTGCCTTAAACAGTGTGGAGCCCAAAGCATGGCGTCCTGTACTGTACTGTACTCTTTTGGTCCCAAGAGGAGTATTCCCTGCCGTATCTTGTAAGCACACTGTATTCTTAACTTTTTATCGTTTGGAATGAAATGCAGATGTTTAACACAATGTTTGTTGCCCTGTGATTTTACACACCGGTTTCTTATAGTGTGGTGGAGTGTTTGGGTTCTATTTGTGCCTTTGGAGAGTTCTACATCGACATATTGTATTTAACAGATCGCACTATGTTATTTTCTTTCTCTTTTACCCCCCACATGTATATTGCTGAATAATACTGGAAGATTACAGAAGATTTTGAATATAAGTACCTTTTTATACTGTTTGTTCACATTTTCAGTGTAATGCTTTAATTAGCATTTGTAATACAACACATTGTTTTACAGTGAGTGTGGATTGTCACTGTTTAAAGAGACACTCCCACTTACATAAAATGCAACTACATAACCTGGTCATTTAAAACAAACACATATATAAATCATTTGCCACCATTTTTTTTTATTTGATTGCATTAATTGCATATAAAAGGAAAAAAAATAAAGTTAGGTGTTAATCTCCTGGCTCCATTTTCTGAATATTTCCCATGATGCAAGATTGCCCAAAATCTTCCAGCCATGTTTTATAATGCTTGAAGGGGAGCCGGGTAAAAGGTAAGCCTCGTACATGGCTATGGACTAAACTGCTGTTTATGTTGCCCTGCCATGGGGCCACCGACCAGAGACCACCCCATCTCCTCCAACATATGAAAAAATATAATCCTGGCGAGGATCCAGTGCCAACCAGTGCCATCCTCGCCAGGATTGTATCTCTTATATTTTTTTCATTATTTTTGTATGCAATAAAATGCATTTTTCTATATCATGGATTTGAGCTTCGGACCTGTCTTTTTTTTCGCTTGTGCAGTGCTCACTTTACTGTTTTTGATAGGGATGTCCACGTGGGCCTTATTACACCCCACCCAGGGTGTTATATAAAGACCACATGGTGAGGGTCAAAGAGGTCAGATTAATAAATCATTTCTCAGCTCAAACCTGCAAACAATGATTTACAGTAAACAGGAATTGCAGTGTTCAGTGCTCAGGAATGGGCTATACTACTAGAAGCAAAGTTTAATGCCTGGAGCACATAGATTAATGGCTTCTGGGTAATATGTGTCATTACATACCTCCCAAGTAAGCACCTAATTCCCCCTGTCCCTCATTCCTCCCCTATTATCCCTCTTTTCTGGGGGCTCAGAATTTCTAGGTTGTATAACTGTATCACAAATCTCCAGAGCAATAAAACTCCCAGGCTATTGCGATTAAACTGCTGTAAAAAAAAAATTCAAATTAACCTGAGTAAACCAAATAAATTATTCTTATTCTAAATGACTTATCAAATGACATAAATAGTTACCAATTGGACATAAAATCGCTGGGAATGTTCCCCTTAAAGCTCCACCCACAGCCACGCCTTCAGCCACTCCCACAAATATAAAGGTCCCCTGTGCCATAACCACACAACTAAGAACCCGGCAGAAAGTCCAGGCTCTTCTTTAGAATGTAATCAATGCAGTCCACTGGGGAAACCTTTTCTCTGCTATTAAATTACTAATAGTCTTGCTATACGTCCCCCTGACACATGTAATATGACGAGCTGGTTACAAAGAAGACTGAACAAGGATGACCTGGTAACTGATATAATGTAAAATATGGCACTCTACTAGGAATAACTATTATCTATTTTGTTTTAATAGTGATTACCCACTGTTTTGGATAATAAAGAAATAATTAAAGACATATTAATTATCAGTGGGTTATGGTGGCATATAAACAACAGTTCCTGTTGTGTGTTGGTTTCCAACTAGCGGCCTGTAGGACAAATGTGGCCCTCTAGGATTTTTGTCCGATTCATCTACTCTCTAAAAAGCCTGTAGGTTCTATGACGATCCACTGACTTAATGACACTGTATCACCTAAACATGGCTTATACTGTGAAAGCAGAGAATACAAAATGATTGCAAATGATCTATACATTGTGTTCGCAGAATTGCAAGATGAGGAGAAAATAAATGTGTTTTAAAGATGTCTGTTACAGACCTCCTAAGTGTCCAGCTTTGTACCACTTGAGAGGCAATCCCCCTGAGCTCTGTCCTGCTTTTACGAGACAAAGGTAGAAGTCAGCAGGATTTTAGTGTATAGAAACATAGAATGTGTCGGCAGATAAGAACCATTCAGTCCATCTAGTCTGCCCAATTTTTTTTGAGTGCTTTTATTAGTCCCCCGTTCCCGGTCTTATAGCTAGGATAGCCTTGTGCCTATCCCACGCATGCTTAAAATCCTTGACTGTGTTTACCTCTACCACTTCTGCGGGCAGGCTATTCCATACATCCACTACCCTCTCAGTAAAGTAATACTTCCCGATATTACTTTTAAATCGTTGCCCCTCTAATTTAGGACTATGTCCTCTAGTTGTGGTAGTTTTTCTTCTTTTAAATATACTCTCTTCCTTTACTGTGTTGATTCCCTTTATGTATTTAGTCTCCAGTGACTAGTTACTGCGCGGTAGCGCTGGCACTCGGCCTCCCAAGCTCTGCACTCCTGCACCCCGATTTGTCTGGGGACAAGAGTTGGGAGGTGCGTGTTTATGCGTGTTTTTTAATCTACTCAACCCTTAGGGGTCACAGGTTCAATTCCTAACAGAGTTGACTCAGCCCTTCATCCTTCCAATGTAGATAAAAAGAGTATCAATAAATTGCGTAATAGTAACATCCCCAGGACATACTTGGAAACCAGAGAATATCTGATTGTAACTTTCCTGGTTAAACACTTTATTATCATTTGCTTTCAATTTTGCTGACATAATATTTAGATCATTTTTTTTTTATTCTCTACATGCACAATAAAAACAATCTTTAGGAGACACATTCACTTCAAGCCTCTGAATAGTGAGCAGCACTCCACATCTGGGCAACAGTGATCTACTGAGAGATCCCATAATGAATTGATAGTTGTGAAATATGCACAGATCTGGAAGGATCCTGCTCTATATACATTAAATGTGCAAAAATCACATATATTTATAAGAGAGAATGTTTGGATCCTGGAGGATCCAGCAGATCCGCCTTATATCCAGTCCCCAGGTTGTTTCTGTGGGAAATCCTGCACAATGTGCATGGATGATGTAAGCAAAATACATATATATATATATATATATATATATATAAAATAAATGTAGTTTACTATAGCACTTTATCTATGTCACAGATAGGACTGCACTGCAGTGTGTGCATATTGCAAACTGGAATACATAATACTGAGTCACCAGACAGACACAATAACAACTGGCTGAGCAAATCCAGATTGCATGCCTCTGTTACAGGGCCTGCAGTTCAAAAGCTGCAATAAATACTGGTGCAGACAGCAAGCTGTTACATGGTGAGGGAATGACAGCTGACCAAACCCAGTGTCAATGGTGATAGTCACCACTGTGGCAAAGCCACATTCCCTTCTCTCTCTATCTCACCCTCTGCTCACTAGACATTGTCCTTTCAATAAAGTTTGACATGTAGGGGAAAAAAAAAAATAAGGCGTACCAAAATGGCGCTCCAGGCACTTCCGGCGACTTCGCACCCATTGCCTTACATAGATTTGCGAGCAGACGGATGACCAACTTCCGGAGAACGCTCCCGGCGCGCTCCCGTCCGCCCTTTCTCCTTTGGCTCGTGCCAGCGCCCGCGCGCCCGCCGGAAGGAAGGAGCCGCCATTACAGGAGGAGACACCCGAGTCACCCGGATACACCCGGAAACCGCGGCCGGGGACTGACCAAGACCCGAGTCACCCGGATACATAGCAAGATAATCCCGCAAGCCGTGACTGGGCCTCGAGAACACCCGCCTCACCCGGAGAATACACCCGCCGCTCGTGCCCAGGGCCTCCACTGCAGTTACCCGGGTAGATCCAGTGAGGAGCAAATGAGCCCGGGTGAGACGAGACCCCTGTGTGTGTGTGTATGGGCCGGGTATCAGGGTGTGCTATGAGCGTTGTTTTGCACTGGGGACCAGTGATGCCCTTCCCATGCTGCCAGGTGGGATGGCTGAGCATGGTGAGAAATGTAGTCCATGGCAGCTGGAGTAACAAAGGTTGGCCATCTGATCTTATATCATGACAATGTATCATGACAATCAGCCCCAAAAATATGACACACACCTTCTGTCTGCAAGACCCTTATTACACATAGTATGTGTCATGCTGTTTACACATGCTTGTACATGTATGTATGTGTGTGTATGCATATATTTATCAAAATGCACACATATGTGTGTATTTATATATATATATATATACACACACATATTTTTTTTTTTTTTTTACACATGTTCAGCATGGTATGAACAATTGAGCCCCCCTATCATACACTTATTACTACTTTTTTTTTTTTTTGTACTTAACCCATTACATATTTTATCTGGCATATTACAAAATGCTGAATAATTATTTACACAGTGTAATGCAGGGTGATATGTAATATCAGTTGTACGATCCCCCACTGACTAATGGTATTAGGGATTTACAGATTATAGCACAGCAGACATTATTGTAGCTGTAATTATCAGGCAGCCTTTATTTGACAGTGCTGTACAGCGGGCAGCTGCGTTAGCACAATGTCATAATAACGGCCTAAATGTCATATGCCCCTCTTTGCGATTAACCTCTGAAACGCTAAACGGAAATATCAAGGTATGAGAGGTAAATATGGACACACTTGTTCAATAATGAATTTCGAAAACTGGAGGGCAGACACTCGCTTTTACAAAAGATTTTTACAAAATATTTCTGTAATAAACCAGTGAATATAAGTTAAAGATGTGCTGGCGGGTGTAGGCACTAACACCACTTACGCTGCCGTTGAGCACTATAAGGATGGACTCTGAAATGAGCAAGTCATTATGATGGGCAGATGGATTTTGAACCAGCAAACAAACCACTGGTCAGTCAGCATTGTTTACACTATATTCAGACCTGTATAACCTCCCAAAAAGCATGTGCTCCATCCACTCTTAGATTTTGTATATAATCTGTGTTTATTATAATCCTGTTTTGCCCTCTGCCTATACATTTCTAGTATCCCCTGTGCCATACAAATGAAATATCAGCAATTTTTTAAAATAAATACATATATTTTATTTAATAGTCACTAGCTAGCCCATATCCCTGTAAACCAAGTAGACACAATGTGTGTTTGTGGTAACTAGTTGCATATCAAATGCTGCTGTAGATTGTATTCTGAATTTATGTTAAATGATTTACAGTTGCTTGGAACTTTGCACAGTAATGTGAATATTCCAAAACACATCACTAGTCCCTAGAAAACCTGCCATACTATTCCTGTATTATGTAGATTAAGCAGGGACCTGTAACCTAAACAGTGTTTGCACTTTAGAATGTTGAACATAGAAACATATTTATAGAATGTCTTGCAGCATCCCAAACAAACACAGATTGAGAGACATGTTTGTGCTGTCTGCTATTTGATTTCTCAAGGGTTTCCTCAGCCCTGCAGGTCTCCACTGTTAAAAGTAGCCAAACACTGTATTCCGATTGTGTCTCGTGGAGTACAGTAGTGGCTATGTGACGCTGCTTGCTGTCTGCATGATTATACATTTTTCACATATTTAATTACTCCAGACTGGGAAAGTACATTCAGTATGTGGCCTGTTTGTGTGTTAAGGACTCATGAAAGTGATACAGTCATTAAGATCAATATAAAACACTTCTAAAAGTAAGGCAGCCGCAGTGCATATTTAGGCACTATAGGTTTCTGGCTCCTGGGATTTGATTTGGGCCTGAATGTTTTATTAATGTCCCTCTGTTGTATCTATGTGAAGGCAGAATTAGATCACAACATTGCTCCTTAGTTATAAATTATCTTATTTAATTTCATTACTATTCATGTACTTTGGCTTTTTTCTGATGGACTGTCACTGAATGAATTCATAGAACTGTCTGATCTGTGTGTTTAAACAGCTTCCCCCCCTAAACATTATATTTAGTAATGTATTTGCACCTGCCTGCCTCGGAGCTCATCAAACTACCAGCCTTCCATAGATTTCAATGAAACCCTCTCCCTTCAAAGTGGACCTCTCATGGGAAAATGTGACAATATTTAAAGGGCCATTCCAACATGAAATAGATTTAAAGGGACTCTATGACATAAACATTGTTTTTACTGTGCATGTAGAGGATATACAATGATTGCACGTGATCTTTACATTGTGTTAGCAAAATTTCACACAAATGCCTAAAAAACATATTTTCTCCTAATTTAGGCATTTGCTTGCAATTTTGCTAACAGAATGTATAGATCCTTTAATTCTACATGAATAGTTAAAGCAATGTTTATGTGATACAGTCCTTTTAATGCATATTACAACATTGTAAATTAATTATGCATTAATTCGAGTTCTTAAAGAAAATCTTTATATTATTTTGCAATACTAGCATTTAAAGTGATTATTTGGCGGACTTTCTTCTGGGGATTCTCTTTAGGTGCCTGGCGTTTTATGGAAGCCACTCTGAGGGAAACTCATGTATGACTCATATGTGTGACGTCCCTCATGCCCAGCACTTCCCCTGTTACTTTTTAAGCTTCCTCAGAATTTTAATATGTGAATCAGGTTGTGGATCATGCATAATTCAGCATGCAAAAAATAGGGCATGCGATCTACAGCATGTGCCACCCAAATACGCTAAATAAATAGGTCGCGGTGGACCTTTGACCTGTAAATCTGTCTGGAGCATCTCAATGGATCTGTCAGCTGACACTCATCTGAGTTTGAAAGGTGGAGCAGTTACCATGGAAACTAGTGGAATGTTCCTACAGGTCCCTCCCTTTTAGAACCTTTCCCCTGGAATTGCTCTTCATACCTCCTCTTCCCCCTTGGAGTTGTGGGGTAAGAAGCAGGGCTATTTGGGATGAATATCTCTTTTCAGGTTACATGTACAGGTGCAGTTGTTATTTCAGAAGTGGTTTCATGTTTCTGTATGTAGAGAGCACAGAGATAAGCTAAAAACTAGAACGTTAACGCGTTTCATTGATACATTTCTTAGTGATTTTGTAGCGTAGATGTAACGGCGCCCTCTATATTGTTCAGGCATAATAATTAGAGACTTCATTACATTGCAGTAAATGGTGTCCATTTCCATATCTTGATACAAAGCCCATCAGTTATTGCACTATGCAGAGTTTTCTGTTTTCTTTTTTTTAAAAATCTTATATAGACGGCCTTGATGGCAGCATCAGACCTAGGTTTCTTTGGGGAGCCACTGCTGATAAATTATTTATGGCCATATTCTTGTCCCTCGCATAATATGGGGCTGATCTTTGCAAGTCCCTTGAACATTCACTGCAGTTCACCTTTTAATGACTAGCCTCACTATTCTCTGTGTTGACTCTGCATTATGGGGGTTCATTCAGGTTGTTTGGGGGGCAAAGTTGTACCATTCACAGTTGCCTGTTCTCTGCTCGTGGACCCTGTGAGGGAAGAAGAAGCTGGGAATTTAGAGATCTGTGCAGTGTTTTTGTTAAACCACCAGTCACAATCTGTCTGATTCCTGCAAGAAGCTAGAGCAGCAGTAAATCAGCCCCTCCTGCTTTTGTTTTTTTTGAGATTTGACAGTCACCTGATTGATGTGAATAAGATTTCCAGAGAAGACCTCTGTTATGATTGTTGCACATTGCAGCTGATGTTGCTGGATTGCCATAATCATTGAAATCAGCTACTTGATAGAATTGGCCCATTAAATGATGGGAAAAGTCTAGGTTTGATACAAAACATTGACATGGTGTCACAGGATGCCAATCCCTGCAGCATGAAAACATGTTTAGTGTAAGATGTTATTATTAAGTGCATTAAGTTTCATTTTTCTTGCACGATGTGCTGTGGGGTGTGGTAAAGCTATGGAATGGATAAAATGCTGGACCGAGACACCAGAGGTTGCAAACATACCTGCTTTCATCTGGTTCTTCTCGCTTGCGTCCTTACTTGATACAATCCTAACCTTATCTGAGGAAAGGGATTTAGGTAGACAATGTAATAAAGCAGCAGGAAATGCTAGCAGAATGTTTGGTGGTATAGGGAGAGGTATTAGCAGAATGCTTGGTGGTATAGGGAGAGGTATTAGCAGAATGCTTGGTGGTATAGGGAGAGGTATTAGCAGAATGCTTGGTGGTATAGGGGGAGGAATTAGCAGAATGCTTGGTGGTATAGGGGGAGGTATTAGCAGAGTGCTTGGTGGTATTGGGGGAGGTATTAGCGGAATTTTTGGTTGCATAGGTGGAGGTATTAGCGGAATGCTTGGTTGCATAGGGAGAGGTATTAGCAGAATGCCTGGTTATATAGGGAGAGGTATTAGCGGAATGCTTGGTTGTGTAGGGGGAGGTATTAGCAGAATGCTTGGTTATATAGGGAGAGGTATTAGCGGAATGCTTGGTTGTATAGGGTGAGGTATTAGCGGAATGCTTGGTTGTATAGGGGGAGGTATTAGCGGAATGCTTGGTTGTATAGGGGGAGGTATTAGCGGAATGCTTGGTTGTATAGGGGGAGGTATTAGCGGAATGCTTGGTTGTATAGGGGGAGGTATTAGCGGAATGCTTGGTTGTATAGGGGGAGGTATTAGCAGAATGCTTGGTTGTATAGGGGGAGGTATTAGCGGAATGCTTGGTTGTATAGGGGGAGGTATTAGCGGAATGCTTGGTTGTATAGGGGGAGGTATTAGCGGAATGCTTGGTTGTATAGGGGGAGGTATTAGCGGAATGCTTGGTTGTTTAGGGAGAGATATTAGCGGAATGCTTGGTTGTTTAGGGAGAGATATTAGCGGAATGCTTGGTTGTTTAGGGAGAGGTATTAGCAGAATGCTTGGTTGTATATGGGGAGGTATTAGCAGAATGCTTGGTTGTTTAGGGAGAGATATTAGCGGAATGCTTGGTTATATAGGGAGAGGTATTAGCAGAATGCTTGGTTGTATATGGGGAGGTATTAGCAGAATGCTTGGTTGTTTAGGGAGAGATATTAGCGGAATGCTTGGTTGTTTAGGGAGAGGTATTAGCAGAATGCTTGGTTGCATAGGGAGAGGAATTAGTTATAGAAAGAGGGAAGTGCTCATGTCATTGTACAGAGCACTGAATTGAGAATTTTACCACCTTGGCTACATTGACCTAAAGTTTGGAATTCCCATCCCAATTGCCTGGAATTCTGTATTTTTCTTTATTGAGTAGATTATTTGGGCAGAGTTCAGAGGCCACTAAACTGGTTTCTGATTTGCAAGATACAATTTACCAGGAAAGGTTAAAGCATCTTAACATGTATAGCTTGGAGGAAAGACGTAACAGGGGGGGATATGATAGAAACATTTATATACACAAAGGGAATCAACACAGTAAAGGAAGAGAGTATATTTAAAGGAAGAAAAACTACCACAACTAGAGGACATAGTCTTATATTAGAGGGGCAACAATTTAATAGTAATATCAGGAAGTATTACTTTACTGAGAGGGTAGTGGATGCATTGAATAGCCTTTCAGCAGAAGTGCTATATGTTAATACAGTGTAGCATTTAAGCATACTTGGGATAGGCATAAGGCTATCCTAGATATAAGGCCAAGAACTGATGTAAGTATTCAGATTGTTATATTTTATATTAGGCAGATATCGGACAGACTAGATAGGCCAAATGGTTCTTATCTGCCGGCACCTTCTATATGTCCCCATTTGTCTGTCTGGGTGTCCCTTCACAAGCTCCTCCCCCTTCTACATTATCTTTGCATATTTATTAGCAGTGCTGCTTGTTTAAATCTATATAAATAAAATGATCACACACTGCCAACAGCTCAGATGGTTTTGATGTTCACAGTGTATTTGCTGCATTTGAGGAAAAAGCAGTTGGGGGCTGCCATCTTGTTTTTGCAGCAGTCTGCAACAGGATTATCCTTACCAGGCTAGACATTTTATAACTTGCATGTGTACAAATTCCAACCTCATGTATACAGCATAAGGAATACTACAACCAAAGCTGTCCCCAGCCGCTTCTAGAAAAGCTGATGGGAATTGTATTCCAGCCATAGCTTGACATCTTTACATCAAACCAGCTATTTGCGGCAAACTGCAATGATGAAAGTGATGCAGCTCTCTTCCATTACCTGCTCTGTAAAACCCTGGCAGCCTAATACGAGTACAAAGAGTGTCCTTACATAAGAACAATGCTTTGCACACCGTAATGGAATACACAGAGACTTCAGGTTTCTCTGAGCTGGACATAGTGTTCCTGATATTACGCAGCACACCGAGGGCTACGACATGATGGATGCAGCCGTCCCCCTCAATAAGGCTGTTGGTTACTAATCCCATATTGTATAGTTCATTGGTCAGATGGACGTATTTGTGAATATTACAGTAGAAGTAGAATGGAAAAGGTTCTGTGCATTCTCCTTTCTCCTTTTGTTCCCTTATATAGTGATGGCTCTAACTGGCATTGGAATAGGTGTCCAAGGTTTGCTATTTTGGAATGACCTACCCCCCCCCCCCCCCCCTTGTCTGAAATAACATTTTGGAAGCTTTTCCCATGCCTCTCCCTGCTTTATGTCTTCATGAGGTGTGAATACATTGATATCTCCACACATGGCTGTTATTGTAGTGTGAACATGGGTTCACCGTTTGTAATCTATGGGGAGATGGATACTTCTTTCAGTTGTCCACTCGTTTGATGCCAACTCTCTTTACAGGTCTAGGATTAACATATTTTTGGATCAAAACAGGTTTTGTTAGGGGAAGGAAGAGGTACATTCCTAGAGTTACATACAAAATACTGCACAAAATAATAAATGTAGTCACCAGCAGTGAAATATTTAAGAGACAGGACTGCATGGGTTCTGGAATGTCTCAGGATCTGTAAGTCTTTGTGATGTTACCAAGGCTGGACAAATCCCAGGAGCATGACATCTTTCGTGAACAACCCTGTCCTCTCGTCTCACTTTTATTAGTCCCCCGTTCCCGGTCTTATAGCTAGGATAGCCTTGTGTCTATCCCACGCATGCTTAAACTCCTTGACTGTGTTTACCTCTACCACTTCCACTGGAAGGCTATTCCATATATCCACTACCCTCTCAGTAAAGTAATACTTCCTGATATTATTTTTAAATCGTTGCCCCTCTAATTTAAGACTATGTCCTCTAGTTGTGGTAGTTTTTCTTTATTTAAATATACTCTCTTCCTTTACTGTGCTGATTCCCTTTATGTATATAAATGTTTCTATCATATCCCCCCTGTTACGTCTTTCCTCCAAGCTATACATGTTATATACATCATATCCCCCCTGTTACGTCTTTCCTCCAAGCTTTTGACCTTCTGTAGCTCAATATTTAAACGTGAGCTTTGTGACCTGACTCTGTTCTCTGCTAAATAACTTCCACATCTTCTATGATATTTTCATAACCACCGACATCATTTAATTACTGCCATACCATGTTCTGGATTTTATTTTTTATGTCCTCTGTACCTGTTGCATTATCTTTATTTTCTCCTGGATGTGCATTGTTTGATATTTGCTCGATCTCATTCTTCAGCCATTTCCCTGTTTCTTCCATTTTTAGATGTAGCCCAAATGAATAACGTCTCTTTTCCTTCACAGGCTTCTGCGTTTGGCACCTGGATATGACTCCTGTGCGTGGCTCGTGTCCTGTCTTTTGTTCAATTGGAGAATTGAGCGGTCCTTGCGCCTGGTAACCCCCCCCCCCCATTGTCCTTCCTACAAGAAAAGATTGGTGCATGGGGCGGCAGAACTGGCTGCTGATAACTTTCCTCAAGGTCCTGCTGGAGCGGAGACTCTGTGCATGGGGTGGCAGTGGAAGGCCTTGCCTCAGAATCTTTTAATGTGGGCAGGATGAGAGCTGCGCCATGATGATGGCCCGGAAACAAGATGTGCGTGTGCCCACCTACAGTGTCAGCGTGGTGGGCCTGTCCGGCACAGAGAAGGAAAAAGGTCAATGCGGCATTGGGAAGTCTTGCCTATGTAACCGTTTTGTACGACCGAGCGCAGATGACTTCCATTTGGACCATACATCCGTCCTGAGCACTAGCGACTTTGGGGGCCGAGTCGTGAACAATGACCACTTCCTGTACTGGGGGGAAGTGGTTCGGTGCCTGGAGGACTGCATAGAATGCAAGGTGCATGTGGTGGAGCAGACAGAGTTCATCGATGATCAGACCTTCCAGCCTCATCGCAGTACAGCTCTGCAGCCTTACATTAAGCGTGCTGCCTCCAGCAAGCTGGCCTCTGCTGAAAAACTCATGTACTTCTGCACAGACCAGTTAGGACTAGAACAGGACTTTGAACAAAAGCAGATGCCCGAGGGCAAGCTGCTCATAGACGGTTTCCTGCTTTGCGTAGACGTTAGTCGTGGAATGAATAGGAACTTTGATGACCAGCTGAAGTTTGTGTCCAACTTATACACTCAGCTAGCCAAGACCAAGAAGCCTCTTGTACTAGTACTGACAAAGTGTGACGAAGGCGTGGAGCGTTATATCCGCGATGCTCACGGATTTGCGCTCAACAAGAAGAATCTGCAGGTTGTGGAAACCTCGGCTCGTTCCAATGTGAACATTGATCTCGCATTCACTGCTCTGGTGCAGTTGATTGACAAAAGCCGTGGCAAGTCCAAGATCATTCCGTACTTTGAGGCGTTGAAGCAGCAGAGCCAACAGATCGCAACGTCAAAGGATAAGTACGAGTGGCTGGTGGGACGAGTGGTCAAAAATCACAATGACACGTGGCTTAGTATTAACCTGCGCATGCAAGGCTCCACCGAATATCAGGATTATGTGTACTTGGAAGGCACCGACAAAGCCAAGAGGCTCTTCGTACAGCACGTGACGCGTCTCAAGCAGGATCACATAGAGAGGCGCCGCAAGTTCTATCTGTCCAATTTACCCCTTGCACTAGAGAGCCTTGTGCCCGATCTGGACGAATTAGACCACTTAAGCTGGGTAAAGGTAGCCAAACTGCTGGAATCGAAAGCAGATTTCCACAAGTGGTTTGTTGTCTTAGAGGAGACACCCTGGGAATTCACCAGCCACATTGATAAGCTGGAGGATAATCGCATCCCGTATGACCTGTTGGAGACGCCGCAAGCGGCGGATGTATACAGCTCTCACCTAGAGAAGCTAAAAAGGGCGAGAAAAAAGGCAGAAATGAAAAGGGCCTTCAAGGAAAATTTGGGCACCTCTCCATTCATCACACCAGGAAAGCCTTGGGAGGAGGCTCGCAGCTTTATTATGAGTGAGGAATTTTACCAGTGGCTGGAAGAACCGGTGTACATGGATATCTACAGCAGGCATCAGAAAGAGATCATTGACAAGGCCAAGGAAGAGTTCCAGGAACTGCTTCTTGAGTTCTCCGAGCTGTTTTATGAGCTGGGGCTTGATGCCAAGCCCAGTAAAGAGAAGATGGGGGTGATCCAGGATGTTCTGGGTGAAGAGCAGCGCTTCAAGGCTCTGCAGAAACTCCAGGCGGAGCGCGATGCCCTCATTCTCAAACATATTCACTTTGTCTACCATCCCACAAAGGACACCTGCCCCAGCAATCCATTATGTGTAGATACGAAGGTCGAGAACCTGCTCAACTCGCGGTGCACGTACCCATATGACCGCGTCCACAAGGACCCGAACGTGGACAGGATCAACTTGGTGATCCTTGGCAAGGACGGACTTGCCCGGGAACTGGCTAACGAGATCCGTGCCCTCTGCACCAACGATGATAAGTATGTAATCGATGGAAAGATGTACGAGCTTTCCCTGCGGCCCATCGAGGGCAACGTCCGGCTTCCTGTCAACTCTTTTCAGACGCCCACTTTCCAGCCGCATGGCTGTCTTTGCCTCTACAACTCCAAGGAGTCTCTGTCTTACGTGGTGGAGAGCATTGAAAAGACCCGGGAGTCTAGCTTAGGACGGAGAGATAATCATCTGATTCATCTGCCGCTGACCTTGATCCTCGTCAACCGGAGGGGAGACACTGGTGGTGAGACTGCGTACAGCCTTATTCAGCATGGCCACCAGGTGGCCAGTAGGCTGCAGTGTATCTTCCTTGATGCTGCTTCTACAGGATTGGGCTATGGTCGCAATGTGAACGAGAAGCAGATTAGTCAAATCCTGCGGGGGCTCCTCGAGTCCAAAAGGAACCTGAACCTCATCAGCTCCACACCGAGCATCAAGGATTTGGCAGACTGCGACCTGCGTATTGTCATGTGCCTGATGTGCGGAGATCTTTTTAACATAGAGGATGTGCTGAACGCGCTCAAGCCTCACACTTACAGACCACCGCAATGTGGACTTGGTGGCTCCGTGCTACTGGACCTGCCTATTGGAAGTCAAAAACGACGCCTAGAACTACTCATCTTGTCCTATCACGCTTCCTTTAACATTCGCAAGACGCGACTCGTTCACGGTTATATGGTCTTTTATGCAGCAAAGAGACGTGCATCCCTAGCTATGCTTCGTGCCTTCTTGTGTGAAGTCCAGGACATTATCCCTATCCAGTTAGTCGCCCTGACGGAAGGACCAGAACCACTTGTTGACAATTTGGCACGGGAGCAGTTGAAGGAAGGAGAGGAGATTGCGCAAGATATCGACGGCAAATTCCTGACATTACCAAGCGGTGCGGGCCAGCCCAAGTTAGATCTGTTCTACCCCTATTTCAAGGACGTCGTGGAGAAGAAAGTGATCATCGAGGCCTCTCACATGTACGATAACACAGCAGAGGCTTGTAGCACCACCGAGGAGGTTTTCAGTTCGCCTCGGGCAGGATCGCCTCTCTGCAACTCTCACCTGCACGACTCTGAGGAAGACCCGGACACTCCCCAGCAGCACATTGTATTTCGGGATGACTCTACCATGGGCTCGCACCACAGGGACCCCTCAAAATTGGCTAGGGAACTGGAGGAGTGTGAAACTATCTCCTACATCACCGTCATAAGCACCTTAGAGAGCAAACTCAACAACAAGGTACCTCCGCCCCTCAAACCAAAGCCCCCCATTCCATTTGAGATATCCAAGGCTGATCCATCATTCCTAGACGCAGGACAGCGGGATGGCCATAGGAGATCCTTGACCTCAATTAACTGGGTGCCGTCTGAGCCTTTTGACCCTTCAGACTATGCGGAGCCCATGGACTCCGTGGTGAAACCAAGGAACCAGGAGGAAAATATCTACTCTGTGCCGCATGACAGCACGCAAGGAAAAATAATCACTATCCGCAACACCAACAAGCCCCAGTCCAATGGCAGCGGTAATGGCTCCGATAGCGATATGGACACAAACTCGCTGGAGCGAGCACGTAAAGCATCCATAGTAACCAAACCGGTCCTCTACCGCACAAAGTGTGCCAAGCTGGGCAAGTTTTCCAGCTATCGCAGCAGCTTGAGCATAGGAAGTGACGACGAGCTAGGCCCAATGCGAAGGAAGGAGGAAGAGACTGGAACGCCTGGGACAAAAGGGGACAATACTACAAATTCCTACGAGGCGGACGGAGAGGACCCGCGCAGGAGGAACATACTGCGCAGCCTGAGAAGAACAACTAAGGTATTTTGTTGTGCTGAATATGAATCGGGGATGGGGAGATTGCCCAATTTGGTCCGTAGTTTTAAATGATGGACACAGACCCCCCCCCCCCCCCCTCTCTAAAATGATCTTCTATTTCTGCAGAAAGCCAAACCCAAGATCCGTCCACCCATTACCAAGACCATGTGGGAGAGTAACTACTTTGGCATCCCGCTAACGAGCGTGGTGACTGCCGACCGACCCATCCCCATATTTATTGAGAAGTGTGTCGAGTACATCGAGGCTACTGGTGAGGGTGTGTGCGTGTACTACTTCTATTTCAATCTGTGTTGTGATGTATTTTTTTTTTGAACCATCAAATGCCACCTGTATCCTGCCCCCTCCTATTTTTTTCCTTTTTATTTTTCCTTGCTCTCTTCTCACAAATATGTAAAAACCACAGGGAACACATTCTGGGTACAGTCTTAGATGCAGTAGCGACTAGTTTAGTTTATCTATGTGGTACATGTGTTTATGTGAGATGCACATGTTGTTTTTAGCTTCTTTTTTTTTTTCTTCTTCTTTTAAAATGACCTCAAAATTCAGGGAATGTTTCTATAGCAACAACAATTATTTTATTATACTTTTATTTGTAGTTTTAGAAGAGTTCAGGGGGGGAACATTTTTTTGTTAAAAAGTGGCTGTTGGAGACTCCTTCCTGAGTTTAGAAATGCCCAATGTTAACATGTTTTTCTGTTTTGGGCTAGTTCTAGGGCAATAACCTAAAGTAGAGTTTTTTTTCCTAACAATTTTCCCATACGAGACCTTTTGACCCCAACCTCTTAACCCTAATCCTAACCTTAGATTACAACCGTCACTGTTGTCCAAACTAGGAGTAATCTAGCAACTGTGATTCCAAAGGCCCTTTCCCATAACAGGGCAGCACCGTTCCTGGTATGGCGCATACTTTGGCTCATAGGAGCGATTTTAATGTGCGCCAGACGGCCTTTTGTTAATGTTGTGAGGAGGCATCACTGCAAAACAGTCTGATTGCTGGAGACGATTATTAATCACCTCTGGTGGCCTTACAAGCCCATGATGTAAATGTACATCATGGCATCGTTAAGGGGTTATCTGTTGGCTGGTGTACAGGGGACGTTGTGATTAAATCATCCTTTAGTTGTGTCCTGCATGTTTTCTGATCCAGGTATATAGTCTACTATACATGATTGGAAAAGAATACCTTCTCTTTTTAACACTGTTTTTCTTTTCCCCCTCCCATCAGGGATGAGCACTGAGGGGATATATCGCGTTAGTGGGAATAAGTCCGAGATGGATTCTCTACAGAGACAGTTTGATCAAGGTAAGAATATCCTATGAGTGAAGGATCATGTAAATCAGTGGAACAGAGACAATCTAGCTTTAAAGTCTTGTCCTTGCTCTCTGTATATATCCCATGTGGCTAGCAGAGGCGTTATTACACAAATCTACACACCTGACAAGCTGGAAGACACCGCTATCATTATAAAAGTGCACCACTGCAAGGGATTCTGGGTAGGCATATACAAATCGGGTTAAGAACGATGTTTGCCATCTATATCTGGGGGGGGGGGGATATACAAAGTTTAAGGGACAGTAAATGTTTTTTTTGTTTTGTTTACATTTGTGCTTTTAGTGAAAGGTTAGTTGTCCCTAGTATGAGGATGAACTGGCGTGTACTTTTGATAGAACACGCCAGTTTATCCTCTGACCGACATTAGAGCCAGTCTCTGACGTCTGGGCGGCGACTGGCTCTTTCTAATAGCACAGAGAGAGACCCTCGTTTTTGCATGGGTTCAGCAGGGGGACCTTAACCTTCCGTGCAAAAAGAGGCGAAGCGAGAGAATTTCGCAAGCCCCCGCTCTGATTGGCTGTGTGCACGTGCTGACGTTTGTCGCCAACCAGGAACTGCTCTGTCTCGCATGTGAGACACAGAAGTTGGCAAACCCTTGTATGTCTAGGGTTAAACATTGTTTAATGTTCCTTTTAAACATATTTTTACTGTTTTTTATTGTTTTTCTTTTCTAAGGCAGTTTTCCCATTTCTTGTTTGTTCTGTTTGGTATCTTCCCGCTGGTGACTGGCTGGCCGTTTGTTTGTATCGTTATTCTTTGTTTTAGAGTTAGGGAAAGATTAGGGATAACCTATATTCCTGTGTGCAATATTGATTAATGTACAGTCCAGGGAAATCTTCATTCTTTGTAACGTTCCCGTCTTGGCATTGCTGTTTCACACATGGGCTGACATGTTGGTTTGCTTGGCATTTCAATATATTCCTACTTTTTTTTTTTTCCTTTTCCTTTAGATCATAACCTGGACTTGGCAGAGAAGGATTTCACAGTGAACACAGTGGCTGGAGCCATGAAGAGTTTCTTCTCTGAGCTGCCAGACCCCCTGGTGCCGTATAATATGCAGGCTGAGCTGGTGGAAGCCTACAGTAAGGATACTGACGTTTTATACTTCCGCTACATGTACAATGTTCAGATTACGGTATCTTCATGCAAGTGTCCTTTAAATAGAACACCGTGTGCAGCCAATGGGAGACGAGCATGGCAGCAGTGCAATCTGCCATTGGCTGCATGCACTCCCGCCAGTCTGACATAATGTGCTTCAAAGCATTAATTGTACTTTTTCTTCCCGTTATTGTGTAACTGAATGTGGGACAAGTCAATTAACTATTGTCAGTCTATATCGCCTCGCCTAAACCCATGATGTTACCTGGACGGGTTAGACCACTGTTTGATTGATTTTTCATTTGTTCATAGACCTGAAGAATGTCTTCCTCTTTCTTTCACCGATACCCCCCCCCCCCCCCCCCCTCCATATAGTCGTTATAGCATTACATCAGACTGGACACTGATCACGTGGTTTCTAAGCCCTGGTAATAAATTGTTAAATCGGTTATTTAAACTGTATCTGCTCTTTTAATCGTTTTAAACCATTTCACCTGAATTTGATTATCTGAAAAAAAGAATCTCCACGTTGATAGGAACATGATTTGCTGGGTTCCAACGAGAGTGAATAATCTGATTGTGGGATTGTACGCTGCGTGTGCCTGATGCATACAAAACCTCTATAAATCTCTGTCTTCCACAGAAATAAATGACCAAGAACAGAAACTTCAGGCCATGAAGGAGCTTCTCAAAAAATTCCCAAAGGAAAACCACGAGATCTTTAAGTATGTCATCTCTCACTTGAACCGGTAAGTTTCCTCCTTTCTATCCCAAGTCTAATTTTGTTTTTTTCTTTCCCTTGGCCTCCAACACGCAGGTCTGCCCCATAGCTGCTAAGTCTCTCTCTTGTCTTCTTCTGTAGGGTGAGCCAGCACCATCATATAAACCTAATGACCAGTGAGAACCTGTCCATCTGCTTCTGGCCAACTTTGATGCGCCCAGACTTCACCACCATGGATGCTCTGACGGCGACTCGGACCTACCAGACAATCATTGAGCTTTTCATCCACCAGTGCCCTTTCTTCTTTTACCAGCGCCCTCCCTTGGACCTTCCCACACCAAGTTCCCCTTCCACTCCACCTCTCTCCCAGCTTTCCCCACCTCAGTCCCCACCTCTAACTCCCGTGTCCCCTTCTCTACCCACGGAGCAGAACATCCTGTGACCGTCCCTTCCCCTCATCGGCTTCCAGGCGCGTGGAGGCAATGTTTGCCTCTGCTCTGCTACTTGCTGACCTCCTCGAACAGGCCAGTGGCATTACATATGGAACCACTACAGCCATGGAGAGACTGGGGTATCTGAACCAGGAATGGACCCTGTAATGGAGTAAAAGGGTGCCTTGTTG
This sequence comes from Pelodytes ibericus, assembly GCA_036172795.1. Lineage (NCBI taxonomy): Eukaryota > Metazoa > Chordata > Amphibia > Anura > Pelodytidae > Pelodytes > Pelodytes ibericus. The sequence goes on from CM069861.1 coordinate 14,777,369, forward strand.
CACCTATTCAAGACAAAACAAATGGGGTTCTCTGGTACATTATTGAAAGTATGTTCCCTGGTACACCGTGCAAGAATAAGTAAGGGATTCTTCCTGGTACACTGACTGTGCAAGAGAGGCTGTGCCTGGTACACTGACTGTGCAAGAGAGGCTGTGCCTGGTACACTGACTGTGCAACGTGCACATTAGAGGATTTTCCAGTGTACACAAAAAGTACACGAATTCTGTGTTGGACAGAAGCCCCCTCTACAGTATATGGATCTACATCGCCGTGGTTTTTATGGATTTCACAAGCAGCTGCAAAGCTCCTGAATGACGGGGGATTACAAATGGAGTGGGTACAATATCTGTCACACCCGGGAGGGAGAGCGAGGCACTTAGTCTGGATTATGCGAGCAGCAACACTGTGAATTAGCAGTCCTAGTTGATCTGGATTAAATCTGGGTTGATTTTTTTGTTTTTGTTTTTAGAGCCTGGGGCATCTCTCCCATTGTGATGGTATATGGTCGCAGGAGCACCCACTCCTTGTCCCTCCACCCTCCCGGATACTAGAACACTAATTAATACAAGGACCCAGATACCATACTACATATCTTAGCACTTACAGACCGATGCGGCCCAGGAGGGACACTAGGGTTAATGGGGGGAGGGATGGGGGGCTGCATGCGTTCTGAATTGTATGCTTTGTACATTACAATATGGAGAACACTAACGTGTCACAGGCTGGAGTGCACACACACACACACACACGCGCATGTTACATGTGTAGGACAGGTTGGAACGTCTGATTAATCCCTTGCTGCTCCAGCTGGGGTTTTTTTTTATTTTAACCAGAGGCGTCTCACGATTTGAGTGATCTGCCAATTAAAATGAGCTGCCATTTGTGGTAACGTAACTCCCGAGGTGCCGTTTGGCGTTCCTAGAACCTGATCTCATTTCCTGTTCAGAGCAAAGGCCAAATCCTCGCGTGCATGAACGGTTAGTCTGCACCCATTCCCCCCCCCCCCCCCCCCCCCTTTTAAACTTTACTAACACCTTCAAGTGAGATTGACTTCCTGTAACAGACTGCCCCACCCACCAACTAATGGCTCCACCTCACCTCTGCCCCCTACGTGTCATCCCTCACCATTCCATTAATGTTGCCTCCTGTCTTTTATCTTAACCCAGTGCTTTAATTACTGTAAGCCCCCCCCCCAAGTCATGGCATCCTTATGCTTCTATAACAGACACCCCCCTCCTTATAATAGAAGACACTACCTCCTCCACATACTAACGCTACCCCGGGTCAGTTAAATGTGACTTTTTTTGGCTTGGTTTTAACCATCCTTGGGCACAAGACTTTGGGATGCTACCATCGTGGATGGGGATTGGTATGTTATAGCCGAGAGATATTTTGTACGTGGTTGTCTAGAATGTAAACGATGTCGGGGGTTAACGGTTTTGCCGGTCAATCTTGCTGCGCGTGCGTGGGGGAGGGGCCGCCAGAACAAGTGTGTGGGGAAACGGAACAACTGGACTTGAAAAGTAAACCCTCAATAATGTCTAAGCACGCGTGTGCAGTGGGGCCCAATTCCACCCGCATGCCCCCCCCTGCCGCCCCCGGCAAGCCTTGTTTGTGACTCGGAGTGATCAGCGGTTATTTCCTGATCTGTTTGTTGCTGTTCATTGGTTGTGATCGAGGAGTTGGGTCATTTCATGCATGAGAATTGTGATCTTCCCACAGACGCCCTGAATCATGTATTTTGCTGCGAGTCTGCTCATTGTAATTGGAACAAACTCCGAGGGCCTTAATGTGACTTGTATCATAGCTAATAAATCTTGTTACAAACTCCTAGTGATCGGACCGTTTCTATCTGCCTCCCCGGGCAAGGTGTCTGCCGCGTTCCTCTCTATATTGTGACACATTGTATTCGTACTGTGGCTTTTAATGTTGCAGGATGGGAATTTTACACATTATAACTTGGTCCAATACTTACTAGTTTAACCCCTTAAGGACCAGGGATTTTCCTGGACCTAGGACCAGAGTGATTTTTCAATTTTTGATATGTGTTTGTTGAAACGTAATCATAATCTCTGTCATTTAACGCACCCATACAAGTTATGTGTTGTTTTTTTTTAAAGGACAGTTAGAGATTTCTTTTGATACCCTATACATAAAAATAATCTATAATTTAGTATTAAAAAATCCGTATAGAAGGGAAAAATATGGGGGGGGGGGATAAAGTTTTTATCCAATAATAATCTACATAACTAGTACGACACTAACCCACTTATCCCAACTAATTAAATTACAAAAAATAAAAATATAGGTTCCCAAACAAACAAAAAAACCTCTGACCAGTGCCAGAGCCATAACAATAACAGAACGGGCATGCAGGGGTTAACTGTAAGTCAATTAATATATTACAATAACCTTTATTTATTAAAAAAAATGTTAAAATTGCAAATGTAAATAGTTTGTAAAAAAAAAAAAAAAAAAACAACAAAATGAGTATGCCAAGTAACCAATTAGGAGCTAGGACTATACGTTGGTTTGTTAACTCTTCCCTCCCCCTATTATGTCTTTTTGCAAACTCTTTACCTTCCTGCAGCATAAAAAGTCAGAGCAGATTTATTCTTTATTCTTATTTCCAAGGTTTCTAAATGAGTAACAGATTACACAGGATGGGTTCTTGGAGATTCTACATGAAAAAGGGGGTCCTATTAACTAACGTTCGAGTGCGGTGGTTGAAATGAGAGCTCAACTTGACCACACTCGACTCACCCTCCCCTCGTCGCATGCCCTCCCATCTCAACCACAAAAAATTGGATTCACAAAGCACTTTTTCGATCTAGAGATGTGGTGAAGGCCGTCTAGATGGAGGGAGAGGTACGGTGAGGTCGAGTTAGACTTAGTCACAAAAAAACAAATGTTTTGTTTCTTTCCACGTTGAAAATAACAGAACTTGACACCCTCCGAGGAGGTGAGTTGAGGGGCGGAATTTTTTAAACTAAGTTCAACTCGACCTCCAAAATGCGGTGCCTCACTTTCAGTGAATACCAATGTTCTATGCATTGAATGCGGGCGATTGAGGTGGTCGAGATTGGCAGATTTCTTCAAGCTTGATTTGAATAGACCCCAATGAGGAGATAACCTGGCTTTATGGACATCAGCTAAAATACGAGCTACTGGATCTTGCGATGTCTACAAATATAGGTGTAAAAGCTTACATGATTTGTATATAGTCTACGATGTAGGCATATTTACTGATACTCTTACTGCTCATTATTCTCCAAAATATCTGGAGTGCCAAGGTTAGCCATCACGGCACTAAACAAGACAGAATTGCAAAGCTGATGGCAAAATAATTGAAAGTTCTCCAGTGAACCTATTATTTTTGTCACTCTGTCGGTTCCCCCAGTGCACTGTTTAGACAATTGATCTTGGAGATTAAAATAGGCTTTTGTCAGCTCCGTTCCTGCTGTCATGTAGCATCCTTCTGCTCTGATAACAGTCCGGATATGCACATCCCTATGGTGGTGATAAACACCAATGTTAAACGGTATAATTCTATACATTTGTATTTGTATTCCCTGGTTAGTGGTACTTTGAAAAAAAATTTTTTTTTATTTAAAATAAAAGGACATTATTCCTTTATCTTTCTACATTAATATCACGTTAAATACCTTACAGCATTAGTTCTATATGTGAATGTGTCATCGGCTGATAAGAACCATTCGGTCCATCTTGTCTGCCCAATTTTCTAAATACTATTATTAGTTCCCTATCTTATATCTAGGATAGCCTTGTGCCTATCCCAGGCATGCTTAAACTTCTTCACTGTGTTTACCACTTCCGCTGGAAGGCTATTCCATGCATCCACCACCCTCTCGGTAAAGTAATACTTCCTGATATTACTTTTAAATCTTTATTGCTCTAATTCAGTGGGGTCCAACATGCGGCCCCCGAGACATCGAGGTGCGGGCCGCGTGAGAGCGGCAGTGGTTACAGCACCTCTCACCGCATGTGTTGCTTGAAGTTCCCATATAGAGCGCTGCAGATCATGTGGAGAGCATCGTCCCTCCTCTACCCTGCGCATGGGTTAGAGGGAGGGAAGATAAAAACACACTGAACAGGAAAGCACCCCTGGATCCCACAACCCCGGTAAAAAGAAACAAAAGAAAGGAATCTATATGTGTGTGTGTGTGTGTCTGTTTGTGTGTCTGTTTGTGTGGGTGTGTTAGTATTATATCCACAACGGACTGAAAAATGGAAAAAAACATTGAAATTAAGAAAACCTATAAAAGTCCAGTTTAATATATTGTAAATACTTATTTAATGAAGAAAACCAATATATCTTAAGATAAATAATATCCTTAAATATGTGTCTGAGTGTGTAAGTGTGTCTCTGTGTGTGGCTGTGTATGTGTTGTATTGCTCTGGAGTCTGTTATACACTTACACTGCACATTACTATGCATCTATGTATGTATCTATCTATGTATGTATGTATGTATGTATGTATGAATGTGTGTGTATATATCTAGATAATCTATCAGAATTTTCTCTCAATGAAAATTGATGTGTGACCCCATCAGGGGAGACTGAAAACACTGCATATTATCATTCCCACAGTAAGCAAGCATTCTGTAGGTGACCCCTAAAGCTGTCCCTTTAAGTGCTTTAAATCAATGGGTCATTATTTGAGCATTCCACATTTTACACTCAATGTATGCATTACACCCCTAATGGCAGTAAGAATCATTGACACCAGCAGACAGTGCAGCAGAATATTATACTATGCTGCCATCTAGTGGTTATGAAAGAAAATACACAGTTGTTGGGACCAAGGCTCCGTTCAAACCACAGAAGGAGGTCTGCTTTCCACCTTGGAAGTAATAGGGGGCTTTGAGATCAAATAGTTATAACAGTAAATCTTTACTCTTGAAAAGGGATCACGTTAAACTAGCAAACACTAAAGACAAAGTAAAGGCAAAACATATAGTTAGTTCAAGAATAGTTAATAGTGAAATCCAGAATTACTCTGTATGGAGACAAATCATAAAGGGCTTCAAGTGCCTAGAAGGAAAGGAAAGTGCTATAAAACCAAATCACAATGTAATACAATCCGTTCTCAGCTGCTAGAGATTTCTTAAATGTTAACCTTGATTTCTGAAATATGTTTATTATGTTGCATACTGTGTATTTTTAATTGTCACAATTCACCACACTGCAGTCTTTATTAGGGTTCATTTTGATTTAGTTTTAGTCTGTCGTATTTTGACTAACATGCCATTTTAGTTTAGTCGTATTTTAATCATCTGAATTGTTTTAGTTTTAGTGGACTGAATCTCCAGCAGTGAGGGAGGGAACAGGTCTGAGAAGGCTGCTACATAGTGTTAAGTTAACTTGCTAGGGAGATGGGAGGGAACAGGTCTGAGAAGGCTGTTATACAGTGTTAAGTTAACTTGCTAGGGAGTAGGGAGGGAACAGGTCTGAGAAGGCTGTTACATAGTGTTTAGTTAACTTGCTAGGGAGATGGGAGGGAACAGGTCTGAGAAGGCTGTTACATAGTGTTACGTTAACTTGCTAGGGAGATGGAAGGGAACAGGTGTGAGAAGGCTGCTACATAGTGTTAAGTTAGCTTGCTAGGGAGATGGGAGGGAACAGGTCTGAGAAGGCTGTTACAGAGTGTTATGTTAACTTGCTAGGGAGATGGAAGGGAACAGGTGTGAGAAGGCTGTTACATAGTGTTAAGTTAACTTGCTAGGGAGATGGGAGGGAACAGGTCTGAGAAGGCTGTTATACAGTTTTATGTTAACTTGCTAGGGAGATGGAAGGGAACAGGTGTGAGAAGGCTGTTACATAGTGTTTAGTTAACTTGCTAGGGAGATGGGAGGGAACAGGTCTGAGAAGGCTGTTACAGAGTGTTAAGTTAGCTTGCTAGGGAGATGGGAGGGAACAGGTCTGAGAAGGCGGTTACATAGTGTTAAGTTAACTTGCTAGGGAGATGGGAGGGAACAGGTCTGAGAAGGCTGTTACATAGTGTTACGTTAACTTGCTAGAGAGAGGGGAGGGAACAGGTCTGAGAAGGCTGTTACACAGTGTTAATTTAACTTGCTAGGGAGATGGGAGGGAACAGGTCTGAGAAGGTTGTTACATAGTGTTAATTTAACTTGCTATGGAGATGGGAGGGAGCAGGTCTGAGATGGGAGGGAACAGGTCTGAGAAGGCTGTTACAGAGTGTTAAGTTAGCTTGCTAGGGAGATGGGAGGGAACAGGTCTGAGAAGGCGGTTACATAGTGTTAAGTTAACTTGCTAGGGAGATGTGAGGGAACAGGTCTGAGAAGGCTGTTACATAGTGTTAAGTTAACTTGCTAGGGAGATGTGAGGGAACAGGTCTGAGAAGGCTGTTACATAGTGTTACGTTAACGTGCTAGAGAGAGGGGAGGGAACAGGTCTGAGAAGGCTGTTACACAGTGTTAATTTAACTTGCTAGGGAGATGGGAGGGAACAGGTCTGAGAAGGCTGTTACATAGTGTTAATTTAACTTGCTATGGAGATGGGAGGGAGCAGGTCTGAGAAGGCTGTTGCATAGTGTTAATTTAACTTGCTAGGGAGATGGGAGGGAACAGGTCTGAGAAGGCTGCTACATAGTGTTACGTTAACTTGCTAGGGAGATGGGAGGGAACAGGTCTGAGAAGGCTGTTACATAGTGTTAAGTTAGCTTGCTAGGGAGATGGGAGGGAACAGGTCTGTGAAGGCTGTTGCATAGTGTTAATTTAACTTGCTAGGGAGATGGGAGGGAACAAGTCTGAGAAGGCTGTTACATAGTGTTACGTTAACTTGCTAGGGAGATGGGACTGAACAGGTCTGAGAAGGCTGTTACATAGTGTTACGTTAACTTGCTAGGGAGATGGGACTGAACAGGTCTGAGAAGGCTGTTACATAGTGTTACGTAAAACTTGCTAGAGAGAGGGGAGGGAACAGGTCTGAGAAGGCTGTTACATAGTGTTAAGTTAACTTGCTAGGGAGATAGGGGGGAACAGGTCTGAGAAGGCTGTTGCATAGTGTTAATTTAACTTGCTAGGGAGATGGGAGGGAACAGGTCTGAGAAGGCTGCTACATAGTGTTAAGTTAACTTGCTAGAGAGATGGGACTGAACAGGTCTGAGAAGGCTGTTACATAGTGTTACGTAAAACTTGCTAGAGAGAGGGGAGGGAACAGGTCTGAGAAGGCTGTTACATAGTGTTAAGTTAACTTGCTAGGGAGATAGGGGGGAACAGGTCTGAGAAGGCTGTTACACAATGTTAAGTTAACTTGCTAGAGAGATGGGAGGGGACAGGTCTGAGAAGGCTGTTACATAGTGTAAAGTTAACTTGCTAGGGAGATGGGAGGGAACAGGTCTGAGAAGGCTGCTACATAGTGTTACGTTAACTTGCTAGGGAGATGGAAGGGAACAGGTGTGAGAAGGCTGTTACACAGTGTTAAGTTAACTTGCTAGGGAGATGGAAGGGAACAGGTGTGAGAAGGCTGTTACACAGTGTTAAGTTAACTTGCTAGGGAGATGGGAGGGAACAAGTCTGAGAAGGCTGTTACATAGTGTTACGTTAACTTGCTAGAGAGAGGGGAGGGAACAGGTCTGAGAAGGCTGTTACACAATGTTAAGTTAACTTGCTAGGGAGATGGGAGGGAACAGGTCAGAAAAGGCTGTTACATAGTGTTAAGTTAACTTGCTAGGGAGATGGGAGGGAACAGGTCTGAGAAGGCTGCTACATAGTGTTACGTTAACTTGCTAGGGAGATGGAAGGGAACAGGTGTGAGAAGGCTGTTACACAGTGTTAAGTTAACTTGCTAGGGAGATGGAAGGGAACAGGTGTGAGAAGGCTGTTACACAGTGTTAAGTTAACTTGCTAGGGAGATGGGAGGGAACAAGTCTGAGAAGGCTGTTACATAGTGTTACGTTAACTTGCTAGAGAGAGGGGAGGGAACAGGTCTGAGAAGGCTGTTACACAATGTTAAGTTAACTTGCTAGGGAGATGGGAGGGAACAGGTCAGAAAAGGCTGTTACACAGTGTTAAGTTAATGAACTAGGAGAGGGGAGCACTCCGGTGACAGTACCAGATGGAGAAGTATCCTCTTCCTCTGCAGTGTGCAGTCCAGGGAGCCTGTGTCTCAACCAACCCAGCTGCAGATAGAGTCAGGGGACTGGTCTTTGGCAGAGATCCATTGGAACGAGACCTAGAAGTCCAAATAAGTAAATGCAAAAGTCCCTCCCTAACATTTTAGTCCCTTGATGAAAATTGCATTGGATTTTAGTCATAGTTTCAGTCCTATTACCTTAGTTTTTATTTAGTATTGTTTAGTTTTAGGCCTATTAATATGCAGTTGCTGAAAACTATGACGAAAATATTTAGTCGACCAAATTAACACTGGTCTTTATACTGAGAATGTATTTAGTTTTGTCCCATTGGTTTACCAGGGTACCACTAGAAGATTGCCACTAGGTGGCAGCAAATAATAACGACATGAAACATCTCAAATAAAGTGTTAAGAAACCTTCCACGCACCATCAAACAATAATAAAAGATGTAAACCCCAGCTTTACATTATGAAGTTTCCATTACAGGACAATGTAGTGTCCAGGGGCCGGGCGGCATTCTTTGTGAAGTGGGCTGTAAGTTTAATTTATAGTAATGCGAAAGAACATAACCAATCAGTGCGGAGGAGATGACCCATCTGCATGACATGGCCGCCCAGGAGTCGACACCTGACTTCCAGATCAAACCCCTATCGCTTCTGAACGGTGCTCCAAAGGGAGAATCAAGTGGACCCGAACATTGTTTAAACGGTGAATGTAGAGAATTAAAATAATGATTTATACTTTATATTCGCAAAATCGCAAGCAAATGCCTACATTAGGAAAAACAGATGTTTTAAGATGTGTCTAAGGTGCTTTCTGGTTATGACATCACCTGTGGCACGGTATGCAAATGATACATTCTCCACTGAAAAGCAGTTCATTTGCATACCAAGACACAGGTGATGTCATAACCATAGATTTCATCAAAACCATAATCGTAGAGTTAGAATTAGTGTTTGAACCAATTATAACCCTAGGGTTAAGGTCAGAGTTAAATAAAAAGAAAAAAATGTAAAAGAAGAAAATGAATTAAATAAATAAAGAATGTAAAAAAATGATAATAAATTGTATAAAAATAAGTTATTCCGTATAGGATCAGTGACATGTTATGTCTGTCTGTGGGCCTGTAGAGATATTTTATTTAAAAATGCATTAGCCCCCAGCAGTAAATAGCGGCCCCCAGCAGCTGGATATATGATCCATGCAGCCGCAGGGTAGCAAGGATTGCAACAACCTGTGCTTCCTACTTTAGACTACATTTCCTATGATGCTAAGGTTGGCTGGTTGAGCATGATAGGAAATGTAGTCCACAAGCATTACATAAAACATTCACATTATAAAACTGCAATGACCGTATCCTAAATTTGGCCCTGTACCTGCCACATAACCCTAGCAACCCTATACATGTGGGGTACCGCTAAACTCAGGGGAAGTATATGAACATATATTGGGGTGTTGTTTGGCAATAAAACAGAACAGTCCCTTTAAATTCATACCTAAAGTTCAAAGTGTGTGGAAATAAAACACAAAAAAAATTACTATGCCAAAAAGTGTCAAAGATTGGTGGGAAAATGACTGAATGAAAAGTGTCAAAATACCCCAAGTTGAATACCCAGGGATGTCTACTTTATAAAAAAAATATGTACATGTGGGGGGTGGGGGGGTTATTGAATAGCTATGTGCTACTTATATTTATTAACCTATAACATGCAAAAAACATATAAACATATTTAGCTTTTGGAGCTTAGTAAAAGATTTGACAAATAAAAGACTATTTTTTTCATAATACAATAAATGATATGATTAAAATAATGGCATCAAAAGAAAGCCCTTCTTGTCCTGAACAAACCCCCAATATATAAATTGTGTGGGTACAGCAAATGACAAAGAAGAAAATTAAAGCTAAACACAAACACCTCAGAAGTGTTAAAACAGCCTCGGTCACTAACGCACAAAATTCCAAAAAACAGTCTGGTCATGAAGTGGTATCGAGGTCATCAAACATAAGTGGTTTCATTAGGTGTTATCTTCCCCATTGGTAAACGTCTGTGCGGTTTAATGTATGAAGCAACCTGAAAAACAAAAGAAATACTTTTTTTAAACTTGCGTCAGCGACTAATAAATTGGACAATCCAAGTCCAGGGCAAGGAGGTCAGAAGTAATATAGGTCATGGTCACACAGTGCTGGTGGTGATAGGAAACTGCTGCTCTGACATAATCAACACTAAAGCACCGTTTTGGAGAATCACTCACTCTCCCAATATATTCACTGAGAAGACCAAGGCAGTTATCTTTGGCGCCAGACAAGCAAGTTTACCCCTACTTTTAAAGAGACTCCGAAACCCCAGCAGTGTTTGTACTGTGACTGTACAGAACCAAAATTAATAAAATCTTTTGTGTTAGCTGAATTACCTGTATGGTTAGGGTTGTTTTATTTGTTTTTATTTTAAGGTTGCTGAGACCGGGGTCAAGTTAGAGACTATATCTCCCCCAGGATGCTGGTCTCAGTAGTGGAACTTTGCCAAGTGAGGCTGAAGGGGCAGTAGCTGGTAGCAGACTGTGACCAAAGCCAGGGCAGTCCTCTATCTACTGGAGAGGGAAGCAGGTATCAACCCCTCTGCCTCCAAGTACAGCCTTTACAAAGCCTGCCAAGTAATAAGCTCAATGCTGATGGATCCAAAGACTCTGCCGCAGGAATGGACACATCAACCAAGGGGAAGGCACAGGGGAAACGAATTAAAACATGGTAAGCCTCAAACAATAGAGCGACTCATTTAAAACAGGTAATTAGATACAGTAGGATATAACAGACACTTAATGAACACAACATAACAGTAGGACATACAATGGGGATATCCTGCCTCACACCTTTCAGAATACAAAGGTGTCAAGATCAGCTACATAGGGAGTTCACTTAATTAAAGTAATGTGTTAATTGAAGAAAATCACTGTATACTGAATGACTTATATAAAGACAATGGGTAAGGTGACATAATGACAGGGGTTTGCAGGATAAGATACAATCTTAACATGGGGGAAACACAATGAATGGGACAAAAGGTTTGGCCCTCCCAGGGTACACATCCTGGCTCACATCCTGAGTGAGCCAGTGTTTGAAGTCAAGCTGAAAACAGGGTTCTGCTGGTGCCCTCAAAGTTTGTACCACCAAACCTAGTATATCCACAGAGAGGGTCCATAGTCTATTGGGAGGAGTCAGGCCATTATTTCTCTCCACGAACCCCAACGACGGAGGGTTCCATCACACACAGGAATAACCTTGATTAATTAATCAATTTTGCCCTGAGCACATATGAGTTATACATTCTTCAGGGCAGGGCACAAAATGGCAGAACATACAGCTGTATGCATGGAATCAGAAGTAGGGGAAGTTAAGGTATAATCTAATTCAGAAAGTGTAGTTGAGATGGATGGCTGCTTTGGGTACCGGTAATAAAACAGTATAAATAATGAGGGAATTAATCACTTACTTTGTGGGAGCCATTCCTGTAGAATTACATGTTGTCTAAGTTGAACTGAGATAAGGACATCTGCCAGAGAACTACCCTATCAGGGGTGGACAAACCTGCTTAATTTTAAGATAAACTTCAGACGTTTAATGTTTGCCAACTGCAAGACTAACAAATATATCACACGTGTTTATAATGTTACATGCACAGTAAGTTTCAAAATGTTACACTGTAACTATTATGAACGACACGCGTGTAGCAATATTTATTCATGTTTGTAGTTATTTTGTGTTAGTTTTAAAGAATATATATGTATATATGTATAGATCATTTTCAATCACTTTTTATTCTCTATATTCACAGTACAAGCAGTGTTTAGGTGATACAGTCCCTTTAATATTGGGAAATAAAATTCCCAGTATAACTAGCTGCACACGTTACTTAACTTTTTTTTTTTTAAACATTACCAAAATTGGAGATTTATCATCCGTTTATAACTCAGATGGTCTTTCTAGAACCCGATAAGATGTTCTCTGTGCTTTTCCCTTGATACTCACATCTATATCGCACATTGTATAATTTTTTTTTATCTTCTCTCGAACTAGTAAAAAGGTTGATGAAATACGCTGTATTAGTCATCTTGTGTTAGTAGGAAGCACATTCTGTCACTGACATGGTTACAGTATTGTTGTAAGATAGTATTTTCCCTTTTTTTCTGCGTCTACCAAAATGGTAATGAACTGAAGATACGAGCAGAGTTACAGCAGTGTATTTGCAGGTCAGTTTGATGAGTCAAAATACATAGGGGGCTATTTGTGCAGTCAAAATTCTAAAAATGGATTCAGTAGATTCTGTCCACCCAAGCACTGCTTACACTTTGAATGTAAAGAATAAAAAAGAACTCTGAAAAATGATCTACAAATTGTCTTCGCAAAATTTGCAAGCAAATGCCTAAACATAGGAAAAAAATATGTCTGTGGTGTAGGAGAAAAAAAATGACATCACTTTGTTGTTTGATATGCAAATTGCACATTTTCCATCGAAAATTAGTTCATTTGCATATCAAGTCACTGGGGTGATTTTTATAAACAGGAGTCACCACAGACACGTTTAAAACACATATTTCTTTTTTTTTTTTTTTAAGTGTATTTATTATGACAAAAAAAAAGAAAATATCTTTGGCAAATATACTTTCAGTTGAAGTTTGACACATTCAGAGTTCTCTGAGAGAGCAACAGCGTCAACACTCCACACAGCACAGCAGTCAGATGTATTAAATGAAACACATAAAGTACAAGGAAATACATTATAATCCCAGTGATCTACCCCTTCTCCTGAGGACTGCTAGGGGACAATCCGATGTGACCAGAAGAAAGATTATTAAATTAGAGGGGCAATGATTTAAAAGTAATATGAGGAAGTATTACTTTACTGAGAGGGTAGTGGATGTATGGAATAGCCTTCCAGCGGAAGTGGTAGAGGTAAACACAGTGAAGGAGTTTAAGCATGCGTGGGATAGGCACAAGGCTATCCTAGCTATAAGACCGGGAACGGGGGACTAATAAAAAAGTACTCAAAAAAAATTGGGCAGACTAGATGGACCGAATGGTTCTTATCTGCCGACACATTCTATGTTTCTATTATCCAGGCATTAAAAATGTTATAAATTGGCAGTGATAGATCATAGTAAGAAAATTCAGGGAGCCTTTTTGCTCATCTTGAAGTGGCCATTTCTGAAAAATATAAATTTTTTTACAAAATGTTTTTAAAATATTTTTTAGACCCACTCTCAGAAAGCTGATTTTAAACATATTAAAAAAAATAATTGTGTTTATTTATAATGTGTCTCAGCATTTGCATATTTTTGAAACCAATGTGTAGAGATCAAAATTCCCCTGAAAGTCAGAGCAGAGAGAGAGAGAGAGAAAGAGAGAGAGAGAAATATTACACAAGTGAAAAAAGGAAATGTATACTGTGCAGGAGGGGGTGTAGCTTTCGGATTGCTCTTCTAAGTGTAACTGTAGTTTTTATGTATCACAAATTACGTTCAAGGAGGGTGTAGCCCACAACCTCGGATACTAAACTTAGCATTCTTTAATTGGGTGTAAGAGAGTCAAAATTAACTTGGGACTATACCGTACAATCGAAACAAGAATCTGACATCCAAAGAGGAAAAAAAGGTAGGTTATTTAAGAAATGTTGATTTGTTTTTTCACATTGTTTAAAATGTATGTTTCAGAGGTTTTGGCTTTTTTTTTGATTGGTTATTCATTTGAATTATTGGAGTTTGTAATATTGTACTGTACACTTTAGCAAATGTTCCTCTCCCTAAGAGACATGGAACTCTCCCAACCAAACAAGCCCTGGAACACACGTTGCTATAGACTGCTACAGCCTTTTATTATTTGAAACAAATTGGAACTGGCTGATTTAGAGTTTATAAGAGATTTCAAACCTATTCTGATATATTTATGGAAGATTCTGGATTAACATAACAAGGATGTCCATTAATATGCATGGTTAGAAAAAGGGAGAATTTTTCAAGATGTAACAATGCCTGGCCGGCTGAGCTCATCGAGAAGAAGAAACTCACTGTGTTTGACTTTGTACTTCCCTAGAGGAAAGCAAGGGTTAAAAACCATTGTCCCCCTTTTCAAGTCAACCCGATGTGTATCTTTACAGAAGCTCGCGGGTTTACTCTGAACTCTGCTTCATCAGCTAGATGCTGGCGCCACTGGCTCCCGCGTGTCTGGTCGGGGTCGGTTGGGGCTGCTTGTGCAGAGAAAGACCATTGTTGGGGTCCCATCTAGTGGTGGCACGGGAAGTCGGAGGTCTCTCACTGTGCTAGCAGTGAGACATTGTCGCTGACAGCCGGAGCTCTGATGATTCTCACTGCTGGTCGGAGTTGGTCGGGGCTGCTTGTGCAGAGAAAGACCTTGGTTGGAGTCCCATCTAGTGGTGGCACGGGAAGTCAGAGGTCTCTCACTGTGCTAGCAGTGAGACATTGTCGCCGACAGCCGGAGCTATGATGCTTCTCACTGCTGGTCGGGGTCGGTTGGGGCTGCTTGTGCAGAGAAAGACCTCGGTTGGGGTCCCATCTAGTGGTGGCACGGCAAGTCGGAGGTCTCTCACGGGAAGTCGGAGGTCTCTCACTGTGCTAGCAGTGAAACATTGTAGCCGACAGCCGGAGCTCTGATGCTTCATGACTGCTGGCCATGGTACCTTAAAAAGTACCTGCCGGTTTATCCTTGTACTAGGGCCTCTCAGTTTCCCACTTGTGCTATATTAGGAGTAGACATGTGCAAAACTAAAATTTTCGTTTCGTTTTCGTCCATTCGGACGAACATGTTATTTATTTCGTCTAAAACGAATTTCGTTCATTAATGCATTCGTTTCAGACGAAATTCGTTCATTATTTTCGTTTCGTTCATTACTATTCGTTCGTTTTATAGAATACAATGTAATACTATTGGCTTTCTATAAAACGAACGAGAGCCCCATTCATAAGAAATTCTTATGAATGGGGCTCTCGTTCGGTTCATAGAAAGGCAATAGTATTACTTGTATTCTATAAGCCGAAAGTCTATAAACCGAACGACTTTCGGTTTATAGACTTTCGGCTTATGGAATACATGTAATCCTATTGCTATTCTATAAACCGAACGACTTTCGGTTTATAGAATAGCCATAGGTTTACATGTATTACATAAGCCGAAAGTCTATAAACCGAAAGTCGTTCGGTTTATAGGCTGTGGGCATTTTACATTATAAAATTATGAATGGAGACTCTGTCTCCGTATAGTTAAATGCCCACAGCCTATAAACCGAACGTTCGGTTTATAGGCTGTCGGCTTTTAACTATACGTTTTGTCTCCATTCATAATTTTATGAATGGAGACTCTGTCTCCGTATAGTTAAATGCTATTGTATTCTATAAACCGACTCTATTTCGGCTTATAGAATGCAATAGTACTACGAATGGACGAATGAACGAATGATTTTCGTTTATTAACCATTCGTTCATTCGGCTTTAGTTAGCTTAGCATTTTCGTTCTTCGTTTTTCGGGCGAATGGACGAAAATGCAATTTTCGGACGAAAATGCATTCGTCCGAAAACGAATGCACATGTCTAGTATATGTTCACATGTAAATTGCTTTTTTAATAAAAAATTATGATATAAAAAATTTTTTTTTTTTATTTCCTTTTATGTGACAATGCTGCCTCTCTCTTTCCCTTGCCCCCAGATTTGTCGCTCTCCCCCCCTTAGTGTTGTCTCTCTCTCACCCTCCCTTTGGCTCCCCCCTCGCTCCCCTTGTGTCTGTCTCTTCCCCCCTTCCCTCCCCCTGTTTCTCTCTGCCCCCCTCCCCTTGTTTCTGTCTCTTCCCCCTCCCTCCCCTTGTTTCTCTCCCCCCTCCCTCGTTACTCTGCCCCCCCTTGTTATTCTGTCCCCCCCCCTCACCTGTTTCTTGCTCCCTGGTGGCTAGTGGGGGCAGCCGTGGGATGTATGCACTATACATAATAGACGGAAGTGTCGGGCAGTATGGAGGTTGTCTGCACGATTCGTGCAGACATCCCCCAGCTGCCCGATTCTCCCTGGTGGCTAGCGAGGCAGCGGAGGCAGTGGTGTATCTTGATTTTGTGCTGCCCTAGGCAGACAAAATCCAGGCACCCCCCTACCCAAGCTGCACACCCACGTTACACACCCAAGACATGCCCCATCATTCAGACTCACATCAAGCTCACACTCCCATCACACTCAGTCACACACTCCTACTCCTATCACACACACTCTGACTCCCATCACACTCAGTCACACACACTGTCTCCCATCACACACACTCTGACTCCCATCACACTCAGTCACACACACTGTCTCCTATCACACACACTCTGACTCCCATCACACTCAGTCACACACACTGTCTCCCATCACACACACTCTGACTCCCATCACACTCAGTCACACACACTGTCTCCTATCACACACACTCTGACTCCCATCACACTCAGTCACACACACTGTCTCCCATCACACACACTCTGACTCCCATCACACTCAGTCACACACACTGTCTCCCATCACACACACTCTGACTCCCCTCACACTCAGTCACCAGTCACACACAGTCTCCCATCACACACACTCTGACTCCCATCACACTCAGTCACACACACTGTCTCCCATCACACACACTCTGACTCCCATCATACTCAGTCACACACACTGTCTCCCATCACACACACTCTGACTACCATCACACTCAGTCTCACACACACACACACTCTCCCATCAGCACTTACCTTTCCCTGGCAGGCAGGCCGCATGGTCCCTCCATGCTGCCTGTTCGGCTTCCCGGCGATTGTGCCGACAGGTCACGTGACCGGGCGCGCGCATGACGTCAGCGCGCCCGTCACGTGACTGTCGGCACTTCTGTGTCGGCACACTGCACGGGGAGCCGAACAGGCAGCACAGAAGTTTCTCTGTGCTGCCTGTTCGGCTCCCCGTGCAGCCTGGCAGGCAGAGCGATGGCGAGGGGGGATCTTCCGATCCCTTCTCACCTCTGTCTCTGCCTGCAAGTGCGGTGGGGTGCCCCCCAAAATTTGCCGCCATAGGCATCCGCCTAGGATGCCTCGCGGTAAATACAGCACTGAGCGGAGGATGTCTGCACGATGAGCGAGACCTCCCCTGCTGCCGCCGGAACGACCGCCAGGACTTTTATGAGGAAGCCGGAAGTACCCAGCTTCATCATAGAAGTCCCGGCGGTCATGCCGGGCGGCAGAAGGAGAGATCTGCGCTCATCGCGCAGACATCCCCTGCTGTTAGAGAGGGGGATCCCGGTCCCCTGCAGCTCTGCTGGGGACCTGGATCCCAGTCTTATAGTCTGACCTCAATTTGAGGTCAGATTATAAGAGGACCTCGATTATAAAAGGGGTATTAACACTTCCCTTGCTGATCACAGTTTCTTTTTACTGTGATCCGTTTCCTTCCAAGTTTATGGACCTCATTTAGTTTTTTCAAAATAAATTTTATTTTGTACATTTTTACTATATTACTTATATTCTTTTCATGTATTAATGTAATTACAGTTAACTCCTACAAGCCTGTGCTGTGATTATGACCAGAGCAAACGTTAACCCATTCGTGACGTTGGGACGTTCTATGCCGTCCTGATTTTAAGTCCCTTTAAGTCATTAGGAAGGCATAGTACGTCCTGTGTTAAACAGCTCATATCGCGGCTCAGATCATGCTGCAGGCACTTGCAGCGGGATCCCACCTGTCAGATGAGGCCATTTTAAATGGCCTCAGTCTGACAGGGGAAATTTAGCTGGTGCTCAAAACGAGCACCAGCTACATTTCTCTAAATCGTGCGTGACGTCCGAAGGGCTTGCAATTTTTATTAAGACCCTGATTGGGTCTCTGCCATAGTGTTCCTGGCTAACGATCACCTTGTGATCAGTGGCCAGGAACAAATCGTGACGTTTTGGTGCTTACGTCATTTGGGATGCAAGCACCATGCGTCACAAAGGGGTTAAAACTCTCCACTTTTTTCAATTTATTTTTTAATACTAAATTCAAATCATTTCATGCTATTGGCAATTCTATAAACCGAAATAGAGTCGGTTTATGGAATACCAATAGCAAAATACATAAACCGACATAATGAACGAATTTCGGTTTATGGAATTGGCAATGGCATTCTATAAACCGACTCTATTTCGGTTTATAGTAATGCCATTGCAAATAGCATTACATTATACATTCCATAAACCGAAAGTCTATAAACCGAACGTCGTTCGGTTTATAGACTTTCGGCTTATAGAACAGCAATAGCATTACATGTATTCTATAATCCGAACTTCGTTCGGTTTATAGACTTTCGGCTTATAGAATACTATTGGCTTTCTATAAACCGAACTAGAGTCGAGTCCCCATTCATAAGAAATTCTTATGAATGAGGAGGGACTCTAGTTAGGTTTATAGAATGCCAATAGTATTCTATAAGCCGAAAGTCTTTAAAACGACGTTCGGTTTATAGACTTTCGGCTTATAGAACAGCAATAGCATTACATGTATTCTATAAACCGAACGTCGTTCGTTTTAAAGACTTTCGGCTTATAGAATACATGCAATGCTATTGGCTTTCTATAAACCGAAAGAGTCCCCATTCATACGAATAGGTCATTGAATGGGAACTCAATTTCGGTTTATAGAAAGCCAATAGCATTACATGCATTCCATAAAACGAAAGTCATTCATGTCGGTTTATGGAATGTAGTACAATGCTATTGGTATTGTATAAACCGACTCTATTTCGGTTTAGAATGCCAATAGCACGAATGGACGAATGGACGAATGAACGAATGATTTTCGTTTATTAACCATTCGTTCATTCAGATTTTGTTAGTCAATATTTTCGTTATTCGTTTTTCGGACGAATGGACGAAAATGCTATTTTCGTCCAAAAATGCATTCGTCCGAAAACGAATGCACATGTCTAATTAGGAGCTCTTTAAACTAGTAAGATGCAATGTTCGTCTCATCTCATGTTTTACTGAATAATAGACCCCTTTTGCTTTGCATGCCATGCTCCAGGCACTTAGAGAGTTAAAGGAGCTCTGGGTCCCCCGACATGAGAATGTCTGCTTGACTCATACTTGCCAACGTTCTGCTGCTGGTACCCAGGACAATAAGCTGTGGAGCAAAAGAAAGGTGTGGGGTTATGTGATAGAGATACCTGGTGTCCAGAGATCAACCCTCCTGGTGTAGACAGACATAGTTTAAATGCAATGCATCCTGTGCGCTGAATATAGGAAATAATAATCCCAGGGTAAAACGGGACTGTCCTGGCAAATTCAAGACTGTTGGCAACTATGCTGACTGTACTTGCTAGATTTATTAGATGTGCTGAATGCTTATTGGGTGGGATTCAATGCCGGAAGATAAGGCAGCAAAATATCATGTTTTAATACTGCTTGCTATTGCCGAAGGAATAGTGTGTGATTCAGTGGCAACAAGGACCGCAGAAATACTGTGCGTTAAAACACTGGTGTTACGGTAATGGAGCAATGGCGTAGTGCAAAAAAAAAAGGCGTTATTCTCTATTTTCCTGTTAATATTATGCTAGGGGACTGTAGTGTAACCCACCCCAAAAAAAAATACAATTATTGCCCCCCCCCCCCCCCCCCATGAAATAAAAGAAAATGTCTTTCACCAAAATAAATAATTATGGCCCCCATGGGAGCTGCAGGCCGTCGTATGCCTGTGGCACCCTAACCTATCCCCCCTACCTCTACCTTCCATAGGTAATGATTATAAATGGCTCCAAAAGCTGCCAAAAAAAAAACACCTCATAGGGAAAAAGTACCTGTATCCTGTGTCCAGTGAAAATCAGCGGCACCCTGGATCCTCAGCTTCTGCCCAGGGAAAGGGGCCATCCATTAATAAAAAAAAATAAAAAATCCTCATATCTTAAAAAAAATCTGCGCCAGCAAAAGAAAAACGGTGCAGTCATATTTTTTATGGTTTGCCCTCAGAAGAGACCCTGGGGGGGAAAGGATTTCAAAAGATAGCAGGAGGCATCTGATTGGCTGACTCTGTCAACCAATCAGAAGCTTCCCTGTCCCAACCTAGTAAATGCTGTTTTTTAAAATCCTGCCAATAGTAGGGCTGGGACAAGGAGGCATGTGATTGGCCTGCAGAGTCAGCCAATCAGTCGCTTCCTGGTGTGTTTTGAGTATTGTTTTAATACATGATTTTTTTTTTTTTTTTTATGGATGGCCCCTTTCCCTGGACATAAGCTGGGAATCCACAGCAGAATTTGGAGAATGTATACATGTATTTTTTCCCTACAGGGCACCCTTTGTGTGCCGGGGAGTGGCATTTCCAGAGAAACCCCAATCTTTAGTTGATGCTGTATATGGTTTCTATATGGGTCGCCAGCTACACTTGAGATAGAAAGATAAAAGGACAGATATTCAGTAACGTGATGTCTGTCTGTCATCACTGTAGGGGAAGTACAGAGGGAAAGGGTTCCCAGAGATCACTAGAATAGGTTGCCGTGTAATATCTGGGACCACAAACATTCTCCAAACCTCACTTACTAATTACTTTATCGCACACCTGAAAGCCTTCATTGTTTAAATGGTTCTCCCACTGGATTCAACCCAGACAATCCATCGCAGAGATGTCTAACCTTGGCACTGCAGATATTTGGCAATAACATAGCCCATGTTTAGAGTGTCTTACAGCTTACGGAGCACCATGGGATATGTGGTCTCCAAACAGTGAGCGCGGCAGTTAGAACGCTGAACTGTCAGCAATGAAGAATAACGCGTCCGTTTCATCGCGGCCGCGGCTATGTAAGAGCTGACAGTTCAGTGCTGAACTGTCAGCTCTTACAAATGTAAAAGTAAAAAGAAAATAACCCCCCCTAATAAATGATTCCCAAACCCAATACTAAAATGAACCCCCTAAACCCTAATACTAACCCTAATACTAACACCCCCTAAAAATTTACCCCCTAAACCCTAATACTAACCCTAATACTAACACCCGAACCCTAATACTAACCCCCTAAACCCTAATACTAACCCCCGACCCCTAATACTAAAATTAACCCCCTAAACCCTAAAACTAAAATTAACCCCGAACCCTAATACTAAAATTAACCCCCTAAACCCTAATTCTAACCCCCTAAACCCTAATACTAACCCCCGACCCCTAATACTAACCCCCTAAACCCTAATACTAAAATCATCCCCGAACCCTAATACTAAATTTAACCCCCTAAACCCTAATTTTAACCCCCTAAACCCTAATACTAACCCCCGACCCCTAATACTAACCCCCTAAACCCCAATACTAACCCCTGAACCCTAATACTAAAATTAACCCCCAAAACCCTAATACTAAAATTAACCCCGAACCCTAATACTAAAATTAACCCCCTAAACTCTAATTCTAACCCCCTAATTCTAACCACCCTTACTATAGCAGCCGCGATGAAGTGTCCCATCCCCGTGCCAAGGTTAGCCATCACTGATCTATAGTATAAGAATGATCTTAACGTACATCACTTTAAAACAATATTTAAAACAGATTAACATAATTTTCAATTTTTTCTTCCTGTGTGGAGGCAGCCATCTTGAAATCACATCACAATTCTAAATAGAATGCAGACAACCTGTGCTGGGTTCCAACCAATTAGAACCCAGAAATCAAGCTGATTAGCTCCAAGAAATGTATGACTTGCTCTGTGATTGTACTGTGGCAGGAACATGTGGCATGTAATGTGCCTGGTACTCTGGGTACCACTATTACTATGAAGTGAGCAGCTGCCAGTGGCACATTCAAGGGTCAGTTACAACTAGCTGTACATGTTTCTAATACATGTGACATGCACCTATTTATACTTTAATACAATGTACAGTTCCCCTGCAATTTTACATTGAAAATGATTTCACTGGGGCTTCTTAATTCAGTGGCATCTAAGAAGGTTTTTCTCAGTGCAGGGATGGTTGAGGAGTCTGTTTGCATAGTACAGTTCATAGTGCAGGGCTGGGTACAGACATAGGGAGTGGAACAAGGAACAAGGACTGTGGAATAGACAAAGAACTTTAGAAAGAGCCGAGAGTGGGACAAGGACTGAGGTTAGGCTGAGATAGAGGTAAAGGTGAGGCCTAAGTTAAAAAAAATAGAGAAAGCTGGTGTACCTAGGCACAGCTCTTGGCTGGGAGTCTTCCAATCAGGTAACCCTGGATAGGGCAGCTTGGCAGGTTACCCTGGATAGGGCAGCTTGGCAGGTAACCCTGGATAGGGCAGCATGGCAGGTTACCCTGGATAGGGCAGCTTGGCAGGTAACCCTGGATAGGGGAGCTTGGCAGGTTACCCTGGATAGGGGAGCTTGGCAGGTTACCCTGGATAGGGCAGCTTTGGCAGGTAACCCTGGATAGGGTAACTTGGCAGATAACCCTGGATAGGGCAGCTTGACAGGTAACCCTGGATAGGGCAGCTTGGCAGGTAACCCTGGATAGGGCAGCTTGGCAGATAACACTACAAACCAAGAGGTGATGAACTGCAAAGAGCAATAATCAGGTATTAATAACAGACAGGGGAGGGCTGGCAAGGGGGGCAGAGGGCTAATTTACCCCTTGGCCACCCTCTATGCTAACTCAGTGGGCTGGGGCAGGATTCCTTTTTCACCTCTAAATGCTCTAATGTATTTTTTTTTATTTTTATAAGCCAACTGTCTGTAGCTTATTTGACACTAGTTTGCAAATTCGTTTTTTAGTAACCACATCCTGCAGGTGCATTATGGTGACAAAGAATATGATTTACTACAACAAAATAATAATTGAAAAAATGTTTGTTCCGGAAACTAGGACACAGATTACTATAATTCAGTCTTTATTTTTAAAAAAAAAATATAGATTCATAATAACAAGTGTTATTCCTTGTCTGCTTTACAGACATGGAATGGGTAACACGTTTACACAGCTAATGAATTAAACTTCAAAAATATTACATTAATCTGTAAGAGAGACATGATCAGTCTAACCAATCTTGCAATCTGGGCCTAAATGGGGCCAGATCGGTGCTTTGTAGGCAATCTGTGAAGAAATCTGCAATTTGGCTACTTAATAAGGCCAATTTGGACCCCAAACCATTGATATCCGTCAATTTGGATCTTCAGCCACGTTAGATTCACATTCCCCCTACTGATAAAGGGTCAAAAGGACAGCGTACAAACCCCCGGAAAATACCAGCTTTAAGCCAGAGAACTGAATAGAAAAAGTGATTTAGAATAATAAAAATATTGTTTAAAAATAAAAGTAATAATGTTAAATATTTTGGTTACATTTTTTTTTACATTTTATTTTTCAATTTATTTTGTTGTTTTTTTTCCAGTTATTTTCATTTGTGTTATTAAAATGTTGTGTTATTTTTACTTTTGACTATTTTTTTCGTAATTTAATTTTTTTTCCGATCCGAGATCACACTGATCATCTCGGAGTAGCCAGAGTTCAAAGTTCCAGTGTGATCCGAGCTGGTTTGAATCCTGTGTAGAACTCTGTATGTTGTATTAGATTTATAAAAATAGGCAGCAATTTTTACTATCTTTTGAGATGACACCTTTTATTCTCTCGAAAAAAGAACTCACGTTGCTGGCATCAAATCTCTAATAAACTCCTTCCTGGCACCTCTTCTGTCATGGGTCCGGCACCTCTTCTCAAATAACTAAAAGAGAGGTGTCTGAGAGCCAAAAATGAACATCAACATTTCTATTCCCACTAATAAGTGTTGGCCAGGGCCAGTCCAAGACATCGTGCTTCCTAGGGCGAATGATAAAATAGAGCTTCCCACCCCCCGCCCCAAAATAAAAGTGCTCTTTGAAAAAATGATTTTATACCTAAGCCAGCCTGGATATAATAATGATGGCAAGAGCTTAGTATTGGGGTGATAAGTAAAGTAAAACCTTTTTTTTTTAAAAGTCCTTTGTGGGCGACCACTTGACCACTACTCAAATATTGAATGATGCTCTGAACCTTTTCAACTCTACTGAAGTTTAAAAGCAAGGCTTTTTTTGGGGGGATTCAGCACAGCAATGAGTAACATGACCCCCTCCACTTTGCACCTGTCAGTCGCCCCATTACCTGCTGTCGGTTTAGCTACTGGGCTATGTTACAAATGACTTGATAGTCAGGTTTTTGGGACTGATTATCGCTGGAGTCTGGAAGAAATTAAAACCGGCACTCAATTTGACTGAGGTCTGATCTGACAGGTGCGAGCCCGCCGCTGCCCGTTCTATGACAGTCTACAGGTGTTTGAGTCCTGTGTCATAGACCATCCCGGTGGGGGGGAAAGGATTAAAGTCTTAAACAAGCAAAGAAAATCAAAACCTCAAGCAACCAAAAAAAAAATAATATCTAAAACACCATCTAAGGCAACTGAAAATATGGGTTTCTGTAAGTGTGCTGGAAGTCAGCTAATTTATTGCTGGGGATAGCTAAATCAGAACTTGACTTGTTAGTTTTTGGCCTATAATGATAAAATATAACCCAGCCAAGTAAACAACGTGTTTATTATTTTATTAAAGTGATAACCCCACCCACTTTTGCGCAAACTCCACCCATTTGTTCCGCCATGCAGCCTCTTTTGGCCGCATGCTCTGTTCACTTTTCATGTATGCACAGCACACATCGTATTTTTTTTTTTACTTGCACATTATTATTATTGGGGGGGATTTGGTTTCCATTTTCTCAATGACTGTACATTAACATATACACCGATCAGCCATAACATTACGACCACCTGTCTAATATTGAGTAGGTATTGAGTGTGGTCCCATCCCACATATGCTCGATTGGACTGAGATCTGGGGAATTTGGCGGCCAAGTCAACACCTTGAACTCGCTGTTGTGTTCCTCAAACCATTCCTGAACCATTTTTGCTTTGTAGCAGGGAGCATTATCCTGCTGAAAGAGGCCAATGCCATCAGGGAATACTGTTTCCATGAAAGGGTGTACATGGTCTGTAACAATGCTTAGGTAGGTGGTACGTGTCAAAGTAACATCCACATGAATGGCAGGACCCAAGGTTTCCCAGCAGAACATTACCCAAAGCATCACACTGCCTCCGCCCGGCTGGCCACCTGTCATAATGTTATGGCTGATCGGTGTATATATATATATATATAATAATGTAATGGCTGATCGGTGTATATATATATATAATAATGTTATGGCTGATCGGTGTATATATATATATATATAATAATGTAATGGCTGATCGGTGTATATATATATATAATGTTATGGCTGATCGGTGTATATATATATATAATAATGTTATGGCTGATCGGTGTATATATATATATATATATATATATAATAATGTTATGGCTGATCGGTGTATATATATATATAATGTTATGGCTGATCGGTGTATATATATATATAATAATGTTATGGCTGATCGGTGTATATATATATATATATAATAATGTTATGGCTGATCGGTGTATATATATATATATATATATAATAATGTAATGGCTGATCGGTGTACTCCATAAAAATGCCATTCATGTAATTTTATTACTAACATATTTAACATATATTTGTAAAAAGCTCATAGTTATGCAAAGATTTAATGGATCTGGAGTAGTCTTATTAATGTAATTATTTCTAAATATAAAGTTATTTAATGATTATTTTTATTATTAGTGTTTTCCTAACTCACGGTACGTTGGAAATAATGACATATAATTAATCTATTTGTTAGGTTCTATGTCTGTCTTCCTACATATTAGACTTATCTGTCTCTCACTATCTATATCTTTATCTGTATATAAATAAATCCCTTTTGGCATGTTTGTAGCTAACCTTGTCCCTGCACATATGTGTGATATCTACATATCCCATAAAGCCATTCATAAGGAAGACAAAACCCCATGGGTTATGTAGTTCCAAAGCATTTGCAGTGCCAAGGTTAGCTATCACTGGTGTATATTATGAAAATCATTCGCTTTCTTGTTGACTTTTAGTGGGAATAAGAAATAAAAGCGGGGATTTCTGTTATGTAATTAATAAAATTACAAATTAATTCCCATCTGTAGCTCATAGTAAAATGATTGCTGGTCTATTGAAGTATTTAATTATTTAATCATCGGTTGTTATTTTTTTTTATCTGCATGTGGACAGCAGCCAAAGTCATCACAAGACTGCTGATCCAAGCATGCAAAGGATGTAAATGCCCTACGAAAAACATTAACAGCTCATCCTTGGTACACATTATTTTCCTTTCCCAGACCCACCCAGGGATTGGCATGTAAGGAAGAGTCAGAGTTTAATCCTCATCATACTAAGGGCAAGTGCTTTTTTCCCATTTTGTACAGCATACTTATTAAGCCAGAGCTATTTTTGTGCATAGTTCCTGCAAAGTTGTGCCTACAAAAAAAAAAAAAAAAGCATGCTCCGCCTCCTGCCTGATTTATTTCAGAATTCTAAATGTGCAGCTGTACATACGGAATTGCACACGCTCAGGGCTTCTCCCAGTGAATTAATGCTTGCCCTGGGCATGCCTCAGCTTCTCCTGTCACTGCAGTAGCACTGTCACTCAAGCTTGGCGGTGCTACTGTGCATGCACACACAATGCTGAGCACATGCAGTGGGTGGTCTTTGGTGTCTCAGACCGCGGGAAGGTTTGTGCAAATAACTGAGCACCCATAGCAGTACGGAGACATCTGTGAGAAGTTGAAAAACGTGGGCTTTGTGAGAGCAAATTTTGGATCCAGATTCATGAAACATGCAGAATCCCATGGTATTCGGCAGAGTAGGATTATGTGACATTCCAGAGAGTTTAGACAATTTCTGTGGCATTGTACTTCAACAGTGTTTACTTTACTGAACTAGTTGACCTGGGACTGCCCTGCTCGGCAAGTGTCCAACACCATGAAGCACTATATAAATGTATAAACATTACAATAATAACAGCAATGCTCGTACCAGCATGATGTCATCAACAAATCTGAACCGCCATGTGGATATACTTAATGTGTCATTAAACTTTAAACAGACTGTCTAGTGCCCAAAATGCAACTTCTAAATATTAATGCATATTAATGTGCTTTCAAAGTACTTTACAATGCATGCTTTACATTTTGCATTGCTTAAAATATAAAATACTTACGTCTAGATGAATTTGTGAAACCAGGACTGCCCACACTAGCTGAGTAAAAGTCAATTCCCTTTTTTTTTTTTGCTGCAGGAACCAATGAGAATAATTTCATTCAAGAGAAATTGAATTTCCTGCATAAAGTACTGTTGAGGAGTTTCACTGCTGCTGTACCCCATTTTTATCCAATCAGCAGTGACTGTAAGAGTTATTGGGGTTATGTATAAATAGTGGGTAAATAGTGGTAGCGTCAAAGAGTTTACATATTCATCAGTCAACAGTTAGACAAATTATGAATAAATGGGGACAATTTAGTACTGTGGCCACACTTCCTGGAGGTGGGCACCCAGCCAAGATGACTCCAAGAGCACAACGTAGGATGCTCAATTAGGTAAAAAAAAAAAAAGAAGACCCTAGAGAAACAGCTAAAGGCTTGAATGAATAGAAACATAGAAACATAGAATGTGTCGGCAGATAAGAACCATTCGGTCCATCTAGTCTGCCCAACTGAATCACTGGAACTGGTAAACATCTCTGTTAATGATCCTACCATACACAAAATATTGAACAGGCATGGAGTCCATGGCAGGACACGTCATCATACAGGATGATATCAGGGTGGCTGGCAGGAAGTTGGGTGAAGCATCAGGACACTGGCTACCACAAAATGGCTTCCTTTTGGACTGGCCCAGACCTTATCCCAACAGAGGAGCTGTGGAATGACCTCATGCCAGCCATCCTAAGAATATGGCTGAACTTAATTTTTATAGATAGCTGATGACAAAAATCCTGAACAATAATTCACATTTTTGTTTTGGCTCAAACGGTGCGCTGTCTTCCTCCTTGTGCATATTGTTTTAAAACATAGGAATAGACAATAATTATGGAGCAATAGCAATTCTGATGGAAAAACCTTGATACAAACCCACCTCGGTTTCTTTTCCTTTTCCTGCTACAGTGAATTAGAGTATTGATTTGGATCATACCTACTGATTTATAAGAAACTCTCACTGAAGATGGGAGTGGTGTAATGGTGGAGTAGAATTGTACCCCTTAAAGGATGACTGTAGCACACATTGTTACTTGTGTTTAATTGATAGAATGCATCAAGTGTAGGCATTTTATTGAGCCCTCTTTGCTCCAAATAGCTTTGTGTATATCAGGGTGGAGGCCATGTTGTTTAGAATCTTGGACCAGATCTTCCTTCATCTGACCAAATATCTGACCCAAGATTCTAAACAACATGTCCGCCCCCTGCTAGAGCTATAAAAGAAAATTGGGCTCGATAAGATACTTTGGTGGTCATGTACTAAACAAGTGCAGTGGGGAAAAAATAGGTAAACATGAGTAAGGAGCAATTTGCGACTATTTGTAACATTTTGCGCTTGTTTTCACTGATTTTCGCCTCTTCCGTTTATTTTTATTTAGCGTGCATTTATCTAGTTTTGCTCATAAATTGCGATTAGATTTGCGCACGCTAAAGAGATTTGCGAATATTTTATAAAAAATAATTCTTATTTGCGTGTGAAAATTACACCAGCTTTTAGCGAGCGCTATCAAAAGAGGTAGAAAAAATATTTTCAAAGTTGCCTGTTTTTTTCCGCAATTAGGCCCGTTTTTATTCACAATTCTAATAAATTGCGATTAGATTTGCGCAAGCTAAAGAGCGTACTAAACATTTAACGCTCAAATAGTACAAAGGAGCAAATTGCGAATAAAAACAGGCAATTTTGCGAATATTTTGTGAAAAATAATTCCAATTTGCGTGTGAAATGTACACCAGCTTTTAGCGAGCGCCATCAAAAGAGGTAGAAAAAATATTCGCAAAATTGCCTGTTTTTATTCGCAGTTTGCTCTTATGTACTATATGTGCGTTAAATGTTTAGTACATTGCAGTAGGAGCAAAGAGCAAAAATAGTTTTGCACTTAAAAGATATTTGTGTTTTTTTAGTACATACCCCTCATTATGTTTA
Source organism: Pelodytes ibericus (assembly GCA_036172795.1). Classification (NCBI taxonomy): domain Eukaryota; kingdom Metazoa; phylum Chordata; class Amphibia; order Anura; family Pelodytidae; genus Pelodytes; species Pelodytes ibericus. The sequence goes on from CM069861.1 coordinate 14,806,608, forward strand.
TTGTCCCATTAAAGAATTTCTTTAGACACAGTCTCTTCCTAATACAATCTTATCTTTTGCTACATGTCTAGCTTCTTTCCCACCCTAATCTATTTTTTTTCTTCACTTCAAATGCTGCAGAACTTAACCAATAATAGTTTGTTGGACACTGTAGTAGAAAGAACTCCTTTAAGTACAACTCCCATCATGCTCAGAAGGATAAAGGTTTTTCATTTTCTCTGTCTCTGATCCATCTTCCAAAGGTTTAACATTTTCCATTGCCTTCAACTTCCGTAACCCCCCCCCCCCCCTCTGGACGGCTGGTTTTGACCTTGCATGATTAGAGTTGTAGTACAAGTGAAATAAAATGTTAAAAGAAGTAGGTAATGGAAAGCTGGTTGTTTGGTTATATTCAGTGTAGTTACTCTCCACCACAGAAAAGTGTAATATGTGAAAATGTATATATGATGGAGAAACCACTGCTCACCATTGCACAGAGATAGGGAAAAGGAGGAAAATGGTTTACAAACCATAAACCATGTTATACAAGTTTTACTTGAAACCACAGCAGTAAGTAAGAAATAGCACAGCAGTAACAATATGACCGAAATAAATCATAATAGGAAAAAACTACTTCACAGTGTCTGCTTTTGGCTCCAAAACGTTATTCTATCCTGGTGGCATTTTGCTTTTTGACGAGCTCACACTGTCATCATAGACTCCACAGCAATACTGACAGTAATGTGCAGTGTGTGAGTGTATCATAGACTCCACAGCAATACTGACAGTAATGTGCAGTGTGTGAGTGTATCATAGACTCCACAGCAATACTGACAGTAATGTGGAGTGTGTGAGTGTATCATAGACTCCACAGCAATACTGACAGTAATGTGCAGTGTGTGAGTGTATCATAGACTCCACAGCAATACTGACAGTAATGTGCAGTGTTTGAATGTATCATAGACTCCACAGCAACACTGACAGTAATGTGCAGTGTGTGAGTGTATCATAGACTCCACAGCAACACTGACAGTAATGTGCAGTGTGTGAGTGTATCATAGACTTCACAGCAATACTGACAGTAATGTGCAGTGTGTGAGTGTATCATAGACTCCACAGCAATACTGACAGTAATGTGCAGTGTGTGAGTGTATCATAGACTCCACAGCAATACTGACAGTAATGTGCAGTGTGTGAGTGTATCATAGACTCCACAGCATTACTGACAGTAATGTGCAGTGTGTGAGTGTATCATAGACTCCACAGCAATACTGACAGTAATGTGCAGTGTGTGAGTGTATCATAGACTCCACAGCAATACTGACAGTAATGTGCAGTGTGTGAGTGTATCATAGACTCCACAGCATTACTGACAGTAATGTGCAGTGTGTGAGTGTATGCCAGAGCTTCACAGCAATAGAAACTCACAGTAATGTGCAGTGTATGCCAGAACTTCACAGCAATATAAACTCACAGTAATGTGCAGTGTGTGAGTGTATGCCAGAGCTTCAAAGCAATATAAACTCACAAGAAAGAACCCTGGGAAATTATGCAAATTAATTGTACAGGACATGTATGGGCGAGGGGGAGGCAAGAGATGACTGACGGGGGCTGGGGGAGGGGCTTCAAGGGGGAGCTGATAAAAGCCCTGGAGCCTCTCTCCCCAGCAGCCATTTTAATCTGTAAACGCACCTGGTAGCAATTTTTTGCAGCTCTGGTGTTTCATTCACGGCTCAGGCATGGAGATTGAGGCAATGCTCGCTGCCCTGAGGGCTGAGGCTCTTACAGATGGTGGCAGACGTTTGAGGCAGCAGTTTGCAGCGCTGCAGGCTGCTACGCCCGCGGTGGCATCGCCTCCCGCGGGTCCTCGTGGCGGGGCGCGGCGGGTGTCCCGCCCGCCCGCTCGACTGAGCCCGGATGCCGGCTCCATCCAGCCTCATCGGAGCAGGAGCGGAGCTGGGGAAGGAGCGGCCTTCGCCCGTCGGCCGCGCGGCCCGCTGCGTCCGGCGGCGGGCCTGCTAGTGCAGCCACGCGACCGTCCCCGGTGGCTAGTGGGAGCGGGGATCGCAGGCCGCGCCCCTCCCCTCGGGGCTTGGAGCGCGACGGACGGAGGACATCCAGGGCTGTGACCAGGTCCGGTACAGCCCTGCTACCTTCCCCCCCGCGTCCGGATGCGGGGCCTAGCAGGAGGAGGTGCACGGATCGGCAGGCCAGGGTGGTGAGTAGGCCTCAGGGCCGAAAACGGGGGTCCCTTCGATTACCCTCCCGGGCGGGGGGCAGTGGGGAGGCTGTGGGCAGCTGCAGTGGGTCTTCTGGGGATGAGGATCCGGCCCTGGGTCTCTTACTGCCCCCTACCCCGTCCCCTACTCCTACCCCTGTGACTACTTACCAGGTTCCCTTGGCTGGGCTTCTCTCTCCTCCTGATCTGGCGTTGTATTCACCTGTCTCTCCTTCACAGGCTCCAGCTACTAGTGCTGTGCCACTCTACGTCCCCCATCCTGCTTCCCAGGTTGCGGGTGATTCAGCGGCCTCCCGGGCCTCCACGCCGGCTCTGGGCGCGGTTCAGGGAGACACTGGTGAGTCCACCGGGCAACCTTTGGCGGGGTTTTCTGGGGTTGGTGGGGTGGGGTCTACCGTTACTCCTGCTAGTCAGCCTTGGGTGGATTTGTTGCAATGCTTGCGGGGGGCGATAGAGCAAGTGAGCCGGGTGGCTGGGCCTTCTGGTAGTGCGGCCCTGCAGGGCATCGATAGTACGATGGGCAGCGTGTGGGGTTCCACGGGGGGTTCACCGGGGGTGGTTTCTGGTTTGCCGGGCACGGCGGGGGTCCCACAGCCCCCTTATTACCGCCCCCTTTGTTGCTGCCGGCGGCCACTGCTGCGGCGCTCCCTGCGGTTCCCTTGTCAATGCCTAGTACATCGGCGGCACCGAGTACGTCGGCGTCAATGGTTGGGGCGGCTGATTTGACACACCCTGTTGCACCGATGGCGCATGGGGCCGCGTATTTATGTTGGTCGGGCCCCTTAGGCCTTCATCTTAAACCGGAGGTAAGGGAGCGTATTTGGAAGGGCGAGTATGTGGAAATTTATTCGCTCCTCCCCATGGAGGACGTTCCTCCTCCTGAGAAGGAGTTGAAGGATGCCGAGAAAGAAAAGGAGAAGTACCGTTATCGCAAAATCCCAAAGAATTATGGGAATTGGATTCGGGCTTTCTCCATCTTGGCCAGCGTCATCGGGGAGAAATCCCCTGAAAAATGTTGCTCCTTGTTTTGTTACCAGGATCAAATCTGGAATGCGTGTAGGATTTATGGGGGTCTCAGCTGGTGGCGCTATGATGAGCAATTCCGGCAACGGATTGCTTTACGGCCTACTTTGGGTTGGGATCAAATGGACGTGGGGCTGTGGCTGGCCATTATGACCCGGCCAGCCTCGCATCAGGGGGGTTTGACGTCCTTTCTCGGGGGGGTCGGGGGACTGGGTTCGCCCTCTCCCTCGGCCACGACCCAACGACGACCGGGAGGGTGCTGGCAATTTAATGAGGGTCAGTGCAAGTTTGGCGCCGGTTGTCGCTTCAAACATGAGTGTTCCGGTTGCGGGGTAGCCACCCCGCCACCCGGTGCTTTAAGCGTCAGAGAGGTGGGGACAAGTCTGACGTGGGCGGAAAGGGGGATGACGCCGGTGGACGTCGGGGCAATGCGCCCATGGCTAAGCCGGTATAGGAATCGTAGGGCGGCGGACATTTTGTTGCACGGGTTTGAGTTTGGTTTCAGGATCCCCTTTCAGGAGCGGGAGGTTTGTTTGCGGTTGCGTAATTTACGTTCGGTGGCTGAGCACCCCGAGATGGTGCGGGATAAGTTGGCTAAGGAAGTGGCTCTGGGCCGTATGGCGGGTCCTTTTGATTCGCCCCCGTTGGCCGCTTTACGGGTTTCTCCCCTGGGGGTGGTTCCCAAAAAGGAACCGGGAAAGTTCCGGCTGATCCAGCATCTGTCTTACCCCTATGGGGAGTCGGTTAACGATGACATTGATGCAGAATTGTGCCGGGTGTCTTATGCGTCCTTTGATTCGGCGGTTCGGATGGTGAGGGCGGCAGGGGCTGGTGCGTTGATGGCCAAAACCGATGTGGAGTCGGCCTTCCGGCTTCTTCCGGTTCATCCAGACTGTCATCACCTCCTCGGGTGCCATTTTGAAGGGAAGTTTTACGTTGACTTGTGCCTTCCCATGGGTTGTTCTATTTCCTGTTTTTATTTTGAGTGCTTTAGCACATTTTTGGATTGGGTAATCAGGGAGGAGTCCGGGTGCAACTCAGTGATGCACTACCTGGATGACTTCCTGCTGGTGGGTCCCTCGGGTTTGCAAGTCTGTGGCCATTTGTTGAGGACTGCCCAGGTGGTTCTGGCTTCGTTTGGGGTCCCATTGGCGGCAGACAAAACGGAGGGCCCGACTACCTGTATTTCATTCCTGGGCATTGAGATTGACTCCCTGGCCGGGGAATGCCGGCTTCCTCAGGATAAATTGTTGGGCCTTAGGGCGGACATTTCTAAGGCTTGCGGCTTGAGAAAAATTCAGCTCAGGGCGTTGCAATCTTTATTGGGGAAGCTCAACTTTGCCTGTAAAATTATGCCAATGGGCAGGGTGTTTAGCAGACGTCTGGCGGGGGCTACGGCGGGGGTGTGCCGGCCGCACCATTATGTCAGGCTCACTCGGCCCCTAAGGGATGATCTGGCGGTGTGGGATGATTTTTTGAGCAGGTACAATGGACGGTCGTTGTGGCAGGCTCCGGAGGTGTCCAACGCAGATCTCCATCTGTACACGGATGCCTCAGGATCCGTGGGTTACGGGGCAATTTTGGGGTCCCAGTGGTCTGCCGAGACTTGGCCCCCGTTCTGGGGTTCGGGGTGCCTGACAAAGAATTTAGCTTTTTTGGAGCTATTTCCTATTCTGGTGTCAGTGGTCCTTTGGGGACCTACGTTACGGGATCGCAGGGTGGTCTTCCACTGTGACAACATGGGAGTGGTGTTGGCGGTGAATAACCTGACGGCTTCTTCCCCGCCGGTAGTTCGGCTGTTGCGGCTTTTGGTCCTTAACTGCCTTGATTTTAATGTGACCTTTCGTGCTGTTCATATCCCTGGGGTGCATAACGTAATTGCGGATGCACTTTCTCGTTCGCAGTGGGCAACGTTCCGGGCGGCGGCACCATGGGCGGACCCGGAGGGTATCCCGTGCCTGTCGACGCTGTGGGACCTTGGGTTGGGCGAATAGCACAGTGGGTTAGCCAGTCTGTCGCTGGATCCACATGGAAGCGTTACGGTAAAGTTTGGGGGGAATGGTTGGAGCTGGAGTCGGCTCGTGGGGGTTTCAGGGATGATGGGGCTCGCTTGGAAGGTTTACTGTGGTTGTTGTGGCATTGGGACGCGGCTGGCTTGTCGCCAGGGGGTATACTGGCGGCTGATATGGTGCGGGAACCTGGTCTGGTGAGGTTTTTGATCAGGCGCTCCAAGACGGATGTACTTGGGGTTGGAAAGTGGGTCTCCCTGCGGGAAGTCCCCGGTTCTATGGTATGCCCGGTGGCTTGTTTTGACCGGTACGGTTTGGTCCGACCGGCCGGTTCCAATTCATTGCTGGTGCACGCGGATGCGACTCCTTTGTCTAGATTCCAGTTTATCAGGGTCTTCCGGATGGCAGTCGAGGCCCTGGGCCTTCCAAGCCGGGAGTTCGGGGGTCACTCGTTCAGGATTGGCGCTGCGTCTGAGGCCGCAAGGCTGGGTTATGCTGAGCGGGCTATCAGGCAGATTGGGCGGTGGGAATCCCGCAGGTTTCTATCTTATGTCCGTCCGGCTGGTCTGATCTCAGTTTCCTCTGCTTTAAATTCACAGATGTTGCGCCTAGGAGGGTGTGGCTTATAGGCCACTCGTACATATTCTGGGCACGGAGTCGGGCTGCCGTGCGACCTGGGGGAGTGTGCCTGGGCTTTCCGGGAGCCGTGGCGGACGTTCGGTGGTTCGGGTTCCGGGGTATGCGGTGGGTACGCTTGTTACCCGAGGTGGTTCAGCTGTCTCGGCGGTTGGGGCCCCCTGATATTTTACTTATTCATCTGGGGGGCAATGATCTGGGTTCGGTCCCTGTGTGGACCCTGGGGGATACCATAAAAAGGGATCTGGCGAGGCTGCTGGTGCTCTTTCCTGGTGTGTCGCTGGTGTGGTCAGAGGTGGTACCACGTAATTTTTGGAGGTGTGCGCTCAATCAGAGGGCGCTGGAACGGAGCAGGGTCAAATTGAATAAACGAGTGTCTCGTTTTGTGTTGAGTGTGGTGGGCGTGACTATACGCCATAGGGTTTTTGAGTCCGATGCGGCTCGGTATTTCAGGAGTGATGGAGTTCACTTAACTGAGGTGGGCCTTGATCTGTTTAACTTGGCGTTGCAGGATGGTTTGGAACAGGCCATGGCGGTGGTGGTGGGTGGTCCCCGCTGATTTAAGGTGTTAAACGAGCGGGTCTGTGGCGGGGGTTGGCTGTCCTTGCCAGTAGGGGATATGTTTTGGAAAATGGAGTTGGAGTTATTACAAGGAGAATGGTGCTCGGGTCCTCCCCTTAACCTTAAAAGCAACATGGAAGTTGTTTGTAGTTGACGTGCCCACTGAGCTAAGTGAGTCGGCTAGTGGTAAGCATTGTGGGAGAGATGGGCCAGATGGAGTTATGGCATCTCAAGGGACGAGGAGGGGAGGCGAGCTTCTGGATTCTGGATTTGGTTGGAAAAAGGTGGCCATATATAAATATATGGGTGGAAGTGGAAAATGGTTTTACTGGCAAGGGCTTAGTCAATTTGTCAGGCTGTATTCTGTTTTATACATATAAGTATTAAAGGATGGTGGTGGTTTATACAGCCTGATATGTGTTTAATAAAGAAGTGCTGTGGCCTTGTTGTACCATCACAAGTCTCGTGTCCATTATTGGGGGGAACATGGGCTGGGATGGTTATGGGGGATTGTGGGGTTATGGTATGTCTCAGGAATCGGGCATCTATCCCCTCTGCATACATACAAGAACCCTGGGAAATTATGCAAATTAATTGTACAGGACATGTATGGGCGAGGGGGAGGCAAGAGATGACTGACGGGGGCTGGGGGAGGGGCTTCAAGGGGGAGCTGATAAAAGCCCTGGAGCCTCTCTCCCCAGCAGCCATTTTAATCTGTAAACGCACCTGGTAGCAATTTTCCCACCCTCCCTCCCTATGTTTATGTGTTTTCTATGTATTAACTTTCTTTTGTCGCAGCAGGCGGGGGTTGGCTGTCCTTGCCAGTAGGGGATATGTTTTGGAAAATGGAGTTGGAGTTATTACAAGGAGAATGGTGCTCGGGTCCTCCCCTTAACCTTAAAAGCAACATGGAAGTTGTTTGTAGTTGACGTGCCCACTGAGCTAAGTGAGTCGGCTAGTGGTAAGCATTGTGGGAGAGATGGGCCAGATGGAGTTATGGCATCTCAAGGGACGAGGAGGGGAGGCGAGCTTCTGGATTCTGGATTTGGTTGGAAAAAGGTGGCCATATATAAATATATGGGTGGAAGTGGAAAATGGTTTTACTGGCAAGGGCTTAGTCAATTTGTCAGGCTGTATTCTGTTTTATACATATAAGTATTAAAGGATGGTGGTGGTTTATACAGCCTGATATGTGTTTAATAAAGAAGTGCTGTGGCCTTGTTGTACCATCACAAGTCTCGTGTCCATTATTGGGGGGAACATGGGCTGGGATGGTTATGGGGGATTGTGGGGTTATGGTATGTCTCAGGAATCGGGCATCTATCCCCTCTGCATACATACATGTGCAGTGTGTGAGTGTATGCCAGAGCTTCACAGCAATATAAACTCACAGTAATGTGCAGTGTGTGAGTGTATGCCAGAGCTTCACAGCAATATAAACTCACAGTAATGTGCAGTGTATGCCAGAACTTCACAGCAATAGAAACTCACAGTAATGTGCAGTGTATGCCAGAACTTCACAGCAATAGAAACTCACAGTAATGTGCAGTGTATGCCAGAGCTTCACAGCAATAGAAACTCACAGTAATGTGCAGTGTATGCCAGAACTTCACAGCAATAGAAACTCACAGTAATGTGCAGTGTGTGAATGTATGCCAGAGCTTCACAGCAATATAAACTCACAGTAATGTGCAGTGTGTGAGTGTATGCCAGAGCTTCACAGCAATATAAACTCACAATAATGTGCAGTGTATGCCAGAGCTTCACAGCAATATAAACTCACAGTAATGTGCAGTGTGTGAGTGTATGCCAGAACTTCACAGCAATATAAACTCACAGTAATGTGCAGTGTGTGAGTGTATCACAGACTCCACAGCAATAAAACTCACAGTAATGTGTAGCGTGTGAGAGTATCACAGACTCCACAGCAATAAAACTCCCAGTAATGTGCAGTGTGTGAGTGTATCACAGACTTCACAGCAATAAAACTCACAGTAATGTGTAGCGTGTGAGAGTATCACAGACTCCACAGCAATAAAACTCACAGTAATGTGCAGTGTATGCCAGAACTTCACAGCAATATAAACTCACAGTAATGTGCAGTGTGTGAGTGTATCACAGACTCCACAGCAATAAAACTCCCAGTAATGTGCAGTGTGTGAGTGTATCACAGACTCCACAGCAATAAAACTCACAGTAATGTGCAGTGTGTGAGAGTATCACAGACTCCACAGCAATAAAACTCACAGTAATGTGCAGTGTATGCCAGAACTTCAGACCAATATAAACTCACAGTAATGTGCAGTGTGTGAGTGCATGCCAGAGCTTCACAGCAATAGAAACTCACAATAATGTGCAGTGTGTGAGTGTATGCCAGAGCTTCACAGCAATATAAACTCACAGTAGTATGCAGTGTGTGAGTGCATGCCAGAACTTCACAGCAATATAAACTCACAGTAATGTGCAGTGTATGCCAGAGCTTCACAGCAATATAAACTCACAGTAATGTGTAGCGTGTGAGAGTATCACAGACTCCACAGCAATAAAACTCACAGTAATGTGCAGTGTGTGAGTGTATCACTGAGCTCCACAGCAATAAAACTCACAGTAATGTGTAGCGTGTGAGAGTATCACAGACTCTGCAGCAATAAAACTCACAGTAATGTGCAGTGTATGCCAGAGCTTCACAGCAATAGAAACTCACAATAATGTGCAGTGTGTGAGTGTATGCCAGAGCTTCACAGCAATATAAACTCACAGTAGTATGCAGTGTGTGAGTGTATGCCAGAGCTTCACAGCAATACAACTCACAGTAATGTGCAGTGTGTGCCAGAGCTTCACAGCAATAAAACTCACAGTAATGTGGGACTGGGGGTGTAATAGTCGCTCCCAGACACCTAACATCCCCACTTTGCCAAAACAAAATAAAACATTACATTTATAATTTCTTGGTGTTCGAAGTGAACTGTGGTAAGCGGACAACTTAAAAATGGATGGATTATTTTTTGTAGATTAGCATAGTGATCAACATCAGTCATGTTTCCAGGGACACATATTAGTTCCACATGCTGCAGAAAGACCATGCAAAGTGCAGCCCGGCAGTATGTAGGATGGATATACTCACAGACACAATCCAATTAATTAATCAGGGTGGAGATCTCATAGAACCTACCATGATTAATTAATTGGATTGTGTCTGTGCGTATATCCATCCTACATACTGCCGGGCTGCACTTTGCATGCTCTTTCTGCAGCATGTGGAACAAATATGTGTCACTGGAAACATGGAATATTTAGGTTGATATCGTTCTTTTAAGCTCTGAAGGTCCGTGAACCTTTTAATTTAACTAGTGATGATGTCATTGGGCTAGAAAGATTTCCTGGAATATCTTGAGAAAGTTTCAATATTTAGAAATAGGAATAAGACATGTGATCCTTGTGAATTATGTGAAAGTTGTTGAGTCAGAAAAGGGTACTATTTCCACTTTGACACCAGTAATAATTCACCAAGGTTTGAAGAACAGAGTTGGCTAAAATAGCAGAGTTGGCATAAAACCCAAACGCCAGATTCTGCCAACTCCCATGACCTCCAGGCAGTGATCCAGTGCAGTAGTTTTCTGCTATAATATAACGTCTTGGCTCTAGACATGTCAACCACAAGCTCAAGAAATAATAAATGATTAGAACCCAAAAATACTCCTTTGTTGAATGGAATTTAATAAAATAACAATAGACAGTGAGGGGCTGAGCAGATGAAACGCGTCAGACAGGTAGGGTCCAATCAAACTGCGGAACGCGTTGGTCTTCTCCATCCTCCCTTCTGTCTATTTGCCTCACCTGGTATTAGTTTTTTTTCTTCTCAACTCTGCTACTTTGGCACGAGTTTTGATAATTTTAGGAAAAGGCGTCAGTGATTTTTTTTTTCTTGGCGGACCAAGCTCGATTTGTAACCGGACCGTGAAAAAAAATGTCCACCGTCAGCGGAATGTTATGGGCTGGACAGTTCCCATGTTGCTCGGGGTGATTGCTTGTGTGTTTGTATGGGTACTGAGCAGTCTTGACAATATATTGAGTTGTAGTGATAACTATAGTCATATTATAGTGATATATAGCCCCAGTGGGGGCAAAACAAAGCTTCTGAGTGCAAATCCCAGTTGCATCTGCACCTCTGCTGACTCCTCTACATGTCGGGCCCCATCCTTGTTCTCCATCTGTTGCTGGACTGACAATGCTCATTGTGCTTAGCTAGTATTATCATCACTGCTGTGAATAATGGGAGTCACAGTTAAATATCCTGACGGATCACCTGTTGGCTACCTGTGTTGTAAATTCTTTCACTTACTTTTGTTTGTATATTTCCCTGTAATTGGAATAAATATTTATTTGCAATTCATATATAATACTGTAATATACCGGATTTGTTTCTGTCTTTGCAGGTGATCCTTGGCTTAGGGAAAATAATTTGGAATCACATCGCAGGCCCTCCAGTGTCCCCTTTCTTTTGGACAGCACCATGCAGATTGTGTGTCTGTGTACATAACAAAGAATCTCTTGAGAATGCTTCCCACTCATGTAGGTCTTTTTCTACCATATATATTTTTTTGTGGTAGGGAATTTCCTCTGCAAATTAAATAGAATTACCCAAGGAACATTTTACTAGCAGAACGCTATTTATTAAACAGAGAAAACTAATTAATGTATGGAAAATATGATGTATCTACTTCGGGGGGGGGGGGGGGGGGGGGTGAGGGGAGCAGGATGAGTATGTATATATGGAGATTATTTCTCACCCGTAGTTTGATTTCCTTCATGCTGTTTTTTTCTTTGTCTTTGTAAATTGTCTGTACATGTTTTATGCATTTGAAAGGGGGTGTAACTGTGTAGGCACAGTACAGAGTTACAGCACCCTAAAAGTGATGTAATGGGCACCTTAAAGGGCATTAATTAATTAATAAATGCTCCAAAAGTACAGCCTCAAAAATTCACACAGATATGAAACAGCAGCTCTGAGACTTAGAGGTACTAAAAAAACGCAAATATATTTTATGTGCAAAACTATTTTTGTGCTTTGCTCCTATTGCAATGTACTAATCTTTAAACCTTAAAATAGTACATACGAGCGAATTGTGAATAAAAACGGGTCTAATTGCGGAAAAAAACAGGCAACTTTGAAAATATTTTTTCTACCTCTTTTGATAGCGCTGGCTAAAAGCTGGTGTAATTTTCACACGCAAATAAGAATTATTTTTTATAAAATATTCGCAAAACTCTTTAGCGTGCGCAAATCTAATCGCAATTTATGAGCAAAACTAGAAAAATGCACGCAAAATAAAAATAAACGGAAGAGAAGCAAATCAGGGAAAACAAGCGCAAAATGTTACAAATAGTCGCAAATTCCTCCTTACTCATGTTTTACCTACTTTTTTCCCCCCACTGCACTTGTTTAGTACATGACCCCCTTGGTCTTAACAAAATTTGTACTTCATGAACTTCCCGTAGCTCTAATTTATGGAAGAGCAGACATTTGGATACTAAGTATACCCAAGATCAACCGACTAATACACGTATCCCGGTCTAAGGGGTATAAAACTTGGGCAACGGAAAACAAAATAAAATCGAAAAAAAAAAAAAGCACGCCAGCATTGTACTATAATAACATTCTGACCGGGCCAGTATTGTTCAGCCAGTAGAAAAAAAGGTAATGACCTCTGCAGAATTAACATGGCCGGTCTTCGGTTGGATTGATTCATGTTAGCTTGTGCTGCTGTCTGTCAAAGGTAACATCTTTAACAATGTGAGTCTGCCAAAAAACAGAGGAAACCACAGTAGGCAACACCCCAATAACATTCTGCAAATGTTTTTGCTGAGTATCATTAAATGGCAAAAAATTAATAAGCTGAGGTGCTGAGCCAAGAGAAATGTACCATGTCTGATAAACATGAGGCTGAAAAAAGATTATTGTCTCAAGCGTGAAAATAATTAAAATGAACTTGTCAGCCACAAAAGCTGGCAAGTTCTGATTCAGGTAGGTATTACCACTGCCAGACAAAATATCAAGATTAAAAGTAATTTATATTATTAAAAGGTAGCTCCACCCACTTGTATTAAACTCCACCTAGTTTGGGTCAAAGTCCTCTTATTTGTTGGCTCATGCTAACTTTGGGGGCACTCGCCATCTTACGAACCATGTCGATTTCAGATTTAATAAATATTAATTTTTCATATACAGTCATTACAGCACAGGAGCAGTTTCAGAGAATGAACCCCCTCTATTAGCAGACAGGAGCAGTTCCAGAGAATTAACTCACTCTCTTAACAGACAGGAGCAGTTCCAGAGAATTAACCAATCTCTTAACAGACAGGAGCAGTTCCAGCGATTTAACCACTCTCTTAACAGACAGGAGCAGTTCCAGAGAATTAACCACTCTCTTAACAGACAGGAGCAGTTCCAGCGATTTAACCACTCTCTTAACAGACAGGAGCAGTTCCAGAGAATTAACCACTCTCTTAACAGACAGGAGCAGTTCCAGTGATTTAACCACTCTCTTAACAGACAGGAGCAGTTCCAGCGATTTTTAACCACTCTCTTAACAGACAGGAGCAGTTCCAGAGAATTAACCACTGTATTACTTATACACATAATCTCTCTGTGGGTTTCTAACTGTAGTCCTGTTTCTGTAAAGTGGACTTATCAGCCAGGAAACTGTGAGAAATACCTGTTAATCCTTATCTCGGAAGTGAAACACACAAGGATAAACATGCAGTCAAAATTTCGCATTGCGTGGGAAAAACACTATAAAAATAGTCGCATCACTAAAATAGCACTGGGTGGAATAAGGGGAAATTGATAAAGAATCATAAAAGGCCCTTATTTAATAATACATCATTGTGTGTTATTTGACAAAAGACATTGTGTGTTATGGAACTTGCAGGGTTAGTTTTATAATATTTTTTTTTATTTTTGGACAGTCACCACGAAGCCAGTACATTTCTCTTGCTGATTGTTCCAAATGTGGTACAATCACGCTAATACCCCTGGCTCTGTTGGGTTCTGGTGGCATACTGATAAAGGCTAAGGTTCATTGGTATGCTGATATACTCTGCTATGGGCTGTGATGTATTTATTACTCTACTACATCCACCAAACTGATTACAGTACGGATACATAGTGGCAGAGGATCATAGGAACAATGCAGGTGTGCAACCACAGGAGAGTTATGATATGAACCAATGGCTATGGAAGTATAAAGCCCCAGTTGTAACTGGCTTATCAAAATCCTCTGCCTGACAAAAACACAACAATTGGCTGGCGGGGGGGTTTAATAATCTGTATGTTTTATATATTATCCACAGTATAACATCTAGTAGAGATCTCTTTGGTTTTAGTCCATTATCTTTTTTTTTTTTGCTTTTATTTCCCATTTTTATTCCAAGAGTAATTTTAGCTTCAGTTCCAAAATCAAGAACATTTTTGCGATTAGCATTCCACATATAAACAGCATGTGTTTGTCCTATTAACCTTATCCAGAGAACAGACTCTTGTGTTATAATTATCCTGCGTCTCTGGTACATGTCAGACTTTGGCCATATGATGAGATGTTTAATACCATACGTTTTATGAAGATCATAAAAAGTGGAAAGTTATTAAAATGCCCTTTTCATATTATTTTTCAGATTCCGCTGCGAGAGGTGGCTCTGAATGTTTTGGCATAAAGTATCTACAGACACCATGCACCGATCCTTTTCAGAAGATATAAATAATCCTGGAGTGTTTGATGACAGTACTAATCTTCCAACAAACTAAAAGAGATTAAAGAACAGTTTTATCCCACGATGGCTTAAACCACAGGACTTTAAATATTTTGAGCAACTTTAAAAATTATTATCAACATGAACCCACCGGTGATACTAAACCTAAGGTCTACAGTGACATAAAACGCGTTGGTCAAAACTCTTTTTTTTGATAACTTTGAAACGTTTTTTTTTTTGGTTTTATTTAATTAAATGCTTCATTTTATTTTCTTTTCTTCAAAGCAAAATGTCTGCTGGTGGAAATGTTTCCACTGGATGTGATGTTGACCCAAAGTTTTTACACCAACTCTATGCAATCACGTACACTGTCATTTTAGTCCCGGGCTTAATAGGCAATGTTTTGGCTCTGTGGGTGTTTTATTCTTATATAAGGGAAACAAAACGCGCCGTCATTTTCATGATCAATCTGGCCATTGCTGACCTATTGCAGGTGCTTTCGCTCCCTGTCCGAATATTCTATTACCTAAACCAGTCCTGGCCCTTTGGTAACTTTTTCTGCATGTTCTGCTTCTACCTGAAGTATGTGAATATGTACGCTAGTATTTTCTTTCTTGTTTGCATTAGCGTCAGGCGGTTTTTGTATCTAATTTATCCGTTCAGGTTTACGGACCGAAAGCGAATGTTCGATGTGTACGTCAGCTTTGCCGGCTGGATCGTGGTCTGCGCGAGCTGCCTACCCTTCCCCCTTTTGAGAATCAATAATAATACTACTTCCAATGAATTGTGTTTTGTGGACCTGCCACTGGTGGACATTGGGATTTCGAATTCCATCGTGACCGTGACTTTAGCGGAATTATTTGGCTTCGTCACACCGCTACTCGTTATCGTCTATTGCTCCTGGAGGACTGTAAGGTCCTTGAAAGAGCCGGATTCTACTTGCCATGACCTGGGGGAGAAACGGAAGGCATTGAAGATGATCCTTACCTGCGCGGTTGTGTTTCTGATCTGTTTCGCCCCGTATCACCTCAGTTTCCCCTTGGACTTTTTGGCAAAGGCCAAAAAAATAAAATCCTGCTCTCATCGCAAAGCTATCTTGACCTTACATCCGGTGGCCTTGTGTCTAGCTAGCATGAACTCCTGCCTTGACCCAGTCATCTACTACTTCACCACGGATGAATTTAAAAGAAGGCTGTCGAGGCAAGACATACAGGACAGTATGGAGCTACAGATCTACTGCAAAAAAGTGTTTGTGGCGCACGAATGCGAAATTGAACTTTAGTGTTTATACGGTGGCCATGCTGGCAACTGCAAGTCAACTACTATCTGTTTTTCATCCTTAATCCATTTATTATACAAAACGGAATTTGGCAAGAAGTCAGGAGGGTGAACTAGGGACAGGAAGAATGCACTAAGCAGATGGAGAACTGGTTCTTTGAAGATGAAAATTCTCTTTTCGTTACCTGTTTTATGACACATTCCATCTCCTGATTGTATTAATTAGGCTGATTTTTTTTTTGATTTTTTTTTTTTAGTAAACAAATGATTTCCAGAGCATTTTAATTATTTGCCCTAATGATCTCCTACTTTTTAAGATTGCTATCATGAATTGAAAAATGTCATTCTTGCACGGGTATTAAGAATGCCTGGACCAGGGAGACACATACCCCATTAAGGAGACGGGCAGTTGGCGACTGTACATACATTACCAGTGTGCAGGAATCCATTCTCTAGTTTGTCACAGTTCAGTACTGAGCCCTGGTTAACAGCACGGAAGCCTGTTAGACAGACTAACAAGCCTAAATAATAGAAAAAAATCTAGGGCCTGTCTGTTGCTTTAGTACTGTGTAGTGCTTTAAGAAGAATGTTTTGATAAAAAGAGAAATGCTAGTTATGAAAGCCAATCTAAACAGGCTGCCTTTTATAGGTTCTCTCATTTCCCTAATCCCACAGTCTCCCTCCGGTCTGACAGGCCAAGCTTGCACTCCATTGTTCTTATTTTGGGCTATATTTGTTTTTTTGGGGCAGGGCATCAGTTTGGACGGCACAAGGGTAATGATGGCCATTGTCTCTACTATCCTGGTCACTTATCATGTGATCTGTCTCAGCTTCCTCTCTGCTAGATTCTACGGCTTGATATCACTTTATTGATTTACTGTGAGGTCGGTAAGTTTGAAGCTGGCTAAATAATCACATAAGAGTTTACTAAGTGACAACCAAACAGCAAAAATCTGACATTAATAGAGGAGTTGCAAACATTATTCAGTATACATTTCCTTTAAACTCTATGAATGCCTCATGTTTAGTACTTGGTTGTCAGCTCACTAGCTAGTGAACCAGGATGCACTTATTAGTGAATACACCTTTTTTTTGCTTAATATATGGCTGATAAGACCGTTGCTATTTTATTGGTTCCAGCAGTGTACCAAAATAAGATTGATAATAAATAAGATCTAAACAAAACATTAAACTAGCTTTAAAGACACAACATTCAAGATACAATTTGATTAAACCTGGCATCAAAACCGGTGACAATTGCAAATGAAACAATCAAGGTTTTAAAGCCAATTTTTAAAGGGACCCATGTCCGAAGAAATATCTTTTGATAAGGGTCTGTAAAAACAACTGTCGTCATGACAACGGTCATGGGTACCATCCTAAGCCTTCTGTCTTGTGTTAGATCACAGCCCACAAAGCTGGCCCGAAGCCATGCCCCCCCCCCCCCCCCCCCCGCCCCGGAATATGAAGCACTATTCTCAAGGGAGAGAGGCTAATTTCACAGTAATGGCTAATGTCAGCACTTTCTCAGAGAGGAGCGGCAGAGGCCCAATAGCCCACCACCCCCTGTTTATTTCCTCTCAAAGATTGGATTTAGAGAACCTGTGAAGTTATTTTCAATATAAAAACACTGGAGAACTGTCATTAAAGAGGTGTTAAACAAGTGCATTTTACCCATTTTAAAAATATATGTACCACATATGGGAAATAAGTAGGTGGCACTGCCCCTTTAAAGAGGAAGTAGTTTCTAATGTTTATTCTCAGGTTATGCAGAGGTGCACACTTTGCGATATTAAAATATATAAACCACCATATGTGAACTTCTTAGTGCGCTATTTCATACAAAAACCTTTTATATTAAGGCTTTACTGACTCTTCATGTAGGTGTAAAACTACATAACTAGGAGGGTCAGTAGTAAAAAAAAAAAAAAAAAAAAAAAAAAAAAGCAAAAAAATAAACTTTTACCACAGAATTTTGTTTTTACTGCCAGGATTTTCACTTGACAGATTTGACTAATTGTACTTTGTGGCGAGAGTGTTTCAACTAGCAGTGTTGCTTTCTCACCCGTGCCATTTTTGCATCTCAAAGGATGACGGTGATATCTTGGCGCTGCAAATGTGACTCCTGGGCTGAAGGTGCAAATGTAGAAATACTGAGCGTAGCCAGAAAAATCTTTACTCAAGCAGAACATTTTGAAATGGAACCTGTCATTAGAAAAAAGTGCTTAAAAAAATAATATCTCTGGAGGGGTAAATCACTGAAACATTCAAAATGCATTTTTTTAAAATTTAACTTAATGTGACTATTTGTTCTAAAAACTTTTCTCCCACTCTAGGGTCATTGATACTGTTTGGCAGTTTCAGCGTTTGTAAATAATTTTTATTTATTTATGTTTCTAGAATGACGTAAACAGTGAAGAAGTGAAGAGCTAGCTTTGTTGTATTCCCACCGCGGGTAAACAATTAACTTGAACTAATGTTTTAAACACAAAAACTCTTGTGTTGTATTGTTTAGCTACACATTAATTTTCCCCATGGGAAATCTGGCTCAAATTGAATATTTTTCATAAAAAAATAAAATGTGAAGATTCCTTACATTGTCTTTTTTTTTTGCCTGTTTTGTGTTTTTGTTTAATTATTGGTTTAAATGTCTCAGAACATTCTAAATAGGTCTGCTGGAGTGGAGCATCGATGGAAAAGTCTGATTAAAGGACATATCTGTAATTGGGCTGGCTTTAATGACGGCCTTGAAGTAAAAAATGCGTTAAAAGGAAAAGGGCATTTTTGGTTCAAAATTCTGTCTTTTTAGATGATTTTGGGTTCATTTCAGGGGATTTTGGCCCATACTGAGTAGGCCAAATCATATTATTCAATATGCCCGCGATTCAGCCTGAAATTGTTAGAAATTGCTGCTTTTGAGACGAAATCTGCTACATTTTGGAGATTTCTGCAGTTCGGCTACTTTCACCATTCTGGTCCCATTTTAGGTCAGATTGGTCTATAATGAGTTTACCTTCATGATTCCTTTAATGCTGAATATTTTGCTTATCTCCCTTTTTTTTTTATTCCTTTGTCTTAAATTTCCAACAAAATCTTATCCAGACATAATGAATCGCACTTGAAACAGGGGAGTGAGGCTTAAATCAGGAAAACGGGTTCAGTGGAAGTCAGGCCACCTCCTGTGTACTCCCTCTCAATGATGTCACTGAATTTAGAAGACACGATGGAATTATTTTCAATGTAAAACTACAGAAGAATAGTAAATTGTCACAAAGTAAGAAAGAGTCCACGTCACACATATTGAAAAACATGTACATCAGTAGTGTATCTACCGTGAGTCAAACAAGGCACTCGCCTAGGGCGGCCCTTTGCCAGGGGCGGCAGTTTCCCAGAAACCGTCTGGTGCTGCAAAATTTTTTACTTTCTTCTCCGTCGTGTAACCAGCTTTCCTTCCCCTCCCTCCCCTCCCTCCCTCTCTCTTCCCTTCCCACCCCCTCCCATGTGTGACCAAGTGTGAAGGGAGTATGAGTGTGTGACTGAGCGTGATGTGAGTCTGAATGTGATGTTTGATGGGGGGTCATGTAATGGGGTGATGGGGCATGTCGTGGCTGTGCAACGTGGGTGATGGGGCATGTCGTAGGTGTGTAACGTGGGTGTGCAGCGTGATTAGGGGGGTGGCTGAATTTTGTCTGCCTAGAGCAGCACAAAACCAAGATTCATCCCTGATGTACATAGAAAACATAGAAACATAGAATGTGTCACTGGCAGATAAGAACCATTCGGTCCATCTAGTCTGCCCAATTCTCTAAATACTATTATTAGTCCCCAGTTCCCTATCTTATATCTAGGATAGCCTTATACCCATCCCACACATGCTTAAACTCCTTCACTGTGTTTACCTCTACCACTTCCGCTGGAAGGCTATTCCATGCATCCACTACCCTCTCAGTACAGTAATACTTTCATTACTCCCTGACCTTATCTTATATCTAGGATATCCTTATACCTATCCCATGCATGCTTAAACCCCTTCACTGTGTTTACCTCTACTACTTCCGCTGGAAGGCTATTCCATGCATCCACTACCCTCTCAGTAAAGTAATACTTTCATTAGTCCCTGGCCTTATCTTATATCTAGGATAGCCTTGTGTCTATCCCATGCATGCTTAAACTCCTTCACTGTGTTTACCTCTACCACTTCCGCTGGAAGGCTATTCCATACATCCACTACCCTCTCAGTAAAGTAATACTTTCTGATATTATTTTTAAATCGTTGCCCCTCTAATTTAAGACTATATCCTCTAGTTGTGTTAGTTTTTCTTCTTTTAAATATACTCTCTTCCTTTACTGTGTTGATTCCCTTTATGTATGTAAATGTTTCTATCATATCCCCCCTGTTACATCTTTCCTCCTCCAACTTACCTAAAAAAAGCAGAGGTGGAACTATTAACTCTCCTCAAAATTTGCCTGCAAAATCTTTTATCATATGATGAAGTAACAAACATCACAGTGAGCTGGGCAGAACTGACAAACAAGTCAGGCAGAAATAGCTGAGCTGGAATAACGTAGGAAACCTGGGTTGTTTCGCTTTTACTACTTGAAGTGACAGTCTTTCCTGTGAAAGACTTTGTTCTGGTTGGATGTGGTGGTTAAGCAGTAATATCAGAACAGTTTCCTTTTTTACCGGAATGAACCTGGAAGAAACATTGCAGAATATGTTTTTCTGTCTTCAGTCCTTTTTATTTCTGTTGTTTGTTACAGGACATTGGTTTGTAGAGCCTTTCTAGTGCACAAACTCTGAATGAGTCGGTGCTTTATAATCAAAACACATAGAAACATAGGAAAAAAAACATTCAGCCCATCTAGTCTGTCCAATGTTCTAAATACTTTTATTAGTCCCCCGTTCCCTATCTTATATATAGGATAGCCATGTGCCTATCCCACGAGTGCTTAAACTCTTTCACTGTGTTCGTTGTCTGCTGCCTCATCTAATAGAGGGGGAAAAGAAAGGAAATACAAAGTGTAGCTATAGCTGTTGATACCTCCGATGAAGTAGCCTACAGCTATGAAACGCGTAGGGCAGGATTGAAAGTCGAGTATATCTCACTCATCCTGTCCAAGCCTGCGGGATTTCAGTGACGGACATCTTGGCAGGAGATTCAAGCAGTGCTTCTATATACCCAACAGTTTATTGACGTGCCAGATGATCCGTTTGATGCCGTGAGTTGCCATAATAAGTTAAAACTGAATTACAGTGCACACTATGGTCTTTTTTTTTTATCATCTACCCACAGGCTGTCCAAACAGAGCCGCTATCTATAGCAGAGTGGAGAAGAACCGTGAAGCTGTATCCCCCGAATCTCCTTCAAAGATTTAACTATTGATTGTTCATTTATCACCTATCTGCTCTATATGGATCAGCTTTTTGCTGCCGTAGGATTCGATTGCTGCAGCTTGCAAGCTGTGGGATATTTGGCATTCCAAAAATGTAAGGGTTAATGTCATTAGTCTATTGTTGCATTAAACAATGCTGCTCGTGAGTTTGAAGTTTAAACCATTGGTCAGTCTATTGTACTCTGAACTAATTTCAGCCTATTCCAAACTCTGGTTGGATCTGAAGATAAAAAGGACTAGTGTTTATACTCATGGATAATATCGGAAAGCTAGGTCAAGTGTACATTCTGGGCTTTTTTTTTAAGGAAATATCTACTCAATGTTTCCTACATAAAAATAAATATATATAACACTCAACTAAGCAAACGTTTCAAATCCAAGGAGCCTGATACTTTAGAGATACAACTGTATGTCATTTGTTATGCAAATTACTCACAGGCACAAAGAACAAATAGCTGCAGTTTTATTCTAGTGGAAAGTATAATCAAACATCTGATGTTAAGAGTGGAAAAGCTCTTTATTCTCCAAAACAACAACTAGTTATCAGGGTGAACAATGAACTGAATTACACTGGAAGTGTGTTATGAATTACAACATTAGTGAACTCAGGACAAATATTAGAATCTATTTATGATTTATTTTGTTAATTAGCGTTCTTTGATGTGTAAATGATTTTTCATGTAAAAGTTAGAAAAATATATATTTTTTAAAATACATTATTCATCTCAGATTGTGATCATCGGGCTCAGATTGTGATCATCGGGCTCAGATTGTGATCACCGGGCTCAGATTGTGATCACCGGGCTCAGATTGTGATCATCGGGCTCAGATTGTGATCACCGGGCTCAGATTGTGATCATCGGGCTCAGATTGTGATCATCGGGCTCAGATTGTGATCACCGGGCTCAGATTGTGATCACCGGGCTCAGATTGTGATCATCGGGCTCAGATTGTGATCATCGGGCTCAGATTGTGATCATCGGGCTCAGATTGTGATCACCGGGCTCAGATTGGAGCATGAGACATCATTTTCACACAGAGTCCAGATCTTAACCCTTCTGAGAATCTTTGGGATGAGCTGGAGAAGGCTTTGCTTTACAAGATCTTGGTGAAAAATGTATGCAACACTGGACGGAAATAAATCTTGTGACATTGCAGAAGCTTATCGAAACAATGCCACAGCGAATGTGTGCCGTAATCAAAGCTAAAGGCAATCCAACTAAATATTAGAGTGTGTGACCTTTTTTTTGGGCCGGGCAGTGTATATATATATATATATATATATATATATATATATATATATATATATACATACACATATACATGCATACACACACACACACACACACACATATATAGAATACCTCACATTAAATGCACACACATGTATACACACAGGGCCGCCACCAGGAATTTTAGGGCCCCTTACTGCAAAAATTTCCTGGGCTCTCTAGCACCCCCGACCCCCCGACAATATCTCCCACTCGCCCCACCCACCCTCACAAACATGTTATGCCAGTATTTTGCCATTTAATATGCCAATATTTTTCCCCACAATATGCCAATATGTTGCCCCTCAATATGCCATTTAATATGCCAGTATTTTGCCCCCTCAATATGCCATTGTTTTGCCATTTAATATGCCAATATTTTTCCCCACAATATGCCAATATTTTGCCCCACAATATGCCAATATTTTGCCCCTCAATATGCCATTTAATATGCCAGTATTTTGCCCCCTCAATATGCCATTCTTTTGCCATTTAATATGCCAGTATTTTGCCCCTTAATATGCTAGCGTTACGCTCATTGTGTGCCACCCTCCTCCCCCTTCCCCAGTACTTACCTCTCTAGGTGCTCTGCAGGCGTTCTGCGCTCCCCTCCAGCAGCGCTGCTTTTTTTTCCTGGAGCAATCTGGGCTCGCTGGGCCCGGGACGCCAGTATTGCCCGTCACCCCATGATGGTAGGCCTGGTTATGGGGCTCTGATGTGTGACATAGTTATGGGGCTCCTGTGTGTGGCATAGTTAATGAGCTCCTGTGTGTGTCATAGTTATGGGGCTCCTGTGTGTGGCATAGTTATGGGGCTCCTGTGTGTGGCATAGTTATGGGGCTCCTGTGTGTGGCATAGTTATGGGGCTCCTGTGTGTGGCATAGTTATGGGGCTCCTGTGTGTGTCATAGTTATGGGGCTCCTGTGTGTGGCATAGTTAATGAGCTCCTGTGTGTGTCATAGTAATGGGGCTCCTGTGTGTGTCATAGTTATGGGGCTCCTGTGTGTGGCATAGTTATGGGGCTCCTGTGTGTGGCATAGTTAATGAGCTCCTGTGTGTGGCATAGTTATGGGGCTCCTGTGTGTGGCATAGTTAATGAGCTCCTGTGTGTGGCATAGTTAATGAGCTCCTGTGTGTGTGGCATAGTTATTGGGCTCCTGTGTGTGGCATAGTTATGGGGCTCCAGTGTGTGGCATAGTTATGGGCTCCTGTGTGTGGCATAGTTATGGGCTCCTGTGTGTGGCATAGTTAATGAGCTCCTGTATGTGGCATAATTTGTGGGGCTCCTGTATGTGGCATATTTAATGGGCCATCTGACTGGCATTACTAAGGACCTGTTTGGCATGGTATTGGAGGAAATCCAGGGGGCTGACACCATGAATTACCGCACCGGGTGACACCAACCCTAGTTACACCCCTGCTCTGAAATAAGGTTAGGATTCTATCACTTATTCTATACTCTGTTTTTATACCCAGCATGCAATAGCCACAGCTAGTTTGCACAATCATTTGCCATTTGGCTTGTAAATCCATCCTGGCAAGAAATAGACAAGCTACTTGTCATGCAGATTAATAATAGTGTCCTGCATCACGCTATCATGTGATGTGTGTTTGTATTGGCCATTTTATCTGTACTTGGAATGAGTTTGGGAAGGATGGTCCTTCCCTGATATTGTCCAGCAGACAGGCCAAAAACAAAAGGAATATGACTGTTATAAGCCCCTGGCACTCAAAGAGTTAATAGAAAATAGATAAGCTCTCAGTGGGAATATTCACATTTAGCAGTTACTGGTGGCGGGCCCTTATTTACTAATATAGTCAAAGCTCTTCCACAGAAGGATGACTCATCTTTAGAGAAATAACCTCTTGAAATGGACCAAAGCAATATAAAATAAAAAGCACACAAAATAATATCAAATATTTTATTAATAACATTTTTAAAATGCTTCTATTAATGTAAATATATTAATATACTATTATAACATTAGACAATAATATATTATATTTGTATATAAATATTTTTGCGGTGAAAATTAGTTTACTCTAATTCTTCAATTAAATGGATCCGAATCCCCACTCGTAGATGAAACGGTGCCGAGGTCCTGGGGCGCCAACCAAGCCAACAGCGTAGAAGAATCAAAGAAAGGATCCAGCACTCGATAATCTTTAAGTGAAGAAATTTATTCAAACACAGGCGACGTTTCAACCCTGGCAGTTTTTTTCAAGATATTTAAATTTATTTCTGTATTTAAATTTTTCTGCAATATACATTATTTTTAAAAAATATTTAGAACACTTTATATGGTAGTGCCTATTCCTCTGTAATTTAGTTCAAAGAAATGATTTTAAAGGGGAAATCCCTTTTGGGTTAATGTATTGCAATCAGTCATTTGTAACAAACTCATCCTCATAGTAATTGCTTTGATGGATGCATAATTTGCTATGTGCATATATGCCATCTGGGTTGTGTTAGTACGCTCTTCTATTTGGGGGTCTGTCTGGTCTGATGGTGCTTAGTTTGGAGGGGAAGCCTTGTTTTTACACTCATCCAGGTAAGATCCCCTGTATTGATTATATGTAAAAGCCAGAGCGCAATCTGTAGGAGTGAGGTGCAGTCGGTGACCGGATCTGCCTGTCTGCTTCACAGACAACATGGTGGCACAAACTGGGGTCACTGGATGTTTCTCTTTAATTATTACAGTTTATTAAATCTTCCAAATATGAATGCATATTGATGCGCTTTCAATGTACTTTAAAATGCATGTTTTACATGTTACATTGCTTAAAATATAAAATACTTACACCTAGATGAAATTGTGAATCAATAGCTGAGTAAAAGTAATTTCCTTTTTTTTTTTTTTTTTCTGCAGGAAACAAGGAGAATAATTTCATTCGAATGAATGTAATTTCCTGTTTCTCTGGTGATGTCATCGGACAATGTGTTGCACTGTTAAGAGATCCTGCTGTGTACAAGAGCAAGGTCACTTAGAGTCCACACAATATATTCAATTCCAGGAGCACAGGAAATGACTAAACAAAACAAAATGTAATATCCTCAGTGTCTATAGAATCGGTGCTGCCGCACCTGCAGTAAACATGCAGAGTAATCGCTGGGGGGAGGGCTTGAGTCAAATATTAAAAATGTGATTTATACAGAATGTCTGCATCAAATCACACAGGGAAAAAAAACGCCTGTGCAATATTCTGTTAAACTAACGGCTGTGAGAAACATGCTGCTGTAACTTCCTGTTTGACACCTTGCAAATGAGCGAAAATCCCTTTTGGTATCTCACCTCGCTGGATCTGCAACAGCAGTTTCTACCTGCCGCCCACACAAGCCCCCTTTCAATTGTAATTAAACTGTCGACAGCTGGATGTTTTCTAAAGTGTGACTCATCTCAGAACCGCCACAAAAATACCCACATGTAACGCAGTAACTTCCCCTGCCTTATTTTCTCAAGCATAAGGCAAAGTGGAAACACCAAGTGTCAATTCACTATATATTTCTATATACCCTTTCACTTGTGTTTTCTTGGCTGTGCACGCTTACACGATGGTGTGGCCAATGTAGCAGTATCATCCGATCACGGCATTTTGTTGGTAATAGTGATCCGTGGCTTCGTGGCACTGTGCAAAGGACACGTGGCACTAAATGAATAGAAGTCACGTGAGGCACTGCAAATAGGGGAAATTCAGATACTTAGTGCTTGGCGAATTCCACAATCTGCATTGGAATTCTATTTATAATATGTGTATAATAAGTGTAACCAGTGTTAACCCAATTCTAAAATACATTTCCACCCTGGGCTCTGTGTCTATTGCTCAGTATTCAGGTCAAGGAGATAATGATAAGAGATCATTTACTATTATACATTTTTGTAACTTTGTAATGTTTTCCATGTATTGGGCTTCACATCCTTCACATATCATGTACTAAAAAACACAAATATATTCTATGGGCAAAACTATTTTTTCTCTTTGCTCCTATTGCAATGTACTAAACATTTAACACTCCAATAGTACATACGATACAAGCAAATTACGAATAAAAACATGCAATTTTGCGAATATTTTTTCTACCTCTTTGGATAGCGCTCGCTAAAAGCTGGTGTAATTTTCACACGCAAATAAGAATTATTTTTCATAAAATATTCGCAAAGCTCTTTAGCGTGCGCAAATATAATCGCAATTTATTAGCGCAACCGGAAAAATGCGCGCTAAATAAAAATAAACCGAAGAGGCGCAAATCAGGGAAAACAAGCGCAAAATGTTACAAATAGTAGCAAATTGCTCCTTACTCACGTTTTACCTACTTTTTTTTACCCACTGCCCTTGTTTATTCACGTGGAGAGTAAGAGCTCAACGGAGACGAGGCGGACCCCACGTACTTGTACCAAAACAAAAACCCTTTAGTAAGTCAGCCCATCAGTAACATTTGCAATAATTGTAATTTTTTTTGTATGTGGAATCTGTGTTACTAGGAAGAATACATTGAGATTTCTCTCATTTTCAAATATGTCTTGGGTTTGTACTGCAGTTAATGTGTTTATAAATTGGTAAAAGTCAATAAAATACTTGGTTGATGCTATAATTCACCAGTTACTTACATAGCTGCCACACATAAGTTCCCACATGAAATGTAGAGAGGTCTGTCATATAGAGCCGGAGAGACCAGCGCTGCCCCTGCACAATATATAGATAAATAATCTCCCATGAACTCACCTGAAACTCACTTTTAGTGAATAGTCTTTTTAGTTACAGAGGACAGAGAATTAATAGTAACCATCTGCTCTCACTGTACAGAGCACAACAAGCATACAGTGCACACACACACACACACACACACACACACACACACACACACACACACATACACACATACACACACACACACACATACACACACATACACACACACATACACACACACACACACACACACACATACACACATACATACACACACATACACACACATACACACACACACACACACACATACACACACATACACACACATACACACACACACACACACACACATACACACACACACACATACACACACACACACACACACACACACACATACACACACACACACACACACACACACACACACATATATGTAGGTCACAAACAGTTTCATGTTCAAAATGTAAATTCCCCAATCTTTCCATTACTGTTAATGATGCTAGGCGTACAAATGAGGACAAGCAAGGTTTATTTATCTCTAGATATAAGTACATATACCGTATATATATATATATTTGTACACAAATTTTGGTGTTTTAAACAGTCAATATTTATTGTAATCATAAAAATAGTTTAAGATATTATTTTTTTTAAAGTAAAAATTCACGATGGACCCTGGTGATACATAATATTTAATAAATTAGTTAAATGTATTTGCATGTAAAGTGTTTGGTTTTCTCGGAAACTGACTTTAAAACTTCTCCTGGGCAACGTGAGAAAATAATGAATAAATAAATAAACTTGACAGCATAATAATATTTATTTAACCCAAGAGATTATTTATAATCAGTCCAGTGTAGAATACAAACAACTGTGAAAAATCCCAACAAAAACAAGAAACAATTCAGAGCTGTAACTAGGGCTTCAGACCTTAATAACTGACCCCTTGCTCCTCGGTATTAACACAAAAATCTTTGATTTACTTTGATGGTAATGTACATTTATTGACAATAGCTTTTATTACACATTTGCAGTGTTTCTGTTTAGCTGTAATTTTCCTCTTTCTCATTTAGGGTAAGACACATATTATATATATTTTGGGGGATAAGAAGGGCTAATTTTTTTTAGAAAACAAATAATAAAATATGATGGAAAACTGAAAAAAACAACAACACATTTTCAAACTTTTACTTGAAAAAACTTTTGCACATCTACAAAAGCTATAGAAACCCGCTAAAAAAAAAGATTCTAATATTGGTCCTGAGTTTAGAAATAACCAATGTTATAGGGTAATGAGTGCAAATAACGCATTGCTTTTTCCAAACCATTTCCCCCAGAAAAACCTATAGTGACATTTCAATCCCTACCCTACTTCTAACCCTGCAAAAAATAAAAAACCCTACACAAAAAATTACTCTGCCTAGGGTAGCACAAAACCAAAATACACCACTGCCTTACTGAGCCCGCTTGGCACTGCATAGCTCTATTACAGGGCAGACATGTTGTTTAGAATGTTGGTACAAAACTCCCAGACCTTCCTTCATCTGACCTAAGATTCTAAATAACATGTCCGCTACCCGCCCACTGGCACTATACAACCAAAGAGTACTCGTCAGGGTACTTTATTTGCATTCCTTCAATAAAACATTTCAAAATTAAATGCCTGCACATTTACAAAGGTTTTTTTTGTGCTGATTGATAGCCTTTAAGATAATCCTTTAACAAGATTTCTATTATTTGTTTGGCTCAACCAGTTTGTCTCAAACTCAGGGGAATGCTTAAAGGACAACTGTCGGCAAGAAATTACATAAAGGGTCGTCATTTTACATAGATATGCTATATTTAAAAAATACAAATAAAGTACAGTATAGTCTTCAGTGGGCCGACATATTGGGTCAGGTCTTCCTTCATCTTACTCAGGATTCTAAACCACATGTCTGCCTGCCCCTGATAGAGCTATACTGAGCAAAGAGGGCCTAATGACGTACTTCATTTATATTCTTCCATTAAAACAATTGCTATTTAAAGTGCTGCTCTTTACGTTAAACATAACTTCATCTTTGCCGACCATTGTCCTTTAAGAGATACACGTATTGCGCTGGCACGGAGCTTCCCCAGATTTGTGGCACTGGCCCATATAGTGCTAATTCCAGCACAACCCCTTGAGATGCCAGGTACTGACGATACATTGGTGAAGGCGGCCATTTCTGCATTATCCTGTCTCCTTATCAGTGGCCTGCTCTGTGTCTTACTAAGGGGCAGCTCTCTCATGGACCATTCCAGCCATCTGCTGCTTGTTTGTTTATGTTTCCTGTAAACACTTTACACAAGGTTTCCATTCCCTTGAAAGTCTAGATTTAGTTATTAACTCCTCCTATGCCAGGTTAGTATGGCATTCCCCCCCCTCCCCCCCCCCCCCCCCCAATTCCTTGAACCCCTTGGCTTCCAGGGTGATTTAAAGAGTCACTACTATAATATACTGTTATATGTACTAAGCGGATTCTGAATGATTCTGTATATTTAGGATATTATGAAGAAAACATGATTTGATGGCTTTATGTTTACAATTCTTTAGCTCTTTTTTTATGAGTTAAAAACCCAGTCTGTTCTTATCTTGTGGCCTTCACTTTGCAAAGGTGTTAACATGCATTTCAATATGTCAGACTGTCAGATCTGAGGAGATCTTGGTGATCAGACTGTTGATCTCAGCAAGAAGTCAGACAAGATCTGAAGAGGTAACCAGTCAGGAGTCACCGGTACGTGCATAGAGATGCAGCTAGCTTGCGGTGTACAACCTACGCCAAATCTATCATGGCAGAGGAGCTGGCGCAGGCCACGCGAAGCGTCGGGATTTATATCAAAATAGAGGCAATAGCTTTAATAAAGGAGACCCCCTGAAACGTTTACACATAGCCCCCCCCCCCCCCTTATCCGTTGTCTTTCCCTTCTGTGTCTCTGTTATCGGCAATAAGCTTAGATTAGATCTGGAAGTAGATTGTAATCATGTTCTAGCCTGCATGCCAGGGGCTTTCCTTTCCTGTTCATATAGACTTTTCCCATCCACTCCATCCATATAATGTGTCTGCCATTTGTAACTGTATCTTTTTTCTTTAATCTTTTAAAAACTCCCTATATATTATATGTTCTGTCTGTAAGAACCTGACATTTTTATACCTTTTGGTCAGTGCTGCATTCGTCCTGTTAAGATGATTATCTGTCTTCTTAGAGGGGCAACGATTTAAAAGTAATATCAGGAAGTATTACTTTACTGAGAGGGTAGTGGATGTATGGAATAGCCTTCCAGCAGAAGTGGTAGAGGTAAACACAGTCAAGGATTTTAAGCATGCGTGGGATAGGCACGAGCCTATCCTAGCTATAAGATGGGGAACTGGGGACCAATAAAAGTATTTAGGAAATTGGGCAGACTTGATGGACCGAATGGTTCTTATCTGCCGACACATTCTATGTTTTTTATGTGATATAAATGATTTTGTATCACAAAGAACCTAATAAGTGGAATAAAATCCAAAAGGCATGCTACTTGTGTGTGTGCAGTAAGTACAATAAAAACCTAATATGTTGCAAAGGAGCCTAAATAATGCATTTTATGTAACGAGCGCAACAAACGACTTGAGTAGGAGGAATCGATGTCCTCAGTCATGTAGGTAATATTTCTAAAATAATGCAATGCATTTTGCAATTATCTGCAACAGCAGCGCCCCCTGCTGGTTTAATATGAACGGTGTTTGAATTAAGTTATGGTTTAGTTCTTAATGATTTTATTATTAGTATAAAACACTCTCTATTGCATTTTTTGCTTTTATTGAAACAGAGGAGAAGCACTCCTATAAAATACAGGCTATTCTGTGCAGCATTAAATGGAAAGCACACAAGTGAAGGTGGGGGAGGATCAAACTTGTATTTACAGTAGTATGTGACATCCATAAAATACTTAGAATGTAGTGCGTCTTGGGTGGTATCAGTATACTTTATGTAGCCCACACCATTCAGACTTCCAGACAGGGATGGGAATTAATAAAATACGCAAAGGGAAAAGACACAGGATCTCCTAAGGCAGTGGTGAGGAACATTTTTGGCTTGAGTGTCCAAATCCACTCAGGAAGCCAAGATGAAGTGCGCAGAGTACCTTCTCATGTCAGGCATTTCTCTGCCCACCAATGTCAGCCCCCCTGCTCATTGTTTGCTCTCCTTTCCTTACTATAATTTTGCACCAATGAGTTCAAGTAAACACTGTGCACTTCTTGATGGGAGTTGTGATCGGCACCTTAGGCTCCCGTGTGTCCCCCTCTGTCCCCCGTGTCTTACTTACTAGCGGAGCATGTCACTGATAGAAGTTTTACCAATTGCTTGCTACGCTAGTAAGTGAGAATAATAAGTAATACGCTTATACTTACCTGTCACTGCAGCTGATCCGGAGGGGGCGTGAGGCGGTGCGTGTCCCTCGCGCAGGCGCACTTCTGCCAAAGTTACGGCTGACTGACATCCGTAACTGTGTGCGCATGCGCTGTGGTGCGCAATGAGCAAATTCTACTGCGCCTGTGCAGTAGAATTTGCTCGAGAAATTTGATAGAACACCACCATTGTCATTCCACCGTCCTCAGTAAGGTCTTCATTCAATACAGGAAGTTACACTACCAACAAACACTTGTATTGAACAAAGACCATCCATTAGGACTTTGGGATAAAGGTATATAAATAACAGTGAGCACTTTCTCACATTATTTATGGTATTCTAAAGGAAAGTATAATAAAGTGTATTATTATCTTACTGTGATGGCTAAACACAAGGAAGAAAGAAAGAAAAAATTATAATTTGCATGCAATGTTGTCGATACAATGTGTTTAATAAATGAATGTTAAAACTTGTTATTCTTTACATTCCCAGTAAGTAATGTTTATGGTTACAGACGCTTTAACTGAAGACGATCCAGCCTTGTTTGCAATGTATCTTCCCCTGGTCTGCTGTTACAAGTGGAGCCCCCCCTCCCTTCCATGCATTATTATATAGGGGAGTAGGATATTGGCCTCCTGGAACCTGTGCTGCTGCTATTAATGCTCCACACGTTAGGTCTATAACACTAACATGGGAGCCATTGTTATTAGAGCTCGGTGAACAGGTTTTGACACATTCCTGTGGCCACGTCTACTGATTAGCAGTGTCTGTATATAGGACAGATGTAGAAACTGAGCTTTACATAGATTCCCCTTTGTGTCTATTGTTTTTTTTTGCAATATGGTTCGGATTATAGTTAGTACAGATTTATAACATGTAATATTGGAGCAATAGATACAGGGGGTGGACAAAATAATGGAAATGCCTAACAATGTATTCATCTCAAGTACAGTTTGCCTAGAGACAGGCCTTTCTGAAATGCTGTCCACCAAGCTCCAGTCTGTATGTTTTGGGAGTGCCTCCCCATTACTCAGCAAGGAAGCAATCCAGTACTGAGGAAAGAAAGGTGCTCCATGCTCCAGAACTCAGATAAAACATATGATGTTGGGGGCATGTGTATAACCCTCATTAAACCACTCAAATTCAAGTGTGTGTGTTCATCAGCACCTAGGATGATCACAAGGGAACAGATCAAGTCATTTGTACTATACGGTCCTAGGTTAGGGGGCTGGTCCAATAACATAAAAGCAAGTGCAACATATGCCACTTGGTTAATAATTGATATTACGGACATTTTAAACTGGCCAGGTTGCCAAGTCACCAATGTGTGTAAAATCTTATAATCCTCCAAAACATCTTTTAGTTCTCTAGGTCTAGGAGATAGAAATCATTGATTAGCTCATACACACTGAATAAAGCAGGGAAGCAGAACAGATTTTAGAGAAACATTTATTGTAGACTGGTTTTATTTTCCCCCAAACTAGTAAAAATGTAGTCTTTCAAAATAGGCAACATCAGCAAACACAGCAATTCCTTAACTCACACCCCCCTCAACCCAGACATCAGATTCCCTTGGAGTGCATCACAGTCCCATCAATCTTCCCAAGCACTCAAAGTGTTAATTGTGAAACGTTAGCTCTAGACTAGGCGTGATCACTGACCCCTGCCTCCAATTACAGGACTTTACCTGCAGGTTTTCGAAAGAGGGGAAAGGGGATTTATCATGAAAGTGTGTGTGTATATATATATATATATATATATATATAAATTTAGCAGGCATCAAACAAGGACTGCATTATAAACCAGATTCAGAAGGCATTTTGGATACCACTTTATAAAGATAGGGTGTCCCCTGGGATTTGGCTCATTAGTCCAATCACCAATTAATCTATGAATAAAATCAGTTCAAGGTCAGTGAGGTCATCCATTGTATCACACCCCTGAACATGACAAAGCCTCAATGAAAGCATCTGCAGGGCAAAGGTTAGTAATCCCTTTATGATGATCCTTAATGATTTTTAACCAGCATTTTTAGGATATTTCTGCACATTGTCTTGTTATCTCGATACATGCTGTGTAAACAGTATATAACAGAATTTAACACTAGGACTTTTAGGTTTCTGTGAGGTCCAAATTCACTGAGAGGAGCCAGGGGCAAGGAACATCTCGTAAAGGTCTTCATAACCGTGCTGACATGAAAGCATAAGGAAACAGATCCTTTAAAGTGAGCAAATTCCTTCTAAGGAAGAGCAAAGCCAGCTTGGCTGCGTACAAATGAGGGGAAAGAGCACATGCATTTACGCGTTTCATGTATAACCATAGGCCCATGATTAAGCATAGTTATACACAAAACACGTCTCCATGCTTCTCCTGAATCCAGGCCTTTGATTAAGCATAGTTATACATGAAACGCGTCTCCATGTTGGTCTTGTAACCAGGCCTATGATTAAGCATATATAAAAACGTCACCATGCTTCTTTTGTAACCAGGCCTATCACCAAGTGTAGTTATACGCAAAACGCGTAAGGTCCGGCCTCTTTCTCCCCACATTTGTATTTGCAGTCTAGCCAGCTTCCCACTTTCTTAAAAGGACTATTTTCAGTGCAAAGGATGGAGGAGTGCCGATTTACTTATGTTTCAGGTTTCTGTGAGCACATGTTGAGGACAGATTTGTCACATGGCAATGAGTTTGCACAGATCAGTTGTGCAGGCCAAGGATGTCCATCGTTTGATCAGTTCACAGTCAACACACCTAGCCCAGATTTAGAACAGTGCACACAATATACAATACAAAAACAGTGGAATATTTTAATGTTTCACTGACAGACTATTAATTACTAACCAAAACCTCTTTAAAAAGTTACTTTATTGTGGTTAAAGGAGCTCATATCACACTGTGTAGTTCAATACTCTGGAAAGTTAAAGTGCTAGGTTGTGTTGTAGGATTTGCAGGCCTGTAAAGGTTTTTGTACAGATGCATTTTTAAAATGGACTGGTATCGGAGACTTAGATCACTGTATATATGTCATCATGGCTTAATGTGCATAAAAAAAAAATCTGAATAATTTCAATAAAATGGGTTACATTTGTAATGTACAGCAACACAAGCAGCTGCACCAGTAGGAGTGCATGAGAGTACACAAGGTGCTTTTTTTTTTTAAAGGGCATGGTAATTACTTCTAACTCTTTCAGGGTATGCAACACTTGTTTGTACAGTGGGATATATATATATTTTTTTTGGTGTAGTACATGTATCCTATATTGGATAAGCTATTCAAAGTATATGTATGTAGAAACAAGAATCTGTGAATATTAAATGTCTTTGATGCTCTGCACCTGTCCTCATAGAACTACTATAAATGTACAGTGATAAACACAGCAGGATGAAGGTCTGACATTTAAAGGAGAACTCACAAATCCATTTATTAGAGAAGTGTAGTTCACAAAATCTGGAGCTGGATCTTGCATCTAAAAAACCCCACACATGCTTAACCACTTTAGTGGCATTTTTTTGTGGCTATATACTCACCGAAAGACCCTGAAGTATTACTAAATCACAGAATGGGTTAACAAAAAGGACTTATGGGTAAGTCAAGAACACAAAAAGAAAAGAAAAAAAGTTAGGTTAGAAAACCATCAAATATACATATATGCTTAGTACAGTAGTAGCGCACAGAACATGCATCAAGGTTCAGAAACTATATATAAAAAAATAATTCCTAGAACAATAGATTGAAAATAATGTGCAAAGAATTCTACAATTATTGCATCCACCCTCTAATAACCAAAGTGACTGAATTCTGATGGGAGCAGACTATTTAAAAAAAAAAAAAAAAAAAGGACAGCTCCGGTAAATACCTCACAACTGAATTCCTGAGGCTGCACTTCACCCGGTGTGGTTAAATATCAGGACCATAAGTAAAGCTAAAAGCAGTAGCACACAGCAATGCATCATGAATTATGCTTTGATTATCACTGCACATTTTAAATTGAGAAGTCTGAAAAGCTGGACTTCTTAGTGATTCTGTGAAATGAACACTTTCCGCTCACAGCTCACAGATCTTGGTTTCCATCACAAACTTATTCTCAAAATGTGTAATTGTGCGGCAATTTTCAGCAGATCGCTTCTGAAGACCTAGAATAAATAAATAAAACCAGGATTAGAAATATCTATACTGTAGTACATATAAATCAACTCTTCCAAGACTGTCCCTTCACAGTAAATGGCTACACCAACTCCTGGGGTAAGAAAACATAGATAGAGATCCAGCACACCAAGTTACAGTACACAACCCTTTTATTCAATTGATTAATGACTAATTACATCAAGGCAATCTCTTCACACTTTTAGGATGTAAAGTTTGAGCGAAAGTTTAGATCATTTTAAATAAAAAATGCTTTAATGAAAGCATACACATAAAGCACCTTTCTTCGCCCTCTTGTATAGATTCATTTTTTTCCTTGTGACAATTCTTATAATCCTAAAGCACAGTGTTTTTTTGTTTTTTTACTACGATCGGTCATTTTATACTGTATGAACATGCACTTATATAGGTTATCAAAGTATAATCCAATTACTTATGACAAACAACTGACTGTATACTAATCAAATGTTCATTCTATTGTAGATGGTTTGAATTAAAGGTAGTTTAAGTTAACTGGTTTCTCTAGTAACCATGCTTTTTCATGCAATTCTGCCAAGCCCATACATAGATTTAACTTTTTTTACATCCTCAGAACAATTTTTAGCTCACAGAGCCCCTTTAAACCCTTAAGGAGCTTTTTTGGAATTTGTTATTTTTGTATTTAACATTAATGTATCTTATTTAGTGGGCTCACAGAAACTAGATAATGTTTTGTTAAAGGGACTGTAACCTAAAAAGAGTACTGTGATAGATATATATACACACAAACACACACACAAAAAGAATGAAAGTTATATTCAGCATTTTGTTAACATTGCAAGCAAATTCCTAAATTAGGAGAAAAATGTGTTTTAAAGGAGTCTTTGGAATCTCCTGCTTATGGACATTCCCACTGGCCTAATATGCAAACTAACTGGTTTTCAATGGCAAATATGTATTTTGCATATTAGGCCACAGCTGATGTCATAAGCAAGAGACCCCACAGGCACTTGCAATTTTGCCAACTTGATCATTTAATATATTTTATTTTCTACATTCCCAGTAAAACAATGTTTTAGTAATAGTCCCTTTAAGGTAATTCTGCTCTAGGTTTTCAAATTGGCCACTGCCCTTGTTTACATCCATGGCATGTCAGGACAGCTGTCTGTCCTCCAGTAAGTTAAGCCAAAAAGCACTGTCCGTGAATGTTAAAGGACTGTATTGCAGAGAAAGACCTAACCTTACCAATGATTTGATCTCTCCTCTGAAGCCTGTATGTCTCTTTATTCATACAGTGCTGCTCAATGA
Organism: Pelodytes ibericus; assembly: GCA_036172795.1. Classification (NCBI taxonomy): domain Eukaryota; kingdom Metazoa; phylum Chordata; class Amphibia; order Anura; family Pelodytidae; genus Pelodytes; species Pelodytes ibericus. The sequence continues at coordinate 14,843,288 of CM069861.1, forward strand.
AAAATCCCAAATCAGACACATCATCAATTCTCTCGGTCACTACCAGTTCCTCCCGCACCAAATAGGTCTGAGGCAAATAGAATCCGCTCTGAGGAAAAAGTAACACTGCATTAATTCACATGGCAGACTGTACAACATGCGCAGCTAAAATCAAAGAACATACCTGGGTATCAAAAAGGTCAAAAATCAAATAGGAAATCTGTTCATAAAACTGAAATGTGAGTTGGAGAAGATTGGAGATAGTGATGGGATATTTAATAGGAGACGGTTGTAACCAATAGGGTGCTCACATTAATACTGTAATGGCAATGGGGGCAATGAGTTAATACATTATACTACATGGTAGGGACAGACCAGACAGTGGAAAGGTATGCGGAGCTCAGTGTCTCAGAGTAAATCCCTCACTCACTTTCTAATTATTTCTAAACAAATGAAGATCTAGCAGAATATTACGTACAGCCAGCTTCATGAAGAGGTCCATTAGGTTCTTTGGAGGCATGACCACAGAGGTGTTCAAATTAATCACATAGCACTTCTGAAGCTGCAAGTCCAGGTAGGCAGTCAGGAGCTGGAAGGAGAAAACAGAATGAATGTTTATTTCAAGATTGGATCTGTAAATATCAGGCAGAAAAGACGGGCAAGTAAAACTATGGGTGGGGGCTCTTCATTAAAGGTGGGCTGAGCAGGACACGTCATCTCACCAATTCAGCTACATATGGTGCAGGGACCGGCCTGGCGAGTATGGTCAGCAGGGGAAAGGCACAAGGTTTGTCCCTGCACAGTGCATAAAGTGGTGAGACAATGGTATCTCAAATCACCTATTGGTGAATAGCACCATATGTCCCTTGAGAAGTCCATTTGGCCGTCGAACTCTGGCAATACATTATTTCCACAAGTTTTTTTTTTTTAAAAAGCGGCATACAAACGATGAATACTGTAACATGCACATTAAAAGCCACTTTTACAGTAAGGGGTACAAAGGTTTTCAATTCAAGGAGCTGAAGCGTTTGTAGGAATATTACAGAAGTAAAATGCACACAGACTGCATACCTATTCATCTGTATGGAGCAACGCGAGTGAAATGGGCACATTGAGCACAGTGAATAGTGATGCAACAGACAAGTTCATATGGGGAACGCACAATGCTCACAAGAATCACGAACACTAATGTGAGTAATTAACTTAAAGAATTATTATGGATGTACTAATCCGAATCTTGTACAGCCATACTGTGCATGGATCTGATCCTTTAATTGGTCGATATGATTTCTGTTGCCTTTCCAATTTACCATATCAAAGTCGTGGACAATCGCTGCCGAATCTCCTTCAGCAAAGGCTGGCACAGGTACATTGATCAGAGCAACGTTTTCATCTTCTCTGATATCCGCTTCTTCTGACACTGGAAGGTAGTAGGGTTCCTCAGAATGGTCATTGAGTTCCATGTAAGACATTTTACCTTCAAACTTGTGCTGTAAGAAACACAAAGAATGGTATTCATACCAGTTTGCAGAACAGATATAAATACTAAGTCACACAACCTCTTCCAAGGGAGCAGTAATTCATCTAGCGTTTATGTACCATATGTCCCAGCTAATGCCTAGATTCTATACTCTCCATCGCCAAGTATCAGCTTTTATACAGCCTTTCGTATTCTCACGCAAGTATTAGAGGACAGAGAAATGTTTTCATCCAGTAAGAATAAGGATTCACACTAGCTCCCTCCATTAAAAACAATAAAATCTTACCATGATTTATAACTGGGACAAAACAGATGTGTTACCTACCCTGGGCATAAAGTACTTGTAGATGCAAGCGCCTCCAACTATGAGCCCAGCCAGAATGAAGGCGAGACCTAGAAGTGTGAGAAGACACCTGCCAGTGGAGTTATCACTCCCATGTGTGGCCACTTCAGGATCCTGTAACAAAAGGGAAACTGTATAAAAACCAACACCCACTGCAGACTTTCCATCCCGAGGTGGAGCTCATTTCATGACAGATCCATGTCATCAGATTGTCGCTTACAGGAATTCGTCAAACAGCCTGTTGGACACCTTATTTCTTTAATCTTTTGTATAAATACACATCATGTTCTTTAGATATAATGAAACTGCTTCTCCAGTGAGCTTGGTCTAAAAACCACAATAGCATGTTATAAACAATGAGTGAGTTTCAGAGGGATTCCAGCCTTGATTTATCTACATTTTTTTTGGTGCTCAAGCAACCTGTATACAACACATAAAGCAAAGCACTGCAGAGATTAACTCCACCCCCTGCTTGGGTATTGATAATTCTCAGTGTGCAGCTGTACACACGGAACTGTGCATGCTCAGTAATTCTCACAAAATGATTTATTTTTAGTCTTCTAAAGGCCCACAATGAGAATGTTTTGGGGTTATTTGATGCAATCATCAAGTGTGCTATAATTTGTGCATTCTCAATTAGCCAATTTATACACCAAGAGGTTACATCCTCTTAGAATGCCTCCTTGTCTGATAAATGCCAGTATTTATTAGGATCATATCAGCAGACAGACATGTGAATTTTATATGTTTTGACACTGCATAAGTCACACAAACAGCTGCAAAAAGCAACTGTATAGATATGGAACAACTAATTAGAAGGGAATCACACTGACCAAACGTATAGCCTGATCTCCAGGTTCCATACAGTCATAGGAGGAAAAACATTTCTGTTCCTTATTTATTGATATTTAGTTATTACCTTAAAAAACACAAAACATACTATGGCTACATTTTCAAGTTATTTTTTAAGCACCGGCCTGTTTCAACTCCTGTCCAGAACTAGATTATATATAAACAGAGTAAGGTGGACATCACAAGGATTACTCAAATGATAAGCGAGGGGTCAGGCATGCAAAATAACTCCAAAGAACTGTGGATTAACATCTTAAAACTTCAATAAATGAAGAGAAACAAATAAAAAAAAGTTTATTTGTAGGTAGAACTAGTGGATATTTTAGCAATGGAGGAAAAAAAGAAAAAGTCTGCAAAGAATGAGCAGAGGACTGCAATCTGCTATTAACACAACTTGCAGCTAGACACAATTGGCTTCAAGCCAAAAACACATAAGAGATTGCAAAACAACAAAACAGGAACCAGAAAAAAGGGGGTCCATACAAGTACAATTGTCATAGTACAATTAACAGTTAACAGTTACAACAGTTAATCCAGGGAGAGGATTGATTCATGTGTAATACATGAATAATATCCAGCTTTACACCCGCAGCATAAGAGATCCACAGGATTTAACCTTGACTACACTTTAACCCCTGCAAAGCCATAGCCGACAACAGCATTACTGCCTGAACTCGCCGGTTTTTAGGGTAACTCTTTCCCACCCGGGGGGGACCCTTTAAACTCACAGGCCCCTTCCACCCTATGCCCATTTAACCTGTTCAGTACTAGCCCCCCCTCCAATCTGCCTTGATTAACCTGTTCAGTGCCAGTCCCCCCATAGACTCCAGCAGACCCGTCAAACCGTTAACCCTTATCAGCCTCAGCCCCGCTCATTCAGCTCCCAGACCCCCGTCTCTCCCCCAATCATATCAGCTCAGCCCCCCCCCCCCCCCCCCACCCCGTTAACCCTTTCAGTGTTTCTCGCCTCAGCACAGCTCTGCCTTCAACCCCTGCAGTGCCTCGCTGGCGTCCAGTGACCCAGGTCAGTCATAAGGCCAGCAGGGCGCCGGACGTGTATGTAACACCCCGCTAACATGACAACTAGGCCGCGACCTCCATCTTGTCGCTGGCTGGCCGGCGGAGATGCCGGCTCGGTGGGCACACACTCCCTCTCACCTTGTCGCCCACCAGGGCCTCGGCATCTTTGCTGGGCGCTTTGGCCGCGAAGGTCGAGCTGAAGGCGATCTTCACCATAATGTCCGCGAGCTCCGAGGTCTAGTGCCGCTCAGCTGCTTGTGACGCACTGAAAACAACAACTGGCTCCTCCCACCCACCCCAATATCCGGGGCCTGACGCCAGCGGAGGGGGCGGGGACAGGCACGCGGGTAACGCTGCGCGCGGCCGTTCGTGTGGGAGGGGGGGGACACCTCTTAAAGGGATCCTGTTACTTAGTGGCAGAGGCTCTAAGGTCTGCTCAATAAAGAGAGATCTCCATGGAATTTCAAACTTAAGGCCAAAGTAGCTGGCTTGGAAACATTCTCCCATTCACAGTCACAGACACACAAACAGACGTACTCACTGTCACATATACACAGTCACACAAGCAGACGCACTCACAGTCAGACACACAAAGTCACACAGACACAGTCACACAACCAGTCACAGTCACATGAAGTCACACAAACAGACACACAGTCACACAGACGCACTTACAGTCACACACACAACGTCACACAGACACAGTCACATCCAGTCACACAAACAGACACACAGTCACACACACAACGTCACACAGACACAGTCACACAACCAGTCACAGTCACATGAAGTCACACAAACAGACACACAGTCACACAGACACACTTACAGTCACACACACAACGTCACACAGACACAGTCACACATCCAGTCACAGTCACAAACACATGAAGTCACACAAACAGACACGCAGTCACATAGACGCACTTACAGTCACACACACAACGTCACACAGACAAACACAAAGTCACACAAACAGACGCACTCACAGTCAGACATAAAATCAAACAACCAGAATCACAGACATACAGACACAGTCACACATCCAGAAACACTCACAGTCACAGACACACAAAGTCACACAGACGCACTCGCAGTCACACACTGCTTTAATATAGGCGTGAATTCAAGAGAGCACCCAGCAAGTGATACACCCAGCACCCGGCTCTATGAGAGCAATGTGTTATGAAAGAAGCCTGGTTATATTACCAGTGCTGTATTTACCGCGAGGCATCCTAGGCGCATGTCTATGGTGGCAAATTTTGGGGGGTTGCAGCGCCCCCCAGCACTGAAGAAAAAAAAAATGATAAAAAAAATACGCCCCTTGTATGTAACACCCCGCTAACATGACAACTAGGCCGCGACCTCCATCTTGTCGCTGGCTGGCCGGCGGAGATGCCGGCTCGGTGGGCACACACTCCCTCTCACCTTGTCGCCCACCAGGGCCTCGGCATCTTTGCTGGGCGCTTTGGCCGCGAAGGGCGAGCTGAAGGCGATCTTCACCATAATGTCCGCGAGCTCCGAGGTCTAGTGCCGCTCAGCTGCTTGTGACGCACTGAAAACAACAACTGGCTCCTCCCACCCACCCCAATATCCGGGGCCTGACGCCAGCGGAGGGGGCGGGGACAGGCACGCGGGTAACGCTGCGCGCGGCCGTTCGTGTGGGGGGGGGGGGGGGGACACCTCTTAAAGGGATCCTGTTACTTAGTGGCAGAGGCTCTAAGGTCTGCTCAATAAAGAGAGATCTCCAGGGAATTTCAAACTTAAGGCCAAAGTAGCTGGCTTGGAAACATTCTCCCATTCACAGTCACAGACACACAAACAGACGTACTCACTGTCACATATACACAGTCACACAAGCAGACGCACTCACAGTCAGACACACAAAGTCACACAGACACAGTCACACAACCAGTCACAGTCACATGAAGTCACACAAACAGACACACAGACGCACTTACAGTCACACACACAACGTCACACAGACACAGTCACATCCAGTCACACAAACAGACACACAGTCACACAGTCACACACACAACGTCACACAGACACAGTCACACAACCAGTCACAGTCACATGAAGTCACACAAACAGACACACAGTCACACAGACACACTTACAGTCACACACACAACGTCACACAGACACAGTCACACAACCAGTCACAGTCACATGAAGTCACGCAAACAGACAAGCAGTCACACAGACACACTTACAGTCACACACACAACGTCACACAGACACAGTCACACATCCAGTCACAGTCACAAACACATGAAGTCACACAAACAGACACGCAGTCACATAGACGCACTTACAGTCACACACACAACGTCACACAGACAAACACAAAGTCACACAAACAGACGCACTCACAGTCAGACATAAAATCAAACAACCAGAATCACAGACATACAGACACAGTCACACATCCAGAAACACTCACAGTCACAGACACACAAAGTCACACAGACGCACTCGCAGTCACACACTGCTTTAATATAGGCGTGAATTCAAGAGAGCACCCAGCAAGTGATACACCCAGCACCCGGCTCTATGAGAGCAATGTGTTATGAAAGAAGCCTGGTTATATTACCAGTGCTGTATTTACCGCGAGGCATCCTAGGCGCATGTCTATGGTGGCAAATTTTGGGGGGTTGCAGCGCCCCCCAGCACTGAAGAAAAAAAAATGATAAAAAAAATACGCCCCTTGTATGTAACACCCCGCTAACATGACAACTAGGCCGCGACCTCCATCTTGTCGCTGGCTGGCCGGCGGAGATGCCGGCTCGGTGGGCACACACTCCCTCTCACCTTGTCGCCCACCAGGGCCTCGGCATCTTTGCTGGGCGCTTTGGCCGCGAAGGGCGAGCTGAAGGCGATCTTCACCATAATGTCCGCGAGCTCCGAGGTCTAGTGCCGCTCAGCTGCTTGTGACGCACTGAAAACAACAACTGGCTCCTCCCACCCACCCCAAAATCCGGGGCCTGACGCCAGCGGAGGGGGCGGGGACAGGCACGCGGGTAACGCTGCGCGCGGCCGTTCGTGTGGGGGGGGGGGGGGGACACCTCTTAAAGGGATCCTGTTACTTAGTGGCAGAGGCTCTAAGGTCTGCTCAATAAAGAGAGATCTCCAGGGAATTTCAAACTTAAGGCCAAAGTAGCTGGCTTGGAAACATTCTCCCATTCACAGTCACAGACACACAAACAGACGTACTCACTGTCACATATACACAGTCACACAAGCAGACGCACTCACAGTCAGACACACAAAGTCACACAGACTCAGTCACACAACCAGTCACAGTCACATGAAGTCACACAAACAGACACACAGTCACACAGACGCACTTACAGTCACACACACAACGTCACACAGACACAGTCACATCCAGTCACACAAACAGACACACAGTCACACACACAACGTCACACAGACACAGTCACACAACCAGTCACAGTCACATGAAGTCACACAAACAGACACACAGTCACACAGACACACTTACAGTCACACACACAACGTCACACAGACACAGTCACACAACCAGTCACAGTCACATGAAGTCACGCAAACAGACAAGCAGTCACACAGACACACTTACAGTCACACACACAACGTCACACAGACACAGTCACACATCCAGTCACAGTCACAAACACATGAAGTCACACAAACAGACACGCAGTCACATAGACGCACTTACAGTCACACACACAACGTCACACAGACAAACACAAAGTCACACAAACAGACGCACTCACAGTCAGACATAAAATCAAACAACCAGAATCACAGACATACAGACACAGTCACACATCCAGAAACACTCACAGTCACAGACACACAAAGTCACACAGACGCACTCGCAGTCACACACTGCTTTAATATAGGCGTGAATTCAAGAGAGCACCCAGCAAGTGATACACCCAGCACCCGGCTCTATGAGAGCAATGTGTTATGAAAGAAGCCTGGTTATATTACCAGTGCTGTATTTACCGCGAGGCATCCTAGGCGCATGTCTATGGTGGCAAATTTTGGGGGGTTGCAGCGCCCCCCAGCACTGAAGAAAAAAAAAATGCTAAAAAAAATACGCCCCTTGTATGTAACACCCCGCTAACATGACAACTAGGCCGCGACCTCCATCTTGTCGCTGGCTGGCCGGCGGAGATGCCGGCTCGGTGGGCACACACTCCCTCTCACCTTGTCGCCCACCAGGGCCTCGGCATCTTTGCTGGGCGCTTTGGCCGCGAAGGGCGAGCTGAAGGCGATCTTCACCATAATGTCCGCGAGCTCCGAGGTCTAGTGCCGCTCAGCTGCTTGTGACGCACTGAAAACAACAACTGGCTCCTCCCACCCACCCCAATATCCGGGGCCTGACGCCAGCGGAGGGGGCGGGGACAGGCACGCGGGTAACGCTGCGCGCGGCCGTTCGTGTGGGAGGGGGGGGACACCTCTTAAAGGGATCCTGTTACTTAGTGGCAGAGGCTCTAAGGTCTGCTCAATAAAGAGAGATCTCCATGGAATTTCAAACTTAAGGCCAAAGTAGCTGGCTTGGAAACATTCTCCCATTCACAGTCACAGACACACAAACAGACGTACTCACTGTCACATATACACAGTCACACAAGCAGACGCACTCACAGTCAGACACACAAAGTCACACAGACACAGTCACACAACCAGTCACAGTCACATGAAGTCACACAAACAGACACACAGTCACACAGACGCACTTACAGTCACACACACAACGTCACACAGACACAGTCACATCCAGTCACACAAACAGACACACAGTCACACACACAACGTCACACAGACACAGTCACACAACCAGTCACAGTCACATGAAGTCACACAAACAGACACACAGTCACACAGACACACTTACAGTCACACACACAACGTCACACAGACACAGTCACACATCCAGTCACAGTCACAAACACATGAAGTCACACAAACAGACACGCAGTCACATAGACGCACTTACAGTCACACACACAACGTCACACAGACAAACACAAAGTCACACAAACAGACGCACTCACAGTCAGACATAAAATCAAACAACCAGAATCACAGACATACAGACACAGTCACACATCCAGAAACACTCACAGTCACAGACACACAAAGTCACACAGACGCACTCGCAGTCACACACTGCTTTAATATAGGCGTGAATTCAAGAGAGCACCCAGCAAGTGATACACCCAGCACCCGGCTCTATGAGAGCAATGTGTTATGAAAGAAGCCTGGTTATATTACCAGTGCTGTATTTACCGCGAGGCATCCTAGGCGCATGTCTATGGTGGCAAATTTTGGGGGGTTGCAGCGCCCCCCAGCACTGAAGAAAAAAAAAATGATAAAAAAAATACGCCCCTTGTATGTAACACCCCGCTAACATGACAACTAGGCCGCGACCTCCATCTTGTCGCTGGCTGGCCGGCGGAGATGCCGGCTCGGTGGGCACACACTCCCTCTCACCTTGTCGCCCACCAGGGCCTCGGCATCTTTGCTGGGCGCTTTGGCCGCGAAGGGCGAGCTGAAGGCGATCTTCACCATAATGTCCGCGAGCTCCGAGGTCTAGTGCCGCTCAGCTGCTTGTGACGCACTGAAAACAACAACTGGCTCCTCCCACCCACCCCAATATCCGGGGCCTGACGCCAGCGGAGGGGGCGGGGACAGGCACGCGGGTAACGCTGCGCGCGGCCGTTCGTGTGGGGGGGGGGGGGGGGACACCTCTTAAAGGGATCCTGTTACTTAGTGGCAGAGGCTCTAAGGTCTGCTCAATAAAGAGAGATCTCCAGGGAATTTCAAACTTAAGGCCAAAGTAGCTGGCTTGGAAACATTCTCCCATTCACAGTCACAGACACACAAACAGACGTACTCACTGTCACATATACACAGTCACACAAGCAGACGCACTCACAGTCAGACACACAAAGTCACACAGACACAGTCACACAACCAGTCACAGTCACATGAAGTCACACAAACAGACACACAGACGCACTTACAGTCACACACACAACGTCACACAGACACAGTCACATCCAGTCACACAAACAGACACACAGTCACACAGTCACACACACAACGTCACACAGACACAGTCACACAACCAGTCACAGTCACATGAAGTCACACAAACAGACACACAGTCACACAGACACACTTACAGTCACACACACAACGTCACACAGACACAGTCACACAACCAGTCACAGTCACATGAAGTCACGCAAACAGACAAGCAGTCACACAGACACACTTACAGTCACACACACAACGTCACACAGACACAGTCACACATCCAGTCACAGTCACAAACACATGAAGTCACACAAACAGACACGCAGTCACATAGACGCACTTACAGTCACACACACAACGTCACACAGACAAACACAAAGTCACACAAACAGACGCACTCACAGTCAGACATAAAATCAAACAACCAGAATCACAGACATACAGACACAGTCACACATCCAGAAACACTCACAGTCACAGACACACAAAGTCACACAGACGCACTCGCAGTCACACACTGCTTTAATATAGGCGTGAATTCAAGAGAGCACCCAGCAAGTGATACACCCAGCACCCGGCTCTATGAGAGCAATGTGTTATGAAAGAAGCCTGGTTATATTACCAGTGCTGTATTTACCGCGAGGCATCCTAGGCGCATGTCTATGGTGGCAAATTTTGGGGGGTTGCAGCGCCCCCCAGCACTGAAGAAAAAAAAATGATAAAAAAAATACGCCCCTTGTATGTAACACCCCGCTAACATGACAACTAGGCCGCGACCTCCATCTTGTCGCTGGCTGGCCGGCGGAGATGCCGGCTCGGTGGGCACACACTCCCTCTCACCTTGTCGCCCACCAGGGCCTCGGCATCTTTGCTGGGCGCTTTGGCCGCGAAGGGCGAGCTGAAGGCGATCTTCACCATAATGTCCGCGAGCTCCGAGGTCTAGTGCCGCTCAGCTGCTTGTGACGCACTGAAAACAACAACTGGCTCCTCCCACCCACCCCAATATCCGGGGCCTGACGCCAGCGGAGGGGGCGGGGACAGGCACGCGGGTAACGCTGCGCGCGGCCGTTCGTGTGGGGGGGGGGGGGGGGACACCTCTTAAAGGGATCCTGTTACTTAGTGGCAGAGGCTCTAAGGTCTGCTCAATAAAGAGAGATCTCCAGGGAATTTCAAACTTAAGGCCAAAGTAGCTGGCTTGGAAACATTCTCCCATTCACAGTCACAGACACACAAACAGACGTACTCACTGTCACATATACACAGTCACACAAGCAGACGCACTCACAGTCAGACACACAAAGTCACACAGACTCAGTCACACAACCAGTCACAGTCACATGAAGTCACACAAACAGACACACAGTCACACAGACGCACTTACAGTCACACACACAACGTCACACAGACACAGTCACATCCAGTCACACAAACAGACACACAGTCACACACACAACGTCACACAGACACAGTCACACAACCAGTCACAGTCACATGAAGTCACACAAACAGACACACAGTCACACAGACACACTTACAGTCACACACACAACGTCACACAGACACAGTCACACAACCAGTCACAGTCACATGAAGTCACGCAAACAGACAAGCAGTCACACAGACACACTTACAGTCACACACACAACGTCACACAGACACAGTCACACATCCAGTCACAGTCACAAACACATGAAGTCACACAAACAGACACGCAGTCACATAGACGCACTTACAGTCACACACACAACGTCACACAGACAAACACAAAGTCACACAAACAGACGCACTCACAGTCAGACATAAAATCAAACAACCAGAATCACAGACATACAGACACAGTCACACATCCAGAAACACTCACAGTCACAGACACACAAAGTCACACAGACGCACTCGCAGTCACACACTGCTTTAATATAGGCGTGAATTCAAGAGAGCACCCAGCAAGTGATACACCCAGCACCCGGCTCTATGAGAGCAATGTGTTATGAAAGAAGCCTGGTTATATTACCAGTGCTGTATTTACCGCGAGGCATCCTAGGCGCATGTCTATGGTGGCAAATTTTGGGGGGTTGCAGCGCCCCCCAGCACTGAAGAAAAAAAAAATGCTAAAAAAAATACGCCCCTTGTATGTAACACCCCGCTAACATGACAACTAGGCCGCGACCTCCATCTTGTCGCTGGCTGGCCGGCGGAGATGCCGGCTCGGTGGGCACACACTCCCTCTCACCTTGTCGCCCACCAGGGCCTCGGCATCTTTGCTGGGCGCTTTGGCCGCGAAGGGCGAGCTGAAGGCGATCTTCACCATAATGTCCGCGAGCTCCGAGGTCTAGTGCCGCTCAGCTGCTTGTGACGCACTGAAAACAACAACTGGCTCCTCCCACCCACCCCAATATCCGGGGCCTGACGCCAGCGGAGGGGGCGGGGACAGGCACGCGGGTAACGCTGCGCGCGGCCGTTCGTGTGGGGGGGGGGGGGGGACACCTCTTAAAGGGATCCTGTTACTTAGTGGCAGAGGCTCTAAGGTCTGCTCAATAAAGAGAGATCTCCAGGGAATTTCAAACTTAAGGCCAAAGTAGCTGGCTTGGAAACATTCTCCCATTCACAGTCACAGACACACAAACAGACGTACTCACTGTCACATATACACAGTCACACAAGCAGACGCACTCACAGTCAGACACACAAAGTCACACAGACACAGTCACACAACCAGTCACAGTCACATGAAGTCACACAAACAGACACACAGACGCACTTACAGTCACACACACAACGTCACACAGACACAGTCACATCCAGTCACACAAACAGACACACAGTCACACAGTCACACACACAACGTCACACAGACACAGTCACACAACCAGTCACAGTCACATGAAGTCACACAAACAGACACACAGTCACACAGACACACTTACAGTCACACACACAACGTCACACAGACACAGTCACACAACCAGTCACAGTCACATGAAGTCACGCAAACAGACAAGCAGTCACACAGACACACTTACAGTCACACACACAACGTCACACAGACACAGTCACACATCCAGTCACAGTCACAAACACATGAAGTCACACAAACAGACACGCAGTCACATAGACGCACTTACAGTCACACACACAACGTCACACAGACAAACACAAAGTCACACAAACAGACGCACTCACAGTCAGACATAAAATCAAACAACCAGAATCACAGACATACAGACACAGTCACACATCCAGAAACACTCACAGTCACAGACACACAAAGTCACACAGACGCACTCGCAGTCACACACTGCTTTAATATAGGCGTGAATTCAAGAGAGCACCCAGCAAGTGATACACCCAGCACCCGGCTCTATGAGAGCAATGTGTTATGAAAGAAGCCTGGTTATATTACCAGTGCTGTATTTACCGCGAGGCATCCTAGGCGCATGTCTATGGTGGCAAATTTTGGGGGGTTGCAGCGCCCCCCAGCACTGAAGAAAAAAAAAATGATAAAAAAAATACGCCCCTTGTATGTAACACCCCGCTAACATGACAACTAGGCCGCGACCTCCATCTTGTCGCTGGCTGGCCGGCGGAGATGCCGGCTCGGTGGGCACACACTCCCTCTCACCTTGTCGCCCACCAGGGCCTCGGCATCTTTGCTGGGCGCTTTGGCCGCGAAGGGCGAGCTGAAGGCGATCTTCACCATAATGTCCGCGAGCTCCGAGGTCTAGTGCCGCTCAGCTGCTTGTGACGCACTGAAAACAACAACTGGCTCCTCCCACCCACCCCAATATCCGGGGCCTGGCGCCAGCGGAGGGGGCGGGGACAGGCACGCGGGTAACGCTGCGCGCGGCCGTTCGTGTGGGGGGGGGGGGGGGGGACACCTCTTAAAGGGATCCTGTTACTTAGTGGCAGAGGCTCTAAGGTCTGCTCAATAAAGAGAGATCTCCAGGGAATTTCAAACTTAAGGCCAAAGTAGCTGGCTTGGAAACATTCTCCCATTCACAGTCACAGACACACAAACAGACGTACTCACTGTCACATATACACAGTCACACAAGCAGACGCACTCACAGTCAGACACACAAAGTCACACAGACTCAGTCACACAACCAGTCACAGTCACATGAAGTCACACAAACAGACACACAGTCACACAGACGCACTTACAGTCACACACACAACGTCACACAGACACAGTCACATCCAGTCACACAAACAGACACACAGTCACACAGTCACACACACAACGTCACACAGACACAGTCACACAACCAGTCACAGTCACATGAAGTCACACAAACAGACACACAGTCACACAGACACACTTACAGTCACACACACAACGTCACACAGACACAGTCACACAACCAGTCACAGTCACATGAAGTCACGCAAACAGACAAGCAGTCACACAGACACACTTACAGTCACACACACAACGTCACACAGACACAGTCACACATCCAGTCACAGTCACAAACACATGAAGTCACACAAACAGACACGCAGTCACATAGACGCACTTACAGTCACACACACAACGTCACACAGACAAACACAAAGTCACACAAACAGACGCACTCACAGTCAGACATAAAATCAAACAACCAGAATCACAGACATACAGACACAGTCACACATCCAGAAACACTCACAGTCACAGACACACAAAGTCACACAGACGCACTCGCAGTCACACACTGCTTTAATATAGGCGTGAATTCAAGAGAGCACCCAGCAAGTGATACACCCAGCACCCGGCTCTATGAGAGCAATGTGTTATGAAAGAAGCCTGGTTATATTACCAGTGCTGTATTTACCGCGAGGCATCCTAGGCGCATGTCTATGGTGGCAAATTTTGGGGGGTTGCAGCGCCCCCCAGCACTGAAGAAAAAAAAAATGCTAAAAAAAATACGCCCCTTTAAAAAAAAATTAAAAATGGCTGGCAAAAACGGAGGTGAGAGGAGATCGGAAGATTCCCCCCCCCCACCTTCTCTGCCTGCCAGCGGCTGCACGTGGAGAGAAACCTCCGTGCTACCTGTTCGGCTCCCCGTGCAGTGCCACGGAAGTGCCGACAGGTCACGTGACCGGCGCTCTGATGTCAGACGCGCGCCGGTCACGTGCCCTCTCTGCACAACCTCCGGGGAGCCGAACAGGCAGCATGGAGGAGACCATGCTGCCTGCCACTAGCCACCAGGGAAAACAGGTAAGTAAGGGGAGATGGGGGGAAATTGTCTGGGGCATATTAATGGCAAATAACACTGGCATATTATTGGGCAAATTGGCTGGGGCATATTAAATGACAAATAACACTGGCATATTATTGGGCAAATTGGCTGGGGCATATTAAATGGCAAATAACTGGCATATTAGTGAGCAAATTGGCTGGGGCTTATTAATGGCAAATAACACTGGCATATTAGTGAGCAAATTGGCTGGGGCATATTAAATGGCAAATACTGGCATATTATTGGGCAAATTGGCTGGGGCATTTTAATGGCAAATTAATACTGGCATAATATTGGGCAAATTGGCAGGGGCAGATTAAATGGCAAATACTGGCATATTATTGGGCAAATTGACTGGGGCATATTAATGGCAAATTAATACTGGCATAATATTGGGCAAATTGGCAGGGGCAGATTAAATGGCAAATACTGGCATATTATTGGGCAAATTGGCTGGAGAATATTATTATTATATTGGATTGGTAATGTGTATGTAATGGGGTGATGGAGGCATGTAAATGGGGTGATGGGGCATGTCCTTGGTGTGCAACGTGGGTTATAGGTCATATCGTGGGTAGGGGGGGTGCCCACATTTTGTCTGCCTAGGGCAGCACAAAACCAAGATACACCACTGTATATTACCTGTATGTTGTGTATTCCCCATATTCCAGTGTGTATAAAGCACACTGTCTGTTCACTGGTAGCATACTGGTTTCCTCCTCACATTTACACATTACTGCCAAAATGTGACACCAGACACTGTGCTGTAAATGTGAAAAGGAATTTGTACCATTTGCTCCATTAAAATGATGGTTCACTTTTATTTTCTATGCAGTAATCTACTAAGTCTTTGTGTTTCTCATTTATTGCCATTCGTTTATTAGCAGCAGCTGGTACAGACGCTCGTTTAATTAAGACTTAAAGGAGTGTAATTGCCACAAAGGCTTCCTCTTCACATGACCATGCTAAGTATATCTCCTTGTTGTCAGACTGTGATAATACGATGCAACATCCTTACCTGCAGGGCCAGTGCAAGGATCTTGGTCTACACTGACCTCACTATATATATATACGCTACTTTATTACAAACATTATTATAGGCTCCCCTGGTAGCCATACTATATAAATAAATTATAATCACCTTTACCAGTGCCAGGTCACTTGGACAAAAATATATAGAAAGAAGACCAGACACCTCCCTAGCACCCAGAATTTACCCCAGCACACAGATTGCACTCACATAACTTGCTCCAGCACCCAGATTTGTACCTAGGACTTTTCCCAACAGCGAGATTTGCACTCGGGTCTTACTCCAGTGGTCACATTTGAAACCCAGGACTTACCCTAGCTGTGAGATTTGCACTCAGGAACGATGTCACCTTTTCCATTGAGTGCCGTGATGTCATGTGACACCTGGCGCTCAGGTTGTCAGCAGTGTGACGCGAGGGGGCGGAGCAACCAGTCTGTGCCAATGATGCGGCAAAGACTGTTTTCCTTCACGCTAGCACTCCTTGTGGTAGCGCTGGCCCTGCCTAGCTAGATGTATTACCTCACCACACACGTAAATAACATATACATAAATAATATAACCAACGATGTCTTGAACCTATGTAATTCAAAGATTACATTGTGTAGACGTTTTTAATGAAAAAGTACAAATTAAGCACCTTATTGAGTCCTCTGTTGGGCCACCATCGGGGGGGGGGGGGGGGGGGGGTAATAATTATAATAAAAGCAGTAAATAACAAAACACATAACAGTTAAAAGGGGGGAAGAGTATTTTTTCCATACATGTGATAAGCAGTGTGCAGGTGTGTACATATCTATAGCAGTAACCGCAGACCAAGGCTATATTGGGTGAGCACACGCTTATCTTGATCCCAGAAATGTATTTCGGGCCCTGAAGTGTGAGAGAGACGTATAGATCGGTATAAGATCCGCAGAGTTCAATCTCTTTGGGGTACACGGCTTTTAAACATCAGTAAAAACCAATAGCGGTTCATTTTACCCAATGCGTGATTTCTGCAGCTGATAGGGGGGGGAAACGTTTAAAAATATTTTTAAAAAAAAAAGCAAAATACACCAATATAAACAGCAAAAGTTTGTGGTTTTAGGCAATGTGAGCATTCAGCATGCACGGTCATGAAAAAAAAACCCTCCGGAAATGAGCTTAACAGGAAAGCAAGAGAAAGAACATTTAAAAATAAAGTGGATCAAACAATACAGCTGTGTGACAGGGGAAGATGCAGAAATGGCTAGTGCTGTGTATAGGAAAGTACACTGGCTCTTTAAAGTCTGCGCTGCTGGCTGAGAGGGGATGAGAGATACGGATAATAATCCATACTATTTATTAAGCAGTTGTACTCTGTCTAATGTTTGATATAAATTCTTATTGAGCCTTTCTTTGCATTGAGCTTCCCATTCATGATATGCACCGACACATTCCATGCATCTCCTGCAGGGATGGTCAATGTCAGGGACTGATAATCTATCTATGGGGTACCACATGCACCGCACCCTATGCTGTGTGTGGATGTAAGGAGAATAATACACAATGATGATAGTGACAAGAAGTTGGGTTCATGCAACGTTATAGAGGATGTACAGAAACATAGAATGTGTCGGCAGATAAGAACCATTCGGTCCATCTAGTCTGCCCAATTTTTTTGAGTACTTTTATTAGTCCCCCATTCCCGATCTTATAGCTAGGATAGACTTGTGTCTATCCCACGCATGCTTAAAATCCTTGACTGTGTTTACCTCTACCACTTTTGCTGGCAGGCTATTCCATACATCCACTACCCTCTCAGTAAAGTAATACTTCCTGATATTACTTTTAAATCGTTGTCCCTCTAATTTAAGGAGCTCATTAACTATGCCACACACAGGAGCCAAGATTATGTCCTCTAGTTGTGGTAGTTTTTCTTCTTTTAAATATACTCTCTTCCTTTACTGTGTTGATTCCCTTTATGTATTTAAATGTTTCTATCATATCCATATTACAGCTCTCTACGTCCAGTAACTCTTAGCACAGCTGTATCTATGAGATGGTGACGGGCCTAGGTGAGGAATATCTTATCTTTTACTAACACAGAACATGGTCTCTGGTGGTTCAGTGTATGGTTTAGTAGCCTACTTCATAGACTTGGAGGATCTAGAACTCTGGATCTTGGTATCTCAGCAGACTATAGAGCTCAGGAGACCGGGTGTTCCTCCTTGTATGTAGGACTTTTATTCAATCCCTAGGAGACACAGAATGTAAAAGGAAAAAATACCCCAAGTGTTTGCAATCAGCACTGAGTTGGTTATCTTTCCATGGACAGTTATATATTTCATACTTCTGCAAGATATCCTGTTCACCAATGAGTGATGTAGCATTGGTGATATGGCAGGAGTGTGCCCTCCTCAACTAAGATCATTGATGTCCATCACCCGATGGAGATTAGGTTTTTCAATTGGAACTACATTCAGAAAAAAAACAAACTGTCTGACCTGGCAATCCTAGCTGTGTACCTGGAGATACGTGCTCTGTACAGGCTCCTACGGAATACACGTATGCACACATTGCAAGTATAGTTACTGGCCCCCAAACTGTCCCACTTTGTGTGGGACATGCTCGACTTGGGGGGGACTGTACCGCCAAAAAGCGTGACAGAGGTAGAGTTCAGCGGAACAGCGGTAAGACTAACACTCTCAACCTCCCAAACTCAGGAGGAGTGACAACTCTACCGCGCATGGGAAGTAGGGCTGTCACTCAGCCTCCCAGGCTCCGCCCTTCAGCGTCCCGCTATAAGGAGGAATGTATTTGACATACCTTACTTTTTGCTTTTCAGAAACACGTTAATGCTGCTTTTTTTTCTGAGTAGGTAGAAGCCTCAAACCTGATATTTGTGTGAAACATCCTCACAATATAGAAATTGCTGTAATTATTTGACTGTAATATGCATGGAGGCAGAATCTTCCAGTCAATGTATTTTTTGTTTATTTATTTGCATGCCATCCTGGCTCAATGCAATGGCTGGTTTAAAATTATTTTCAGGGCTGTACTTTATTATATATATATTTTTTTAAATTTCAATTTTTTTTTTAAAACATGCACTTTAACGACCCCCATCAAGGACACATCTATCAATGCAAAAAAGAAAGAAATCTCAATGAATTCTCTAGTGGCTGTGCGTTTGGGGGTCATTGAGAGTTAATAATTATAACACATTATTATAATATGGGTAATAGAGCATACTAAGTGCCTCATTATGTAACCCTTTACACGCCCTGTCAGTACAATTGCTGGGAACAAAGAGTTGCTGTGTATTGGAATTTATTCACAGGGGTGCAGGGCGCCCTCTAGTGTTAGGGAATGAGAACATCTACTGAAGCAACCGAGTACAAAAATGGCTTTGTTCACTGTAGTTGGCATACCTATACCAGTTCTTTCTTGGTAATCTCCTTACTTTACCTCCTCCTTGTGTGATGTCAGTGTGAGGCCAGCATGAATAACTTCCACCTCTTGGTGGCAGAAGGTAGAGGTGGTGCTAGCAACTACAATAGATGCATTTGAAAATGGTCTGGATGTTTTTTTTTTTTATAGAAAAGCAGAACATACAGGGCTATTAATAAAAGAATAAGCATTGATAATAGAGCTTCTTGATCCAAGGAGAAATCTGATTGCCCTTTTAAGTCAAGAAGGAATTTAACCCCTAGGACAGGGGTGTCCAGGTTTGTTCTGCAGTGGGTCACCTCACTGTAAATGTATTTTTGTGTGGGCCGCGTTCATGTTACCTTGAAAGGAAATGTGTGTGTGTGTATAAGACACTAAATGCACACACATTCACACGTGCATACACAGACACACATACACAAATAGTCACACTTCCATACACACACACAGTCCAGGGAAGAGATTGTTCCATCTGTGGTCTGCTCCCACTTACACAGAGTCACACTTCCATACACACACACACACACACACACACACATACAGAGTCACACTTACACACACACATAGTGTCACACTTACACACAGTCACACTTGCACACACACACATAGTGTCACACTTAACACACAGTCACACTTGCACACACACAGTGTTATACTTACACACACACACATTGTCACACTTACACACAGTCACACTTACATTGCTTCTTTTTTTTTTTAAGAAAAAAAAAAAAAGAAAACTTTATTTTGTTTGTTCCCCCTCCCTGCTCATTTACCTTGCATCTGCGGGGAGGGGAATTGTTCCATCTGTGGTCTGCTCCCACTTACACACAGAGTCACACTTACACACATACATAAATAGTCACACTTCCAAACACACACACACAGTCACACTTGCAGACACATTGTCACACTTACACACACACATACAGATATTGCTTTTTCTTTTTACCTAAAAAAAAAAAAAGAAAACTTGATTTTGTTTGTTCCCTCTCCCTGCTCGTTTACCTTGTAAAGCAGAGAGGGGGAACCCGGAACTCACTGACAACCGGTACTCCAACAGGGTCAGAGTGCGAGGAGGGTGGAGCTTTCTCCCATGCGCGAGGGGAGAAGGCCGTGCCTCCTCACCATCTTCGAACGAGGAAAAATCTGCACAGGGAAATCCACCGGGCTTCAACCGAGGCTAAAAAGGAATAGTCCAGCTCTGAAAGGGTGTGGACTGTGTGTGTGCTTCGAAAACAGATGCCTCCCAACATGCCGACCCAGCATAGCATAAATAGAGAAAAAAGGAAAAATGGAGCTGGCACTCTGGATAAGCATAGTAAAAAACTAATTTAATGGCAAAAAAATAAACATAAATACATCAATGAAGTGTAGTGGGGGATCGCACTCGACGCATTTCGCGTGACTAGCACGCTTAATCAAAAGTGACAAATAAATGGAAGTGCAAACTATTTAAACATATAACAACCAACCAATGAAAAGGTTAGACTTAATGGGAAAACGTGAATGCAAAAAACAGCTGTGATAACCTACATAGTGAATCAGGAGTACACAGAATATAAATGGATACAATATTGGATGAAATCCAAATGATAGACAATCAAGAAAAAAAAAGAAGAAAATGAGTGACAAATATAATCGTATGAAGAAGTGATAATAAACAAAGTGACAGATATATAAAAACAAATGTACCCTTGTATATAATTGATCAAAACAAACTCTTCTATACATGATAGTGCATATTAAAAACATGATATTAATTCTAGTGATAGTATATTGCATCAATCCCGAAAGAATCCGTGCACACAAATCTGCAGATCCTCACGATCTTCCCCTGCTGGAGCACCGGAGGTCAGTGACATCCCGGTACACACTTTGTTTGAGCAGCTCAGAGGTGCGGCTATGTTGGACGCCCGTACCCTTGAAATAGCTTCCTTTGGGATTTTTGGCTTCTTTTGGATCAAAAAGCTGGAATGATAGGTAGAAGGGTTGAACTTGATGGACTTGTGTCTTTTTTCAACCTAAATGACTATGTTACTGTGAATGTAGACGATACATATATATTGAAAATTATCTATACATTGTGTTAGCAAAATTGCAAGTAAATGAAAAAATTAGGAGCATTTATGACATCACCTGTGGCCTGATATGCAAATAAACTTCTTTTCAGTGGGAAATGTGTAATTTGCATAGCGTGCCCCAGGTGATGTCATAGGCAGCAGACTCCACAGGCACATTTAAAACACTTTTTTTTTCCCTCAGAGGCATTTGCTTCCAATTCTACCAACACAATGAGTAGATCATTTTTCATCATTCATTATTCTCTATTCTATTTACAGTCAAACAATGTGTAGGTGGTACTGTCACTTTAAGGCCAAAAGTTGGAAAAATTATCTCATTCGGCTACTTTGGCCTTAAGTTTGAAATTCCCTGGATTTTTTTTCTCTTTCATGAATAAACCCCCCCCCCCCTTCAAGAAATCCATCCCTTCCAGTGACACATTGCTCTTTTTGGATGCTAACCCCACACAGCTTGCAGACGTTACTCTTTGGTTCTCTCTTCCTAACAGGAAATAGGCCGTAAAGGGGGTTATATGACATGAGATTTGTACACCTGCTTCAGATTAGCAAACAAAATGGACGCGAAACGATTTGATTTGTAATGATGGAATCATTGGCTCCCTAATTGTATCCTCTAGGAGCAGAGGTGGGTTGAAACGTCTTCCCACATGTTTGTCATTTAATCAAAGCTGCAAGCTACACCAGTCTCGAGGTTCGCGTACATGAGTCCCGCTCGCTATGTGGGTGGCTGCCGTAACTCTGCCTTTGGCTACAAATCGCACAGATTCCTGACACAGGCCGAGATACTCTGCTCTGTTACATGCAGAGCATCAGGACCAGACACAGGCTTGAAATGAGTGTTACTTCACCTATGGCATAGTTGCCAACATTGGCCATGTTTCCAGGGACACATATTTGTTCCACATGCTGCAGAAAGAGCATGCAAAGTGCAGCCTGGCAGTATGTAGGATGGATATCCGCACAGACACAATCCAATGAATTAATCATGGTAGGTTCTATGAGATCTCCACCCTGATTAATTAATTGTATTGTGTCTGTGTGTATATCCATCCTACATACTGCCGGCTGACCATTGCATGCTCTTTCTGAAGCATGTGGAGCAAATATGTGTCCCTGGAAACATGGCCAATGTTGGCAACTATGCTATGGTTATGCAGTTCACAGTTGCCAACATCTCTAGGCAGGTTCCCAGATTAAAAGTGGGCAAGGTCACTGGCACGGATGCTCTATATGTGCTAGGTGTGCGCCACACTGCGGAGCAGCCGCGCGGTGTATTTCTGGGGTTTGTGCGCTCTGAACAGAGAACATTCGACAACCTCTAAAAGAATAGGAAAATTCGTCACTCGGATGTAACTCGTGTATTTCCGGGGGTTTGTGTGCTGGCTTCTTTGCTGGCTGTTCTCAGCACACAAACCCCTGGAAATACACGAGATACATCGTGCCTCCGAGGGACAGGCGTGCTCCGGGCTGGACATTGCTGGACCCCCAGTGTCTGGAGCTCAATTCCCCCATTTAGACTGTGTATGTCTGTTAGATAAACACAAGGGTCAACTTGGACCTTCATCCTTCCGAGGTGGATAAAATGAGGACCATTAAGTTGAGTAAAAGTAACAACACCCAACCAGCCTCCAAAACTTACAGAGAATTCTGGGAGAAGTATTCCTTCAGCACCTGGAGGCCCCCCCAGATTAACAACACCCCCCCCCCCCCCCCCCCCCGAGAATTACAGCTAATCAAGACAGGAATTACAAACTTAGCTGCACTGGAGAATTTTTCCAACTCGGCTACTTTGGCCTACAGTTTAAAATTCCCATCTCAATTCCCTTTTATTGAGTAGATCCTTAAATGTTTCTTGCCTCTACGTCATCACGCACCCCCCCATTAAATGTGTTTTAATGTTTGCTGGATGGTAAATAAGTGCTACTAAATTCTCTACATATTTTTGGGCCAAACCCAACTAGCTCCATCTGCCCCCAGATACACTACTACCACCTTCACCTTTGACCTTTTGACTCATCTTATGTTCTCCACTCCTTCTAGACTGTAGCAGGGCCCTCTATCCCGTGTATCAGTCTGTTCTTGTTCACCTAACTTAGCATGTCGTCCCCTTTACACCTAGCATCTATTAAGATGTAGCAGATACACGTCATAGCCCACCCGCGTTCGTCAGGTGTTTATGACCCCTGCCATTTTTTGTACTAAAATAGATCCGTCTGCAAACAACAGTGACCTCTGTGGAAGAATGCTGTACTGGGACCAAATTTATTTATTATAAAAATTATTATTAATAGATTTTCATTCTGAAGGGACTGTAATTTCAAGCTCCAACCCCCCCCCCCCCCCCCTTTGTGGTGCTATCTCAGCACACATTTTGTATTTGATAGCTTTATAAGTGGCCACATCTGTATCGGTTAAAGGTTTCCCACAATCCTCGGCATGTGGCATGCTCGTATGGTTGCGTTTTGGAAAGTAGATGTTTTGTACACTACTTGCTCAATTTCTCTGTATTTTATGAATGACTGATTGTAAATCACCTCCATATGATTACTCCGCTGAGCAAGCTACACAGAAAGGATGTGTGATCATATTTTGTGTGTGTGCGTGTTTTCTGTTTTAAGCAGTAACCTAATTTGACCCCCCCACCCCTCTCTGTCATTTCCCATTAAGCCCGGCTTTCTTTGCAGTCGGGGGCTGCTAATTAAAAATGGCTGGAAAGGTAAACACTTTGGGAAAGTCTTGAAATGTTGTGTATTTTCTTACACGACGGGTTACTCTGTCACTGAGACCTGTAAGTGGCTCTGAAGGCTTGTATACAGTTTTCTCTTGAAGTTTGTAATCCTTCCGAGATGTACACAGATAGGAAGAATTAACAAGCCGGGCCTATGGAAGCCAAAACAACCCAGATTAGAATGCAATCAGGAAACAGCAGCGGCATGAACCCAATTAGGCAAATGGAATGGAAGTTGTCAGCGACAACAAGAGCTTTTTCTCTCTCTTTTTTTTTTTTAATGTGCTTTTTTATTTTCCTTTCAAAGCGATCCTCTCAGGGCACTGAGCGGTAACTGGGACCAGTAGTGTATCTTCCACAAGGCAAACAAGGCACCCGCCTAGGGCGGCACTTTGCCACAGGGCGGCACTTTGCCAGAGTGTGCTAAACCACACTTCAGGTGCTTGAAACATTTCCGCTCCCTCCCCCACTGTTCAGCAAGCTTTAGCTCCTTCCAGTTAATCGGGGTGATGGGGGCATGTAATGGACGTGTGGGTATGAAATGAGCGTGATGGTGGCATGTAATGGGGCATGTTGTGGATGTGCAACGTGGGTGGGGGGGGGGGTGCCCGAATTTTGTCTGCCTAGGGCAGCACAAAACCAAGATACACCACTGACTGGGACTCGAAATGCTAGATAAGTGGGGCACAGATAGGTCAGTGCAAGGGCAATCTAGTATCACCCACTGCAGTATTTACCGAAAACCATCCTAGGCAGATGCCTAGGGCGGCAAATTTCAGGGGGCGGAAGCCCCCCAACATTGAAACACCCCCCCCCCCCCCAAGAAAAAAACGTACGGGCAGCTTGATCATGACGGGGGGGCGGAGTGATGATAGGTCACGTGACCCAGCGCTGTGATGTAATGGGGGGTGATGGACCATTTAATGGGAGTGATAAAGGTATGTAATGGGGGTGATGGAGGCATGCAATGGGCGTGATGGGGGTGATGGAGGCATATAATGGGGCTGATGTGGGCATGTAATTGGCGTGATGGAGGCATGTAATGGGGGTGATGTGATGTGGGTTATGGGGCATGTCGTGCATGTGCAGCGTGGGTGGGGGGTGCTCGAATTTTGTCTGCCTAGGGCAGCACAAAACCAAGATACACCACTGGATGGAGGCATATAATGTGGCTGATGGGGGCATGCAATGGGGGTGATGGAGGCATGTGATGGGGTCATGCAATGGGGTGATGTGGGTTATGGGGCATGTTGTGCGTGTGCAGCGTGGGTGGGGGGTGCTCGAATTTTGTCTGCCTAGGGCAGCACAAAACCAAGATACACCACTGGTATGACCGACAATAGAGGAAAGAGTGCATTGAATTATGGGATAGTACAGTAAAAAGGGGAGGTATAAAAGAGATCTGTGTTACCAGAGCACAGACCTCATGCTCCCTTCATTACAGCACTGCACTGACAGGGCTCAAATCTGAGCATTTGTTATGGAGCAAAAGCACTGGCATATTAAATGGCAAAATAATACTGGCATATTATTGGCAAATTAGCTGTAGCATACTAATGGGCAAAATAATACTGGCATATTATTGGGAAAATTGGCTGTGGCTTCCTAATGGCAAAATAATAGTGGCATATAAAATGGCAAAATAATAGTGGCATATTGGCGGTGGCATATTAATTGCCAAGCTGGCTATGGCATATTTATGGGCAAACTAACACCGGCATATTAATGGGAAAACGGTGGCATATTTTAATAGTCAAACTGACTGTTGCATATGTTAATGACAAAGTGACTGTGACATGTTCATTGGTACTTGACAGTGGCTTATTTTAATTGGAAAAGTGATGCTGTGGCATGGTCTGTGGGGCAAAATAATATGAACTATGGGGAAAGTGACACTGGCTTGTTCTGCAGGGGCAGTTCTGTGGGGCAAAGTGACACTGGGGCAGGCCAAATCATGTAGGTGCAATATGAGGTGCAATATGAGTG
Source organism: Pelodytes ibericus (assembly GCA_036172795.1). Lineage (NCBI taxonomy): Eukaryota > Metazoa > Chordata > Amphibia > Anura > Pelodytidae > Pelodytes > Pelodytes ibericus. The sequence goes on from CM069861.1 coordinate 14,869,465, forward strand.
CAAGCCAAGTGCTGAGGTGTCTGTATAGATATTTATTGTTTTAGAATTGTACAATTGTCACCTCGTGGGGCTCCTGTGTGTGGCATAATTAATGGGGGTCCCATGTGTGGCATAATTAAGGGGCTCTTTCATGTGGTATAATTATGGGGTGCTTGTGTTTGGCATAAATATGGGGCTCTCGTGTGTGGCATAATTAAGGGTTATTAAGTATTATTTTATGTTCATTTACTTTCTTTTTATTTTTCATGTCATTTCTTTTAGTTTTAATGATTTTATATTATTACACTGAGAGCCATTCCAGGAGGACTTGGGCTATTTCAGCTATTGCCTAATCATAGAAGCTGCGTTTTAATAATTCTCTATAATAACACATGTATATCTGAGACACCAGACTAATTTCCATTAATGAAAGAATTCATTTTTCTATATCGTCCCAATGTATATAATGTAGATGTCTTCGCAAGAGAATAATATACCCTGCTAGGTGTATACTGCATCCTGCCAAATGGTTTGAACCAGTATGTGGGGCCAGGTCTTAGATTAGCTAACCACAAACCTAATTACCAGCAGGGTGAGCTGTCCCGCCTGGTCTCTTGTTATAAGGCAGAGAATGTTTATTTGGATACAGTGAATAACCCACCCATTTAATCAGTAATCTCCTCCACTAACTACAGATAATGTGAAATGACATGCTGAGTCAGACAGGCAGCTCAGGCTTGCAAATCAAACAGGACAGGGCAACGTGTGTACAGGACAAGGGTTGGGAAGCATGAAATGCTTATACCGGGTTGGGGCTTGCAAATCAAACAGGACAGGGCTGCGTGTGTACAGGACAAGGGTTGGGAAGCATGAAATGCTTATGCCGGGTTGGGGCTTGCAAATCAAACAGGACAGGGCTGCATGTGTACAGTACAAGGTTTGGGAAGCATGAAATGCTTATGCCGGGTTGGGGCTTGCAAATCAAACAGGACAGGGCAACGTGTGTACAGGACAAGGGTTGGGAAGCATGAAATGCTTATGCCGGGTTGGGGCTTGCAAATCAAACAGGACAGGGCAGCGTGTGTACAGGACAAGGGCTGGAAAGCATGACATGCCTATGCCGGGCTGGGGATTTCCTGTCCTCTAAGCAGTCACCGCCTGCTCAAGGACCCTAGGTGCAGGGTGCGCTGGCCAAGCGACTCTATGCAGTTTTTACACTCGGTGAATAGCTCCCTGTGTGATTTAGGATGATGGCAAATGAACAACATATTCAAGGGATTTTTTTCAGTAACAGCAAAACAGTGAGAAATTTGGTCCTGGCGGAGTAAGATTAACTTAGAGTGCAGGCAAGGCCTGGCTCCCAATATTCCGGAAGGGGGGCCATGCGTCTCTAAAAGGGGAATCAATCGAGGAGACTTCAGCAGCACTTGACCCACACAGAGTGATACAGAGGCATATCAAAAACAAGTGGAATCAGTTGACGTGTTTCGCTCATTAATCTCCTGTAACACAAATCTTCCTGTTACGTTAGCCCTGTGTCTGTCAATTATACTGATGGCAAAGTATGCTACCTTCAAGTTACATGCCACCACTTCATCCTCTGTGTTTAGCAACTATACTCAGCTACCCGCCACATTCACTGGGTGTGAAGAGTGGCATTGTGAGACGGGTTATACCACCCAGCTGGTATTTTAATACTGAGCCGATAAAAAATTGGTTTGCGGTCACTGTTAACTCTGTGGAGGTAATGGCATGGCTGGTATTTTTTTGGGAAGGAAGGGTGGCAATCTTCGCAGCCCTTACTGTCAGTACCTGTTGTTCTCTAATGAATTGCAAACCTATGCCTGTAATTCTCAAACCAAGACAGCGTATGTGTGAATCAGCGTACAGCTTGCAGAAACTGGGAATCAATTTTCAGTCTTTTTCCTGTAGATAAGCATTAATGCCAGCCTTCACTATAGTCACTTCCTGGCATTCTTGGTGTAAAATCCTGCTTGGCATCAGGGGCTGCTTTATAATGAGAGGCATAATATCACATTCCTGCGCGTTTCGCAAATCTGACAGTGTTTGAAAACAGCACTAATCATATTTGAAAGGACCGTCTTGGCGAAATTTTTTCCTGTTTGTGCTTTGATTCACATCGACAGGCTCCATCCGCATTTTCCCGTTTCTTATTTACATGTTGTTCGTGGCGACCCTGCACCCGCTCATTCAAAAGGCAGTGAAATAAAAATTAGCTATATAGCTGCCAACAGTCCTGGATCTGCCAGGACTGTCCCAGAAAGTCTGGGGCACTGCACAGCCCGCATTGTGTTTAAAACTAAGCATGTCTTTGAGATGTTCGGAGTTTAAATGAACAGAAGTGAGCACCAGGCACCCGGTACCTGTACTGGTTAGACTGGCGCTCAGTCTTGCGGGGTCATGCTACATATAGTGACATCACACTTGATGGGAGGCCCAACCCTCTCATGTCCCAGAATTCTGGGAAACGATTGGAATGTTGTTTAGCAGTTTTTATAGCTATATTTTGGATGTTGTAGCAGGTCAGCTATTTGTTTGTCTCGGTTTTAAATTAGGAATCAAAGATTTCTGTGCTTGAACTGGGAATTTCCAAACAATTTCCCCAATCGGCTCATTAGGACTTTTCACAAATTCAATAAATTCGGGGGGGGGGGGGGGGGGAGGGAAATGATAAAACCCCATCTTCGGAAAATTTGATATTTCTGAACCGACGTGTCCTGTCAGTGACTGTAATTCATGTGTATTGTTAAAAATGGGAGTTAGAGGAATAAGGTGAGAAGAATTTGCAAACAATCACAATGTTAACCACTAGAGGGCAAACATGTTCATAGCCACAGCTGGCCATTTTTAGAAGGGGTGCATATGAACAAATGCCTGAAGCAGGGCTGCAATACAATAACCTGGTTTATCAGTAGTTATGCTAATAGAGGAAATCAAAGCACCTCAGTTTTCTTTTTCATGTCTATATGGCGCATGCTGGTAGACGTGTGAGCCCTTCTTGCTCAGATGCACATCACGAGAGAGAATATCAGTGCTCTTGTGTCAGCTTTAATTCTTCTACACTTTTCTATTTAATAATCCAGCTAAAATCTGTTTAACTGAAATGGCCGAATGCCGCCTATGTTGCCCGAGTTCAGGGGGCGATCACCGCACTATGGCGCAACGGACAAAACAAATGGCGATCCGAACGTTTCAGACTCGTCGGTTTTTGAAACGACCTGGTTTTATATTTTTTTGGGGGGGATTTTGTGAAAATCGGCTGAGGCGCACGACCTGAGCCCATCTCGGGAAAAATCGGAGCTACTTGGGTCGGCCCTTCATTTTCAGTTTTCCATCGTTTAACTCTTTCCCTGCTGCAAGCAAAATGGGGGGGGGGGGGGGAGTCCATTTGTCGCCGCCTTGCTTGTAAACCTGCCATGAACGCAGCCTGTTCCAGGGGGAGAGCAGCCACATTTCGTCATGTGGGCGAGGCAGACTGTTATTTTGCATTACACTATCTAATGAGGTGACAGGAGGCCCCCACCACAACACTCTGGCTCCTTGCCTGAGAGTCATTGTGAGGTGCACCTTCCTCAGCCATACACAACCTGTTTATAGCACATTTCCCAGATGACATGACCTTGGCGGGTCTGGATAATGGTGCGTCAGGTAAACATTAGTGTATGTCACATCATCAAGCCATCACTCACCACCCTCCACCTTTATAGGAGAGCAGGGCCCAGCCCTGGAAACCCTGGATACGGAGAGTAGCGGCCCAGGGCTAACTAGTAAGTGTGTGGCATATGGTAACCTTCAGTCGTGTCTGTGAGCACTTTGCTGCACCTCACCTACTTGACAAGGAAGAAAACATCACGGTGTCTGTCTCTGCCTCCATGCACGACAGACAAACAGAGGAAGAAAAGACTGAACTGACAGAGTGAGGCAGCGCGTATCAACATGCCCACCAAATGTACTCACAGTGCATACAGAATGCTGGACATGAACCAGGGCAGGTCACGGTGTATATAGAACTCCGAAAAGGAAACAGGGCAGGTCACGGTGTATACAGAATGCTGGACATGAAACAGGGCAGGTCACGGTGTATATAGAACTCCGAACAGGAAACAGGGCAGGTTACGGTGTATACAGAATGCTGGACATGAACCAGGGCAGGTCAAGGTGCATACAGAACGCTGGACAGGAAACAGGGCAGGTCACGGTGTATACAGAACAGTGGACATGAACCAGGGCAGGTCATGGTGCATACAGAACGCTGGACAGGAAACAGGGCAGGTCACAGTGTATACAGAACAGTGAACAGGAAACAGGGCAGGTAACGGTGTATACAGAATGCTGGACATGAACCAGGGCAGGTCACGGTGTATATAGAACGCCGAACAGGAAACAGGGCAGGTCACAGTGAACATCCCAAATCAGGAATAAACTGAAATCCCTTTGGACTCATCCATGTGGGGAAAAAAAAAATTCAGTGTTACAGTTCTCAGTTATTTTGTTTAATTGCAGGCTGTGACATGAACCAGGGCAGGTCACGGTGCATACAGAACGCTGGACAGGAAACAGGGCAGCTCACAGTGTATACAGAACAGTGGACATGAACCAGGCCAGGTCATGGTGCATACAGAACGCTGGACATGAACCAGGGCAGGTCATGGTGCATACAGAACACTGGACAGGAAACAGGGCAGGTCATGGTGTACACAGAACACTGGACAGGAAACAGGGCAGGTCACGGTGTATACAGAATCCTATACAGGAAACAGGGCAGGTCACGGTGTATACAGAACATTGGACAGGAAACAGGGCAGGTCACGGTGTATACAGAATCCTATACAGGAAACAGGGCAGGTCACGGTGTATACAGAATCCTATACAGGAAACAGGGCAGGTCAAGGTGTATACAGAACATTGGACAGGAAACAGGGCAGGTCACGGTGTATACAGAGCTCCACAGAATATATACAGGTTAGGTTAGTGTATACAGAGGGCCAGAGAATTTATACAGGGTAAGCCATGGTGAAAACAGAGCTCCCCATAATAACATAGGGTGAGTGTCAGTGTATACAGAGCTCCATGGAATCACACAGGGTGAGTTTCAGTGTATACAGAGCTCCCTGGAATCACAAAGAAGGAGTGTCAGTGTATACAGAGCTCCCTGGAATCACAAAGGGGGAGTGTCAGTGTATACAGAGCTCCCTGGAATCACAAAGGGGGAGTGTCAGTGTATACAGAGCTCCCTGGAATCACAAAGGGGGAGTGTCAGTGTATACAGAGCTCCCTGGAATCACAAAGGGGGAGTGTCAGTGTATACAGAGCTTCATTGAATCATACGGGGTGAGTATCAGTGTGTACAGAGCTCCATGGAATCATACGGGGTAATTATCAGTGTGTACAGAGCTCCATGTAATCATACGGGGTGAGTGTCATGGGATTTGTAGTCCACGGCATCTGCCACTGTTACCTAACCCTGGTAGAAACAGCTCTAACACCAATGTGCCTGGGCCTTCGGCTGGGCCTTCTAACCTTCCAGCAGTAACTTCATTTCTTACTTGTAACACGCCGTGTGACTGAGTGATCCACGCAATGACATTTCTCTTTATTAAATTGTACTGGAAATTTGATAATTTGGTCTTGAAGGAGGGCTGAAGAAAGAGCCGGAAGAGATCCATTTACTAGAAAACTGGAAAAAATTAATCTTGATTAAAGCACTCAGACCCCCCCCCCCCCCCCCCTGAGCAAGAGACCCCGGGAGCTTTGGAAGTCTTGATTAGCTGTGCTTGTGGTCAGGTTAAGGTACCAGAACTGACGTGAAAGGAGAGTGCAAGTGAAGGAATCTAGGCTTCCAGTGGAATCGTTTAATCCAATGCTGACTGATTAACTGTTCTCAGCTCAGTTTTTAATGACAAAGCGCCAACTTTAAAGCTTTGAGGAGACTTCCATCGTGTGTCTTGGTTAATTGCAGAATGAGTTAGAAACTGATCTCTGGACTAACTGGGATCTTCTTAAGAGCGGATCAAGAACCCATTGATGAGAACTTTGCAGCTATAACCTGGAGATTTTGGAGGGTTTAGCCATGGTGCGGGTCTACGCAACTGGATTTTGGGGTCTACGTGGACTTTGTGGTCTCTGCCAGTCCGGAGCACACCTGTCACTCGGGGGCACGATGTATCTCATGTATTTCCGGAGGTTTGTGTGCTGCGAACAGCACACAAACTCTGGAAACAGACAGCGTGGCTCCGTGCGGCGCACACCTGGCGCATCTTGAGCATACGCGCCTGCTTGGCACCTTCATGAGGAATGCTAACATCTCTCTTGGAAGACTTCAAACCAACTGAGCTGACACCTTTAAATGAAGGTGCTAGGCGTGGGCCACACACCTAGCACGGAGCCGCGCTGTCTATTTCCGGAAATTGTGAGCTCCGAAGAGAGCACACAAACCCCAGAAATACATCCGAGAGACAGACAGCAGCTGCGAATAATAAAAATAATAGTTTTTTTCTCCACAACTTGTAATAACTTACCACCTGGCATCTGTCACCTGGCAGAACATTTGTAAGTAAATACATACTATTAGTCTTCTAAATAAATTGTTTTCAGGGAGTCTTGTGTCAAATAGACAATAATCCAGTCCTGTGTACTACTGTTGGTCTCTCAATCCAAATACATCCTTGTAAAAAAAAAAACTACGTAGCAAAAAGCTATAAATCCACCTACAACCTTTAAAGTGAATTGGACATGGCATTTAGTCAGTTCTATTATGGAAAATGGCATCAAGATACTCGTTTTTAAAAAAAATCTTGGAAACAAGGCATCTCATGGGATTCTTATATGTACTAAACCAGTGATCAGGTCACGACCTTGACTTGTGCTAGTTTGACCTCTGGGCTTTCGGCACTAATAATGTCTAGAAGAGAACCATACAGAGCTGATGCAGTAAAATGTTCAGCGCAGACTGCTTTTCCCAGTGCAGAATGAATTACGACCAAGAACATCCCAAATCAGGAATAAACTGAAATCCCTTTGGACTCATCCTTGTGGGGGAAAAAAACCATTCAGTGTTACAGTTCTCAGTTATTTTGTTTAATTGCAGGCTGTGATTATTAAGATATTTTTCATGGCTTTTTATTTTGGTGGAAAGTGATCATTTATTTCCCCATCTGGATTTTTACTGAAGGTGTTTAGCATTGTACATCCAGCATGGCTGGGTTGGCCGTGGAATATAACACAACCAGTGCTTGTTACATAGTCCTCTTCAGGGAACGTTTTACTCAATCAAAAAAAATAGTTTATACATGAGGGATCCAAATCCAAATGAATGTGGAGGACAGTGCAGAACTCCAGCTGCTGTGGGGTTATCCATCTTAGCATGCCTGATGGGATTTGTGGCCCTAACAGCCGTTTGTTCCGTTTTAATATACAGCGCCCCCTGAGTGTCAATCATAACCAAGCGATTGTGCAATCTAAATGTCCTGTACACAGAGCTTATAGATCTGGATAATTAACCTCTTACGTGCCTGAAGCCTGTGCAGTATACAATACAAAACTATTAACCAATAACCCTCTACCTAAATCAATACAAGGGTATAATCAATATGTTTTAAGGGGACTGTATCGCCCAATCATTGCTTATAGTGTGAATGTAGATAAAAATAATTGCAAATTGTCTATACATTGCGTTAGCCGAATTGCAAGCAAATGCCTAAATTCAGAGAAAAATGGGTAAAAAAGAAAAAATGTGTAGATCATTTTCTATCACCTTTTATTCTGTACATGCACAGAAAATCATATACAAAGTTTATGTATTCACTGCTCATTGGCATCATATTCAATATTTAGCTATTTATATAGCTATAACACCTTCCGATCACAGTTACTGCTCATTGTCATCATGTACATTATTCAGATATTTATATTGGGATAAAGCCTTGTATATAAAGTTACTGCTCACTGGCATCATACACATAATTTATCTATTGGTCATTTCTTATATATTCCTACTGTTCAATGGCATCATATAAATCCTTTCTATGCATTCATCCCTCATTGCTTATATTATATATACCTATTGCTCATTGGCATTATATAAATCCTTTATATGTATTTATCTCTCATTGCTTATATTATATATACCTATTGCTCATTGGCATTATATAAATCCTTTATATGTATTTATCTCTCATTGCTTATATTATATATACCTATTGCTCATTGGCATTATATAAATCCTTTATATGTATTTATCTCTCTTTGCTTATTACATATACCTTTTGCTCATTGGCATTATATAAATCCTTTATATTTATTTATCTCTCGTTGCTTATATTATATATACCTATTGCTCATTGGCATTATATAAGTCCTTTATATGTATTTATCTCTCATTGCTTATATTATATGAACCTATTGCTCATTGGCATTATATAAATCCTTTATATGTATTTATCTCTCATTGCTTATATTATATATACCTATTGCTCATTGGCATTATATAAATCCTTTATATGTATTTATCTCTCTTTGCTTATTACATATACCTTTTGCTCATTGGCATTATATAAATCCTTTATATTTATTTATCTCTCATTGCTTATATTATATATACCTATTGCTCATTGGCATTAATATAAGTCCTTTATATGTATTTATCTCTCATTGCTTATATTATATGAACCTATTGCTCATTGGCATTATATAGATCCTTTATATATATTTATCTCTCATTGCTTATATTTTATATACCTATTGCTTATTGGCATTATATAAATCCTTTTATATGAATTTATCTCTCATTGCTTATATTATATATACCTATTGCTCATTGGCATTATAAAAATCCTTTATATGTATTTATCTATCATTGCTTATATTATATATACTATTGCTCATTTGTATTATATAAATATTTTATATGTATTTATCTCTCATTGCTTATATTACATATACCTATTGCTCATTGGCATTATATAAATCATTTATATATATTTATCTCTCATTGCTTATATTATATATACCTATTGCTCAGTGGCATTATATAAGTCATTTATATATATTTATCTCTCATTGCTTATAATATATATACCTATTGCTCAGTGGCATTATATAAATCCTTTATATATATTTATCTCTCATTGCTTATATTATATGTACCTATTGCTCATTGGCATTATATAAATCTTTTATATGTATTTATCTCTCATTGCTTATATTATATATACCTATTGCTCATTGGCATTATATAGATCCTTTATATGTATTTATCTCTCATTGCTTATATTATATATACCTATTGCTCATTTGCATTATATAAGTCCTTTATATGTATTTATCTCTCATTGCTTATATTATATATACTATTGCTCATTGGCATTATATAAGTCCTTTATATGTATATGTCTCTCATTGCTTATATTATATATACTATTGCTCATTGGCATTATATAAATCCTTTATATATATATTTATCTCTCATTGCTTATATTATATATACTATTGCTCATTGGCATTATATAAATCCTTTATATATATATTTATCTCTCATTGCTTATATTATATATATCTTTATGCACTTTTATCAAATCTGCCATGGGCTCTAGCCCCAGATCTTTTGGAGACCTAGCAGAGCCCCTGGTAACAGGTAACAGATTGGGTTTAAAGTGTTTTTTTTTTTGGAAGAAATGACATCTTTTTAACATGTCTGCAATGTTCCGCTGTGTTCCTCTTCCTCTGCTATCAGTGAGCTTCCAAATTCCTTTCCACAGAGCTTCAAATTTTCCGGATCCATTAAAAAGTAAGTGATTTACCAGATCTATTTATTCTGCATTATGTGGGTAAATCTGGAATCGCACGCTGCAGCTCTGCTCATTTATGGATATTCCTGATGATTTGAAAGGGAAAGGTTTCAGAATGTATAGACTGTGTATAATAACATAGTATGCAACAGTCCTGGATTTGCCCAGAGAGTCCTGTTTTTTTTTTTTATTGAGTCGTATCTAGTGTTGAGCGAACCCAAACCGCACTGTTCGGGTTCGTACCAAACATTACGGTTTTTGGACCCCGAACATGGACATTTCACTGTATGTTCAGGTTGGAGTTCGGGGTTCAGCGATTACATTGTATGTAATGCTATGGGCTTTCTATAAACTGAAATAGAGTCCCCATTCATAAGAATAGGGACTCTATTGCGGTTTATAGAATAGCAATAGCATTACATGTATTCCATAAACCGAAAGTCTATAAACCGAATGTCTTTTGGTTTATAGACTTTCGGTTTATGTAATACATGTAATGCTATTGCTATTCTATAAACCGAAATAGAGTGTCCATTCATACGAATAGGTCAATTGACCTATTCGTATGAATGGGGACACTCTTACCCACATTTTACTTCATTTTGCAGCCCTCTAGCCCTTTCCAGGACTTTTATAGAGGCATTTTAGTGGCCAAAAGTTTGTGTCCCCATTGACTTCAATGGGGTTTGGGGTCAAGTTCGGGGTCAAGTTCGAGCACGGACCCGGACATTTTTTTGAAATTCAGACGAACCTGCCAAACCCGAACATCCAGGTGTCCACTCAACTCTAGTCGTATCCTGTTAAATAAACAGGGTCTGTTCCTGCTTCCCTGCTGCCTTTGGACAGTGAGACATACACAGTCTAATGATAGGGGCTTCAGACATCCGTTATCTGTACCCAGGAGGCTGGCACTCAACCTAGCGCAGTCCATGTGACTCCACCCATCCCCCCTGCTCCCTGGGATACAGAACCAAGATGTCAGCTGGTATACATACTAAAACTAATATACTAATATCCTGCATTGCTGAGTCTATTTGGGGGAAATTTGAGAAAAACAACTGCAAAAATCAGACTAAAAATATCAAAGCTGGAATTTTACTTGAACTGCAGACATTTTTTTCCATCTTAGCTATATAAAAGCAGTGATGCCCTAGACCGGTATGGATTATTACACAGGTTAGGCTATTTTAGTGCTGTCCGTTCTCAGTGAGATGTGGCTCCCTTATCTTTATGATCTCCCCTTGAGATATTCAGGGTACTCCCAGATATGTGTCCCTGGCTCACTGCACCTAGAGGGACTGTGTACCACCCCGATGAGGCCTAAGAGAGGCCAGAATGTATGTATGTGGCTGCTGTGTTCCTCGTGCAGTCGAGGCTTACCAGGAATTTCATGTCTTATATGTGTGAGACCAGTCTGATATGCTAATGGAGATCATCGCCTCTATAATGGTGCAAGTGAGCAAAACCTTGTATCATGTAGTGATTATTTTACAGGTTATTTTAACACTATCCCTCATTGGTGATATGTGGCTCCCATTTCTTTCTTTTCTTGGCTATTAATTCCTGATTTTTGCAGTTACTTTGTTGAGCCCTCCCCCAGTAGTGTGTCTTCCACAAGGCAGACAAGGCACTTGCCTAGGGCGGTACTTTGTCAGAGGGTGTTAAAGCACACTTTTGGTGCTTCAAACATTTTCACTCCCCCCCCCCCACCCCCCCCCCACCGTTCAACAAGCTTTAGCACCTTCCAATTAATGGGGGTGATGGGGGCATGTAATGGACATGGTGGGGGTATGAAATGAGGGTGATGGGGGCATATAATGAGAGTGATGGGGCATTTAGTGTGCATGCAATGTGGGTGATGGAGGCATGTAATGGGGTGATGGGGCATTTAATGTGTGTGCAATGTGGGTGATGGGGCATGTTTTGGGGTGATGGGGCATTTAATGTGTGTGCAATGTGGGTGATGGGGCATGTTTTGGGGTGTTGGGCATTTAATGTGCATGCAATGTGGGTGATGGAGGCATGGAATGGGGTGTTGGGCATTTAATGCGTGTGCAATGTGGGTGATGGGGCATGTTTTGGGGTGTTGGGCATTTAATGTGCATGCAATGTGGGTGATGGAGGCATGGAATGGGGTGATGGGCCATTTAATGCGTGTGCAATGTGGGTGACGGGGCATGTAATGGGGTGATAGGGCATGTCGTAGGTGTGCGACGTGTGTGATGGCGCATGTCGTAGGTGTGCAATGTGGGTGGGGGGTGCCCGAATTTTGTCTGCCCCGGGCAGCACAAAACCAAGATACACCACTGCCCTCCCCCTATGTCTTGAAACCAAAAATAGACCTTGCCACATGTAGCTGATATTCTTGCTGCCTTAGTGTAGTGTTTGTTTACAGGCACCAGGCGGATGAGGGTTTTTTCTTATAGACCCATAAGTAATTCCTTTGAGCAAATTGAATTACGTGACAAAAGAGATTGTGTATTTTTGCTTGTGTAGCTGCGACTGGCCACTGATAGAAGCCAGATGGAAAAGGGGGAAACAGTCCATTTCATGACTTTTTAAACATTTTAAGTTTGCTCACTCTTGGCCCGGGCAGATTTTCCAGTTATACTGCAGCGTGGAAGCAATTTGTTATTAAATTCCTTGTACAGAAAAAAAAAAAAAGCAACTCTCTGCATATTTGGCTATGGGATAAATTCCTTTCATCCAGGTCTTTTAACCACAACATGTGTATGCCAATCTGAAACTTAAACCAGTCTGCTAATTCCAATAAAATATACATTATAAATATGTATAGATAAACGTCTCACATTTAGATGAAGGACACATTGGTCAGAGCTGCAAGGCCAGCCTACCTTGTGATTCTATGTCAGGGGTAGGCTGCCTTCGGCACTCCACATGTTGAGGACTACATCGCCCATGATGCTCTTGAAGCCGTAATGCAGGCAAAGCATCACAGGAAATGTAGTCCACAACATCTGGCGTGCCAAAGGTCGCCTACCCCTAGACATATCGGTTTGTAGTATAAATGACTGTTTTGCTGCATGTGTGTAATAAGTTGATTATGATCATTTTGCCATTGGATTAAAAAACGAAGCCTAATTTGGAAACTAATACTTGGCTGATGCTAGGCGAATGGTTTAGTTTGAAGGTCATCTTTGCACAAGTACCGATAATCAGTAAGCTCTTTGGTCCAGTTTGTCACCGTAAGCAGAGATCCAGTATACTGTATCGTCGTGATGACTCTTGTGGGCAGGTGTGTGCGGATCTATATGGGGTTCCTGTTCGCTATACAGTCATCTGCGGCGAATGGACAAATGCGAAAACCAGGCTGAGATAGCTGAGTGGGAAACCGTGATCCGTTAGATAATTCATCCAGCTTAGTTATTTTGGCTTCAGTTCTGAAGGTTGTCAGTTCACCACAGTTTAATGAATAGACCTCATACTGGTTTTAAGGCATGAAATGCTTTGTCTGATGTATGAAACTCTCTGGTTTCCGGGGATATACATATTCCAAGGCTGGGTTGGATAGCATCACCCTAGGTAATATCACCATCCCAACACCATTTAAAGCATTCACAGACTATTCTATTTGGACACTCCTGTCCAAAAAAAAAATCCCCCCTCTCTTAAGCCGGTCCGCGGTTGTGAGGGAAGCGTTGTGCGCTCCGCTCCAGCCGCGCGGCTTCAATAAACTTTGTAAAAAAAAAAAAAATGCAACCGGAGTTACTCAGGTCTACTCTTTTTTTTTTAATAAACTTTATTGAAGCCGCACGGCTGGAGGGGTGCGCACAACGCTTCCCTCACAGCCACGGACCTGCAGAGCGGAGCACCGGGAGACAGCAGCAAGGAGGTAAGTACTGTGGAAGGGGGGAGGAGGGTGGTAGATAACAAGCATACTGAGGGGAAAAATCCTGCCATATTGGCATTATCTTGGAATATTAATTGGCATAATCCTGGCATATTAATTTGCATAATCCTGGCGTATAAGTTGGCATTATCCTGGAATATTAATTGGCTAAATCCTGCCATATTAAATGGCTAAATCCTGGCATATAAAATGGCTAAATCCTGGCATATTAAATGGCTAAATCCTGGCATATTAATTGGCATTATCCTGGCATATTGAGTGGCTAAATCCTGGCATATTAATTGGCTAAATCCTGGCATATTAAATGGCTAAATCCTGGCATATTAATTGGCTAAATCCTGGCATATTAAATGGCTAAATCCTGGCATATTAAATGGCTAAATCCTGGCATATAAAATAGCATAATCCTTGCATATTGAGGGGCGAAATCCTTGAATATTAATTGGCTAAATCCTGGCATATTAATTGGCAGAATCCTGGAATATTAATTGGCATAATCCTGGCATATTAAATGGCATAATCCTGGCATTTTATAAGGGTAATTCCTGGCATATTAAATGGCATATTGAGGGGGAAAATCCTGGCATATTAAATGGCAAAAGAATGGCATATTGAGGAGCAAAATCCTGGCATATTAAATGGCAAAATACTGGCATATTGAGGGGCAAAATACTGGCATATTGAATGGCAAAATAGTGGCATACTAAATGGCAAAAGAATGGCATATTGAGGGAAAAATACTGACTTATTGAGTGGCAAAATATTACTGGCATATTGACCAACTGCTCCCAACCACCATCCATATTACATTAGACCGGGATAATATGCTTGTGAGGGTAGGTGGGGCAAGTGGGAGATATTTTTTTTTGGGGGGGGCGGGGGGTAGATATGTATCTAAACAAGTGTGACTGAGTGTTGCCATTTTGTGAAATATAGTGTTTTTGGGTGCCACCCCCTAGTGACTTTACAGCACTAGTATCTCACTTTGGGACTGGGGACAGAGAATACAGTCTATAAGTCAGAATTCTGATTATTGACTAGCATTGAATGGGTGGGTAATGTAACAATTACATCACAAGTGGAGTTATGGTCTTGTTTGATCAGATCAATCTCCTCTCTTTGTATTGGAAGGCAGGTAAAAAAAAAAGTTGTACACATCCACCTAGTCCTGCCCACTATGATACACAGGAGCCAGTAAGAGAACAGGGGAGTGTCTTATGACATCATCATGCAGGCTTTGGCCACAGTTGTAAAGTCAGACTGGCTGGAAGATTTTGGATGATGTTGCATCATGGGAAATATTCACAAAATGGATGCTAAAGAATGATCTGGTTATCTAGTTATATCTTATGTAAGTGGTAGTGTCCCTTTAAGACACTTTGTACTACAGACTGTATAAGATTAATGAGGAAAAAAGGTAGTGCTTCCCTTTAAGTACCTTTTTTCATTTTACATACATGCCCTGGACCTATTGTGTGTGTGTGTTAATGTGGGGTATTCCTATATTATGGTGAGCATTCATGATGCGCTACCAAATCCTCTCTGCATCCAACAAGCCAAAATGGCCCGGTCCCATGATAAAAGTTCAACTGGTATTTAATAAAAAAGGGAACTAGGGAAAAGAAAATCTAAAATCATTTATTATTTTATGTATCGTTTCACCTGATACAGGTAAAAAAAAAAAATATTGATTAAGTTGTACTCTAAAAACCCCTTCCTCTGCATGCGCGTAAAATCTCCGTCCCTCGAAAAAGCCCCTGATGTTTCAGAATTTTTTTTTTTAAAAATCGGTGCTGTTAAAATCATTGTAGTTGGGTAAAATGAACCTAAACAAATATATGTAAATAAGTCACATTTCAAGAAAAACAAAAAAAAATTACACAAAAGTGTTTTGTGTGAACAGAAAATAAAGTCCAAAGTTTGTCTGCAACAGTAAGCAGAACTTCTGAAATATCTTCGAATTTTATCTTCCTCAGTGTCAGAGATGGAACATGTTTGTTCATTATATAATAGGGTAAATTAGTATAATTGACTCCAAACTGGAGATTTTGGTGAATCACTAAGCTTTGACGGCAGGGTACGAAGGGGATCCGCAGACGATTATGATTAAAGAAATGAAGACTTACACTGAGCCATTTCCGAGGATTTTTACTATTAAAACTAATTTTGACAAGATTATCAGGGCTTTGGAAACTGCTTGCATCACTCAGAAATAATACGCCGGGGTCAAAGTAATGGACTATTTAAATAGCCATTAATAGCTGAGCAGTTTAAAATGAATTATTGTGAATTACTCTGCTTCACCTGCTTTATTCCAGGACGTATATAAAGATTAAGGGCTTCATTCACGGAAGAGAGAACTGCAGAGAATTAACTAGGGAATTTCAAAATTAAGACTAAAGTAGCTGAGTTGGAAAAATTCTCCAACTCAGGGCTAGAATGTGGAAAATAATTTCCAACTCGGCTACTCTGGCCTTAAGTTAAAATTCCAACTTTCCAGAATAAAGAAATAATAATCAAATTGACTTTACAGATTAGTAATATATATTATTATTCCTATTTGCGATTTCTAATTTAATGAAAGCGAATACATTTAAGTAAAAACATGAGTAATAAAGATTATATTTCTCCATCGTTCTGACATTTTGGGAAAAAAACAACAACTGTTAAAAAACTAATTCATTAAAACACTTGCCAGTTTCAGAATATAAATTCTGTAGATGGTAAAGATATATGTAGGTATGGCTAAACACAGTGACGTAAAATAAAAATAGAGACTAAAATGGAGACAATATTTTTACAATGTGATCATTTTTTTTCCAATATGTTATGTAAAATTGGATGCATTGTAAAATAATAATATTTTAAATATAGATTTATTTTATTATAATTACTACATATAGGGATTTAGTTTATTTGTGATTTTCAGTTTTGTATTTGTATTTTCATGTCATTTTTTTTTCTCTGTATTTATTTCTGGATTCATATTGTTATTTATTTTAGTATTTTATTGTAATGAAAATGGCTTAAATACAACACTAATAATAAACAAATGTCTTCTATCGTGTTAGGTAGCATGCCAAAGTTGCCAACTTTGTGATTTTATAAAAATAATATTTTTATTTCCTTTCAGAATTCAAATGATTGTAATTTAATAACAGTGTTTATGTAGGGTTGGAGGAGGCAAAGAATAATATATATAAAGACAGTAGATTCAGACCTTCTATAGTAGTTGGAACCTATTGACTACATTATATCTATTAGCCTTTTTTCCCTTCATAACTTCTCGCACAGAACAATTTTTTTTATATTTTCTTATTTTTCTGTTGTCTTAGTAATCACTAGGTTTTAGAAGTAGCTCCCAATCTTCCGTTGGTCACAAGGGGATTTTTTTTTTTTTTTTGAAATAAATTTAAAATAAATAATAAAGTCAAACCAAATTCCAACATAATTAATTAATTAAATATCTTGCTTTAACCCATTCTGTTGAACAGCTGGAGGGCAGGCAAAGCATGACAGATATGGACTGAATGGTGTCTAGGTTTTAACATAATTTCACTGAAATATCGAGTAATACTACGCACAACAAAAAAAATATAACATTTTTGAGTTTAGTCATTTAAAAATATTATTAAATCCATAACTTGCTAATCTATCGTTGACTTAGTCCTCTCATCAAATAACTTACCAGAAATCCATTTGTTATCCTAAACTCTGATAATTAATGACATTAGACTTATATAGTTTGAGCAAGACGAGATCATAGCTTTTCTTATAGTTAGTAAATGTGGTGAAAAGCATTTTTTTTGAAGGGGGTAAATTTCAATTTGAACCGCTAGACATGTCTCTATTACATCCGATATATATTATATATATATAGCGATACTATTGGATTTGGTGATTTATCATTTGCAGTTAATTCCTTCGCATATGCCAAAAATTAATCCCAAGTCATGCATTCGATTGTTTGGGCAAATATGCCACAAAGCATCTGGCTCTTATTTAAAACTCTTTCACATCATAAAGGTCCATATGTAAGTTATAAAGGGTCATTTAACGGGTATAAAATAATAATAAAAAAATAAAAAAAAATATCTTGAATTTTTTTTTAAAAAAAAAGCAACTCCTTCCAGGAAGGACGCCCTACAAGTTTTCTAAGTGCTTAACTCCAGGGAAATTACTTCATCAAAACTTGATCCAGGCCCTAGTGAAGAGGCTTGTGATGTAGCTAGCCATCAACCATGTTGATTTTACTGCACGGTATTGGAATTAATCCATCTACATTTTAGTTCCATGAAATCATTTCCAGGCCATAGTGTCTTGAATGCTGACCTCATTTTGTCGACCCAGATGCCGAGCCAATACGATCAGGGGGGATTAATGCTAATAATGAAATACTGCTTAGATTCTAGGTATTGACAGGAGTCTGTCTTTGTAAAGCAAAACGAACCCTCCCCCAACAATCCTTTTCGAACCATGAATAATTGATGGTACTAATATCTTGTGTATCATGCATATCGACTGTTGCTTAGCTTTCTGGGGGCATTGGTTATCACCCATGTGGAGTTTTTTTTTTGTTGTTGTTTGTTTTTATCGGAATGTGTGCTTATCTTGCACTTAGTTATGCATTTGCAGACAATTTATCGTGACACAAGATTGACTGGAAACACATGAATTTTATTAGAAGCATTAGAAATCTGTGAGCACTGGAAAATCAATGTACTTGATTAATTAGCATATGAATAAATGATATAAAATATACAAATGTATATTTTTTAAAATTTTGAATACTTTTTCTCTTCTAAATTTTTTAAATATTTTTTTTTATGTTTTTTTTTTTTTTTTTTGTCTGTTTTTTTTTTTTTTCTCTTGACCCTTGTTTTGAGAAGATTTACCCTATAATTTGTGGGAATGATAAGAATAGGTAAAATAAGATCATTATTTTAATTTATATAGAAAGTATTTTTTTACCAAGAAATGATACATTGTATGGAAACTATGCATTGGTACAACAGAGTACGGTATAGAAGTACCAACACGAGAGTGAGTGTGGTATGAATGGATACCGAGAGTGGATGTGGTATGAATGGATACCGAGAGTGAGTGTGATTGTAGAAAAGAGGATTTAATGTACTTTGGTGAATTTAACTTATTCTATGGAATAATAATACATAATATGTATTTAAAGATTGCAAAATGTAACTTTTTCTACGTTTGATAATAAAAAAAACCAAAAAAAAACCCCCAAAACAATAGAGTACAATATAATAAATGACATAATTATTTACAAATTAATATTAGTTAGCACAGAATCCCCAAACCCCCAAAAAAACAGTGAGCACACATCAAAACAAGTGAAATATACAAAGCCAGGCAGCTAGATAAAAACACCTCACACAAATAAGTAATAGTTGACTATGATTATAAGTGCATTCTGTATTTAGCTGTATTGACAGAAATATTAAATAACAATAAAATAATGTATCTATTAATCTAAATTAGAACTTGTTTTAATTTAAACCAGGCAACACAATCTGTAGCTGCAAATTCCCATGGAGCTCTCTCGAGGCTTGTGGTAATCCAGTGGATTAATCACAAAGCCTTATGTGCTGTGTGAGAACAGAACAAAAATTGATCTATATATTGTGTTAGCAGAATTTTAAGCAAATAATAAATTAGAAGACAAATGTTTTTTAGAATGTTTGTGTGTGCTGTCTCCTGTTTATCTCATCATGCTGTGCACTTGTATGCAAATTATCTACTTTAAGGAAGAATTTGCATGTGTTGCTGCAAGGTGATGTCATCAACAGTGGACAGCACAGGCACATTTCAAAAAAAAATATTCTCTTAATTCTATACATCTGCATGCCGAGCTCTCAACAACATATATAGATAATATACTACGCTCTATTCTCCAAGTGCAGGTATTTACTGCTCAGCAATAAGTGAGTGTGACAGAGTGGCAAATACAGCTGGGATCTCTGTTTGTTTTACAGTATTATGCTATGTCCTTTTTTATTTTTCCATTTTCATCCTGTCTGTGAAACATCCGGAAGCTCCAAGCACAGATGAAGATTGACTCACCATTAGAGTTGAGCGGACACCTGGATGTTCGGGTTCGGCCGAACTTCGGAAAAAAGTCCGGGTTCGGGCTCGAACTTGACCCCGACCCCGAACCCCATTGAAGTCAATGGGGACACAAACTTTTGGCCACTAAAATGCCTCTAAAAAAGTCCTGGAAAGGGCTAGAGGGCTGCAAAAGGAAGTAAAATGTGGGTAAGAGTAGGACAAGTGCCCTGCAAACAAATATGGATAGGGAAATAACTTCAAATAACATAAAATACATACAAATTACAAATACAGCTGAGCCATAAAAAAGCACTAGATGGAATTTTTGATTTTAGCTTTGGAAGAACATGAATCTAAATCTAAAGCATGGCTGCCAGGAGGATCAACAGACTTATCCATTTGAGAGAGGGTTGGAGTGCAGGGTATTCTCTTTTAGTTTATACTAAGTGACCCATAGGTTGAGGAGGCGGTGACCGTGGCGGTGTAGGTGGATGCGGCGCTGGAGGAGGAGGAGGTAGCCAGAATTTTTCAAAGTGCGCTGTAAGCACAGTATTGGACTGTTCTATTTGACTCTCAGATGTAATACATGTAATGCTATTGCTATTCTATAAACCGAAATTCTATAAACCGAAAGACATTCGGTTTATAGACTTTCGGTTTATAGAATAGCAATAGCATTACATGTATTCTATAAACCGAAAGTCTATAAACCGAATGTCGTTCGGTTTATAGACTTTCGTCTTATGGAATACATGTAATGCTATTGGCTTTCTATAAACCGAAATAGAGTCCCCATTCATAAGAAATTCTTATGAATGGGGACTCTATTTCGGTTTATAGAAAGCCAATAACATTACATACAATGTAATCGCCGAACCCCCGAACTCCAACACGGACATTCAGTGAAATGTCCGTGTTCGGGTCCGGGGTCCAAAAATCGTAAAGTTCGGTACGAACCCGAACAGTGCGGTTCGGGTTCGCTCAACACTACTCACCATATAAATATAAGTATTTTTTACTTAAAGGATGCACAAAGTGGTGTCTTAAAATCAAAAGCGCAGTACCTATCTGTTTATGTTTGTTGTTGTGAATACATACCTGTGGCGGGTGTGTCTGGGTTGCAGCTACTATTAGTGTTTAACACAGTAACTGTTTTGTGTCCTATACATAGCGCTGTTTGTGCACACTTCTTTTTCCAATTTTTGCACTCATATTTACCCAAGGTAATAACGGGTGACAAATTACCATTTATGTGCACTGGCACTTTTTGTTTGATATTTATTTAAAAAAATTAAGGTGAATTCCTTGGCCAAATACTGTTTAATTGAAAAATATTTTTTTTTGCTCACAGGCAGGACACTTAAAGACCAAACTGCAGAACACTGATGTAGCAACTTCCTTTTTACCAGTTAATCCATTTTCTGCCGGTGATCTACCGATGAGCGACCCCAAATGTTTTATAATCTCAATAAATGCACAATCCCATTTAACATATAAATTAACTTCTCCGATCGAATGAAACCGCTGGACGCGGAATTAAATATACTTATTAGATTTATCCTGTACATGTGGCTCGGATAACACACACAGTCCGTCTTGGATCTTGATAAGATAGAAAATCATAATCCAACAAAGGTTATAGACTGATAGAGGCGAAAGTGAATCGATGCTGATTGCAGTCTATTTATTTAGTGTTTTAAAAGTTATGTTTTAGAATAAATTAAATGTCACCAGTAAAATATGTCAGCTTTTTTGTAATATGTTTTGCATTAAAAATTAAAATGGGTTTGGCCATGTTGGACATTTAAATCTTCTTTGAAATTGTCCTCTTAGTAATATTTATTTTAATTGAGTGATTATCTAATTGTCTCTGATAAAGTAAAACAACTTCACCTTGTGATAAGTTCCTTTTTTATCTGGAAAGAAACATCAAGCCCATGGCAATTTAGGGAAAGGGTTAGAATAGTTTAAGGACCAAAGTTTTGATACTAAAAGTTCCCTGGAACAAAATGGCCGATTTTCAGACCAGTTCGGAAGCACTTCCTGAGTAGCCCAAGTTCTTGAGACCACAGTAATAAGTTGACAATATCAAAAATATCTTAGACTTACCCCAGGACTCGCATTGCATTCAAGCACTTACCCCACCACCTACATTGAACTTCATGACGTAACCCAGCACCCACATTGCACTTACCCCAGCAACACACCCAGGATGCAGCCCCTGACGCCTTACTCTGGCTCCCGATTCTCTGACATGCAGGCAGTGCGAGACATAGACTCAGAGGATGCCTGTGTGCCTGGGCAATGGACAGACATCCGCTGCCTTTGTTCTCCCGTAGAGGGCTAGGGAGGCGATATATTTTGATCTCTCCAGCCAGCCTCTCTGGCTCCCCCAAGGTGTTGCGCCCAATAGCACAGGTCGCACAGGCCAAAGGCCGGTCCTGACTGTGTTGGTCAAAGAAAATTAGAAAGATCTTTGCTCAATAGTCTTAAATACATTTAAAAAATCCATAAACAAAGAAACATTGAAGCTTTGCTAAAAGCCACCCCCAGTTCTCCAGGGTTACCTCCCAATAAAAATCACAGCCAGGGGCCATGGCACCAGGGGCATTTGGCCAGCACCTGGTCCTATGGGTTATTAGGAGCATGGTCCTGGGGACAGCCCTGGCCCCCAATTTTATGGGAGAGGGTGGGAGTATTGGGGAAGCCCCATGGCCCCCCAGATCTCTTCTTTTTTTTTACATCCACTGTTTGTGTTCCCTACAGCATTGAAAGGATTACAATGTGCATATATATCGGCTGCGTCAAGTACCTATTTTTTGAGGAGTTAAATTATTGGATGAATGAGTTTTTGCTCTTTAAATATTTACTGCCCTGTCACTGCATTATTGCTTGCCGGGTTATTGCCCCACAGAACAGTACCGTTTTTTAAACAGGTGCAGTAATCCTCCATTGTAAGAACAGGGTTTAATTTAACCCCTTAGTGACAAAACATTTTCACCTTGACTTTCCCTTGGTGACAATGGCTGTTTTGACATTCCTGGGGTGTTTGTGTTTAGCTGCAATTTTCTTCTTTCTCACATACTGTGCCGACACAAATTATATGTTGTTTTTATCGTCATAAGAAGGGCTTTCATTAGATACCATTATGTTCATCATACCTTATAATTTAATACAAAAAAAATCATAAAATATAATGAAAAATTAAAAAAAAAAAAAAACTTTTTCTAACTTTGACCTAAAATATCACTTACACAAATACAATCATTAAAAAAGACCCCATCTAAATAGTTTCTAAATGTTGTCCCAAGTTCAGAAATATGTATGTTTTCACATTTTTCGGTATTTTTTTGCGAGTTATGGGGCAAAAACCAAAAATAGTGTTTTTTATATAAATATTTATATTCTTCTAACCACTAATTACACTCAAGACATGTCAACACAATTGTTATTCTGGTTTTTATATTGTTTGTCTTTGGAAAGCTGTTTATATTAGTGCATATAATGGAAAAGCTAGTGTTCCCAATTAGTCTCGCAAAGGCTGTCTGTGGGTGATAGGAATTGCAGTGAGACAGCCATATCCTTACCACTGATCTATAAGATGCAATTCATGTAACACAATGTCTATGATCTAATAACCTGCAGGGTAGGGATCCCCCCCCCCCCCCACACACACATGTATTAAAACCGATACATTTAAAAAGCTTTGGATTACGTGTGAAGTGAGTCCAAATCTAAGAAAATAAATCCTTGTAATTCAGCCCATCTCTTTAGCCAAAGCTCCAACACATGGATCATCTGTGTTATTGTAGTCTCTAGTTAATTGATTACAAATGTCCACGCCAGTTAAAAAAAATATATAAAATTGAATGAGCTGCAAAAAAAAATCCCATTTAATGGTTTGACGTGTGACAAATGGTAACTCTCATCAAAATCTTATTTGTAATGTGAACCAAAAGCATGTATCTCCCAACTCTCCCAATATGTGCGGCACAGGGCCAATTTTGGGACTCTGTGCCGCTGGCCTGCCAAGCTCTGCCTCTGTTACGAAAAACTGGACAGACATAGAGTTTGTTAGGAGAGTGGGACATTACAGAGTGCATATAGAACATGCGCAGTCGACCTTCCAACTCCCAAGCTCCTTTCTTTGGCGACCTGATTCATCTGAAGTAGATGTTGGGCGATATCAGTTTAGGTCACAATTGCCAATCTGTTGAATTCTCCAACTACTTGTCCAAGTTGACTCATTGAGAACTCAACTGTTTATTCATCAAAGTTCACTGTTTAGTGACCAACATAACAAGCATACTGAGGGGGGAAATCTTGGCATATTAAATGGCAAAATCCTGGCATATTGAGTGGCTAAATCCTGGCACATTGAGGGGCAAAATCCTGTCATATTGAGGGGCAAAAGAATGTCATATTGAGGGGCAAAAGAATGGCATATTGAGGGGCAAAAGAATGGCATATTGAGTGGCTAAATACTGGCATATTAAATGGCAAAAGAATGGCATATTGAGGGGCAAAATACTGGAATATAAATTGGCAAAAGAATGGCATATTAAATGGCAAAATGTTAGCATATTAAATGGCAAAAGAATAGCATATTGAGGGCAAAATACTGGCATATTAGGAAGAGAGTATATTTAAAAGAAGAAAAACTACCACAACTAGAGGACATAGTCTTAAATTAGAGGGGCAACGATTTAAAAGTAATATCAGGAAGTATTACTTTACTGAGAGGGTAGTGGATGTATGGAATAGCCTGCCAGCAGAAGTGGTAGAGGTAAACACAGTCAAGGATTTTAAGCATGCGTGGGATAGACACAAGGCTATCCCAGCTATAAGACCGGGAAAGGGGGACTAATAAAAGTACTCAAAAAAAAAAAAAATTGGGCAGACTAGATGGACCGAATGGTTCTTATCTGCCGACACATTCTATGTTTCTATGTTTCTATGTTTCTATATTAAATGCCAAAAAATAGATTAATGAGGTGCAAAATACTGGCATATTAAATGGCAAAAGAATGGCATATTGAATGGCTAAATACTGGCATACTGAGTGGCAAAATACTGACTTATTGAGTGGCAAAATATTACTGGCATACTGCTCCCAACCACCCTCCATATTACACTAGACCGGGATAACATGCTTGTGAGGGTAGGTGGGGCGAGTGGGAGATATTGTTGGGGGGGGGGGGGGGGGGTAGGAGAACCAGAAACTTTGTTCAGTAAGGGGCCCTGAAATTCCTGGTGGCAGCCCTGCTTACAGCTAGATGAAATTACAGCAGTTTGCAAGAAGCCAGGACAGCCCACACTAGCTAAAAGTCATTTCCTTTTTTTTTTTTGCTGCACAGGAAACAATGAGAATAATTTGAATTATTAATGGAATTTGTGTTGCATGTTTAAGAGATACTACTGTGTACAAGAGCAAGGTCACTCAGAGTACACATAATGTATTCAGTTGAAAGAGAACAGGAAGTGACTAAATGAAACAAAACTTTATATCCTCAATGTCTATATAATCAGTGCTGTCGCACCTGCAGTAAACATGCAGAGTAATCACCGGGGAGAATTTGAGTCAAATATAAAAAATATGATTAATACAGAATGCCTGCATCATATCACACAGGGATGAAAGGCTGTGCATTATACAAGCAGTGATCTTCATCTTGCACCAAAGTGAGTTTGGGGACTAGACTGTCCCTTTAATAGTCTCTTTTCTTTAAAATGTTATCTTATTTTACAAATTTGGAGAAAATGATTTCATTTATGAGGTCTAGGAGCACTGATTAGAGATTTATTACCTGTAATAATGCTGTAATCATGCTGTTCTTATAACATAACATAACATAATAAAAAGACAGCTGGAGGGAGGTGGTAATAAAAAGACATATTTGATGTCAAATACACTTAAATACATGTTCTGCCATGTGGTTTCGGTTCATTGATCTTGTTTTGTCCATCGGCTCTGATGTTGTCTTAAATTAAACATAGTTGACACCTCCCCCCCAAACATTAATAAAAGATATAATATTGACCTTCAATAATAGCAACTGTTAAAGAGTTTCTGGCTGCTTTGAGTGGAGCAATACATTTATACACAATGTATAATATAAAAAAAACTCTTTACTTGTAGAACTCTCCCAGGGGGCTGACATCTTGGTTCAGATGAAGGAAAATTTGACCCAACTGGCCGAAGATTCTAAACAAAATGTCTGCCCCCTGGTAGAGGTCAATGGAGCAAATCGGTGCTTTATTTATATTATGTTATTAAATCATTTCTCTTTGAAATGTCTACATGTCTTTCAATCAAACAAACAGAATCAATATATATTTTTTTACTTTTGTCCTTAACGTCCACCCACATCAAGGTTTAGTAGTCAAAGTAGTCTATTTGCCGAAAACTAAATTGCAAATTAAAATGATCCATTAAAAGGGGCCAGTTGCACCCACAGTATTTAAAAGAGCTCCTGTGTACTGTATGTATGCATGCACACATTGCAAGCATTTGGGATGTTTTCCTTGTTGCATTTTTAAAAAAAAAAGAAAAACATTTTAAATGTTGTATTTCTTTCCTCTCAGGCTCCAGCCAAATATAACAAATACAACCAGGTATAACAAACTCCTCCTGTAGAAGGCATTCAGCCGAAACATTGGGGGGAAGGTTCTTTTTGGCTATTTTCTACCTGGTCTCTGCATCCTTGTAAGTTTATTTAGCTATTGCTTATTTTTCCTTTTGTTTGCTCTCCCCTATTTGGTACTGTATGTATTTACTTCTTCATTTGTGCTATATACTTATTATTATCAGCCTGGATTTGGTTTATATTTGACTGGTATTATTCTATTGTGTATTTGCATTTTTATATTGTCTTGATATTTTTTTATGATTATATTAAAGGTTATTTTTTATGTTTGTTATACCAACAAAAAACAACCCATTGTTATACTTATATAACTATAATGTGCAAAAGACAGGGAGGTGACCTTCAATTACTGAGAAGAGTTTGCACACTGGATTTCAATCCTTTGTATATACTCCCTCATTCTATCACTCTAGGATCAAAAGTGATTCTCCAAATGATTTTTAAAAGCCTATTCACATTTTTTCAGTCTTTTATAATGTTTGTCTTTGGAAATCTGGCTTTCTAATCGTGAGACTCCTTTCTACAGTCACCCATCAAATCCCAATAAAAAAAAAAAAAATGTGCAAGCGTAGACGTTTCTTCTCTGGACAATAAATCTCACACTGACATTCACAAACTCTGAAAGTAATTGGCGAGTTTTGGAGCCGCCGAGTTACTGGATCAGAGGCTTTGTATGGGATCTTGTCATGTTTAACATCGCTATGTGTCAAATATATCAAGTGGTGGGGAGGAAAAAAACCCACAAAATGAAACATATCACAAGAATCTGCAATGGGAGGGCGTGCTTCAAAATCAGATATTGTGATTTTTAGCAAGGGGATGAGAAACTACTAACTTGGCAAAATTAGAGGCATTTGTACAAAATTTATGAAGAGTACAATGGCTCTTTTGTTTTAGTACTCCTGGTTTGTTGGGTGGGATGTCTGAAGGAGGAATGGGGGGTTATGTATAAATTAGACATGTGCAAAACGAAAATTTTCGTTTCGTTTTCGTTCATTCGGACGAAAATTATATTTATTTAGTCTAAAACTAATTTAGTTCATTACTACCTTCGTTTCGGACGAAATTCGTTCATTATTTTCGTTTAGTTACATTCGTTTGAACGAATCAATTGATACATGTAATCCTGTTGCTATTCTATAAACCGAACGTTCGGTTTATAGACTTTCGGCTTATGGATTTCATGTAATACTATGGGCTTTCTATAAACCGAACTAGAGTTCCCATTCATAATAATTTATGAAGTTGAACGAATGAACGAATGGTTTAATATAAACGAAAATCATTCGTCCATTCGTGCTATAGTATTGGCATTACTATAAACCGAAATAGAGTCGGTTTATAGAATGCCAATAGACTTAAATGCATTCCATAAACCGAAAGTCGTTCATTATGTCGGTTTATGGAATGTGTACTATGCTATTGTATTTTATAAACCGACTCTATTTCGGTTTATAGAATGCCAATAGCACAAATGGACGAATGATTTTCGTTTATTAACCATTCGTTCATTCGGCTTTCGTTAGCTTACCATTTCCGTTATTCGTTTTTCAAACGAATGAACGAAAATGCTATTTTCGGCCGAAAATGCATTCGTCCGAAAACGAACGCACATGTCTAGTATAAATGAGCATAGTGATCACTGAGTGTGTCAATGTATGACAAAATGGCGGGATGGGTGTCTGTCTCACAATTCTGGGTTGCTCCATTGTGCTGGGTTTTGAAGTATTAAAGGGGCTCCGTCACCTAAACATTGCTCATACTGGGAATGTAAAGAATAAAAATTGGTGAAGAATGATCTAGAATTGAGAGCTGACAGATAAAATAAACATGTCTTTGGCGTCTCTTGCTTATGACATCACATGTGGCTATTTTGCAATAGTAAATAGGTTATTTACATATCAAACCACAAGATGATGTCATCAGCAGGTAACACAACAGATACATTTAACACACATGGTTATTTTAATTTATGTGTAAAGGTGCAATCACGATTATACACCAAAAACAGTGTTAGAGACTTTTTTATTTTATTTTTTACTTACCAACGCTCCAATGTGGGGAAGTGTTTATACATCCAGCCATTTGAGTTGGTAGGTAGGGGCAGATAGAGTCTTCCAAAGAGAAGCTTAACCTACAAAAAAATTGTGAAGGATTATTGAGAATGGCACCAGCTCTAAAAGTGGAAGTATCTACAAGAACATTTAATTGGTTTCCACGGTGAATGCTCCACTCTGCCGTACATTTGAACTGAATAAATACCCCCCCCCCCCCCCCCCCACAGCAGGGCCGGAATGAGAATTCACTTCCTGTGCTTCTGCAATAGAATGTATTCCTGTGGAATCTAAGTGACCTCGTTCTTGTACACAGTAGGATCTCTTAACAGTGCAGCACATTGTCTGATGACATCACTAGAGAGACAGGATATTCCATTCATTTTGAATGAAATTATTCTCATTGGTTCGTACAGCAAAAAAAAAGGAAATTTACTTTTACTCAGCTAGTGTGGGCAGTCCTGGTTTCTTGCAAACTGCTGTCATTTCACAATTTAATCTAGCTGTAAGTATTTTTATGTTTTAAGCAATGCACAATGTAAGATATGCATTTTTAAAGTACTTTGAGAGAATATTTCCAACTCGGCTACTTTGGCCTGAAGTTTGAAATTCTCTTCTCGATTCCCTGCAATTTTCTCTATATTGAGTAAACTCTCATGTTTTCATGTTGTACAGGCATACCATTAAGAATGTATATTTAAATAGAGAGATTGGCAAAATGGATAAAGTGTTACATACAGATCAGTCTGTTGGAATCACAATGGGAATAAACCTGCAATGAAGATGTTGAGTTTGAAGCTGACACTATACTGAAAAATAAGATAAAATGAAAAGTAAAAGTATCCGTTGAAAATTGGAATGTATAATGGATGCCGGTTAGCAGTTAGTTAAAGCCAAGCAATGTTTAGGATTTTAAGTGGGACATTTGGTCCGTGTCACAGTGTCTGGACAGCTCACACATGGA
Organism: Pelodytes ibericus; assembly: GCA_036172795.1. Lineage (NCBI taxonomy): Eukaryota > Metazoa > Chordata > Amphibia > Anura > Pelodytidae > Pelodytes > Pelodytes ibericus. The sequence continues at coordinate 14,898,855 of CM069861.1, forward strand.
ATAAAAGTGTATTACTGTCTGAAAAATACAACATAGTAATGGTTTTCCAACAAAAAAGCCAGTGAATTAATGTGACTGCCGGACGATCCCCTGTACAGTTTTAAAAGGAAAGTTCCTCTGTACTTTGCAATCCAAAGGCCCGTACCACGATACTGCATGAAATGAGGTGTATAGAGGAAAAAGGCTTCCCCCAGCCAGCTTCCATTGTCACATGTTCCAACATGATATGGAAAATGTTATACAGAGATACATCTCTCTCTCTCTCTGGGGGCCATTCACTACAAGGTGAGATGAGGTGAGATGAGATGAGGTGTGATGAACATTTGGGCCCTGATTTATTAAAGCAAAAAAAAAAAGTGCTAAAAATGGGAGCAAACTGCCTTAACATTCCATTGGTTTCCATGGTAATTACTACTATTTTAGTATTTTTTCCTGAAATCGCACCAGTTTTGGCTTGATAATAAGTATGGTCCATAGTCTCACCAATTTAGCTAGACATCCCGGGTGAGTTTGCTTAGCTGGAGAGACTTGCAAGGTTTGGCCAATGCACAATATACAGTAAAAATGGTGAGAAGAAACGGTCATCTCTGATCATCTCGCCTTCACTCCCCTGCAACTCAACTCACGGTTTAGTGAATAGCCCCCACAGTCACGTTCTGTATTGAGAAATGCTCAATGAGCCCTTTTCAAATTACAGACAGAGGTACAGCTCGGCAAGACAGCGAGATTCAGGGCCTAAATCCTGCAGCCCCCTTCTCAATTCCTGGTGCCTTGGACATGGGAGAACGCATACTGTACGTGCATATCCAGTTTGAGCTACAGAGCAACCGCACGTGTGCGGTACAGTGGACACTCAACCCCCCAAGCTCCGCCCTTGGCATCCTGATTCGTTGGGAGCAGAAGTTGGGAGGTATGTTATTAATAGGGTTACAAGCAGGTGAAACACTGAATGTGTCGGCAGATAAGAACCATTGGGTCAATCTGCCCAATTAAAAAAAAAAAAAACACTCTGAATACTTTCATTAGTCCCTGGCCTTATCTTATAGCTAGGATAGCCTTGTACCCATTCCATGCATGCTTAAACTCCTTCACTGGGTTTACCTCTACCACTTCCACTAGAAGGCTATTCCATACATCCACTACCCTCTCTGTAAAATAATACTTCCTGATATTACTTTTAAATCGTTGCCCCTCTAATTTAAGACTATGTCCTCTAGTTGTGGTAGTTTTTCTTCTTTTAAATACACTCTCCTCTTTTACTGTATTGATTCCCTTTATGTATTTAAATGTTTCTATCATATCCCCCCTGTTACGTCTTTCCTCCAAGCTATACATGTTAAGATGCTTTAAACTTTCCTGGTAAGTTTTATCCTTCAACCCATGAACCAGTTTAGTAGCCCTTCTCTGAACTCTCTCCAAAGTATCAATATCCTTCTGGAGATACGGTCTCCAGTAGACATGTGCATTCGTTTTCGTCCAAATGCATTTTCGTCCGACAATAGCATTTTCGCCCATTCGTCTGAAAAACGAATAACGAAAATGCTAAACTAACGAAAGCCGAATGAACGAATGGTTAATAAACGAAAATCATTTGTCCATTCGTCCATTCATGCTATTGGCATTCTATAAACCGAAATAGAGTCGGTTTATAGAATACCAATAGCATTACATCTCCAGTACTGCGTACAATACAAATACAATACAAAGTGAACTCCTGGATTTCTAATCACAAAGCTCTTTTCTTCACCTACCTGTCAAATCCCAATGGCTTTGTGTCAAAAACCCCCCAAAAAACAGGAGCAGGACCCCTCATACTAACATCCTGGGCGCCACTGTGATCGTATGACCGGCTGAGCTTTGTGGGAGTTGGGCTGCTGTGCCGAACTGGACCATAAGTGGCCTAGCAGAATATAGGATTTTATTTTCACATTTCCCCCCTTAATTCTAAACGGCAGGGAATATTAAGGTGGGATAAATGAAATGCGTGATACTGATTGCACCTGCAGATGTTCCCATAAAACCCTGCGCAGAGCTTACAATTCACTGAATTGAAACAGACAACACAGCGCTGTATGTGAATCAGCCAACTGTGTTACAGGACGGACACTGCAGTAATGTCTAAAACATACACTAATTGCTTATTATTATGGTATAAATCTGGCTGGAAGCATTTTATTTATGGCATGAAAGATGTAGACATGTAGTAAATCATTTGGGTGGATGGTGCCATTTTTAGGCTTCGGAGCTGTCAGGTTTATACATCCTGTTACTTTCCTAAATCGTTATGAAGATACGGGGGGTGCTGGGGGGAAGGGGGGGGGGAGTTCATGTACCGTGACTCGAACAACGATATGATTTCTCTGACTTGTATGTTTTAATCAGTGTGCGTAGATTTATCTCTCTATAGATTTATTAAATTGGTAGAGATTCTGCAATTCTCCATGTCAATGAAATGCTGTTTTTCACATTATTTTAGAAAACGAGAACCATATTTTATAAAAGTTCTGCACAGTGTTTTGTTTTGTTTTTTTACCTCTTTCTGTTCATTATGGAGAGGGCATTATGGAGAGTCTATGTGGGACGGGAGAATGGCGGCAGATAAAAGGTGGGGGCTGGGAGGTGAAACTATATATTTTTTTCTCACTTTTAAGAGTAACAGGAGAACAAAATATATATATATATATATATATATAACCATAGATAGTGTCATATAAGAACCATTCGGCCCATGTCTGCCCAATTTATGTCTAATTTAAAATAAATTAACAATAATCTGGATACTTTTATTAATTCCTGGCCTTATCTTATATCTAGGATAGCCTTATGTAGTGTTGCCATCGGGGGTTGACAGGTGATACACCAGTCAGAGGCCCGGCGGCCTTGGGGGGCCAAAGCAGACCCCCTTAAAAATGTTTATTTTTAAAAAGCTTGCGGACAGAGTTGCTGGTTGGGGAGATCAGAAGATCTCCCCTCATCAGCCCCCTGCCAGGGGTTAAGTCCTGGGTGTGCAATGTGGGTGATGGGGCATGTGTTTCTCTAATTTAAGGCTATGTTCTTGTTGTGGTATTTTTGCTTCTTTTAAATATAACATTTTCGCTCAAATAAAAGACGATCCTGATGATAAGACGACCCCCCAAACATTATTTCCTTCCTCTATCTCCCTTCATTCTAGTTCTTCTCTGCTCACAAACCTTCCAATGCCCCCACAGCCTGCCAATGCCCCCACAGCCCTGCCAATGTCCCCACAGCCCTGCCAATGTCCCCACAGCCCTGCCAATGCCCCCACAGCCCTGCCAATGTCCCCACAGTCGTAGCATTTTCTCTGATAAAAAAAACAGTTACTCTCCTCCTTTACTGTGTTGATTCCCTTTATGTTTATAAATGTTTATATCATATCTCCCTCTGTCTTTCTTCCAAGCTATATAAGTTTTATCTTGCGGCTCTTCTTTGAACTCTTTCCAAAACTAACTATAAATATATGTGTATGTATCTCTCCAAAGTATCTATATTTAGAATGTTGGAAATATCTAGAAGGGAATCAAACTGTGTAATGATTCTAGCACTTCTCCGGCTGCTCTAGTTATTCACCCCTGTATATATCTATTTAGTGTTATAAACTCCATTTATGCAGTTTCTGTGCCATTACTCTGCACATCAATGCCTTCTTATCAGACTGAAATAAATGAGAAGGGGATTCAACACAAACCTTAAATTATTCAAGGGGATTTAAGAGAGTAAAGGAAGGAAGTACTTTAGGAAGAAAGTTAAACACTGGGGTGAAAAGGTCACAGTCTAAAACAGGACAGGTTTACTGCAACCAAAGGGAGGTTGATATAGATTAACACTGAATTAGCACTGGATGTATAGAATAACACTGCATTAGCACTGGATGTATGGATTAACAATGCATTAGCACTGGATGTATGGAATGACACTGCATTAGCAGTGGATGTATGTTATAACACTGCATGAGCACTGGATGTATGGATTAACACTGCATTAGCACTGGATGTATGGAATGACACTGCATTAGTACTGAATGTATGGAATAACACTGCATTAGCACTGGATGTATGGATTAACACTGCATTAGCACTGGATGTATGTTATAACACTGCATTAGCACTGGATGTATGGATTAACACTGCATTAGCACTGGATGTATGGAATGACACTGCATTAGCACTGAATGTATGTTATAACACTGCATTAGCACTGGATGTATGGATTAACACTGCATTAGCACTGGATGCATGGAATGACACTGCATTAGCACTGGATGTATGGAATGACACTGCATTAGCACTGAATATATGGATTAACACTGCATTAGCACTGGATGTATTGAATGACACTGCATTAGCACTGGATGTATGGAATAACACTGCATTAGCACTGGATGTATGAATTAAAACTGCATTAGCACTGGATGTATGGAATGACACTGCATTAGCACTGAATGTATGTAATAGCACTGCATTAGCACTGAATGTATGGAATAACACTGCATTAGCAGTGGATGTATGGATTAACATTGCATTAGCACTGGATACATGGAATAACACTGCATTAGCACTGGATGTGTGGAACATCACTGCATTAGAAAGGGAATGTATAGAATAACACTGCATTAGAAAGGGAATGTATGGAATAACACTGCATTAGAAGGGGATGTATGGAATAACACTGCATTAGAGGGGGATGTATGGAATAACACTGCGTTAGAGGGGGATGTATGGAATAACACTGCATTAGAAGGGGATGTATGGAATAACACTGCATTAGAGGGGGATGTATGGAATAACACTGCGTTAGAAGGGGATGTATGGAATAACACTGCATTAGAAGGGGATGTATGGAATAACACTGCTTTAGAAGGGGATGTATAGAATAAAACTGCGTTAGTAGGGGATGTATGGAATAACACTGCATTAGAAGGTAATGTATGGAATAACACTGCGTTAGAAGGGGATGTATGGAATAACACTGCGTTAGAAGGGGATGTATGGAATAACACTGCGTTAGAAGGGGATGTATGGAATAACACTGCGTTAGAAGGGAATGTATGGAATAACACTGCGTTAGAAGGGGATGTATGGAATAACACTGCGTTAGAAGGGGATGTATGGCATAACACTTTGATAGAAGGGGATGTATGGAATAACACTGCGTTAGAAGGGAATGTATGGAATAACACTGCGTTAGAAGGGAATGTATGGAATAACACTTTGATAGAAGGGGATGTATGGAATAACACTGTGTTAGAAGGGGATGTATGGAATAACACTTTGATAGAAGGGGATGTATGGAATAACACTGTGTTAGAAGGGGATGTATGGAATAACACTGTGTTAGAAGGGGATGTATGGAATAACATTGTGTTAGAAGGGGATGTATGGAATAACATTGTGTTAGAAGGGGATGTATGGAATAACATTGTGTTATTCCAGTCAATGTTCCACCAGTATTTCATGTTATCTCTCTGTCTATGAAACCAGTAGAAGTTAAGCAACGTCTATAGGGCTTTCCTGCAACCCATGCTGTCTTCCTCTTAAATGTATTTGGCTTAGGCTACAAATGAAAAAGAAATGCTATAACATCTCTTTCCCCAAACCTCTGGCACAGCATAAACTCTCCAATACAAACGCTTACATTCGACAATGATTTTCACCCCGAATTAGCGAGTGCAAATTAAATCACGCCATTTGTTTAAAGCCAAGGGCTACAGAGGCTGCGCATGCAATCGACACCCTCGTTTAGAAATGTCTCGTTTGCGAAGGAAATGAAGGATTACCGTGTATACTTCTTTTACTTTAATAATGTCATCTGAGCTGAGATAATAAAGAGCCCAGGCTCTGCAACCACTCGTGTGTAAGGTCATCTCCTGTCTAATCTGATAGTGTGTCACAATCGTTCGCCTGTGTTTACCTATGACACAGTGTTAAGTCTGAGAGTGACATGCACAGGCTTGGCTGGTTGTCAAAACTAACATCGCGGGGCATTTAGGAGAGCCGTCCGCGGTAACGTTCCCTGCCCTGGGGCAATGACAAAACAGAGGAAGTTTGTAAGGATCGGATTCTTCCATTGGGAAAAAAAAAGCTAGGAGGTTATCTATCAAAACGTGTTCCACTCAGTGGATCAGGTCCATGCGCAGGGGAAGAAGTCAAATCTCTAATTTCCCTATCATAACATTGCAGAAATGGGGGGTATAGATCCAATATCTGGTCAATTATCCAACATTACCGGAGCTTTCTAGGGTGATCCAGGTGAGAACTTCATTTAGCAACAAGAGAGCATTTAACTCTGGATGAATACGTAGCCTCTCATTCTCAAGTGTCTCCAGGGGGTTTTACCGTTACCTCACTTTGTGGTACTCAATTCATGTACCTCAGAAGGATGAAGGGCCGAGTCAACCTACAGCCGGATTCTACAACTGGTGCATTAGCGCAATCATGATAGTTGGCCATTGTACTGGGACCAAATTTACATCATAAGGGCCATCCTGTATCCATAGACAACATTTGTACCCTTAAAACAAAGGGGGCACATAATACCCGCAGCACAAAAAGATTAATAGTTACATTACAAGGGGATGTATGGAACAGTGCTGCACTAGAAGGGGATGTATGGAATAATGCTGCATTAGCACTGGATGTATAGAATAACACTGTGTTAGAAGGGGATGTATGGAATAACACTGTGTTAGAAGGGGATGTATGGAATAACACTGTGTTAGAAGGGGATGTATGGAATAACACTGTGTTAGAAGGGGATGTATGGAATAACACTGTGTTAGAAGGGGATGTATGGAATAACACTGTGTAAGAAGGGGATGAATGGATTAACATTGTGTTTGAAGGGGATGTATGGAATAACACTGTGTTATAAGGGGATGTATGGAATAACACGATGTTAGAAGGGGATGTATGGAATAACACTATGTTATAAGGGGATGTATGGAATAACACTGTGTTAGAAGGGGATGTATGGAATAACACTGTGTTAGAAGAGGATGTATGGAATAACACTATGTTATAAAGGGATGTATGGAATAACACTATGTTATAAGGGGATGTATGGAATAACACTGTGTTAGAAGAGGATGTACGGAATAACACTATGTTAGAAGGGGATGTATGGAATAACACTATGTTAGAAGGGGAGGTATGGAATAACACTATGTTATAAGGGGATGTATGGAATAACACTATGTTAGAAGGGGATGTATGGAATAACATTGTGTTAAAAAGGGATGAATGGATTAACATTGTGTTTGAAGGGGAGGTATGGAATAACACTATGTTAGAAGGGGATGTATGGAATAACACTACGTTAGAAGGGGATGTATGGAATAACACTGTGTTTGAAGGGGACGGATGGAATAATGCTGTGTTAGAAGGGGATGTATGGAATAACACTATGTTAGAAGGGGATGTATGGAATAACACTACGTTAGAAGGGGATGTATGGAATAACACTATGTTTGAAGGGGACGGATGGAATAATGCTGTGTTAGAAGGTTACAGAAATTCCTTTTGAGGATATATGTCTGTAGCACAAGGTGTCTTAGCTGCCATACATTGTATTTACTTCCAGCTATACCTTTTGAATATTAATACTATTAACCATTTTTTGTGAAGGGACATTTCACTCCAGTTTTTGAGCTTTTAAAAAAAAAAAAAAATTATTTCAACATTATCAAAAGACAAATACCCCAAATAAATACATTGCACCCATTATATCCCTACTTCTCTCTTGAACAATGAGTTCCTAATATATCTCTGTAACCCATAAGGTCCCACCAACATATCCACATTTGTTGTATCCAGTGTGTTTACCTGGCGATGTACTTAATCCTATATATCATGACAGCATATCCCATTGGCAGGGTATCTGTATACAAGTTTTTGAGCAATTGATTTTTATAAAGTTTTTGGGCTACACTAACTTGGACTTTAATGACTTGAACCATTTTATCATGGGCTATCTTATAGCTTTAGCTATTTATCTAGGTAACAGATAGATACATAGCACATAGGTATTTAAAATACTAAAACAAATACTGTGTTGTATATTCTGTCCTCTAAGATATCTCATTCCCAGTTCTCTGTGCAAGTCACATTGCGATTGGCAAACTAACAGCAAATAATGCAGCTCACAGACAGTGTGTCTTGTGAGCTATAAAACAAGTTATTGTATTGTCTATAACTACAGGATGCTTTTAGATATGATCTGTATTTGTCATTATGCTGTAAACATGTTCATGTACTCACAATCCAATGTGCAGGTTTCAATTGTAACAATATATACTGATAATCTATGGACTGATAGCTCACGTAGTACTTTTTTCATCCTTTTTAAATATCCTTTAAATATTCAACACTCAGCATTAGAGAATCACATGTTAACTCCTGGGGGTCCGCTCAGGATATCTGGGTCAGAAAGGTATATATCAGCAAATCTTAGATGTGTATGGAAAACCCATTACTGCGAGGGAAAAAAAATAAAAATATCAAATATTGCAGGATGTATTTTTATATATAGTGTGTAAATAACCAGTAGAGTGTTTGAAATGAAATCATTTAATATATGCCAAAAAAAAATGTATATTTCGCAGGAAACTGAGACTTTAGATTACAGACCGACCAAACGTATACTTTGTACAGACCTGGTGGAGAGTAAATGATATTCTCCTTCAGAAAAATGTATACATTTCTTTTAAGACTTTTCAAATCAGTTAAGGGAAAGGTGTCAAAATAATTTCACAGATATTACTTTGATTTGTGGTTAGTATTCAGTAAGAAATACAAATCCAGAGAGATTTTAACATACCCTACTGTAATGGGACCCACTCTAAATGTTTAAATGGCCCTGATTCATTTTGTGGCTCTAGAACTGAGCTTGGTGTACAATAACAGTGTGATGGATGAGAGTTTATTTAGGGTCCTGACAAATTAAGGATTTTAATTAAGGACTTATTCTTAAAGGGACAGTATCACCCAAACATTGCCTATACGAGGAATATGCAGCATGAAAAAAGATTGAAAATGATCTATACAGTGAATTAGCAAAACTGCAAGAAAAGGCCTAAATTAGGAGAAAATGGGATTAAAATGAGTCTGGGGAGTCTCCTGTTTATGACATCACCGGTGGCACGGTATGCAAATTAACTGGTTTGCAATGGGGAATGTGTAATTTGCATATCAAGACACAGGTGGTGTCATAAATAGGAGACTCCACACAATTAACACACATTTATTTTCTCCTAATTTATCTTGTTTTGTTAATACAATGTATCAAGGTATCAGCATGGTATGTGTATTAAAAAAATATACATTTAATGGTGAATCATTTTTTTAAATGATTTTTTCCCCAATAAATAGGAAATGCAGACTTTATTTATACCTTCATAATAAAAAATATTCCACTGTAAATACATTTGGTATATATATATATATGTATATACATTAAATAAACATTACTGATTGTGTAGCCAAGATGAAATGAATGCACTAGATATTTAGGATGCTTGAAGCGAACACCTTTGTTCAGTATTTGTTTAACTCTAGTTTGAAAGTAGTTTATTTAGATAAGATTTAAGAGCACATCCTGTGACTTTCACCCAAAACAGTAGCTGATATGCCCCATGCTTTGTAGACAGAAATCATTAAGAACATAATGTAGGAAATAGCTGTTTGGAGGTTTATTTTTTTTTTTTTATTGTTTATTCAGATAACTTATGTAATGATCAAATATTCTTTTTTTTAATTTTATTTTTAAATACCCTACCATATATTTGAAAGGGTGTATGAAACGTCTGTGGATAATATTGATAACTGAGCTACCTTTTCAAACTGGATTTAATTTAAATAAACATGGAGCAGGGAAGATAACTATTAAGGAGTTTATTTGTACATGTAGTTTTATCACATATTAAATACCTTATATGCCCATTGGGCTGTTCAAATGAATACATTTGCACTTTAAAAAATAACTTATAATAATAATAATAATAATAATAATTAATAATAATAATAAAAATAATGATAATACAGATAAACATGAAATGAGCTGAAGCTGCACATTAACGTTATACTTTGCATGTATGTGTCCACACATGTAAATTGTATGTGGCTACAATCTGTATTGCATTACATACACGCACAAATATTACATGTGCTCAATATGTCCTGTGATATTTACCACTACACACCCACACTACAATTAAACGTGCAGTGCACAGAAGCCGGTGTTTTGTGGCTGGCTCGTCGTGATGGGAGTTGGGGCAGTTAGCGTCCCAGCGAATTAACAAATTAAGGAATGGGCATTAATCAATCATCTACTAATCGATTATTAAATAAATAGGGATCCGTTTTTAAATATGTTTAGATCAGAAAGGATATCGCATGGCCCTCAGTAATGAATTCCCCTAATTTAATCTAAACAGATTAATGTATTTCCAATCGCTATTTATATAAAACACAGTCTGATAAAAATAAAATAAATAAATAAAAAAAAAAAAACATTAATACATTTCCTTGCATAATACAATATTGGATTTTCCGAATCTAATTCATTGCTTAGTACTATATAATATAATACACACAGTGCCAATCATTATATAATACACACAGTGCCGATCATAATATAATACACACAGTGCCGATCATAATATAATACACACAGTGACGATCATAATATAATACACACAGTGCCGATCATAATATAACACACAGTGCCGATCATAATATAACACACACAGTGCCGATCATAATATAACACACACAGTGCCGATCATTATATAATACACACAGTGCCGATCATTATATAATACACACAGTGCCGATCATAATATAATACACACAGTGCCGATCATAATATAACACACACAGTGCCGATCATAATATAATACACACAGTGCCGATCATTATATAATACACACAGTGCCGATCATTATATAATACACACAGTGCCGATCATAATATAACACACACAGTGCCGATCATAATATAATACACACAGTGCTGATCATTATATAATACACACAGTGCCGATCATAATATAATACACACAGTGCCGATCATTATATAATACACACAGTGCCGATCATAATATAACACACAGTGCCGATCATAATATAACACACACAGTGCCGATCATTATATAATACACACAGTGCCGATCATAATATAATACACACAGTGCCGATCATTATATAATACACACAGTGCCGATCAATTCTATAACTTACTGCAAACAAACACACTAGCAAAGTGCTCGAACTGGATGAAATCATTGAAAGTATCCGGCAAACTTCGACAATAAAATAAAATATTTATCTAATAATACAATATCAAATAAGTGATTAATTATTAATAAACATTATTTTTTATTTGAATAATCTTACACCGTTGACAATGATCATTAAAATGCAATGAATGTACAATCATTTTATGGCATTACTTTAACGATCAGAACAAATGTCTGCAAAATATTTCATGAAATAAGTTTTGATCAGAAAGTACGAATGTTTTGGTTAATAATTTGCTACCATTCAACATTTTAAAAAGTTGATTGTTAATTGTCTTCCGAATAAATATATTTGTCTAATTTTCTTAAATGTTTCCATCTCACTGAATAACATGTATGCAAGGGATGATGTTTAAATATTTATATCAGATTTCACTTTGTGCATTGAATCGTTAAGATACGTATTACTGGAAAACAAACTAAATATAAGAAATATAATAATAATTACAATATAATTCTGCACTTCCCCAGCAGACAGGAAATAACACATTGAGATTAAATAATATCAATTCCAAGGGATTAAATTGCAATTCTTCAAAATGAGACAAATTAACATGCTCTGTTTTTAATTTGTAAGTATAATTGATTACTGATTACTTACATATTACCCTGGATACTTCCATTGCATGTTTTGGAATCAGGGGGTCGCAGAGGGTGTGTGTTATATATAGATGTAGTGTGAGAGGGAAATCTATATAGAGGATCATGTGCAGGTTAAGATTCGTTCTGGGGAATTATCCCTGATGATTTGATGTATGATTTGTAATCTCTGTTATTTTTACATATATCTCCCCAAACTGAAGCCATGTGTCCTGGTCCCCAGCACAGGGAGAGAGCTGGAACTCTTTCACATGCATGGAGAACTAGGAAAGAGTAAGTATTCTCTGGCTATCTATATCGCCAATGTTTCAGTTTGTCTCCTTGTCTGTCTCTCTCTTCATTTTTATCTATCTATCTATCTATCTATCTATCTATCTATCTATCTATCTATCTGTCTGTCTGTCTGTCTGTCTGTCTGTCTGTCTGTCTGTCTGTCTGTCTGTCTGTCTATCTACTATCTTAATGTATGTCTATTTCTGTCTGTCTGTCTGTCTATTAATCTGTTTGTCTATCTGTATCTCTCTTAACCTTTCTGTATATCTACGTCTGTCTCTTTCTTCATCTATCTATCTATCTATCTATCTATCTATCTATCTATCTATCTATCATCTATCTGTCTGTCTGTCTGTCTGTCTGTCTGTCTATCTACTATCTTAATGTATGTCTATTTCTGTCTGTCTGTCTGTGTCTGTCTGTGTCTGTCTGTCTGTCTGTCTGTCTGTCTCTCTCTCTATCTATCTGTCTGTCTGTCTGTCTGTCTATCTACTATCTTAATGTATGTCTATTTCTGTCTGTCTGTCTGTTTATTAATCTGTTTGTCTATCTGTATCTCTCTTAACCTTTCTGTATATCTACATCTGTCTCTTTCTTCAACATCTATCTATCTATCTATCTATCTATCTATCTATCTATCTATCTATCTATCTATCTATCTGTCTGTCTGTCTGTCTATCTATCTATCTACTATCTTAATGTATGTCTATTTCTGTCTGTCTGTCTGTGTCTGTCTGTCTCTCTCTCTATCTGTCTGTCTGTCTGTCTGTCTATCTACTATCTTAATGTATGTCTATTTCTGTCTGTCTGTCTGTTTATTAATCTGTTTGTCTATCTGTATCTCTCTTAACCTTTCTGTATATCTACGTCTGTCTCTTTCTTCAACATCTATCTATCTATCATCTATCTATCTATCTATCTATCTATCTATCTATCTATCTATCTATCATCTCCTTCCACCTTTCTGTCTCTATATGTATATCTCTCTCTTCCTATCTATATATCTGTCCGTCTGTCTCTCTCTGTCTGTCTCTGTCCTCACTGGGATGCAATCTGTACAGTATATATAGGTATCCTCATATTATATATACTGTAATCAATATATCCAGATATATGATATGTCAGCCCGGTGCCCAGTGTTTCTGTGCTGCGTCACACGTTATAATTCATGTGGATCGTGTTGATTGAGTCTTTGGTAACATTATTTTAACATTAACCCTGTAACCTAATAACAGATCTATATATTCACTGCATATAGAATCATATCCTAGGGATGAGGTGTCTGTCTGCAACTCGTGACGTCATGCATGAGGTCCAAAACATTAACCCCTGAGACTCCCAACTACCCACACAGAAAGTAATAAAGACTTGTGAGAACCAGAAAGAGTCTAATAAATATATATATATATATATATATATATATATATATATAATATATATATGTATACTGTTACACACACTCACACTGCTAAAATAATATATATCTATACTGTTACACACACTCACACTGCTAAAATAATATATATATACTGTTACACACACTCACACTCACACTGCTAAAATAATATATATACTGTTACACACACTCACACTGCTAAAATAATATATATATACTGTTACACACACTCACACTCACACTGCTAAAATAATATATATATATACTGTTACACACACTCACACTGCTAAAATAATATATATACTGCTACACACACTCACACTGATAAAATAATATATATATATATATATATATATATATATATATATACTGTTACACACACTCATAAAATAATATACATATACACTGTTACACACACTCATAAAATAATATATATATATTTTTTTCACACCAACTCACACTCCCACACTAACTTCACACTCTCTGACACTCACTCACCCACACACACACTGTCACAACAACTCACAGTATCACTCACCCACCCACTAACACACACACTGCCACACCAACTCACACTCTCACTCACCCACCCACCCACTAACACACACACTCTCATACTAACACTCTCACAATAAGTCACATATATGTTTAATTATACTATATAAACATTATATATATGAATATATGTGTATATATAGTAGAGTTAAATATGTAAACTTATCTTGGTAAATATATAGTTTATAGTGTAATACTTGCAAAATACACACTCAAATCAACTTATTATAAGTCATATGGGTGTGGATGTTATTTGTGTATGTTTGTGTGTGTTATTTGTTTGTGTGTGTTTGTATATGTGTGTGTTATTTGTGTGTGTGTGTGTGTGTCTGTTTATTTGTTTGTGTATTTCTGTATTTGTAAGTGTGTCTGCTTATTTGTGCATGTGTTATTTGTTTGTGTGTATTTGTGGATGTTTTATTTGTATTTGTGCGTGTGTGTGTATGCACTCTGTCTTTTCTGTACATCCACAGAGGTCCTGTGTGTACACAGAGAGAGATATTTGACACATTTACACCTCACAATGTCCCCATGTCTTGCTTTTCACTCCCAATCTTCACTCTTCTCGCTGTTATTGACTCAGTTGGAAGCCCCTGTCAGAGAGCAGCTCCCCCATTGGATCTCCAAGATTTGACATTGAGGGCTGGTCTCTCCCCCCCCCCCCCCCCCCCCCCCCATATCCTCCCCTTGCCTGTCCTGCACACAGCTTACTAACACAATTGGGGGGATTGCAGAGCCTGCATATTGAAGGAGACCCCTCATCCAACCCAAAAAGTGTGCACCCAGCCACACACACTGGGTATTCTCTACCTTACCAGCTGTGGAACCTGTGGCTTGGTCCTCCTCTCCAGTGATGGCTTTGAGCTCCAGAGCCCACGCTTTTTCAGTGGAAGCTTTGGTGGGGAAATCGATCAAAAGAAAAACCCTCGGCAGCAAAGTGGAAGATCAACCTGGATCCATGATAACTACGGAGCCAGACACATTGAGCATCCCAAGGAGTGATGAGACTGGTTAGTCTTGGAGATTGCTTATAGCCCATAGGCATTTATAGGATGTGTATGGATTGGCGAGGCCGGAAAAAAATGGGGATTTATGATGTAAAATACAACAGCCTTCGCTCAGATCAAGGGATTTGTGTGTACAATTCCCCCTCAAATCACAGCCATAAAACTCAGTCTGACAAACTTGGCTGTAACTCAACACAGATAACAATAGGGGTCGTTAAAATGGCTATTTAAAGTATTGTTCTAAACCACCTGGGACCAAAGAAGACATCTGAAAACGCTTTATATAGGATTTAATGGCTAACTTCTGGCTGAGCATGATGGGGGAAGTCGTCCACAGCAGCCAGAGTCCCCACAAACTAGTCCTCTTTGGTTCCTAGCAGGTCTTTGATGCAATTTCAGAATTCAACATAACATCCGCTGTATTAAGAGCCACAGGTGTTTGCCATTTTACGGGGCTTTAATTTTAGTTTAAATAGATCCAATCATTTTGAGTAGGCAACATTGTATCTTTACTGTGATTTATTATACAAATTAAGTTGGGCTGCAAAGCCTTAGCAACCCCTCTGGGATAAGAAGAACTCGGAATACTTGTAGATTATTTGGGAAATAATGCACATTATGTGATCCTGTCTTGATATTACTATATATAAAAAAGAAATACGTTGATACATGTATAGAATGTTATTATATAAGGGCGAAATATAAACCATAGACTACAACAACTACAATAAATGTAAATATGTATATAAATATACATACACTATCCAAAAAATATAGTATATGCATATACATACATATATTTCATTTTATTTTAATGTTTTTTTTATTCTAATTTTTTTTGTTTTGTTATTTCTATCAAGTATTTTTGGTTTATATTTATATAAACATATATATTCATATAGATATTTTAAAATATATATATATATTTAAAATACTGTTTTGTATAATATATACACACATATTGTTTTATTTATTTATTTTACAAAATTCTATTAGCATTTTGTTATTAATATATATATGTATAGTGTATATAAATAATGCACTGACGCGCCATACGTTATTAAGCATCCACTCATTTCTCGGTGACTAATATCTTGTGTTCGATCTGTTCCCAGCTGGAAAGAGACTCAAACCCTCCGTATCGTCTCCACTACCAGCAGATACCGAGAATCCTAAAAGCCGGGACGTTGCCCAGGTGGAGTTACAGGGGTCAGAGCTTTGGAGGAGATTCCATGAGATCGGTACAGAAATGATTATCACCAAAGCCGGGAGGTATAATCTGCGAGCCTACCCTCCAATAAACAAATGAATTCAATTAATACCGATTATAAAGCAATATTAAAATAAATACTAATTATACATTGAATATATTAACAAAAATTCGTAGTAAATTAAGTAAATTATAATAAATAAAATAATTTCTACAAGAAATCAATTCATATTAAATGCAGTGAACCAATAATAAATAAAATAAATGAAACATTTCTACAAGAAATCAATTAATATTAAATGCAGTAAACTAATAATAAATAAAATAAATCATTAATTTCTCCATGAAATCAATTCATATTAAATGCAGTGAACCAATAATAAATAAAATAAATGAAACATTTCTACAAGAAATCAATTAATATTAAATGCAGTAAACTAATAATAAATAAAATAAATCATTAATTTCTCCATGAAATCAATTCATATTAAATGCATTAAACTAATAATAAATAAAATCAACAAATCATATCTAAAAATAAATTAACATTAAATGCAGCAAACTAATAATAAATAAATGTGTAATAATTAAAATAAATGAGTTAATAATAAAGGAAGTCAACTAATAATAGATACAATGTTTTAATAGAAATACAATGTATCTGCCTATTTATCGACTTATGGTGACAATAACCTTATTTAATAAAAGTAATTATATGACCACAAATAGTTATACATAGAGTATTGTTGTACAGATTTGTTTGTTTGAAGTTTTTAATTTCTACCTTTAGTATAACACAGCGATGTGGGTAATAATAACTCGGCTAAATATAGAAAGGGCCATTTGTCGAGTCAAACGGGGCCAGTTTGGTGGATACTGGGGAGCAGGATTATATATGTTTATTTCTTTGTGACAAATGGAGCACAAATGTTTGTGTTTATTGTTATTCAATGCCAGGCAGGAAACTCGGATCACTGATGGGTCATCTTTCAAAAGCGGGATGGCTGAGCATCATAGGAAAAGTAGTCCCCCAGAATACCAAAGATTAGCCATCATTTCATTGGACCTTCACTTTGAGCATTAAAATCTTATACACTAATGTATTATTTTATGTATAATTACGTTTCATACACTGAGTTTTTGTTGAAATATAAAATATTTTTTTATTCTTCCTGTGACCTGTAGTATCATTATTTATATTACTATTTATTATGAATTCTATTATTTATTTATTTTTAAATGTTTTTTTTTTAACCTTTTTATATTTATTTTGCTAATATACTCTCCCCCCTCCCCCTGGAGGCAGATCAGTTTTTCTAGGGCTCTGTCTAGAGCTGCAAGCCCCGTTTCCTGTTAGACTGACATTCATTATGTCTGGGAGTTTGGGGTTAATAATCAGTATAATTTGTTTTTTTTCCCTCTCACAGGAGAATGTTCCCTTCAGTACGAGTTAAAGTGAAAAGTCTGGATCCAGCTAAACAGTATTACATAGCCATGGATGTCATCCCTGTGGACTCCAAACGATACAGGTCAATATCAATTTATTTAATCCCAAATCTTTAATAATGCACTTAATAATTACCCTTTAAGCAATAAGCTTAAAAACAACTATATTGGCTTTTTTAAATGGCATGTCCTTTATTAAATCAGATCTTTTTTATTTAAATACTTGATTAGAGTTATGATATACTATAGATCCTATATTGATTTAGACACATAAGGGTATAAGGACACATCCATACTGAGCTAGATACAGTGGGTTCATTGACATAGTACAGGTTAATTTCAGCTTGTATGGATCAGTAAGGTAGCTTTTCACACAGTGTTGAGAATGAGGCGATCCATACATGATGTGTCATTGGGACAGAAGCAGAATTCTCATCTTGGATTCACTTATTATTGTGTAACAGCAGGTTTAATGTAATGTGACTAAGTTAACCCAATGTTTCATGCCTTAGTATAAACCTATGACTCGTGTACAGGTCGGAGCTGGAAAAATAAGTGAGTTGGAGGATTTTTTTCTGTTTTGTTCTGATTTTTATAACATGATTGTTAATTAAACATAGTCAACTATTACATGAATATACCTTATGTATGTACATTTATATATTTGCTGTTGGAGATTATTGTACATTATTTGTATACTTTTGTTGTTGCGGTTGAATATTACATTTATACTTTTGTTTAACATTGTATATTATGTTTATACATTTGCTGTCGGAGGTTATGTATTACATTTATATATTTGCTGTTGGAGTTTATATATTATATTTACCCATTTGCTGTTGGAGGTTTAATATTACATTAATACTTTCATTGTTGGGGGTTGTATATTACATTTATACTTTTGTTGTTGGGGTTATATATTACATTTATACTTTTGTTGTTGGGGTTATATATTACATTTATACTTTTGTTGTTGGGGTTATTTATTACATTTATACTTTTGTTGTTGGGGTTATATATTACATTTATACTTTTGTTGTTGGGGTTATATATTACATTTATACTTTTGTTGTTGTGGTTATATATTACATTTATACTTTTGTTGTTGGGGTTATATATTACATGTATACTTTTGTTGTTAGGGTTATATATTATATTTAGTATATTTTGTGGTTGGAGGTTATATTTTACAGTTATACTTTTGTTGTTGGGGTTATATATTACATTTATACTTTTGTTGTTGGGGTTATATATTACAGTTATACTTTTGTTGTTGGGGTTATATATTACATTTATACTTTTGTTGTTGGGGTTATATATTACATTTATACTTTTGTTGTTGAGGTTATATATTACATTTATACTTTTGTTGTTGAGGTTATATATTACATTTATACTTTTGTTGTTGGGGTTATATATTACATGTATACTTTTGTTGTTAGGGTTATATATTATATTTAGTATATTTTGTGGTTGGAGGTTATATTTTACAGTTATACTTTTGTTGTTGGGGTTATATATTACATTTATACTTTTGTTGTTGTGGTTATATATTACAGTTATACTTTTGTTGTTGAGGTTATATATTACATTTATACTTTTGTTGTTGTGGTTATATATTACATTCATACCTTTGTTGTTGGGGTTATGTATTACATTTATACTTTTGTTGTTGGGGTTATATATTACATTTATACTTTTGTTGTTGAGGTTATATATTACATTTATACTTTTGTTGTTGGGTTTATATATTACATTTACCTTTGTTGTTGGGGTTATATTTTACAGTTATACTTTTTTGTTGGGATTATATATTATATTTATGTTAGGTTATGTTTTTCATTTATATATTAGCTGTGGAACATTTAAAAGTGTCTACATAGTGTTGATCCATAAAGCCCCTTTGCAAACTGATATATACAGACTGTTCCCACATCTATGTTGGGTTAGGTTTCTGGAAAAGTAAAAGTAAAGTGAAAGTAAGCAGCTGTGAGGGGACTGTGTCTTGTACAGTCAGGTAAGGTTTAAATTACTTTAAGTGCAAGAGGTGAGTAACTCCAATCATGATAGAGTCTATATTGACGTTTTTCTGTGTTCTAGGTATGTCTACCACAGTTCCCAGTGGATGGTGGCAGGGAACACTGACCATTCCTGTATCACCCCGAGGCTATACATACACCCGGACTCCCCCTGCTCTGGAGAGACCTGGATGAGGCAAATTATAAGCTTTGATAGAGTAAAACTGACCAACAACGAGATGGACGACAAAGGACATGTAGGTGTGCATTCTATACTATCTGCCCATTCTATATTATCTGTGCATTCAATACTATATGTGCATTCTATACTAGCTGTGCATTCTATACTATCTGTAGGTGTGCATTCTATACTATCTCTGCATTCTATATATTTTGTGCATTCTATACTATCTGTGCGTTCTATACTATCTGTAAGTGTGCATTCTATACTATTTGTGCATTCTATATGATCTGAAGATGTGCATTCTATACTATCTGTAGATGTGCATTCTATACTATCTGTGCATTTTATACTATCTGTAGGTGTGCATTCTACACTATCTGTAGGTGTGCATTCTATACTATCTGTGTATTCTATACTATCTGTATGTGTGCATTCTATTCTATCTGCGCATTCTATATTATCAGTGCATTCTTTACAATCTGTGCATTCTATACTATCTGTAGGTGTACTTTCTATACTATCTGTGCATTCTATATTATCTGTGCATTCTATAATATCTGTAGGTGTACTTTCTATACTGTCTGTGCATTCTATATTATCTGTGCATTCTATAATATCTGTAGGTGTACTTTCTATACTGTCTGTGCATTCTATATTATCTGTGCATTCTACATTATCTGTGCATTCTATACTTTCTGTAGGTGTACATTCTATACTATCTGTGCATTCTATGCTATCAGTGCATTCTATACTATCTGTAGGTGTACATTCTATACTATCTGGATTGTTTTTATCACTCTAACCTATGCATCAATATATAACGCGCTCTGCTTATTTATTCGTGTTAAAACTCCCTCTCTGTCTTTCTATCTTTACTGCTGATTGAGGGTATATCAAGGCTTTCCAACTAAATCTCTGGAAAGCAATATCGGCTGGCTGAGGCCTCTTGGTCCTTGTATTGTTTTTGGAATAGCAAACTTGCATGCAAATGTTGTTGAAGTTGTTTGTTGATGGGTCAGGGCACCTTGATTGCTGAAACATTTTAAACCTGGAATTTCACATTTTGGTGCAATTGATAGAGATCTATATGGCTGTACAGTGGATTTCTATTAATGAATGACAATACTATTTGATCATTTCGGAGATGACAGAATTGACTCCACACAATGGAACTGTAACTTCTTACGGCAGTGATTGCGTAACCTCAATTCTTAGAACAGTAGTTAGATTCTATATTTACAAAGTGATCTATAGACATAGTGGGTCCTAGAAATAACACCGGGGCAAAGTTCTAAAAGTGATCTAACCAGCAGGGACATCCTATTGGCTCCCATGGCGACTGGACCACTTTGACTTTTATAACTAGCCCTGACAATGTCACATCCTTCCGATCAGTCATGATCCGTCATCAGGTGTCCTATCAGTTTTTAATTTCCACCAGTTTTGTCACCGCGGGTTCTGCTATACGTCTTTTCCCCAATTAGTTCAGATAATAATTTCCATCCCTTTTCCAATTAGGAGATTATAGAATTGGGCGGGATTAATTGAGCGCAAAGAGGGGTACATATCAAATTCCAGTTTTACGTGGTGAGCACATATAACGTTTTAATGGGAGCTGCTTGCTAAGACGGAACTGACAAGTGAACTGCGGGACTCATGCATTAAATACTGGGTTGGAAAAAATCCCCCTACTTGCCTGTATTTCCAATTAATGCTTGATATGTGCATTTCCCCTGGAGTTAAGTTTGAAATGATTGGTGCACTAGAGCATTGGCTTTGAATTTAGATAATGGTAGATTGAGAGGAATATCTCACGGAACATGTTGCGCAGTGATGGCGGGCAATTTTTTGCAGGAAGCCAAGTTGATGCTCTCAAAGTGGCCTCTCATTTCAGGCATTTTTCTGCCCATCAGCCACCCGGCTCATCCATGTTCTTCCTTCCCTTCCTTTAAATTCTCTTGCACCAATGAGTTCAAGTAAAAACTGTGCACTAAAGGGCCTGATATCCTCAAATATCAGTCTTCGATCATAACATTTGCCGGCTCCTCCATAAACAGATGCATTGCCATGCTCAATGCCATCTCAGAGGTCCCGGAGTGCCACTTGTGACAGCTGTGCCATACGATCGCCACCACTGGTGTAGTAGATCCCTGGAATAAGCTTCTAGTAGAAGCAGTAAAGGAATTAAACTTGGCCTCAAATATTTATACAAATAGAAAATAGTCCCAGATCCGCACAAGCTTGAGAAAGATCTGCAAGGATTGAAACGTTGCCTATGTGTGATTAAAAATTCATCACTTTACAACCGAGTGCTGGTCTTTCAATTTTGTTTCAAATATTTATACAGCTATCCTTAAGAACAAATGAATCCGAGCTAACATTTTAGACAGAAAAACATCTCCTCCCTGTCTGTTATAAAGAAATGCTCACAGGGAATTTTGTATTTTTTTTTTTGTTGTATATTCTCTCCAGATGTACTCATATATCTACTGCAGAAACAAATTGACCAATTTGTATAAACAAAAGCTAATTTTACAACTGAAAGCAACACAGAGATAATATTTAGATGGTCTGTTTTTTAAATATTTTTTTTTCTCTTCTTTTATTGTCAAATGTTATCAAAAAGGTCACAGAGGATCACAAGTTTACCGAAGCGGGCAGTAGGTTTAAAAATACCTGGTCTGTTTTCTACGTAGTATTATTTCGACATATTTAAAGAGTAATACAATACTTTCACACCAAGTGTTGTCATAATATTATGATGTCCGTGCATAAGAAATAACCCCGTCTGGCCGTTAATATGACATAACTGGGATTAATAATAATATAATGGTTGTATAAAGGCCAGACTGGCAGACACATTTTATTTTTACCAAATGTACAGCGTTATTTTAAATATTATTTTCTACATTTTCTGACCGTTAAAAAAAAAACTTGTGATGATTCTGATTTAATGAATGTGAAATAATGGTTTATTATTTTGAATGCAAATTGGTGGCGATATTTAAAATATTCAGCGAAACCAGCTTTAAAATGATATATTCTATTTCTCCCAATACTAGGGACTATTCAGTGATATGATTTATGACCAGGTGGTATATTTAAATTTTAGAACTTTTCCCCACAAGTCATTTTCCTAAAGATCCCCAAGAATTACTGAAAGCAACATTTGTATTTTTTAATTTTTTTTGCACAGATCATCCTGCAGTCGATGCACAAATACAAACCCCGCATCCATGTCATTGTCCAGGACTCCCGATTTGACTTATCCCAGATCCAGTCCCTGCCAGCAGATGGGGTGAAAACATTTTCATTCAAGGAAACAGAATTTACTACCGTTACTGCATACCAGAACCAACAAGTGAGTGACAAAGTACCACGGACCTCTTAAGGTTAAGCGTGTGTTATGTTTGTGTTTAAGTCTCACTTCCTGGCATGATTACTCTGCATGTTTACTGCAGGTGCTGCTGCACTGATTATATAGACACTGAGGATATAAAGTTTTGTTTCATTTAGTCACTTCCTGTGCTCTTCCTTGCTCTTGTACACAGTAGGATATCTTAACAGTGCAACACATTGTCTGATGACATCACTAGAGAGACAGGAAATTCCATTAACTTGAATGAACTTATTCTCATTAGTTCCTGCAGCAAAAAAAAAAAAAGTAAAATTGACTTTTACTCAGCTAGTGTGGGCAGTCCTGGTTTCTTGCAAACTGCTGTCATTTCACAAATTCATCTAAGTGTAAGTTTATTTTTTATCTTTTAAGCAATTAAAAATGTCCTTTCAGAGCACTTTAATATGCATTATTATTTGGAAGATGCATTTTGGACACCAGATAGTAATTTATCTCTTTCATTTAATGAACATTTAATTTGGGATAATATATTGGCTACGCCCCTTGTTTACATACATGATGTAAATATACATAAGTAGGTTAAAGTATATAAATGACTTTTGCTTCCTTTATAGTAGCATGAGCTGAGTTCCACTGAGCCTTGTATGGGAGTAAAATGTCATGTATTTAAAAAGTTATATAAAATGTTTCCTACATTTACCGTAAAGCATACAGACAGATTCTTACTACCTGAAAAATTCACAAAGGGGGATCCGTTCAGTTTCCTCCCTCCAAAACATTTAAAATCTGAAATGTTGCCCCCCCCCCCCATTCCCCCCTCTTTCTTGCCTATAGTTTTGGGCTTAGAAGGAACGTCAATGGTGGTCCAGTGTGTATCATGACTCACTGGACAGGGGGCTTCCGTTCTAGTCATACTGTCTATGCTCCTCATTTAATTCTTTAATACACAGTAACAAATATGGATGCGTTTAAGGGTTAATCTTGATGGATTACATGTCTTTTATTGAATCTAATTAACTGGTTATCTATCACATTCATAACACACAATCCTGTTTTATAAGTGTTTGAAAAAAATGTCAAACTGGAATTTATATTCAAATAAAAAAATAAAAAAAAATAT
The DNA here is from genome assembly GCA_036172795.1 of Pelodytes ibericus. NCBI lineage: Eukaryota > Metazoa > Chordata > Amphibia > Anura > Pelodytidae > Pelodytes > Pelodytes ibericus. The sequence goes on from CM069861.1 coordinate 14,923,332, forward strand.
ATAGATATATATATACATATATAAAATGTACACATATATATGAATATTATAAAAGCATATATTATATTACATTAGCACAGCATTAGTGGGCAAACCCTTATACAAACCTGTAAAAATGTTATACCTGTAAAAATATTGATATTGGATTTTTCTTGTGTACATACTATTTTGCATGATTTAAATCTATACATTCCACGTATATATAAAATAAATATCTATATTTACCTAATGTGGAAAAGTGATTTTTTTTAAAAAGTATTTTTATTTTTCATACTTAACATTTAAAATAAAATATAATATGGACATTGAGTCAAACTCATGAACACTTTCTGTAATCGGACTCATATGTTATTATTATGTTTTAATTATGGAAAACTATACATTTTGTGATCTCTGTTTAAGCTATTAAATAATAAGAGAGAATTGTCATGTATTTCCTTATAATCTAATCAATAGCAAATCAAATACACCTACATGTGTGACATGCTGCCGAAAAATGTAATCTCTAGTAGTTGTAAAATATCATTAATAAAATTGACAATTAGAGGATTATTTTATAACTGCTTAAAACAATTTAAAAAATTAAAAAAGTAACTTTTTTTTTTTTTTTTACAATATGTTGACATATATTAATTTACATATGTTATTTTTGTATATACTTTAATTTCCCCTGCTGGGAATCTTAGTAATGATCCGGTCTCTGAATTGTTCCTGCAGCCAAAGAGGATTTAAAATGCAATCCATAGGGTGGATGCTAACTAGATCCCCTCTTTTAAATATAATTGTAAATGATTGTTTTTCGTAGCTGAAAACGCAAGGTGAAGCCCCCTGCAACAGCCCACCTCCCTTAAACCTCCTAGTAGCAGTGCTATGGCAGAATCAGTGTGCATATACAGCTGATTAACCCTAAAAGAAGAGTCATATACCCCGTAGAGTGCAATAAATGTAAAAAAAAAAAATCTTTATTAAAAATAATATATATATATATTTAAATTTTAGTAGTTCTTCATGGGGGTGAAAGAATATTGATCATATCCTACACGTACCTTTTTGTGTATGCAATCCCCCCCTCCCCCCTGTACCTATCCTTCCTCATCACCCTACCCATCCCCCATGAAGATGTTTTTGGAAAAAAATAAACTGCAATTTACACAATTATGATAAAAAAATTTTTTTAACAAGTTCTTTTTTTGGGGTTGCTTTTATTTTCAGATAACCAAGCTGAAAATTGACCGAAACCCTTTTGCGAAGGGATTCAGAGATCCCGGAAGGAACAGGTAACTTAAAAAGATCTGTCCTATGTCTCTGATTCACTGCACATAGAAACATAGAAACATAGAATGTGTCGGCAGATAAGAACCATTCAGTCCATCTAGTCTGCCCAATTTGTTTTTGAGTACTTTTATTAGTCCCCCGTTCCCGGTCTTATAGCTAGGATAGCACTTGTGTCTATCCCACGCATGCTTAAACTCCTTGACTGTGTTTACCTCTACCACTTCTGCTGGCAGGCTATTCCATACATCCACTACCCTCTCAGTAGTTTTTCTTCTTTTAAATATACTCTCTTCCTTTACTGTGTTAGATATCTCTGGCCATAAACCGTGTCTCTTGCTGGGACGACCGATGGCTAATTCAGGAATTTTATCTTTCAGAGGTGTTCTGGACGGCCTTCTAGAAACGTATCCGTGGAGACCATCTCTTCCTCTAGATTTTAAGGCCTTTGGACCAGAAACACATGGTAAGTGAATTTCCAGATCTATAAAAAAAATCAAAAAAGTGCTGGATTAAGAGGAATAGCGGAGATATATTAATCAGACACAACAAACCAAGACGTACCATGTACAGGTGCGAGATCCTTTCTGTGTTCTTGCTCGTAGATGAAACAAGTAAGATATAAATCAGGAATGGACCACGACTGGTGACGCGGGTCTGGTACAATCCTCAAACCTTAAGCTACGCAATAAATCAAATCCCTACTGCAAAATATCACCGTTACTGAGCGGATTAATCCTGTATTTCTATAATAATAAAAATAAGATCTAGTAAACAGGCTTGACAGTAATTGAGCAATATATTGCGGGGGAAACAAAACGTCTGGTCTCCCATCCTACATGGGAATATGTTTAAATGCTGCATTAAAATCTGCAAGACCCTGTACCTCGCACCTGCTTCCCAAATGATATTTCTGACAAAGATGTTTGTAACACATAGGATATTGTGCAGGATGACATTATATGTGCTTTGTATATTGGATGGATCATGGGAGAGGTCCTTGTGGAGCAGATCAGTGCGGAGTGATGAGGAAGTTAAAGCCAGATATTAAGTCTCAGTAGTTTTAGGAAGATTTGTAACCACTACAGGGGCTCCTCTAAGGCGTTGGCTGGAAGTATGGGATTTGAAGTCTAACAACAGCACAGTAGATTTTGGCCTTTTGTTATAGGGTCTTATTGGTTAAACCTAAATGTCTGTGAAATTATTATAAAAAAATGTTGTTTCAAAACGGCACTTTTTTTGTGTGAAGTTTTAATATGTGGAGGTGCTGGGTACACTTTTGGCAGATCAAACAAACAAACAAACAAACAAACAAAAACACTATACAAAAACAAACAGAAAACAAACTCCAACTTGCTCCACAGATCCCCTGCTGGGCAGTGAAACAAATGGAAACTTCTCTTTCTAGTGCAAATTGCACATGGTATTTTTCTCATGCAAGCTTACACTAGCGAATAATCACTGGTCTTTAAAGTGGTTTGATGATGTATGTAGCAAAAATGTAACAAACGAAAATGGGAGTTGCATAAGCTTTGTACTTGCAATCTGCATGTAGCCAATGGGAGATGGAGTATCTGCCATGCTCATCTCCCATTGGTTGCAGGCAGTGTTCTAGTTTAGAACACTAACATACACATACAAACTCTCCTAATGTCTTCTGCGTGTATATCTCCACTAACATTAGTGTTTGACATCTGATTATTGCATCTGATTACTATTCATACAATAGTTTCTCTTCTCAGGAAGGAGCTCTGGTTCTTCGCCTATAACCTCCAGCGCGGGAGCTCCATCACCTCTCCTTTCTCCATCGTGCTCCCCACCTTCATTTCACCTACCCTCTGGTAGCCTCGGACTACAGTGTACAGAGAACTATTTACACAACCTGGGCATGCCCCTGTGCTACAAAATCTGCCCTACAAACGTTTTGAGACCACGCTCCCTCCTGTTTTCCAACCGGGAAAAATTCGGCAGTCCGAGCTCGCACACCCTTCCCCCGTTTATGGTGGACGTCCCTTTGCTGTCATCCCTTGGTGTCTCCAAGTCCAACAAACTGGAAACCTACAAGGGTCACGGTGTCCAAACCCCATCATCTGCCAATCAAATGTTTTACGGATTACCGGCATCTGGAAGCATTTTCCCTTCTGGTGCTATATCTCGGGAAACACTTAACTGTTCTTTACATCCTCCCTACGGCTTTTATGGATACAATTTGTCGGTGCCATCTCACTTGATCAGCGCGGCAAGCCATTTAAAAATGACAGACAGCTTTCCCAGTTCGTTTCGAGACGTCAGATACAATAACTCCCATTGGCAGTCACCGGTAAACCATTGCCTGTAGTGGAATACTTGGACAGTTATTACATAGACGCAATTATTTAATGTGAAATAGCAATAATTTGTAGCTAATTCTAATATTTTGTTATAAGACCTCTGGTTACTTGACAGATTTATATGTCTACATTTCAGTGGGTGGCAGGGCAAAATATAAAAAGTTTTACTTCCATCAAGTTACTGGTTATTTTACATCATGTGCTGGTGACTTATAATGTATTATTTCACAGGTATAACGTTATTTGAAAATATTAAGCAGATTTATTAAACAGTGACAGTTTGGAGGGCTTTTCCCCTGTTGGCCAATGTTGTCCATTCATTAATTTAAGAAGAAGTAGAGGCAAGCTAGAGATAAAAGTCATGGGATTACTTTCTTTAATTGCATTTTAAATTGACACTATACATACAAAAGTAATAATAAATGAACAAATCAATGTATATTCATGCTGACGTTGACAAACATGCATTGATTTGTACGTTACTCTTCAGATTTTTCAATACTTCCCTTGGAAACATTCGCAGAATTTCCCCAGGGATCCACCCACCAGTCAGTTTCCACTTATCTCTGAAAATGGTCGACACTGGCATATCAGGGAGCATCAGTTATTTCAAATGTGGGCGTGCACATAGCATACAGCTGTACACTCAGAACTTTCAAGATGAAGTAGAAGGGGTGGAGCATGCTTTTTTTTTCAAAGGCATCATGTAAAATGCTCTACTGTAGGCCAAAAGAATAATTAAATCACAGTGGACCAATGATCCCTATAGAAGAACATTGCAATTCTCCCTGGAACAGAGGTTAAATTATGTTTTTTTTTAAGGAAAACGGAGCAAAGGGGCCCTTCCTGGCCTCGGTGGGGAATAATCGAGGTGGGCAAAAGCCAGTTTGTAAACTGTCAGTTCAAATGCTCAGTGCCTCGTATTTGCTTAAATGATAATAGCACCATGAATTATATACGTGTCAGCTTGTTATTTTGCAGAGTAAATAAACTTTAATATATTCAAGTCGGCCCCCATGACTCCATGTTGTTCCAGACGCCCCACATCCATTAAAGCGTTAGAAATGTCTACAGTCCGTCCTTCTTACACTTCTGAAATCTAAGTTACAGTAACAATCTCTTTAAAAGGTTATTTCTGGTTCTGAGGAGATTTAGTCCATTAGGTAAGGATATCGCGAAGGTTTTGGGACTGCACTTTCTTTTATGTCTGGTGCATAAACTAGAGAGATGGAAGTCTTAGTTTGTTATCAAAACAAATGTCAATCGAACTTGTTCGCCAAGCTTACTTGATAGTTTGCAGTGGTACTTTGGGTGCTGAGAGACTGCACAGTGAGAGTTATGTACAAAGAGTAGTTTGGGAAAAAAACAGGTACAAAAATGGAACAGTCAGGATAAATAGTCCAGTGGACTGTATAGTTTTACAATTTTGTAATAGAATACGGCCCATTATAATATAGGAAATAACTTGATTTATCCCTGAAAGATTATTTTAACGAACAAAGAGGGATTTTTTTTTTTAGTAATCCCCTAACGTTTATTTTCTGTTTGCTTATGTTTATTTGGGGTTCAAACTGGTTGAAGGAAGTACAAATCCTTAAACAAGTTGACCTCTCACAACACAAATTTGGGGGTTTAGACAACTTTTGTCTTAATCCCAAATGCTAACAAATTCGTGTAACTCTAGATCAGAGCAAGAGTGTCTACTTTCAACTAATTCACATCTGAGCTTTCTTCCAACACTCTACTCTTTTTTGGTTTGATATCACTTACTAAGGTTTATTTGCGACTTTCTGTTTTGGAATTTGCGTGAATTCAGTGACATAGAAACATAGAATGTGTCGGCAGATAAGAACCATTCGGTCCATCTAGTCTGCCCAATATTCTGAATACTTTTATTAGTCCCCCGTTCCCGGTCTTATAGCTAGGATAGCCTTGTGTCTATCCCACGCATGCTTAAAATCCTTGACTGTGTTTACCTCTACCACTTCTGCTGGCAGGCTATTCCATACATCCACTACCCTCTCAGTAAAGTAATACTTCCTGATATTACTTTTAAATCGTTGCCCCTCTAATTTAAGACTATGTCCTCTAGTTGTAGTAGTTTTTCTTCTTTTAAATATACTCTCTTCCTTTACTGTGTTGATTCCCTTTGTGTATTTAAATGTTTCTATCATATCCCCCCTGTTACGTCTTTCCTCCAAGCTATACATGTTGACCCCCCCTCCTTAATGTCTGTATATTTCATAAACTAGTGAAAACATATACACATATTTTGGAATATTACAAATAGAAAGGCTGATGGATCTATGGTGTAATAGTGGTGCAATAACCATGGAAAACAATGGAATTTTCCTGCCGATTTTTCTACATTGAGGATTTTGCTTCTGAAATTTTCTCTGTACATAAACCCCATTTGTATAAAGGTAACTTAGATGCTGAATTTTGCAGTATGGCGTCAAAGAGAGAAAACTATTCGACTAATTACACTTTAGTAATTTAAATGCAATTAATAAACACCGTTTAAGCTTTTTTTTTTTTCTTCCCTGCAGAGATTTTATAGGGTCATAAAGAAAAATATTAAAATACTTGTTAGGGATACTTCAAGCTTTTTAAAAAGAAAAAGAAAAAAAGAAAAAACATCATATATGTATCAAACCTTCTCCAACCTGGTTATGTATTTATTCATTTAAATGTTTAAAGAGAAATCCTCAATTCTGATATGGGCATGTGAGTCGTATTGAGTTTGGATTGATAGCTGCTGGAACTAGAGTGCGGTTAGTATACACCGGTGGATAGTCTGTGGCCTCCTTGGTTCCCATTAGGTGGATCAACAATGACCAAGGATAGTCAAAGTGTCCATACAAGGACAATATTGTCCATGGCAAGGTCAGCGAAGGTCAACAGAACATCATCAAATTGTTCGACACAAAGTCTACCGTGAACCATGTTGATTCTAACCGGTGGCAATGGCTATGCTGTCAGGACCAGCTTTCTGTGGGTTACCAGTAGTTTCCTATGGCCCTATTCTTTAATTGTTAGACTTATGTGTTCATGGGCGGAGTCAGTTTGGCCTCAGTCTGGTATTAGGCGGCCATGTTTGTCCTTCAAGAAACATTCCGAACTCTGCTGTTCGCGGACTTCAAGAATACACAGTAACTCCACGTTACAAACGTGAAGGATACACTGACTTTACAAACCACGTGTTGGAAATACTAAAAAAAACGATATTTTGGCTAAAGCTGAGAACTTAGTACTTCAGCGATACAATGTAGCTGTTGTTCTGACAAAAGTAACACACAACGAATTAATTCCTCTGAAGTCTTGTCTCTAATTAGATAATAATTTGTATGGTAATAATGGAAACCAGGGTGGATTATCTGTCTAAAAATGGAACCAAAAGGGTAGACGGAGCATTTGATATCCGTCCAACCTCCCAATCTATTTACATACCCCCTTTGCTGCCAACCTACAACACACGCTTTCAATAAAGATTTAGAAATGAAAAGGGGGTAACATACAATCTCCTCCTAAATGTTCCCAACGTGCATGTTTACAAATTTGTGCTGACTGTTAATATGTAAACATACCTTATTGTGAACAGATGTATCCGCAGTGTGTTATTTTATCCTTAAAGCACCTGGAAAAATGAATTAGCCCCAAAAATGGGTTTTTGTTGAACAGAATTGTTTTTAGAATTTAGAATTTTTTTTATTATATCTTTGACCACAAACGGTGTCAGAGACCATTCCGGTCTTGTTTATCGTGCTCATTTTCTGGACTCGGTGAGAGACAATGTAATAATGTCCTGTTACAGACCTTGTCACAGACACTGGTGTTCTTCTAAGGATACTTTGTCTATCCCTGGTCACAAACTGGGTAGCGCTCAGGGCCTTGCAGCCTAGCGTAGGTATGTGGAGTTTGTAGGGATGCTGTATCTCTACTGTTCTCCCTCTGAATACGTTTTTCTTTAGAATAGCAACTTTTCTCACTAACACACCCATTAGGTCAGGCTGGAAAATGTTCAGGCTTTTAAAACTTTGCCCCAGGTTTCGCTTTGATAGACAGCCCCTCTAATGCTGCACGTATGTGTGAGCACACGGGTACACGCACTTGCACGCACACGTTCCATGTGTATAGGGAGTTTGCAAGCAGTATATAAAACACCAGGAATATGAACCATTTAACCTCTCCCTTCAGTATGGCATTAGCAGTAATGTATAGCGCAGGCCGACTGTTAGAATTATTGCTTGCCCAAGGGATGGATTTCGATTTTCTGCAGAGCCTGAGTTATGGAGGAAAAAAGAAAGGGTCTGATCCATAATCTAAATGGCAGACAGGGAACAAAATATACTATTAATTCAGAATTAACCTTACGGGCACCAGAGAGATGCCCAGTATTAACCCTCAAATCCCCAGAGAGATGCTCAATGCAACTGACAAACAGTATTAACCCTCTAATCCCTGGTGAAATGCTCAATGTAACTGACAAACAGTATTAACCCTCTAATCCTCAGAGAGATGCTCAATGCCACTGACACTTAGTGTTAACCATCTAATCCCCAGAGAGATGCTCAATGCCACTGACACTTAGTGTTAACCATCTAATCCCCAGAGAGATGCTCAATGCCACTGACACTTAGTGTTAACCATCTAATCCCCAGAGAGATGCTCAATGCCACTGACAAATTGTATTAACCCTCTAATCCCCAGAGAGATGCTCAATGCAACTGGCAAACAGTATTAACCCTCTAATCCCCAGAGAGATGCTCAATGTCACTGACACTTAGTGTTAACCCTGTAATCCCCAGAGAGATGCTTAATGCAACTGACACTTAGTGTTAACCCTCTAATCCCCAGACAGATGCTCAATACAACTGACACTTAGTATTAACACTCGAATGCCCAGAGAGATGCTCAATGCAACTGACACAGTATTAACCCTCTAATCCCCAGATGAATGATTAATGCAACTGATAAACAGTATTAACCCTCTAATCCCCAGAGAGATGCTCAATGCAATTGACACAGTATTAACCCTCTAATCCCCAGAGAGATGATTAATGCAACTGATAAACAGTATTAACCCTCTAATCCCCAGAGAGATGGTCAATGCAACTGATACAGTATTAACCCTCTAATCCCCAGAGAGATGCTCATTGCAACTGATACATAGTATTAAGTATTAACACTCTAAACCCCAGAGAAACGCTCAATGCAACTGACAAACAGTATTAAACCTCTAATCCCCAGAGAGATGCGTAATGTAACTCACAAACATTATTAACCCTCTAATCCCCAGAGAAATTCTCAATGCAACTGACAAACAGTATTAACCCTCTAATCCCCAGAGAGATGCTCAAATGTCACTGACACAGTGTAAACCCTCTAATCCCCAGAGAGATGCTCAATGCAACTGACACTTAGTGTTAACCCTGTAATCCCCAGAAAAATGCTCAATGCAACTGACAAACAGTATTAACCCTCTAATCCCCAGAGCGATGCTCATTGCATAGCAGAGTAATATTAACTATTTGGGCACCAGAATGCTTCCCATTGCTCTGCACTATAGCATCCCCTCTCTGACCGCCACAGAGATGCTCAATGCAACTGAAAAATTGTATTAACCCTCTAATCCACAGAGAGATGCTCAATGCAACTGACAAATAGTATTAACCCTCTAATCCCCAGAGAGATGCTCACTGCCACTGAAATCTAGTATTAACCCTCTAATCCCCAGAGAGATGCTCGATGCTGAATAATAATTGCTCAGCGAGGGCTCACGGGTGAATAGTAATAATCCACTGCCTTTCCCACTGGCGCTCAACTGGTTAAAAAACATGATCTTAAAATCATAAAGTTGGGAGTTGCAGTTCTATTATTCCCATATAAATTCTTTATTTGCAGCATAATTAAAAAAAAAACCTCTCCAGTTACCCACCTCACTATATTTGAACGTCTGTAGCTTTTTTATTTTCGTTTATTGCTTGTTCTTGATTTTACATTCATTTTGGTTCGTTTCCCCCTGTTCAGAATATGTATTTAAACAGTCACATCCTCTCCCTGATAGACTGGAAACCTCGGCCTGGTGCAAACAATTTCCTTACTGACTAATCCAACAGCTGTTAATACTTAGCAGCTAATCAGCCCAATTCAACTCACCTGTGTCACGGCCAGAGGACAGGCTTTGCAGACACAGAAACAAGGACCGGCCTCAGCTGAAGGAGCCGTCCCCACCCTGGTCTGAAAGCTGCTAGATCATTGTTCAACAAACACTCCAGGAACTAAGGGCATCACAAAAGTGTCACAAATTGTTTTGTGGTATAAACTATAATGTTTCAGAAATTACATTATTTTTGGGTTGTGACTTAATGACCAAGGACAAAGGTGGGTCCTCTGGTTAGAACCACTGCTTTAAGCACATTTTAAAGTGACAGTCTAGTCCCCAAACTCACTTTGGTGAAAGATGAAGATCACTGCTTGTATAATGCACAGGCTTTTATCCCAGTGTGATTTGATGCAGACATTCTGCATAAATCACATTTTTAATATTTGACTCAAGCCCTCCCCAGTGATTACTCTGCATGTTTACTGCAGGTGTGGCAGCACTGATTATATAGACACTGAGGATATAAAGTTTTGTATCATTTAGTCACTTCCTGTGCTCCTGGGATAGAATACATTGTGGGGATAATGAAACTTGCTCTTGTACATAGTGCGATCTCTTAACAGTGCTACACATTGTCTGGTGACATCACAAGAGAGACAGGAAATTCCATTCATCTGAATGAAATTATTCTCAGCAAAAAAATAAATAAAAACAAAACTGAATTTTACTCAGCTTGTGTGGCCAGTACTGGCTTCTTGCAAACTGATGTAATTTCCCAATTTTTTCTAGCTGTAAGTATTTTGTATTTCAAGCAATGCAACATGTAAAAGATGCATTTTAAAGTATCTTAAAAGCACATTAATACGCAGTAATATTTGGAAGATTCATTTTGGGCACCAGACTGTCCCTTTAAGAGCCCGGACCCTGAGATTTCCTGTGATTGAGACTTCTGGCTTTTTAATTTTTTATTTTTAACACCAATTTGCACTAACATGCAAATTCCTGACTCAGTTGCTTCATCTTTTTTGGCTTTCAGTTCCTACCTAGGAAATTCTAAAAATATTTAGATTTTTAAACATTTCCTTTGTCCTTCCTTCACTCGCGCCCCATCACATTCTGTTCTGTGTCATTCTAAATGGAAGCAAAATTTTAACATTACAATATTTTTTAAAAATTGCCCCTCCTTTTAATGACTCGAAAGGGGCTGGACTGCATTCCCAGATTTTGACAGACAAACAGTAGATACCTACAAACAGCAGAGTCCATGTCCAGTGGTGACTCCGCTAGTCTATTGGGTCTAATACAGGCCCTATCTATCCTAATGGGGGAGACATGGGAGGGATGGTTAGTTTACCCCCATATTTGGTCTTGTTAAACAGGAACACAAGTATTACAATTTCTCATCACTGGAAAATGTTGGTTCTCGGGATACAATGGATATTAGGATCAGTGTAGCTCTCCTTGGTATATAAGCCCATCAGTACTAACTAAACTACATCATTAATAGAGAGATAGTGAAAAAATATGTCCTTTTATAAACAACATATTCCAACACATCCGGATTGAAATCTTTCTAAGGCTCGGAAGAAAAAACAATAAAACATCCCTTTTATGTAGTTATCAAAAAATGCATTATTTCTCCAGGGGATCAGACAGTAAATTTCATACACCTGCAAAAAATCACCGCCTCCCCTTCAGAACTCAGCTGAGATATGAACTTAGAATGAATTGGAAAACAATGAGTTCCATTCGGGACAAATGAAAACAGATCAGTCAATCCACAGGATTCCGGGAAAACTCTGTCTACCGCATCGTCGTCTGGTCAGAGACTGTACAACACAAGGGGAACGACTGTCAGTGATCCAACTGTGTGTTCCAGGTGGATGAAGGTCATTCTGCCGTTATCATGGTGGTAAAATGCATCCAAGCCAATCTGAGGAGCATATTATAAAAATAATTATGACGTTTTCAAGATGTCAGCCAGGGAAATCTTATCTGGAGCAAGGATAGGCAAAGCATTTGTCAGTCCAGGAATATCTACCATGAACTATGCTGTTACCTACCCCTGTTTGGTCATCACAATCTATGTTTCAATGTTTACCCAGAATGTCCCAGATTTACCCCCCCCTTGGTTTATCTTTTTACAAATATTATCCTTCCTTGGGAGCCAATCCCATTCTTTATCGAGGCCGGTCTGTATTGTGAACACCTGGATCCACCACCTTCTACAGGGAAAAAGGAAGTGGATATGTATATATATATATATATGTGTGTGTTTTTTTTTATGTACACCTACTGTTTGGTGATAGTCTCAATTTATAACAGTAAAATTGGGGGAAATTAAGAAGCATCACAAGAAAACTTTTACACATAAATAGAATAGTGTATGCATGGCTCCGACTAAATAGCATGCACTCCTCAAACTTGAATTCTTACTGTCTCCTTGTACACGGAACAGGCTCTCAATATTTATAAATAAGCTAATAATATAATTCATGATACAATTATAGGTTAATAAATAATTATGCAACAATTTCAGAATGAAAGTAGATAAAGTGTAATCTGTTAAATGTGTAACTCCATTCTGGACTGGGTCCCCAGGACGTACTCTAAAACGAGAGAAATCTCAATGTATTCTTCCTGGTAAAACACTTTCTAAATAAATAAATAAAATAAATAAAAAATCTCAAACCTCTTCCAGCCGGTGACAAAAATGAAACTATGAAAATATAGAAAGGAATAGAAGAAGCATGGAAGGACAGACGGTGAGCTGTGGTGAGAAATCAACACTTTCCCAACCAGTAATTAAAATAATGTGAACAAACCCAAGACTTCCCTTTGGTTATTGACACAAAGAGGCATCCGGAGTTTTACTGAAATAAAATTACACTGCGTGAAAAATTATTTTGAAAAAATGTGAAAAATAATACCAAGTATCAGAATGATGTTTAACGACAGAAAAAGTGAATAGGACAGATCTTTAGATTAATCTATTATAGTGTAACCTTTGTTGCCTCATTAAAAATAGTATTTTTGCACAACTTTTTTTTACTTTTTTTTACTTTTTTTTTACAAATTTGATATCAATTTTTGAAAACAATAAATAAAACCCCTAGAAAAATAAATGGGTAATGAAAAGAGGAACTGTGAGAAGTTTTTTTTTAGCAAGTAATAATTCGATAACATTTTCTAAGCATAGTAATGTTACTGCTAACATTACAAATATACCATTTGAATGGTATATTTAATCCAATGGTATATTTAATAAAATTAAATTAAAATAGAGTAAAAAAAAAGAAAAACAGAAAAACAGAATCTTTATACCAAATCTAAAAAAGTTATAATTTAAACACATTCCAAAATGTGGAATCTTTGAAAATAATAATCACCCTAATTTAACCTCCCTAACAATGTGACATCAGTAATTTTAGGTTTTTTTTTCTCCGATGATTTGTCTGTGTTGTAGGCCTTAGATAAAATTGTCTATCACGGCTTTAAAACCTAGTATTTCAATTAGCCTTTTTGAATAGGCTGAAACATTAAACACCCAGTTCTCCGGCCGGACGCATTCTACCAAATATTCTGCGCTTAGCAAAAAAAAAAAAAAAAGTAGAGAAATAAAAAAAAGATTTAAAAAAAATAAAGTTTATATGTAAAAAAAAAAAAAAGCCAGATGTTTAAGTGAAAATTAACTCTTTCAATGGGATGCTTGTTGGCCCCTTAGAGGTCCTGCAAGCAGCCGGTGATAGCTAGAGCCAATCAAATTCTTCGAGGTTGGTCAGTGTGCAAGTGTGCGAGAGTTTGCTTTGTAGCAGGGTGCACCTGACATGTATTTTCCTTGAAATCAGATACCTGTGGTCCGACAGACACATGCCAATCAAGAGGAACTGTCAGGAAATACCATACGCAGACGGAGGACTTGCTGACATGTATCTGCAAAGTGATCTTCAAGATGTTCATTGCCCTTGGGTACAAAACACATGGCAAACTCGGAACAGATTGTACTGAAATCTGGTTTTAATTTGACTTGAAACACCACCAGTATATCAATAATATATTGTATTCCATGTGACAATAATTTAACCAGTGCAATACAAGTGAAATCATGTCCGATACTTTACACGCAATTCATCGAAAAACGAAAGAAAAGACCTTGACTTTTAATTAAAATAACACCGCGAGATTCCAAACCCACCGGAGACGCATGACGCAGGTTGTAAACGGTCTTCCTAAATTCTTGTTCCCTCCCCTATTGTATAATTTAAAAAAAATATTAATATATTTATTAAAATCCAATCCGGCTTTCATGTTTTCATTTTTTGCTCCTACACTGTGGGTTTATAAGTAAAAAAATAATTAAAGTCTACAAAGCTAAATTTAACGACTATGTTTTCTTTATTGATTAGGGTTTCGTCATGGATTACAGGTATTGATGTATTCCCATATTTTACAGAATAATGTTTTTTTTTTTTTAATATACATTATATATAAAGTGTTTTACCAGGAAGAATACATTGAGATTTGGGTTGAGCGTTGGGTTGAGTTGGAGTTTAAACCCGTATGATCTGTTCCTCACTGGTATTTAGCAATATTTGCAGAGTTTATTTTTACTAATTCGACAGAAGGGAAATTAAACCAATGCAGATATAACAATAATGTCACGTGAAATCTCATGTCGACTTGCTGGACCATTGTAATTACTTTGTTTTATAAATTACAGCAATTATCGCATTTTCCTTTAAAGATAGGGAGAAAATAAGGAGAAAATACTTTGATACTTTGGAGAGAGTTCAGAGAAGGGCCACTAAACTGGTTCATGGGTTGAAGGATAAAACTTACCAGGAAAGGTTAAAGCATCTTAACATGTATAGCTTGGAGGAAAGACGTAACAGGGGGGGATATGATAGAAACATTTAAATACATAAAGGGAATCAACACAATAAAGGAAGAGAGTATATTTAAAATAAGAAAAACTACCAACGATTTAAAAGTAATATCAGGAAGTATTACTTTACTGAGAGGGTAGTGGATGTATGGAATAGCCTTAAGCGGAAGTGGTAGAGGTAAACCCAGTGAAGGAGTTTAAGCATGCGTGGGATAGACACAAGGCTATCCTAGATATAAGATAAAGCCAGGGACTAATGAAAGTATTACTATACTGAGAGGGTAGTGGATGTATGGAATAGCCTTCCAGCGGATGTGGTAGAGGTAAGCACAGTGTAGGAGTTTAAGCATGTGTGGGATAGACACAAGGCTATCCTAGATATAAGATGGGGTACTGGGGACTAATCAAAGTATTTAGAACATTGGGCAGACTAGATGGACCAAATGGTTCTTATCTGCTGACACATTCTATGTTTCTGTGGTGCTTTCTTTACATTTATTCCTCCAAAAAAGAATATTACTCTCTCTTGGTTAGCAGCATGACGTTCTCTGTCAGTACATGGGTAGGTGAAATAAAAAGTCAATATTTAATATTATTCTCATTTTTGTTCCTACTGCATTAGCCTCATCCTTTATGTCCTAATGAAGACCACTTGTCTGTGTTGGGGAGCGAGAGACAGGATGGATGTAAGCCATGGAGTAATGATTGGATACCCAGCCAGACATAATCAAAAGACAATAAAACCTACCAATGGGACAAGGAGATCTCAAATCCTGAAAGCACCATTTTTTCCCCAGCTAATTTACTAAGATTAATTTTTTTTTACATCATATTCAGTACCAACACATTATTATAACTGTTTATTTGTATACTGATTATTAATATGTATATGCTCTTATATCATTATACATCTGTATAACTAAGACATGTATCTATTTACAAATGACATGTTTAGATATATATTTATATAAGTTAATACATCACAATTATTTAATATTTATTGAAAATGTATAAAATGTTATGTACAGATGCATTACCTTAACAAATGTATTTATATAGCGCCAACAATTTACTTAGCGCTAGGTACAGAGAATAGCGGGGGAAATGACATACTCCATGAGATGAACAAGAGAAGACTGATACATGAGGTAGAGAGTCCTGCTCGCAGAGCTTACAATCTAGACTGATTTTACTACAACTGGGTGTAACTTTTCTCTTGTCCCTCCTACTTACTTTGTGCATTAAAAAATAACATTTATTATAAGAAAGTATTTACTATCAAAAGATTGGACGTAATTGATATTTTTTCCCAATCAACCTTGGAATAGTTTATCTTTGATTTAATTTGTGCATTTCGATTGGCTGCATAATCTTGCTCTGTTTTGTATTGTTTCGTGTCCTTAGTGTATCAATTTCCTTTATTCTAAGTTCGTTTGAGAAATTCTAATAAAAATAAATAATATTACAAAAAAAAAAAAAAAAAGAAGAAGAAGAATAAGAAAGGTCTGGATGTGGAGTAACAGAGCAGGACAGAGGTTGTAGTTAGCGGTTCCAATTTCATGGGCAAGGACCCAATTTAAACTCATCTGCAATAGATTGAGCTGATGACAGCACTTCCTGACCAGGTGAAACAAGAAGGCTCTGGATGGGAATGTAGGCCGCACAATGTAAACCTTTTTTTTGTGGCATGAGAAATGAAGGTTCTCTTTGTT
The DNA here is from genome assembly GCA_036172795.1 of Pelodytes ibericus. NCBI lineage: Eukaryota > Metazoa > Chordata > Amphibia > Anura > Pelodytidae > Pelodytes > Pelodytes ibericus. The sequence continues at coordinate 14,939,637 of CM069861.1, forward strand.
GATAGTTTTCTCAATAAGAGGTAACTGGAAACATCCCTTTGGTAATGACAGGAAGACTTTTTTTAAAATCTGAGACAACGCGTTTCTTTCAAAAACCACTAAAGCCAAGGTCTGGGCATCAGGTTAAAAAGGGCCTGACATTGTCTTAAATCGGTGCGAGCAACACGAGAAATATAAAATCCCAATTATTCTCTATCTCCTGATATGTACCGTAACGGTAAGCGCCACTGCCGTGCTTGTTTCGCGCTGACAGTGTACCTGTCACGGTATAGACTGTGCAGGTCATAACATTTTCTATACAGTCTTAGCAAATGCAAAAGATCAAAATGCATTAGAATATATCGGATTTTAGCTACAGTGACAGATGTGGCGGAATTCTGATGATCATGGGTGGGCTGGTGAAGTTGCACCACGGACTACTTTTTTCTCCCCCCGGCCCAAAAGTGGACATCCTTCCCCTGATTCAACCAGTTGTAAAAAAAAATAAATAAAAAAAAGCATGTTTTATTCAGGTATTTTCCTTCTAAAGTTACAAATGTGTAGCTCTAATAACCGCACTCCACACTGCACCTTCTGGATCCTGGTTATATTAACTCTATTAACCTATACCTATATTAACAGGTACTCAACTCTCATCATTCTCATCCTTCTTTTTTTACGGACACTGGAGTTGCTTGCCGAAATATCGCGAGAGACCCAGTGATGTGGAGGCGTGCCGCCCTCGGAAGTTCGGGCAAGGCAAGAGGTAGTTAAATGTAACCATCACTCACTTTGAGGGTCAGTTATATTTAGACTGTCAGGTTGGGGTCTCATCAGCACATCGTAGAGGGGGGGGGGGGGGGGGGGACTACGGTGGGCTGCAGTTCAGAGAACACTCTATGCCATGTCTGTGAGGATGGCATAAAACATCCCCAATGTGTTAAGTGGTGAACCATTATCATCAATTCATTTAAATTAGTTTTGTTATATTATTTGGCTTCGATAGGTCAATGTGTGAGAGCTGGTACAGTGTTTCCAGTGACACTTCTCTTCTGTGGCAATCAGTGATGATGTCATCACTCCTAGAGGACATGAAATTAGAGGGGCAAAGATTTAAAAGTAATATGAGGAAGTATTACATTACTGAGAGGGTAGTGGATGTATGGAATAGCTTTCCAGTGGAAGTGGTAGAGGTAAACACAGTGAAGGAGTTTAAGCATGCGTGGGATAGGCACAAGGCTATCCTAGCTATAAGATAGGGAACTGGGGACTAATAAAAGTATTTAGAACATTGGGCAGACTAGATGGACCGAATGGTTCTTATCTGCCGGTGAGACATTCTATGTTTCCCCTGCTGTGCCTTTCCGAAGCAACCAGTGATGATGTCATTAGAATGCAGTATGTTGTACAAAAATCTAGTGACTCATTCAATATTTAGGAAAATGGTTAGTGTGGGTATTGGTTTTATTGGAATAAAAAAATGACATCTCCACTTTAACACAAAAGGTGTCCAAAAAGAATCTGACACGTTATCAAATTGTATAGTTTACAAATAAGGAAAACCAAATATTCCCCGTACAAATCGGTCACACAGGATTCCGTTTGGTATTTCAGAGTAAGTGGCGTTACTGGTGATTTTTCATGTAGTAATTATATTATATTTGTGTAAACACTAATTGTGCTACTTTTCTCACCGAAATTCACTTTCCCCCATAACCTTATATATATATATTCTCCCATCAGTTCCTTATCCCCTGGTATTTTCCATAGAGCACCACAACTCTAACCTCAGAATTCCCACCCATGTGTTGGTCAAGGGAATGTGTTTTTCTGCCAGCACGTAGCTGGAGGTCAGGAACCATACTGATTGAAGGGATCAACCTTTCCATGCATTGTTTTCTTCCAATCCCCTAGACAGTGATGACTTATCCCATCCTACAGAGAACATGTGCACATCCCCATCTTTCAGTTTGGCCCTTACCTACAGCAAGAGATTCATGCTGGGCTTAGTCAATGCCCTGAAATCCAGGGTGAGCAGATTTTTTTTTATAGGGTCTACCCAATAAAAGAGAGGATTGCAGGGAATTGAGAAGGGAATTTCATACTTAAAGCCAAAGTAGTCAAATTGGATAAATTCTCCCTTTTCAGCTGCATTGAAGAATTTTTCCAACTATTTTACAAAGCTACTTTGGCCTCAAAATTCGAAATCTCAATTCCCTGCACTTCTCTCTTTATTGAGGAGACCCTTATATGTAGGAATGTACATGAAGCTTATAATAATAATAGAAAATAATAATAATTATAGACAGTAATAATAATAATTACAGGGTAATACTGATATACAAAACAATGACTATTCGCCACTCTGCATCACCCGTAATATACAATGACCCTGGTTAGATCACTCTCCAAATAACTACAAATATTAATAGCGGAGAGTGGGTGTCTACAGACCCAATTGAACAATAATAAATGTATAGGGACAGTGCCAAGGGCGACTATCCCAAAAGAGGATCTGTTTACCTGGCACTCACTGAAACCATAAAGAAAGGTCGGTACATAAATATGCATAGAAAAAGTATCAATTTATGCAAGGGAAACCACTGAGTGGGCAACACTAAACACACTCAAATATCAGAAATAAACTAACATAACAGCAGTGTCAAAAAAGTTATAGAAAAAAAGACATAAAACCAGCCCCATCCTGCAGGATAAAAACAGGTGTACACAAAATAAGGGGTATAGCAAACAAATTGCAATCCCCCATCAGAGGTACAAAAAACAATTATCTTAATAACAATCCAGAACTGCAGTTCTAACCAATAATACGATTTAAAAAATATATATATTTTAATGCTGATAGACATACAACCCTGCAGTATAGATGTCTCATAACATCTCTTTCTTAAAGTATATTTTCTATAGATTTATATTGTTTTCATCTCAATCAAGCTATAGTTAACGTAACTGTAATTAATATGCAAAGACATAACTGGTTTCAATATGGGAGTGGCAGAAATCCCATACAAAATGATCTAAGAGGGGCCCATTTACATCAAAATGAACTGGCAAGTGAACTGCGGATATCAGACATTATGAGCTGAGTTGGAAAGACAGGTAAGCAGGAGTTTTATTTTCCACTTCAGCTAGTTGTGTCTGGCATTTGCAGTTCACTTGTCAGTTCACCACAGTTGCATACCTCCCATAATTTCAAATGGTTAACGAGGGACACTTATTTTTGTGGGGTAAATAAAGTATTTGATTTACACAAATTGAATATAAAAACACAATTACTGCAGGTTAAGATCACTGGGTCATGAGTTTAATTGCTGTGGAGCTCTGTGATACAGATATACAAACCAAACATTCCGAGCTCCCAGAAAAAGAGGAATAATAGAGGAGGAAAGAGGGACAGGGAGATCTGGGTGCAAAATGGGGACTGTTCCTCCAAAATAGGGACACTTGGCAGGTATGCATTGAATGTTTTATTGCATAGACCCCAGAGATTGTGACTGTTGAAAGAAAGTATGTCGCCACCAACAGCCAATCAGGACCTTTTCAAAGGTGCTAAAATAAGTTGCTATATAAATAGGATGATCATTGGTGTCACTTAAATCTAACTGGTTTATGACATCACCTTGGGTCTTGATATGCAAATTACACATTTCCCATTGAAAAGCAGCTCATTTGCATAATGTGCCACAGGTGATGTCATAAGCAGGAGACTAAACAGACACATTGAAACACATTTTTCTCCTAACTTAGGCAATTTTGTTAACACAATGTATAGATCATTTTCAATATTTTTTTTTTTTTGCTCTACATTCACAGTAAAAACAATGTTTTGGTAAAAGTAAAATAATATTTTGGGAATAAAACCAGAAACCAAAAAAAAAAAAAAAGCCTTTCCTATAAAGCCAGTGTATTGTGGGATTTTTCAGCTCTCATAAAATCTCACCTAATATACCAAGCAAAGTTCGGACCTCTTAATAAAGTACTCACCTCACTATAATATACTAATCAGTGTTAAGTAGTCTTCTGGAAGTGATAAAAAAACAAATGAGTAGGGTTCAAACACAAATCCATGATCTGACCTGTACCCTTACAAAAAGAATTTGATACAGAGACGGCAAGACCCCTTTGAAACCTGAGCATTTGTGGGTAATTTGGTCGTGCCCTCCTTCGAAGATTTAGGTGGTTGTAAAATCAGATTGCTTACAGACGTCTCCAACTGCTGGATCCTTGTTCATTTTCCCAATTTGTATACATCTGATATACATAATCCCGAGGATGCTGTTTGTAGCGAACTGTAAACAGTTCATTTGTTTGACAGGGCACATGTTGTTTGCTTTTCGAGATCTCGGAGCTCGGTGGCTGGTGTGCAAATCGCAGCTCTTGGCTCAGAAGTGGCCTGGTTCAGTCGTCAAATTCAGTTTTCATCAAAAATGTTGTGTTTACGGCAATAGAGCATAGTGTAAACATATCCCGCGTAATCACAGTCTCAGATGATATGTGTTATTAACTCATGGCCTGAACGAGAAAAAAAAAAAAACCCGCCATCGTGATCTAGTATTGTACAGAAGTAAGCATTTCAGCCCCAACCATTATTAAGAAAAATCCACAGAAGTCTAAATAATGCCAGTCAGAGGAAGGTAGGCATCAAGCGCGTACACAGGGTGAGATAGACAAGTACAAAGAGACCAGAGTCCTTGACAAGGTCAGCGAGGATCCCATAGAACATCAATAAATTGGCCATCACAGAACCCAGTAAATGTCCACCATGGTGGAAGCTCATTGCAGTGAGAACAAGTTTTTTGACACATCCCGAAAATTGTTGTGGTTGAAACTGAGCTTCTGCCCCTTGAGGTGGCTGAAATGATTCATACTTTTATTCAGAATTCGGTTTTACAAATGGGTTGTGCCAGCATTAGAAGCCCCAGAGCAAGCTGGAAGGTTAGATACAATAGATAAATATTAGCGCAACAAAGAGATTACACAAAATTTAGGTCCCATTTTCTATGGGCACACTTTGTGCACCATATCCCCCAAAGTGTTTACCTCTGTTTATCTCCTTTGTACGACTCCATGTTTTCCCCTTTTTGTAAAAAGAAAAAAAAAAAAATGTTTTTTTCTTTTTTTCAAATTAATCTTCAACGGAAACTGTTAAAAAAAAAATAATAAAAGTAATTCCAATATTTTTTTTTTTGCACTACCTGTATTGCCTTGGCACAATAAAGACCAAAACTGTAAGACATTAAAAAAATAGGCTTTAGATAAAGCTATCCCAAAGAACAAATAAATCTGGTACTCGGTGAGAGGCCACTTTCTTATCTGTCAACACATTGCACGTTTCTTGGACATTATAATTCCCATCATGCACCCCGACATCCTCATCCTGCTGATTTCAAATATATTTATAAATATTGTCATCTCTTTTATACTTTGTTTTATCGAAATATCTGTTTAATATAGCTTGCAATCTCTATAAAATAAATAAAAAAAAAACATCTGCTCAACAGTTTAAAACACATTTAACTAGCATACATTTTGCTGATTTCTTCTTTAAATTGTCCTCAGAGCAACTTAAACTTGTACTTCTGTGTGTAACCAGATTTAAATATGTATATAAATCCATATTCATGCAGTTTATTGAATCAACGTTTTGGCTTTCACAAGCTGCCTTCCTCAGTATCTGTGCTGACTTACATCATTGTCATTCTTGGTTTCTGATTGGACCTGCCATGACGTGTAACATAATATTACAGAACCTTACATAAATCATAGCCTGTAACTATGTAACAACGTGATCGTCTCTTTTAAATAAAAGAGGTGGCCTGGCCTTAGACGACCCCCAAATTAAGAGCAACGTCCGAACCCATGAAGGAAAACCCTTATTGACCCGGAGAACCATTTGCGATTTCCTTGAATCTGGAATTCAGCACCAAATTACTGGCCTGTCAATAACATTCCACCCTTGTGAGCTCTGTTGAAAATCTGCTAACAAATTAATGGCACTAAAGGTTAAGTGACAGTTTGGCCAACATGTGTCTGTGTGCAAAGGCACATGCCTGAAGAGTGGCCTTCTGACACGGCACCCGGCAGGGGAGGCAGTTAGAACAGTATCACATTTCCCATTTTACACTGAGCTTCGAATCTCCCCAAGTGAAGACATCGTCACATATGCTATAATTAGGTACAGAAGGAAGGGGGAGAAATAATAATAATAATTCGCTATTTAAGAGTAGAAGCGCTAATTGCTCAAGGTGATCAAACAGATTCAGTTTTGAGACACAGGACATGTTCAAAATATTTTCCAAGCAATTTGGAAAGCAAATAGTCGGACTTGACCTGGGTGGAGGGGTTTATAGCCTTCTTGAAATTCTGGGGTGTACACAAAAAAAAGAGAGCACAATGGTTTTTGGTTTGAATGTAAGAAAATTAGATTATTTTTTTTGGTGTGTGTGTGTAATTCATTTTTGTAGATAGTACAAGGAAATTATTATTTGCAGAAATGCAGTGTGTTTCTGGAGCCTGACAACAGATAGAGACACACAGAAAGTGTCAGCCGATTAGAACATGTCGGAATCAAAATCCCAGCCGGGCAATTACAGACCTGTAAGCTTGACATCTGTGGTGGGGAAACAGTTTCAAGGGTTGCTAAGGGAACCTAATCAAGATTTCATTAGCAGGAGCCAACATGACTTTGTGAAAGATGGATCTCGTCAAACTAACGTAATTACATTGTATGAAGAATTGAATAAACATATGGATATGGGTGCTGCAGTGGAATTGATATATTTAGACTTTGTTAACAGATTTGATACAGTTCCACAGAAAAGGTTAATGTACAAATTGACTGAAATAGGCTTAGGGCCAAATGTTTGTGTCGGCTGGCAAATGGCTAAAAGATTGCAAAGAGTGGTGGTAAATAGGAAGTTCTCAAAATGGACAAATGTGATAAGTGGAATACTTCAGGGATCTTTTTTGGGTTCTCTTTTTATGAATTTATTTTATTAATGATCTCCCAGTTGGCATAGGGAGCCATGTCTCAGTGTTTGCCGATGACACAAATTTAAATAGGGTAATACAGTCTGAACTAGATATGTCTTCACTGCAAGAAGATTTGGACAAATTGGGTAATTGGGCAGATAAATGGCAAATGAGATTCTTTGTAGACAAATGTAAAATGATGCATTTTGGATACAATAATAAAAATGCAACATATAGCTTAAATGGTGTTTCCTTGGGGAAATCTACTAATGAAAAAGTTGTGGGAATAATTGTAGACAATAGACTTAGCAGTAGTGCACAGTGCCAGCTGTCAGCTGCAAAGATCAATAAAATATTTGCATGTTTTAAAGGGGTATTGACTCACACCAGGAATATATTATTCTGTCTCTATACAGGTCCACTGTAATATCAAGCATTTAAATATGTAGTTTGATTCTGGGGCCTTTTCTAAAAAATAAAAAAAAATTATGGAGCTAAAGAAAATGCAGAGGAGGGCTACAAAAACAGGGAATGGAAAGTTTTAATTATGAAGAAAGGATAAGCAAGGTAAATTTGTACATGCTAGAGAAATGGCATCTTACAAGGGATATGATAATGTTATACGAATATGTACAGGGCCCAAACAAAGAGCTCTCTAAAGACCTGTTCATTAACAGAACAGTACAAGGGACAAAAGGCAGGGCCAGCCTTAGGTGTTCAGGCGCCCTGTGCGGACCACCCCCGTGGTATCCCCCCTCCTCTCCCGCCTTATGCCTGTCCCTCTCCTCTCCCTTCCCTGTCTCTTTCCTCTCCCTGCCCATGCCTGTCTCTCTCCCTTCCCATGTCTGTCTCTCTCCTCTCCCATCCCATTCAACTCACAGAGCTCAAGCTTCGTGCTGCTCCCAGGGAAGCAGCAACTTCGAGTAAGAAGGGACAAGGGGAGATAGAAAAAATGGGGGGCACAGGTTGCACACCCCAAAGGCCAGCCCTGACAAGAGGCAAGAGGTCACCAGCTAAGACTTGAAAAAAGGAGATTCAGTCTACGACAGCGGAAGGCACTTTTTTATGGTAAGGATAATAAAGTTATGGAATTCACTGCCTGAAGAGGTGGTGCTAGCAAACACATTAGATGCCTTAGAAGCAGAACATATGTATGTTAGTATAGCCATTAATATGTATTTAGTGCTTGTCAATCCAAGCGGAAATCTGACTATCTTTTGGAGTCAAGAAGGATTTTTTGTTTCCCCATTGAAAGCAGACTTGCCGAAACAAGCCAAAATAAGGGGGATTTTTATTGCCTTCTTTCGGATCAACAGCGGTAAACACGGGATAAAAAAGGGTTGAACTTGATGGGCGCAAGTCTTTTTTCAGCCTCAACTACATCTGCCAGATCATTCAGGACAAATGATAATTGGCACCAACTTCATCAACAGTTTCGAGCAGAACTGGCTACTTTTTGTCATTTTAGCCATTCAAGTCAAATATTTTTTTGTTTGTTTTAACGTTCTTTACATTTTAAAGAAAAAGAAAAAAAAAAAGAGACAAACTACAATCGAACAGCCTGTATGTTAGTTACGGGCTCTTGGCAGCTGCAGCTACAGAACAAAGAGTACAAATGGGTCGCGCATCTTTTAACCCTTTTGTGCCTGGCGGTGGGTGTGCTGTGTATTGAAAAGGGTTAACACTATCGGATTGTTCCAAAAGAAATTACGTGAAGGAAGCTCACTGGGGCTGGAGCTGTCAGCAGCTCACTGTGATCTGACAGACAGAGAGGAAAATCCCTTTCACATTGTGACCCTGGCTGTCAGTGCAGTTGGATGCCAGGTCTTACACTGATACCTAGCCTGTGCGATATTTGGCTATATTACATGCCAGCTGTCACTGTTAATTATTACTTGGTGCAGTAATACGTGCTGGGGTGTTTCGTGAAAGCACTGGAGACGATCTGTGGAATAAGAGACTGTCAACGGGACGTAGAACAACTATTTAATTGTGGCTGGACTGAAATCTCAATTGGAACAAGAAATGAAAACAGTGTTTTTTCTTCAGTCCTCTTAGTTCATAAACTTAACTCCCAACAATTCAAATGTCCACAGAGGTCTGATTTCAAAGCCTATGGCCCCTTTTTTATTTTTGTGGCAGTGGCTGAAGGTGTGGCTATGAGTGGCGCTGTACTGGAACATTTTCAACAGCTTTGTGGCCATTAGTTAACTCTTTACGTTCTTTGCGAACTCATTAAATATCCCAATTCCTTCAGTTGAAACTCGTTTTTATGGCTGTGGAATCTCTGATAGAGTTCTACAAACTAGAGAATTCTGAGCTCACAGAAAAGAGGGACAATAGAGGAGGGACGAGGGACAGAGGGGGATTTAGGTGCAAAATAGAGACTGTCCCTCCTATGTCGGGACACTTGCCTGTTTGAGAGGCTCTCATGCTGCTGACAGGCTGCATGGGTCAACCTAACCCTGCAGCTAACCAATCAGGGAATAGCAAAGGGTGTAAGAGCACCCCAGAACAATAGGTCGCAAATGTGCGACCTTATGGGGCTATCTCCGTCTGTGCTGCTTTAATACATAACCTTTGCTATGTCGAGTTTCTCAATACAAAATTTACTGGAATCATTGAATGGTTAACATCTAAATCACATTCAAAACTTTGTTGTAAATCATAACAGTTGTTTTAACTTATGTCAAATGTGTCACTCCGGGAATCAAGGGGAAACATGTCTGGATCAGGGTCTAGTTTTTTTTTTTTTTTTTTTAAACATTACCGGAAAAGCCAAATGTTCCAAAAAAAAAAAAAGAAAACCCCCCATCCCTCTCAGCTACAGTCAATTATAAAATCATGTGCCCAATTACAATTGCAATGCAAATCTTCCCGGCTATAATGTAATTCTTTTTAGTGGTTTTGGCTGCAGATCACAGAGCTTTGCAGGGTATTTACATGGATTGCTTGCTTTTCTGAAAATCAAATTCCTCTGAGAGATGACAGAACTTACAGGGCACTTGCCACGGGTCCATATGCATCCTCATTCTCCTTTAAGGAGTGATAGACAATTATCAAGGTCATGAACTATGGTTTAACCCATGTGTGCCTGGGGCTGGGTATTATATTGCAGGGTGTAGCATGTACTGAGGCTGTATTCATTACAACTGTGGGCATCTGGCTACAGGAAAAACATATCCTGCAATCAGGAGTTGGCTCGCCAGTCGGACTATGGAGTGTGGACTTTGGGTTTGTCACTAGGTGGAGCTCAACCAGACAAAGACTTACAAAGCATTGAAAATTAACCTTGCCTAATCTTGAGCAGAGGCGTCGCTAGGGGGGGGCTACTGGGGCTGAAGCCCCGGATCTCCCCTCCATAGCCCCGAATGGAGACCCTGACCACGCCCCCTCGCGCTCGGCTCCGCCCCTCATGTTCGATCCCGCCTCCTGCATGCTGTATGCTGAACAGCAGCAGACTCCATCCCCTCACGATAGGCTCCGCCCCTCGTGTTTAGCTCCGCCCCTCAAGTTTTGCAGGTGAGTGTTTGGCAGAGTGTGAGTGGCAGAGTTATTAGTGTGCAGGTGTATGTATGTGAGGTAAGTGGCAGAGTGTAAGTGGGTGTGAGTGGCAGAGTTATTAGTGTGCATGTGTATGTATGTGAGGTAAGTGGCAGAGTGTAAGTGGGTGTGAGTGGCAGAGTTATGAGTCTGCATGTGTATGTAAGTAGCAGACTGTGAGTGGCAGAGTTATTAGTGTGCATGTGTATGTATGTGAGTGGCAGAATGTAATTTGCAGAGTATAAGTGGGTGTGAGTGGCAGAGTTATGAGTGTGCATGTGTATGTATATGAGTGGCAGAGTGTAAGTGGGTGTGAGTGGCAGAGTTATGAGTGTGCATGTGTATGTATGTGAGTGGCAGAATGTAATTTGCAGAGTGTAAGTGGGTGTGAGTGGCAGAGTTATGAGTGTGCATGTGTATGTATGTGAGTGGCAGAATGTAATTTGCAGAGTGTAAGTGGGTGTGAGTGGCAGAGTTATGAGTGTGCATGTGTATGTATATGAGTGGCAGAGTGTGAGTGGCAGAGTGTAAGTAAGTGTATGTGTGTGAGTGTGGCAGCGTGTGATTGGAAGAGAGTGTGTGTGAGTGTAAGCATGAGTGGAAGATGTATGTGTGTGAGTGGCAGAATGTAAGTGTGTGTAAGTGGCAGAGTGTGATTGTATGAGTGAGTGTGCAGAGTGTGAGTGTTTGGAAGAGTGTGAGTTATGAGTGTGGGTGTATGTGTGTGGCAGAGTGTAAGTGTGGGTGAGTGGCAGAGTTTTGGAGTGTATAAGTGTGAGCAGCAGAGATATGAGTGTGCGTGTGAGTGAGTGTAAGCATGAGTGGAAGAGTTATGAGTGTGTATGTGTGTGAGTGGCAGAATGTAAGTGTGTGTAAGTGGCAGAGTGTGATTGTATGAGTGAGTGTGCAGAGTGTGAGTGTTTGGAAGAGTGTGAGTTATGAGTGTGCGTGTATGTGTGTGGCAGAGTGTAAGTGTGGGTGAGTGGCAGAGTTTTGGAGTGTATAAGTGTGAGCAGCAGAGATATGAGTGTGTGTGTGTGAGTGTAAGCGTGAGCAGCAGAGTTATGAGTGTGTGTGAGTGGCAGAGTGTAAGTGTTCGAGAGTGAAAGCGTAAGTGGCAGAGTTAGGAGTGTGTGCCAGTGGCAGTGAGATTACTAGGAGAAAATGTGATTAATTACTATTAATCATATTGAATGTGATAATCAAGTGTGAAACAGTGCTCATACCATTTTTATTTTCACACCTGATTATCACATTCAATATGAATAATAGTGATTCATCTTTATATATAGTCTTTATGTTGATGGCAATGAGTCCATACACATGGCATTAAACATCACATGGACCTCGTTATACTATTAAACCCGTACATTATGAGTGTATGAGCTGCTCATTATATTATAGGCTTTACTCATGAAAGAGAGAATTGCAGGGAAGTGAGATGGGAATTTCAAAATTAAGGCTAAAGTAGCAGAGCTGGAAAAATTCTCGCATTCAGTTGAATTCCCATCTCAATTCCCTGCACTTCTCTCTTTTATTAGGTTGGTAGAAGGAACATACCTTCATACCTCAGCCTATTCTCCCCAAGTTTTTTACCCCTTTTTATTAAAAAATTTAAAATATTTGTGAGTGTGAGAGTTGCAGGTTTACACACGAGTCTGCGTGGCAGAATGTCTGTGTGGGAAAGGCCATCTGTGTGTATAAGGGTGTCTGTGTGTAAGGTTGTCTGGATGTGTGTGTGAGTGTAAGGTTGTCTATGTAAGGGTATCTATGTGGGGGGGGTCAGGGTTGAGTGATGTAAGTTGGTGTGTGTAAGTGGGATTGTGTGTCTCTGTGTGTAAGGGTGTGTGTATGTATGTGTGACTGTGCAAGTGTGAATGTGTGTGTATGTGTGGCTGCATGTGTATGTGTGTGTATTTGTGGCTGTGTATTTTTGTGTATAAGTGTAACTTTGAGCAATGTGAGTTTTTTGTGTGCTGCGAGTCTTATTGTCAGTCACACACACGCATATAGTCAGTAACAGACAGACACAAACACACTCATACAGTCACAGACACACACATACAGTCAGTCACAGACACACACATATACATTCTGTCACAGTCAGACATACAGTCACACACACATACAGTGGGTCACATAAACACACAGTCACACACACACATGCAGTCAGTCATACACACAAACACACACTCTGTCACATACACTTACGCACAAGTCAGCAATTTTGTTGTTGTTTATGATTAAAAAAAAAAGTGCATCTATCAATATGCCCCCCTCTTGGCTGCTATACCTCATTCTAGCCTGGTCTGTGCCCTGCTGTTGTTTCTAGTCCTGCTGAGCACACTTAGCGCTCGGACACTATAGTACGGTGCATGTGGGGATGGAGCAGGAAGACTGTGCAGCCGGTGCACACACTGTTCCCCCGCGCTCCGCTGGATAAATAAAATGATCCCAGTGGCGAGGGCACCATGCAGGGACAACAATAACTGGGCGCCAGGTATAATTTCCTGGTGCCTGGGATTTGTTGAGCCCCGATATATACCCATATATACCTATTGTTCATTGGCGTCAATTATATCAGTCTGTATGCTGCCTAACCATGTGATTTTATTTACTCTACTTCGATAAAATCTATCATGGGCTCCAGCCCCGGATGTTTTAGAGACCTAGCAACGCCCCTGATCTTGAGTCTAGAATGGACAAAGCTATCTTATGATGTGAGCAAACCTAGACTTCAAGAGACCCAGGACCTCATTTTGGCCAAGCTCTCAAACTGATCCTAGGCACCAAGAATCAGAGGCTCCTGTGGGTACATAGTTTGTTCCAAAAAAAAAAAAAAATTACGCTGAGTTTATAATTTGAATGGGTGTTTTTTTTTTTGTTTTTTTTGTTGCTATTTCTAACTCATTGTATTAGCATGTGCAAAACAAAAAAAAGCATGTACTTATAAATGTAGTAGGATCACAAAATCTAAGGCCCCAACGCATTTCACTGATAATCAGCTTGCTTCACAGAGGTGAAAACATGGAGTGAAATGGAATGTGAGCCCATGTATACGTTATTTTTTTTTTTCATTAAATATGTACGTTTCATACTTCCCTGGCTTGAGGTTTGACCTTATTTACTTATTTATAGATCCCTACACTTTGCAGGAGAGGGCGTCTGGAGTCTGCTTCATACATTGTAATGCATTCATGAAGTAGTAGAGTATATTAGGCACTTCAGCTCTATACGTGCCTGATATACTCTAGTACGTCTATATTACTGTATTTATTACACTGCTGCTAATTTACTACCATCACCGATAATTCATTTTATTAAATGAAAGTACTTTATTCAGCTCTCTCTGCTCTGTGCTGGTCAGATGGGCCAGATCTTCCTTCATTTGGTCCATCTTAGCCAAGATTATAAACAACATATCTTCCCCCTGAGAGAGTTATACAGAGATGCAGTACTTTATGTGTATTCATTTTATTAAAGTCATTCTGTTTAAAATGCACACACTTCAATGTTCCAATTAAACACAACTTCATGTTTTGCCTACAGTTTTTATTTAACTATTTAGGTTCACTGGGGTTATAATAATCTGGGATTTAAACCCCGTTACATTGTTTTTTAGCTGCTCTCCCACCCACATGCACAATATATCTAGGATGCTCAGTATTGGCAGACCATTTTTAAAGCCCAGGCCATTATGATGCCAGCCAGCTGCCCCTCTAATTTAAGACTATGTCCTCTAGTTGTGGTAGTTTTTCTTCTTTTAAAGACACTCTCCTCCTTTACTGTGTTGATTCCCTTTCTCTGGTAACCTGTTTATGGGACAAGGATGGCACAGACAAGCTGTATTCTGTACACACGTGGCTTTCATTTGTTAAATCCATAGATTTTCTTTTTTGTTAAACATCCTTTGTTGGTATTTAAATCAAATTATGTTAAAGCACAGTCTCGCTTCGTAAGATCAATATCCATTATAAAATAAGGAAAAGGTGGGCATGGATAGTGGGCTCATTTGGTGGCATGATGGGCCACGTGGCTAGACTGGCCCCTCAGCCCTCCCCTGCTTCTAACACAATGCATACATATTTTTTTTTACTCTCTACATTCACAGCATTAGCAAGGTTTAGGTTGATAAAACCTATAAAGGGTTAACATGCAGTATCCAACTTACCCCCTATAAATGCAAGATCTAAACTCACGTCACATCGCTTGCACAATACACACTGCAAGAGCAAAAACAAGATGACACAGACAAACGATGCATGTAATTACACATGCCCCCTCCAATAACACCACTCTAATTCTTTAATTGCTGAAAATGAGTGCTTTTGCTGGAAACAATTACCAGAAGAAAAAAAAAAACCCAGGCCCTTTTATTGCTGCGGAGATAATGACCTGGTACGGTCTATAGCTGGGGTACCACAGACTTGGAAAGTTCCCCTCTGTGGGATTGAACCGGGCGGAAGAATGGCTTTCCTGTGCAAATACCCAGGCAATCCTGTAATTACAAGCATTACATGGCAGGTGTATCCAACCTGCAGCCATTGTTGATCTACAACTCCCATGAAGCTCAGCCAGGCACACAAACTGATACTATATCGTCTGACAGTCCAGAGAAGGTGTTTGCGTACTTGATGCTGTGTTAAGATTTAAGATGGTCTGTGATTGGCTGCAGGGGCCAATATACTAATTAGACCATACACTGTGGAGGGTGGGGGGATGGATAGGGGGAGGAGTGTGAGGATAGCAGCTTGGGGAACTTGAAGAGGGGAAAAAACCTAAAGTGATATTATTTTCAGAGGTGTCCGTGAGGATCCAATACAAAGGATTTTCGTGGAGGCAGAAATACGTTCTTTATTTATAGTACTTGTAGTGCCATGTGGTGGATCCTTGCAGACACCGCTGGATATAAACCTTGCGACTCCCTGGCACCACATAATAAGCTGATCACATGCGCACTACACTCCGATAGAGAGAATGCTGCTATAATATACCAAGAACTGTAAATTCATCTGCATTAGGACACATCTCCCACTGATCAATTTAGTGGGATTTATTTTCCCCCTAAAGGAATATCCAAAGTTTGGGGGGGGGGGTCGTCTTATAATCAGGGTCATCTTATATTCGAGCAAATAAGGTAATTTGACCACAGGTGATCAGGTGATGTCATAAGCAAGGGACTCCACAGACACATTTAAAACACATTTTTCTCCCAATATAGGTATTTGCTGGCGGTTTTGCTAACACAATGTATAGATCGTTTTCAATCATTTTTTTATGCTCTACATGCACAGTAAAAACAATCTTTGGGTGATACTGTCCCTTTAAAACAGTTTCCATTTCCATTCTTCTCCTACCTTTTTTTTTTTTTGAATTAATTTGCTTTTCCCACAGAAATCCTAAACCTGCAGTGCTACCACCACGGCAAGGGATTCTGGGTAGGCTCATGCAAATAAGGTTAACAATGATCACCTGTTTGCTTCTACATCCACTTTATATATGGACCCCATGGAGCAAATGCCCGCTGTACAAGACAACCTTTAACACACAGCTCAGGATAGACATGCCGAGCCAGACAACCGCTCAGACACCTGTATCATCATAATGGGATTCATTGGCATGAGATAATGGGAATCATTGGCATGAGATAATGGGACTCATTGGCATGAGATAATGGGACTCATTGGCATCAGATAATGCGACTCATTGGCATGAGATAATGGGTCTCATTGGCATGAGCTAATGGGACTCATTGGCATGAGATAATGGGACTCATTGGCATGAGAAAATGGGACTCATTGGCATGAGATAATGGGACTCATTGGCATGAGATAATGGGTCTCATTGGCATGAGATAATGGGACTCATTGGCATGAGATAATGGGACTCATTGGCATGAGATAATGGGTCTCATTGGCATGAGATAATGGGACTCACTGGCATGAGATAATGGGTCTCATTGGCATGAGATAATGGGACTCACTGGCATGAGATAATGGGACTCATTGGCATGAGATAATGGGACTCATTGGCATGAGATAATGGGTCTCATTGGCATGAGATAATGGGACTCATTGACATGAGATAATGGGACTCATTGGCATGAGATAATGGGACTCATTGGCATGAGATAATGGGACTCATTGACATGAGATAATGGGACTCATTGGCATGAGATAATGGGTCTCATTGGCATGAGATAATGGGACTCATTGGCATGAGATAATGGGACTCATTGGCATGAGATAATGGGACTCATTGGCATGAGATAATGGGTCTCATTGGCATGAGATAATGGGACTCATTGGCATGAGATAATGGGTCTCATTGGCATGAGATAATGGGACTCATTGGCATGAGATAATGGGACTCATTGGCATGAGATAATGGGACTCATTGGCATGAGATAATGGGACTCATTGGCATGAGATAATGGGTCTCATTGGCATGAGATAATGGGTCTCATTGGCATGAGATAATGGGACTCATTGGCATGAGATAATGGGACTCACTGGCATGAGATAATGGGACTCATTGACATGAGATAATGGGACTCATTGGCATGAGATAATGGGACTCACTGGCATGAGATAATGGGACTCATTGACATGAGATAATGGGACTCATTGGCATGAAATAATGGGACTCATTGGCATGAGATAATGGGACTCATTGGCATGAGATAATGGGACTCACTGGCATGAGATATTGGGACTCATTGACATGAGATAATGGGACTCATTGGCATGAGATAATGGGACTCACTGGCATGAGATAATGGGACTCATTGACATGAGATAATGGGACTCTTTGGCATTAAGTTGGTTACTGGCTTTCTGCTTGAGGATTGGAGCTATATTAGTACACACAACATAAGTTCAGGTGAGGTAAAGGCAGGGCCACCATCAGAAATGTTGGGGCCCCTTTCAGAGCGAATGGACTGTCTCCTCGCCTAGTGGTCTACTAAATATATTTTCAAATTGAGGATGTCTGTGTGCAGCACACATTCATCTTCCGGCTGCAGGCTCCCCAGGTCGACCGGGCCTGGACTACTGGCTGTACCCCTCCCTGATGGTATGGTGATGGGAAAACACGTGCATTCACTGGGTAGCACAGACATTATTAAACACACATCTACACAACAGGCATTGCTAGCTGAATTGGGAATACAGGCAAGTTGGAGATTTGTTTTAAGCTCAGTTATTAAAACCTGCTTTTCTTTTTAAGTTCACCCTCGTTTTTACCCAAGAGTTTATATTATCCAGCTGTTGATCTAGTGCATTTAAATTGCGAAGGTCAGAAATAACATGACCAAAAAATACATAATATTACAATAACCTCACATTTTTTTATTTTTTTTTTAACAACCAAAAAAATAACAGGAAAGGGAAAAAATATTCAATGCAAAAAAAATCATTTTAACGCCGTAATGTGTTTTTTTAGAAGCTGTGTAAAGACAAATGACATTAATGGGGTATCTTATATCCTTATTCCAAACCCCCCATGATTTACAGCCTCTCTGATTCATGTTTGGCCTCCAGGGTCAGTAGGAAAGGCATGCTTTCATTTGCGGACCATTTGTTGCTGCCATTTCATTTTGCCTCTGCTCCCTATTCAGACAAAAGGATGCTGCATCCAACACAGACCCCCAACAGTAATTGATTCTAAGGCAACTGGTCATGTCAGTGCACTCCATCAGATCACCCACTATGTTATCTTCTCCCTGCCACATGGAATTCAATTACGACAGCAAACGGTGGACTTGCTGTCCAGCAGTAAATGCATCCACCAGATGCCTTCCAACTGAGGAGCTTCAAACGTTGACCTTTGCAGTAAATGTAGCTACACTTAAATTATGACCTTGGAAAGATGTCCGCATCTATAAGTACGTCCAGAGAGCACGTTAGTAAAGTCACTGCCAAGAGTGATTGTTTACAGGGTGGGGGATAAGGTTTTTTAAATTTTTTAAAATAAAATAGGCACATGTGGAAGTCCCGCTACATAGCGTCGCTGGGAACGTTAATTTACAATGCTTGCGCCAGAAAGATCTCAGGAATTAGCGCTCTTATTAGCACAGCCAGCTGCTCTGGTGCAACCAGTGTAGAGAAAAAAAAATGGTCTGAAAAAGCGTAGGGTGCAAAAAAACCCTGCTTTTATATTTTTCACTTTCACGTGTGGAGCTTTTCATAAATAATAGGCTGTTACATAGTGTTTAGTTAACTTGCTAGGGAGATGGGAGGGAGCAGGTCTGAGAAGGCTGTTACATAGTGTTAAGTTAACTTGCTGGGGAGATGGGAGGGAACAGGTGTGAGAAGGCTGTTACATAGTGTTACGTTAACTTGCTAGGGAGATGGGAGGGAACAGGTCTGAGAAGGCTGTTACATAGTGTTAAGTTAACTTGCTAGGGAGATGGGAGGGAACAGGTCTGAGAAGGCTGTTACATAGTGTAAAGTTAACTTGCTAGGGAGATGGGAGGGAAGAGGTCAGAGAAGGCTGTTACATAGTGTTTAGTTAACTTGCTAGGGAGATGGGAGGGAACAGGTCTGAGAAGGATGTTACACAGTGTTACGTTAACTTGCTAGGGAGATGGGAGGGAACAGGTCTGAGAAGGCTGTTATACAGTGTTACGTTAACTTGCTAGGGAGATGGGAGGGAACAGGTCTGAGAAGGCTGTTACATTGTGTTTAGTTAACTTGCTAGGGAGATGGGAGGGAACAGGTCTGAGAAGGCTGTTACATTGTGTTTAGTTAACTTGCTAGGGAGATGGGAGGGAACAGGTCTGAGAAGGCTGTTACATGGTGTTTAGTTAACTTGCTAGGGAGATGGGAGGGAACAGGTCTGAGAAGGCTGTTACATGGTGTTAAGTTAACTTGCTAGGGAGATGGGAGGGAACAGGTCTGAGAAGGCTGTTACAGAGTGTTAAGTCCAAATAGGTAAATGTAATAATCCTTCCCTAAGATTTTATGCACATTTAAGTCAGTTGACAAAAATTGCAATGGATTTTAGTCTTGGTTTTAGTCCTATTAACTTAGTTTTTATTTAGTTATTGTGAAAACATTCAGTTGACGAAAATGTTAAGTCAACGGAATTAACACTGATGCTAAAGCGATAAAGAACACAAATATAATGTAAATATGTCTATATATATATTTACATATATCATATACACACGCAACATTTATAATTAACATTTTACCATACCTGCTAATGACAGACGTCTTTTGATTTATTATTTGGAGCCAATTTACATGTCAAGTTGAAGTTATTTAAATTAAAACCAGTCCTTTTCCAGAGTAGTTAAATAGATTAATTCTCCCCATGCGTTTACCTGGATCAGGATCAGAAGGATTTAATCCTCATGCGTCAGCTGGATCCTTTATATTTTATATACAATCTTTAACTCAAACCCCTTGAAACTAAGCCACAAATTTGCATGTTCATTTGTGCAATTACTGTGATTGCATCAATACATCGTGTTAAAATCGTTTAATGTTGGGCAACGCTGGTGGGTCCCCCCCCCCCCCCAAAAAAAATATTCTGGACAACAGGGAAACAAAAAGGCCGGGGTGAGTTGAGGTGATTGGAGAGATCCTAACAGGATGGGGGTAAGCAAGACTGGAAAACAAGCCGATTGTATGTCTCACCAGATCGAAACACAGAATTGAATGTAGCAGAATAGTGGGCAAACGCATAAATATAATAGAAATCCGTTTTAAATGTGTCTGTTTTTTCCCTTATGACATCACCTTGTGGCGTGATATTTCAATTTCCCATTGAAATGCAGATCATTTGAATATAAAGCCAGAGGTGATGTCATAAATAAGAGACTGGTTTAAAACATCTGTCTCTTATTTTATGCCATTTGCTTGCAATCATGCTAACCCAAGGTATTGATAATTTTGTATTCTTTAACGTCACTATATGAGCATTGTTTAGGTTGGCAGGGTCCCTTTAATCTGTAACTTGCTATTAATTCATCTCACAGACTCTGAACACAAGCCATTTGTTTGCAGCGGTTGACACCCTGAAAATAAGCTCAAGTTTCTGCCTCAAAAAAAAAAAGCAACAAAATCTCTTTACCAGATCTGACCTCCAACATTTGGCTGTTTTTTTTTTTCTAAATATTTTGCGGCCTATTATAAAAGAGCTGAAGAATTCATAAGGGCAAGATGTTAACAGGGGTCACGACAGCCAGATCCACCTGTCCTAAATGTAACTAGCAAACCTGCTTCTCTGGAGAACACCCCCCAATTACATGCACACTTCACTCTCACGATGACAGTCCGTACGTCTACCGATCTCACATCAACGTCATAAATTAAAAAGAGGGATAAATAGGGGACAGAGTACATTTGTTGTAGCTACATCTGGGATGTTATCTTGGAAAATGACTTAACTAGCTATGGCATCTTCAATTAATATGAAAATATACTGTACATTGGGAGATATAAAGTCACAGAGAAATGGACTAAAACTGAGTTACAGTGAACAGTTCCTCTCACTGGCTTAACTATGCTTTGTAAAGGGCCAAACATGGGAAGTGTACCCTACCTGCTAAATGTCTTGTGCCTTCAGTGATAGACCTGCAAAGCTTTACCAATGTAGTATGTAGAGCCCCATGAGCTTGAGGTTTGACCCTGCCCAATATACAGCTAAGAAATGTTCATCGCACCTCAACTCATTTTTTTAATGAATTAAAACTCCAAAATCCACGACTAGATGCTTAGACGCAATGTAAGAAACTATAACCCAGCAGGAATTGGGATTTGCGGAGGATTCATGCTGTAGCGGTTAATAATCAATTTACAGGACAACTTTTGCCAATAATTAAGTTATGGGTAACTGATAGATTGCATCAACCGTAGGCATGATAGAAGTTTAAACGCTTTAATGAAAGAATACAAATCCCCTTATTGAACACTACTTGCTTGTATAAGCTCTGTCAGGAGGTAGACATGTTGTTTAGGATCTTGGGTGAGAAGCATGAAGATCAGACCCAAGATGTCAGCCCCCTGAGCTATACAGAGCAAAGAGGGCTCAATAAGGTTTCATCAAATCATTTCTATTTAAAATGCCTTCACCTGGTGCCATCTGCCAATCAAACAAATTATTTTTCATCTTTCTTTCCCAATGCAAAGTTGATGGAAGGACGAATGCCCAATGAATTATAATGTCATGAGTTCATTCAGATGTAGTTTACATCACATAACAATGCATTAATACACACAAATGCACTCACCCTAAAACACACACTAACTAACCCCTAACTCCACACTACAAATTCCTTTTTTTCACATGAATTCATTTTTGGATGAGATTAATCTCTTTACTCCGCATTCTCTAACTTAACCTGGTTTGACATATTGTGAAATGAACTTCACGGCACTTTCATTCATACGAATGGAATTCCAGGAACGAAAATAATGGACAGATTTCCTCTGAAAACTAACACTTTAATAGACGAACCGGCAACTTATCGATATATATGGGAGGGACAAGCAAAATGTGCAATCCAGCTAGTTCAAGTTCTTGAAAGGTTCCGATCCTCTCCAACAAGTCATGGGTCATTAATAAACATGGCGCACAGGCAGACAGCACCAAATACTGACACAGGCTGCGTGTGTGTGTGTGTCAATGTATAAAGCAGGGTCCTGACAAATGCCATTCCCAAAATGCGCCTGTGCTCAGTTCACGGCCCAGCCCCTGTACAAAGAATCAGTGTCGGAGAAACGTCTCCCGTATTGTAAAGTGTTGGGATGTATGCAACATTAAAAAGCCGCACTTGCCGTTACACATAATGAACACCTTTTCCTCACTCCCTATACTATACAGAAGGTTATAGATTCATAATCTCCCAAAAAAAACAAAACAAATGTTAACACAGGGTTAAGGCATTTCTATCATGAGGACTAGAGAAATAAAGTGTTTGTTCCCGTGTGTCGTTTGACCATATGAGCACTAGGTGGCGGTGCAGTTTTCTTAATATGCTTGTACGTGCTCGAGGCCAGCTGCAGAGCACAAGTGTTTGTGTGATGATGGAGCAGTGGACTAAATGAAACCATTCAGATGCTGCACATGAGTCCCACTCCAGTGTCCTTCATCATTACATACCAAGTACATTTCTATTTTCTAGTATAGAGTCTAAGGGTATGTATAAGTAGCAGTGCAATTGGGTGAGGAGCTTTTCCAAGTACAATTTTAGGTGTATTCCTGCACCCTATTTTATAAATAATTGGGGCACCTTCAGCATCTATCTGGTTTACAAGGGTCCAATTTAAATCTCAGGCAGCATAACACAGATGGACGCTTGTTAAAACTCAATAGATCATTTACCTTAGAGTCTTTCCATGGGATTAAGAAGCAGAATCCACCTGCTTCTTGGCATAAACTAATTCTTAATATAAACATTAAAACAATGTTACACATTTGCATATCAAGTCACAGGTGATGTCATAAGCAGGAGACTCCACAGACACATTTTTCTCCTAATGTGGGTAAAAACTAATTTTCAGGTGATAAATATTAAGCCTATAAAGACTAAGTCTATCCAGCCAGCTGTACACCTGGTTAGGAATCAGGTAATTGGTTCTATACAGGTTAATATGCATGAACATTAATAGCAGAAACACATGCATATTTTACCAATATATAATGGAGTACCAGTATTTTCTGGTAATGAATGCCCACACGGATACTTTGATCCCACTCAATGCTGAGGACACATAGGATGGCTTAGCATTTATGTAAACAGAGCAGTAGGCATTTCAATAACCAGTTGTCTAATGCAGATTTCACATTGATCTATCCTCTCCTTCCAAAAGGCACAAAACCAAAAGGAACAAAATACATTTTATTAAAAGCAACACAGTGCGTGGTTATAATACAGAGATGATCAAGAGTACACACTGCAGTAGTATGAAGGAAGAAAACAAACTGGTATCAGTTATAAATAGAAAAGTAGATCATGCCAAAATTAATCTGAGCAAAATTCCAAAACATCCACCAAAAACCTCAAGACATTCCTAACACAGGGCGCACCGGGCCAATCCTAACACAGGGCCCACCTGGCCAATCCTAACACAGGGCCCACCTGGCCAATCCTAACACAGGGCGCACCGGGCCAATCCTAACACAGGGCGCACCGGGCCAATCCTAACACAGGGCGCACCGGGCCAATCCTAACACAGGCATGTGCTAAGATGAAACATGTAGCAGTTCTTAATATGTTTACCATTTAGTATTTCAGTGGAGTCTGTGAATGGGAGTGTTAACTGTGTTTGTTCTACACTGAACATCACAAATGAATAAGCCAGACTTTCTGCATTATTTATAAAAAAATCAATACAGAGAAAACCAACGGTGGGGGGGCATTTATTTTATGTCTATACGGCGGTGAAATATATTTATAAGTTTGTAAAATATATTCCTGCCATCTTTAGTGCTGTCTCCATTGGTGAAACTCTGTGGCCGCTCACTGTAACAAGCAAGCATTAATATTGAAGTTTGACTTTGAACCAACTTTGGTTCATTTTATTTATTTTTAGTTAACAGTATATTCTTTTCTCACTTGGACTACTAGCACATAGTGAGGGAGCCCACCGAGTCCCCTACCAAAAAAAACAAAAACAAAAACCATAAAACAACAGCTCTTCAATGTACCTCGTCCACACACAAAGCAACCTGGTGCAAACTTTTTTTTTTTTTTTTTTATTCTTGCTTAATAAAAAGATCTAATCCAAATGAGAACATGTGCATCCCTTGCCCCTTATCAGGATTTAGGAAAGAAAGATTCTTAAATATGTTTTCCATATATTCCGTGTTACAGAGAAACTTGGCAAAGCATAATTCAGTTAATCAAACCTGAACACAGGACATGAAATAACGAGTGTAACCCCCCTCCCGGCGAGCACATCAAATAACTTATTACAATAGAGTTTTAGATCACAATATTCCAAAACAGTGGGATACTTTTGCATAGATTTGAAAGGAAGGGAGGGAAAAAAAATTCTTTATTTATAGTAAAATAATTGCAATGTAAAAGTCTATAATGTTTCATAAATAGGTTTTGAAAGATTTTGTTCCAAAAAAGTAAGAGAATAAAATGTGATGCTTTCGGAAAGGACTTTTTTTTGTGTTTTTTTTTTTAATTCTCAGGCCAGGAACAGTTTGGAAATGTCACAGCACAATCTGCGGAGCGACGGATGGCGTGACCTTATATTACTGTTTTATGGATCCCAAAACGCAACCTGCTTTGGGGGTTTCCGTAATTTATAGGCAGTTTGTAAGGAACAGGAAGTTGGGAAGTAAAGCAACTTGTCGTATGGTAATTATTTATGCCTGAAAACACATACAGGATAAAAAAAAAAAAAAAAAAAAAAAAAACATATCCAGGTGAGTACCACATATATATAGATATATACAGGAGAAATGCACTTAAGGAGAGATCGGCGCCCTCACTACACTTGGTCTCGTAGACGCGCAAGTCTTTGCGATAGTTCATCCTGCAAGACACAAATGGTTAAATGCATTTTAAACGCGGACGTCAGGATAGTATGGTGGAGCAGAAGAGCACATATTGAACCGTTTAAAAACAGAATACGGATAGTCTTAATAATAATACGTTTCCAGTTAAATTTCCTTGAACTCCATATGGTACAGAGCCCAGTTAAAGGGGACAGTGTCCCAAAAAACATTTTAAATGCGAAGTAAAAACAAATAAACCGATATGGCTTAGCGGCTTCTCCCCCCCCATCGCTTAAAGTTTAAGATGCATAGGCTTAAATCAGAGGGGCAGATGAGGTATTAGGTTAATACTTTGAAGGAGTTCAAGCATAGATGGATAGGCAAAAAGCCATCAAACAAAGAAGGTAACTGGGAAGACACATTCTATATTCCTATTGCGGTGTCCATAGCAATAGTCCGGCCTCTCTCTCTATAAGATCCTCCTTATTGGAAATCGCTGAATTTAGAAGCCCCGGTGAAATTATTTTGAATGTATAACGATAAGAGAACTGTATATCGTTTTAAAGTGACATGCCCCTTTAAATACAGACTGTTAAACCCACTGATGTCTCAAAGCTTGAATTTTATGACCCTTGTGACTTGCTGCCATATAATAATTATCAGCATGTTCATGGTCACTGTCTGATGAATGGTGTATACAAAGTTTCTGTATATTTCTGGCAAGACTGGAATAATGTATCAATATTGAGGTTAATTAGCCTTTCGCTCTAGTGCAATGAACATAAAACCAAAATAACATGAAGACAATGTAACATACAAGAATGTCAGTACATACCTGTTCGGCAGATGCTACACTGGCACCGACTGAGCCGGTCTGGCCCTGAGGAAGCTCCATATTCAGGTCCAGGCTGTAATTACAAAATGGCCAACGTTAGCACAATTAAATATTAAAGGAAAAAGCATATACTATTATGAACTCCAATAAAAACAAAAACAAAGTACTGGCTCAGTAACAACTACTGCTGTGTTCTGTAGTGTTCTACAAGAGAATCCATAGACATTATCACTTACCCGGCTTCATCTGCCATTTCATGTAATAAGGTATCCACTTGATTCTGCAATTAAGGGATAAGAAAATAAAAACATTTAAACACAGGAACAGAAAAAATTATAAAGTACATAAAAACAGTAAAACATTAAATTGCTGTGCAGTGTCAAAAATACTATGTGAATTATAGCTTTTTAAAGACGCTGGATTTACTAACGGAAGGTGGTGAGCCTTCATTTCAGAGAGTGATATTTGATGTTATTTAAGCACCTCACTAACAAGGAGTAATAAGACTTTTTATAATCGTTAGTACATGGGAAGGGGTTTGTTTCTGGGGAGAAATCTCTATCCTGCCCTGGTGCATCTGTACAAAATCATCACTTTGTGCATTCTCCTGTTATACCAATAAGAGGAACAGCATTTTAAGCTGTAACTTGTATATTTATTACAATCAAGACAGGTTGAATTGAATAAATCTTGTCATGTTGTTGCCAAGGCATACACTGATTATTAATTAATTAAAGTCACAACACCATGTAAAGGAAAACAAAAACCTTGACATTGTCGCATGTTATATGGTTTGCTAAATGCAAAGAGTAAAGCCCCCCACACCCCCCCCCCCAGGATTATTTTCTTAAAGGCAGAGATACGCAGTGTTTCACCTGTGGTGTGGTAAGGGTTGTAGTGTTACTCATTGAATCTTCCATTTGCTGGGTCTGGACATCTAGCGTTTCAAATTGGTGCTCAAATTTGTCCATTAAAGCGGAAATCTAAAATAACAAGAAAGAAATGTATCAAAATGGATTAATAAAGAGAAGGAAAAAAAATGTGATTAAAAATTAAAGAAATCTGAGTATTGCATTAAAGTGTCACCTTCTCCAGGTTCATACTCTTCAGTGTGGCATCCATAGACTTGACTACCCCAGCCATGGACTTTGTCACCTAGAATAGAAAGAGAAAATGAGGTTATGTTCTCGATTGTCAACAGGACTTGGCAAAGAGATTTTAGGAGACAGATACATTCAGGAGTCAGGAACATGGTGCTTCCATGCAGTTCTATGTAGAACAATCAAAAGAATCTAGGAGCCACAAACTATGATTGTAGGAGTTATGGGCTCCCTGGATTTGTCAAGCTGATCATAACCAACAGTCTCAACTCAACAGCCTGTGTGCATCCAGCAACCAGGCCTCAACCAGCCCCCGTCAGTGGTATGTAACCAGCAGCTTGATTGGAAGATGCACTAGAAATCACACATCTGCTCATGCTGTAGTGTGGAAGCGATGGTGTACGTGACAGACAGGCAGCTTTTCATTTCCCCAGAAAGTAACAGGATTGGAATCTGTATTGGTGGAACTGCTGATTAGTTCACTTGTCCAAAGACGAGTAAAGCTTCTAATCAGCACTTTCCACAAGGGACAGAAGAATACGTTTTACATGAGAACTCGAACGTTTCTCCACTTCATGGAGCATTACACAAAAAAATAAATAAAATAAAAAGCACATTTTATACCTTTGCATCAGAAGTAATTGTTACCATATGGATATCTCATGATACGCTTATATTGCTGTCTCTCTCCATTATATTTGTGTATTAAAGGACAGGATGTTCTATACACAATGTCATATTCCATGCTTTTTATCCACATGTCAGACATATATGTATAGAACTAAAAGGCATGGTGTCCTATCTTTTTTTTTTAGAATTAAAAAGGGCAACAAATAACTCCTAATTTGTCCATATTAAGGGCTTTGACCTTGATAAAGAGGCCAAATAGTTTTAAACCCCAAAAGCGGATTTTATTTCATACACACTCCCAAAAAGGTTTTAACCACTAACTGACTGGTCAGAACTTCATTCCACTTTTTTTTTTTTTTTTAAAGTAGACATTAGGGAGAGTAATGACAATTACCATCTACACTGGCCTTGGTAGTTTCCCAAATAGCTACATTGTGATGATTGATTTACCTTGCATATATTAATCCTTTTTCACTAAGTGACCTTAAAAACCCAATTACCAAGAAAACATTAATAATCTGAAGACAAAATGTCCCCAGTGTTGGGTGTAATATCTATATAGGAATATATTTAATATATAAAACTCGTGGCACAAAATCTAACAGTTTTCAACAAATAGAGACATCTTTAGTCAGAGAACACAGCAGCATTATTCAATAAACATAATAAAAGCATGAGAGAGGAGTATTCAGCATTACAAAAGATCATTTGTACAGGATGAGCATCCCCTATCCATAAAGCCACTGTCCAAAATGATCCGTTATCCAAATTGTGTTCGGATTTCACCACTAGCAGCAAATTCCACAAACCCGTCAGAATGAAAACGCACAACAGTTTATTCCGTGTCCAGACCCCTTAAGCTGTGATATAGCCTTTCCATGCATGCTCGGATTCCCCCACGCCCACAAAGGGTAATACAGTGACACGTGTGCAGACCTGACACGCCAATGGCAGATTCCCAACGATGGCTGACATCATAGCTACAGTACCAGTGATTTATTTGCTCTATACAGTATTTACATTGATATTACTGTATTTCATGACAGCTGAGAGGCTTCAATATATCTTATTGGTGATAATCATCCATTATCTGAAATGATCTGTTACCCAAAATACTTCTTGTCCCCAAGCATTTTGGATAAGGGATGCTCAGCCTGTATTACATTTTGTTGCAAAAGGAAAACAATGGATTAGATGGTTTTCATCTAATTTTGGGAATGTAATAAAAACGTGACAGTTTTTTATTTTTTATATACACACACACACACACACACACACTTTAAGTAGCCCATTAACCTCTTAAGGAAACATGATGATCTTGGCACATTTAAATCAGGGGTCTCAAAACGTTTCAGAAGGAGGGCCATATTGCACATTATCACAGGCCAAAGAAAAAACATTATTATAATTCAACTTTTTACATACGTAATAAAAAGATTATTGAAATCCATTTCTTGTTTTGAATTCCTTTCTCTGCACTCACACTGCACCCCAGACTTACCCCAGTACCCATATTGCACTCACAGAACTCAGCCCCAGCACCTAGATATGCCCATTAACATGCCACAGCCAGCATGCCCATTAACATGCCACAGCCAGCATACCCACTAACATGCCACAGCCAGCATGCCCATTAACATGCCACAGCCAGCATGCCCATTAACATGCCGCAGCCAGCATGCCCATTAACATGCCGCAGCCAGCATGCCCATTAACATGCCGCAGCCAGCATACCCACTAACATGCCGCAGCCAGCATACCCATTAATATGCCTTGACACTCTGACTTCAGACCACACCGTGAAGTGCAAGAGAGGCAGCATTCTCTCGCAGAGATGCTGGCGAAGCATTTTTTTTTTAAAGGAACGGGGCCACCCCCTGACAGAGGCCAGCTAAAAAAACAGCCGTAGTTTGGAAATCCCTGATTTAAATGAATAAGGGATAAGTGATAATAATAATAATAAGTGCTAATAAATTCTGATTTAAAAGGACAAATATTACTTCAAAAGAAATTCAAATGTATAATTTGTAGGAGCACACTCAATGAGAGAGAGGGAGATAACAGTTCACACACACACACACACACACACACACACTTAAGGACAAGAGCTTTAATGGAATTTTGTAATAAGAAGTTAATTCCCATGTGTAATCTTGTTTTCGTCATGCACAGGAGGTGCAAGTTTTGTACAAGGCCATCTAACTGGCGCTTACCTTGCCCATGGTCACGGCCGTCTGAACTCTTGCCGCGACGGCATCGACCCTGGCGCTCATGCGCAGAAAATTGATGCCCTGGTTCTTTTGGCGTATGGCGTTCTCCGCGTGTATCCTGGCGATCTCAGTGTTGCCTTTCTGAATAGCCTACATGAAACAGAGGAAGTTAATGGCGCTGGTACATCTCTCAGGGTCCATTTTACCCAATTAGAAAAGGGGCCATTTTCTTTACCTTTTTAATTTTTGCCTTCTCGGTTTTCTCTTCTTTATCACACTTTTTTGCATTTCGATTCAGTTCTTTAGCTGCAAATTTCAAGTTGAACAGGTGCTCTGGTGATGGTTCGTTAAGGTGTAATGAACAAAACACATACTTTATGTTAGATAAATGACACACCTACATTTACACTAGTTTTCATTAAAGCTGCCAATGTCCCTCAGGATCCTAGTCAAAATCCTTGTTCTCCCTTCACCACTCATCCCCCAAACAACATTTCACTTTTATTTCCAATACGCGCTTGGATAATGAGCTTGTTCGCTAATTGATATCCATGACCCCAGCTTATAGAATGTCATGTGTGCCCTTTGCAGTAATCGACCAATCAGAATGTCAGAGAGACAAAAAGGAACAGGAAATAAAACAACAAGCAAATCCTCATTGGAAATCATATGATGCTAGGGTTTCCGCCTGGCCGGTATTTTGCCGGCAGGACAGTAAAAAAACTGGCATCAGGCCAACGTTAAGTCTATAGAGACGGTAGCAAAGCCGGTGTTTTTCTGAAGAAAAGGTGGCAACCCTATATGTTGCCTTGTGGTATTCGCCACCAATCAGAATACAGTTTGAAATCATGGTCACCGACCAGGAAACCCACTGATAAACCAATGTCAGCCCAGCATGTAAAATAAATGTTATGTGTACACAGAGAAGCTCTTTATAAGCCAAGTATTATTATTGGGGCACGGAGCAGTTCCCAGCTCGGAGGCTCATTATGAAGTGGCACGGGGTGCGGCCGGGGGGATTGTTGCTTTTTTTGGTTCAGTAGGGGCAATGAGTTTCTGAAAATTGTGGATGAGAAAGTACCAAACGTACGTCTGTATAATGCGTTCGGTATACAGAACCTTGAATCCCACATCCCTAGGCTATTTAAAGAAATAGTAATTGGACCCCAAAGCAGAGAAACCAAAAAATCTCAGATTACATTAACATCGTATTATTGCCGTGTACTCGCTGGTGTGTACAGGGGTTAAACAGAAAGCCAGACACTCTGTAGCATGTCCCACAATAAAAATAAAGATTTGGCCACATAGAACACATATTTAACACAGTAAACCAGCCAGGCCTTAAACCCTTTTAGTGGTCGGGAGGTTTGACCGGTGCAAGTGGATGACCTGCGGTAAGGAACAGGTTAATAAAAATCTGAAATGGCGGGCGAATCATTTATTCCACAGGCTAGGCAGGTATGTCAACAAGATCTCCCTGTGCTTTTCCTGGACTATTTATAGCTATAATAGATCTGTCCATTATTAGGCGGTGACGTTGGCGCTGTGGCGGATGGGATGACATCACTATTTTCCCCTTTCAGATTAAACTTGTGAAACCTGATCAGCCGGTTTCTAAACAGCAAACCCTCTCGGTCATCCCAGCATGCCCTGCTGGTTACACATCACATGACCAGGAGAAGCAGGAGGGTGCAGCCAAACATATTGCACTTTCATACCTTTCAAGATAAACACTATAAATTCTCAGCATCTACAAGACGGGCGAGGATTGCTGACAAGTGGACAAATCGTTCTCTAAACTATTTCTTCTGCACAGCTAGAACTATTGGATTTCAGTTCCAAGGAGAGGCCTGGCAACTTTGGGGTGGGGGCGAAAAACAATGTAAATAGCCCATGTTGCCACTTCACCACCTTACACTTTATCATCAGAGATCGACACAGACAGACGGGGTACAGAGACTGAATTTGATAGAAAGTGTTACACAATGCAGCATTCACATGTAAATATCAGTGCAGCCCTTTGAGTAAGGCTAGAAAGCAGCTTGGGGGGCAATTGCCCTCCTGCCCCCCACTTCCCCGACACTATCCCTAGTCATTAGGCATTTGTTTCCTGCTCTGTGATGTAAGAATTACAATAAACACATAATCTGCAGTATGTGCCGCTGGAGAGGCACCGAGTAACCCCTAGCAGGAATTTAACAACAGTCACATGAATGCTGGTTCTTTTACTCAGGTCTACAAGAAAAATATTGTAGATACAATTAAATAAAAAAAATTTTTTTTAAAAAGAAGAAGTAGCATTTGGCACACAGTTATTCATTTTCCAACTTGTCTGCACGGTGCTTAATCAGTTTAAGATAATCCTTAAGCCATTTAAAAGTGACTTTTTACAGTAACGTTATATTACTAAATGGATACAAGGATATAAACCTATATATGTGAAAATGGAAAAAATTTAAAGGGATTGGACATCAGCAAAAATTATAATACACAATATAAAGAGCAAAACAAAAATCATATTACATAATAGATTAAACTGGCTGTAACGGGGCCAGTTATATTCCTGACTCAACTGCCCATCAAGGAGACGTGCGTCCGGTAAGTCAGAGAGGACAGGAGTATTCTCAAATAGTTTATTTATTTTTTTACTTGTTTTCTTGAAAAATAAAAAAAAAAAACAAGTAGAAAAATATAAAAACGACATGGCCTCTCCAGGCTTCCGTATGAATAGCATCACTGTACTCACATCCCATTTACAAGATTGCCACAAATCTTGTTATGCAGATTACACACTCCCCAAAAACATGGGGATGTCATAACACCACAGCTCTCAGTATAAGGAGTACCACTGCTCCCCTCATACACCTCAGTATAAGGAGTACCACTGCTCCCCTCATACACACAGGCCTCAGTATAAGGAGTACCACTGCTCCCCTCATACACCTCAGTATAAGGAGTACCACTGCTCCCCTCATACACACAGGCCTCAGTATAAGGAGTACCACTGCTCCCCTCATACACACACACCTCAGTATAAGGAGTACCACTGCTCCCCTCATACACACACACCTCAGTATAAGGAGTACCACTGCTCCCCTCATACACACACACACCTCAGTATAAGGAGTACCACTGCTCTCCTCATACACACACACCTCAGTATAAGGAGTAACACTGCTCTCCTCATACACACACACCTCAGTATAAGGAGTACCACTGCTCTCCTCATACACACACACCTCAGTATAAGGAGTACCACTGCTCTCCTCATACACACACACCTCAGTATAAGGAGTAACACTGCTCTCCTCATACACACACACACCTCAGTATAAGGAGTAACACTGCTCTCCTCATACACACACACCTCAGTATAAGGAGTAACACTGCTCTTCTCATACACACACACACCTCAGTATAAGGAGTAACACTGCTCTCCTCATACACACACACCTCAGTATAAGGAGTAACACTGCTCTCCTCATACACACACACCTCAGTATAAGGAGTAACACTGCTCTCCTCATACATACACACACCTCAGTATAAGGAGTACCACTGCTCTCCTCATACACACACCTCAGTATAAGGAGTAACACTGCTCTCCTCATACACACACACCTCAGTATAAGGAGTAACACTGCTCTCCTCATACACACACACACCTCAGTATAAGGAGTAACACTGCTCTCCTCATACACACACCTCAGTATAAGGAGTACCACTGCTCTCCTCATACACACACACCTCAGTATAAGGAGTACCACTGCTCTCCTCATACACACACACCTCAGTATAAGGAGTAACACTGCTCTCCTCATACACACACACACCTCAGTATAAGGAGTAACACTGCTCCCCTCATATACACACACACCTCAGTATAAGGAGTAACACTGCTCTCCTCATACACACACACACCTCAGTATAAGGAGTAACACTGCTCTCCTCATACACACAATACCTCAGTATAAGGAGTAACACTGCTCTCCTCATACATACACACAATACCTCAGTATAAGGAGTAACACTGCTCTCCTCATACACACACACACCTCAGTATAAGGAGTAACACTGCTCTCCTCATACACACACACACCTCAGTATAAGGAGTAACACTGCTCTCCTCATACATACACACAATACCTCAGTATAAGGAGTAACACTGCTCTCCTCATACACACACCTCAGTATAAGGAGTAACACTTCTCCTCTCCAGACCCTCCTCCCTTCTCACACAGGATACTCTCCATGTTAGACATGATTCCAGGCCCCGAGCTCCGGTGCTGACCCACTAATGCACGATCCTTGTGTTCCGGTGTTCTCCCGGTACGCCTATCTGGTTCTTGACTTTTCCGGTTTACCGCAAACCTTGACTTCCTGTTAGTGTCTGACGTCACCGCCTTGCTGAACCTGTGGGATTCGCCCGTGAGTTTCGGGGGCGGGGCTGTAGCTGGTAGGTGAGGTGCTGGCTGAGTGACAGAGCACGAGTTCGGTGACGCTGACAGGGAAGTGGGCGGGGCCGAGAAGTCAGCTGAGAGTCTATTGTTTATAGTTATGACTGAGTTACTCAGTAATGTCTAACCTTGGGCTCAATAACTACATTTCCCATGATGCCCAGCTATCTGCAAGTCATCCGTTCTATAGCATCATGATGTGTTGGCATCATGGGAAATATGGTCCCCCAACAGCTGGAGTGGCAGAAAATCTGTCATCCTCAACACTGAACATGTTAAAGTACAGAATATAAAATGATCTAAACATTGTGTTAGCTTAATTGCAACTAAATGCATCAATCCACAGGAAAATGTTTAAAAGGTGTCTGTGGAGTCTCCTGTCTATGACATCACCTTGTGACTTGATATGCAAATGACACATTTCCCATTAAAAAGTAGTTCATTTTCATATCAAGCTATGTATAGACATGAGATGCCACAGACACTTTAAAACATATTTTTCTCCTCATTTATGCATTTGCTTGCAATTCCACTAATGCCAGCTTCAATGCCGTCAGACCTTCCCGCCATGTCTGACGTCTCACTGTCACACCTTACCTCAATCGTGCGGTTCGGGGATGTGCGCAGAATGTGCACAATAGGCTGCCAGATGGAGTGACAGCAACCCATGCCACTGTGCTGTCACTCAACCGCCTAAGCCCCGCCCTCGGTCAGGCTGATTCACCAGGGGCAGAATTTGGGAGGTATACAATTAGGGTTACCACCTCAGCCATTTTTTTTTTTATCAGACACATATAAGTTTTGCAAGCTTCCTTGCATTATATAGAAGTCATATGCAGGGCTGGCCTTAGGGGTGTGGGAGGAAAAAAAAAAAAAAAGGTTTGCCGGTGGAGGGGGCGGAGCGCACATTTCCGATACCCTGCATAATCACTGTGTGTGGGGAGCGCGAGCAGTACATTCTCATGCTGTCCGCGGCTCCCCATGAGACAGGGTGGGGGCGGAGCTACACCTCTCACTGGTAAGCTCCGCCCCCTCGCAGACAGAAAAGAACAAGGGGAGGGGGGAGAGGCAGAACAGGGGAAGGGGGAGAGAGACAGAACAGGGGAGGCCTGCACAGGGCGCCGGAACACTTAAGGCCGGCCCTGGTCATATGGGACCAGAAAGAAATTGATTACCTAATCAACGTGGTTCTGTGGGATCCACTACTTCATTAGATAATTGATTTCTTTCTGGTCACATATGACAGCTACATACTGCAAGGCAACCTGCAAAACTTATATGTGACTGCTAAAAAATGGGCAGGGTGGCAACCTTATATGCAATGTATAGATCATTCTTCATCATTTTTTATTCTTTTTTTTTTTCTTTTCTTCATATTTATTATCTTTATTTTCACATGAATAGAAAAAGGGTAAAAGCACACAAACATACATTACAAAGTTAGGATACATATAAAAGCATAAATTATCAAAATGATTTGCTATTTTTAAGTTACATCAGTAGAAAAAGAGATTTTTTTCATATATTAAGTGCTCCATATACTATTTTTATAGAAGGACTCTCATTTGACATCTCCATTTCGCTTTTTATTCCCTTTTTTAGTATCCGTAAGAATATGTCAAATGATAGCCTATACAATAACAATACTACCGTTCTCAAAGAATTCAGTGTTTCTAATAATTTATGCGAAACCCAGCTTCATAATGTCACTCATACTTACATACGAACATCATTCAAACCTCATTCTTGTCAGTGTGTATTCTTTAACCAATGGGCAAAGTGGGCACTTGCCCAGGGCCCACTGGTTGAAGGGGGCCCAAAGCAGCTGCCCCGTGGGCCCCCTCGGGCTGCAACAAGTAGGGTTGCCACCTTTTCCTCAATAAAACTGTCTCCATAGACTTAACATTGGCCTGATGCCATTTTTTTACCGGCCTTCCAGTAAAATACCGGCCAGGTGGCAACCCTAGCCACATGTTAGTGCTGCCCGCATGACTGTTTTCACAGAGAGACAGTCACTCTAGGCCAGCTGCCCTTTAAGCAGAGCTGTTTCCAGTGTATCACTAGAGGTCCTTAGAGCTGCATGAGTGAATTTAAATAAAAGTCAAGCTGTCCTGTGTGCTGTAGCTCCCCTTCAGGAGAGAAAAACACATTACAAGTAAAATTTCATGAATCAGTGTGGAATCTAGTGAATATACACCACAAGAGTGAATAAAGTGCAACAAAGTGAATGATCAAACCCCAATATGAAATTTAATCACACTTGATTAAATCAATTAGTGCATTAAGTGCATGACCATGAGGTATAATAGATATATACATACAGTCATAGAATAACAAAGTCCAAATGCAACTTGGTATAGCAAAAAATGAATTCCAATATATATAATATATCAGACCCAGTGTAAATTTTGGGGTTCTTTCTATGTCAGTCTCAAATTTAAATTCAGTCCTGTGTGAGATATATGGAATGCTCTTGGGGGTGTGGGGGTGTCTCACAATATCATTGTGACCAGAAATGGAAAAGAGACAACAATAGTGTAATATTGTAAAACACACTATAGGGTCTGGCCAGTATAGACTGATCTGGCCCGAAATGGATTCGGATCGAGGTTAGTTGAATTTCCGAAATCTCCAAAATCCTGCTTGATTTCGGAGGGAATTGGCTGTTTGGGCCATTCGGTAACCAAAGCATTCGGACTGGGGCAATAATAGATTTTCAGCTACCCTATACAGGCCACGTCCACCCCACCCCCCCCTGAACCCACTTAACCCTTCAGTAGCCAAACTCAATTTACTAACAATAGTCAGCATGGAGATCGTCTCCAACTCAAATATGTCAACGAACAGGAACCAGTATATCATCCCAATATTAATTACCTTGACAAAAATAATAATAATGCATAATAAATGAGAAAAATATCAACAAAATGCAATTTCCAAAATCCAAACTAGTGGAGTTGAACCTTTAGTCACAGTTTGGCACAGTTTGGTTCTTATTCCTATCATCTCGTCACCAGGTTTTTAATTACACATAAAGGTTGCTGTGTTCGACTGGGGGGAAAAGAAAAATGCTTACGCAAACTAAACTTATCTGATTTTTTGAAAAATGTAATTCAAATGCTCAAATGTCTGCTTTTTAAGTCACCGACTGGTTTGTCTGACATATTGTATCCAACGACCACACTGGATGAGATACACTACTGGTGTACATGGTGTGTTGCAGCTGATACATGTATCAGTGTTTAACACGTCACCCTGTTACGTGGTTATATACTGACAGATAAGGTACAGAGATTTATAGACAGACATACTGACAGATAAGGTACAGAGATTGATAGACAGATATACTGACAGATAAGGTACAGAGACTGATATACAGATATACTGACAGATAAGGTACAGAAATTTATAGACAGATATACTGACAGATAAGGTACAGAGACTGATAGACAGATATACTGACAGATAAGGTACCGAGATTGATAGACAGATATACTGACAGATAAGGTACAGAGATTGATAGACAGATATACTGACAGATAAGGTACAGAGACTGATAGACAGATATACTGACAGATAAGGTACAAAGATTGATAGACAGATATACTGACATAAGGTACAGAGATTGATAGACAGATATACTGACATAAGGTACAGAGATTGATAGACAGATATACTGACAGATAAGGTACAGAGATTGACAGACAGATATGCTGACAGATAAGGTACAGAGATTGATAGACAGATATACTGACAGATAAGGTGCAAAGATTGATAGACAAATATACTGACAGATAAGGTACAGAGATTGATAGACAGATATACTGACAGATAAAGTACAGAGACTGATAGACAGATATACTGACAGATAAGGTACAGGAATTTATAGACAGATATACTGACAGATAAGGTGCAAAGATTGATAGACAGATATACTGACAGATAAGGTACAGAGATTGATAGACATATCTACTTACAGATAATGTACAGAGACTGATAAACAGATATACTGACAGATAAGGTACAGAGATTGATAGACAGATATACTGACAGATAAGATACAGAGATTGATAGACAGATATACTGACAGATAAGGTACAGAGATTGATAGACATATCTACTTACAGATAATGTACAGAGACTGATAGACAGATATACTGACAGATAAGGTACAGAGATTGATAGACAGATCCACTGACAGATAAGGTGCAAAGATTGATAGACAGATATACTGACAGATAAGGTACAGAGACTGATAGACAGATATACTGACAGATAAGGTACAGAGATTGATAGACAGATATACTGACATAAGGTACAGAGATTGATAGACAGATATACTGACATAAGGTACAGAGATTGATTGACAGATATACTGACAGATAAGGTACAGAGATTGACAGACAGATATGCTGACAGATAAGGTACAGAGATTGATAGACAGATATACTGACAGATAAGGTGCAAAGATTGATAGACAGATATACTGACAGATAAGGTACAGAGATTGATAGACAGATATACTGACAGATAAAGTACAGAGACTGATAGACAGATATACTGACAGATAAGGTACAGGAATTTATAGAAAGATACACTGACAGATAAGGTACAGAGATTGATAGACAGATATACTGACAGATAAGGTGCAAAGATTGATAGACAGATATACTGACAGATAAGGTGCAAAGATTGATAGACAGATATACTGACAGATAAGGTACAGAGATTGATAGACATATCTACTTACAGATAATGTACAGAGACTGATAAACAGATATACTGACAGATAAGGTACAGAGATTGATAGACAGATATACTGACAGATAAGATACAGAGATTGATAGACAGATATACTGACAGATAAGGTGCAGAGATTGATGGACAGATATACTGACAGATAAGGTACAGAGATTGATAGACATATCTACTTACAGATAATGTACAGAGACTGATAGACAGATATACTGACAGATAAGGTACAGAGATTGATAGACAGATACACTGACAGATAAGGTGCAGAGATTGATAGACAGATATACTGACAGATAAGGTACAGAGATTGATAGACAGATATACTGACAGATAAGGTACAGAGATTGATAAACAGATATACTGACAGATAAGGTACAGAGATTGATAGACAGATATACGGACCGATAAGATACAGAGATTGATAGACAGATATACTGACAGATAAGGTACAGAGATTGATAGACATATCTACTTATAGATAATGTACAGAGACTGATAGACAGATATACTGACAGATAAGGTACAGAGAATGATAGACAGATATACTGACAGATAAGGTACAGAGATTGATAGACAGATATACTGACAGATAAGGTACAGAGACTGATAGACATATATACTGACAGATAAGGTACAGAGACTGATAGACAGATATACTGACAGATAAGGTGCAGAGAGTGATAGACAGATATACTGACAGATAAGGTACAGAGATTGATAGACAGATATACTGACAGATAAGGTGCAGAGATTGATAGACAGATATACTGACAGATAAGGTACAGAGATTGATAGACAGATATACTGACAGATAAGGTGCAGAGATTGATAGACAGATATACTGACAGATAAGGTACAGAGATTGATAGACAGATATACTGACAGATAAGGTGCAGAGATTGATAGACAGATATACTGACAGATAAGGTACAGAGATTGATAGACAGATATACTGACAGATAAGGTGCAGAGATTGATAGACAGATATACTGACAGATAAGGTACAGAGATTGATAGACAGATATACTGACAGATAAGGTACAGAGATTGATAGACAGATATACTGACAGATAAGGTACAGAGATTGATAGACAGATATACTGACAGATAAGGTACAGAGATTGATAGACAGATATACTGACAGATAAGGTACAGAGATTGATAGACAGATATACTGACAGATAAGGTACAGAGACTGATAGACAGATATACTGACAGATAAGGTACAGAGACTGATAGACAGATATACTGACAGATAAGGTACAGAGATTGATAGACAGATATACTGACAGATAAGGTACAGAGATTGATAGACAGATATACTGACAGATAAGGTACAGAGACTGATAGACATATATACTGACAGATAAGGTACAGAGACTGATAGACAGATATACTGACAGATAAGG
Organism: Pelodytes ibericus; assembly: GCA_036172795.1. Lineage (NCBI taxonomy): Eukaryota > Metazoa > Chordata > Amphibia > Anura > Pelodytidae > Pelodytes > Pelodytes ibericus. Next base: position 14,980,008 of record CM069861.1, read on the forward strand.
TGCAGAGAGTGATAGACAGATATACTGACAGATAAGGTACAGAGATTGATAGACAGATATACTGACAGATAAGGTGCAGAGATTGATAGACAGATATACTGACAGATAAGGTACAGAGATTGATAGACAGATATACTGACAGATAAGGTGCAGAGATTGATAGACAGATATACTGACAGATAAGGTACAGAGATTGATAGACAGATATACTGACAGATAAGGTGCAGAGATTGATAGACAGATATACTGACAGATAAGGTACAGAGATTGATAGACAGATATACTGACAGATAAGGTGCAGAGATTGATAGACAGATATACTGACAGATAAGGTACAGAGATTGATAGACAGATATACTGACAGATAAGGTACAGAGATTGATAGACAGATATACTGACAGATAAGGTACAGAGATTGATAGACAGATATACTGACAGATAAGGTACAGAGATTGATAGACAGATATACTGACAGATAAGGTACAGAGATTGATAGACAGATATACTGACAGATAAGGTACAGAGATTGATAGACAGATATACTGACAGATAAGGTACAGAGATTGATAGACAGATATACTGACAGATAAGGTACAGAGATTGATAGACAGATATACTGACAGATAAGGTACAGAGACTGATAGACAGATATACTGACAGATAAGGTACAGAGACTGATAGACAGATATACTGACAGATAAGGTACAGAGACTGATAGACAGATATACTGACAGATAAGGTACAGAGATTGATAGACAGATATACTGACAGATAAGGTACAGAGATTGATAGACAGATATACTGACAGATAAGGTACAGAGATTGATAGACAGATATACTGACAGATAAGGTACAGAGATTGATAGACAGATATACTGACAGATAAGGTACAGAGATTGATAGACAGATATACTGACAGATAAGGTACAGAGATTGATAGACAGATATACTGACAGATAAGGTACAGAGATTGATAGACAGATATACTGACAGATAAGGTACAGAGATTGATAGACAGATATACTGACAGATAAGGTACAGAGATTGATAGACAGATATACTGACAGATAAGGTACAGAGACTGATAGACAGATATACTGACAGATAAGGTACAGCGACTGATAGACAGATATACTGACAGATAAGGTACAGAGATTGATAGACAGATATACTGACAGATAAGGTACAGAGACTGATAGACAGATATACTGACAGATAAGGTACAGAGATTGATAGACAGATATACTGACAGATAAGGTACAGAGATTGATAGACAGATATACTGACAGATAAGGTACAGAGATTGATAGACAGATATACTGACAGATAAGGTACAGAGATTGATAGACAGATATACTGACAGATAAGGTACAGAGATTGATAGACAGATATACTGACAGATAAGGTACAGAGATTGATAGACAGATATACTGACAGATAAGGTACAGAGATTGATAGACAGATATACTGACAGATAAGGTACAGAGATTGATAGACAGATATACTGACAGATAAGGTACAGAGACTGATAGACAGATATACTGACAGATAATGTACAGAGACTGATAGACAGATATACTGACAGATAAGGTACAGAGATTGATAGACAGATATACTGACAGATAAGGTACAGAGATTGATAGACAGATATACTGACAGATAAGGTACAGAGATTGATAGACAGATATACTGACAGATAAGGTACAGAGATTGATAGACAGATATACTGACAGATAAGGTACAGAGATTGATAGACAGATATACTGACAGATAAGGTACAGAGATTGATAGACAGATATACTGACAGATAAGGTACAGAGATTGATAGACAGATATACTGACAGATAAGGTACAGAGACTGATAGACAGATATACTGACAGATAAGGTACAGAGACTGATAGACAGATATACTGACAGATAAGGTACAGAGATTGATAGACAGATATACTGACAGATAAGGTACAGAGATTGATAGACAGATATACTGACAGATAAGGTACAGAGATTGATAGACAGATATACTGACAGATAAGGTACAGAGATTGATAGACAGATATACTGACAGATAAGGTACAGAGATTGATAGACAGATATACTGACAGATAAGGTACAGAGACTGATAGACAGATATACTGACAGATAAGGTACAGAGATTGATAGACAGATATACTGACAGATAAGGTACAGAGACTGATAGACAGATATACTGACAGATAAGGTACAGAGATTGATAGACAGATATACTGACAGATAAGGTACAGCGATTGATGGACAGATATACTGACAGATACTGACAGACAATTGATGCAGAATCCTTTAATTAAACGTAGTTTAATTTTTGCCCAACTTTAAAGGCGATGCTGCCAATTGGTATAAATATTTAAAAAAAAAAAAAAAAAAAATCCACAACAACAGGTAATTCAGGTTGTAAAATGCATTGGTCACATTTCCAGCACTTTTTTGCTTCAGAGGTCGGGGAATCGATTCCCTTGATTCAGATTGACAGGCTTTCCCTTCTAGCACTGGTGCATTGGTTCAATATGAGAAAGTAGTGTTGAAGCCTATAGACCTTATAGCAGTGCGGAGGTTAATGTGCAATAAATGGATATATCAGAAATGAATCCTGCTCTGCAAAATGTGCTTGGGATGAATGGAAGACAAAGTCGTTGGATGGCCAATTTTAATTATAGTAAGATCTGTGAGTCATGTCAGTTCTCTCAATAAAACCCACGTCACTTTGTGTATGCCTCATTAATTAAGATGCTTTTTACTTTGACACTCGTAATGCTCTTAAGAGGCCAGAAGGACATTGCATTTCTGTTTTTTCTTCAATATTTGTGTGCATTAGACAAAATGAAAACAGCTGTAAGAAAAGTCTCTATTTATTTATTTCAGAAAGGGTTTTGTGTGGTCCCGGCCTGTCTATTCACTTTACAGACTGTCTATTATTATAACCGTTAAACTAATATGTATGCTTTGTTTACAATTCCCTTTAAATGTTCAGGAAAAAGTGTGTAACTTCCAAGTTACATGTTTTTTTTTTTTCTCCATGTGTTTGTTTAAGAGAGGGGCATCAGAGAGCCAAATAACTGAAAATCATTGTCACCCAAATCCTGGAGCAAAAATGAGATCCGTTAACATAGACAGTGACAACCAAAATTGCTAACCTAAAAAACTTATACAATAATAACCAAAAAATGAAACGCCAAGTTTTCCAAGGCATTAAGGGCAATTTGGGGAGTGCATACCTAGATGCCTACTCCATACCTGAGGTTAGCAGCTCCACGCCCAGCTAGGAACCTCCCACCAATCATTGCCACCGATGATTAAACTGTGGCATGGGTCCCGTAGATATCTGGCAAGCTCCCGTCATAAGCCCATCCCTGGAAATCTTAGATACCTTAAGCTGGATGGGCTGCCCCCCCCATTGGTGTCCTACAATGCTGCCTGTTCGGCTCTCCACGCGGTGAATGTAGATAGCTCACACGTGACCCGGTGTGTGTCTGACGTCAGAGCAACGGGTCACGTGACCTGTCAGCACTTCCCTGTCATATCGCACGGGGAGCCGAACAGGCAGCACGGAGGTTTCTCTCTGCTGCCTGTTGGGCTCCCCATGCGGCCTTTTGATCTCCCCAGCCTTGCTGGCAAGCAAGTTTATTTTTTATTGTTAAACGGGCAACTTCTTTTTTTTTTTTTTTTGCCACCCCCATAGGCATTCAAGGCAAGTGCCACCCTAGGCACTTGCCTTGTTTGCCTCAAGCTATACAGTGCTGCTCCCCCCCAGGAACCGCTCCAATTCTTTCATCCCAGAGAGCCTGTAGAAGTAGAGAAGAAGGTAAAAACAAAAAAAAAACAGGGAGAAGAAGCGGGGCAGGGGAGTTGCAGAGAGCAGACAAAAAGGGCAAACAAACACCACCAAGTATGTAATTCAAGAAAATGCCCCTTGCAAACGTGTATCTAGCTCTTATAACTACTAAACCCTCTAGCTGATTGAAGACTAGCAGCCCTACTCAGTCCCCTGTCAAGGATCCCTCTTTCTATTCAGCCCCCTGTGGGTTGCAGGAGGCTGACATGTTGTTTAGAATCTTGGGTCACATCTTCCTTCATGTTACCTTTGGTAACAGGAAGCCGACCATGCCGGCTGCACAACTTCCTCCCACTGAAACAAGCCCAGGCTTCAAGGAAACGAGGGTCTGCGTTTATTAAAACCCTGCTTCTCACTATTGTTTTTATTCATTACAGGTCAGAGCAATAGGACAGGCAAAAATATCTACTGATGTCAACTCTGGGCACACATCCTGACAAGGCTATACAGGATAAATGGCTTTTTCAAACAATAGCAAAAGCTTACCCCCCCCCCCCCCCCCGCCCCCCCCCCCCCCCCCCCCCACACACACACACACAATTGCAGCACTGTCTCTCGGGCTAAAAGTGGCTTTACAACATGATAATAAATCAAGGTGGCGTCTACAGTCTGGAAAGTGAAAGTATGACGCAAAGCTCAAATAATGTTTCACCAAGAACGGGCCTACAGCCATTAAAAATATCACTGACCAGGGAGAGCTATCCAGTTATGCTTCCTATGTGTCCTACCACGGCTCCCCGTGTGGAGAGTGCAGATAGGTCACGTGACCCCATGAGGTCATCAGAGGTGTTATAATTAACAAGTCACCCAATATCTCTACATCAAACTACGGTGCATCCCTAATTTCTATTGGCTGAGCATACATCATATTTCCCAGCATGCTCTCCTCTTTATGGTCTTTATGGGTGCATAAACTTAGTTTGTTTTGTTTTAACACATTGAGGTAGTGGTCATTCGTGGTGCGTCTGAGTAAGTACAGTTCACTGACTCGTCCTGCATACTGGGTTCATTAAAACATGTATCCGGACATGACCATACGTCTATAAAATGTATAGACCGTTTGTTATTTTCTTCTCTTATAGCACTTCCTGTCTGGATCCAAAGATGTGTCTGACACACTCCCCAACGCATTTTACCAAGATCATCCAAACGAGTGCATTGTGCTGTTGATTATTTTTTTAAAAATTTTTTTACTATGCAAACAGTTTATTATTATGTTTGAGTATTTAGAGCTCTGTGCAATGGACACCCTTCCTATTTGCAGAGTACCTTGAAAATCCGCTAAGGATCTGTCAAACACAGCGCCAACACAGCGCCTTTGGATCAGATTTAGGGATTTATACTCCAGTGTGGTGATTAGTAACTTGCTTGCCTACACTAGGCATGGTTTTCCCCTCCTCGGTTATTGCATTTTTAAAAATCTTTAATATCCTGTTATAGTCTAGATATCGCACCAGTCTCCTGTCTTCCCGTCACTGTAATTATGTGATGATTCACCAGCTGGGACTCCCCACAGTCTGCTACATGACACTGTGCTTGTCCGTTACATGATGGCTGACACATTGTCAGTTATTTTTACCTTTCTCTTGGGTGATCAAAACCTGGTTTTCTTTTGTAAAATACAAAGGGGTTTCCTACACTCTCCTTGGAATTCTGAAGTGTTTGAGATGCATCTGCGTTGGGTTCTACCTGCCTCGCTCGAACAACTCTGCCTGTGCTGTTTAATTACACAGGGATCGGAGTAACATGCCCCAAGCCGTCTTACCACTGTGCCAATTTATACCTTCAATGTTGTCCGGTCATTGCATCCGTTTGACTGGCATAAAAAGACCCCAGATGGCGTTTGACTCATTCAACTCTTCTGTCTTTACTATGTAGCTTTTTACATTAAATGTATAACGGGAGACAAACCCTGGGGTAGACCATCAAGGCAATCCAGTCTGTAGTCCTGGGCAGTGGCTGAGTTTAGGGTAAGAAAAAAAATGTCAACCAGAGCAGATGTAAAAGGAGACAAATGGATATACAGGCTCCATACTGCATCCTCCATGCATTGAGTTTGTCTGTGACTAGAGACATGTCCTCTTCAAAATGTACAAATAAAGCAAACAGGGTCTATCACCGTCTCTTATCATCCTTCGTTTCGACTATACTAATTGGCCTTCCTTTTGTTCGATTTTCTCCACTACAAAGTATCCTGACTGCTGCTGCCAGGCTCATCATTCTTACGCTGCTTCGTCTGCTGCGCCGGTTTGTGAATCCCACCGCTGGCTTCCTGTTCCCTCTGGGATAAAAAGTAAAACACTTGTTCTTTGGCTCCCCCTTGACAGATCTCTACGCAGCCGCTGTGTTCCTGACGGGGCCTAAGACTCTCCTGCCACCATATCACCTTTTCCATTCACACTTGCCAGACTTCACCAGAGCTTTTGGTCTTCTAGTTCATTCAACTAGAACACACATTAAGGTGACTGTATCACCTAAACATTGCTTCTACTGTCAATGTAAAGGATAAACAAAAAAAATGTATCTATGCATTGTATTAGCAAAACTGCAAGGAAAAGCTAACATGTGTGTGTATTGTCTCCTGCTTATGACATCACGTGTGCCTTGATTTGCAAATGAACTGGGAAAGGTGTAATTGTCATACCATGCCACAGGTGATGTCATAAAAAGGAGACTCCATAGAAAATGTAAAAACATATTTTTTTTCTTAATTTAGGCATTTTCTTTGCAAAAAAGTTTACGCAATACAGTCCTGTTAAGAAACTTCTGGCGCTACTACAGACGCCACTTTCTCTTCCTGCCTTGTCACTTACTTCATGTTTCTCCTGGCCTGACTCCCTCTAGTTTGTTTGCTTGTGAGCAGGGCTCTCTACCTCATGTACTGGTCTGTCTCTAACGTAGCCTGTAATCTCATTTTATGCCACAAGCACAGTACCGTGTAAATTGTTGGTACTGTAAAAACGGTAATGCGATAGTTTCCTAGCCGTAGCGTGTATTACCTTTGTCCCAGCAGGAATTACTGACGTTAAGAATTCAACCGCCAGGTCTTTCAACGTTTCATAGAATAATGGGACAACACTGACGACGGAACCTATTTACTGGCCAGGGGACTGGCTGGCCAAACACCTTCAGGATTCAGGTTATTGAAAACCCGATCACATTCCATCTTTTTTTTTCTTTGCAAAAAAAAATGTTACAAGAAAATTCCTCTCAACGGCGGGTTTGTTGATAAAGCGCCAAGTGATAGATGAGCAACGTCTAGTACTCATCGCGGATGAAGGCGGTTTGCTGTCACCCCAGATCATCTCGTATTCCAATTTATTCAGCTGCTACAAAGTACCCAGGCTTACACTCTAATCATAAGTAACAACAAGCTTTGAGACTCTTCCTATGTTGCATAAAACATCATATAATAATTTCTTTGCGCAGTCTTAATGCACCCATCCCAGTGATTGTTTTTATCTTAGGGTTTTACTGTCTGAGCTTGAGTATAAAAAATAAATAAAATAATTGCCATCTCGATGTTCCCAGCCATTTAGAAACGTAAAATATTCATGACAACAGATGGCCACAAGTAAGATTAGGCTCCGAATACAAGTACAATTGCATATCAACGCTCGTGAAAGCCGCGTGCGATATAGTATTTCGCTGTTTACGAGACTTAAGATCAACACCAAAATAAATTACAGCATCAATTTCCATGCTTATGTCTGTATTAAAATTTAAAGTTCTATGTAGCGGTAACTTTGAATTTCGTATTCTCCCTCTGAATATTCCCTTTGAAACAATAGAGTATATTAAAGTTCCCAGGCACCTCGGAGATGACAGTAATGCTATTCCGGTAAAACAATGGATTTATTGAGAAAGAAAGCGTATCAGAGAGGTTTAAGAGAGAATGAAATTGTAACACTAAACCCTCTCTTCTCCGGTGTCGGGAATGTCATGAAGATAGAAGATTGTGTACAGGCTTTTTCTGTTACTGCTAAAGTGGATACAAAAAAATGATCAAAATGATCAATCAACGACGGGACTTGGCCCAGCTCATTGACTAACACGATAATATCGGAAAAAAAGCAACAACCAATAAAACGTTCTTGGGCCTGCTAAGTAGTTCTGGGGAGAAAAGCAGGATTTATTATTTCTAAGGAGGGAAACAGAGGTAATTTGGGTGTAATATGCTTGGAGGAGGCTGTTTCCGACCCTTGCATTATTTTCGAGAACCGTTAAAAGGAAGCACACTACTTACAGCGTGAATATAGCGCATAAATACCGCCTTATACGTTAGTGTCTATCAAATTGCTGTAAAACATATAATAATAATAATGGCAACGGGGGTTTAACCAGGAAAGGTATCCAAATACGTCCAGGGGATGTTACTACCGTATTTGCTCGAATATAAGACCACCCTGATTATAAGACGACCCCCCCAAACTTTGGATATTCCTTTAGGAAAAAAACTAAAAGCCTGAATATAAGACTACCCTATAGGAAAAAAGTTCAACTAGTATATATTCATATGTAAATTGCTTTTTAATAAAAATTATGATGTAAAAAAATGCATTTCTTGTTTTTATTTCCTTTTATGTGCCAATGCTGCCCTTCTCTCCCCCCCCCTTAGTGTTTTCTCTGTCTCTCCCCCCAGTGTTATCTCTCTCCCCCTCCCACTTTGTCTCTCCCCCCTCCCTTTTTCTCTCCCTCTCCCACTTTGTCTCTCCCCCTCCCTTTTTCTCTCCCCCTCCCACTTTGTCTCTCCCCCCTCCCTTTTTCTCTCCCTCTCCCACTTTGTCTCTTCCCCCTCCCTTTTTCTCTCCCTCTCCCACGTTGTCTCTCCCCCCCCCCCCCTTTCTCTCTCCCTCCCCTTGTCTCCTTCTCCCCCCTCCCCTTGTCTCTCTCTCTCCCTGGTGGCTAGTGGGGGCATCCGGGGGATGTCTGCGCGATACATGCAGACATCCTCCATACTGCCTGACACTTCGGCCGGGACTTTTATGATGAAGCTGGAAGGACCCGGCTTCATCATAGAAGTCCCGGCGGTTGTGCTGTTAGCGAGGGGGATCCAGGTGCCCTGCAGCTCTGCGGGGGACCTGGATCCCAGTCTTATAGTCTGACCTCGAATATAAGATGAGGGGTCTTTTTCAGAAAAAACCCTTGTATTATATTTGAGCAAATACGGTATTACCCAGTATAATGGTGCTCATTTTATCTACCTCAGAAGGATGAAGGGATGAGACACCCTTGCTGGGAATTGAACCTGTGACCCCCCAAGGGATGAAGACAAATGATGATGCGTTATACCTCTGAGCTCTATATAGGGGTATTCAATAAAACTGATAGGACTAGTTAACTGCAACAAACTGAGCATTACAGTGGGAATAAACCCACATTATTTATTATTATGGTTTGAATGGTTCACTGCTTGTGCCTTATTCAACAGATATTCAACCCTAGTCTTTGCAATAAACTATGGGCTTTATTCATAAAAAGAAGAGATTGCAGGGAATTGAGAAGGGAGCTGCAAACTTGAGTTTGAAGCTGAATGGGACCTTTTTTTGTAACTCAGCTACTTTGGCCTTAAGTTTGCAATTGCCTTCTCAATTCTCTGCAGTTCTGTATATAGCTCTATAATTCATGAGCTTGTAGAACATGAAGATTTAAAGGAATGTTTCTCTGTTATTTTTGCCTGGCATCTACCGTCAATTTCCAAACAGTTGGGATTAATTAGATAAGACTAATCTCTTGTGTTGCCTGATGTCCTTCGTTTTCTAACGATTCTGTTAATTAACAGATTGACAGTGCACGTTAGCCCCTTATTCACACATTGCATGTGTGCGACAGTCGAACAGGAGTCAGCAGTTATATTTCTCTAGAATGCCATTTGTTAAACTTCTTAAACAAAATGACCGGAGGAGAATACTGTCCCCGTCAATTCCTAATAGCACATACAGCGCTGATATATAAGAAAGAAAAAGATCCCAAACTATTCGAAAGTTTTAAAAAAAATGGACAAAAAACAAAATACCTTTTGGCTGAAGAATAAGTACAAAGCAAAATGAGCATCTTACATAGCTTAATATACATCAGAAAAACACTTCCAATTAATATTACCATTTCTTTTTTCAAAGAACAGAAACAAATTATTGGAGATTGTATTTGGAATAACAAAACACACACAATAAGACCCAATTACCAAACTACAGAAAGAGAAATTGGAGGGATGAAGTTACCAGTTTTTTTTTTTAAATGATCGTATAGTAAACATACTGAGAAGAAAAACAGAATGGACAATCCATGAAAATAAACAACGGATAAAGTTAGAAGAAAATGAGGCACCTATAGCAATAGGTGTATGGAGAGTAACAATCTAATTACATCTAAGATAACATACAGTTACAAAAAATAAAATAAGCGATAAAATAACTTAATATCAAACCCAAGCGTTCTTATCCCAATATATCACAATTTTTCACCAAAGTGATCCAAATGGGTCTGAAACTTGGAGCTTTGAGTCAGGTATGAAAATCGCAGATGCCTGTGTGGACCATTGCTCTTCCCCTCTCACATTTGACCTTTTTTATTGGCATGTGCTAGGCACCAATAATTCTCATGGTGGCAGGGCCAGCCTCTGTGGTGTGCAACCTGCGTGACCACACAGGGCAGAGGGTAGGGGTGGATACAGTGGCCAGGCTGCTACAAGATCCAATGCACTTGTTAGGGAGATCAAAAGATTAACCTAATCGATCCTGTTACAGGAACCCCAGGTCTTTTAGGCTCAGAACACAGAGTATAGCATGATGCTCTGCTCCCTCACTATGCAACTCCCGCTTATCAAGGATTAAAAAGTGCAGATGAGCCACTGCACAGTGTAGGAGGAGGCACCGCACAGTGAAGGAGGAGGCACCGCACAGTGAAGGAGGAGGCATCGCACAGTGAAGGAGAAGGCATCGCACAGTGAAGGAGGAGGCACCGCACAGTGTAGGACGAGGCACCGCACAGTGAAGGAGGAGGCAACGCACAGTGAATGAGGAGGCATCGCACAGTAAAGGAGGAGGCACCGCACAGTGTAGGACGAGGCACCTCACAGTGTAGGAGGAGGCATCGCACAGTGAATGAGGAGGCATCGCACAGTAAAGGAGGAGGCACCGCACAGTGAAGGAGGAGGCATCGCACAGTGAATGAGGAGGCACCGCACAGTGAAGGAGGAGGCATCGCACAGTGAATGAGGAGGCATCGCACAGTGAAGGAGGAGGCATCGCACAGTAAAGGAGGAGGCACCGCACAGTGAAGGAGGAGGCATCGCACAGTGAAGGAGGAGGCATCGCACAGTGAATGAGGAGGCACCGCACAGTGAAGGAGGAGGCATCGCACAGTGAATGAGGAGGCATCGCACAGTGAAGGAGGAGGCATCGCACAGTAAAGGAGGAGGCACCGCACAGTGAAGGAGGAGGCATCGCACAGTGAAGGAGGAGGCATCGCACAGTGAAGGAGGAGGCATCGCACAGTGAAGGAGGAGGCATCGCACAGTGAAGGAGAAGGCACCGCACAGTGAAGGAGGAGGCATCGCACAGTAAAGGAGGAGGCATCGCACAGTGAAGGAGGAGGCACCGCACAGTGAAGGAGGAGGCATCGCACAGTGAAGGAGGAGGCATCGCACAGTGAAGGAGGAGGCATCGCACAGTAAAGGAGGAGGCATCGCACAGTGTAGGAGGAGGCATCGCACAGTGTAGGAGGAGGCATCGCACAGTGTAGGAGGAGGCATCGCACAGTGTAGGAGGAGGCATCGCACAGTGTAGGAGGAGGCACCGCACAGTGAAGGAGAAGGCATCGCACAGTGTAGGAGGAGGCATCGCACAGTGTAGGAGGAGGCATCGCACAGTGTAGGAGGAGGCATCGCACAGTGTAGGAGGAGGCATCGCACAGTGTAGGAGGAGGCATCGCACAGTGTAGGAGGAGGCATCGCACAGTGAAGGAGGAGGCATCGCACAGTGAAGGAGAAGGTAACAGTTTCTTGGTGAACGTACTACATCCAGGCCATTTACTGCATTTTAAACACAGAATGTACCGCATTTTAAACACACTATAGTATATGACGAGTTCTATGGCTTTAGAGCTCCGTGATACACTCATAAACATCTGAGCTAAGTGGGACTGCCCCTTTAAAGGGAAGTTGGGATTTTCCCAAATTTGTAGTCAAAAATTAACTTTCAACCAAAATTCCCATGTTGGACTTTTCCAGAAATTCTGATAGACAGATATTGAAATATTCATATCTCTCTTATTAAAATAAAATCCCAACCAACTCAAAAAATACAATGAAACGTGTGCCCATTAATTCCAATGAAACCTGTGCCCATTAATTCCAATGAAACCTGTGCCCATTAATTCCAATGAAACCTGTGCCCATTAATTCCAATGAAACCTGTGCCCATTAATTCCAATGAAACCTGTGCCCATTAATTCCAATGAAACCTGTGCCCATCAATTCCATTATATTTAGTGTTTCATTAAAAATTAAAATCAAAAAAATCCACCCAAGATAAAGAAAAATGAAGAACAATTCAGCAAATTTTTCAAGTTGCTCCGTAACAGCACGGCCCATGTAACCGAAGAAACCGCGAGATTCCGGAATTCATGCCGTAACGTTAATACCTCCCAACATGTCGACTTAGCAGTGAGGGGCTCAAGGGGGCGTGGCTTGGGAGGAGAGAGTGACAATGATACTGTTATATTCACCATGACAACCTAACGGTGCATGACCATCATTCTGGGATTCTCTGGGACAGCACAGGGTGAAGTCGGAATAGGGGCTGGTTGAGGCGGTACGAAAATGGGAGGTTTATGAACTAATGTGGCGCTGAAGAAGCATTTTCAATGAGCCCCATGTTTCCTAATAATACAAGGTATCTTTTATTTGCAGAAAGGCAATGTCTGCCGCTACCACAATATGTGATTGGCAGCCATTCTGTTGGCATTTCAGGTGATACATTCTCATAGTTCAGAGACGCTGTTCAGGAGAAGGTGAGGGGTATATCCCTAGGGTACAATGTTGGGCAGCAGCGCAAATGAATCACAGGGCGCTAATTTGCACAGCTGACGACGTAACGAAGTCGCTCGCTGTTCTGCGGCTCTATTTCCCTTTTGCATTTGATTGATTAAGGAAAATGACTACAGCACTCAAAATAAGAAGATGGGACTCATTTTACACCCTACTTTTTTTTTTTTTAAATGCTGATAATATTTCCGCATAAAAAATTGCAATCATCCTAATGAAAGTGCATTGTGCCTTCCCTCTCTGCTCTCAGAAATCTAATTATATTAATAGAAAGTTATACTTTAGGTTTAGGATTTTTTTTTATTTTTTACCTATACACCCTTATGTCTGGTCTGCCATCATTATTTTGCTTGTGAATGCCGTACACGCTTAAAGAGACAGTGGTAATATTTTTTTTTTTACTTATCTTATCTCAATAAATTGCAGGGAATTGAGACAGGAATTTTAAACTTAAGGCCAAAGTAGCCGAGTTGGAAAAAGTCTCCCATTCAGCTGCATGAGTTTAGGTTGTCTATTTAACAGAAACCAGGGGATCTAAGGCCCGGCTATTATTATTTTTTTAGCAATGTTAGATAACCCCCTGGCATGAATGGGTGCACAATCATAATGAATGGTGCCAGTATGGCATCACAAGCACTGCTAGCTGCCATCGTTCTTTTTCCTTTCTGCATTAAGGGAGGCAGACTTTGTCCCTCCAAATGAGCCCCCCAGGACAGCCAGACCCCTTTTAAACTGTCATAGTTGTACCCTCCTGATGGTGACCCCCACCTCTCAAAACTGTGAGGTAAATTATGTGTGTACATCATACCATGCAACATTCTAACCCCGCCCTGATGTGAGACGCAAGGGGCGTGGCCTGGTGAGGTAGAGGATCAATGCCATTGCACATGCAGTATAGCCGGAACTCATCATGCAAGTTGACCGTGCATGTGTATTTTTCCAGAGCGAAGGTCCTAATTTCTTGAGATCTTGTCATCTATCCTTCGCTTACCTCCCTGCTTCCTCTGATGTCACGGGTTCACTGACTGAACTCTGAGCCTGGCTTCCTATCACAGAGAGTGGAGCGCCAGCATCAATAACAGGAGCAGAGCCACAGAAATGGCATTGTTTCTTCTAAAGGAAGGATACGTAATCAAAATCTGATTCTGATTCAAAGACCTTTAAAAGAAAGATTTAAAAGAAAAATGTTAGTTTTTACTAAGTATGTAAAAAAAAAAAAAAAATCAGCATACAGACATAACAAAAAAATGTCAGCTCTCATCTGACGCGTTTCATCCTTATCCTAAGTCGTAACTAAGGATGAAATGCGTCAGCTGACACTTTTTTTGTTATGTCTGTACCCTGATTGTTTTTTATATATATAAATATATTTTTTTTTACGAAGAGGAGTATTGCCTTCATTATAAGATACAGAGGAGTGGCCGAGCTTTTTAAAAATGCTTATATGATCGCACAAAAACGTTTATTAATAGTTCCAATAAACTGAGCCGGAATTCCCACTGCAAGCCAGACTCTTACAGCAGTCAGTGTGAGGAGTTAATGTATTTTTGCTTTTCTTTTCTCCTAACTCTTTGCAGAAATTTAAATTGCGACTTGAAGTCATCGCGATGAGTCATTGTGGAAATCATTCCAGCTCTGAGTTCCCCAAGGGACATGCTCCGATTTTTAATAATGCTCATATCATTAAAATCTCAGTGACGACTTGGTGCCCTATACTCCTGCACGTTTACTGCATTTCCCATCATCCCTTACTGCATTTTCCCAACATAAAGGGAAATTAAATACATAAAGGGAATCAACACAGTAAAGGAAGAGAGTATATTTAAAAGAAGAAAAACTACCACAACTAGAGGACATAGTCTTATATTAGAGGGGCAACGATTTAAAAATAATATCAGGAAGTATTACTTTACTGAGAGGGTAGTGGATGTATGGAATAGCCTGCCAGCAGAAGTGGTAGAGGTAAACACAGTCAAGGATTTTAAGCATGCGTGGGATAGACACAAGGCTATCCTAGCTATAAGACCGGGAACGGGGGACTAATAAAAGTACTCAAAAAAACAAACAAAAAATTGGGCAGACTAGATGGACCGAATGGTTCTTATCTGCCGACACATTCTATGTTTCTATTCCATCATTCTGTACTTCATTTCCCATCATCCCTTACTGCATTTCTCATCATCCCATCATCGTGTACTGAATTTCCCATCATCCCTTACTTCATTTCCCACCATCCCTTACTGCATTTTCCAACATCCCTTACTTCATTTCCCACCATCCCTTACTTCATTTCCCACCATCCCTTACTGCATTTTCCAACATCCCTTACTTCATTTCCCACCATCCCTTACTTCATTTCCCACCATCCCTTACTGCATTTCCCATCATTCCATCATCCTGTACTTCATTTCCCACCATCCCTTACTGCATTTCCCATCATCCCATACTTCATTTCCCACCATCCCTTACTTCATTTCCCACCATCCCTTACTTCATTTCCCACCATCCCTTACTGCATTTCCCATCATTCCATCATCCTGTACTTCATTTCCCACCATCCCTTACTGCATTTCCCATCATCCCATTATCCCTTACTGCATTTCCCATCATCCCTTACTTCATTTCCCACCATCCCTTACTGCATTTCCCATCATTCCATCATCCTGTACTTCATTTCCCACCATCCCTTACTGCATTTCCCATCATCCCTTACTTCATTTCCCACCATCCCTTACTGCATTTCCCATCATCCCTTACTTCATTTCCCACCATCCCTTACTGCATTTCCCATCATTCCATCATCCTGTACTTCATTTCCCACCATCCCTTACTGCATTTCCCATCATCCCTTACTGCATTTCCCACCATCCCTTACTGCATTTCCCATCATCCCTTACTTCATTTCCCACCATCCCTTACTGCATTTCCCATCATTCCATCATCCTGTACTTCATTTCCCACCATCCCTTACTGCATTTCCCATCATCCCTTACTTCATTTCCCACCATCCCTTACTTCATTTCCCATCATTCCATCATCCTGTAGTTCATTTCCCACCATCCCTTACTGCATTTCCCATCATTCCATCATCCTGTACTTCATTTCCCACCATCCCTTACTGCATTTCCCATCATCCCATCATCCCTTACTTCATTTCCCACCATCCCTTACTGCATTTCCCATCATCCCATCATCCCTTACTGCATTTCCCATCATCCCTTACTGCACTTCCCATCATCCCACCATCCCTTACTGCATTTCCCATCATCCCATCATCCCTTACTTCATTTCCCACCATCCCTTACTTCATTTCCCATCAGCCCATCATCCCTTACTTCATTTCCCACCATCCCTTACTGCATTTCCCATCATCCCATACTTCATTTCCCACCATCCCTTACTGCATTTCCCATCATCCCATCATCCCTTACTTCATTTCCCACCATCCCTTACTGCATTTCCCACCATTCCATCATCCTGTACTTCACTTCCCATCATCCCTTACTGCACTTCCCATCATCCCATCATCCCTTACTTCATTTCCCACAATCCCTTACTGCATTTCCCATCATCCCATAATCCTGTACTTCATTTCCCACCATCCCTTACTGCATTTCCCATCATTCCATCATCCTGTACTTCATTTCCCACCATCCCTTACTGCATTTCCCATCATCCCTTTCTTCATTTCCCACCATCCCTTACTGCATTTCCCATCATCCCTTACTTCATTTCCCACCATCCCTTACTGCATTTCCCATCATTCCATCATCCTGTACTTCATTTCCCACCATCCCTTACTGCATTTCCCATCATCCCTTACTGCATTTCCCACCATCCCTTACTGCATTTCCCATCATCCCTTACTTCATTTCCCACCATCCCTTACTGCATTTCCCATCATTCCATCATCCTGTACTTCATTTCCCACCATCCCTTACTGCATTTCCCATCATCCCTTACTTCATTTCCCACCATCCCTTACTTCATTTCCCATCATTCCATCATCCTGTAGTTCATTTCCCACCATCCCTTACTGCATTTCCCATCATTCCATCATCCTGTACTTCATTTCCCACCATCCCTTACTGCATTTCCCATCATCCCATCATCCCTTACTTCATTTCCCACCATCCCTTACTGCATTTCCCATCATCCCATCATCCCTTACTGCATTTCCCATCATCCCTTACTGCACTTCCCATCATCCCATACTTCATTTCCCACCATCCCTTACTGCATTTCCCATCATCCCATCATCCCTTACTTCATTTCCCACCATCCCTTACTTCATTTCCCATCATCCCATCATCCCTTACTTCATTTCCCACCATCCCTTACTGCATTTCCCATCATCCCATACTTCATTTCCCACCATCCCTTACTGCATTTCCCATCATCCCATCATCCCTTACTTCATTTCCCACCATCCCTTACTGCATTTCCCATCATTCCATCATCCTGTACTTCATTTCCCATCATCCCTTACTGCACTTCCCATCATCCCATCATCCCTTACTTCATTTCCCACCATCCCTTACTGCATTTCCCATCATCCCATAATCCTGTACTTCATTTCCCACCATCCCTTACTGCATTTCCCATCATCCCACCATCCCTTACTGCATTTCCCATGTTCCTCATCATGCTACAAGGAATATCTGACAGATGGCACCTTCTATGCAAACCTGCTATTACAGATGACCGATGATTATACTGGTTACAGAAAGAAATTAAATGGATATAATATTGAATTGTGTAGAATAGGGGGGGGGGGGGGGGGGGGGCTGGACTCTAGTAAGAATGAATAAATCTGATAGAGTGTAACCATACCAAAAAGCAAGGGTCCTGCCAGGCTTAGAGAAGATCTGCGGATAGAGCCCCTAGAAAAAGGAAGAGTATATGTGCTGCAACATACAATCTCCATGTGTGTGCGTGCACCCCAACAGATGGTTAGGATTTCATGATGCTCAGCCAGCATGGTGCCACAGGTTATCCATCTCTGTATTATGGGAGGAATGTACCAGTGATTTGGCACCCAAGGGGATGGGATCTAGAATGGAAATGGTGCTCATACATACAAATGGCTGGCTGAGCATCATAGCAGATGTAGAACAGAACAGCTGTGGTGCCACAGGTTATTCATCACTGGATTATGAAGGAATTTAGGGATCTTCAAAGGATGTGGCTAGAATGTATGAAATAGTTAAATGGCTGGCTGAGCATCATAGGAGATTTGAGCAAAACACCTGTGGTGCCACAGGTTAGTCATCTGTGGATCAGGAAGGAGATTAGAGCAGCGGTCTGGCACCCCAGCTGATGTGGACTGCAGTTTATATGATGCTAAGATAGCCAGATGTTTGGCTGGGCATCATGGTAAACTGGAACCCAGAAATGCTGAATCCCCCAAGGTTACCCATCACTTGTTACCTATCTTGTACACATACACAATTTAAACATAATGCCGCTGGTGCACATTGCACGTTCCTTCAGCACTAGGTGGCAGTGTAGCAGAGCTACAGTCTATGCAATAAAAATGGCGCTTTTGGAAAGAGTCTGTGGGTTAATAGTTTGCTTAGAAGCTCTTGTTCACCATTATGGACGGACTATTTCTAATTTACCGTATTTATCGGCGTATAACACGCGCCGGCGTATAACACGCACCTAATTTTAAGAAGGAAATTTCAGGGAAAAAAACTTAAGAACTTAAATTAAGAACTTTGAAGCCCAATAATCCATTTTAATATGCCAGGATATTGCCCCCAATATGCCATTTAATATGCAGGATATTGCCCCCAATATGCCATTTTAATATGCCAGATATTGCCCCCAATATGCCATTTAATATGCAGGATATTGCCCCCAATATGCCCTTTAATATGCAGGATATTGCCCCCAATATGCCATTTAATATGCAGGATATTGCCCCCAATATGCCATTTAATATGCAGGATATTGCCCCCAATATGCCATTTAAATATGCCAGATATTGCCCCCAATATGCCATTATATGTAGGATATTGCCCCCAATATGCCATTTAATATGCAGGATATTGCCCCCAATATGCCAGATATTGCCCCAATATGCCATTTAATATGCCATGATATTGCCCCCAATATGCCAGGATATTGCCCCTTAGTTTGCTCGTTATGCCACCCTCCCCCCCCCCCTTCCCCAGACCCCAGTACTTACCTCGTTCCTGCTCTGTCCCCCGGTGCTCTGAAGCTGCGTGGCTGTGAGGGAAGCGTTGTGAGCTTCCCTCCAGCCGCGCGGTCAATAAAGTTTGTTTTAAAAAAAACAGACTTTATTGACCGCGCGGCTGGAGGGAAGCTCACAACGCTTCCCTCACAGCCACGCAGCTTCAGAGCACCGGGGGACAGAGCAGGAACGAGGTAAGTACTGGGGTCTGGGGAAGGGGGGGGGGAGGGTGGCATAACGAGCAAACTAAGGGGCAATATCCTGGCATATTGGGGGCAATATCATGGCATATTAAATGGCATATTGGGGCAATATCTGGCATATTGGGGGCAATATCCTGCATATTAAATGGCATATTGGGGGCAATATCCTACATATAATGGCATATTGGGGGCAATATCTGGCATATTTAAATGGCATATTGGGGGCAATATCCTGCATATTAAATGGCATATTGGGGGCAATATCCTGCATATTAAATGGCATATTGGGGGCAATATCCTGCATATTAAAGGGCATATTGGGGGCAATATCCTGCATATTAAATGGCATATTGGGGGCAATATCTGGCATATTAAAATGGCATATTGGGGGCAATATCCTGCATATTAAATGGCATATTGGGGGCAATATCCTGGCATATTAAAATGGATTATTGGGCTTCAAAGTTCTTAATTTAAGTTCTTAAGTTTTTTTCCCTGAAATTTCCTTCTTAAAATTAGGTGCGTGTTATACGCCGGCGCGTGTTATACGCCGATAAATACGGTAAATTAGAAATAGTCCGTCCATAATGGTGAACAAGAGCTTCTAAGCAAACTATTAACCCCCTATTAACTCCCTATTTTCAGGGAGAAAAAGTGCGTGTTATACGCCGATAAATACAGTATGTAAAGACGAGATTTGTATCTTGACTCCTTCCCCTTTGTTGGAAGCCGATCCCCCATCTCTATCAAAATACATACATCATGTTCATAGCTGCCAACATCGGCCATGTTTCTAGGGACAAATATTTGTTCCACATGCTGCAGAAAGAGCATGCAAAGTGCAGCCCAGCAGTATGTAGGATGGATATACGCACAGACACAATCCAATTAATTAATCAGGGGGGAGATCTCATAGGACCAGCCATGATTAATTAATTGTATTGTGTCTGTGTGTATATCCATCCTACATACTGCCGGGCTGCACTTTGCATGCTCTGTCTGCAGCATGTGGAACAAATATGTGTCCCTGGAAACATGGCCGATGTTGGCAACTATGCATGTATAAACACTAGAATAATATTCAGTTAGCCAGTTCTAAAAGTGGAGCAATCACCATTGAAACCAATGCTGATGAATCCTGCTGATGGCTCCACTTATTCACTGTGTATTAATAACCCCTAAGGAATTCCATTACTTACATTTTGTATCAAATCTTTCTCTCAGACACAAATTACCATGCACACCCCAGTGATCTCGTAATAGCTCGCTGTACATCCTTGAGATTTATTTGCTTTGCTTTTCACACTTACTCAGATGCACTAGACAGATTAGTCCATCAGGCTACTTGTTTGGTTTTGTATTAACCCAAATTGATGGCTTGCAAGAGTTAATGTGGCCATTACTGATCTTGTTTACGGAACCATTCGGGCAACTTCTCCAATAATGTCCATACACAACTATAATAAACAGCCTTGTTACACAATAGTGAACCTGTCACGGTTGTATTAATATCCAATAAACAGATGAGATTTTTTTTAGACAGGTAGACCCCTCAGATTTATGTTGGAAGAAAAGGAGCATGACTTGCTCTGAGTTAGTAAGCAAGCATTGCTTATCTCTAGCCAGTACTCAGAATGAAGGCTGTCATTTATTTTTTAGGGGTAACTGTTGAAGGAGGGTAAGGATATAAGGATAGCATAATTGCCAACATCGGCCATGTTTCCAGGGACACATATTTATTCCACATGCTGCAGAAAAAGCATGCAAAGTGCAGCCCGGCAGTATGTAGGATGGATATACGCACAGACACAATCCAATTTATTAATTATGGTAGGTCCTATGAGATCTCCACCCTGATTAATTAATTGGATTGTGTCTGTGCGTATATCCATCCTACATACTGCCGGCTGATGTTGGCAACTATGGGATAGGCGCTCGTTGAAGATTTTTAAAACCAACATGCTACCCTTTGTTTAAATTAATCTGCACACCATTTTAGTGACCTTGGGAGGGATAATGGGATGGGTTTTTTTGTTTTTGTTTTGTTAAACTCATGAGGCCGTCTCAGCACCTTGAATCTCACTGATTTCATTGAGTGAATTTGATTTGACCATGCATTTGCAATGTTGGAAGACAGTCCAGACCCATGGTAGAAGAGGCCTGCGTGGTCCGTCATAGCGTGGGCTAGGCCTTGGGATACTGGCATCCTGGATGAGACGCATGTTATCATCGTAATAAATTGAAGGAAAAACCCAGAGGCTTCAGGAGCTGAAGGATTGAATTGGGAACCTAGGGGGTCTGAGCACTATTTCGACAACTATTTAAAGTAAGAACCAAGGGGCTTGACAATTGGTCCCGAGTAGGGTTGCCATCTGGCCGGTAGAAAAATGGTTAGATCCCAATGTTAAGTCTATAGAGACAATACCAAGGCTGGTATTTTTTTTGTTTTGTTTTTTGAAGAAAAGGTAGCAACCCTAGTCCCTAGTTCCCACATGTGGTTTACCTAACTTATTTCACCCCTGGGACTAAAAAAAAGTGGGTTTTAATGATACCTATTACTACATTGCTTAATTACTTGTCAAGCTATAGCCTTTTGTAAAACTCAGGCGGTGTAATGGCCCCCGGGGGAACAATTTGGACATTTCTCTGGTAAATAATGAAAATTCAAGTAAATAAACCCGTGTAAAGTCAGTCACCCTATTCCCACCCACATGTTAACACTTTAAATGTCAGAGAGGGCTGGTCTGTGGGTCATCGACCCCCCTCCCTCCACCATCCCCCCTGTCTGGCATTCAGGCGAGTTAATGTACAGAAATTAGAGGAGGAGATAGTATTTTTCAGATTCAGTGTTTCACGCTTGTTAATATTGGAATGAATATGCAGAGACTATAAATAATGCAGGATATGATGAAGAGAATGAATCATCCAATAACTACTACATCCATGTTGTTGTTTACTCAGGAACAAGAAAGAAAAAATAATAATGATGCCTTGTCTTCCCCACTCCCCTTCTCTTCTTTTTTTTTGTGTTTAAATCTTCACAGCAGCGAAGCGATCATTCCACGATACGGTCCAGCATTGTCATCTCTATTCCAATTAATTCCATTACATAACAAGCCACTTACAAGATGTATAAGGCTGCTAACAATGTATTCATTTCCCAGGTTTGTACCAAGGGTCCCCGAGGAGACTTACCTCCAGTTAGGAATTGGAATGTGGGACATACGTACCTCCTAAACTGAGTGCACCAATCTTTGTGTAGGAGGTATCCAAACATGTGGGACAGTTGGGAGGCATGTAAGTACAGTATAATCATTATATACAGCGATCAGCCATAACCTTATGACCACTGACAGGTGGCAAGCCGGGCGGAGGCAGTGTGATGCTTTGGGTAATGTTCCCCTGGTAAACCTTGGGTCCTGCCATTCATGTGGATGTTACTTTGACACGTACCACCTACCTAAGCATTGTTACAGACCATGTACACCCTTTCATGGAAACAGTATTCCCTGATGACATTGGCCTCTTTAAGCAGGATAATGCTCCCTGCTACAAAACAAAAATGGTTCAGGAATGGTTTGAGGAACACAACAATGAGCGCAAGGTGTTGACTTGGCCTCCAAATTCCCCAGATCTCAACCCAATCGAGCATCTGTGGGACGTGCTGGACAAACAAGTCCAATCCATGGAGGCCCCACCTCGCAACTTACAGGACTTAAAGGATCTGCTGCTAACGTCTTGGTGCCAGTTACCCCAGCACACCTTCACCAGTCTAGTGGAGTCCATGCCTCAGGACTTACTTGAACATAAGAGAAATATCAATGTATCCTTCCTGATAAAATATTTTATAAATAATAAATAAATAATACCTTGATGGGTCAGGACTGTTTTTGGGACCATTCCGGAGACCGAAACATTGAAGTCTACTTGCAAATAATAAAAAAAAAATCTACTTTGGATTAAGACCTGTGAGTGCCACAATTCTTTTGGTATGTCTATGTATGTATACATATATATATATATAGATAGATACACATTAATATTTCATCTATCTGTATTTAAATCTTTTTTAAACCATATATTTATCCATTTGTAGACTATGCACAAGCGTTTAAATGATGTCTATAGTGTATTCCTCTTTTCTCTCCCCAGCAGCACTGTCGGCATGTGAAGCGAGCTGCTATTTCATTAATTTAAAAAAATTATTAAAAAAATGATAACAAATGATCTATTTATAGACTCTCAATACAGTAGGAGGTGGATTATCGTTAACCCCTTCCCGACCTTATGACGAGTTAACTCGTCATAAGAGCCGCAGCGTTAGCGACCTTATGACGAGTTAACTCGAGGCAAAGCCTCGCACCCGAGGCAAAGCTCCTGGACCCGATCGGTCAGTTTCCGGGCATGTGATCGCGGTGATTTAGTCATCACCGCGATAACATGCAAATTAGATGGCAAAGTCAGTGTGTTCACACACTGACTTTGCCTCTAATTCACTCCCTGTGCTTCACATTCTTATAGTGAAGCACAGAGAGTGACCTGTAAGTAAAAATAAATTAATAATTTATTAACATACAAATAGGTAAAAAAAAAATAAAAAAAAAAAATATTAACCCTTTCATTGCTGATCACAGTTTTTAACTGTGATCAGTTTCCTTCCACTTTATGGCCCTCATTTAGTTTTTTTTTAACAGATTTTTTTATTTTTACAATTTATAAAGTTTTTTTGAATAAATAAAGGTAATTTTAATATATTTATTTAATAAAATTTAACCCCTGCATGCCTGTTGCATGATTTTTACTGATCTGACATCGCACTCTTCAGAGTTTTTTTCTGTCTTTTTTGTTATGGGGGGTTTGGGAACCAATATTTTTCTTTTTTTATTAGTTAGTTAATTAGGGGGGATAAGTGGGTTAGTGTTGCACTAGTTATGTAGCTTATTATTGGGAAAATAATGGGGAAAGACTTTTTTTTCCTCAAAAAGTTCCTCTTTTATATGTATTTTTTAATACTAAAATGTAAATCCTTTTTATGTATAGGGTATCAAAAGAAAGCTCTAACTGTCCTCTAAAAAACAACATATAACTTGTATGGGTGCGTTAAATGAGAGAGAGGAAATTTGTGTTTCAAAAACCGCGGATTAAAAATTGAAAAACGCTCTGGTCCTTAAAGGGTTAATTATGCACTTTTTTTTTGTTTGTTTCGCTAAGTGCTTTCGGTGTTAGCAGAACTGCAAGCAAATGCATGAATTAAGAGAAAGTGGCGTTTTAAATGTGTCTGTGGAGTCTCCTGCTGATGACATCACCTGTGGCACGATATGCAAATGACGCATTTCTCAGTGAAAGAAGATGATTTGTATATTAAGCCATAGGTAACGTCAAACCGGGGCACATCTAAAAAGCGTATTTCTCTTAACGTACGCATTTTCCAATTCTGCCAACACAATGTACAGATCATTTTGTATTTTCTGCGGTCGTAAGATAAACAGTCTTCAAGTTACAGGTTCCCTTTAAGAGGTAAAATCTCCCGTTGCCTCCCTCCTTCCCTCTCGTTCTCTGCTCTGTAGCTCTCTCTCGCTCTCTGTCTTGATCTATTATTTCGCTCTGTCCCGATAACAGATATTGTTTCCAAATAACGCTTCCAGAGTTTCCGGTCGTGCAGATTAAATTGAATCCTTGATTGCAATAAAAGGGCACACTGGAACATCTACCATATGGTGTTTACCTCAGTTGGCTAGATATAGAGCGTTGAGCCCCTAGGTGGTGTACAGACTAATAGAGCAGTTTTTTTTTTAAAGCTCCATCGGATCCCTCGGATGAGAAGACATGGTGTGAATTTGCTTTGAGATACATTGGGGGTTGAAGGTCGACGTAAGCCCTTTAACCATAAAAAAAAATGGTTGATTATCTCCGCACTGCCTCTCATCCGTTTCCTTCTTCTTGAAGTAAGAGCATTCATTTTGTAGCGTGATATAGTTATTAAACTACAACACTCAAGTAACAAAGCTCACTGCAGTTTTTACTGTGCAAAAAATTGATTTCAATGATATTCATTATGAGAGAGAACATTTAAAAAAAAAAAAAAAAAAAGTATTTGCAAATCTGCAGCATATGCTTTCTCCCACAGCCTCCATATTACCGTACTATCGATCTCCATGGATATTTGCAAAGTACAATATGTGCTTTGCAGACAGCGCCATCTACAGGAATGTGCAGTACTGCGCTTTCCCTACGTTCTATTCCTGCAAAGCTAATTTTGACCATTTCACCACATTTAAATATTTTTATGTTTTTACTTTTTTTTATTTTATTTTTTTTATGCCGGTGACAAAGGTACACTTCAATTATTTACTAAACAACATACAAAAAGGAACAGCGCACACCAGGGGCGTTGCTAGGTCTTCGGATGATCTGGGGCTAGAGCCCAGATGAGCTCGGTCACACACAGGGGCGTACCTAGAGCATTTGGCACCCGGGGCGGACCCTGAGTGTTGCACCCCCCCCCCCCACCCCATAATAAACATGTAAGAAAACACCCACAAATTTTTCAGTGTTTGAAAATTGTACAATTATAGATACCAGGAATATTGTGCCACTCAGAACCCAGTAATATTGTGCCAGTCAGATACCAGTAATATTGTGCCTTTCAGATACCAGTAATATTGTGCCAGTCAGATACCAGGAATAGTGTGCCATTCAGAGCCCAGTAATATTGTGCCAGTAAGATACCAGTAATATTGTGCCACTCAGAGCCCAGTAATATTGTGCCAGTCAGATACCAGGAATATTGTGTCATTCAGAGCCCAGTAATAGTGTGCCAGTCAGATGCCTGTAATATTTTGCCAGTCAGAGCCCAGTAATAGTGTGCCAGTCAGAACCCAGTAATATTGTGCCACTCAGAACCCAGTAATATTGTGCCACTCAGAGCCCAGGAATATTGTGCCACTCATAGCCCAGTAATATTGTGCCAATCAGATGCCCAGTAATATTGTGCCAATCATAGCCCAGTAATATTGTGCCACTCAGAACCCAGTAATATTGTGCCACTCAGAGCCCAGGAATATTGTGCCACTCAGAACCCAGGAATATTGTGCCAATCATAGCCCAGTAATATTGTGCCACTCAGAACCCAGTAATATTGTGCCACTCAGAACCCAGTAATATTGTGGCAATCATAGCCCAGTAATATTGTGCCAATCATAGCCCAAGAATATTGTGCCACTCAGAACCCAGTAATATTGTGCCAATCATAGCCCAAGAATATTGTGCCACTCAGAACCCAGTAAGATTGTGCCAATCATAGCCCAAGAATATTGTGCCAATCATAGCCCAAGAATATTGTGCCACTCAGAACCCAGTAATATTGTGCCAATCATAGCCCAAGAATATTGTGCCACTCAGAACCCAGTAATATTGTGCCAATCATAGCCCAGTAATATTGTGCCAATCCTAGCCCAAGAATATTGTGCCACTCAGAACCCAGTAATATTGTGCCAATCATAGCCCAGTAATATTGTGCCAATCGTAGCCCAAGAATATTGTGGCACTCAGAACCCAGTAATATTGTGCCAATCATAGCCCAGTAATATTGTGCCACTCAGAACCCAGTAATATTGTGCCAATCATAGCCCAGTAATATTGTGCCACTCAGAACCCAGTAATATTGTGCCAGTCAGATACCAGTAATATTGTGCCTTTCAGATACCAGTAATATTGTGCCAGTCAGATACCAGGAATAGTGTGCCATTCAGAGCCCAGCAATATTGTGCCAGTAAGATACCAGTAATATTGTGCCACTCAGAGCCCAGTAATATTGTGCCAGTCAGATACCAGGAATATTGTGTCATTCAGAGCCCAGTAATAGTGTGCCAGTCAGATGCCTGTAATATTTTGCCAGTCAGAGCCCAGTAATAGTGTGCCAGTCAGAACCCAGTAATATTGTGCCACTCAGAACCCAGTAATATTGTGCCACTCAGAGCCCAGGAATATTGTGCCACTCATAGCCCAGTAATATTGTGCCAATCAGATGCCCAGTAATATTGTGCCAATCATAGCCCAGTAATATTGTGCCACTCAGAACCCAGTAATATTGTGCCACTCAGAGCCCAGGAATATTGTGCCACTCAGAACCCAGGAATATTGTGCCAATCATAGCCCAGTAATATTGTGCCACTCAGAACCCAGTAATATTGTGCCACTCAGAACCCAGTAATATTGTGGCAATCATAGCCCAGTAATATTGTGCCAATCATAGCCCAAGAATATTGTGCCACTCAGAACCCAGTAATATTGTGCCAATCATAGCCCAAGAATATTGTGCCACTCAGAACCCAGTAATATTGTGCCAATCATAGCCCAAGAATATTGTGCCAATCATAGCCCAAGAATATTGTGCCACTCAGAACCCAGTAATATTGTGCCAATCATAGCCCAAGAATATTGTGCCACTCAGAACCCAGTAATATTGTGCCAATCCTAGCCCAAGAATATTGTGCCACTCAGAACCCAGTAATATTGTGCCAATCATAGCCCAGTAATATTGTGCCAATCATAGCCCAAGAATATTGTGCCACTCAGAACCCAGTAATATTGTGCCAATCATAGCCCAGTAATATTGTGCCACTCAGAACACAGTAATATTGTGCCAATCATAGCCCAGTAATATTGTGCCACTCAGAACCCAGTAATATTGTGCCAATCATAGCCCAGTAATATTGTGCCACTCAGAACCCAGTAATATTGTGCCAATCATAACCCAAGAATATTGTGCCACTCAGAACCCAGTAATATTGTGCCAATCATAGCCCAAGAATATTGTGCCACTCAGAACCCAGTAATATTGTGCCAATCATAGCCCAGTAATATTGTGCCACTCATAGCCCAAGAATATTGTGCCACTCAGAACCCAGTAATATTGTGCCAATCATAGCCCAAGAATATTGTGCCACTCAGAACCCAGTAATATTGTGCCAATCATAGCCCAGTAATATTGTGCCAATCATAGCCCAAGAATATTGTGCCACTCAGAACCCAGTAATATTGTGCCAATCATAGCCCAGTAATATTGTGCCACTCAGAACCCAGTAATATTGTGCCAATCATAGCCCAGTAATATTGTGCCACTCAGAACCCAGTAATATTGTTCCAATCATAGCCCAGTAATATTGTGCCACTCAGAACCCAGTAATATTGTGCCAATCATAACCCAAGAATATTGTGCCACTCAGAACCCAGTAATATTGTGCCAATCATAGCCCAATAATATTGTGCCACTCAGAACCCAGTAATACCCACACACACCTAGACACCCTGACACACACACACACACCTAGACACCCTGACACACACACACACACACCTAGACACCCATACACAGTCACACTTTTTTTTTTTTTTACTTACCTTACACTTTGTCCGTCATCCAGGACCTTCTGCCGGATGTCCATCCACCTGACATCCGGCAAGCAGCTGACACAGCGCGACGGGGGCGGAGCTTGCACCCGTCGCGCTGTGATCTCTATGGCCAGGAGGAGAGGCTAGGGAGCGAGCTCCCTATAGCAGCCTCTCCTCCCAATTAGCCCTCACCCCCGCGTGAGGTTAATCCTCCGATTCTGGGACTATGTCGCAGACGGAGGAAAGCTCACCGGGGGATTTTTTTTTTTTTTTATATTTATAGCCCTGGAGTCTCGGGGCTAAAGAATACTTTAGCCCCAGAGTCTCCATTCGGGGCTATGAAGGGGGGACTCGGGGCTATAGCCCCAGTAGCCCACCCCTAGCGACGCCTCTGGCGCACACCATAATATAGGGTGTAGTAACACTACATTTAATGGAGGGGCATTGCATATTTGAGAAATAATATAATATATTAAATGTAGTGTTACTACCCTCGGTTTATATTAGACATGTGCATTCGTTTTCGGACTAATGCATTTTCGTCCGAAAATAGCATTTTCGGCCGTTCGTCCGAAAAACGAATAACGGAAATGCTAAACTAATGAAAGCCGAATGAACGTGCTATCAATTGACCTATTCGTATGAATGGGGACTCTATTTCGGTTTATAGAAAGCCAATAGTATTACATGTATTCCATAAGCCAAAAATCTATAAACCGAACGACATTCGGTTTATAGACTTTCGGCTTATAGAATACATGTAATACTATGGCTTTCTATAAACCGAACTAGAGTCCCCATTCATAAGAATTTCTTATGAATGGGGACTCTAGTTCGGTTTATAGAAAGCTAATAGTATTACATGTATTCCATAAGCCGAAAGTCTATAAACCGAACAAAGTTCAGTTTATAGACTTTCGGTTTATGGAATGTGTCGGTCAATTGATTCGTACGAACGAATAAAACGAAACAATAATAATGAACGAATTTCATCTGAAACTAATGCAGTAATGAACTAAATTCGTTTTAGACGAAATAAATAATATTTTCGTCCGAATGGAAAATTTTAGTTTTGCACATGTCTATATATTACTGAGCTTGGTTCTTATTTCCCAAAACTTTAGCTTTATTAACAGGTGCTTCTCCCAGCAAAAGAACAGCATTAACGAATTCCCTGCATTCCTTGTTCTGCTGCCGGAGTCCAGCTATCCTATTTACCCCTTCCTTTGTTGAAATTAGTTTTTTGTCATGTCCACTTCTGCTAAGAAGTTGCTCCCACCTCCTTAAAAAAGATGATGTCGGCTGCCACTAGTAGCCAGACTAGATTCTTGCCATTCCTTTGATTCTGTGGTGTACGGAGA
The DNA here is from genome assembly GCA_036172795.1 of Pelodytes ibericus. Lineage (NCBI taxonomy): Eukaryota > Metazoa > Chordata > Amphibia > Anura > Pelodytidae > Pelodytes > Pelodytes ibericus. The sequence goes on from CM069861.1 coordinate 15,010,076, forward strand.
GAAGTCCTCCAGTCACCGTCATCTCCCTGGGGATAGGACGAGGCCTCCTACGCCTTATTCCTGCAAAGCTTCTGCCGACCTGATGTTTCTCTCCCACTGATGATTCTGCGTGCACGTTTGATCCATAAATAAATTGCACTGCCCCAGGCCTCAAGCAGTAAGCCAGTAAACCAACCTCATGATGACGAACCCCATTCAGGATGTAACAGCTGTCCATGAATGGTTAGATTTGCGTTGGATAATGACTCTGCAAACCACTGAATTTCAGGAGGAGGGGTTATTCCATCACCGTTTGTTCTTGATGTACTGTTCCAAGCCTCAAGCAGTAAGCCAGTAAACCAACCTCATGCCGATAAGTCCCATTATGACAGAGCTCCACTCCCCACACCAGGAGGACAAAACATGTACTAAGTGCCAACGTATTATTATCCTGTTTGATAAGCTGCCTCCGTGGTTAAGTGATGCTCTGGTGCTAGTCCACTGAATACTCTTCCATTGAAAAGTATTTCCCCTGTGCTACACTATTTGACTTCAGAGTATGGTACACCAAAGGCAAGATCATCATCCCCTTGAGATTGAGCAGACCCACAAGTAATAATACCCTAGTCCCACAAAACCCGTAGACCAAGACTCCAAAGTAGGACGTTAAACGGGATCCTGCCACCAGAGTGCCGGCACCAGCATTATTCATGGTGGGGAATTTACTGGAGTTTTTGTGATGGACAATTCAATGACGCTCTATTGACCTTCGCTGACCTTGCCATGGAAAGTGGGGTCCTTGTACCTACACCTTGCCTCTTCCCTGCCCGCTACATATTTTAGCACCAGAATCAGTAGCGGATAAGAAGGGTGTAGGGTTTGTTCTGCAATTGTCTCACCGTATTTAATAGCTTTGAGGTCAAAAAATTAAAAATAGCTTTAAAAAATTCTTTAAAAAGAAATTCTGCACTGTTGATGAACGTAACAGAGTCGCTGCAAAGGAGTGCATTCTTCCTTCGTTTAAGTGTACACCTATTCCAGGAATTGTGTTGTCCCATGTGTTACAATCCGTTACTATAGAAACACCTTGACCTGCTGAACACCAAGGTAAATATTGAAAACAAACACATTCATTTGCAGGTAATCTAGCAGTGTCTTGGGGCAGTGCTGAGTCAATGTATTCTTTAATTATCCGGAATGCTATTGTACTTCTCCACACAAAACCATTAGCCTGTCAAAGGACAGCTGTAGTCATATTGTAACCATTAAACCAAACGAATAGAGTGTTTTTTTAATGGTTAAAATCCGAAATCCCACTCTCTATTCCCTACCCAGCGGTGCTCTCTAAATGGGGAGGTGCCAAAGCCGAATTAAACAGCATTCACCCTGCGTGCGTTCACCTAGAGCTCTACGCACTGCATCAGCGCTGCTCTGTAGCGTCTCCTATTGGTCGGATAAATACAGACTATGTGTATCGATCCGACCAATGGGATGATGAAATTACTCCCTCCCCATGCAGACAACACTTTTGGGAGGGGAAAAAAGGCGGGTGAAGATGTTGTTTAGTAATAAAAATAAAATACACTATTCATTTTATTTAACCCGTGTGTAGATTTTTTTCCCCCCCTAAATGGTGATGGTGATGAGTAACATTAACAAAATGGTAGCAAAAAAGTCCAGCATTCCTCACCCTATAAACAAGAAATAAGATGGAGTGGGCCTGTAATGTTCTTTATTTCACGCATTACTTGAGAAAGAAACATTTTGCACATGTTTTCAACACATGTAATCATAATAGCATCTATGTTTTGCATTGGGCTCTTCTCCCCCGTGGTACTAAAAGGGGAAGGGGGTCTCTAATTTTACTGAACTGGAAGTCAAATGGCACATTTTCCTTTGCAACTAGCAGATGTATAATATGATGTTGTGTTGTTGTTTTTTTAATGTAATACATTGTAACATTCAGATAATTTTCAAACGAACAGGGTTAAAAGATGTTTAGAAAACGTTCAAAAAGGTTATTCGGCACTGGTAGAAAAATTCCTGTAGGTTAAAACACAAACTGATATACACATCCCTCACATAAGAGTAAATCGGCAAACTCAGAAGAGACTGTTCATTAAATGGTGAACTGCAAATTTTTAGTCAGTCAGAAGACCACTTCTGCCTGATACAAATTGCCTGTTCCTCTTGGCATCATTTTGAGAGATGTTCACACTTATAGAGCTGGCAGCCTTGGTTTTTGAAGACTTACAACTAAATAAAAATATAGTTTTAATGGTTTTCTCTGGAGGAAACAGTCATTTTAATCTGCAAAAGTCGTCTTCTGCCTGATTTAAATGTTCAGAGAGGGGGAATGTGAGTGTTCTCCTGTATTCTAACACACGTCAGGCTGCCACTGTTCAAGTTTTTGTGAATATAATACAAAGTGTTATCTTCCAGAGGTCCAGATTTAAACAATATTTGTGAAAGTGAACGGAAAGTGGCGTTTTATCCAGTTTTAGAAATGGGTAGCACTCTAAGCCCACTCACTTGGTAAACCTAAAAGGTACACACAAGAAAGGGCGTCACAAGCCATTTATAGTCTCTGTCACCTCACCTTGGGTCTGCTCTATAGAAAATCATTTTGAAGTAGTTATAAAACCTTTTTCTTTTTTTTGGGTGGAGTGTTATTCATTTTTAACTTGAAACTGACCTTTTGCAGTCTTCGTCCTAGGTAATTGCAGTTCAGGCAAAAAATGGGTGTCGCCAGAATGTCCTGGGAGCCAATCAGAGGTCTCCCATAGAGATGCATGGGGAGGCCCAATGCACATGTGAAGTCAGCAGTGACACCACACAAATGTCTCACTCCTAATCACTACTGTCAAATTCCTTTGGCCCCTTCTACCTCCCCCAAATAAAAAACAGAGAGCCTGTAATAAATGACTGTACATGGTCACAAGCTGTCTGCTCTAGCCCTTCCTTTGTTTTTGTTATTTTGCAAGCAGATGTGTTTGGATGCACTGTCATCTTGCAATGTAAAATACAGTGGGGGTAATGTTTAGGGCATGAATATATAAAAAGAGATAACAAAGTAATACCTGCATGCATATGTATGTAAGAAAACCTTTACAAAATACAGGTTATACCATATTTGCTGGAATATAAGGCAAAGTGGCAAACGTGATTATAAGCCACCCAAACTTTGGATCTTAATGCATGAGAAACAGAAAAGGTCTAACTATAAGGTAACTGTAAGGATGGAATAATATGTCCAAATCAGGTACTTTGGCCTTAAGTTTGAAATTTATTTATAAATGAGATGGCAGAGGAATATTTTTCTAGTTTTTTGTTGTTTTTTTTCCCAAAATTGCTTTTTTTGAAATATAACATTTTATAGGTGGTAAATAAAAGTTCAAAATGAACAAAATAAATAAGAGAGGCTGCGTTACAATATTAAATTACTAAGGGATTAACATGGAGGCAGCTGGCTAATGCCGGCACAAATGTCAGTGTGGAAAACCCCCATGTATTCTAATCCATGAAATATTGATCTGTGATGTGTTCTTATAGAGGGATTTGGAGCATCTGTACTAGAAACTGTACACCAATTTATGTTTTCCTTCTTGTCAATATTAAAAAGGCCTGACTAGCAGGATGTGAAAGACCTGGGCTTAATAGATTGAACTGGGAGTAATATTTGTATTTTATTCCTTACAGTGACAGTAAAGGATATTTTTGAACTTTGGCTTCAATAATAGAAGCAGAGGTTAAAAACCCTGTGCTACTTGGCCAGAGTAAGCATGATGGTTTACTCCCAGCCATATACATTATATTTTGTTGTCCCTTGACAGACCCGAATTTGCAGAGACAGACTAATATAAAAACCAAGACTGTCCAGTCAAATCCGGGACTGTCGGCAACTATGCTCTCAGCTCTGGCTCTCAGATGCAGCAGAGCTAAACTGCAGAGTGGTGCCCACTGATCATGCACAGGAAGGGCAGTGTTGGTGGCAAGCACTGTGCGGCAATTGGGTGGAGTGACAAGTACTGTGGGGTATGTGCCAAGCACTGTGATGGTCAATCAGGTGTGGCAAGTACCGTGAGCGCTGTGGCAAGTAATATGGGGGGCAGTCTGCGTGGCCCATGGCAAGTACTAGTACATTTTTGACACGCGCTCCATTTGCCTGCGAAACTATCAAAATATATTATATAATATTATATATAATATTAAAAGCATGGATTATCATGTGCTCAAATTTTTGATGTGAACTTTACTTTCCTGCCTAAATTCTCTCCCTTCGCAGGCGGTGAGAACCAGTCAGCTTCCACCAAAATGGCGGAACATTTACGCAAAAACTTGGGTCAAGTGAGTAAGATGGCTGATCACCCACCATAATGAGTTGTCCCCACTTCTCGTAGTGTATTATGTGGAGAGCATTCCATTGTAGAGTGAGTAAGATGGCTGATCACCCACCATATTGAGTTGTCCCCACTTCTCGTAGTTTATTATGTGAAGAGCATTCCATTGTAGAGTGAGTAAGATGGCTGATCACCCACCATATTGAGTTGTCCCCACTTCTCTTAATGTGAAGAGCATTCCATTGTAGAGTGAGTAAGATGGCTGATCACCCACCATATTGAGTTGTCCCCACTTCTCTTAGTTTATTATGTGGACAGCATTCTATTGTAGAGTGAGTAAGATGGCTGATCACCCACCATATTGAGCTGTCCTCACTTCTCTTAATGTGAAGAGCATTCTATTGTAGAGTGAGTAAGATGGCTGATCACCCACCATATTGAGCTGTCCTCACTTCTCTTAATGTGAAGAGCATTCTATTGTAGAGTGAGTAAGATGGCTGATCACCCACCATATTGAGCTGTCCCCACTTCTCTTAATGTGAAGAGCATTCTATTGTAGAGTGAGTAAGATGGCTGATCACCCACCATACTGAGCTGTCCCCACTTCTCTTAGTTTATTATGTGGACAGCATTCTATTGTAGAGTGAGTAAGATGGCTGATCACCCACCATATTGAGTTGTCCCCACTTCTCTTAGCTTATTATGTGAAGAGCATTACATTGTAGAGTGAGTAAGATGGCTGATCACACACCATATTCAGTTGTCCCCACTTCTCTTAGTTTATTATGTGGAGAGCATTCCATTGTAGAGTGAGTAAGATGGCTGATCACACACCATATTCAGTTGTCCCCACTTCTCTTAGTTTATTATGTGGAGAGCATTCCATTGTAGAGTGAGTAAGATGGCTGATCACACACCATATTCAGTTGTCCCCACTTCTCTTAGTTTATTATGTGGAGAGCATTCCATTGTAGAGTGAGTAAAATGATCGGTGGTCGTGATCTGAAATAAATCCATGTTACTTCTAAAACACCACAAATTAATGGGGTTTTTTACACCAGTCTTGAAAGGAAATCCAGACGGGCAGGTCAGATAATCATCTTTATATAAATCTGTAGCAAACGATTCCTCTATTGAATCGCAGACCTGAAGGGAATACGTTCTCAGAATACTTTAAATTCACTCAGCCTCTCCATTAATGATAAATTGCACCTCACTGTGTTTCTTTCAGTAAATTGATTGTTGAATAAAATCTTCCTGTCTAACATGCAGGTTGAACATGCAAAGAAGAAATTGGCACATGGTTAGAAAACTGATTGTTTTCGATTTTTTTTTTTTACAAGATCACCTAAAAAAACAACATTGCGGCGGATGATAGAGTATAAAAAAATGTATGAATGCTTTATTAGGTTGGTGTTTTTTCTTTTAATCTATCGCTTCACTTCTGTTCTTTGTAGCTTTGTGTATCGCACATACCTATGTCCTAACTTTAAGCACACGTTCTCTGACTAACTATATACTGATAGGAGTTATCGTGTATCACCATCAAATAAGTCTAACCACCATGTACCACGATGGGTGTCTAAAAAACTATGTACTGATGGGAGATATTAGGCACCACGGTGAGTGGCTTGCTAATTGTACACTGATGCGAGCTATTGGGTAGGACAGTGAGTGCATGGCTAACTATACACTGATGGATGTTATATGACAAGCCATATGGAATCAGATCCTGAGTGGGCAGGTCTAATCCTCCGTAGAACTCTCCCGGCTCATGGCATGTTTTCTCATTGTTCTTTATGGTAATCATATATATGTTCTATATGGTATCGTGGCGTATGGCATTACACTGCGAAGAGCACATGCAATTTTGTAAAAATATTTGCTTCCTCTTAGATTTGGTTTGTCATTAGTGTGACATCTGTGGATATTTTCCTGCCAACATACATGTGGGGTTTCCCATTTTCATGCTGATCTGTTTGAGTCTAAATTGTGCCGGCAAAAAATATATATCACAGCCTAAAAAAAACAAAAAACAAAAAAGAGAAGAATTTCACAGTAGATTTTAAACTTGTTTTGAACTTGTTAGATTACATTTTCTCAATGGTGAGCTGCCAAAATGTATATTGGGTGCAAATGACCCCAAAACCCCCCAGCAGCTGAGGGTAATAAGGTTCAGATCAAATACAGAAGGTATATAATAAGTTGCTGATTTATGATTCATTTTATAGAGACGTCTTGTATATTACGTGAATGTGGCTAATCTCCCTGTGGCAGAGTTGTCCCTGGTGTGTACAGCTCGGTACATGACATGTATAAGCTGTTTTGTTATCGTGTTGGATTTAAGCCAGTATTTTGATGGGACATCATGTACTGAGGGAATTACTGATATTTTATCCTTGGTAAGTATTTTTATTAGTTATTTGTTCCACTGGATTTCAGCCCCAGTCTGCCCTATGGAAAGAAACTCTAGGTGCACCTCCTGGGATACACCCCTAACCTGTGTTTAAAACACAAGCGGAGCCTACCCCCAAATAATAGATTATAGACTTTATACCATCAAAGAGGGAAACACAGATAATTGACAAGGGAATTTCGAACCCGGAGCACGCCTGTCACTCAGGGGCACGACGTATCTCGTGTATTTCGCCGGAAATACACGAGTTACATCCGAGGGGCCGACGGCAGCTGTGAATTCGGCAGCAGAGTCACTCATTCTGCGACCGGCACGAAAAGTATACGAAAAATTTGTATACTTTTGTGCTGGTCGAATTGGCAACAGAGTGAGTGACACTGCTGTCGAATTCACAGCCGCCGTCTGTCTGCCGGATGTATTGCCGGGGTTTGTGTGCTCTCTGTTCGGAGCTCACAAACTTTGGAAATAGACAGCGCGGCTCCGTGCTAGGTGTGCGGCGCACGTCAAGATCATATGGAGCATCCGCACCTGGTCAATTCCCTTTGAAGAAAGCATTTAATCAAACTAACGTGGGGTTGAATGATATGTGGGCACCGCTAGTGTTTAATCCTCAAGGCAAGTGCCAAATTTGCTGCTGGGAAGCCTTCCCCTACTTATTTTTGGAAGACAATAATATTATCAGACTACACGTTTCCTTTCTAGGCAAGTCTTCCTTCCTGCTGCTGATTACGCTGAAAGTCAACAGAAATAAATGCAAATAATATTATACTAGGTACGACTTACAGGCAACATCAAATGGAATTTTGTCTGCTACATTTCGGTTCCAGATCACACCCGCTTTCTAATCTTTGTGAAAGCTTCACACAGAGCTCACATTCGGAGATCTATTTGATCTCTGTCATAACTGATTGTGGCGCTAGATAGAAATTCGCTGTAAGAAGTGCGTCAAGTGTTATAGCTCTTTCTTTTCCCATTGCTCAGCTCCCTCCGTTTCTTTTTTTTTCTTCCAATAAGTATCTACACATATCATCCTTACAACATAAATTACCCTAAAAATTTTTTTAACTTTTGGAATATATTGCTGTCATACCAGACGGCTGTCTATATGTTATCCATGTATTAAAAACAATAAATATTAATAAGTATTTCAGGACCAAAAAAATTCCTTAGGAAATCTGATCGAACAAAAAATATATGTTGATTTTTAGAAATAGCCACGTGTTTCGAAACAGCCTACTTCGCACTGAATCCACTGTCAGCATCACGACGTAATTATTTGGCATTGCTAAATGCTATCGCCTTTACAAGATATGCCAAAAAGAAATTCAATTTGATTACCTGTAAATTGGCACAATCGTTTATTATAAACAAAAAAAAAATGCATATTGTCGGTGACTAATGCAAATAATGATAGACGTTGGCATTGGTGATGCTTGCCAAAGAGTTGTCAACTTGGAGGGTGCGTAGGAAGCAAGATATGCCTTAAGATGCATTCAGAATGTAGGTAGATCCCAAAATGTAGCTCTTCTGTTGGCAGCATGGACTGGTGAACTGTCCAAGTCTTCAGCCAGAGGGAGGCAAAATGCCATAGTTTTCTTTTAATGACTATTCAATGCTGGTGCCAACTACTACTGGTAATCAATCACAAACTTGCATGGCCATTAGAAGGAAAGCATATGCACACACGTCATCGGCAGGAAGCTTGCGATCTTCGTGACTCAAGTGAGACATTCATCTTGTTATTAACCCGTTTGGTAAGATAAGAGTAGGGGAGGAGTATAGTGTTGAGGAGTATGCGCTGGAGGCAGAAGGCGCGTTCCCACTGAGCAAAATGCCAAGAATGTAGGACCAACGTCATGGTGGCCATCGGACATTTGCTCTTGGCACTTTCGTTTCGCAGCAAAAAAAAAAAAAAAAAAAGCTTATTCAATAAAAAAAAAAAAAAAAATGTAAAACGCTCGAAAGTGACTTTGTCAACTAAACATTGTAGACAATTAAAAATGATCTATAGGTTGAGTTGGCAGAACACCAAAGCCATAGTTTAAGTGGAAAATGTTTTTTTAAATGTGTCTGCTGTGGTTAATGACATGACTTTGTGGTTAATTATGCAACTGCAAGTAGTTCATTTTTTAACAAGCCACAGGGTGCTGTCCGAACCAGGACACACCTGACATATTTAAAAAAACAAACAAACATACTATTCCTTTTTGTTTCCTCTTCCCTTGGCGATTAATTCCTCTGGTTCCTGCTTCCAAACATATATATATATAAATACAGGAAGTTCTGAGTCCACATTTGAAACATACAATATTCCCTCTAGTCTACACAAATCATTTTAAAATATACTTTTTCTGACTGTAATTACTCTGCTTCTGCTGCGTTACATTTTTCTTTCACTCTCCTCCACCAATGTCTGCTAAAAGCTAATTGCAATTTTGATGCAACCATCTTGAAAACAAAAAAGAAAATTGAGGTTGAAGCATATATTCCTTTTTGTCTCTTTCAGCGGGCTGTAGCTTTTAACCCCTGACAAATTTAACCTCATTAATAATACGGGAAATGCTAGGAAGACGAAAAGGATTTCCTCAAGGATTGCTTCGTCTCCTCGAACCTACGAAAAACTAGGGCAGAAGATGGAATCATTCGAGGCTACCTGCGTAGGAGTAGCAAATACACAATACACGTCCTAATGCCATTTTTTTTTGTTAATATCTGTGAATGCAGTGATAACAAGCCACTTATTAGGTGTAGATACTTGAGCAGTGGGAAATGGATTCAGTAATGATGTGTTGGGAAAACATGCTTGATCTTAAAGGACAAACTACATATTTTTTTTTCATTTGTGCTTCTAATATAGAAAATGAAATGCCACTAGTATGAAGATAACCTGGAAGGTGGTATTGATAGTAGCTGCCAGTTTATCCTCTAACTGGCAGCGGAGACCAGACATTGTTTCTCTACTAAACGCCCCACTCTCCCCACTTCGCGCTAGCTGTAGTTTGTACCGCTCACATTTTCTCCCTTCACTGCCCCCATGGTATAATGTTCCCTATTTTCAACTCTTAACTTTATTTTTTCTTCGCTCCCCTTTCTTCCCATACTAACTCACCCTCATAGAGCCTCATTCTTCACCTCTCATGCATCCTATACCTCCTGTACCCCAGCACCTACACACTTTCCCCACAATATTGTGCTCTCATTTCTCCCTTTTCCCCGAGGCTCATCCATACTTCCTCACTACAGGGTCTCCTCTGCCTCCTACTCTCCCAGACTCCCCCCCACCACTTCAGGCTCTCCTCTATCCCCCTCACTCTGTCGTCCCCCCACTGTCCCAGGTTTTTCTTTCCCCCCTCTCTCTCCCAGGCTCTCCTCATCACTCTCAGGCTGTCCTCTCTCCACCTCACTCTCCTAGGCTCTCCTCTCTCTCCCAGGATCTACTCTCTCAGGCTGTCCTCTCTCCCAAGCTCTCCTCTCTCCACCTCACTCTCCCAGGCTCTCCTCTCTCCCCCTCACTCGCTCAGGATCTCCGCTCTCTCCCTCACTCTCTTAGGCTGTCCTCTCTCCCCCCCACTCTCCCAGGCTTTTCTCTCTCCCCTTCACTCTCCCAGGCTTTCTCCCCTCACTCCCCCAGGCTATCCTCTCTCCCCCTCACTCTCCCAGGCTTTCCTCTCTCCCCCTCACTCTCCCAGGCTCTCCTCTCTCCCCCTCACTCGCTCAGGATCTCCGCTCTCCCCCTCACTCTCTCAGGCTGTCCTCTCTCCCCCCCCACTCTCCCAGGCTTTTCTCTCTCCCTGCACTCTCCCAGGCTTTCCTCTCTCCCATCACTCTCCCAGGCTTTCTCCCCTCACTCCCCCAGGCTATCCTCTCTCCCCCTCCCTCTCCCAGGCTCTCTCCCCCTCACTCTCCCAGGCTTTCTCCCCTCACTCTCCCAGGCTTTCCTCTCTCCCCCTCACTCTCCCAGGCTTTCTCCCCTCACTCTCCCAGGCTTTCTCCCCTCACTCTCCCTGGCTAGCATCTCTCCCCCTCACTCTCCCAGGCTTTCCTCTCTCCCCCTCACTCTGTCAGGCTCTCTCCCCTCACTCTCCCAGGCTTTCCTCTCTCCCCCTAACTCTCTCAGGCTCTCCTCTCTCCCCCTCACTCTCTCAGGCTCTCTCCCCTCACTCTCCCAGGCTTTCCTCTCTCCCCCTAACTCTCTCAGGCTCTCCTCTCTCCCCCTCACTCTCTCAGGCTCTCCTCTCTCCCCCTCACTCTCTCAGGCTCTCCTCTCTCCCCTCACTCTCTCAGGCTCTCCTCTCTCCCAGGCTCTCCTCTCTCCCCCTCACTCTCCCAGGCTTTCCTCTCTCCCCTCACTCTCCCAGTCTTTCCTCTCTCCCCATCACTCTCCCAGGCCCTCCCCCTCACTCTCCCAGGCTTTCCCCTCTCCCCTCACTCTCCCAGGCCATCCCCCTCACTCTCTCAGGCTCTCTCCCCTCACTCTCCCAGGCTTTCCTCTCTCCCCCTAACTCTCTCAGGCTCTCCTCTCTCCCCCTCACTCTCTCAGGCTCTCCTCTCTCCCCCTCACTCTCAGGCTCTCCTCTCTCCCCTCACTCTCTCAGGCTCTCCTCTCTCCCAGGCTCTCCTCTCTCCCCCTCACTCTCCCAGGCTTTCCTCTCTCCCCTCACTCTCCCAGGCTTTCCTCTCTCCCCATCACTCTCCCAGGCCCTCCCCCTCACTCTCCCAGGCTTTCCCCTCTCCCCTCACTCTCCCAGGCCATCCCCCTCACTCTCACAGGCCCTCCCCCTCACTCTCTCAGGCTCTCTCCCAGGCTTTCCTCTCTCCCCCTCACTCTCCCAGGCTTTCCTCTCTCCCCCTCACTCTCCCAGGCTCTCCTCTCTCCCCCTCACTCTCTCAGGCTCTCTCCCCTCACTCTCCCAGGCTTTCCTTTCTCCCCCTCACTCTCCCAGGCTTTCCTCTCTCCCCCTCACTCTCTCAGGCTCTCTCCCAGGCTTTCCTCTTTCCCCCTCACTCTCTCAGGCTCTCCTCTCTCCCCCTCACTCTCTCAGGCTCTCTCCCAGGCTTTCCTCTCTCCCCCTCACTCTCCCAGGCTCTCCTCTCTCCCCCTCACTCTCCCAGGCTCTCTCCCCTCACTCTCCCAGGCTTTCCTCTCTCCCCCTCACTCTCCCAGGCTTTCCTTTCTCCCCCTCACTCTCTCAGGCTCTCCTCTCTCCCCCTCACTCTCCCAGGCTCTCTCCCCCTCACTCTCCCAGGCTTTCCTCTCTCCCCCTCACTCTCCCAGGCTCTCTCCCCCTCACTCTCCCAGGCTTTCCTCTCTCCCCCTCACTCTCCCAGGCTTTCCTCTCTCCCCCTCACTCCCTCAGGCTCTCCCCTCACTCTCCCAGGCTTTCCTCTCTCCCCCTCACTCTCCCAGGCTTTCCTTTCTCCCCCTCACTCTCTCAGGCTCTCCTCTCTCCCCCTCACTCTCTCAGGCTCTCTCCCCCTCACTCTCTCAGGCTTTCCTCTCTCCCCCTCACTCTCTCAGGCTCTCTCCCCTCACTCTCTCCTCTCTCCCCCTCACTCTCCCAGGCCCTCCCCCTCACTCTCCCAGGCTTTCCTCTCTCCCCCTCACTCTCCCAGGCCCTCCCCCTCACTCTCTCAGGCTTTCCTTTCTCCCCCTCACTCTCTCAGGCTCTCTCCCCTCACTCTCCCAGGCTCTCCTCTCTCCCCCTCACTCTCTCAGGCTCTCTCCCCTCACTCTCCCAGGCTTTCCTTTCTCCCCCTCACTCTCTCAGGCTCTCCTCTCTCCCCCTCACTCTCAGGCTCTCCTCTCTCCCCTCACTCTCTCAGGCTCTCCTCTCTCCCAGGCTTTCCTCTCTCCCCTCACTCTCCCAGTCTTTCCTCTCTCCCCATCACTCTCCCAGGCCCTCCCCCTCACTCTCCCAGGCTTTCCCCTCTCCCCTCACTCTCCCAGGCCATCCCCCTCACTCTCTCAGGCTCTCTCCCCTCACTCTCCCAGGCTTTCCTCTCTCCCCCTAACTCTCTCAGGCTCTCCTCTCTCCCCCTCACTCTCTCAGGCTCTCCTCTCTCCCCCTCACTCTCAGGCTCTCCTCTCTCCCCTCACTCTCTCAGGCTCTCCTCTCTCCCAGGCTCTCCTCTCTCCCCCTCACTCTCCCAGGCTTTCCTCTCTCCCCTCACTCTCCCAGGCTTTCCTCTCTCCCCATCACTCTCCCAGGCCCTCCCCCTCACTCTCCCAGGCTTTCCCCTCTCCCCTCACTCTCCCAGGCCATCCCCCTCACTCTCACAGGCCCTCCCCCTCACTCTCTCAGGCTCTCTCCCAGGCTTTCCTCTCTCCCCCTCACTCTCCCAGGCTTTCCTCTCTCCCCCTCACTCTCCCAGGCTCTCCTCTCTCCCCCTCACTCTCTCAGGCTCTCTCCCCTCACTCTCCCAGGCTTTCCTTTCTCCCCCTCACTCTCCCAGGCTTTCCTCTCTCCCCCTCACTCTCTCAGGCTCTCTCCCAGGCTTTCCTCTTTCCCCCTCACTCTCTCAGGCTCTCCTCTCTCCCCCTCACTCTCTCAGGCTCTCTCCCAGGCTTTCCTCTCTCCCCCTCACTCTCCCAGGCTCTCCTCTCTCCCCCTCACTCTCTCAGGCTCTCTCCCCTCACTCTCCCAGGCTTTCCTCTCTCCCCCTCACTCTCCCAGGCTTTCCTTTCTCCCCCTCACTCTCTCAGGCTCTCCTCTCTCCCCCTCACTCTCCCAGGCTCTCTCCCCCTCACTCTCCCAGGCTTTCCTCTCTCCCCCTCACTCTCCCAGGCTCTCTCCCCCTCACTCTCCCAGGCTTTCCTCTCTCCCCCTCACTCTCCCAGGCTTTCCTCTCTCCCCCTCACTCCCTCAGGCTCTCCCCTCACTCTCCCAGGCTTTCCTCTCTCCCCCTCACTCTCCCAGGCTTTCCTTTCTCCCCCTCACTCTCTCAGGCTCTCCTCTCTCCCCCTCACTCTCTCAGGCTCTCTCCCCCTCACTCTCTCAGGCTTTCCTCTCTCCCCCTCACTCTCTCAGGCTCTCTCCCCTCACTCTCTCCTCTCTCCCCCTCACTCTCCCAGGCCCTCCCCCTCACTCTCCCAGGCTTTCCTCTCTCCCCCTCACTCTCCCAGGCCCTCCCCCTCACTCTCTCAGGCTTTCCTTTCTCCCCCTCACTCTCTCAGGCTCTCTCCCCTCACTCTCCCAGGCTCTCCTCTCTCCCCCTCACTCTCTCAGGCTCTCTCCCCTCACTCTCTCAGGCTCTCCTCTCTCCCCCTCACTCTCAGGCTCTCCTCTCTCCCCTCACTCTCTCAGGCTCTCCTCTCTCCCCCTCACTCTCCCAGGCTTTCCTCTCTCCCCTCACTCTCCCAGGCTTTCCTCTCTCCCCATCACTCTCCCAGGCCCTCCCCCTCACTCTCCCAGGCTTTCCCCTCTCCCCTCACTCTCCCAGGCCATCCCCCTCACTCTCACAGGCCCTCCCCCTCACTCTCTCAGGCTCTCTCCCAGGCTTTCCTCTCTCCCCCTCACTCTCCCAGGCTTTCCTCTCTCCCCCTCACTCTCCCAGGCTCTCCTCTCTCCCCCTCACTCTCTCAGGCTCTCTCCCCTCACTCTCCCAGGCTTTCCTTTCTCCCCCTCACTCTCCCAGGCTTTCCTCTCTCCCCCTCACTCTCTCAGGCTCTCTCCCAGGCTTTCCTCTTTCCCCCTCACTCTCTCAGGCTCTCCTCTCTCCCCCTCACTCTCTCAGGCTCTCTCCCAGGCTTTCCTCTCTCCCCCTCACTCTCCCAGGCTCTCCTCTCTCCCCCTCACTCTCTCAGGCTCTCTCCCCTCACTCTCCCAGGCTTTCCTCTCTCCCCCTCACTCTCCCAGGCTTTCCTTTCTCCCCCTCACTCTCTCAGGCTCTCCTCTCTCCCCCTCACTCTCTCAGGCTCTCCTCTCTCCCCCTCACTCTCCCAGGCTCTCTCCCCCTCACTCTCCCAGGCTTTCCTCTCTCCCCCTCACTCTCCCAGGCTCTCTCCCCCTCACTCTCCCAGGCTTTCCTCTCTCCCCCTCACTCTCCCAGGCTTTCCTCTCTCCCCCTCACTCCCTCAGGCTCTCCCCTCACTCTCCCAGGCTTTCCTCTCTCCCCCTCACTCTCCCAGGCTTTCCTTTCTCCCCCTCACTCTCTCAGGCTCTCCTCTCTCCCCCTCACTCTCTCAGGCTCTCTCCCCCTCACTCTCTCAGGCTTTCCTCTCTCCCCCTCACTCTCTCAGGCTCTCTCCCCTCACTCTCTCCTCTCTCCCCCTCACTCTCCCAGGCCCTCCCCCTCACTCTCCCAGGCTTTCCTCTCTCCCCCTCACTCTCCCAGGCCCTCCCCCTCACTCTCTCAGGCTTTCCTTTCTCCCCCTCACTCTCTCAGGCTCTCTCCCCTCACTCTCCCAGGCTCTCCTCTCTCCCCCTCACTCTCTCAGGCTCTCTCCCCTCACTCTCCCAGGCTTTCCTTTCTCCCCCTCACTCTCTCAGGCTTTCCTCTCTCCCCCTCACTCTCCCAGGCTCTCCTCTCTCCCCCTCACTCTCCCAGGCTCTCTCCCCCTCACTCTCTCAGGCTTTCCTCTCTCCCCCTCACTCTCTCAGGCTCTCTCCCCTCACTCTCTCCTCTCTCCCCCTCACTCTCCCAGGCTCTCTCCCCTCACTCTCCCAGGCTTTCCTTTCTCCCCCTCACTCTCTCAGGCTTTCCTCTCTCCCCCTCACTCTCCCAGGCTCTCCTCTCTCCCCCTCACTCTCCCAGGCTCTCTCCCCCTCACTCTCTCAGGCTCTCCTCTCTCCCCCTCACTCTCTCAGGCTTTCCTCTCTCCCCCTCACTCTCCCAGGCTTTCCTTTCTCCCCCTCACTCTCTCAGGCTCTCCTCTCTCCCCCTCACTCTCCCAGGCCCTCCCCCTCACTCTCTCAGGCTTTCCTCTCTCCCCCTCACTCTCTCAGGCTCTCTCCCCTCACTCTCTCCTCTCTCCCCCTCACTCTCCCAGGCCCTCCCCCTCACTCTCTCAGGCTTTCCTCTCTCCCCCTCACTCTCTCAGGCTCTCCTCTCCCTGACACACTGACTGACGTCCAAGCCTCGGTGTAACACTGGCTCGGGCCACCTGAAAGCTGTGACGTCACGTCGCCATGGAGACGGGCTTACGCTACAAGGGGAGTGAGGTAGAAAGGCCGTGCGAAAGGGGGCGGGGTCGCCAGTCCAGCAAGCAACACGCTCTCCGCGGACACAGATCTCTCAGCTTCACCTGGATCTCCATCCCTGGCAGTGTCACCCGCACCCACCACCACCCCGGCCACTCATCTCTCCCCGGAGCCGGGGGAGCCCGGGGGTGCAGGAGGAGAGGTCTGCCAGACTGCCTGGTGTAACCTGGGCACAGACAGGTGAGTGGACAGGGAGCCTCTCCAGCCAGCCACAGGCAACACAGCCCATGATGCTCAGCCAGCCAGGAAAAAAAAGTGCTGCTTGTGCAATCTCTCTCTGAAAGCAATGTCTCTCTGTCACTTTGTAAAGCCTTAGCCCCAGGAGTGGTGAAAGCATGGCTGGCTGAGCATCATGGGGAATAGTAGTCCACAGGAGCTTGGGTGCCAAAGGTTAGCCATCACTGGGTTTATTGAATCACAGCAGCCCTACAGTTTCACTAAAGTGATGGGTACAATGTCTGCAGTACCCACTCTATGGAGCTAGACACATGGGTTTCACCTCACTTTATCCATGTGTGTGCTACATTCTAAAACATTATATATTACATGCATACACTAGCATCTCATGTAGAAACACAGATAAATAAACATTATATATTAAATGCATACACTAGCATCTCATGTAGAAACACAGATAAATAGATGGACACAATTTAGAGGGGGTATTCCAGCGGTTGTGGACTATACGTACCACAACGCTCAGCCAGCCACTGGACTGGAAATGTAGTCCACAACAGCTAGGGCATCAAATCCAAGCCTTCACAGATTAACATAGAAGCATGCCTGTAAATGCATGCACACAATCTTATTATTTAAACCTTACCTTATGTATCATGGTAGGATTCCAATTTGTAAAGGTCAGCAGTGTAGAAATTGCTATTATTATTATTATTATTAGGATTATTTTCCTGCGTGCTAGGTTAACAGGCAGCAAAACAGTTAATCCATAGATCCCTCAAGCTATCACACAGATTTCTTTATTTTTCATGTTACTCAACTAGATCATTTAGCTTCCTCCAGCGTTGGCTTCCAGTACACCTGGGCTGTGGCAGTGAAAAGGTTAACATTCCTTGCTAATTCTGACGGGGTGTAGGAATATTGCAATGGTTCTATGTATTTAAACCCCCTGGATCACGTACAGTATGGTGGTAGCAGACTTGATCTATCTATCACCCTGTTCTATCACTGCTCTGCAGAGTCTGATGGATCTAACAAAATCTATTTCTTGCACAGTTGCATATTCAGTTCTAGGCTTGCGTTGGCTCTAACAGCGTGCTCTGGCAGGGAAGGGGTTAAGCATTATTGGACGTCCTGCACCAGTTTGCCTTTTGGAGTATATATTTGGAATTATTGTTTGCAGTCACAAGTAATCCATTGTTGCATGCCTGTAAGGGAATGCTGCCATTGTTATTTACATATAGAACCAAATGATTTATTTTTAATTACAATGCATATTTAATTAATGTTGATTGTGTGTGGCTCCAAAAAAACCCTGAAACCTTATAATACATTGTGTCCGATGTCAGCTGATAAATAGTGTGAATACAGCTGTAACCCTAAGTGGATGATGATGACCCTAATAATGATTTATTCTCTTGGCTGCATTGAAGTTACTGCTTGGAGTAAACACACACTAATGCTGTGGGCTGTACTGGTTGGCAGGAAAGCAATTGACTATGAGAATAATGTATGTTACAGTATACAGATTACATTTCTAGGGTCTGCTTTATAGAGAGAGAATGTCGGGGAATTAAGATGGGATTTTCAAACTGTTTGCTAAAGTTGGAAAATCCCCCCATTCAGCTGCATTGGAGAATTTTTCCAACTCTGCTACATTGGCCGAAAGTTTGAGATTCTCATCTCAATTCTCTGCAATGAATGCAATTCTCTCCTTATTGAGTAGACCCTTCTATGTTAGCAGTGCAAAGTATCTCTCTGCAGTCCTCTCCTTATTGAGTAGACCCTTCTATGTTAGCAGTGCAAAGTATCTCTCGGCAGTAGTGTTTTAAATCACTTTGCTGCGGTAGCAAATGTTCCATCCAGTTTATTCATTGTAAATGATAGTATTGATCTTGCGCGGCTTTATCTCTATTTATTCTGTCGCCACAGGTGCCAACAAAGTGACATTTAGCAAAAAACTGAAACTTGTAGCATTGATTCCAAAAAAATAAATAAATAAAGTAACAGATGTTAATCTTCAGATGTGTTTTTAAACTGGGCAAAGTATTTGTTATGTTGAAATGTTTTTTTTTGTCAAACCATTGGTAGATTTTTTTTTTTTACAAGAATTAATTGCAAAATCTGTTGTGTGTGTAATGATTATATACTGCATTTTAGCAATGGTTTGGGGGCTTACTCATTTCTGTTATAACCATTGTGCTGTCTCATATTGTTTGTGGGTTATGTAAAATAAAATTAAACGGTTCTATAGATATTCCAGTGAGATTGGATTAGGATTCACAAGTGAGAAGTAAAAATGGTCAGATTTGTTCTCAACTCATAGGAAACAAACCAGGTTTAAGTTTGTAATGAACTCTCTGGCTTCACAGATTGCAAGAAATCTCCACCTTTTTCTCTCCCCGAATCTTCCCAGTAGATTTTCTTTGTTACGAAATTGTCATCTTGCAGAGTTTAAGTACGTTCGTCTGGCAAATGTTTCTTAATTCTGTCAATTTTCCTCTCTGGCCAATAAAAACCTTCAGCAGTAAAATGGCCAGTGCTGAGAAACACCCCACGGTGTTAATCAACGCTGTTTGTTATTATTGATCAATTACAACTGTCTCCATGTATTTTACTAGGAAAGTAGGTATTTAAATATGTTCTGGACTGTAGCATTAGCTACGTTGGGGGGAGAGGTGGGGAATAGCATTGGCTAAGTCTTAGGGAGCAGATGGCTGTGGTGGGGGGCAGCATTAACTAAGTCTGGGAGGGCAGATGGCTGTGTGGAAGTAGTAGTGGATAAGTCTGGGGGGCAGATGGCGGTGTGGGGGCAGCAGTGGCTAAGTAAGGGGGGCAGATGGCTGTATGGGGGCAGCATTGGCTAAGTCTGGTGGGCACGTGGTTGTGTGGGGGGATGCATTGGCCATGTCTGGGGGGAGGGAGATTGGCAAATAAAAGAAAATCATTTTTATTAAATGTGAAAAAACAGTTTACATGTGAATTCATATATACATACATACACACACGTAAAACTTTTTTCCTATAGGGTATTTTTATATCAGGTTTTTTATTTTTTCCCTATGTGAATATCCAAAGTTTGGGGGGTCGTCTTATAATCATGGTTGTCTTATATTCCACCAAATACAGTAAATGAAACCTTTCTGTTGGTCAGTAGACTCCAGGGCTGGTAAGGATCGGAAGCTCTTGGAGTTCCAGACAGAAAGACAAAAGCTCTATAAAGTATTTGGGAAATCTGTCTATTAATATACATGACCAGGAGTCTGAGGACCACTGTCCCGGAAACCTTTCCTCAGTTTCAATGAGAAAGCTCTTTATAAAATACAGCTGCATGTTTGTTGATATTCTTGTCCCACATTTTGGATGTAGCTCCTTCTTATTTGCAATATTTAATAATTCTTAAGTAATTGAACTGTTACATTAATAATATAAATAAACAATAACATTATGTATTATACATTTTAACAAATATTTATTTTAAGAATCCATCAGGGACCCATAATCTCCAAAGGTTCCACTTCAATATTTACGAGGGTATATAAAACATTTGTGTTGCAGTACTGATACCTACCAGTAGGGAGCATGCAAGAGACTTTAACCAGTTATCTGATAGCTATCCTCCGCAGTCGGCTGAGGATAGCCATCACCATCCTATGACTTGGCTTGTTAGAGACTTGGATCCTTGCAAGTGTTTCAGAAATTGAATCTTTCTTTTATTCTCGTGGACCATTGTTAGCAGAACATCGAGCTTCTGACCTCTGGAAACACTGTAACCCGCTCAGAGGTCTGGCAGTGCATTATCACATAATAATCTTGCACAGAGACTTATTCCTTGAGTAAATGGCCTTAGTCAAACAATAATTACACATGCCTTCTCCGTTATGCTCTTCAATCTCAGGGTTTCTTTTCCTATGGGAACTAACTGTTTTTTTTTTGCTGTGATTAAAGCTTTTACACTATCCTTTAAGAATTAATTCTGAAACCCTGTAATGCTCTATGTGGGGCAGATAATCTATCCTGCTACTGCCAAAGGGCAGGAATAAACTGGATAGGCAATTAGATTACGGCATATTGACTAAAATGAATGCGCTTACCTGCTATCTCACTAATATATAATGCACGGGGGCGGCTTATACACCCATCTCCTATCTGCTGCATGTAGCAATAGATCCAGTGCTTTATTTATTGAAATATATTGGGAAGGGCGAAATTTAGGCCAAAATAGCCGAATTGGAGAATTTTTCCAAATCGGCTACTTTGGCCTTTAGTGTGCAATTGCCTTCTCCATTTCCTTCGTTCATGAATTAATCCCATAGTGTTACCTCCCACTAGCGCCAGAAATGGACACCTTGCTTGTTTGGGGCTTTTAGTCATGAAAGAGGAAAGTGAGAAGGGAAATGGCAGAAAAATGATCCCCAAAACCATTCAGCTATACCTCCAACTCTGCTACTCTGGCCTTAAGTTTTCAACTCTCTGGCCAATTCCTTGCACTAATCCCTTTTATGAATACATTCCCTCAGTTATCCGAGGGGAGTGGTGTCGCACTAGTTTGTGCCCCAGCAGTAGTGGTGCACAGTGATGCTTGTGCAAATTTGGTGTCTCTATTACTGCTAGTGCTCTATGTGATGTCACATTGTCAGCTTTGAAAGACAGTAGTGCTGCCATCTAGCAGTGACAGTGCGCAACAACACGTGTGCCTTCACACAGGCGGTATTTCATTTATGTACACACCTCCTATAGTGTCTATTTACTGAACTGAATTGGCAACAGATTAGCAAAAATCAGGCCAAAATGTTCCGCTATTTTCGATCTTGCCTGTTTACCCCTGCGACCCCGTATATATATAGCATAGGAAATAATCCTCACCATTACAGAGTATTATTATATGTGGACAGCTATAAGCTTACTGTAGATTTATACAAAAACCATTAATACCCACTTTGGTGCAGTCAACAAAATAACTAAGGCTTAATTTGTTTTAATTTATTTTTTATTATTATTATTATAGCAATACTTTCTCCTAGAGACCCTCTCGTTCTCCGAAACACAAGCCTCTTTACCTCCTCTCGGCAAAGCACCACCGTGCATGGTCAATATTTTCCACCATTATTTGAAATTTTATATTTAAAAAAAAAAAAGACATTTTTCTTTACATACAGCTGTATCCACAGAATTTTCAATCTCATCCAGGGGGCGGAGCCTGCCTATTATAATGCATGCTTGAATATTCATGTTTAGGGGTGCAAAAAAAGAAAGTGTTTAATGCACCTGTCTCCACCAAATTGAACAAAATAACTATAGTAGACCTTTAATTATCCGAGCGTAAGTCGGGGGACGTAAAATCTCTCTGGTTCATTACACGCGGGACTGGCATGTTAACTTGACGTCAGATAAGTCCTCTCATATCTTATTGCTGTTTGTCTGAAACATTCGTTAACAAGGCCTTAATAACAAGCCAAATTCTCCACTTGTACGTTGCCAGTTAATGATGCCGAATGTTGTGAGACAGACTTGCCCACACTGGGAATGAAACCTTATGTTATTGTATAAATACAGGATTGTATTCCAGAAATCTCTTGCAGTACACACAGGCGGTTGCCAGAATGGTAGCCGTATTAATTACAGTAATAGCGGATATCCTTGGTGTAAATGAAAAACAGGAGCTTCTCCCCCAGCTGACTGGAAGCGTGAGCTGCATTCAAGTCACTGAAGTGTGAAATTACGGCGAGCGTTTACAACCATTTATTAAACTGGCTGAGAGTTAGGAATGGGCAGTGTCTGCACTATACTTCCCCACATTGTGCAGCACTTTTTAGGATTTGCATTCAGGGATTTTCCATAATAATTCAAATTACTTGCCACAGTGCCATCATTCCCACAAAGCACTTTCCACAGTGCCATCGATCCCACCAAACACTTGCCACAGTGCCATCACTCCCGCAAAGCACTTGCCACAGTGCCATCACTCCCGCAAAGCACTTGCCACAGTGTCATCACTCCCGCAAAGCACTTGCCACAGTGCCATCACTCCCACAAACCACTTGACACAGTGCCATCGTTCCTGGAAAGCACTTTCCACAGTGCCCCTACTCCCAAAAAACACTTGCCACAGTGCCCCCACTACCACAAAGCACTTGCCACAGTGCCCCCACTACCACAAAGCACTTGCCACAGTGCCCCCACTTCCACAAAGCACTTGCCACAGTGCCACCACTCCCATAAAGCTGTTGCCACAGTGCCTTCACTCCCATAAAGCTATTGCCACAGTGCGTTCGCTCCCATAAAGCTCTTGCCACAGTGCGTTCGCTCCCATAAAGCTCTTGCCCCAGTGCCATCGCTCCCAAAAAGCTCTTGCCACAGTGCCATCGCTCCCATAAAGCTCTTGCCACAGTGCCTTCGCTCCCATAAAGCTCTTGCATTTCCTTCATCCTGATGTGATTAGGGTTTTTTTGCCACCATGCCATTATTCCCATAAAACTCTTGCCGTTCCTCCATCCTGCTCTGATTAGGGTGTGTCTGGACACATTGCGCATGCTTATGATCTCCCATGATCCTTGTGTGCCAGTGGTTGCTGACCCTTCGGAAGCAGCTACCCACTCATAAATGCCATTATTTGACAAGAGAATCGAAAAAGTAAGCCCAAAATAGCCGAGTTGGAAAATAGTCTTCATGTTATCTAGTTTTGTCTGCTTTGAATCACTATTGCCCGTTTCCCACAGTTCATTGTATAGTGTTTTCTATCATTGAAACTATTCTTTGTATGAGAGCATTTGCCTTCTGGCTGGCTTACTCTGATGAGAGTTACAGTCCGCAGCAGCTGGTGCATTGCGAGAGAGTGACTGGAGTTGTAGAATCACCAGACCTGGAAATAGATACTATACAAGTGTTATATTGTGGACTTTGGAGTTTTGAATGTAAATGTGAAATAGAGAGAGAGAATATAACCAAATACCTCTATACAATCCTAAACAAACACAGCTAAACAATACATGACTCTAAACCAAATGCATAACAATACAGAATGTATAATGCATAATAAAATAGAAAGATAACTGGCTTAACATCTCCGCAAACTATATTCCTGCGAAAATCTTTTACTCTTTCCCGTCATGGGAAACTGACAGCGAGTATTAATCAAGTACCGAAGTCAAACGCGTTGGGCAGAAAAAGCAATATTGGTAATTAAATATCACGGACTGCCGAGCGGGGATGTCTTGGGACGCCTTCCTTTGCGGGCTTGTTTGGTAGCGGCACACGCGCAGTTAACTTTTTTTTTTTTTTTTTGGTGGCGCGTGGTAATCTAGATGGATATTATTATTACCGTATATTATAGTTGAGGAGAGAGAGAGATGCGCAGAACGCCAGTTTGCTTTTTTTGCAGCGCGAGCCAATAATAAAGCCGCCTGCCTGCCGGGGAGAACGTACGCACTTATTCCTAAAGTGGAGCAGTCTCCATGGAAACCAATGGAACGTTCCTGACGATTGTTCCACCTTTAGAACTCCCCAGCAAAACCGACTTTTGCCAACAATCTCGGTTATGTCTGAGATTAAAACAGGATCTTTGAGCCAACCAGCTCACTGGATATAAAATGTTTCGGGCCAGACAGATGCCTGCCCTCACTCAATGATCCCTGATGTAACTGAGATGATGTGGATACTGTGCTTTTATCCCTTTCGTTGCAGGTTAGGCAAGCGGGGAAAGTGCTTTCTTACTCCTCTGGCTCTCAAAAGGTTAAGCCAAGTGGTTAAACTTCTTAAAATGCATTCTGTTTTCCATTTTTCGATTTTTTTTTTTTATTTTTTATTTTTTCTTTTTTTTTTTTTTTTTTTTCCCCTGGCTGCTCTTGTTTGTTGGTGTCATGATGAGGATTTCTGTGCTCTCTGAAAGATCAAATGAGTCATCTGACTAGCAAGCCTGCCATTAAGCTACGTGTAACAAATCCCTGCTCTGTAAATAGGATTCTTTGATACCCGTACACAGCACTGCGCAGGAGCATTAGAAAAAAACAAAACAGGTTTTCCGTGACAGGCAGGCAACTCACCTTTCCGATCTTTGCAGATTCTTTCACATATTACTCCTGTTAAAAGGCAACATCCATAATACTCACAGCACCCTGCAGATTACAACATCCAGATTTGGATGACTGAGCATTCTGGGAGTTTCAGAGCTCATTGTTATTCTATAGATTGCATATCCATCCATGGTCCTAGTTTAGAAATCTGTATTTTGTGTTTCTTTGATAGATATAAGATAGGGAACTGGGGACTAATAAAAGTAATTAGAATGTTGGGCAGACTAGATGGACCGAATGGTTCTTATCTGCCGACACATTCTATGTTTGTGTGTGTGTATATATATATATATATATATATATATTTAAGTAGGGAAGCACTATCCTTCTCTTATGTACCAAGAGGTGTAGCTGAAATTATCCGTATTTATAAATCATACACAACATGATCCACTCATTAAACAAGGGAGCCCTGGCTCCTAATATCCGTACCACTGGCTCCTAATATATTTAAGTATTTTACAGAGAGCTCTATAGAATCAGCATTTAATTCCTTGGCTCTGGAAAATAACTTGTTTTCTTGAGTACACATTTTATAAACTCCCTACTGGGATTATCTCAAAAACCAGAGTAATTTGAGGAGCCAATTTGTAAGAAAGCCATATATAGATTTAATGTTCACAATTGAAGAATTGCTATTGGATGTTACTGTAGGTGAAAGTTTGGGATCTAGTTATCACCAGTCGACATGGATTAGTATGAGAACAGTGACCGAGTCACACCAGACAAAAACAAACATTTTGATTAAAAAAAACAAACAAAGAAAAAAAAAAAACGACTTTTCTAACAATAGAATAAGAGCAAGTGAGACATTATCAGATTGAAGCAGTTTAAATGGAGTCCAGGAGAAATAGGATGATGAAAAAGTTGCATAATTGAAGGCATCGTAAAATCGAATTTGGCTTCTCAGTAAGAGCAAAAAATTGAAGAATCCACTGCGATCCTCCACAGAAGTGGGCAAAATAGCAACAAAAAAAACAACCAAAAGCTAGCGTTGAGTAACTATAAAACCAGAATGAGGAACAAAAATTAAGATTAGGCACAAAGAGACAAAGCCAGTTCTAAACAAGAGAAAATAACCCACACATACAAACATATAAAACATGTTTAAATACATACATGAAAAATGTAAAGTCAACCTGGATTTACAAAAGAAGGAAGGAATGTGGAAGGCTTATCAATAAATGGCAATCTTTAAGTTTGGATTCCAATATTGTTGGATGGATTAGACAATGGCTGAGTGACCGTCAACAGAGGGTTGTAGACAGTGGAGTAGGTCTTGTTACTAGTGGGGTACCTCAGGGATCTGTATTTGGACCTATTCTCTTTAATATTTTTATTAGTGATATTGCAGAAGTTATTGTTGGCAAGGGATATCATTCTGCTGCAGACACATTTTTTTTTTAAAGGACAATTGAAAAGTACAGTTAGTGTTCCTTTAAGTGCCTCTTCTAATATTCGATTACTGTGTATATGTATATATATCATTGTGCGTTTTCTTGTCTGCCTGTAAGAAATAAAGTTGTTGCGGTTCCTCTTTTTGTCCACTCAAAAAAGGGTACCTACTTCTAATGCTTTTGCTGTGTGACAGTATATGCAAAATTTGCCTTTTTCTCCATTTAATCAATAATTAAATATACAAGTTCAATGGAGAAACTTTTTATAATAAACTCCATTTTTTTTTTTTTTTTTTACAGGTGTAAAACTGATATTCCAACATGACTGAGAACGCAGACTGCCGATTTAGTAATCTTACCTGGGAACAGATCGTGATTCTGGATCAAGTATTGACAGAAGTTATACCCATCCATGGGAGAGGGAACTTCCCAACTATGGAGGTCAAGCCAAAGGATATAATTCATGTTGTGAAAGAGCAACTTCTAGAAAAGAAAATAACCGTGCGCGACATCCGCCTGAATGGTTCCACAGCAAGCCACATTCTGATGAAACAAAATGGCACCAGTTGTAAGGATCTGGATATCATTTTTGGTGTGGAACTGCCTGGGGAGCACGAGTTCCAGACTGTTAAAGAGATTGTTTTAGATTCTCTTCTAGATTTCTTGCCTAAGTGTGTTAACAAGGAGAAGATCACCGCTCTAACCATGAAGGAAGCCTATGTCCAAAAAATGGTCAAAGTTTTCACCGACCACGATCGTTGGAGTTTAATATCTTTGTCGAACAATAGTGGGAAGAACGTAGAGCTGAAGTTTGTCAATTCTCTGCGAAGACAATTTGAGTTTAGTGTCGACTCCTTCCAGATCATATTAGACTCCATGCTGAACATCTACACGGACAAAGACAACGAGTTGTCTCCGGACACGCATCCTACTGTTGTGGCGGAAAGCATGTATGGGGATTATAAGGAAGCGATGGAACATTTGAAATACAAATTGATCGCGACAAGGAACCCCGAAGAGATACGGGGCGGAGGACTTCTCAAATACAGCAACTTGTTAGTCCGCGATTACAAGCCGACTAGCGAAAAGGAAATCAAATCCCTGGAGCGGTACATGTGTTCCAGATTTTTCATTGACTTCCCCGACGTCACCGAGCAACAGAGGAAGATCGAATCCTACCTGCGCAATCATTTCATCGGCGAGGAAAAGAGCAAATACGATTACCTGATCACCTTGCACGCGGTGGTAAATGAGAGCACGGTCTGTCTCATGGGCCACGAGCGGCGGCAAACTCTCAACATGATTGCCGTCCTGGCGCTGAAAGTTCTCGGAGAGCAGAACATCATTCCGAACGCTGCAAACGTAACGTGCTATTACCAGCCCGCTCCTTACATAGCCGACCGGAACTTCAGTAATTACTACACGGCTCAAGGACAGCCTTCTATCTTCTATCAGCCTTACCAACTCTACGTCCATGCCGAATGGGCCGGCGTACTGGTACATAAGTTAGCACCATTGAAATAAAGGTTTCGGTACAAGCAAATTGAAATCCCTATTGCTAAATGACTATTTGTTGTACAAAATGCCACTTTAAGTAAATACTTAAGTATTCATCAAGCAGACAAAAAAAAAACACGCCTCCTTCAAAAACTACCCATAGGTTATATTTTTTTTACAAGTGAGGGAAGGGACATAAATAATAAGACTAATTTAGGCTTCAGATTGGTGTAAAACTGTTACATGTGCAATTTTGTATTATACTTTTTTTTTGTCAAAAATATTTAAAAACAAAATTTATATATTGATTTTTTTAAATTATTAATAAAAAAATATATATAGTTGTTCTCCTCCCCCCATTTAATTTTTTTTAAAGAACAATCTGCAGCCTCACATTTCTAAATACATATTAGTATACCCGTCTTGAGGGTAGAATGTGAATAAGTTCCTTCTTCCATTACTTTTCTGCTTTCTTAATCCCCTTAGAATATTACAATAACCTATGGGATGCTCTACAAGGAGGCGTACTGTCCCTTTAACCCATTTAAGTACTAGAAGGATGTGCAGTGCGATAACCTATTGCTCATCATTCTTATGCCCATTTGGGTTAACCATCATGTCGGTCAACAAGTTCCTTCTCATATCAACCTCTTCTAAGTGTAACGCGGTCCATTGTTATTTGTCGGAATTCTCATCCAAAGAATGTCTACCGAATTTTTTTTTTTTTCTGAAATACTGTGATCCATACACAATGCGTTTTGATGAAAAAAAAAAAAAATCTATTTTAATTAATTAATTTAACTCTGTGCCATTGACTGCAGGTGCCATGAAGAATTCCCAGACTCTTAAGGGTTTAAGTGTTTCTAGAAACTGATGTTTACATTGATAACTTGTCTTTATATTTGTTAGAAGTTCGAAATATACTCGGCATGCTTAGTTTATCTCCTATTCACAAAATAAATATATTTTTGTTCTAAAAAAAAAATAAAAAAATCTTTATTTTTTTTTCTTTTCCTTCTTACATTGTGTAATGCTATCCAAAACAAATCTCTATTTTAAAACTTTTTTAAAATATAAATTGTACAAAACAAAAATAAAAATAAAAACCAAATCACTAAACATGTAAAACCAATAAATATAGATATAAGGAATAATAAAAAAAAAAAAATTCAAATCCTTCCCAAAGACCAATTGCAAATAGAAATGTTTAAAAGAAATGAAATTATAAGTGACCGATACCTATTTTAATAACATAATCTCTATTTAAGCTGAAACTTTTTTCTTTAAAAAAAAAAAGAAATGTATACGTATTTTTTTTAACCTGTTTTTTATATAATAATGTAATTATTATAAACATTTACAAACCTGAAAAATTGTCTAAGAGCCAATGAGATGTTTCCCATAGCGGTCCACAGGGGGTCCCTACACACATTTGCATCTAAAAGGAAAGTTATAAGATTGCACCACAATCGATACAATTCTCATGCATCCCAACGTTTCCCCAATTTTCAGTACAGCTGTACACTCCGAATGTCAAATCTAACCTAGGGGGTGGGGCTTATAGGCTCAAATATGCAAAAAATAGTTTTTTTTTTCCTTAATGCAGCACACTACAAATAATAAAAAACAGAACTAAATTGCGATAATAGATCTTTAGCACGTTGAGCAGATGCTGTTTTATGTCATATAAAATCATAATATACACAGTTAAACTACTGGCTTCTCAAAATCTGTCCTATAGAAAGGTGAATTGTATAAATGAACATGCAGAAAAATAACCGTAGTTCATAAATATAGAGGTATACTTTGAAGCTAATGGATCCATTTAGAGGGGATGGTTGGCCTCTGGCACTCTGACATCTCGCAACGGTTTGAATATAGCGTCCTTTCCAATCCTGTTATTTGACTAGAAAATAACATGCATTACTTGGCTTTAAAAGCTCCAAACAAAATTCTGTCAGCTGCGTTCGCGGTTGGCGTTTTGATCGTACGGCTGTGCCGTCTGAGTGGTTTCCATGAATTCTCTGATTTAATCTTGTCTGCAAAACAGCAGATGTCACCAAGCCACTTAGGCCAGTAATGCCGGGCAGTGACGTTGCTTCCTCTTCGATTTCTGCGAGAGGTTTGTTTGTTTGTTTGTTTTCATTTAGGCCAAAATAAGCCGTCTAATTCCGTACCAGGAGCCAAACACTGTTCTGCAATAACAAAGATATGTTTAAGAGTAATTTGTCACTTAATAACTGTAACAAGGTTAAAATAAAGAATTAAAATCATCTTTACCCGGCTCTAGCGGCACAAAAGGGGTTGTAGATTTTCCTGGCACCGCTCCCATGTCAAATCATGTTGACCCTATATGCAAATTAACTGAAAATAAGGAACATTGACTTCCAAACATCCTATTAGTCCACGTTCACTGCAGACATGGGTAGAAGCAGGTATAGTTAAGCAGCTTTGCAGGGATGCTAATTATTCTTTTCACAATTGCAGTGGAATAACTTATACGAAACGATGAATATTTTCATTTAATTTTTTTTGCAATTTCAGTAGGTGCATGATCTTCTCAAACTACTTGAGCCCACGTAGATTTTACGTATGCCGTATATTTTTGTGTCCCAGTAACTCTGTAGCAGCAAACTTCTCATAATGTTGTATTTTTTGTTTGAATTTTGTTGCAATGTTTGTTGTGTACCAAAGATGTGAACATGCCACATAAGTGCCTCATTCTGTCAATCACCCCTCCCCCCCCCTCCAAAAAAAGGCGATCCCCTCTTACTATATGAAGGCCCTGCTAGAATGAGATATGGGTCTTGTGTCCTGATCAAGGGTGTGTCAGAAAAGATTTGATTTTGTACATCCAAGCTTCTAACATAAAAGGTGTTGTGTAAACTCTTGAAGCAAGTAACATGCATTTTTACTTTATCATATATATATATATATATATATATATATATATATACACATACACACACACACACACACACACACACAATACCATTCAAAAGTTTGGGGACACTTAGGAATTTCCTTGTTTAGCATGAAAGTATAAATCAAAATGAATAGGAAATAGTCGAAACGTTGGCAAGGTTCGAAATGGACCTTTTCCAACTACAATAGACATTTACAACATAACAATGTCTACACTGTATTACTGATGTCAAATGAATGGACATTGATGGATTTTCTCTCAAAAGCCAAACTTTAATATATATAATTTTAGAGGTGGTGTAAATGTCCCATAAATCTGGTTTCCAAAATATATTGGTTCTTAATTACTTTTTGGTCATTTTAAGATGGATATTGGGACAGAAGTGAAATAGATAGAGATCGGGATTTTGCAAATTAGCCATTTATGCACCCAAAAAAACCCCAGTGGTAATGACATAGATGGGGTATTTAGGGAAATAAATGTTTTTTTTAAGGTTTGTGCTAAGTTTCGCACATACAATCTACAGAGGTTAATTGGAAAACTGTGTAATGTTCTTACAGATTAGATAACTTTTAGAACTTTGCCCCGGAATTTACATTCAAAATGGCTCCGAAACGCATATTCTCCCTAGGGTTGCCACCTTTTCCTCCAGAAAAATACCGGCCATACCACTGCCTCCATTAACATTGGCCTGCTGGTAAAATACCGGCCAGGTGGCAACTCTAATTCTCCCCCCACCATGCTCTGCCCATCACATGTGTCTCTTCATAAATGGGACTTATGGGTATCGAAGCATGACCAGACCACGCGGTTCCATAACGTGGACTCGGTGTCACTATGATGTGTGAAGTGTCTGTAGAATACGGGAAGCCAGAGAATTCAGTCCAACAAAACAGTATAAATTTTAACACGATAGTAAAAATTGCTTGTGTGCGCATAATGCAGAGACTAAGATAGAAATCCGCTAGCGTTCTAAAGACGGAATTAATCGTACTTTGCCTAACTCCCGCACCTTACGGCTGTGTATTACAAAAATATATCAAAAACTAAACACAGAACAGGGGACAAATGTCAAACCAAGTCCAGACCAAGAAAAGCAAAACCTAATATCAAGTGATCTAGTGGATTTGATTATACACGGCTCATTTGGTTTGTTACTAACTTGGCTTTAAGTGTCAGGACTACATCCAGGAAAGATGATTTTTCTTTTTCTTTTTTTGCCTGGATCAGAGACCAGTCACGATTCAAAGCTGAAATGTGGGCATAATTCAAACCAGAAATGGATCTTTTCCTAGTCCTGATCTCATCAGATGCATTCATTGCTTTATTGATCTAAGTCCCTGATCTCTAATTTAATATGGTTCATACATGAAACACTCTCAGCTCTGACTCTGTGTAAATGAAGGCTATCCTTATAAATACTGCTGTATGATGCAGGATGAGTCATTGCTTCCAGCTGAGGGATTGTGGGATGCTGCTGGCTCTGTTATATGTATTAGTACAGCTTACGCACGGGAAACTCACTGAAACCCGGCTAGAAGAGCTTACAGTCTGTGCAGGATACATATAGCGGTGATCATGGCCGGGTATATCACAGAATGAGGGATTGAGTTTAATAAAGAGTTAGGCCTTCATTGCTGGATGTTTTTAAGGGTGAAAGGCTGTGAGCCGTGTGTAGTACAGAGTTTTGTATGAAAGGCTATACACAGTATTACAAGGAAATCTGTAACTGCTGCTTCTAGTACATGGCCTGGGATATAGATGAGATGGGCCATGCTTTTGGTGGACTAGATCTGCTGTGCTGTTGTGGTCACCTGGCTAGTTTTTCAATCCAATGTAGTCATACAGACTGTTAACTTTGTCTTGTTGCAATAAAGGATGTTTTGTATAAAACTAGTGGGTCATTCTGATCTACCTAAAGGTTTAACCCTGCAATGACCAGGGTCATTGCAACACATGATGTAGAACAGGCAACCTAGGGATGCACTCTGTTCAGGGGCTATGTGTATGCAAATTCCAATTTGCAGGCACAGTCGGACCTGCTGCAGGCACAGTCGGACCTGCTGCAGGCACAGTCGGACGTGCATGCTGAGGGCGTGCCAGCCAAATCTTTATTTATAACTATTTATTAGTTTATCGATACATTCGTTAGTTCATCTGACACAAAGTATAAATGAAAATGATACTGCGGCAGGTAGCCAGATCATGCTTAGAACAGGGAGTTGTGCTGTAAAGTTAGGGCGAGGAAAGCTGGGGGATCTTGTTAGGAAATATAAATAATATTACATGGTGGATGAATGGAACTCCCTTCCAGTAGGTATGGTAGGCGGTGTGTGTGGGGGGGGGGGGGGGGGGGGGGTCTTTGAGTATTTTTTTGTTATTGCAGCAGTTGCAATTCTCTTCACACATTTCCATGAAACGAAGTAGTTTTTTTAGCATGTCTAATACAATATTCCTGAAAACGAAACTGCCATTTATATGAATCAATAAGGAAACTTGCCCAAAAATCTGTGAAAAATGAAAGGATCTGTTTAGTGAAAGGATCAGATTATACGTACAATAAGGACAGAACGAGCATGAATAACAAAAACTGATACAGACACATTCAAAGGTTTGGGGTCACTCAGCAATGCCCTCCTTTGCTTTGCTTTTTTTTTTTTAAATTTTAAAAAAGGCCATTTCTACAAATGTTTGAATGGTAATGTACATAACATTAACAATGGAGGAGTAAAAGGAGAAATTAATCCATCCAATTCCTTTAGATGTTCACAATGTCAATACAAGTCCTTAAATCACATGTAGCTGAGACTCATCCATATATAATATCACACACAATATGTGCAGACTATATACTTTGACACCAGATTGAAACCCACTATCACAGATCCACAGAAGCAACTCTCTCAGAGGTCGGTTTTTCCCCCTCTGAACTGACCCTATCTTCTAAATGGAACATGACCAAAAGATCATTTAGAAATCAGAGTAAGCTTTTGAAGTATGACACTAAATACTCTCTATAATGCATCCTATTTGGTACCGTATTACAGATTCAGTACATTAATAACGGTACTAACATTTTCACTGTCTAGCTAATTTTTGAGCCTTGTTTTTACGACTAATTGTTGGCACATTGAGAAAAAAAAAAAAGGCATAATAACAAATAATAATAAGAGAACCCTTTACCTCTTGTAAAGAAATCTTTTGTTTTTGTGTGTTTTGTCATGACTATATGCTGTACACCCAGTTACTTTTTTATTATACATTTTATCGCATTTATACCTATTTTGACATTTCTGGCTTTCTGTGTAATATCAATATATATTACTGTTGTGACATCTTACAAGGTTACCCTTTTAAGTACAACCTGAAAGGTTGTACAGGTTGGGAACTGGGGACTAATCCAAAGTATTTAGAAAATTGGGCAGAATAGATGGACCGAATGGTTGTGATCTGCCAACACATTCTATGTTTCTATAACCTATGAAGCGTCTGGATCAGAATATCAGTGTTCTAAATTAGAACTCTGCTCGACCAATGAGAAGAATGCGGGGTAAACGTTCCACCGCCATTGGTTACTGACCTTATTGTCGGCCTGCCAAACTTGGCTGCAAGCAAGCCTATATCTCAAGTAAACATACAATGAAATGTAATTACATTATTTTTTTTATTTTTGCTACTACTTTGGTAGCTGTAATATTGGTGGTATTATAAATTACCCGTCTTTACTCTGTCTACTGGTTGGAAGGCCTACTATGCAGGCTCACTAGCAGGAAAGATTTGCTGTTATGTTATGTTTCTTCTTTTTATTCTAATGTTTATGTGAAAGGATAAGGCTGCATGCTAAGTTTTATAACTGTGACGAATAATATGTATATTTTTTTTGTTTTTAAATTTGGTCAACAGCATTGACGTGGCTGGCTCTCTGTCTGTACAATTTACTTTTATTTTTTTACAGTGTTTTGTGAGTTTTGATTCTCTACGCCTGAAATCTGTTTGTTACCCTTTTTATGTTTATTTTTTGGGTTCTCTCTCTCTGTTAGTGTGTTGACTTATTACGAGATGTATTTAAAAAAAAAAAAAATGAAATGACTTAAAATCTAAGACACTGTGAAATGTACATACAATTGTGAACTTTTTTTGTCTATTTGTATTAAAATGATGTATTTGTTTAAGAAATATTGAAATGAGTACTTTTGTCCTTTTATTGCAAGTGTATTGTAACATAAGGGATGGTACAAGACAAGAGAGACCCCCTCTGTGCACATAAGCCTTTATTAAAATAAGATAACCGGGTCGTCTTTCCCCTGTACTTGCCACTCAACCACTTAAACACGGATGAAAAATGGCTGTCATGCCTCACGGTTGCATCCATGTTTTTAACATAGGGACACAAATCTAGTGGTAAAAAAAACCCCAAATTTATTTTTAAAGTACATTTACATGACAAGGGTGCAGACGGAGGCAGAAGGAAAAAAAAGGCCTTATGCATTTTGAGCTTTCCAAACTCTTGATCATAGGCCAAAAAAGGTGCTGGCGAATCATGGGTAAAAAACTTTAACAACCGCTGAAGAGCTATCTGCATGTTACCACACTCCTTCCATTAACTATTGTAGGAAGCATGTCACAATGACATTGACTGGTTTAGAGCATATTACACTTGGTTTGTTGGCCATGATTCACTTAGCCTCTCGGAGCAACTAATTCTGGACTCGAAAAACAGCGGCAATCATCTGGAGAACATGTAATGGTTGTTGACACTTGTTACATGGCTTCGATTATAATTCACT
Source organism: Pelodytes ibericus (assembly GCA_036172795.1). Classification (NCBI taxonomy): domain Eukaryota; kingdom Metazoa; phylum Chordata; class Amphibia; order Anura; family Pelodytidae; genus Pelodytes; species Pelodytes ibericus. The sequence goes on from CM069861.1 coordinate 15,044,867, forward strand.
CTAACTTTCAAAATGTCTTGCATTTTATTGAGTTTGGCATTTTGAAAGGTGATTCACACATGAGATTAGTCATTCTCATACAACAGATGCAAAATATGTTCAATATGAAAAAAGGAAACAAGCGAGTTTTTACAAAGCTTATCTACCAGAAAGTTCACCAGTGCACGGAGCATCTCAGACATGTGATATTTATCAGTTTGTGAAGGTTTCAAAGTATTCTGTTTTCTCGAATTCTTTCCAACCGATAATGGAGGGGAAAGGGTCACTTTGAGATCCACCTGGTCCTGTCCTGTTTATCACTAGGAAAGGTTATGTATAAAGAAATGTGTGATGTGTGGTTTTACTGTTGGGATGTGTGGGTGTCACGGTAACCCCCTCAGGCTTGAGGACATATAGGGGTAAGTTTGGTTTTAGAGAGGGGAAGTGCCTTTATCGGCTGGCACAGGGTGAGCGAGAAACCCAGTCTGACCTGTCCAATCCAGGCCTCTATGGACAAACCCAGAAACCCGGAGGAACTGTCCAAGAAATAGGAACCTTCGAACATCCAACTTTAAAGAATTGGGACAATATATGGATTCCACTTTTGAATTTAACCCCAGAAATTATATGTGTGCATAAACCTCAGCTTCGTCCCTGGATCCATTCCACTCTTTCTCTTCCAACATGAAACATAGAATGTGTCAGCAGATAAGAACCCTTTGGCCCATCTAGTCTGCCCAATTTTCTCAATACTTTTATTAGTCCCCAGTTCCCTATCTTATAGCTAGGATAGCCTTGTGTCTATCCCACGCATGATTAAACTCCTTTACCGTGTTAACCTCTACTACTTCTGCTGGCAGGCTATTCCATATATCCACTACCCTCTCAGTATAGCAATACTTCCTGAAATTACTTTTAAATCGTTGCCCCGCCGATTTAAGACTATGTCCTCTAGTTGTGGTAGTTTTTCTTCTTTTAAATATTGTTACAGTGTAGACAGTGTTTAGAGACAAATAACCAGACATGCACTTCGGGTCTGGACATCCCTTATGGGCTGGATTAGTCTGACATGCTAACGGAGTGGTTTCCTCTGTAATGGTGTAAGTGAGATGCCCTCCGGAGTAGGTATCATGCTATAGCACAGGTTATTGTAGTGTTGTCCGTTCTCGGTGAGTCTGTGCTGCCACCCCATTTTTTTGTCTCCATAAGCAATGTTTAGTTGGTCCCTTTAAAAAAAAGACACTGCTAATTTTCTGTTTAACTGATGGTTTAGCAGCAATAAATGTTTTCATTCTCCATCCTAGTGATCTCCCGGGCAGACTTTGCACTAAAATATTGTGCAAGTTAATGGGAAAAATAAAATGAAATGAAAAAAAAAAGCTTCATAGTACAGAGGCTATAAATTCACCACCTGGCAATATGCACGGCTGCATTTTATAGTTCCCCTTTGTTTGCTAACAGTGCAGTGGCAAGACATTATTGCCTTGGTTTAAGTTCAGCTTGTCTAAATGAGAGCAAATGAAGCCATGCTCCGATGCATCCCCCGTTATTTTCCATAGAGGAAGCGCGGGACATGCGAAGTTCCGATAGTACAGCTGTACTCTCAGAATCTGCAGAACAGAGCATGAGGGTGGAGCATGCTGCGTTTCTTGTATTGTAAGTTATGCCAGAAGTAGACATAACTGACCACCCACAAACAAATGAGAATGCTTTAATGCAGCGTGCTATAATGAATAGCAAAAAAAAAGCATCTCAGGGTGGACTGTTAATTTGTGGCATCACCAGGATATACTGTACATGCAGATAAATTGGTGGGTTATGCAGTAGTGAAATTCAGATGAAGCCACTAGTTATTATACCATGGTCATCTTCAGAGTGTTGCATATTGCTGCCCATACATTTTGGATCAATAGATGGATGGATATTTGCTAACGCCCTCATTGTGAGGATTTTTCACCTTTTACTGGCGTCACGTGTATTTTCCCTGCATGTCACGGCTCATAGTTCTGTTACAGGATCGAGGGCTCATAGCTAAAAGTATTATACTAGGTAGTATTGCGATATGAACCCTGCACTGACTCGATGAATTAAACCCTTTAATGAACATCGAGGCCTGGCTGATAATTAAGTTGTGTGAGAAATAGATACCATGCATCATCATTGTCATACGTTCCTGAAAGACTACATACTAAAAAATGTTTAAAAAAAATAGTCAAGCTATTTTTGAGACTAAGTCAAATTTGGCACCTGAGTTAGACTTCGTATCAAAAATAGTTTCAGTCATTTCACCTCCTATTACTTTTAATGGGGAAGATTCGAACCTGTGTTTCCCCCCCCCCCCCCCTAACTCAATTAGTCTGAAAATGAAAGTCGACCTCCAAAGTGGTAATTTTAATAAATAGACCCATAAGTGATTGCCCACTAGGCGATAGAAGATTTGGGAAGCATCTGGGACAGATTTGAGTTTGGTAGAAGAAGAATAGAGATGTAGGAGCAGGGATTGGTAAAAGTGTCTGTACAGGCTCAAAACACAAAAGATCTGCCCATGGTACTCGTTTGTTTGCTGCCTGCCCATGTCCTACAGACAGAATCCGTAATCTTCAACACACAGTAAGATTTCACCTATACTTGCCCTCTGCAGTCTAACAACCATTCTGCTATTCTTTTACCACATTGCCGATCCTAACCTTGCCCCATGTAATAAAAGCATTGAATGCTGGTTTCAGCTCCGTCCTCACCTCTAACTAATTAATTTGCATGGAAGTCGGTATTCAGGGAAAAAAACGACAAAACCTCCAGTCTCTGACAGCTGACGCATCATTTTTCTTCTGGTTTAAAAGATAGCAAATCCCATTACTATCTGATCCGATTTCAATCATGTTGCTTTATATTGCACATCAATCTGCATATTAAACATTGCATCGGCGGTAAGATATGTATTAGGTTTTTGGGGACACATTCTGAACCCTTTGAGAGCGACGAGGAGAGGAGGGCTCTTTATTTAAAAGAGATTTTTCCATTCCCCTCTCTTAGTTTTCTTGTCTTGTAGACAGAACAATTCACTTCTGAATGCTGGGTCTTCAAAGACAAAAGCCATCTTCTTTTAAGCTGACTTTGTTTCCTGAAATGATATTGCGAATGGAGAAAATAAAAAAGAGATCTATACATTGCGTTAGCCGTTGTACAGGTTAAGAGAAAAAAAAAAAATTGCAGCTCTGGGGGGGACCTGGATCCCAGTCTTATAGTCTGACCTCGATTTGTGGTCAGACTATAAGACGACCTCGAATATAAGGGTTTTTTTTTTTTTCTGAAAAAAACCTTGTCTTATATTTGAGCAAATACAGTATGTATCCAGCCTATGACATCAGCTTGATATGCAAATGACACATTTCCAATTAGGAGTAATTCATCTGCATACCAGCTGCAAGTAGGGCTGCCATCTGGCCGGTATTTTACCAGCAGGCCGGTAAAAAATTGTCATGAGGCCAATGTTAAGTCTATGGAAGCATTAGCAAGGCCGGTATTTTTTTTTGTACAAAAGGTGGCAACCCTAGCTGCAAGGTGATGTCACTAACAGGAGACACCATAGACAGTGCTGTATTTACCGCGAGGCATCCTAGGCGGATGCCTATGGCGGCAAATTTTGGGGGGCGGCAGCGCCCCCCAGCACTGGCAAAAAAATAAAAAAAAATCTGGCCCCTTAAAAAAAAACAAAACCCCACCGCACTTGCAGGCAGAGACGGAGGTGAGAGGGGATCAGAAGATCCCCCCTCACCATTGCTCTGCCTGCCAGGCTGCACGGGGAGCCGAACAGGCAGCACAGAGAAACCTCCGTGCTGCTTGTTCGGCTCCCCGTGCAGTGTGCCGACACGGAAGTGCCGACAGTCACGTGATCGGCGCGCTGACGTCAGACGCGCGCCCGGTCACGTGACCTGTCGGCACAATCGCCGGGAAGCCGAACAGGCAGCATGGAGGGACCATGCTGCCTGCCTGCCTGCCAGGGAAAGGTAAGTGCTGATGGGAGACTGTGTGTGTGTGTGTGTGACTGAGTGTGATGGGAGTCAGAGTGTGTGTGATGGGAGACAGTGTGTGTGACTGAGTGTGATGGGAATCAGAGTGTGTGTGATGGGAGACTGTGTGTGACTGAGTGTGATGGGAGTCAGAGTGTGTGTGATAGGAGACAGTGTGTGTGACTGAGTGTGATGGGAATCAGAGTGTGTGTGATGGGAGACTGTGTGTGACTGAGTGTGATGGGAGTCAGAGTGTGTGTGATAGGAGACAGTGTGTGTGACTGAGTGTGATGGGAGTCAGAGTGTGTGTGATGGGAGACAGTGTGTGTGACTGAGTGTGATGGGAGTCAGAGTGTGTGTGATTGGAGACAGTGTGTGACTGAGTGTGATGGGAGTCAGAGAGTGTGTGTGTGTGTGTGTGTGTGTGTGTGTGTGTGTGTGTGTGTGAGACTGAGTGTGATGTGAATCAGAGTGAGTGTGATGGGAGACAGTGTGTGACTGAGTGTGATGGGAGTCAGAGTGTGTGTGATGGGAGACTGTGTGTGACTGAGTGTGATGGGAGTCAGAGTGTGTGTGATGGGAGACAGTGTGTGTGACTGAGTGTGATGGGAGTCAGAGTGTGTGTGATGGGAGACAGTGTGTGTGACTGAGTGTGCGTGATGGGAGTAGGAGTGTGTGACTGAGTGTGATGGGAGTAGGAGTGTGTGACTGAGTGTGATGGGAGTGTAAGCTTGATGTGAGTCTGAATGATGGGGCATGTCTTAGGTGTGTAACGTGGGTGTGCAGCTTGGGTAGGGGGGTGCCCGGATTTTGTCTGCCTAGGGCAGCACAAAATCAAGATACACCACTGACCATAGACACATTTGCTTGGGATTCTGCTACCACCGAACACAGGTTATTTTTTTATGCACTGTTTTCCCAGCATGCTGTTCAGGTGATGAAGACCCATTTAAAGGGACGGTATCACATGAACAATGTTTTTACTGTGCGTGTAGAGCATACACAATTATTGAAAATGATCTGTACATTGTATTAGCAAAACTGCAAGAAAATGCCTGAATTAGGAGAAAAATGTGTTTTAAATGTGTCTGCTGCTTATCACATCACCTGGGGCACGGTATGCAAATGTCATGCTTTTCAATGAGAAATGTGTAATTTGCATACCGTGCCCCAGGTGATGTCATAAGCAGGAGACTCCACACAGACACATTTAAAACACATTTTTCTCCTAATTTAGGCCTTTGTTTGCAGTTTTGCTAATACAATGTATAGATCATTTTCAATCATTTTTTATGCTCTACATGCAGAGTAAAAACCCTGCCGGTAACAAGATGATATTTTTATAAATTGATCACATTTTCAAGGTGAATGAAAATCAGATAAAAAAAGAAAAAAAAAACTGATCAATGGAAAGAAAATTACAAAAAAGTAGTGAAGGGAGCAACTTGGTCAAAATCTGACAAGCAGGTTAATCATTAACAGAATCCATTTGTAGCCACTGTGTGAAGCATCCTGCTACCTGAGATTTCCCACTTATCCCCATGTGGATCCAATCAAGAGTGTATTTTCACACTTGTTAACCTTTTCCTGTCTGGTTTTGCGTTTGAGTAGACCGCAGGTCATTCTTCCACTGCTGCAGGAAGATGTGCTGTGACTACCCCTGAATGTACCCCTGAATGTACCCCTGAATGTAGAGGATAAGACGTGATTGCAAATGATCTATACATTCTCTGGGGGGAAAAGGACCTTTCACATTTAGATCGTATAAGGGATATCATTACTTAAAGGGACTCTATCACCTAAACCGTTGTTTTATAAATTACTTTGAAAAACAAAAAAACAGCTTCAAATCTTCCGCATCGAAAGTCATGGGAGATGAAATGATCAAACGTATTTTTGAGACTAAGTCAAACTCAGGGGACGAATGTCACCTCCTCGAGCCTTCTCAAATTTCAGTGAATAGGCCGATACGTTTCTTAAGTAAGTAAGTTCCCTGCGGATTGTTTTTTTTTTTATTTATCAACCTCCTCTATGTCATCTATCTCACCCACCAACCATACTGCCAGCTTTGATTTGGGGGTATTCTCTACTTAGTAGAAAAAGGGTTTCCCGTTAGGGAGCTGCCGGCTCCACCGAGGGATATAATAGCAGATCCTTTGAAGGTGCCTCTGGCCTATGATTAAGTACCGAAAGGTACGAAACGCGTAAGGCAAGCCTTCTGATTCCCCACGTTTGCAGTTTCCATATTCTGCCTGTTTGACATTTTGCACTGTGCACTTTTTGTTCTCCATCAATAAATTTATCTACTTTGAACTTCATCTGGACTAGTGAGTGCCTAAGTCTTTTTGCCTGCACTACTCCTTGGTATTCTCTACTCCCCTACCTTTCCCTTATCCCCCGGTATGCTGCTCTTACCCTCCGTCCACTAATACCTGCTCAATCAGCAGAGTTTATACACAGAGAGTGTGTGTTTTATTCAGTATATACAGTAAAAACAACAAGCATTACATCTCATCTTACTAAGTTTTCAAAATCCTCCTAATACAATTATTAAATAATGTGTGTCTTTTATGGAGCTTGGTAAAAATTGCCTTAGTAATTGTAAAATAAATAAGCCCCCCACTTCCCTCCCCCCAAAAAAAGAAAAACAGAAGAGCAATGAAAAAACATCATATTCAATATCGTACTGAAAGTGCCCCATTAATTCTTTGGTGTCGGATAGAAATACTAATGTATACACAGCATGATCTCACAGCACCGTACAAGAAATTTGGCTGCAAGCACATTGGGGCGGATATTAATATGATGTGAATAAGAGTAGGTGGATTATAGGATGTATTGTAAAACATACTCGTAGTCATACAATATAGAGCCTCTATACAAAATACAGCTTGGTACTTTCAAAATATCCTTAAAGCTCAATAGGGAAAGAGTCCATCCGCCAGTGTCTGTGGCAAAAAAAGTTGGCTCTGGCCACTGGTAACGTACTTGCTAGATCTTATAATTGTGTTACATGGAATTTTGGAGATGCGGTGAACTTTTCAAGTCGTTGTTGACCCCTTTCCTCCCCCCCCCCCCCCCCCCCCCGGTGGGGTGAAGGAGGCAGAAGGTTCATCATTTCTAAAGACGTCTTTGGAGATCATCACATTCTCAAACAATACGATACTGAATCGTGGAAAGCATTTGCTCAACACATTTGTCAGCTGAATGAGAGCCTCCTACACTTTGACTGGGATGAATATTTTATGGGGGGAAAAAACACAGAAGAACAATGGATCTGTCTTCATAGTACAAACATATGCATTAATCATAATGTAAACGCCAAAAACCTAAATAAAGCCTGGAAAAAATATATATATATAATAAAAAAAAATTAAAGAGTCAAAATGGGGCTCAGGCTGGTGAGATAGCTACTACAGAGCCTGTTCAAACTTCAAGGCCACAGGTTCAATTCCCTGTAGGGTCAAATCAGCCCTTCATCCTTGCGAGGTCGATAAATGGGTACTGTCAAGCTGCTGATTTGGTTAATTCGGAGAGCATGCGTTTTGAGTCCCACTGGGAGAAAAGCGATATATAAATACTGGTTATTATTGACACCGTTCTATTGCGCTAATCAATAATCAGTATTATTTATAAAGCACCCTCATATTCCATAGCAATGTAGAGTAGGCAGAAACGCAAGAAGTATGTGTTTCTTCCACACCATTACTTCACCATATAACTACCGTATTTTACTCGAATCCAGCACTTCAAATTTTGACACCTTACAGCCAAAGAATGTTTTCACCGGCGAATGTAATGGGGGTTTTAGTTGCAAAATAAAACATACGCGAATCTAATGCGCCATTGATTCTAACGCGCGATACATTTTGGAGACACAATTTGGTGAAAAAAGGTGCGCATTAGATTAGGTTAGAGTAAATACGGTATCATTCTGGAGCCAACATCGGAATCTTGGGTCAGGCGGGTCAGAATTCTGACCAAGGGGAGTGAAGATCTGACCTAAGATTCTAAGCAAGATGTCCGTCCCCTGAGAGAACGATATGGAGTAAAGAAGGTTCAATAAGCTACTTTATTTGTATTCTTAAAATAAAAAAAATTCTATTGAATACATTTACATTTGATGCAGTCGTTCAAAAACGCACATCTATTTTGTGCCCTTTAAGGGAAAGACAACAGTAAATTGTTGTATGTTTTAGTTTGTATCCTTATATTGTGTGGAAAGCATGTTTAACCCTTTGGTGTTTGCCAAGGGGTGGAAAGACTCTGGTTTTCCATCAGTGGGTGAAATATACATATAGAGATATTAGGTGAGAGAACAAGAGGGGAGGACGTCTGGAGTCACTCTGGAGGTAACAGTACAAAAGGCTTTGTAGGTCAGCCCCTCTTGGATGATCGGACTGTTTCTGTTGTAGAGTTGACCCCTTTCATGGATTACATGAGAAGCTCTAATTCCTCTCTCGGAGGCCGTGACTGTTACTAGCAGCAAATCAGATAAGGACAGGTTTGTTCAGATATATTGGATTAACTTTTACTAAAAAGATGCTGAAAAGCTTTACAAATTCCCAATTTTGCTGGAGTTTGCAGAAAACTGAACCATTCCCCTCACAAAACTTACAGAAAACCCCAAAAACCAGGCTATTGTTTAACTGTCTTACATTGCGATACTTTGCTGGAATGACAGTCTTAGGACAGATAGCAGTGGCTCTCATCTCTCGGTAAGAACATATTGTTACAGTCAATTAAATTACGTGTCACTGTTTGTCAGAATCAGCCTCTCTCGCTCTGTGTTCAGATCCATGGAAAGTTTGCCCTGCAAACAGCAAATCCTAATATGGTAATCATTTTTTTATTGTTCCCTATATAACACAGCCCAGAGCTGAATATAAAGTTTACTGATGTACCGTGTGTCATTCCCCAAGTCTTCAACCTTCATTTAAACAGGTTTTAATTCGGTAAATATTCTCCATCGTGTTTGCCATCCCGATCACCATGACTACTGATATAAAATATTTTTTTAATATTCGGAAACAGTGTAGGTAAATGTTTTCACGATTCTAGCATTGAAGTGTTGATGTTTTCAGCCATTTAAGAGGCTGTGGGATATTGCTGTACTGAGCACTTCCAGGGCCGGCCTTAAGTGTTTCGGCGCACTGTTCGGTCCACCACCGTTGCGCCCCCCCATATCTGTTCTCTCCCCCATATCTGTTCTCTCTCTCTCCTCCCCATATCTGTTCTCTCTCCCCTCCTCTGTTCCCCCCTCCTCTGTTCTCTCCTCCCTCTGTTCTCTCCTCCCCCTTCTCCTCTGTTCTCTCCCCCCTCTGTTCTCTCCACTCCCTCCTTCTCTGTTCTCTCTCCCCTCTGTTCTCCACTCTCCCTCCTCCTGTTCTCTCCTCCTCTGTTCTCTCCTCCCCCTCCTCCTCTGTTCTCTCCTCCCCCTCCTCCTCTGTTCTCCCTCCCCCTCCCATTCTTACTAGAAGCTGGCAGCATGAGCTCTGTGTGCTTCTCGCACTCCCAGTGTGTAATGATAATGCAGGGCATCGGAAATACTACGTCACTTCCTGCGCGTCATCACTACGCACAGGAAGCGTGAGCAGCACTTACTGAGCTCTGTGTGTGTTTAACACACAGAGATTATGCTGCTCGTGGCTTCCCGGTGAAGCAGACGCCGCCCTGCTTCATGTTGTGGGAGAGGACCTTCACCTCTCACCCAGTGAGCTCCGCCCCCTCCCAGGATCCTCCACTCCGTGCAGAAGGCTGGTGAGGGGAGATCTTCTGATCTTCCCAGCCAGTGCCTCTACCGGCAAACTTTATTTTTTTTAAGTGGCGGGCGCCCCCATGGGGTCTTGCGCCCTGTGCACGCTCTGGCTGTAAAAACCAACAGGAAGTGAGGCGTGCAGGCAACTACCCACCCCCCTACATCCTATACTCTGCAGAAAAAAATGGTCATCCAACATCATGTGAAATAAATAAATATTTTTGCATAGCTTACAATAGTCACAAACTTGTTCCATATTTATTGGGTCTTGTCCTGTCAAATGAGGGTCTTTGGCATTTCTACATCACTTAAAGGGACAGTCTAGTACCCAAACTCACTGGTGCAAGATGAAGATTGCTGCTTGTGTAGTGCACAGGCTTTTCCCAATAAGATTTGATGCAGCATTCTGTATAAATCATATTTTTAAAATTCTACTCAAGCCCTCCCTTGCACCCTATCCTACAGGTACTGACACACTGATTGTATGTAGGCGGTGAGCATGTATCAATTTTGTTTCAATTAGTCACTCCCTTGTCTGCTCTGCTGGTGTAACAGAATGCATTGTGTGGAACTAAGTAACCTTGCTCTTGTACACACAGGATCTCTTACAAGTGCAACACATTGTCTGGTGATATCTGATGAGAAACAGGATATTCCATTAATTTGAATGGCATTATTATAATTGGTTCCAGCAGCAAAAAAAAACTTTTACTCAGCTAGTGTGGGCAGTCATGGTTTCTTGCAAACTGTTGTAATTTCACAAATTAGTCTAAGTGTAAGATTTTCATATTTTAAGCAATGCACAATGTTAAATATGAATTGTAAAGCACTTTGAAAGTACTTTAATTTACATTAACATTTGGAAGATGCATTTTTGGGCACCAGACAATCCCTTTTAATGTCATGGCCCCTTTTTGGCCCCATCTCGTTCCCGAACCTGGTCCCAAGAGGTTGGTAGGTATGTACTGTCCATGTAAGAGTAGAGTGTCTTTACAAGCTCAAAGATTGCGAAAGCTTTATTATAGATGGTAAGTATTGCGCACACAAATAGCACAAAAAGTAAGAATCTTCAAAATCAGTATAGTCACATGGTCGCTACCTGCAAAGCAGACAGCAGAGAACAACACCAGCATCCCAGAAACAATACTCTACACTGCCAGCCGCCCAGCACATAAGATGCAAGCTTCGTAGCGGGTAATCAGTACAACCGGAGCACCGGACTCCTGCCAAAAGGGATGCTAGTACTGCATGTCCACAAAGATAGACCTCGATGTGGCTTCCTAGGGAGGAGAAACGTGTCCATACAACAATCACTATAATCCCTGCCAAGGTCTGTGAAACTGTTCACTAACTCCCCACCATGGGTGCCCCTATTATTAGCTTGTGACACTGATAATTCTGAGATTGTTGGGTTTTTTGGGGTTTTTTCCCCCCAGAGAGCCAGAGATAGTGTAAAATCTTATTTTTATGGTAGCTGTATTCATTGAAGATTATTGAAATGTCAGAGCTGCAAAAAGAATGAGTCACTGATAAATTGTGGTGACACATTCCACTCTCCTTCTCCCCAAAAAGGATGGAGAGACATTGATTCATTCACGGACCCCCGGCGAGTTTTAAACAAGGTTCTTCTTCAATATGGCGCTGTACAGGCGCAGCAGATTAGTCCTGTATGTCTGAGAAATTCGTACACTGAGACATCAGGTATTAAATCAAAATGTCAGCTAATAGGTTTTTTTTTGTTTGTTTTTTAAAGCCTGGCTGGAGTATCACGGGAATCGGCATCTCGTTCTCAGCACTGCTCCTGTTTTACTAACCAGAGTTATATTTTATTTATACCTCTGAGCTAATTAATTTGAAGGAAAATCTGGTAAAGTCCCCAAACTAATTTTGTTCCATGGAAATCCAGATAAGCAATCTAAATCTCACTATTTATTGTGCACTCGGGGAGCAAACACAAGGCTTTTCATTATGACAACAAGGAGGCTCTGTGTTTATCAAAAGAAAGTATCAAATTGCTTTCTTGTTAGTAAATTTGTTTATGCTTATTGCATCTCTGTGTCCTGTCAGTATCTCCCTAAAGAGAGCCTTTTACTTGGCGGGGTATGAGCAGTTAAGAAAGCAGTTTTTTTTTTTATAGTGGATCATTCATAGACAAAACGTATTGTCATGCCTGAATGGATGGATATTAAAAACTGATCTGTATAGATTAAGAGAAACAGGTGATTTAAAGGGACACTACCACTTATATAAGATGTAACTAGATTACCTGTGCATTCAAGACAAACACATATGTAAGTCATATCCCACAGGGTTTTTGTGTGTGTTTGAATTAAATGCATATAAAAGTAAAAATAAAATTAGGTGTCTATCACCTGCATCCATTTTGTGAATTTTACCCATGATGAAAAATTCTCCAAAAACTTCCAGCAAGTCTGGACATCGTCCGAATCGGGACTGTCCCGAACACCAGACCAGGCTACATAACAAGGCCTGAAGCACAGGCAAATGGCAGCAACTTCTGTTCTGCCTGATTAAAAGGCCTTTTTTAATGGTGCTCTTTGTTTTGGACGTATAACTAAAAATGACTGCTCTCTGCCATTTCACGGAGCTCAGCTCCATCAGCATAGCGGAGGGACCTCTCTTTGGTGTGTGGGTGCACCGAGCATCTCCTCAGTACTGAGAAACATTACATCACATTAACATTTATTTATATAGCGCCACCAATTTACGTAGATACAAAGCATAGAGGGGACTACATGCTAAGTTAGACGAACAAAAATAGACATGAGGTAGAGAGCCTTGCTCGCAGAGCTTACAATATCTTTTGACGGGCGTTTAATTAGGCCTTCTGCCTAATTAAAAATGTGTTCTGGGTTTAACCCTTCTTTACACCCCTATTGGAAAGTTGGGTTATTTACACAATCAGCCTTTTAATTATACTGATTCTTATCAAGTTCTGTTGGATTTGGGAGATTAGATGAAGGGCATCCTCAGTCTCCTGTTCTTGGCTGGAAGAACACACTGTTACAGCAGGGAACGCACCTGGTTTCGCGGTGCATCCAAGGCCAGGGTTAATGGTTACCGCTGTTATATTTAGATGCCAGACAAAAAAAAAAAAAATTCAACAAAAACATAATGTACAATTTGGAGGATATATTCAACTGCTGTGTAATACGAGTATGGAGCACCAAACAGTAAATATATATATACATAAAAATATATGTATTAATTTATTTATTTATAAATTAAAGGAGCCAAACTCTAGGTTGGTGTGTAACTCTCAGCCAGTAAATAACATTAAAGAAATAAGAAAGTGTTAGAATAGCTGTGCCAAAAAATACAATAAAATTCACACAGTCAACGGCACTGTACTGACAAGTGCAAAAAAAAATAAAATAAAATAAGTTACAAAGACAACTTTCGTTCCTGATCACATTTTCACATCTCCCAACATGTCCTCCAAGCAATTCGCGGCACCAGGGGAGCGTGGCTTTGGAGCGGGCGTGTCGTTGCCACTGAGCGAGAAGGAAGACTGCCATCTAATGCAAAACTATATTACTATCATGTAGGGATTCAAGGGTCTATTGGTTCTGTTCCCTAAACAATATTCTGAGGAGGTCAACCTTCAATTTGAGTTAAATTCGACACCGGAGTCTGATTTAGAAAACCCCTCCAGGATTGAATCTTCCCCTTTGAAAGTAATTGGAGCAAAAATGATCAAAGCTATTTTAGTAAATGGACCCATTTGTATTCTTCCTGGTTATACACTTATTTTAATTAATTGACAAGTTTTGGAAGGTGCATTGTGGGACATGGGTGGGGGCGTAGCCTCACCACTGGGAGGCGATTGTAGGCATGGAAGTCCATGCCTGAGCATGTCCCCTTATAGCAGTGATTCTCAAACCTGTCCTCAGTCCCCCCCCCCCCCCCCAACAGTGCAGGATTTAGGGATTACCCAGTTGTGTTTAAATAAAAATATGCACTGCAGAACACCTGGTGTGGTTCCCTAACCATTAAGCAGCCATACCAGGTGTTCTACATATTCTTATTTAAACACAACTGGGTAATCCTTAAATCCTGGACCGTTGGGGGGGTCCCGAGGACAGGTTTGAGAATCACTGCCTTATAGGGTCTGATCTGGCACAGTTGGGAGACAGGAATAAAATAGATACAATTTGCTATAAGATGTATTTTTTTTCCTGTCCCTGAAATAGATCATATGTACACCACTATAAAGTTATTTTACTTGCGGATTTAACCACCTCTGGCTCGATGGAAACCTGCGTTGGGGGCAATCTGTTTTTTTCTTTTATCATTATTTTTTTGTTATTATAATTTAGTCACCCTGGAAACAAAGTGAGACCAACAGATACGACTTTTCAACACAGTTAATTATATCATTAGTGTCAGGACAGGCAGCGATTCACATAAAGAATCCCTGACCCTGGAGACGCTGCCATGGCGATGACCCGCCAATAGGTCTGTATCTTGACGCGTGAAAAAAAAAAAAAAAGATATTAACCCTTCCTGCCACCCGGGGACGTTACTCACTTCCCTGGCACTGGAGAGATATTATTATTATTACTATTATTAATAATGAGATTGCTTCAGTTTTAATTATTGCAAAACTATGATGACGCTAGCTCCGCCCCCCCTCCGCCTGACATCACAGGTTCAGTCCACGAGTCCTGCCAATGCAGAGTCTAGATACTAGAGTAGCCATTATTTTAGAGGAAGAGGATTGGGCAGGGCTGAGTGGTAGCCCCTCCCACTTGGAACCTCCCTTTTGTCAAAATTCCGTCTCATTTGATGATCCAACCCTACCTCTTAAGGGACATGTCTGACGGTTTGCACAGTTGAGCTAGTTTGTGAGCGGTGTAGTGGATTAAAAAGAAATTTGAATTGGACGCTGGTACAACTGTGTTATAATTAATGCTAAAGAAATCATCCACGTCATTCTTTGCGTCATAGCTACAAATTATACAACAAAAATGACTTTTTTTTCCTTTTCCGATTGACATCGTCCAACAAGTTAATTATTTGGCTCGAATTCTACCGCACGAAACATTAACGGTTGTAAAGGGAGATGCATGTAAATGTTTCATAAAATTATCCTAATTAATGACTCATATATATTATTTTTTTTTTATACTTTCATTATTGTGACAAATAAATGTTTCTGGGAGGGCAGTGTGTGTGCTGTGTTGGTAATTATTCTCATTGTCCTGTAATTGTCTGTCTGTGGTAAATGAGATCTAAAGGTTTTATTAGTATTCATTATGTGGACAATCAATCAATGCTTCTCGTATTAATAAAAGAAGAAGAAAAATCCATTTCATCATCAAAAGGTTTGCGGAGTAATATTACTCCTTCAATGGAAAAAGAATCCTTTTGTATTATAAGGGGCGTTGCTAGGTCTCCAAAAGATCTGGGGCTGGAGCCCATAGCAGGTCTGATAGAAGTGAAGAAGCTCACATGCTTAGGTGGCTATATGAAGGATTTATATGATGCCAATGAGCAATAGGTTAATAGGATATATATAATATTAAACCATAAATACATATAAATGATTTATGATGATGCCAATGAGTAATAGATATAAATAATATAAGCAACAAGCAACACACGCTGTCTCACACACACACTCACACACTCGCTGTCTCACACACACACTCGCTGTCTCACACACACAATCGTTGTCTCACACACACACTTACACACACTCGCTGTCTCACACACACTTGCTGTCTCACACGCACACACACACTTGCTGTCTCACACACACATACACACTTGCTGTCTCACACACACACACACACACTCGTTGTCTCACACACACACACTTGCTGTCTTACACACACACACACACACACACACACACTTGCTGTTTCACACACTCACACTTGCTGTCTCACACACTCACACACACCCTCTGTCTCACACACACACATACCAGCCAACAGAAGACTTTGAAAAATAAAATACATGTTTCAATAAGGTCCACATCCAGGAATAAAAAATCTGCATGCGGGGCTGGGGGAAACAAAATAAATAAAGCAGGACAGCAGCCTCAGAGATTCGGGGCTATGGACTGGATATTTGGGGCTTTAGCCCCAGTAGCCCCCCCCCCTAGCGACGCCACTGTTATCAACGGTTTTCTTTAAAACTTGTTGATTTTTTAAAATCTATGCACTATGCACATGTCTAGGTCTCCAAAAGATCTGGGGCTGGAGCCCATAGCAGGTCTGATAGAAGTGAAGAAGCTCACATGCTTAGGTGGCTATATGAAGGATTTATATGATGCCAATGAGCAATAGGTTAATAGGATATATATAATATTAAACCATAAATACATATAAATGATTTATGATGATGCCAATGAGTAATAGATATAAATAATATAAGCAACAAGCAACACACGCTGTCTCACACACACACTCACACACTCGCTGTCTCACACACACACTCGCTGTCTCACACACACAATCGTTGTCTCACACACACACTTACACACACTCGCTGTCTCACACACACTTGCTGTCTCACACGCACACACACACTTGCTGTCTCACACACACATACACACTTGCTGTCTCACACACACACACACACACTCGTTGTCTCACACACACACACTTGCTGTCTTACACACACACACACACACACACACACACACACTTGCTGTTTCACACACTCACACTTGCTGTCTCACACACTCACACACACCCTCTGTCTCACACACACACATACCAGCCAACAGAAGACTTTGAAAAATAAAATACATGTTTCAATAAGGTCCACATCCAGGAATAAAAAATCTGCATGCGGGGCTGGGGGAAACAAAATAAATAAAGCAGGACAGCAGCCTCAGAGATTCGGGGCTATGGACTGGATATTTGGGGCTTTAGCCCCAGTAGCCCCCCCCCCTAGCGACGCCACTGTTATCAACGGTTTTCTTTAAAACTTGTTGATTTTTTAAAATCTATGCACTATGCACATGTCTTTTCTCTATTCTGCACTACATCCTGCATACCCCTTTTGGGGGTAATGCTTTACTGGGGACGTAAATGATGTGATAAGATGCTAAAACCCTAAATCATCTCTATATGATGAACCCACAATACTGGAGTTTGAAGAACTGGAAGGTACCAGGCCAGATTCAATGCTGCCCGTTCAATGCTGCCCGTTCAATGCTGCCCATTCAATGCTGCCCATTCAATGCTGCCCGTTCAGTGCTGCCAATTCAATGCTGCCCCTTCAATGCTGCCCGTTCAATTCTGCCCATTCAATGTTGCCCGTTCAATGCTGCCCGTTCAATGCTGCCCGTTAAATCCTGCAAAAGTGACAGATGTTTTTTTTTTTATCAAGGAATGTGTTAAAGCACGAGTACAGCCCAGAGAAATGCCTTCAGCCCCATAAAATTAATAAATCATATGCCCCCTGGCCTAGGGACTGGACAAATGCTCCTAGCCCCATCAAGTTAATATATACAATGCCCATGACCCCATAAATTAATTATATATTTGGCACCCATGGGGCCACGGGCTGTTGCTAGGCCTGTGGCACCATAAAATAAGTAAAGTGCCACTGGCCACATAAATAAATAAAATAAATACATTTTTTAAATACTCGACTTACCCCCCCCCCCCCCCCCCTCTCCTTCTCCACTTTCCCCATTTAAATCACACCAAAGGTGCCCTGGAAAAATAAATGTACCTGGAGAAAATGTCCAACCATGATCCGTGAGGCTTCTCACTTCTCCTCTTAAAGGATGGGTTAAATTTTTAGTGGATGCAGTAACGGACAATTATTTATTTAACAGGGCCCATTGAATCTACCCCGGTATCCTCTAATATAGCTTTCATTGGGGTCTCTAAACATGACTATTGGATCATAATTCCGAAATCCCTGCGCACTGTAATATCTCACAAGCATGTGCCACGCAGACTGTAACACACTAGATTCGCAAAGAGTTAACGGTGAATGATTGCTACGGACGGATGGGGTGTAATTCATCGTTAGGACTCTTATTGATGCGTTTATGGCTGTTGTTAAAGGTCACTCCGATCATTTCACTGGGTCCAGTTTCCTAATTACTTTCGCTCAATACATTACTCTGAAAATGACAAATAATCAGCTTCCTCTTCTCTATCCTTTATTCTATAGCTTTAGGTATCGGGCTGGGGCAAAGAGGTGAGGGGTCTGGAGGGACTTCCTTCCATGTCCGTCCTGGGTGAAGGCTTTCGTTTTATGGAATACATGTAATGTTATTGGCTTTCTATAAACCGAAATAAAGTCCCCATTCATAAGAAATTCTTATGGATGGGGACTCTATTTCGGTTTATAGAAAGCCAATAACATTACATACAATGTAATCGCTGAACCCCGAACTCCAACACGAACATACAGTGAAATGTCCGTTTTCGGGTCCGGGGTCCAAAAACCGTAATGTTCGGTACGAACCCGAACAGTGCGGTTCGGGTTCGCTCAACACTAGTCAAGAGTCATCAGGAACCTTGGAAATAATGTATCGTTCCGTCTTATTATTTCAGGGAAAATGGTTGTTCTCACTTGTGTCACATCAGCATACCTCGTATTTATCCTCGCCTGTAAGGATATTATTTACTATGAGATTCACTGCTGTGGAATGAACTCACACACTGCACATCACTGGGAGATTTATTGCTGTGGAGCTTTGTGATACGCCCACATGCTCCACATTACTGTGCATTTTATTGATGTTCCACTTACAATATACAGACACAGTATCCATGTGCAGAAATGTACAAATACACGCAGACACACATACATACAGTTGAGTATAGACTTGCACACATTACTCAAGCACACCCACAGCTGTGCAAACACTCTCACAGAGAGATGGGATAGGGATCTCTCACCATTCCTGGACTGCAACTCTCATCACTCCTAGTAACATTGTTTCAGTGACATATGAGTCACATCTTCCACTTTAGAATGTCTTTCAAGCACCTTTAAGGTCGGCCTTAAAAATGTAAAGCAAAGTGTAAGGATTTCTGTGGGACTTAACTGCCATACTGATGTAAGGATACGTCATCCTCCTTTATAATAATTGTGTTATAAAAACATCCCCTCCCCCCATCTGGCGACTGATGACGCCTTCCGATGCATAGGGAAAATTCAACAAAAAACCCTGCTACGTAGCTGTTTACTTACCCTGAACTGAGAAAAGCTCATTTTACTAATAAAACACTGGCTTGTTCAGAATGGGCTTTCACTTTAGTCAAACATTAGGCATGGAATAAAAAGCTAAACAATACATTGTAATATGGAAAAAAGATAAACTGAGGGATAAAAAAGGAATATTGTTTAAAGAGAAAAATCTATGTATAACTATAATATTCCCTCCTGGACAAAACCCTTTGTCCCCAATCCGTTGACTAAATAACAAATGATCCATCGATCATTCAGCCGAAGGGGAGAATTTTTCTAACTTTTAAATTTTAAATTCCCATCTCGATTCCCTGCAATTCTCTCTTTCAGGAATAAAGCCCTCACTTCTGTTTACTGCAGCGGCCATGTTATCCAGCCAGCGGCCGTGTTATCCAGCCAGCGGCCGTGTTATCCAGCCAGCGGCCATGTTATCCAGCCAGCGGCCGTGTTATCCAGCCAGCGGCCATGTTATCCAGCCAGCGGCCATGTTATACAGCCAGCGGCCATGTTATACAGCCAGCGGCCATGTTACCCAGCCAGCGGCCATGTTACACAGCCAGCGGCCATGTTACCCAGCCAGCGGCCATGATACACAGCCAGTGGCCATGTTATACAGCCAGCGGCCATGTTACCCAGCCAGCGGCCATGTTATACAGCCAGCGGCCATGATATACAGCCAGCGGCCATGTTATACAGCCAGCGGCCATGTTATACAGCCAGCGGCCAGCGGCAATGTTACACAGCCAGAGGCCATGTTATCCAGCCAGCGGCCGTGTTATCCAGCCAGTGGCCATGTTATACAGCCAGCGGCCATTTTACACAGCCAGCGGCCATGTTATCCAGCCAGCGGCCATGTTATCCAGCCAGCGGCCATGTAATCCAGCTAGCGGCCATGTTATCCAGCCAGCGGCCATGTTATCCAGCCAGCGGCCATGTTATCCAGCCAGCGGCCATGTAATCCAGCCAGCGGCCATGTTATACAGCCAGCGGCCATGTTATCCAGGCAGCGGCCATGTTATCCAGGCAGCGGCCATGTTATCCAGCCAGCGGCCATGATATACAGCCAGTGGCCATGTTATACAGCCAGCGGCCATGTTACCCAGCCAGCGGCCATGTTATACAGCCAGCGGCCATGATATACAGCCAGCGGCCATGTTATACAGCCAGCGGCCATGTTATACAGCCAGCGGCCAGCGGCAATGTTACACAGCCAGAGGCCATGTTATCCAGCCAGCGGCCGTGTTATCCAGCCAGTGGCCATGTTATACAGCCAGCGGCCATTTTACACAGCCAGCGGCCATGTTATCCAGCCAGCGGCCATGTTATCCAGCCAGCGGCCATGTAATCCAGCTAGCGGCCATGTTATCCAGCCAGCGGCCATGTTATCCAGCCAGCGGCCATGTTATCCAGCCAGCGGCCATGTTATCCAGCCAGCGGCCATGTTATACAGCCAGCGGCCATGTTACACAGCCAGCGGCCATGTTATACAGCCAGCGGCCATGTTATCCAGCCAGCGGCTATGTTATCCAGCCAGCGGCCATGTTATCCAGCCAGCGGCCATGTTATCCAGGCAGCGGCCATGTTATCCAGCCAGCGGCCATGTTATCCAGGCAGCGGCCATGTTATCCAGGCAGCGGCCATGTTATCCAGCCAGCGGCCATGTTATACAGCCAGCGGCCATGTTATACAGCCAGCGGCCATGTTAAACAGCCAGCGGCCATGTTACCCAGCCAGCGGCCATGTTACCCAGCCAGCGGCCATGTTATACAGCCAGCGGCCATGTTATACAGCCAGCGGCCATGTTATACAGCCAGCGGCCGTGTTACACAGCCAGAGGCCGTGTTATCCA
The DNA here is from genome assembly GCA_036172795.1 of Pelodytes ibericus. NCBI lineage: Eukaryota > Metazoa > Chordata > Amphibia > Anura > Pelodytidae > Pelodytes > Pelodytes ibericus. The sequence goes on from CM069861.1 coordinate 15,065,655, forward strand.
GCCAGTGGCCGTGTTATACAGCCAGTGGCCATGTTATACAGCCAGCGGCCATGTTACACAGCCAGCGGCCATGTTATACAGCCAGCGGCCATGTTATACAGCCAGCGGCCATGTTATCCAGCCAGCGGCTATGTTATCCAGCCAGCGGCCATGTTATCCAGCCAGCGGCCATGTTATCCAGGCAGCGGCCATGTTATCCAGCCAGCGGCCATGTTATCCAGCCAGCGGCCATGATATACAGCCAGCGGCCATGTTATACAGCCAGCGGCCATGTTATACAGCCAGCGGCCATGTTATACAGCCAGCGGCCATGTTACCCAGCCAGCGGCCATGTTACCCAGCCAGCGGCCATGTTACACAGCCAGCGGCCATGATATACAGCCAGCGGCCATGTTATACAGCCAGCGGCCATGTTATACAGCCAGCGGCCAGCGGCCATGTTACACAGCCAGAGGCCATGTTATCCAGCCAGTGGCCGTGTTATACAGCCAGTGGCCATGTTATACAGCCAGCGGCCATGTTACACAGCCAGCGGCCATGTTATACAACCAGCGGCCATGTTATACAGCCAGCGGCCATGTTATCCAGCCAGCGGCTATGTTATCCAGCCAGCGGCCATGTTATCCAGCCAGCGGCCATGTTATCCAGGCAGCGGCCATGTTATCCAGCCAGTGGCCATGTTATACAGCCAGCGGCCATGTTACACAGCCAGCGGCCATGTTACACAGCCAGCGGCCATGTTATACAGCCAGCGGCCATGTTATACAGCCAGCGGCCATGTTATACAGCCAGTTTCAAAGTCAAGAAAAAGTTTGCAAAAGCTAAGAAACAAAAAAAAAAAAAATGGAACAAATACACCCAGAATGTCACATTTAATAAACATATAAGTGTCCAGTACGATTCAAGTGATCCTTTAAGTATGTCAGCACTGGCTTATATCCAACTTCTGTGGATAAGAGGAGATCCTAAGTTCAACTTATATATATTAATTATACCACCTCTGTTTGACCTGTAGTTACAAAGCACAAGTTGCTCAAGATGCCGTCTGGTATAGAGATCCTCGGATGTGGAATAGCCTTCCAGATGCCATCAAATCATCCACAATTCATCACTGCTTCTAAAATCAGAACACACCGGTAAATATCTTATCTCAAAAAAATAGTACTTGTTTATTGTTATACATTTAGATTTTTTTTTACATTCATTTCTCTTTATGTAGACATGTATACCTGTTAGGGTTGCCATCTGGCCGGTATTATACCAGCAGGCTTGAAGCCAATGTTAAGTCTTTGGAGGCAGTAGCATGGCCGGTATTTTTTTGTAGAAAAGGTGGCAACCCTAATACCTGTGTATGTTCTCTCCACGGTCCCTCGAGACTGCCGTATTTGTTTCTTTTTGTTGCCCAATTTATAAGACTGTCCCTGGCCTTATCGTATATATTTAGGATAGCCCTGTACCTAATGTTTAAGTGCCTTTCTCTATATTCAGCCCTACCACTTCTGCTGGAAGGCTATTCCATGCATCCACTACTCTCTCAGTAAAATGATTACTTCCTGAAATGTCTTTTAAACCTTTGCTCCTCCACTTGAACTATAAAGAGAGATATGTGGGTTGTTTTTTTTTCCTGGTAAAGCTCTTAATAAAGAAATAAATACGTTCTTCCCACTCTGCATGAAATAGATTTGACCAATTTGTTTTTCGTCTAATCATATTTCCACAAATATTATCAGCCGGGATCATTTTCTTTGTTTACAGTGTATCAGGGTTAAACTTGGGATTGTGTCGCAGTTCATCCTCTTAGCGGAAGACGTGGCAGACACACTGATTATTTCTGGAGTGTTTACTGTGTGTTGTATTTCAGTTTTTGTAAAGGTGTCTGACATTTACGTGGCTCGAGATACATCAATCTTCAGATCTTCTGCAAGGAAGAAGATTGATGTTCCACCGTCCACACTTTGTCGCCATGACAACGTGGAATGGAAGAAGAGAAAGCCTCTCGGAAAAAAATTCTGCAGCTCCAGAAAAATCTTAACAGACGCTCCTTCCGAATTTCTCCGGAGGCGTCACAGCAGTCCATCCATGACGCACTCGCCGACTCAGAAGAGTGAATGATAGGAACGTGGCGCACGTGCAGAATTCTTTGTAGCAATTCGAGGTAGGTAGACATGGAAAACGTTAGGCATCGATAGCATGGAGTAAAATAGTAGTGGAGACAAGTCTAGGTCAATACAGGCTATTAACACCAACATGGGGATGTGAAACAGCTTTAAACAGATAACTAAGAACCAAAGTCAAAAGAACATAGATGACTCATAAATCAATGTAAGTTACAATAGAAAAAATGCAACAGAGCATTGCCTTTAGCTACAATTGGAGCCTCAGTGATCGTTTCTTTACCTTGAGCAGGGAACAAGTAGGGGATAAGGGGCTCAGCCTGGGGCGAACGGTGCAAGAGAATAGGATGTAAAGATCAGAGAAGGTAAAGAATCAGGGTTATTGGTGTCTTAGCCAGTGCCTTGAAGAATTAAATGTATGGAGACTTCCTAGGTATGGTCATTAGTGCGCCGAAGGTTATGGACTGTCGAAGAGGATTCTGGATGGTTTATATCAAATGGTTGGGAGACAAAGTTGTCTTTAAGCACATATGTAATGAATGGAGTCCATGCAGATTACTGAATAGACTCAGAGTGCCCAATGATGCATGAGTAAAGAAATGGAGTTACAGAGATTAACAGTAACCACACTCCCCTGGAGGCATGAGGCCCCAGGTTGGGTGGCCACATACCAGAGCCATGATGTAGCAGCTGCTGTATGCAGGTAAGCAAGGCAGGATATGTAGATATCATCCTGGAGCAGGCATGGTACATAACACCACTGGCAGGATAAGCAGGATGCTGCAGGCTGAGGCAAACAAGCTAAGGAGAGCAACTGGGGAAAAAAAACAAAGAAAGAGGTGGCCAAAAAAGAGTTGGAAATAAAATGCAGCATTAGTACACAAACCAACTACAAAAAATACAAAACAAACAAAGTATGAACCCTGTGCAAAACAGACCCAAACAAAATACATCCAATAAGTATAAATAAGAAATACTTAAAGGGACAGTCTAGTCCCCAAACTCACTTTGGTGCAAGATGAAGATCACTGCTTGTATAATGCACAGGCTTTTATCCCTGTGTGATTTGATGCAGGCATTCTGCAGAAATCACATTTTTAATATTTGACTCAAGCCCTCTCCAGTGATTACTCTGCATGTTTACTGCAGGTGTGGCAGCACTGATTATATAGACACTGAGGATATAAAGTTTTGTTTCATATAGTCACTTCCTGTCCTTCTCAAATTGAGTCTAAGTGGCCTTTGAGTGACCTTGCTCTTGTACACAGTAGGATCTCTTTACAGTGCAACACATTGTCTGATAACTAGAGAGACAGGATATTCCATTCATTTGTATGGCATTATTCTCATTGGTTCCTGCAGCAAAAAAAAAAAAAAAAGGAAATGACTTTCTCATATAGTGTGGGCAGTCCTTGTTTCTTGCAAACTGCTGTAAATTCACAATTTCTTCTAGCTGTAAGTATTTTATATTTTAAGCAATGCAAAATGTAAGACATGCATTTTAAAGTACTTTGAAAGCACATTAATATGCATTGATATTTGGAGGATGCAATTTGGGCACCAGACAGACCCTTTAATAAGAAAAATATGAGAATAAACTAGAAATAAATAAATAAAAGTAGTGTAATACATCCCATAAGTGAATTAAAACAACAAATAATCGAATGCACTTACAAATGATGCTCCATGCAGCACATAGAGCAAATGAAGAGCAATTAGGAAGACAAACAAAGGATTGGATGAAAGCAAGAGAATAAAGAAACAAGGAAGCACAGGACAGAGAAACCCTCTACGAGGGCACAAACAGGGCAGCTCACTAACGGGGCTCTGGACAGGGCAGCCCCATAATGGCAGGGTACAGCGATACAAGAAAGGGGAAGGAGTGAGCACAAATCATACAAAAGAGAGCAAAGCAAGAAAGAATACGGAAAGGCCCATATTGGTACCCGATGATCATTCAGTGTCCTGGTTTCTCAGACAAACCAGTTATCTGTTCAGTAGTTTTCTGGAAAACTTATATTTAGAGATATGTTGATCTCATTGATCAAAATCTCAGAGATACTGGTAGGCATGCCTCTCCGAGCTGCATGGGCAGTGGGTTGTCCAAGCAGTATCCTAGATGCTGAATGACCACTATGCATGAGCTATGTGCCAGGGCAACAGGAGGATAGAGATGGGACCGGGGCATAGTGAACTTGCGCTGTCCCGCATAAAATGGGACATTTTAAGGGCACGCAGGTATTTACTTATACCATTATAACACACAACTTTAAACACTGCAAATATACATCTTATAATGCCGTCTGGATTTGAACTTTTTCAGTGGCAGGACTTGATTAATAACGTGTTTTAAACACTTTATTATAAATTGTCTTGACTTGATTGCGTCCGTAATATTTTACATACGATCCTCTTTGACCTTTAGTACAATTATGAGAGTATCACATTTTTCTCCCCTGCCCGTGATTTATTCCATTCATTACGGAGTGAAGAGCTTCCAACAAGTCAAAATCAGATGAAAGGGAATATTAATGGGTCCGATCCAGTGCCGTTATGATTTGATTTACAAACAAATAATATGCTACAGATAAAAAATAAAAAAAAGAAGGCAATTATAGGAAATTAGAGGCTGACATTTAGATATGTTTTGCGTCTTAATGTTGAGTAATGACTATATTTAAACCTTCGCACATGATATATCTTAAAGTCTTTGCTGTTAGTAGGATTTGTAAGCGTTTCAATCCAAATTGCTATTTTGTTGTTAAATAAAGTGAACCATTAAAAGGGTTAAAATTCGGTGTTCTAACGAGATTGGCGTAACGCGCTTAATTATTGATGGGTTTGTATAATGCAGCTGTTTATACTCATGAAGGCCAGTGCTTGTATGTTATTAAGATTGAACGTGTTAAGGACAACTATGAACTGGAGTTATTTATTACAAAAAAAATGATAATTAAGAATTACCTATTTAAAAAAAAACACACTACATGAAAGCCAAAGGTGTACGGATAAGCAGGGCAGCAGACTTAAAACAGAAAGTATTATATATTGGACATAGTTTAACATGTCCTATGGCTAAGACGGAGGAACAGAAACTTCAAAGAGTAGCCCTGTGATTAAGAGAGACAGAGATTACATGGCTGAGGGGTATATTCACTGAAAGGTGAGTTGCAGGTGAGATGAACATTTCAAATCACTAATTTTACTATGCATTGTGCAGGGGAAAAAACCTGGTGAGTTTCCCCTGCTGAGCAAACTCAACCAGGATTGTCCCTGCACGGTGTATAGATTGGTGAGATGGAATGTTCATCATAGTACTAAAGGAGTCAGAGGGGGTTGGAGATGATGATGGGGAAGTGGGGAGAATAAAAAGAATGAGACTGAGATATGGGGAGTGTAGTGTAAGAGGAATAGAGACAGGGAAGTGTGGAGGACCCACAGGAAGAGTCTTGACTCATTAAGATCTCCGTGATCTCACTTGGGGGATATTCAGGAGACTACATCAGGTAGCAAGATGACCTCACTGGCAGTTTGAATAGTGGAACCATGAAGACATACTGCTTTTTTAGCAGTGGTCCCCAGTTGGAGGTAGGATTGTTTTGCCCCTATAACAAAGTTGATTAGGCAGGTCAGTATTTGGCATGCACTGTCACCTTCCTCTACAGAACGAAAACACAATAGACATCTCTTCATGGACTACAGCGTCACTCTCTACTTAGTAATCTTGATGGATTCAATGTGACCCGAAATGTTTGATGTTTGACTGGCACTTTCTCGAAAAATGAGATCAGGAATTTGCTGTAGAACCCAAATTGGTCATCTTTGGCACTGCAACCTGTGTGGACCTCATCTCTATGGTGCTCGAGCAGCTTGTGGCTTGGCTGAGCATCATAGGGCTGATTGCCACAGAGAAGCTGGATTTAAAAAACAAACAAAAAACATTGATAGAGAAACAGACTGGATCTCTATATGTATCCTCAAATGGCTCTGCACACATTTCATCTCCCGCTCTGTACAGCAGGCTTCTCATCGGACAGTTTTTTCATGGATTGTGAAATCATATGTAGCATTATTATTATGACTATAATGAACTTGGCCCATTTTCCTTTGTGGCTTTTTTTTGTAATGCGATAGCAGACACAAGTTAATCAAATATATTTTTTAGAATTTGCAGTTGGATCCCGAGGACCATAAGGAACACTCATTTAGCAAACAGGAGCTGGGACGCTTGGGGAGTAAATATTAGATTATAGTCGCATGGCATCAGATAGGCATTATACCTGGTTAAATGATTCAGCAACTTATAACGTATCTTTAATTATGTTTAAACATTCCACTGTTTATTTTAAAGGACAACGGCAGTGCTGAATTATGTCCCTTTCCTTTTAAACGTTTTCAACTAGGTTAGCGCCAAGAGACAGAGGGGTCTATTTACTAAAATTCGACAATAGGGCGAGGAGGATTTTTCCTTTAAAAGTTGACCTCCCAAGTCGACCACCTCACGCTATTCACTCGACCTCCTTTTCCTCTTAATCGCCAAAGGCTATCTCGATCTGCCATCAGTGAAAAGCAATAAAAATGACTATTCACTAAAATCCAAAGGGAGTTCAAACTGCGAAGTCAGTTGGACTTTGATGTCCAAACCCCCACCTACAGCTCATCTCCTTTGAAACCAATAGTAGGGCTTGGACAAGGAGGCTTCTGATTGGCTGAGAGTGTGAGCCAATCAGACACCTCCTTTTGGATACTTGGACCTCCTGGGTTGAGGTTTAATTCTGGTTTGCTCTCTGCTGAGATCAAACCTTTAGAGATAGGACCATGCATTTTTTGAAAATATTTTTTGCTGGAGCTGATTTTTTTTTTTTTTTTAGTAATAGGCGGATTAAGTTTTTATTTTTTGGGGGACTGAAGATGAGGAGTGGGGGCTTCTCTAATCTTCAGGGAATATTTCATTCAGGTAATATGTTTTACAAGTTTTGGGCCATAATTAAGATTTCTTATCCTACCTTCTTGGGCAAGGTAGGGGTTGGTGGGGAGTTAGGGTTGATTTAATTTGATTTTGTTATCCGGGGGGCTTGGGCGAGTTGTGGAAGGGAGTTGTATAAGGATCTGTGCCATTTGCTTAATAATTCAAATTTGCAGTTGGAGCCCAAGGACCCAAGGAACATTAATTTAGCAAACAGGAGCTGGGGCGTTTGTGAAGTAAATATTAGATTATAGTCGCTTGGCATCTGATCGTGGTCAAATGATTCAGCAACTTATAACGTACCTTCAATTATGTTTAAACATTCAACTGCTTTTTAAAGGACAATGGTAGTCCTAAAATACTCCATGTGTCTTTTAAAAGATTCCAGTTAGATTAGCTCTAAGAGGGGTCTATTTGCAAAAATTCAAAAATAGAAATCATCCTCCCAAGTCGACCTCCTCAGGAAGGTTTGAATCTTCTCCCTTGGAGTTTTAGCTTGAGGAGGTCAAGTATCAAACCTGGGTTGTTATTTTTTCGCTAAGTCAAACTTGGATACCGAATTTGACTTAGTTTCAAAGTCGACCTCCAAAGTTGACCTTCTCCAGCTAAAGATGAATGGGCCCAGAGGTCTCAAATATAGCTTTGATCATTTCACCTCCCATTACTTTCAATAGGGAAGATTCAAACTGGGTTTTTCTCTAAATCAAACTCAGGTGCCGAATGTGACCTGGTCTCAAAACGATCGAACGATCCTCGAATTTTAGAGAATAGACCCATCTGAGACAAAATAAAACAGAAACTAGTTAGGTTGCTACTTATTGGAATCTTCAGCCCGATTTAGTCTCTAGTTCTGTCCTTCTATTGTGCTCAGCTATATAAACGTGTTACATTTTGTCAAGGTGGGAAATGGTTGGACCCCCTTTGGAAGAAAAACTTTTAGAAACCACGGACCCATGATATTGCCAAACAGCAAGTCATTTCCCAGGCTTTTTATCTAATTCTTTTTTATACAGTTCTTATAATATTCACACCCAGCAGCCTTGCATTAAGACAATAAGTGACTCACACAGATTAGAGGCAATTGGTCTGCCAGTGACTCACTAGATGTATCTGACTTGGGCTTTATATCAAAGAAACTCTAAACAGCCAAATGTGTTTCGAAGTTCCTGTACCACACAATTCACGGTATGCTGCTTGGATGAAAGAGAAGCAGGGAGGTTTAAAATTAAATCAATGCAAAATATATATATATATCATCAGAGGCACAATTTATTCATTGGACAATCAATTATTCTATGTCTAAGAGTGCCAATATTTAACTGAACGCTGGGAATTAAATTGATTTAGACGGCTGGGCAGATCTATTCCATTGATTCGACATGTGTATATTTGTGTCTGAAACACGTCCTGGGGTGATGGCGGTAGTTGAAATGCAGAGGCGCTACCCAAAGGGGCGTATTTTGAAAGTATGGATTTCTTATGTCCAAGTGAACTATTGCTTGTCATATTCCCCCCCCCCCCCCCCTGTATTGCAAAATCTGAACAGAGACAGAAATGACAAAATGCTTCTTCCTCTCCCTCCGTGTTGCACCTCAGCCATCATCATATAATTATATAAATATAACAAATTGCTGCTCGGAAATAATTTTGTGGTCTGTGCTCTCTAATGGTTTCAGGCAGCTAAAATGTTGTCCAACTCAGGGTGCCCTGAAGCTGAACTCAGCCCGGAGCACTCACGAAGCTGCAGATAGTGGTGCCAAGTTCAGCCGAGCTGACTCAGAGAGCAGGCTAGCTCTTGGTCTTGTAAAATATGAAGATTAAAGTGTATTTGTCACCTTTACGATTATTATATTTCTCTTCAGAGACTGTCTGTCTTTTTGTTCATTGCCTTATTGCAGTAGAAATTGCTTATCATATAGTATGAGTTGTTTGTTAGATTCGTAGAGACAATTCTTTGTCTCTGCAGAGCTTTGCTTTGTTGTACCTTGTGAGGCAAATTATAACTGTTAAGTGAATCTCTCTTAAGGTAGCAGGTGATCAGTAGTTATGCCAAGCTGATCCTATTACCCCTATTGAACATTGTGCTCAGTGGTGTATCTTGGTTGTGTGCTGCCCTACAACATGCCCAATCACCCACGTTGCACACCCACGACATGCCCCATCACCAACATTGCACACACATTTAATGCCCAATCACCCCATTACATGCCCCATCGCATACACCATTACATGCCCCCATCACCCTTAAAGCTAAAGCTTGCTGAACGGTGGGGGAGGGAGCAAAAATGTTTGAATCATCAGAAGTGTGCTTTAACACCTGATGGAAAAGTGCCGCCCTCTGCCAAAGTGCCGCCCTAGGCGAGTGCCTTGTTTGCCTTGTGGAAGATACACTACTGATTGTGCTACAGCTTTCTAAACCCACCACGGACTCAAAATGTATAGACGCTTCTTTCTATCATTAGACCATTGGGATCTACAAACATTATGAGATTTGCCACCCCACCAGTATTTTAAGTCTTTGGAGACACAAGCCTGGCTGGTATTTTTTTTTGTTGGGGGGGGGGGGGGGGGGAATAAAATATGATAATCCCATACATTGTAAGCCCAATTGGCAAACGTATTCAACTTGCCTACTTCTCCGATTCATCTGTTAATGTCTGATTCTCGCAGGTCACTCATCAATTCACCCCTGTTCACCTTTTATTGAATAGACCTCCTCCCATGAGCGATTTCCATTCTGTGGAAACATTGCTTCTGATGGCAAAAAAACCCCTTACGATTTAAAATGCTTCTCTTGCAAGGATTAGCAAACCGCGGAAGGACTATGCTCTGCTAAGAGTGTTGAGAAGGCTCTTTATTTATTGTAGTCTTTGTTGTTCATTCAATGTTTTTCTCTTCTTTTTAATACAGACAGTACAGTTTAATCCTGCCCCATAGATCAGACCTGTAATTACAACTCCACAGCAGGTGCAAAAGTGCCCCACTCTCAGCCTGGCAGACAACATCTGTTTGGATTATTATCATTGCTCTTAACATCAAAAGCGCTACATGCTTTGGTGGAGATAAACAGAATACATGCTTGAGCCCACCTTCCCGCTTAGTGGTGGAACAAGAGGGGGCCTGGGGCAGAAATATTCCTGAGACCCCCACCAATGATCTAATATGGGGGGCCACAGCTGTGTGGCCTACATTATCCCTGATGCTCAGCTAGTTTAAGGCTGAGTATAATGCTCCTTGTTACTGTAAAGCTCAGCCAAATTGTGCATCACTGTTAATGTAGTCCACACAGTAGGAGTGCCAATTGCTCCTAAAACTAACCAGGCTGGCTCCTGAATTAGTCAAGCCCTGGATTCCTCCAGAGAGAGGAACCATAGAGATCTGAGCCTAAAGAGGTCCTGTCATTGCTCCCTCGTGGTCATTTGTGAAGAAGCAGGATATGGGAAGCTACCTGGTCTAATACCCCTGTATTGGTGAAACCCAGCGCTTAGAACACTCTGCATCACCAGCAGAACACTATACATCACCAGCAGAACACTGTGCATCACCAGCAGAACACTATACATCACCAGCAGAACACTGTGCATCACCAGCAGAACACTGTGCACAGGGCCGGAATGGGAACAAAAACCAGCCCTGGAAAAAATTTATATACCAGCCCCATTGCATAAGATTTTTAAAGCAGCCCATAGCATAATATAATTTTTTTGTTCATAGAAGGGAAAATCATGCATTTTAAAAAGCACATCTGAACAGTGTATTATTTATAGATAAGACTGATATAAAAGCCTGTCTAGGGCAATATATATACCTCCAGTATGTACACAGAGTTATATGAATTGCCCTGTGCAGAGGTATATATCAGGGCAGTGTGTGAGACATATCCTGTATCCTGTCTCTCTCTGTCCTTTCTGTGGCGTCTCTCTCTCTGTCTTTTCTGTGGCGTCTCTCTCTCTGTCCTTTCTGTGGCGTCTCTCTCTCTCTGTCCTTTCTGTGGCGTCTCTCTCTCTCTCTGTCCTTTCTGTGGCGTCTCTCTCTCTCTGTCCTTTCTGTGGCGTCTCTCTCTCTCTGTCCTTTCTGTGGCGTCTCTCTCTCTCTGTCCTTTCTGTAGCGTCTCTCTCTCTCTGTCCTTTCTGTAGCGTCTCTCTCTCTCTCTGTCCTTTCTGTGGCGTCTCTCTCTCTGTCCTTTCTGTGGTGTCTCTCTCTCTGTCCTTTCTGTGGTGTCTCTCTCTCTGTCTTTTTTGTGGCGTCTCTCTCTCTCTGTCCTTTCTGTGGCGTCTCTCTCTCTGTCCTTTCTGTGGCGTCTCTCTCTCTCTGTCTTTTCTGTGGCGTCTCTCTCTCTCTGTCCTTTCTGTGACGTCTCTCTCTCTCTGTCCTTTCTGTGGCGTCTCTCTCTCTCTGTCCTTTCTGTGGCGTCTCTCTCTGTCCTTTCTGTGGCGTCTCTCTCTCTCTGTCCTTTCTGTGGCGTCTCTCTCTGTCCTTTCTGGGGCGTCTCTCTCTCTCTGTCCTTTCTGTGGCGTCTCTCTCTCTCTCTGTCCTTTCTGTGGCGTCTCTCTCTCTCTCTGTCCTTTCTGTGGCGTCTCTCTCTCTCTGTCCTTTCTGTGGCGTCTCTCTCTCTCTCTGTCCTTTCTGTGGCGTCTCTCTCTCTCTCTGTCCTTTCTGTGGCGTCTCTCTCTCTCTCTGTCCTTTCTGTGGCGTCTCTCTCTCTCTCTCTGTCCTTTCTGTAGCGTCTCTCTCTCTGTCCTTTCTGTGGCGTCTCTCTCTCTCTCTGTCCTTTCTGTGGCGTCTCTCTCTCTGTCCTTTCTGTGGCGTCTCTCTCTCTGTCCTTTCTGTGGCGTCTCTTTCTCTGTCCTTTCTGTGGCGTCTCTCTCTCTGTCCTTTCTGTGGCGTCTCTCTCTCTGTCCTTTCTGTGGCGTCTCTCTCTCTGTCCTTTCTGTGGCGTCTCTCTCTCTCTGTCCTTTCTGTAACGTCTCTCTCTCTCTGTCCTTTCTGTGGCGTCTCTCTCTCTCTCTGTCCTTTCTGTGGCGTCTCTCTCTCTCTCTGTCCTTTCTGTGGCGTCTCTCTCTCTCTCTGTCCTTTCTGTGGCGTCTCTCTCTCTCTGTCCTTTCTGTGGCGTCTCTCTCTCTCTGTCCTTTCTGTGGCGTCTCTCTCTCTCTCTGTCCTTTCTGTGGCGTCTCTCTCTCTCTCTCTCTCTGTCCTTTCTGTGGCGTCTCTCTCTCTCTGTCCTTTCTGTGGCGTCTCTCTCTCTCTGTCCTTTCTGTGGCGTCTCTCTCTCTCTCTGTCCTTTCTGTGGCGTCTCTCTCTCTCTGTCCTTTCTGTGGCGTCTCTCTCTCTCTCTGTCCTTTCTGTGGCGTCTCTCTCTCTCTGTCCTTTCTGTGGCGTCTCTCTCTCTCTGTCCTTTCTGTGGCGTCTCTCTCTCTCTGTCCTTTCTGTGGCGTCTCTCTCTCTCTCTGTCCTTTCTGTGGCGTCTCTCTCTCTCTCTCTGTCCTTTCTGTGGCGTCTCTCTCTCTCTGTCCTTTCTGTGGCGTCTCTCTCTCTCTCTGTCCTTTCTGTGGCGTCTCTCTCTGTCCTTTCTGTGGCGTCTCTCTCTGTCCTCTCTGTGGCGTCTCTCTCTCTCTCTGTGTGTCCTTTCTGTGGCATCTCTCTTCCCCCCTTCCCCCTTAATGTCTTTCACCCCCTCCCCTCCCCCTGTAGTGTCTTTCACACCCTCCTCTCCCCCTGTAGTGTCTTTCACCCCCTTCCCCCTGTAGTGTCTTTTACCCCCCTTCCCCCTGTAGTGTCTTTCACCCCCCCCTGTAGTGTCTTTTACCCCCCTTCCCCCTGTAGTGTCTTTCACCCCCCCCTGTAGTGTCTTTCACCCCCCCCTGTAGTGTCTTTTACCCCCCTTCCCCCTGTAGTGTCTTTCACCCCCCCCTGTAGTGTCTTTCACCCCCCCCCCCTGTAGTGTCTTTCACACCCCCCCTGTAGTGTCTTTTACCCCCCCTTCTCCCTGTAGTGTCTTTCCCCCCCCCTGTAGTGTCTTTCACCCCCCCTGTAGTGTCTTTCCCCCCCCCCTGTAGTGTCTTTCACCCCCCCTGTAGTGTCTTTCCCCCCCCCTGTAGTGTCTTTCACCCCCCCTGTAGTGTCTTTCCCCCCCCCCTGTAGTGTCTTTCCCCCCCCCTGTATGTCTCACTCACCTTGGTTTCTCTGCTTCCCATCCCGCCGCCGGAACTGCTGCTGCAGCATCCGGCGGCAGCAGGCGAACTTCTTAAAGCGGCGACGGCCGCCGAATTGCTTAAAGTGGCGGTGCCACTTTAAGCAATTCGGCGGCCGTCGCCGCTTTAAGAAATTCGCCTGCTGCGGCCGGATGCTGCAGCAGCCGAATTCTTCAATTTTAGTGGCCGAGGCGGCCCCGGGGCAGGCGGCCCACCGGGATTTTTCCCGGTATCCCGGTGGGCCAGTCCGGCCCTGACTGTGCATCACCAGCAGAACACTATGCATCACCAGCAGAACACTGTGCATCACCAGCAGAACACTATACATCACCAGCAGAACACTCTGCATCACCAGCAGAACACTTTGCATCACAAGCAGAACACTCTGCATCACCAGCAGAACACTATGCATCACCAGCAGAACACTCTGCATCACCAGCAGAACACTGTGCATCACAAGCAGAACACTGTGCATCACCAGCAGAACACTATGCATCAACAGAAGAACACTCTGCATCACCAGCAGAACACTTTGCGTCACCAGCAGAACACTATGTATCACCAGCAGTTCCATCCCCAATTACACTGTTTCTTTTACAATATCTTGCAAATGTTATCTGAGGCTGAGTCCATGTTGATCCAACTCGGCTACTTTGGCCTGAACATTGCAACTTGGCAGTAAATAAACTTATTAGGATTAAATTTAAATTGAATTATCTACCTGCCCACCCACAGTACTAGAATCAATTCTTATGAGTCCTATAACTGACATACTATGCTGTCTCTGTTAGTTTAACTATTAATCACTCAGCTTAACAAAGCTATATAAATGAGAATCCCTCTTAGGACTGGTCATTAACCATTAACATTATTCATTTAGTAACATGGCATAATCCCGAAAGAATCCTAAGCATTTTCCCAGGGAGAAAACAAACAAAAAAAATCCCCATTGAGCTGTCTGCAAATTACAGATTGGAAACGAGGGAAGTCATGGTGGGAGCAGCACATTCACATGCTAGCTTCAGACCCATGCCCACTGTTGATGGGGGAGTGTCTGGCTTAGCACTATCTGTTGTGACAGATAGAGTACAGAGCGGTGGCATGCGTCAGGGAGAGATGCTACTGTTTAAAAGAGCAGTAAAAGCAGGACATCCATGCCTTATCCAATGGCAATGTAGGCATCAAAAATTGTAACACCTGGTTTATCTATTGTAACACCTGATTACAATTACAAATTCTTATGAATGGGGACTCTATTTCGGTTTATAGAAAGCCAATAGCATTACATGTATTCTATAAAACGAATGTGCTATTGCTATTCTATAAACCGAAATAGAGTCCCCATTCATATGAATAGGTCAATTGACCTATTCGTATGAATGGGGACACTCACCCACATTTTAATTCATTTTGCAGCCCTCTAGCCCTTTCCAGGACTTTTTTAGAGGCATTTTAGTGGGCAAAAGTTTGTGTCCCCATTGACTTAAATGGGGTTCGGGTTCGGGGTCAAGTTCGAGCCCGAACCCGGACTTTTTCCGAAGTTCGGCCGAACCCGCCGAACCCGAACATTCAGGTGTCCGCTCAACTCTAATTGTAATACCTGGTTTACGTATTGTAACACCTGGTTTATGTATTGTAACACCTGGTTTATTTATTATAACACCTGGATTACGTATTGTAACACCTGGTCTATGTATTGTAACACTTATATGTAAAATATTAGGCAGGTGGTCATAATGTTATGGCTGATCTGTGTACATCTTAGCTAGAGCACAAAATGGCTGAAGTTCACTGGGCTCTAAAGCGCCCTCTACAGGTGGTACATTCATTCCGCAACAAGTCTGCCCCAGCGTCAGGGGAGCCTTGTAAGGCCAAATTATAAAAACTGCAGGGGCCAAAGACTGTGTGATGTTTTAATTAGATAGTATCCTGCAGTGAATCTTATTTTCATTCAGGAATTACTGTTCCCATTAACACCTGTCTTCAGTATTGTTCACTCAAGGTTTGTCCTTGATATGTTAGCACGCATGCACTAACATGTAGAGCAGTTCATGTATTGTGCAGGTGAACTATGGGTCAGCCTAATACCATGTTATCCATCCTGTGCCAATGTCCTTTATAGACTAGAAAACAATTCCAAAGCGGAAAGCTTGGGATACTCTTTTCCTTGTACTGCATTAATCATCCAATTACTTTTCAGAAATAAAAGGTAGGTTATGCAGATATGAGACTCGGCAAGGGTTTTAGAGGTGTATGAGTCATGCTGAGTTAAGTATTAGCAGCATAAAAAAAAAAGGTTACATTGATTAAAAAATTTAATTTACTATCTCAGCCACTGAACCAAGGAAAGAGAGAAAGAAAACGGGAGCATTTTTATCTACGCAGATGGGGGAAGACCAGACACTGGAACCCCTACAATTTGTCCAAT
Organism: Pelodytes ibericus; assembly: GCA_036172795.1. Classification (NCBI taxonomy): domain Eukaryota; kingdom Metazoa; phylum Chordata; class Amphibia; order Anura; family Pelodytidae; genus Pelodytes; species Pelodytes ibericus. The sequence goes on from CM069861.1 coordinate 15,081,354, forward strand.
CTACACCCTGCCGCTTAGATAAAAAACAAAAATACTAATTAATATATTACCTTCTGCTTAACAAAATAAATCAAAAATGATCTATGTATTGTTTCAGCAAAATTGCATAAATTAACAGAAAAAATATGCTGGAGATCCGCTTGTGGTGACGCCTGTTGATGACATCACCTTGTGGGTCGTTATGCAAATTACACATATTCCCATGGAAGTAACAGTTCATTCTCATGTCAAGCCATCGGTGATGTCATAAGCAGGAGACCGCCACAGACACAGTTCTGCTAACATAATTCTGTAGGTCATTGTTATCGTTTTTTTTCATTCTCTATATTCACAGTAGAAGACAATGTTTCGGTGACAAAGTTTCTTTAAAGAGGGAGTAATGGCAAACGATAGAGATGATAGATTAGCTATGTTTTGACAATTTTTTTTAATTTTCCCTCATGTTTTGTTTAGAAGAAACGAACTGACAACTGAATTTCAAAAACCAGACCAAACTAGCCCAGATGAAAAAAAAAAAAATCTGGAATCCCTCTATTAATCCGACTCAGCTATTTTAGCCTGATCTCTACAACTCTCTTGTTAGTTCTCCACAGTTGACCATTCAGTATGAATAGACTACCATAACTCCCAACTCTTGCCCCCTGGCAAATCAGAATGCCAGGGGACAGTGCTTGGGAGGTGGAGAACCAGCGCTGTCACTCACACTGGCCGCAGATCCGCCCATGCGCAGTTACCAGTTCCGTTATTACTGCACGGTTTCTGTCTTAGGTGCAGCTGTCCCGCTGACCTCTAACCCTGTTCTGAAAAGCAGGACAGACGTAGATCTCTGCGGATTGCCAACATTGGGACTGCTCCTCGCACAGCAGGGATCGTTCAAAGTCATGGACTAAATATGTTCTACTCTCACGGGAATAAGCCCTTTGGAATAAATGCATTTTTCACATAAAAAACCTCCCCAGGACAGAGAAGACCCTTCACTGCGTTAACACATATACACACAGTATTATAACTAGGATTGTACTGGAGTCTGATCTAGAACCCATTACACATAAAAACACAGTATTATAACTAGGATTGTACTGGAGTCTGATCTAGAACCCTTTACACATATGCACACAGTATTATAACTAGGACTGTACTGGAGTCAGATCTAGAAACCTTTACACATATACACACAGTATTATAACTAGGACTGTACTAAAGTCTGATCTAGAACCCTTTACACATATACACACAGTAATATAACTAGGATTGTACCAAAGTCCGACCTAGAACGCTTTACACCTACACACACAGACACAGTATTATAACTAGGACTGTACTGGAGTCTGATCTAGAACCCTTTACACATACACACACAGTATTATAACTAGCACTGTACTGGAGTCTGATCTATAAACCTTTACACATACACACACAGTATTATAACTAGCACTGTACTGGAAACCGAGCACTGATCTAGAAACCTTTACACATACACACACAGTAATATAACTAGGACTGTACTGGAGTCTGATCTAGAAACCTTTACACATACACACACAGTATTATAATTAGGACTACACTGGAGTCTGATCTAGAACCCTTTACACATACACACACAGTAATATAACTAGGACTGTACCGGGGTCCGATCTAGAACCCTTTACACATACACACACACAGTATTATAACTAGGATTGTACTGGAGTCTGATCTAGAACCCTTTACACATATACACACAGTATTATAACTAGGACTGTACTGGAGTCCGATCTAGAACCCTTTACACATATATACACACAGTATTATGACTAGGACTGTACTGAAGTCCGATCTAGAACCCTTTACACATACACGCACAGTAATATAACTAGGACTGGACTGGGGTCCCGATTTCACATCAGATTCACAGGTCTTCATTGAAACGCGTCGGGTCACAATATTGTCCTTCTTTTCAATGTCATTTTAGCTAGACATGTGCGCTTTTCTGTTCCCAAGCTTTTGGATATTGTAATTTCCATTTTGAATAAAGAATGCTTTGAATGAATCAGAGGAACACTGACAATAGAGGCTGCTAGGACGGATGTCTCTTAGTAATGATGGTTATATCATTATCATTAGCACTGTACCTTTCATGTCCTTTTATTCATTCTCTATTAGAAATAACTTTGCATTCATCAGGCTGACCTTTCTCATTACATACACTGAAAAAAATAGCAACCTTTAATTTAAGGTATAGATAAAGAGCAGACTGCTGAACGGCAAGAGAGAGACAACATAGGGGTGTGTGTGAAAATGTACAGCGGGGGGCTGATAGAGTGACGAGAGACATACAAGGTTGGTGTGTGGAGTTTAGCCTATCGAAAGAATCAATACAAAATCAGAAAGGGGAACTGAAAGCTAGATCAAAGACAGAATCAAAAAGACAGTGAATTACTGAGAGCAATGGTGTAAAATAAAGGGTAATGAATTACTTTGTTTGAACCCAGGAGGACATAAGTAAAGTGATGCTTTTAACTGTATAACATTGTATTGAACTGTATAAAATTCACTATACGATATGAGTACTCATACAAGATGATCATTATTAGTGAATGTATTCAAAAATCCAATTTAGAAAGGAAAATAATTGATCATACAAAGCAAGGTGGTTTCAGTCTGCAGCCCGAATCAGTCAAAACTCAGAAAAATGTATTGCAGGACATGCTGGGTGATTTCCTACTGAAATTGACTGATTTGGGATTCCTTATGTATTGTTTATAAATTGTAACATATTGTTATTATTTGGTAAAAGTGGGAGCCACCTCTCACCCAGCGCACTGCGCTGAGATAGCCTGCCCTATAGGATGGTACATCATATGTTTTTGGGACATTTCAGGGGAGACCTCTCCATTAGCATATTGGTTCCACCCATCAGGGCAGTCCAGACCCAAAATACTGGGCAATCAGCCTCTACCTGATGAGCACAGGAACCACAGACGTACGTTTTGGCCTATCATAGGCCTTGTCAGTGTGGTTCAACTGTGTTAATATTTCCAGTTATTTGGAAAGATGTTTTACTAAGTGAAACATGGTGAGTTATAAAAATGAATTCTAGTTTATGTGTGGCAAGTGCACTCAAACATTTGGCACTGCATCTTATACTGGGTATCTCACATCCAGTTCCTCTGAACCCTCTTATCTTGTACAATGCTGCAGAATTAGCAGGCTTCTTATATATTAAATAAATACAAAAATTAATTAAGATTTAAAGATTTGTCTTTCGAATGTAACTATAGAAATGGAATGTGATGGGAAAATAAATACTTGCCCCCATACCACCTGTTTCCCCTGCATCGAAGGTTTCACGTTAATGTCATTATTATGTAATAATGAATCCGGCACTGCTACAAATCATATTATTCCCATTTTTATTAGCCAATGAGATAAAGCACTTCTTGTAAACTCATTCCTCTGATGTGTTCCAGATTCACCCACGGACGCCGTGAAAATGTTTATTTGTCAAAACTGTCAGCTTAATGTCTTAATGTCTGTCTGCCGAGAATCAGAAAACAAATTAGCAAAGGAAAAGTAAAAATTCCAATATAGCCACTAAAATGTGCTCCAATGTGCTGGTGTGATCAGAAGGACTGAGTGCTGCACCTTGTAACACATTGCGGGGAAAACACAGGTTCTAGTTTCTTATGCGGTGGGGTTTTTGCACTGTCTCTGGTCTCCTCCTGGCCTTTGGGTTCCGGAAGGTCTGTCTTCCATGGATATTTCCTGAATTTGCCTGTCGTTCCAGGTACTAGGTACTTTCTGGTGATGCTAGATCTTCAAAAAAGAATTGGCTGTGCTATTGCCTCCGAAGGTATAATGGACGGCAGCAACTCGTGTGACTCTTTTAGAGGTACTAAGTCCCAAATTCTTCTTCTAATGAGGCAATGGAAAACAAATGCAGGGAATTGACAAAGAAGTAATTGCAAACTTCAGGCCGAAATAGCAGACTTGGGTATAGCAGAATGGGAGAATTCTCATTCTCAGCTACTTTGGCCTTAAGTTGGAAATTTCCTTCTCAATTCCCTCTTTCATGAATAAAACCCTACATAGGGAAATCCCTGTATCCACTGTTTCCATTCGCTGTGGTTTTCACACTTCCACTGTCCGGAAGTAACTTGATGGTATATCTCGAGGCCTTGCCTGGGATGTTAATGATCAATTTGTCCAGAGTATCCACGTGGTATACGCTACCCGACTATTAGTCTTATCAGAAACTCTTCTTTTCCTTAATAATGTACTGTATGTAGTGTTCAGTATGTGATATGTAGCGTTCATCATGTACGGTATGTAGAATTCTATAGTGTTTGCTCCTATCCATGGCTTCGGGTATCCAAAGGAGGGCTTGGAACCTATCCCTAGTGGATACGGGTGTTTCTCTGTATCTTTATTTTGCTTTGTTTTTGTCTATAGCCTGCGACTGTGGCTCTTTCTAATGGATACACAAATTTCTAAATATATGTATATTAAGAAAAAGAGAGGGGGGGGGGGAAGAAATATTCATAGCACCCCCTCTCTGGTCCCCCCTGGCGTCAAGCGGGCCCGCTAGCGATGAGGTATAGTTGAAGCGATTTTTATAAACACACTTCTCACAGATTTACATCAGGCGTTTCATTCTTTTTTTCGCACAAGAAGAGACGAGATTAAGGTTTTTTTTCTCGTAATATCATTTGGAATAAATCCAATTTGGTTTCATTGATACTCAATGAATATTTCATGCTTGTTCAGTTGATAAGAGAAACCAGGTCACTGTGACTCCTGCAAGGCCTTTGTTCTTAAAAAGACTGCACATTGAGAGTCTTGAGTATCTAGCAGACTAGAATTAGATCCCAAAGCACTCGGCAGGAGAGAGAGAGAGAAAGAATTTTCGAGAAGTCCATTTAAAGATGTTGCAAGTCTTGTTCAATTTAATACCTTCAAACATGGCTTTTGTTAGTGCTACTTAGAGGGAGAGGCTGCAGCTGCTGTGTGCTTCTCTGTCACATTGGGAAAGAAATTATTAAAATATAATGACCTTTTGTATGTTCAGAGAGCAGATCTCAGTTGGCAGTAGACATGTGCATTCGTTTTCGGACTAATGCATTTTCGTCCGAAAATAGCATTTTCGTCCATTCGTCCGAAAAACGAATAACGAAAATGCTTAACTAACGAAAGACGAATGAACGAATGGTTAATAAACTAAAATCATTCGTCCATTCGTGCTATTGGCATTCTATAAACCGAAATAGAGTCGGTTTATAGAATACCAATAGCATTACATATACATTCTATAAACCGACATAATGAACGACTTTCGATTTATGGAATGCATGTAATACTATTGGCTTTCTATAAACCGAACTAGAGTCCCCATTCATAAGAATTTCTCGTTTGGTTTATAGAAAGCCAATAGTATTACACGTATTCTATAAAACGAACGAATAAAACGAAACGAAAATAATGAACGAATTTCGTCTGAAACGAATGCAGTAACGAACGAAATTCGTTTTAGACGAAAACAAAACGAAAATTTTAGTTTTGCACATGTCTAGTTGGCAGTCTGTAGCGCAGGATAGATTACAAACATAAATAGCTCTGACCGCTCACCCACTGTTAAAAACAGGGCTGGAAGTTGGGCAAGTGCCCCCAGTCCCTTACACATACACTGGAGGGGTCAGGGCTAATAGCAGGGAGATGCCCAAATGGCTCCCAGCTTCACTAAGATAGATTTGGGGCCAGGGCTAATGATCTCACCTCTAGGGTCTGGGGCTGCCGATGGCCCCAGACCCCTTAAATAAATAAAAACACTGTACCACCTGGGGTCCAGAGGCTGCCTGATGGCATGCGGCCCCCAAAATTGAATGAAATGATCTCCCTGCCCTCAACAGCCCCAGACCCCTTTAATAAATAAAAAAAAATGCCCCCCTTGGGTCCAGAGGCTACCCGATGGCCTCCAGACACCAAAATAAAATGACATTTTCCCTGGGGTCTGGGACTGGCCACTGCTTAAATAAGTAAAATAATCTAAGCCCTGGCACCCAATTGCGGGTTTCCAGCCCTGGTCATTATTTTCAAGTTGAGCCAAGGCTACCTGACCCCCCCCCCCCCCCTTATTTTTGTTGGGTTTTATTTTTGAATTTTTTTGAATTATTTTTATTAAAGTTTTTCAGTTTAATTCACCTTCTTAAAGAAAGGGGAACTGAAATTGCCAAAATGCAGCTTTTATCCCCAAACCCAATTTGTATTCAGGTTAATCGCCACATATTGCGCAGCCAAAATTCTATAATTTAAATGGCGAAACCGTTCTGATCTGAGCGACTCCGAAAAGGTTTTCGTTTTTTTCAGAAAATAGTCAAATCGTACCCGTATTTTGGATAAAAACACTGTCCCACCTGGGGTCCAGAGGCTGCCTGATGGCATGCGGCCCCCAAAATTGAATTAAATGATCTCCCTGCCCTCAACAGCCCCAGACCCCTGTAATAAATTTAAAAAAAACTGCCCCCTTGGGTCCAGAGGCTACACCTCTTTTCGTTTCGTTTCCTGCACTGCCTTTTGATGCAGACGACACTCATACATATACCCGGAAGGTCACTTCTGTCTGACCGTCGCCAATAAGTCAAGAAGCCTCCTTGAGATTTCCCGGTTGCCATGGCACCCCGTGACCTGCCCTTGCGGATTGGTGTATCTCCTCCCACGCAATTGGCTGTGTGCCACGTGATTGACATGTGGACAAGCTAATGACACAGTGACAGTCCCCAAGATGGCAGCCGCCTAGCCATTGTTATTTCAAAGATAAGGGGTGAATTTTGAAGGGGGGGACATACAGAAGTCGCCTTCTGCCTCATTAAAGGATATAGATTGGGTTTAGTAACTCTTAAACCGAAATTATGGAGCGGAAGTAAAATCGGTGCAGTGTGGATGATGCACACAGTATCCTTAATGACATGTTTTTGTAATCTACCTGCACACGAGCAGTATAATTATGTAGAAAGGATATGACTAAATATATTCTAGATTGAATTTGATCCCATTGCCAATTTTGTTACGGGCATGTTTTATCCACTTACTGCCTACTCAGTTGTCAGCTAATTTTATACTGCGTGACATGTTGATACAATACCTTCCCTTATTAGCGAGAAACACTGGGTACCAGAAAAACAGCATGGCTTAAAAATGTCACACACAAAAATACTTCCATGCCTGCAATTCATAAAAGTAACTGAAATGTTTATAGGGAGGGGGAAAGGATTATTTAAATCAATGCCCAGTTAATTTTACAGCGAAAGCATCTTTTTGGTTTAACGCCGAGGGGCGCATTAGATAAAAAAAATTGCTCCAAATTATTAAAAGATAAGCATAATGCAAAGAACATAGGAAAAGGACACAACAGCGAGAAATATGGGCTAATCGGGTAGACCAAAGTGATATTATCTGCCAACGCGTTCCGCTGGGAGTTACTTCTAAGATTCGATTCTGGGTAAAGTTCTAAAAAGTGATGTAATCATCCTGGAACATTCCATTGGTTTCCTTGGTAACTGGACCACTTTTAGAACATTGCCCCACAATTGTTGGGTTCCTAACTCAATCCCATTTAGAACTTTTTTATTTTTTTAATTTAAATTGTATCGGCATAAACTGTTTGAATTCCAATTATCTCCTACATCGCCTAAAACGCATATTAACTGGCTTGGTAAACAAAAAGGTAACAACATTATGAATAATTATTACTGAAGGCTTAAAAAACAAACAAACAAGAAAAGGAAATTAGTAAGATTTATATATAACGGAGCTAAAACCTCAGCACAGTATTGGACTATTATCATTTTTTTTTTTTTTAGCAAGCTCCATAGGAATTCACAAGGGCTACTTGGAAAAAAAAAAAAAAAATGATAAAGCCTCTAATGAAAATAAAGAAAATAATAAGTGCTCATTTTTCTTAATAGCAAAAATGTGCGAGGTTATGCAGATTGGAAGGCATGAGAGCCAGAAGTTAATTTAAAGCCGTATAAATAGTCCCTTAATGTTGGCTCTGTGTAATGTGTCGGCAGTGGTATAATTCATTTTGTAGAGGATGGAGCGTACAGCCCGTATTCTGTCTGTGTGTGTGTTCAGGCCTATCTCTTCCCGTCAGCCCATCCCTGCTGTAGTGAGTCACTCGCAGGCTTCAAGAGTTTAATACTGTAGATTGAGAGAGAGAGACAAGCTGTCCTTCAAGACTGCCTTGAAGTTTAAAGAAATGGATTTAAATCGTCTCTTGAAAAGCTATTATCGACAATACAGAGTAATCTGATGCTAATGTGAGCTCTGCTCGTAGCGCAAATCTGTCTCATAGAGAAAAAGAAACAAAATGGGTGAGGTGGAATTATGTGCGGCAATTCAAAGGAAAACCACGGATGAGTATTTCATTTTTCCTGTCCATTGTTCGTCCCTGTAGGAGAATTAAATGAAACCATTTGTGGTTGTTCTGCCAAGTTCCTCAAACAGTACTAACGACTGGCATTAAATGCTCTGGTGTTTTTAGCGATAGTTTTTCTCTTAATGGCCGTAACAAAACTTATTTTTTTTTTATCAACAAAACACACTGACCTTTGACTGTCTGATTGACTGTGACTCAATAAGAAAACGCTCAGGTCAGTAAATAATAAAAGGAGCCAAGGCCGGGAGGTAGAGCAGGGAATGGCCGCTAAACCAAGGCTGATGTACCATTATTATCAAGGGGGCACAGGAAGCAAACCACCGGACAGTGTGGAAGCGAATGTGGCAAACACATGGATCCGTGGATTCATTGACTAAGAACTGACATTGAAAAGCTTTCATTTTAATCTGTTGTTGAAATGAAGATTTCTGGTCTCGTTGTTTCTCTGAAAGACACTCTAAGGTAAATTAAAAAAAAACGTCAAGTTTGATTTTTATTATATTTTTATTTATTTTTTCACCTAAATGTCTTACTGTTTAATGACAGCAACGTATCCTCACATTACAGAAATAATTGTAATTTGTAGTATTTTCCGGTGACGTATTTTACTTCTTTTTTTTTATTTTATTTTTTTATTAAATTTATTGGCAAATTACATATAATAAATACATTCAAATTCAAAATCACAGTACAGGAACATCACATTAGGCACTTTGATAGTATTACTAATTTCATCCCACTCTTTTTAAATATTATATACAATCTGTCAACCGATTCTAGGAGGGTCGTTAAACATTGGTTGATTATCTGACTACTGATTTTATTATAAAGATCTATGTCCAGAAGAGGGGAGGACGGGGAACATAAGTAGAGCTTAAGGAGTTACTGCCAATCTCACTTACATCCAACCAAAAGACGTAGTCTATCTCACCATACCTACTAATACACACTTACTATCATTCAAGGCTCGTCGTCTTGGCTATCTCGGTGGCCCGGGGTCTGATCGTGGGTCTCGGGGAGGAGGGGCGGGGAAGTCCCATACATTCTCTCTTCCGGAAACAGAGATTTTTACATATCTCAGAGTACGGAGTTATCTTAAAAAAATCAAACTCGCTCCTCAAGATATTTTAGATGAATTCATCGTAGCCCAACATAAAACTAAAATTAATCTCAAAATTAACAGCGCATATGGACCAAAGACAAAATTTCTTACTCCGTACTTCTATAACTAAATGGGAGAGAGATCTCCAAAGATCTTACTCGGAGGAACAATGGTATAAAGTAGTTGAGCTCAATATGACTACAGTTCGTTGTGTCACGTTACAGGAGGTTTACTATAAGGTTCTATATAGGTGGTACATGGTCCCCACACGTCTCCATAAGTTCCAGCCCGGGACATCTCAACTGTGCTGGAGGTGTGGGACATCATTGGGAACCATGTACCACATATGGTGGGAATGCGAAAGGCTATCAGAAATAAAAAACAGGCTCCATCTTCTCCTGCAGAAGACATGTAACCTCCATGGCCCTCTTACACCTTCGCTCTTTTTTGTTTGCCCTGGAATGTACTAGTATGACCAAATCTCAACAAATTCTCACTATCCATATACTCTCCGCAGTCAAAATATGCCTGGCCCGTAGCTGGAGAAATCCTGACCCCCCTGGGTGGCAGGAGATAAAAGTTCAAATCAGATTCCAAAAACAAATGGAAAAGCCCCTATGTAAATCAGAGGCAAGTTTCCGGGACATTTGGACCCCAATGAATAGCTATCTTGACGTATTTTACTTCTAGTACCTCTATAAGGTGGGACATTGCAGTAATAGCAGGATCCCACTTAGAATCCCAAGATCTTTTTTGACCAGGCAGAAGGCATCTTCTGCCTGATTAGAACATGCCTTTGATCAGTGCAGCATTCCAAAATTATTGATGGCTCTCTCCATTATTGGTTTGTGGGCAGGTCAATCCGGCCACACTCAACCAATATCTAGTGAGGATGGAATTATATTCCCCAGCTGAAGTTCATTTAGCACTGTCTTTTCCTAGTGCTTCTGTCTGATTTTTTTTGTTTGGGGGGGTGCAGGGTGGGGGCTGGTTTAGTCTTTCTTTAACACAAGTAAAAGTTGTACCACTGTACCTTATACAACCACTCAGGTTTACTGCCTAAAATTCAAAAACTTACATTACCAGATTAAACCCCCTCTCTGCCCCATATCATCACCTTAAAGCAGTGTTTCTCAGGACCCCCCAACGGTCCAGGATTTAGGGATTACCCAGTTGTATTTAATTAAGAATATGTACACCTGGTGTGGTTCCATAACCATTGAGCAACCATACCAGGTGTTCTACATGTTCTTATTTAAATATAACTGGGTAATCCCTAAATCCTGGACCGTGGGGGGTCCTGAGGACAGGTTTGAGAAACACTGCCTTAAAGCAAGGTCTTTCTTGTTTTTTTGTTGTTGTTTATAAATGTATTTATTTTATGATAACAATGTACAGATAGAGAAGTATATATATAATAGAAAAAGAAGCAATTCTCTGTATAGATAATTACCGTTAAGAAACACTAGAGAGTCTTTCAGCATGAAAGGATCTGAATCTGAATTACGGTCATGGGCGTAAGATAATTACTTTTTTTAATTTAAGCTGCACTGTAAAGAAGAAACAATACTTTAATACCGCATCATTTTAAGGGGATATGTCATTGTCAATATCTGAAACATGAAATCTACAGAACACTAGTACAGAATAATATGGGGAATGGGGATGGGGAATTTACTTGGCTATTCTGCTGGTCACTTAAGTCAGAGCTAGGGTGGAGAATGGCTAGAATGGGAACAGTGGGATGCGGCTGTTTGGCTGCCCAGGTGAGACAGAGGTCTGAAGTTGGGAGATGACTGTTCAGTAGGCTGCTCGGAAGTTGGGAGATGGTTGTTCTGCAGGCCCGGTGGGGCAGAGCTCGGAAGTTGGGAGATGGTTGTTCTACAGGTCTGGTGGGGCAGAGCTCGGAAGTTGGGAGATGGTTGTTCTGCAAGCCAGGTGGGGCAGAGCTCGGAAGTTGGGAGATGGTTGTTCTGCAGGCCAGGTGGGGCAGAGCTCGGAAGTTGGGAGATGGTTGTTCTGCAGGCCTGGTGGGGCAGAGCTCGGAAGTTGGGAGATGGTTGTTCTGCAGGCCAGGTGGGGCAGAGCTCGGAAGTTGGGAGATGGTTGTTCTGCAGGCCAGGTGGGCAGGGCCGGACTGGGAACAAAAACCAGCCCTGGAAAAAATTTATATACCAGCCCCATTGCATAAGATTTTTAAAGCAGCCCATAGCATAATATAATTTTTTTGTTCATAGAAGGGAAAATCATGCATTTTAAAAAGCACATCTGAACAGTGTATTATTTATAGATAAGACTGATATAAAAGCCTGTCTAGGGCAATATATATACCTCCAGTATGTACACAGAGTTATATGAATTGCCCTGTGCAGAGGTATATATCAGGGCAGTGTGTGAGACATATCCTGTATCCTGTCTCTCTCTGTCCTTTCTGTGGCGTCTCTTTCTCTGTCCTTTCTGTGGCGTCTCTCTCTCTGTCCTTTCTGTGGCGTCTCTCTCTCTGTCCTTTCTGTGGCGTCTCTCTCTCTGTCCTTTCTGTAACGTCTCTCTCTCTCTGTCCTTTCTGTAACGTCTCTCTCTCTCTGTCCTTTCTGTGGCGTCTCTCTCTCTCTCTGTCCTTTCTGTGGCGTCTCTCTCTCTCTCTGTCCTTTCTGTGGCGTCTCTCTCTCTCTCTGTCCTTTCTGTGGCGTCTCTCTCTCTCTGTCCTTTCTGTGGCGTCTCTCTCTCTCTGTCCTTTCTGTGGCGTCTCTCTCTCTCTCTGTCCTTTCTGTGGCGTCTCTCTCTCTCTCTCTCTCTGTCCTTTCTGTGGCGTCTCTCTCTCTCTGTCCTTTCTGTGGCGTCTCTCTCTCTCTGTCCTTTCTGTGGCGTCTCTCTCTCTCTCTGTCCTTTCTGTGGCGTCTCTCTCTCTCTCTCTCTCTGTCCTTTCTGTGGCGTCTCTCTCTCTCTGTCCTTTCTGTGGCGTCTCTCTCTCTCTGTCCTTTCTGTGGCGTCTCTCTCTCTCTCTCTGTCCTTTCTGTGGCGTCTCTCTCTCTCTCTCTGTCCTTTCTGTGGCGTCTCTCTCTCTCTGTCCTTTCTGTGGCGTCTCTCTCTCTCTCTCTGTCCTTTCTGTGGCGTCTCTCTCTCTCTCTCTGTCCTTTCTGTGGCGTCTCTCTCTGTCCTTTCTGTGGCGTCTCTCTCTCTCTGTCCTTTCTGTGGCGTCTCTCTCTCTCTGTCCTTTCTGTGGCGTCTCTCTCTCTCTGTCCTTTCTGTGGCGTCTCTCTCTCTCTCTCTCTGTCCTTTCTGTGGCGTCTCTCTCTGTCCTCTCTGTGGCGTCTCTCTCTCTCTCTGTGTGTCCTTTCTGTGGCATCTCTCTTCCCCCCTTCCCCCTTAGTGTCTTTCACCCCCTCCCCTCCCCCTGTAGTGTCTTTCACACCCTCCTCTCCCCCTGTAGTGTCTTTCACCCCCCTTCCCCCTGTAGTGTCTTTCACCCCCCCCTGTAGTGTCTTTCACCCCCCCCTGTAGTGTCTTTCACCCCCCCCCTGTAGTGTCTTTCACTCCCCCTGTAGTGTCTTTCACCCCCCCCGTAGTGTCTTTCACCCCCCCCCTGTAGTGTCTTTCACCCCCCCCCTGTAGTGTCTTTCACCCCCCCCTGTAGTGTCTTTCACCCCCCCCTGTAGTGTCTTTCACCCCCCCGTAGTGTCTTTCACACACCCCCCTGTAGTGTCTTTTACCCCCCCTTCTCCCTGTAGTGTCTTTCACCCCCCCCTGTAGTGTCTTTCCCCCCCCCCCCTGTAGTGTCTTTCACCCCCCCCCCTGTAGTGTCTTTCCCCCCCCCTGTAGTGTCTTTCCCCCCCCCTGTAGTGTCTTTCACCCCCCCCTGTAGTGTCTTTCCCCCCCCTGTAGTGTCTTTCACCCCCCCCCTGTAGTGTCTTTCACCCCCCCCCCCGTAGTGTCTTTCCCCCCCCCCCTGTAGTGTCTTTCCCCCCCCCTGTAGTGTCTTTCACCCCCTTCCCCCTGTATGTCTCACTCACCTTGGTTTCTCTGCTTCCCATCCCGCCGCCGGAACTGCTGCTGCAGCATCCGGCGGCAGCAGGCGAACTTCTTAAAGCGGCGACGGCCGCCGAATTGCTTAAAGTGGCGGTGACACTTTAAGCAATTCGGCGGCCGTCGCCGCTTTAAGAAATTCGCCTACTGCGGCCGGATGCTGCAGCAGCCGAATTCTTCAATTTTAGTGGCCGAGGCGGCCCCGGGGCAGGCGGCCCACCGGGATTTTTCCCGGTATCCCGGTGGGCCAGTCCGGCCCTGCAGGTGGGGCAGAGCTCGGAAGTTGGTAGATGGTTGTTCTGCAGGCCAGGTGGGGCAGAGCTCGGAAGTTGGGAAATGGTTGTTCTGCAGGCCAGGTGGGGGAGGGCTCGGAAGTTGGGAGATGGTTGTTCTGCAGGCCTGGTGAGGAAGAGCTCGGAAGTTGGGAGATGGTTGTTCTGCAGGCCAGGTGGGGCAGAGCTCGGAAGTTGGGAGATGGTTTTTCTGCAGGCCAGGTGGGGCAGGGCTCGGAAGTTGGTAGATGGTTGTTCTGTAGGCCATGTGAGGTAGAGAACAGGAATTTGGAGATGGTTGTTCTACAGGCCAGGTGGGGCAGGGCTCGAAAGTTGGGGGATGGGTATGCTGTAGGACCAGGTGAGGCAGAGCTCAGAAGTTGGGAAATGGTTGTTCTGTAGGCCATGTGAGGCAGGGTTTAGAAGTTGGGAGATGACTGTTCTGGAGGCCAGGTGAGGCAGAGCATGGGAATTTGGAGATGGCTTTTCTGTGGACCAGATGTGGAAGAGCGTAGGAGGTGGCTTATCTCTGCTTGAGCCAGGTGAGGCACAGCTTGGTACTTGGGAAATGGCTATGCTCTTGACCATGTGAGGCAAAGCTTGGGAGTGGGGATGTGGCTGTTTTGTTCTCCAGGTGAATTGGAAGATGACTGTTCTGTCGGCCAGCAGATAATGGGGAGAACAGGAGAGGAAATTAATGGAGCTTCACATATGAACTAATATTGTACTGGCCTTCGAATGCTAAACCTGAAGCATTTTGGGCAAAACATAGTAACATAATAACATCGTAACATAGTCGTTTACGTCAATTAAGTTCCGCCCTTTTCCAATGCTTGTTCATCGCTGTTTATGCTTGTTCCTCTGCTGATCCAAAAGCATCAATGTTTTAGCCCCATCCTCACTATTTTTCGATCCCATCAATATCGTACATAAGTCATGATAACACCCAATAATTATCTAGACAATTTAGCAATAGGATGGGAAAGGGTCTGGGTACATGATTGGGGGGAGGAATTTCTTAAGTTTTCAGTACACTAAAGATTGGTTTAAGTAAAATCAGTTGAATCCTTGAGATTCAAATCTTCATAAAGAGACATCTTCATTTTTCATCTGTGGGGTAAAATAAGAATGGAACTACCCCCCTCGATGTGAGCTACTGCAAAATGTGTTGGTAAATAAATGCTACAGAGCACATCTAACAGCCCCTGACTCCCACTGATCTTTGCCGGATACATAATGAATCGTTTCGCCCACGGAAATCAACCTGCTAATCTGTTTTACAAAAATAGCTGGTCCAGCCATCTACATCGAGCAACACCGGGCGAGAAGAAAGGTCAGATACTGGCAACCAGGAGCATGGCATTTCCTGATGGATTATGGGATTATGACTAAGAAGGAATCATGAGTAGAAATGCATTTTAATGGAAAAACCTCCAGCTCACATCCTAATGTGTCTTTTGCTTACGGTGGTAGGTTGAAGTAAACGGCCGGGGATCAATAATTAAGATCAAGCTTTTTTTTAAAGAAATATGAGTACCTATTAATCGTAACTTTTTGATCCTCTATAATTTGGGGTGCCTATCAAGCAATGGAGGGGTAGCAGCCATAATTAAAAATGATTTGTAGGAGCAAAAAGAACCCCCCTTCTCCAAAGTATATCCCACATGAGACAAAGTACTGACTTGCAAAAATAGAAATATATGTTTATTATTAATTGTACCCCCTGGGCTGTGAAAAAAAATGATCACCCCAACACATCACTGCCAATATACAGCAATGTACACATATAAAATCAATATCCTGCTGCAAGGCATGAATAAACAGCTGTCAAACTATATATCAAGAACAGTAATATTCACATTAGTAACTATAGAGCAGGAAAATAATGCCATGATATCAGCAAGAGAAATAGTTAGTAGAGCAATAAATAACTCACTTAGACAATCTCCAGGGCTGTAAATGGTAAATAATCTGTAGATAACATAGCACAATGTATACACTGATCAGCCATAACATTATGACCACCTGTCTAATTTTGTGTAGATCCCCTTTTGATACCAAAACAGCCCTGTCCCTTCGAGGCATGGACTCCACTAGACCTCTGAAGGTGTGCTGGGGTAACTGGCACCAAGACACCTAGCACCTAGAAGCAGATCCTTTAAGTCCTGTAAGTTGCGAGGTGGGACCTCCATGGATCGGACTTGTTTGTCCAGCACATCCCACAGATGCTCGATTGGATTGAGATCTGGGGAATTTGGAGGCCAAGTCAACACCTTCAACTCATTGTTGTGCAGTGGCGGATCCAGGGGGGGGGGGCAACGGGGCAATTGCCCCCCCCCCGAGAAGAGAGAGTAAAAAAAAAAAACACGCTTGCAGGCAGAGACGGAGGTGAGAAGGGATCGGAAGATCCCCCTCACTTTCTCTGCCTGCCTGCCAGGCTGCATGGGGAGCCGAACAGGCAGCACAGAGAAACCTCCGTGCTGCCTGTTCGGCTCCCCGTGCAGTCTGACACGGAAGTGCCGATAGGTCACGTGACCGGCGCGCTGACGTCATACGCGCTCCGGGTCACGTGACCTGTCGGCACAACCACCTGTGAGACGAACAGGCAGCATGGAGAAGACCATGCTGCCTGCCACTAGCCACCAGGGAAAGGTAAGTGCTGGGGAGTGGGGAGGTGGGGGGAATGTACTGGGGAAAGTGGCAGGGGCTTATTATTATATTAATGGCAACTAACACTGGCATATTACTGGGCAAATTGGCTGGGGCATATTAAAATATTAAATGGCAAATAACTGGCATATTACTGGGTAAATTGGCAGGGGATATTAAATGACAAATAACTGGAATATTACTGGGCAAATTGGCTGGGGCATATTAAAATATTAAATGGCAAATAACTGGCATATTACTGGGCAAATTGGCAGGGGCATATAAAATGGCAAATAACACTGGCATACTACTGGGCAAATTGGCTGGGGCATATTAAATGGCAAATAACTGGCATATTACTGGGCAAATTGGCTGGGGCATATAAAATGGCAAATAACACTGGCATATTACTGGGCAAATTGGCAGGGGCATATAAAATGGCAAATAACACTGGCATATTACTGGGCAAATTGGCAGGGGCATATTAAATGGCAAATAACATTGGCATATTACTGGGAAAATTGTCAGGGGCATATTAAATGGCAAATAACATTGGAATATTATTGGGCAAATTGGCTGGGGCATATTAAATGGCAACTGACACAGGCATATTATTGGGAAAATTGGCAGGGGCATCTTAAATGACAACTGACACCGGAATATTATTAGGCAAATTGGCTGGGGCATATTAAATGGCAACTAACACTGGCATATTATTGGGTAAATTGGCTGAGAGAGCCATACATGGGAAGGGAGAAGAGAGAGACATAAATGGGATGGTAGAGGAGAGACAGACAGACATGGGTTCGCAGAGGAGAGACAGACAAATATGGGATGGCAGAGGAGAGACAGACAAACATGGGATGGCAGACGAGAGACAGACAGATATGGGATGGCAGTGGAGAGACAGACAGATATGGGAAGGGGAGAGGAGACAAACAGACATGGGAAGGGAGAGGAGAGAGACATAAATAGGAAGGGAGAAGAGAGAGACATAAATGGGATGGCAGAGGAGAGACAGACAAACATGGGATGGCAGAGGAGAGACAGACAGATATGGGATGGCAGTGGAGAGACAGACAGACATGGGATGGGAGAGGAGAGACAGAGAGATGGGAAATGAAAGAAGAGACAGACGGACATGGGAAAGAAGAGGATACATAGACGGACATGGGAAGGAAGAGGAGAGAAACGGGCATGGAAGGAAGAGAGACAGAGGGACACGGGGAGTGAGAGGAGTGCGACAGACATGGGAAGGGAGAGGAGCGTGACAGAAGGACATGAGAGAGAGGAAAAGACAGACGGACATGGGAGAGAGGATAAGACAGACGGACATGGGAGAGAGGATAAGACAGACGGACATGGGAGAGAGGATAAGACAGACGGACATGGGAGAGAGGAAAAGACAGAAGGACATGGGAGAGAGGAAAAGACAGACGGACATGAGAGAGAGGAAAAGACAGACGGACATGGGAGAGAGGAAAAGACAGACGGACATGTGCCCCTCCCGAGATCAGACTCTGGATCCGCCCCTGTTGTTGTGTTCCTCAGACCATTCCTGAAGCCGGTGATAAGGTGCCAATCTATAGCTGGCATGACATCACTGGTATTATTATAGCACAGGAGCTGTTAGGCCGGTGTATACAATTCTATCCATTCCCTAACGTTTATTGGGGTTACTAAGTGGCGTATGGGATAAGTATGTATTTTTTTTTTTTTAAGGAAATGTTAACTGATGCGGTAATTGTACCATTCATGCGATAATAGTATATTTTAATATAATTTTTTTTCTAATAAATTTGCTTTTATCGTATATTAAAACAATTACCAAGGCAATTACATATTGTCTTATGATGTATTTCATTATATTATGTAATTTATGAATATATACTTTTTTATATTCATTTCAATTAACTTTTTTTTTAATTAATCTGTATTTATTTTATTTTAATTTAGATTTGTTTTACACTTTATTACATTACTTATTTTTAATATTAACGTCTATAATGTTACATATCAACAAATATTTGCAAAGTAATGTAATAAAGTGTAAAACAAAAATAAATCTATTTGCTGGGGAATTGAAATGACAGAAATTTGGCTATTGTAGGTATATAGGTATCTAGGTCCTTTAAAAGTGTTCAAAATCCCTAATTCGTGAGGTCGGGTCAACACTCACGAACCAAATACAGACAGAATTCATCCCAAAACCAGCTATATTGATTATCCAAATTGCAGACTTCTCTGCCATTCAGCTATTAGCCCCAATTGTGGGCCAGATCGGGGCATTTTGAGTAAACCCATGATCTTTATTATTAGAATTATCTTCCAACAGGTACCGGTCATACTGCTCATCTGTGTAGATAAACTCCCCTTCCAAACATAGAAACATAGAAACATAGAATGTGTCGGCAGATAAGAACCATTCGATCCATCTAGTCTGCCCAAAAATTTTTTTGAGTAATTTTATTAGTCCCCAGTTCCCGGTCTTATAGCTAGGATAGACTTGTGTCTATCCCACGCATGCTTAAAATCCTTGACTGTGTTTACCTCTACCACTTCTGCTGGAAGGCTATTCCATACATCCACTACCCTCTCAGTAAAGTAATACTTCCTGATATTACTTTTAAATCGTTGCCCCTCTAATTTTAGACTATGTCCTCTAGTTGTGGTAGTTTTTCTTCTTTTAAATATACTCTCCTCCTTTACTGTGTTGATTCCCTTTATGTATTTAAATGTTTCTATCATATCCCCCCTGTTACGTCTTTCCTCCAAGCTATACATGTTAAGATGCTTTAACACCGGACACAAAGTCAAACATTGAACATGGCTTCCAGATACATCATCGGTCCTTATCAGGCCTCTTCTGTACCATGCACAATCAAAGCTTCTTCACGTAGCATGTAAGTATTTTTTTTCCTGTGCTCTATTAAGTCAGTCTAATGGACTCTAAAACAGGGTCCCACATCCTACCTGTCTCCCAGCTTTAGGCATTATACACCTTGCAATACCACTACTGACCACAGGGGTGTAGACATGGGAGGAATAATGAGTTACAGGCACAAAAGCATCAGAGCATCTGTACAGCAGGTGGAGTGTGTCAAGGTTTATTTTTTTTTTTTAAGTAGGTACCACTGCAGAGCAGCAGGTCATACATGCAGTTCTATCTCTGAGCAGTAGAGGGTGCCATGGGGTGAACGTCACTACTAGGATTGCCCAGTTATATGGTTTCCAAGCTTGTTAAAGGGACTTGTCAGAATAGAACGGGTTAAGTTTTAGGCGCTACCAATATAAGGTAAACATATATTTTTGGCGTCTCACTTCTAGATGGGAAGTACCTCTACTCCCACTTAGGTAGAACAAAAACAAAAATGAAAGGGACTCTGCCCCACTATGTAAAAAAGAGAGGAAATATCTATTATATCTTGCGTTATCTTGGTCTATATGTTTTAAATGTGACTGTTGTGTCACCTGTTCCAACATCACTTTGTGGACTGACATGCAAATTACATTATTTCACACTGAGAGTAGCTCATTTGCATGTCATGCACATTCAAGGGAACTTAAATAACAGAGAATATGTCATTTGCATACAGTGCCAAACGGTGATGTCATCAACGGAACACGGGACATGTGAGTATCTGGCGATATTCCATCATCGTTACATTTGCAATATTACACTATTGTGTGATATCTCTTTTCACACATCTGCTGCCTTATATTGGTTGAGGATCTCATCTATTTATGCCATTATTTGAAAAGGTGGTAATTTTACCTCTATATTGTTTCTCTGATTTTTTTTTTGTTTTGTTGCACCTTAGTCTCCTTACCCTTAGAAACATTTAGTCACATTTGTATCTACATACAAAGGTGTTTAAAAATGTAATCAACTGCAATTCTTTGTTTTCTCTTTGGAATCTCAACCACTGAAGGTTTTCATTTTTGGAAACTTAAAATGGAAAAAAAAAAATAATATACTGTCCGATAGAAAAAAAAAAAGGCTGAAAGAATCTGTAAATGAACAGTAAAAACCTGGATAAACCTGGTGTTTATTCTGTTGAGTGTCATGTTAAATATATATTTACTTTCCTACCAAAGAAAAAAAATACAAAACACACTATTAAGAATAATTACACAGATCTTTGTAGTGAAACTATTAGAACTGGAATATATCTTGTGATGTTGGAGATAATTAGAAAAAAAAAAAAAATCTTAATTGTAGCTTATCTTTTTAATTAACGGATAAAGATACAGTCATCATCTGTTCACTGCTTCTAAGTTGCTGCTGAGCCGATAATTGGTGGGAAAACCTGGGAGATTTTTTTTTTGACAATTACCAAGTCAGATATTCACTTGTGCACCTCTGTATAACTTTAATTGCGCTGGGCAGTTTAAAGTGGACATACTAGGGTTTAATTTACTAAAAATAGGGATTGTGGTGAATTTTTAGGTAAACTACAAGAAATAATGTAAGGTGAACACCTCAAGTGCCCTAAGAATAACTTCAACATGTAAAAAATAAATATAAAATATCAAATAAAACAAAACAAAAAATCCATTCAAAGATTTCCACTTGATGCCACCAGTACCATCCTTTGTCTCCACATCATGTGCCACGTTTGTGTCATATTGTCAGCTTTACCCCATATCAGTTTTCCATCATTTGTCACAGTGCATATACTACATTTAGTGCATACACACACAGTATATATATAAAATATATATACTGTACAGTATGTATATAAAATATTTAATGCAATGTTTAGTACGGCCCCAATCCCAGTCTAAAGCATCTAAGGGTGTAGTGTTCTCTTACAATTACCATTAATGGGGAGATTCTAAAAATATTTCACAAGGGATTGTCTATAAGCATCCAAGGGTTATCCCATATCCAGGGATGCTCCAATCTATATATAAGATCTAAGCTCCTCCCCATTTCCGGAGTTTTAAAATCACGTGGTGATATGAAGTTTGTCAGCGACCCCCTGAAACCCAACATTCTAAATGTGCCAGTCTGTAAACAGAGAGGAACCTGGGTATATTTTTCAGTACAGATAGTAAAACCAGACACTCCATACATCTGAACACAAATATAGCAGTATATTTTAGGGACAACATTTATTTGAAGTTTTTTTTTTCTTTCTCTTAACATTTAGTATTGTTTTAACTTTCCACAAAATGTATGTATTGTAAATGCAGTGTCTTAACATAAGTCAGGTTACCAGTAAAATATGCTGGGGAACTGAATTATAGGATTCAAGTTGCACTAAAAGCTTACTGGAATAAGCTGGACTTTGTATTTTGGCCGAATCCTTCTGGCGTTGAATCATTTCCATCTTTGATTGCCATGTTCTGACATAGTCCCCAATACGTAATTGATTTTGCCCCGTTTAATTTGTGAAGAAAGTGTCCGAGAATGTTTAACCTTGAACACGGACAGACAAGAGGGACCCTGGTTAATTCTGTTTTTGGATGACGCAGCTGAGTTTTGCCCCCAACCCCTCCCCCCCCAAAAAAGTACCCCTGGATGATTCCTGCCCACTCGGGAGCATTACAGGATGCTTGTTTGCAAATATGTACATAATATACAAGCTAAATTACAGTGAGACTCACTGTGGGGCAGATAAATCTCCGGAACTGAAATTTACTAAGCTTACTAAGGTTTAAAGGAGCTTTGTGTATTTCAATTCAGATTTGTTTTTTTGTTTTCTATGTCAATGTCATAAGGAATGAGACTGAGGAATATATAAATACCCGGGGTTTTTAGAGCACAGATAGACACTGCATGTTTTTTTTTGCTACACTTCTGTTTCAATAATGGTAAAAAAGTCAAAGTGGTAAAAAAAATACTAAAAGGTTTGTTGGCTCTTTGATGTGCCTGGAGCTCAGTCTTTCACACGATTCAAACCTTGTAGATGCCAGTAACTGATGGATTCCAGAAGCTGGCTTCTGGTAACAAGTGACTTTTCTAGACTGGTAGGCTGATCTGGTTCTCTTATCATGATAGGAATCTGAAAACTGGAACTTGTCTTAACTGGTGATACGGCCTATATATATATATATAGGGACTATGAAGTACATCACCCCTGCGGGATTTATTGATGATGTGTGATCCTGGAAGATTATGCTTCAGCCTCATTGGTCACTTATTCACATTTAGACAGAAACACGTTTGGTGGCACTGTTGGCAGCTATGGATACACACTATTAGCAGGGTAGCCCGTAAAAGGGACAAATGAATCAATTTAAAGAACAAAAAAAGCAGCCGGACAGTGTTCGATGTTTCACGGAGCCGTCCATGACGTGATAGGGAAGATACCAGGCTTCCATGCCAGACCGGACCTGTTTCTGCGTCCGGCCCTGTTCTGTATAATCTTTCCATGATGCCCCACAGATAATGTGGCTGCAAATGATATAGAAATTACGTAAGGGAAAATGGACGGAAATGCAGCCAAGTAAAGAAAAAAGACCTGGCGCCTCCTTCCACAAACAGGCCAGAGGCTTTCTCCTAATGACCTAGATGTGGATTTGCTCGCGTTAATTTATAGGGAAAAGAATGAGGTGCAGCCTGATGAGCTGGATCCTAGACGTCCAACGGCGGCCCTCCAGCTGTTTCTGGACTACATATACCATAATTCTCTGCTGTTCTAGATAGCGAGTGAGGCATTGTGGGATTTGTAGTTCAGCAGCAGCGGGAGTGTCCCATTTGGACACCTAGGGGCCTAGACGGTCATGTACTAAACAAGTGCAGTAGGGGGTAAAAAAGTAGGTAAAACAGGAGCAATTTGCAAATATTTGTAACATTTTGCGCTTTTCCCCCCCCAATTTGCACCTCTTCCGTTTGTTTTTACGTAGTGTGTATTTTTCCAGTTGCGCTAATATATTGCTAAAGACTTTCGCGAATATTTTTGTGAAAAATAATTGTCATTCTGCGTGTTGACACCAGCTTTTAGGAAAGTGCTGATAAAAGAGGTAGAAAAAATATTTTCCAACTTGCCTGTTTGCAATTTACTACTTGTCTGTTAAATGTTTAGTACATTGAAAAAGGAGCAAAAAAAGTTTTGCACATAAGATATATTTGCGTTTTTTTTTTTAATACATGCTCCTCATGTATCTAAATTTCCACAGTTGTACCAGTGAGACCCACTACTGGGAACCGTGAACCAGATTGGTGTCTAAAACCATTGAGTGGAGAAATTCAGCAATGAAATAGTTCAACAAGTACTCTCCCATAACTCTCTCAGTCCTGGACTGGGGACTCTCATTAGACATTAAAAGTTTTAATATTGTGTTTCGTACAGGTTAGGAGCTTAATGAGCATCATGGGTTATGTAGTTCGTATATACCTGCAGTGCAAAGGTTAGCTAGCACCGGCCTGTGGTATACACCGCTGGGGAGGGCAGGTCAGCCCACTGAGCTCGTTAGATATTCCCACCACTCCATCGATTCAGACCCACAATATGCGTGACCAGCTTTATAAAGTGCACACACTTTGCAAATCATTATTCAGGCAGGAGTTCCGCTTTCTTTACAAACCTGCTCGGCTGCAATCCTGACTTGGGTTCCATGTTTTTGTTGATTCCCATAAAGCGCCATTGACCCGGAACCTGACGCGTTTAAGTATTTTAAAATCCATTGAGCTGGACAGCCATAATTGGATCTGTTAAAGGGACATTTTTTTTTTTTTATGCTCTACATTCACAGTAAAAACAATTGAAAATGATCTATACGTTGTGTTAGCAAAACTGCAAGCAAATGCCTAAATTAGGAGAAGAATGTGTTTTAAATGTGTCTGTGGAGTCCCCTGCTTATGACATCAGCCTGTGGCCTGATATGCAAATGAACTGCTTTCTGGGAAATGTGTAATTTGCATACCGTGCCACAAGTGATGTCATAAGCAGGAGACTCCACAGACCCATTTACGGTAAAACACATTTTTCTCCAAATTTAGGCATTGGCTTGCAGTTTTGCTAACACAATGTAAAGATCATTTTCAACACCGTGTGGCACTGTATGCAAATGAACTACCATGATCGAGCACGGTTTAATTTTGTCATAATAGGTCAAAAATGTCATAGATAGGAGGCACCAGAATAAACTGATAACGTACAGCTTTTCATAGGTTTCCAGCTCAGCTAGTTTGATCTACTATTTGCAGTTCAGTTGTTCATTTGATATAGTTCCATAGTAGTTGAGGTTGAAAAAAGACTTGTGTCCATCAAGTTCGACCCTTTTCCAATTCCATGTTTACCGCTGTTGATCCAAAAAAAAGGCAAATAAAAACCCCTTCAGCAATTTCGAATTCTGCTTTCAGTGGGGAAATAGAAATTCCTTCTTGACTCCTAATGCCAATTAGATTTCTCCTTGGATCATCAAGCACTAAATAAATATTGATGACTATACTAACATGCATAGCCCTCTATGCTCTGGCTCATTAACCCCATCGCTACAATGGACGTGCCTGACACGTCCTGCGGTGAAACGAGCGGTTTTGGCGATCAACGATCATGAAAAACACTCTGACGGTGCTGGTCTATTGCCCCGATGTCAATATCCAACACTGAAATTCGCGCTCTGGGGCACCCACGATCGGGCGCCATATTGCAGGAGCAGCATGCCCTCTTGTGGTCGAGCTTCGGAAGTGAAAAAAAACAAAACTTCCGTCTCTCTGAATATGTTGCTTGACTGCCCCTAGAGGCAGTCATCAGCATTGCAATGGGAAAAAAAAGACTTAATTATCTTAAATCTAGGATTAGGGTTAGATTAGCTGTTAGGGTTTAAATTAAATTAGGGTTAGCATAAGGGATAGGGTTAAAATTAAATTAAAATATATTAAGGGTTAGCATAAGGGTTAGAGTTGGGGTTAAATTTAGGGTTAGGGTTAAATTTAGGGTTGGGGTCAAAAGGTCAATATAGGAAAAAAAACAACAAAACACTATATTTTGTTTTTTGCCCCATAACTCGCAAAAAAACTGTGGAAAAACATGGTAACAAGCATATTTCTGAACTCGGGACAACATTTAGAAACTATTTAGATGGGGTCTTTTTTAATGATTGTATTTGTGTAAATTATATTTTAGGTCAAAGTTAGTGTTTTTTTTTATTTTTTTCATCATATTTTATGAATTTTTTTTGTAGTAAATTACAAGATATGATGAACATAATGGTATCTAATGAAAGCCCTTCTTATGACGATAAAAACAACATATAATTTGTGTGGGTACAGTATGTGAGAGAGAAAAAAATTACAGCTAAACACAAACACCCCAGAAATGTAAAAACAGCCCTTGTCACCAATGGAAAGTCAAGGTCAAAAGGTCTTGTCACTAAGGGGTTAAAAATGTCCCTTTTAATGGCAGCTAATGTAAAAATGTAGTTTAGTCCATAGATTCCCCATTTATTAAGACTTGCAAACAAATAGCGGGGATTATGAGTCATTGGTTTATCTGAAGAATGGAGTAAATGTGAAAAAGGTGATGTATTCTGAATAAAACTGCAGAGACATATAATACCAGCCTTAACCCTGCCAAGCCCGCGGTCACTGTCCAAATCAGGGCCAGAGGAAGCACTGGTGGTATTATTGTAAAAATACTAGGAAATAGCAATGAGACAAACTAGGGTGAATAGCTCTCTTTAACACAGCTGCCAACATCCCAGATTTGATAGGACAGTCCTGAGTTATTGGGTCCTGACTAGTGTTGAGCAAACCCGTACCGAACTTTACGGTTTTTGGACCCCGGACCCGAACACGGACATTTCACTGTATGTCCGTGTTGGAGTTCGGGGTTCGGCGATTACATTGTATGTAATGCTATTGGCTTTCTATAAACCGAAATAGAGTCCCCATTCATAAGAAATTCTTATGAATGGGGACTCTAGTTCGGTTTATAGAAAGCCAATAGTATTACATGTATTCCATAAGCCGAAAGTCTATAAACCGAACGACATTCTGTTTATAGACTTTCGGTTTATAGAATACATGTAATGCTATTGGCTTTCTGTAAACCGAAATACAGTCCCCATTCATAAGAATTCGATTTATAGACTTTTGATTTATAGAATAGCAATAGCATTACATGTATTCTTTAAACCGAAAGTCTATAAACCGAATGTCGTTCGGTTTATAGACTTTCGGCTTATGGAATACATGTAATGCTATGGGCTTTCTATAAACCGAAATAGAGTCCCCATTCATAAGAATAGGTCAATTAACCTATTCACATGAATGGGGACACTCACCCACATTTTACTTCATTTTGCAGCGCTCTAGCCCTTTCCAGGACTTTTTTAGAGGCATTTTAGTGGCCAAAAGTTCGTGTCCCCATTGACTTCAATGGGCGTGGGGGGGAACTGGAGCTAGTATTTTAATAAATAAAAGAATCAGAGAAAATAATGGGAAATCACACGTTAACCTGTTGGGTGCCGATCAGGGTGTGCCGCACCTATCTTTGCACGGCCATCCAGGAATCAAAGGGTTAAGTAACACAGTAACTGCATTGTACTCACGTTATCCGCAGCGTGGCATTATATACTGCACGGAACAGACACAGTCCATTAACCCTTTTAGTTCTGCTATTAACCCCTTGAGTATCAGAGCTCTGCAACACATCACACTTTCCTCTCCCACTGTACCTTGATGGAGTGAGGGGAGGTATTTTCTAACAGTGAGGTGCAGGTGAGTTTTAGGTGAGGGTAACATGTCTTTAAGATATAAAGATGTAACAATGCATTGTGCAGGAGAATTCAGCAGGTCTGTCCCTGCACCATGTATAGCTAAATCGTTGAGCTGACATATTACATGCACCTGCATCTCACTTTTTAGTGAATAGACACCGGAGTCTTTCAAATCTGGGCAGGAACCAGTAAAACCCCCGGTGATGGCCCCTCTCCACATTAATTCAACACAAATACTTCGCTATATTCATATACCAGATGTAAACAAAGAACTTTAGCTCATGTTTCCATTCATAAGATCTATATTACAAATAAATTATATATATATATAAAAATAAACAAAAAAAACACATTTTCTTAATACACTGCAGGGAATACAGCAGCATCTCCCATTCTTCCCACCACTCCTTCAATGTAAACACATATATGTGAACAATAAACATTAAAGCCCAGGGTTCCAACAGCAGACTGGCGATGACACCCTTTCAGTGCTGGAGCGGAGAATCATTTACTTTTTTTGGAAAGTGTTCACGGACAAGGACACTTTGGGAGGGGGGAGTAATTCCAAAAAAAGACACGGAAGATTAATAAAATAGAGCAATACTGTCATTCATGGTAATACTCCAGAGATCTGCATGCAGGGGTGTAAACTATGCAGATCTAAAGTATGTTTAGCTATCAATAATCCTAATGATCCTCCGTGATTTATAATGTAAGATACACCTTGCTTCATAGCATATAACGGCAGATAAAAACATCTCATATGTTCCGCACCTTATTTGTCCCTTGTCCTTATTTTATGTTCAGGGTAGCCTCATGCTTATCCCTGGCATTAATCTGCTTCTGTAATGAGCCATTGTGCTTTTTGGAGTCTAATTTCTCTAGAATCAGTGGTCGTGAGTTCAGGAATATGGCCACTAACGCCAGAAACATAAAATGCCAGTATCCGCACATGACCAATCATTGTTAACACCTATAACATATCATGCAGTATGCTTACACCGTATCTATCATGATACCTCTCGTCAGGCCAGTGGCACGCAGAAATAGGCTATAATACTCGTATTTTGTGCATTAACATTGTTTTCCTTTTTGAAGACCACACTCCTGAAAGCCCTCTGCGTTTGGAGCAATATAAGTGAATTAAGTCAGTTTCAAGGAAACCCATGACACCCACTGGATTGAACGATGGGATCCACTGTCTCTTACTTGCATGTGGAAATATATATTGTCCTCTGAAATGCTGCTTAGCAAAGTCCATGAAAAAGACCCACTCAGTTTGGAGGTCATTGTAAGGTTGGCATCTTCTCCAAGCTCCCCCCCCAAAAAAGTGCCCAAACTATTGATTAACAAATGCATGAGTTGCCAGTATAGTCAACCAACATAGTCCCTTGGGAATCGTTTTATCGCACAGTTCTGGATACACAAGACAAACATGTACAGCACACGCACAGACCCAGAAATGCCGAGATAATAGCCGCTACCCGAGACTGTCTGTTGTATTTTACGGCTTTCTTTACTTGTTCGTTGGACTGAGAGATGTAATCCATTGTGTTCAACACGTTGTATTCTATGTTATTAATGATATCCTGCTGCTCTGAGACCAACAGGTCCATCTGGATGAAAAGCGAGTGGAGTTCCACAATCTGGGCCTCCAGGTCTCGCAGCTGTTTGTGCCTCTCTTGCGCCAACGCCAAGTGATGCTTCGCCTTGAGGATCTCCAGATCGTGCCCAACAATTTGCGGGGCCATGGCGCTCCCTATCAGCTGGTTGATTTCCTCCTCGGGAAGAGTTAAGCCGGCCAGCTCCGCCTGCCTGACGACCTGCTCCTTCAGCTTCCCCACGTACTTCGTCTCGTTGATGTAGTGTTGAGTCATGGCCTCCCTGTATCGATTAGTTAAGACAGTAAACTGGCTTTGACGGATGCGATGTTCTGCTCTCCAGCCTTTATCGTCTTGAGCCAAAAGGCCTTTCATTCTGCTGAGCTGAGACTGGATTACTTTGGCGTCGGAAGTCAAGAGATTTTTCATGTTGCTCAACTCTTTCTTCCCTTCGCAGATGTTTGCTTCGGTGGTACTGCACAGGACCTCCCCCTGCTTCTTCTCTATCATCTCTGACGTTTGCTTCAGCTTCTTCAGCGAGGACGAAAGGCCAGAGACTTCCTGAAAGAATGTGTCCATGTCATTGTTCTCTGTTTGGTGGTAGACGGGATTGTCGAAGCCCAAGTTCTCCTCCAAGTCTGACGAGCCATCTTCTTGGACCCGGTACTTTAACTCTTCCAGCCTGTCCTTCATCTTCAGGGTTTGCAGCCAGGAACATCTGCCACGGAAGGACAACGGGATTATTATTTGCATCAGCTCATTTTTAAAGTCAAAGACTTAAAAGCTTCACCTACATTGCGTCAATTAAATCTTTAAATGTTTTCCTCCCAGACCAGGCAAATATTGACTAAGCCACTTGGCTTACAGATAATTTGCAGAGTTGGTCACATGTCTAACATTACAGGCTGGGTAACATTGCATGCCAGAAATGGGTGGTACCTATATACTGAAAGGGATTGTAGCACAGGTAATTAAAGACAAAGACAATTAAGCTTACAGTGCACCACGGGTCATGCTTAGGATACTATTACATGGTTCAAATAATTACAATGCTATCTTGGTTCTTTACACAACGTTGTGTAACAAGGAAAGGAAGAAGGCACGTCTGTAACAAGAGTCTTTATTAAAGCGCGGCTAACTAAATGAAAAATGAGTCGAAATTAGGTGGGGACACAGATTGCGTTAGTCTCGCACAATATTGAACTTTTCTCTGCATTAGTTGAGAAATAATAGGGTTTTGTGTCGCTTCTACTCCTTACACTGATGGCTACACAAGAGTGTAAAAAAAAAAATACTGGTATACTGGTGAGATACTGGTGGTGGTGGTGGTGGTAAAAAAAAAAGGGGGGGGCTTAGAGGAGCACATCCACCTACAGTGTCTGAAAATCAATATATATATATATATTTTGATGTGTGCTGGTGTATTATCTAAAAGGAAAGGGGTTTCCTCCCAAAACACAACAAGTAATGTGTAAGAGTAATAGCAGGTTGCCATAGCAACAATCCTGCCCAATCTCTCCAAGCCCCTCCTGATTGGATGTCCCCTGAAT
Source organism: Pelodytes ibericus (assembly GCA_036172795.1). Lineage (NCBI taxonomy): Eukaryota > Metazoa > Chordata > Amphibia > Anura > Pelodytidae > Pelodytes > Pelodytes ibericus. Next base: position 15,111,638 of record CM069861.1, read on the forward strand.
TAAGAAGCCCCGGTAAAAAAAATTTTTTGGAATGTAAAACGACAGGAGAACTGTCAATTGTTTGAAAGTCAAAACAAATACATTCCACATATGCAGACTTTATAACGTCGACCAGAGTACTGTATACACATACGCACTGTAATGTGGACATAAGGTGTCTATGTTTTGCACAGGTCTTGGGTGCTGCCTGTTTAACCCTTTGTGCTGAGCTCAGTTTTAGCCTTCTCTATCATTCCCGTGTTCACCTGCCTTTGCTCCATGACTGACAGAAGTCACTGAGTATACACACTTGTGGGTATCAGTGTAGCATAACTTAAATAGTTGAAATTACAAACATAGTTTTGAACGGTTGAGGAAGCAAGTCAATGAAACTCTGCTTTCACAAGATCTCTCTTTCTGGACCCCGAGAAAGACAAGCAGCACTCCAGCTAGCAACTTACACTGCTGCAGCCAGTAAAGACATTCTATATACTTCTTATCTTAAAAGCCTAATCCTTAAGAGGGCTACACAGAGGGGCTGCTAGTTTAAAGGTGCAGTGCTCCATCACTAAATGTACAGAATAAAAACAGAGAGAATGGCAAATGATCTATACATTGTGTTAACCTGACGGCAAGAAAATCCACAGATCTAGCGAGAAAAAGAGTTTTGAGTGTGTTTGTGGAGTCTCCTAGTGATGACATGACTTGGGACTCGATATGCAAATTTACTTTTATCAATGAAAATGATTAATTTTCATATCAGAGCAGAAGGTAAGGCAATAAGAAGGGGTCTTTGACTCTATAAATTCGCTTGCTATTAAAATAAAAAGTACAAGCAGAATAAACAATGTTTCGGTGATATCGTCCCTCTAACTTATTATTTTTCCTCCTGATTCTCAAGACCTGGTCCTTTTGGAAAACAGATGGTAAATCTTACAATTAGAATTTAAAATTATAATTATTTATTATTTTTATTGCGTGTTCAAATGTATTTGCTTTTCAGGATCACCTTGTGCCCATTCCAGGGATCCCTAACTTCCTTTGCAGGGACAGCCTTAACTAGAAGGTACTACTCTCCCTGTCAAATAATATTTCCTTCCCTTTCCCCTCTGCCTATCCCTATGTAACCCAAACTGTACCCTCTCCTCCTAAGACTCCTTTATGTTAATCCAAAACTCGTTATTTTAAGCCCCTTGATACATTTACAAAACTTCTGCATTGTTTCTGCTTTTCCCAAATTGCTAAGCACAAAAAAATGAACAATGAGCTTGATTAATACAGGAATAAAAGTTACAATCTAGGTTACCTCATTGGCAAAGCATGGATATGCGATCACTGGTAGAAAAGACTTTCTCGGGCATTCTCTTGCAGTATTCTTCTTCAGGCTCCTGACTCCACACAGGCAGCGTACAGTAAGGGAGTCTTCTGTGCATCAGACTTGCAGGACTGGGGGAACGGCTCTGATGATGTCACTGGAAAACCTTTGGCTGGAATACAAGAGAGAGGTGGAGATGGTTTTTGGAGACGGACAAGTAAAAGGTCATTCGAGACATAAAAAAAACAAACCTGGGCTTGAAATCAGAAAAGAACTTCTGAACTGTTTTCGTACAAAACTTATTGTAGTATTGTATTTCCCAGAAGTGACGGGTTATTGTTTAGAAACTAGTTTGTTTGGTTTGTTTAATGCTTTTTCTCTGTATAATTCAGGCAACTGATTATAGTGAAAAAACAAACAAACCCAAAATAGAATAAAATGTTCAGTGCTCAATAAATTCACCACAAAGTACATTTTTCATACTCCGGTGCCTGGTAATGTGCAGTCACAAAAGTAATATATAAAACAGCGACTCATCCTTAACGTGTGCATCAAAACCTGTTAATTTCTCCGAAAATATATCTAAATACCAGGTAAGAAGGCAATCTGCTAACTATTAAGGAGAGGGGGGGGGGGGGAACAATGGAACCTCCGCCTTCTGTGTGCAGGAACGGAACCTTCGCCTTCCATGTGCAGGAGCGGAACCTCAACCTTCCGTGTGGAGGAACGGAACCTTCGCCTTCCATGTGCAGGAGCGGAACCTCAACCTTCCGTGTGGAGGAACGGAACCTCAACCTTCCGTGTGGAGGAATGGAACCTCAACCTTCTGTGTGAAGGAACGGAACCTCAACCTTCTGTGTGGAGGAACAGAACCTTCTCCTTCAGTGTTCAGGAGCGGAACCTCAACCTTCCGTTTGGAGGAATGGAACCTTCTTCTTCAGTGTTCAGGAATGGAACCTCCGCCTTCAGTGTTCAGGAACGGAACCTCAACCTTCCGTTTGGAGGAATGGAACCTTCTCCTTCAGTGTTCAGGAGCGGAACCTCAACCTTCCGTTTGGAGGAATGGAACCTTCTCCTTCAGTGTTCAGGAACGGAACCTCAACCTTCCGTTTGGAGGAATGGAACCTTCTCCTTCAGTGTTCAGGAGCGGAACCTCAACCTTCCGTTTAGAGGAATGGAACCTTCTTCTTCAGTGTTCAGGAATGGAACCTCCGCCTTCAGTGTTAAGGGACGGAACCTCCGCCCTCCGTGTTCAGGGATGGAACCTCCACCTTCCGTGTTCAGGAACAGAACCTCAACCTTCCGTGTTCAGGAATGGAACCTCAATCTTCTGTGTTCAGGAAACGAACCTCTGCCTTCCGTGTGGAGGAATTGAACCTCCACCTTCCATGTGGAGGAATGGAAACTCCGCCTTCCATGTGGAGGAATGGAAACTCCGCTTTCCGTGTTCAGGAATGGAACCTCCACCTTCCATGTTCAGGAACGCAATATCCGCCTTTCGTGTGCAGAAATGGAACCTCCGCCTTCTGTGCGCAGGAACAGAACCTTCACCTTCCGTGTGCATGAATGGAACCTCTGTATTCCGCGCAGTAATGGAACCTCTGCCAGACAGCCAAAACTCTAATCAGGTCTTGGTTTTGTACTACCACATAGAGCGGCAGAGAATATTGTATAAGGATGTATGAATATATATTATAAAATCCGCAAACGTTACATTACACTGCTCTAGCACCAACATTTTACACACTACTTAAAGGATATAACGAACTTGAGCATTAAACTGTTACAGAGTTTATTCTCCTCTTTTGACATCAGTATTTAGTTACCTGGGTTTGAAAGCGGGAGGGAAGTAATTAAATGCAAGCAGTGGTTCATGACAATCATTTTCACAAGTTTTCCAAAGAATCGCTAATGTTGGTGAACCAAACGTATATCTTCCCTCAGCCTGAGTATTATACAGCTATCTTGAGCCTTCAAGTCCACTAACCATTCAAGTTTTCAGGATATCCTGGAAAACCTGGCATGCAGACTTTAATCACACGGCAGACAACTTGTGTGTGAAAGATGCTCAGTAGGGACCCAGTAGTGTATCTTCCACGAGGCAAACAAGGCACTCGCCTAGGGCGGCACTTTGCCAGAGGGTGTTAAAGCACACTTCTGGTGTTTCAAACATTTTGTGCTCCTTCCCTCGCCGTTTAGCAAGCTTTAGCTCCTGTAATGGGGGTGATGGTGGCATGTAATGAAGGGATAGCCGCATGTAATGGGGTAATGGAGCATGTGATGGGGACATGTAATGGGTCATTAATTGGGGGGATAGTGGCATGCAGTTGGGATGATAGGAGCATGTAATGGACTTGGTGGGGCTATGTAATGGGGGTGATGGTGGCATGTAATGGGGCTCATGGTGGCATGTAATGAAGGAATGGGGTATGTAATGGAGGTGATGGGGGCATGTAATGGGGCTGATGGTGGCATGTAATGAAGGAATAGGGCATGTAATGGAGGTGATGGGGGCATGTAATGAAGGGATGGGGTATGTAATGGAGGTGATGGGGGCATGTAATGAAGGAATGGGGCATGTAATGGAGGTGATGGGGGCATGTAATGAAGGGATGGGGTATGTAATGGAGGTGATGGGGGCATGTAATGAGGGTAATGGGGGCATGTAATGAGGGTAATGATGGGGATATATGATGGGGCACGTCGTAGGTGTGCAACATGGGTAGGGGGTATGCCCCAATCCTGTAACCCTGGACCATCAAGGACGGGATTAGAGACTACTACATACTTTCCAAAAACAACAGACCCATTTTTAGGGTCTGTCCCCAAGCTTTTATTTATGAAAGAGGGAATTGAGAAGGAAATTGCCATGTAGTCGAGCTGGAAAAACTCTCCTGTTCAGCTCTACTGGTCTTAAGTATGCAGTTCACTTCTCAATCCCCTCTATCATGAATAAAGCACTATGCATGTCTATGAGACACAAGACGTGTGCTCCAGCCACACTGTACCAGGGAATCTCAAGCTGTGAACCTCATGGGCGGGTGTCATACAACGTTGTGTTCCGTCATGTAAACCCTCCCCCTTTTGACTCAGCCCCACCAGCTCCCCGGAATGTTGGCAGGTGTGATGTTACCTGTGCTAGAAGTCTATTCCATGCACTTGCACGTCTTTCATTATTAGCTCATGTATCCCACTGACCCTGCCATGATCTCCTTTGTTGGACCTGATGTTAGGGCAGCGGGAATTATCCGACACGTGGAATAAAGGGCTGTTTATTTCAGATCCTTAATGAAATATAGTCGGGTCGCGGAGCCAGCAGACTTTCAAGGTTGAATAGCTTTAATAAAGTACTTATTTCTTAGCTGTTGAGCCCCGGTGTATCATTTGACCAGGAGCCAGGATCTGTTCACCTGTGCTTCACTTCCACCCAGGCACAAGTAAAGAATGTATTGTCCAATGTCTACAGTGTGCCTGGCATGGCTCTGGATGACTCATTGCAGTGACGTCTGTGCTAGACAAACAGAGAGCAACGTGTGCTGTGAGATCTTATACAGGAGACCGAAGGGAAAGGAGTCTTAATCTAGTAAGAAAAGCAAAACCACCATGTGTTCTCTGGTTTTTCTTAAAGGTACAGTCAATATTAGCGTTGGATGAACCAGCAGAAGGCGTTGGTTCGTTCCATTATTTAGTATTATTCTTACTATGTTGGAGGCACCCCAGACTGCAAGGGCAAGGGGATCAGGGCAGGACACCATGCAGAAAGAATGGGCAGCATGTTCCTTAATCCTGCCTATGCATCAATGTTGCAGTCATATTGCCTCGCTCTCCGCCTCCTTATCAGAGCTCATTCACGGAGCCGTCAAAGGAGCGTAACGTCAATGATCTATGCCGTGTTCTTATTGGAGATGCCAAGAGTTGCTGGAATCACCGATTCCTGCAATACAAATAAGTGGGGTTCACAACCTGTTTGTGAACAGTTTCCCACGACAGGTGTTACTGCCACTCTAAAGTTACAGGTTTAGTGAAGGAGCCCCGTCATAGCGAGTGAGAGTTCGTACACCCCATGCACAAGCATCCTAAAAAAAAAAAAAAAAAAAAAAAGCTAAGAAACAGATATCAAGAAAATGAGAGAAGCCATCCTTTGACTAACCTAATGCAAGTCTTGAAGGAATAACGCATTTTTAGGTTGGTGAGATGATATGTGAATCTTTTAGTGCATAGCTCCCACCTGGGGGTGGAAGAATAGGGGTGCAGTAGATGCATGGCACCTGGGGGTGTCCAGTATCAATACAACAGTAAGCCATAATGACGTAGAGGGTCAGAAATTCTGCACTCAAATCCATAATGCTCCGGGTTGCACAGGTGACTCTCATAATGGTAGTACTAGAATTCTAGTGGGCAGTCAGGCACCGACTCTTCAGTAGCCCCATACAGCCAGCTGCAGTCACTCATTTATCGGTGGTTAATAAATGTATTCACTTTTGTGAGCAGGAAAAAAAAAATGTCATTTTCAAAATAGTATTGATTTCAACTTAATAACAGTGTTTATGTTCTGTCTTTGTAATTTCATGAGAATAGTTCAGGCATCATCTCTCTGCATAGTCATTTGCACCCAAACTCTAGTTTAAAAACCTTTTAAAATTCCCAGCTCTTTAGAGAAATGACACGAGATAGAGCTGCCAGATAGCTAGCAAAAGTCCTTAGTTTGATCTTTTTTTCACCAGAAAGCTGTGTCCAGAGGCGTTGCTAGGTTTCCAAAAGATCTGGGGCTATAGCCCATGAGACTTTTTTAGTTTTTTAAATGGAACCATACGGGCACTTACCAATATATGCTCACCCCTCTGAGCTTCATGCCAGTTTTGTAATATAGGAGCCTTTACAGGGCCGGTCCTTTAATGGGGCAGCTGCCGCAGGCAGCACCCTGGCAGGGGCGGCACTTTGCTGCTCTATGCAGCAGTCTTTTTTTTTTTCTTGTGTCCAGGGGAGCTTGATTCAAGGATCTCAGCCAATCAGGTGAGACTTCTCAACTCTCCTGATCGGCTGAGAGTTCCGAAGCCTCCCATGATTGGCTAAGACCTCCTTCACACTGAGCTCAAAGCAAAGAGATGCCTGCAGCAGGTAAGTTAAAAACCTGACAGTGTGTGAATGAGTGTGTGTATGTCAGTGTGAGTATGTGTATGTCAGTGTGAGTGTGTGCATGTCAGTGTGAGTGTGTGCATGTCAGTGTGAGTGTGTGCATGTCAGTGTGAGTGTGTGCATGTCAGTGTGAGTATGTGCATGTCAGTGTGAGTGTATGCATGTCAGTGTGAGTGTGTGCATGTCAGTGTGAGTATGTGCATGTCAGTGTGAGTGTGTGCATGTCAGTGTGAGTGTGTGCATGTCAGTGTGAGTGTGTGCATGTCAGTGTGAGTGTGTGCATGTCAGTGAGAGTGAGAGTGTGTGCATGTCAGTGTGAGTGAGTGTGTGGATGTCAGTGTGAGTATGTGCATGTCAGTGTCAGTGTGTGCATGTTAGTGTGAGTGAGAGTGTGTGCATGTCAGTGTGAGTGTGTGCATGTCAGTGTGAGTGTGGGCATGTCAGTGTGAGCGAGAGTGTGTGCATGTCAGTGTGAGCGAGAGTGTGTCCATGTCAGTGTGAGCGAGAGTGTGTGCATGTCAGTGTGAGTGTATGCATGTCAGTGTGAGTGTGTGCATGTCAGTGAGAGTGAGAGTGTGTGCATGTCAGTGAGAGTGAGAGTGTGTGCATGTCAGTGTGAGTGAGTGTGTGGATGTCAGTGTGAGTATGTGCATGTCAGTGTGAGTGTATGCATGTCAGTGTGAGTGTGTGCATGTCAGTGAGAGTGTGTGCATGTCAGTGAGAGTGAGAGTGTGTGCATGTCAGTGTGAGTAAGTGTGTGGATGTCAGTGTGAGTATGTGCATGTCAGTGTCAGTGTGTGCATGTTAGTGTGAGTGAGAGTGTGTGCATGTCAGTGTGAGTGTGTGCATGTCAGTGTGAGTGTGGGCATGTCAGTGTGAGCGAGAGTGTGTGCATGTCAGTGTGAGCGAGAGTGTGTGCATGTCAGTGTGAGCGAGAGTGTGTCCATGTCAGTGTGAGCGAGAGTGTGTGCATGTCAGTGTGAGCGAGAGTGTGTGCATGTCAGTGTGAGCGAGAGTGTGTCCATGTCAGTGTGAGCGAGAGTGTGTGCATGTCAGTGTGAGCGAGAGTGTGTGCATGTCAGTGTGAGCGAGAGTGTGTGCATGTCAGTGTGAGCGAGAGTGTGTGTATGACAGGGTGAGCGAGAGTGTGTGTATGACAGGGTGAGCGAGAGTGTGTGTATGTCAGTGTGAGCGAGAGTGTGTGTATGTCAGTGTGAACGAGAGTGTGTGCATGTCAGAGTGTGTGCATGTCAGTGTGAGCGACAGTGTGTGCATGTCAGTGTGAGCGACAGTGTGTGTATGTCAGTGTGAGCGACAGTGTGTGTATGTCAGTGTGAGCGACAGTGTGTGTATGTCAGTGTGAGCGACAGTGTGTGTATGTCAGTGTGAGTGTGTTGTGTGTGTATGTATGTAACTGGCTGTCTGTGTGTGTGTGTATATGTATGTAACTGGCTGTGTATGTGTTGTGTGTGTGTGTATGTAACTGTCTGTGTGTGCATGTAACTGGCTGTGTATGTGTTGTGTGTGTATGTATGTAACTGTCTGTGTGTGTTGTGTGTGTATGTAACTGGCTGTGTATGTGTTGTGTGTGTATGTAACTGTCTGTGTATGTGTTGTGTGTGTATGTATGTAACTGTCTGTGTGTGTTGTGTGTGTATGTAACTGGCTGTGTATGTGTTGTGTGTGTATGTAACTGGCTGTGTATGTGTTGTGTGTGTATGCATGTAACTGGCTGTGTATGTGTTGTATGTGAATATGTATGTAACTGGCTGTGCATGTGACGTGTGGGACACATTAAGGAATTATTTTTTTATTTAAAAAAAAAAGAAAACTTGCTGACTGGTGTGTGTGTGTGTAACTGGCTGAGTATGTGACTGACTGGATGTCTGTGAGGTGTGTGCATGTGATTGTCTCTGTGTATGTATGCTTTTCTGATGTGCCATTGTCTGGCTCCTACATTTTTTTGCTGGCTCCTAAAACTAAATAAAATTTGTGCATGAGAGTGTGTGCATGTCAGAGTGAGAGAGAGTGTGTGCATGTCAGTGTGAGCGACAGTGTGTGTATGTCAGTGTGAGCGACAGTGTGTGTATGTCAGTGTGAGCGACAGTGTGTGTATGTCAGTGTGAGCGACAGTGTGTGTATGTCAGTGTGAGCGACAGTGTGTGTATGTCAGTGTGAGTGTGTTGTGTGTGTATGTATGTAACTGGCTGTGTGTGTGTGTGTATATGTATGTAACTGGCTGTGTATGTGTTGTGTGTGTGTGTGTATATTTGTAACTGTCTGTGTGTGCATGTAACTGGCTGTGTATGTGTTGTGTGTGTATGTATGTAACTGTCTGTGTGTGTTGTGTGTGTATGTAACTGGCTGTGTATGTGTTGTGTGTGTATGTAACTGGCTGTGTATGTGTTGTGTGTGTATGCATGTAACTGGCTGTGTATGTGTTGTATGTAACTGGCTGTGCATGTGACGTGTGGGACACATTAAGGAATTATTTTTTTATTAAAAAAAAAAGAAAACTTGCTGACTCGTGTGTGTGTGTGTAACTGGCTGTGTATGTGACTGACTGGATGTCTGTGAGGTGTGTGCATGTGATTGTCTCTGTGTATGTATGCTTTTCTGATGTGCCATTGTCTGGCTCCTAAAACGAAATAAAATTTGTCAAGCCCTGATATAAACATAAATCCTTCCTATGCTGTTTGGCAGTCCTGTAATAAAACATGTCACACATACACATAACACACATGTGTGACGTTATTTATTACAGGACTGCTAAACAGGATAGGATTGATTTATGATTTTATATATATATATATATAGCATAAATCACTTATTTACATCCACCTTTGTGTATTTAAGCTATATATTGTTGGTTTGAGGTTCCTTATTACAGGACTGCCAAACAGCATAGGAAGGATTTATGTTATATATATATACACACATATGTACCATAAATCATTCCTATGCTGTTTGGCAGTCCTGCAATAAGGAATCTCAAACCAACAATATATAGCTTAAATACACAAAGGTGGATGTAAATCAGTGACCCCCAACCCTCCCCTCTCTCCACCATATCCAGAGCTTACCTGAGTGGGAATAGACCTGTTCTGCATCTCCCACAAGGTGACAGTCGGTAAGGATATCTTCAGAGCTGCCTCACTGTCCCACGTGGAGCTTCCTTCACATCCCTGTCATGATGCTGTGTAAAAGCCCTGCACTGATAGGATGCTCAGTGATGTGTCAGCCAATCAGTGCAGGGCTTTCACACACAGTAATGATGCTGTGTAAAAGCCCTGCACTGATTGGCTGACACATCACTCAGCCTCCTATCAGTGTAGGGCTTTCACACACTGTCTGTGTGATGTCAGGGGGCGGAGCTATAACGGAGCTGCAGAGACTCGGGGCTTTGATCATTACATTCGGGGCTTCAGCCCCCTTAGCCCACCCCTAGCGACGCCTCTGGCTGTGTCATATGTTAAAATGAAGAAACGGAGCATTTGGGCAATAGTTAACATAATATGGTATCGTATGAGATTCATTCAAAAAAGCAAATATGTACTGGTCCAACGAAAACACTGAATTTTAGAAAGGCCGACCTTGGCAGGTGTAATATATACATTGGGTTTGTTGACTGGGATGGATTATTTTCTGGGGAATACCTTCAAACTAACATTACAAAAATATATGTATGAATTGTTACCCTTTGGAAACAAATACAAAAGAAATAAACTAAATTGAATGTGGCTAACCAGTAATGTAGATCATGAAATAAAAAATAAAAAATCTTTAAAAAGTGATTAAATTACCTTCATTAGAGAATGAAATAAAAATAATATCTAAGGTGAGAAAGAGCAAATCGCCCCCAAAATATTTAAATACATAAATGGCAAAAAAATAAATAAAGCCTGGAAGTGATGGGTCTTTGTTATGTGAAATAGGGGAGATGGTTAGAGGGCACAGAGACAGCAGATATTTTAAATAATTCATTTTCTTATGATTATATCAAGGAAGACTTGGTGGTAAAGAACCTCCAAGCAAATGTCACAGTCACAGCAGGCATGTAATATGCTGACACATGAAATAGTGTTACAACTAAATGGTTGATATACATAAGTAGTCAAAGAGCTAAGCCTGCCAGACGTTATTTTTGATATTTAGGGTTTTTATTTTGGGTATGGTGCCCACAGATTGGTGTAAGACAGATGTGGTTACCATATTTAAAAAGGGTCAAAAGCTTGACATCTGTGATGGGGAAAGTATTTGAATGTTTGCTAAGGGAAGATACTCGAGATTTCATCTTGAACAGTAATATCATTATCAGGAGATAAGAACTGATTAAAAATATAGATTTGGTTGCTGCAGTGGACGTGATGTAGTTAGATTTGTGTCAAAGTGACTGAAACAGGCTGAGGGCCAAGTGTTTGTGGATTGGCAATTGGGTGAAAGATAGAATGCAAAGAGTGGTGGTAAATGGGAAGTTCTCAAGTTGGCCAATAGTAATAAGTGGAGTACTTAAGGGACCTGTCCTGGGTCCTCTTCTTTTTTTAAACTTATTTATTAATTATCTCCCAGTCGAAATAGAGGCCATGTCTCAGTATTAGCTGATAACACAATATTGAGCATGCCTCTACATAGACAAGCATGTGGACATCAATAACAATTTCACCCACATGTTCCTTGTCAATCCGCACTGCGTCTATGTGGAAGCCTCTTGATTGGCCTTTGCAGGAAGAAGAATAAAGGAGGAGATATCAACAGGACCGAGGATCAAAAAATACATCCCGGGTGATCAGCTGGCTTCAAGATACTGGAACCACTGGTTCTGGTACAAGCAATAAGAAACATAGAAACATAGAATGTGTCAGCAGATAAGAACCATTTGGCCCATCTAGTCTGCCCAATATTCTAAATACTTTTATTAGTCCCCAGTTTCTTGTGTCTATCCCACGCAGGCTTAAACTCCTTCACTGTGTTTACCTCTACCACTTCCACTGAAAGGCTATTCCATACATCCACTACCCTCTCAGTAAAGTAATACTTCCTGATATTACTTTTAAATCGTTGCCCCTCTAATTTAAGACTATGTCCTCTAGTTGTGGTAGTTTTTCTTCTTTTAAATATACTCTCTTCCTTTACTGTGTTGATTCCCTTTATGTATTTAAATGTTTCTATCATATCCCCCCTGTTACGTCTTTCCTCCAAGCTATACATGTTAAGATGCTTTAACCTTTCCTGGTAAGTTTTATCCTTCAACCCATGAACCAGTTTAGTAGTCCTTCTCTGAACTCTCTCCAAAGTATCAATATCCTTCTGGAGATACGGTCTCCAGTACTGCGTACAATACTCCAAGTGAGGTCTCACCAGCGCTCTGTACAATACTCCAAGTGAGGTCTTACCAGTGCTCTGTACATTACTCCAAGTGAGGTCTCACCAGTGCTCTGTACAATACTCCAAGTGAGGTCTCACCAGCGCTCTGTACAATACTCCAAGTGAGGTCTCACCAGCGCTCTGTACAATACCATGAGCACTTCCCTCTTCCTACTGCTAATACCTCTCCCTAAGACCATGGGTAAAGTTGTTTAGCCCACACATCTTGCCCCATTCTAATGATGAGATTTCGAAGCACCAGGGAGTTGCTGGACAGTTAAAGTTACAATGTGAGAAAGAGAAGTTAAATTACTTCACATTTTTAAATAGCTCTAAACCACACAAACCTGCATTTAAAGTAAATGTGATAAAATGTCATTTTGAGGCCAGATTTCTTTTAATAGCTGAATAAGAAATGTCAGTTTTCTTTTACAGATCCAGTTTTATTGTGGAGGTGTAAGCTACCAATTTCCATTCTGCCTCTAGGCATCGTACTGTCATAACTGGATCTAAGTCATGTCGCCAGTGAGATATCTAGAAAGTTCCGGAATATGGCAGAATATGATAAAAATGGAAATGGGAAAAAAAGCTAAAATAAAATTAAATTACATTTTGTATGAATTCCAGGGTAAATAATGTTTTGTTGGCTGTGGGATAAGAAAAGGGAAATAAATATGATTTCATAAAATACTTACACAAAACAACAGTGTTGAAGCAACGCTCAAGAACGAAAAAAAAAAAAAGGTCTCTACATCGCGGGTCTCGTACAAAATATCCACTCTGTGCCTTCGTTTCAACAGGAAAATCACCCAACGCGTTTTCTTCCACCCAGGACATTCTATTGCTTTGACCGATTCTATATAATTTAGAACTTGAATGTTTGAATTCATCCCCTTACTATTATCAGCACACAGACGTAGATCTATCGTCGAATGGAATATTCTTACAAACAAATGTTTACAGTTCAGATAAATAAATCATGCTTAATACTGTACAAGGTACCGAGAGGCGCGTTGGGGGTTATGCGTAAAAGTTCAAAAAGTGGAGCAGTTGCCGTGGAAAACAATGGAATATTCCTGTGGATTAACACTTTTTAGAATCTTTGCCCCAGAAGTGAGTTTTAACTCACAGAGTTTACTTGATTCACGTAGCCTGCACCCCTGTATGTTTTAATTCGAAGGTCATCATAATGCTAGTGGAGGCTTTCTCCCTGGGTGGCACATGCAGGGGTACTGGTGATGTAAAGTTTGATTGGCATGTTACTAGCATCATTGCTGAGGCACAGAAGTCCGCCATGAGCCTTACAGGTAAAGCGCTCTGGTTCATGAAGTTCCCTAGAACATTATTAAATTGTGTACCACAGACCACAGTACATATCCACAATGAGGTGTGCCAGTGCCTGGCCCTTGCTTGCAGCCTTTGTTTCAGTAAAAGCTACCCATGAACAGCCCAGAATTTTTAGGAACATAATTAATTGTACGTCATCGATAAATAATTTTCCTCTCTCTCCCAAAAAACTCCAGCAAGAAAAACTGTGCAAAAAAAAAACACCATACACAAAACAAAACAACTGCTTTTACATTCACAGACAGGATTAATGATCCCTAATGACTCTGAAATTGGCCTATTTAAACAAAAAAAAAAAAACCCCACCATGTCATGTATTTTTCAGAGCAGGTTTTACTTGTTTCGAAAGCAGCTGTACAGTAAACAAGAGTGCTACCGATGATGTCAGAAGTGACATCACTTCCACGTATTGCCTGGATACCACAGTGAGAAAGATTAGCCAGAAAAAAAACGCTGCTAATATTGCCGTCGTTAAAGGCTGTGCACAAACAAATCATCTCATACACAACACAGGCGATCCATCAGGGGAAAAAAAAAACAACCTTGTAAATTAAAATACAGCTATTTTTAAAAGGAGGACAGACAGATCTGAATCTTAATTCCATATTATAACCAGGAGGTCATGTTAGCAAAACATAGTCCTGGATGATAATAATAACAACACGAATGACATTTTATACAGAGATTTGATTCCCAAGGGGGTCTATATGTTTATAACACACACAGTAACATTGATAGCAAAACTTCAAAAAATAAAATCTGCTCCTTTATTAGAAGTAATTTTTTTGGGTTAAGGCAAGTAGGGAGATAAAATGGCATATATTATACATAGAGAACAAGAGTTAACATAGAAACATAGAAACATAGAATGTGTCGGCAGATAAGAACCATTCGGTCCATCTAGTCTGCCCAATTTTTTTTTTTTGAGTACTTTTATTAGTCCCCCGTTCCCGGTCTTATAGCTAGGATAGCCTTGTGTCTATCCCACGCATGCTTAAAATCTTTGACTGTGTTTACCTCTACCACTTCTGCTGGCAGGCTATTCCATACATCCACTACCCTCTCAGTAAAGTAATACTTCCTGATATTACTTTTAAATCGTTGCCCCTCTAATTTAAGACTATGTCCTCTAGTTGTGGTAGTTTTTCTTCTTTTAAATATACTCTCTTCCTTTACTGTGTTGATTCCCTTTATGTATTTAAATGTTTCTATCATATCCCCCCTGTTACGTCTGTCCTCCAAGCAATACATGTTAATATGCTTTAACCTTTCCTGGTAAGTTTTATCCTTCAACCTATGAACCAGTTTAGTAGCCCTTCTCTGAACTCTCTCCAAAGTATCAATACCGAGTAGTGTAAGTGTAAGTGTAAGGCGCTACTATAATTTTGTGTCAAATAATTTAGTGAATGCAGCTCACTACTCGGTAGAAAATTACCTCTTATTTCTACAAATAACACAGAATACAAGAGAGGGATAATGAGAGGAGCGCAAAAAAATAAAAATGAGTGAAATCTGTGGTAAATATATTGTGATAGAGAGGGAAAAAGGTGTTGTTATAGTGAGAGGTCAGACTCAAAAATATTTAAAATATACTTATAGCTTCTAACAAGCTCTTGTTAATTGATTGAAGGTCTCTCCCAATTTCAATTTAGTACATACAAAAAAAGACAAAGGAGAAAAATTGTGCTCTCTGTATATGGACAATTATCGAATTGGTGAGGATAGTGGTAGTTGTACTCACAAATTCAAGAGCAGAAACACTGCTCTATGATTTAGCATAAGAAGAAGTATCCCGAAGTGTTGAAGGACTTCAGCTTTGCATAGTATATGGAGTCAATGTGCTTGCATGAGTGATTACTCGTAATGTTGACATACACATGGAAGAGAGAGAAACAGTCTCGTAGTGAAGCACAGTAAAAAATATAATTTTAATGAAAGCAGGGAAACAAAGAGGCTTACTTAAAAGCGTTGTGAGTGTAAATCTCTTTAACTCACAAATATCACATAAAAATACAGAGCTGTCCGATGTATATCACCTGGACCGAGGGTTTGAGAGCGTGGGTATATCCAAGCGACAGGCAAAGGAGCTGTACGATTTACCAGCGAAGATGAGTAAAATTGTAACAAAAACAATATCCGTGAGATGCAGCAGGAACAATGTCCGTAAAATCAATTCGTCTGTTTCAACAGAACGACAGGATCGGATAAAAAAGTGGAAGTGTGCGGAGAGGAGGGGTGTGTCACAGACGCGTTTCGCCGGGCGGGGCTTCCTCAAGTGTACACTTTCCTCCTCCCGATGCCTCTCTTAAATCTGGCTCCAAACGGACACACCTCCTCTCTGCAGTTCCACGGGAGGTGTGTCCGTTTGGAGCCAGATTTAAGAGAGGCATCGGGAGGAGGAAAGTGTACACTTGAGGAAGCCCCGCCCGGCGAAACGCGTCTGTGACACGCCCCTCCTCTCCGCACACTTCCACTTTTTTATCCGATCCTGTCGTTCTGTTAAAACAGACGAATTGATTTTACGGACATTGTTCCTGCTGCATCTCACGGATACTGCTCCTTTGCCTGTCGCTTGGATATACCCACGCTCTCAAACCCTCGGTCCAGGTGATATACATCGGACAGCTCTGTATCTTTATGTGATATTTGTGAGTTAAAGAGATTTACACTCACAACGCTTTTAAGTAAGCCTCTTTGTTTCCCTGCTTTCATTAAAATTATATTTTTTACTGTGCTTCACTACGAGACTGTTTCTCTCTCTTCCATGTGTATGTCAACATTACGAGTAATCACTCATGCAAGCACATTGACTCCATATACTATGCAAAGCTGAAGTCCTTCAACACTTCGGGATACTTCTTCTTATGCTAAATCATAGAGCAGTGTTTCTGCTCTTGAATTTGTGAGTACAACTCCCACTATCCTCACCAATTCGATAATTGTCCATATACAGAGAGCACTATTTTTCTCCTTTGTCTTTTTTTGTATGTACTAAATTGAAATTGGGAGAGACATTCAATCAATTAACAAGAGCTTGTTAGAAGCTATAAGTATATTTTAAATATTTTTGAGTCTGACCTCTCACTATAACAACACCTTTTTCCCTCTCTATCACAATATATTTACCACAGATTTCACTAATTTTTATTTTTTTGCGCTCCTCTCATTATCCCTCTCATATATTATACATACAATATTTTCTTCCATACTAGGTACTAGGGTTTGAGACAGATACAAATACTATTGCTAAGCTATTGGCTCCATAGACTTAACATTGCCCTCGAGCCAATTAGTTAATTAGCCAGCCGGTAATACTGGATAGCTGGCAACCCTACTGGGCTGTTTTATGGGAAAGTACCCACGCAAGTGTTATTCTGCACACTGGTGGCAGAAAGAGGATATCAATGATCAGACTAATCTTGCCCACAAAAGAGGGTCTAAGTTCAAAATGTCAGGCAATCTCTCTCTCGCTACATGACGTACCCAGCAAACCTCAGGATATAGTTTATGGCCTTATCTGTGAGGTCTTTTTAACATAGCGAGTAATGCCTCAATGGACATAACTTTCATCTTCAGGGAGATCCCCATAAAACGGGTGTCAAACTGTGGTCTTCCAGCTGTTGGTAGACTACCTCTCCCATACTCTCCTGCCAGCCTCTTACCCGAGAGAGTATTCTGGGAGTCACTAAAAGGCTGTCATGTATTTGATACTCCTGCTTTAGAATATTCAAAATGGCAGTCAGTGTGCGAGACTCACTCCACCCAACACTGACTGAACTCAATAGTCTACCTTTGTGGAACACAAATGGATTTCAATTCATGGGACCACATGGGAGGCTATTTTTGCCTTGTCTGACCTTGTCTAGCTTATGTAACCAACATAGAAACACAGAATGGCAGATAAGAACCATTCGGTCCATCTAGTCTGCCCAATTTTCTAAATACTTTTATTAGTCCCTAGTTCCATATCTGCCTTGTGCCTATCCCACGCATGCTTAAAATCCTTGACTGTGTTTACCTCTACCACTTCTGCTGGCAGGCTATTCCATACATCCACTACCCTCTCAGTAAAGTAATACTTCCTGATATTACTTGTACCCCTTTACCCCTCTAATTTAAGACTATGTCCTCTAGTTGTGGTAGTTTTACTTCTTTTAAATATAGTCTCCTCCTTAACTGTGTTGCCTTTATCTCGCAAATCAGTGTTTCATGGCGAATCTTCCAGGCCATGCATCGTCTTCCGATTAGCACATGAAACCGGCTTCTTTGAGCTCAATATATCTTTGTGACTTCCAGTGACAGACTTGAGCTATCGTTCCTCCGCATTTAATCAGATATATCCTCCTGCATTCCCCACGTGTCCCGTAGCATGCACTCACTTTGAGTCCCCTCCTAATAACTTTTGGTACCTGAGGTCAATTTAATCAGATGCTAACGGTGGGAGACAGATCCTCAGGTCTGAAGGGAAGACACAATTCTCTGACAATAGATGCATTGGGAGGAAGGAAAACAGCAGGGAAACATCTGATTGATTTTAGCAATTATCTTAATGGAGATTGGCTGGGGAAACGCATTGGGAGCAGACACCCCACTGTCAATAATCTGTCACCTACTTATCAGAAAAAGTAAATTGATAGGACACAAACTGGAATTTACACGATACATGCAGCTTAAAAGGCTTCCTTACTGACCACTACAGACGTCCTTTTGGCATGCATAGCTAGTAATGTAAGTTAGGATTCTAGAAGACCGAGGCCTTTTATTTGAAGATCGCTGTTTGTTTGCCATTGGTGGTTAATCCTCTTACCTGGGAATGATGATGGGACAGGGGGCAGGGGGGGTTTGAGAGCAACTCAGAAACTGCACAGGGCCTAATCCATAATTTGTGGATAGAGTGTAACACTACTAACCCACCAGGAGAACAGGGCAGCACCTTGAAGACCCTCACTGTGGTGGGCATTGGTTTAGTGCCAGGACAGCGTTGGAAGATCTGAACTTGCTCTGGTGTGGGTATATATATTTAAACACACATTTAGAGGAATGGTAAATAAATGACCAAACCCCTCATTCTGGTCTTATAAGGCTACTGATGTTCCAATCAAGTATGCTTTCAAGTATAGGAAAAAAGGGTAAGGCACAGCGCTAATATAGCTATGTATATAGTGACCTCCACTCCACCAACAAAGGAATAATAAGTAACAGAACTAATACTGACCACTAAAGACAGGGAAGGTACACGATGGGGATGGGAAAGTCCCAGATAGTATATGGAGTAGCAAATGACTTGATAACAAAAAATGAAAACAGGGAAGCAGCTAGTCTTATAATGGAATGCAATGGAAAAATCCACTGCAAAAAAGGAGAGATAATGTTAGAGTGAGACAGCGCTAAATATCACAAAAGTTATAGACTGCAAAGACAGAAATGTTATAAAAAAATAGAATTTATTACGAGGAAATATAAATATACAAGTAAATGACCATATGCAATATGCAGCAATATTATATAAAATCACAAGATGAGACTGTAAATATATAAACAAAAATACAATGATACACTAAATCAAGGGCCCCAAATGGGTGCAAAACAAAAGAGATAAATTATTAAAAATACATAAAATATACAAATAGAGCCAAAAATCCCTTACCCACTGGGTCTGTTCGCCTGACCAGGTCTATTGAACAGTTAGGATATTGCACTAAACAGAAACACAGCTACACCGCACAGGACGCGTGCACTACCGCCCACCAGCTGATGAAGATAATTCGAAAACGCGTCCTGTGGGGTGTAGCTGTGTTTCTGTTTAGTGCAATATCCTAACTGTTCAGTGGTGGGGGAGTATTTTGGCATTTGAGGCAAGTGACGTCCAAACATGTTTAATTATAAGTGATTAAGCGTCTTTGGATGCGAAACGCGTCAAGTGCCCAGCCTCCACCGTATTTCTGCATTTATCATCTTTAGTTTCCCAAATAATCCACTAATTTTGATTCGTGGACACATGGTGTGCCGGCTTGTTCGTCAGTCCTGCCTTGTCAGCGGATGCCTTGAGCACCCTTGGGATCCACAACCGCCTGTGTCACACAGAGGCGACGCTCTAATTAGGCGAGTTAGGTGGCCACCTCGCAGCTGCCTAACTCGCCTTATATCCTTTGATGTGACGCTGCCGTTAAGCTCCCCTGTCACACAAACCTTGGTGCCATAGGTGTCGGCACTTTAAGGGATGGCATGCAGTCTTCACGGAAATTCATTTTGAGTTTGTCTATGAATAAGTGTGTGCTGGCTGAGTGTGTCTTTAAGTCAGTGTGTGCTGGCTGAGTGTGTCTATGAGTCAGTGTGTGCTGGCTCAGTGTGGTTGTGTGCTGGCTGAGTGTCTATGAATAAGTGTGTGCTGGCTGAGTGTGTCTATGAATGAGTGTGTCTGTGATTGTGTGCTGGCTGAATGTGTCATGAATGAGTGTGCCTGTGAGTGAGCTGGCTGAGTGTGTCTGTGAGTGTGTGCTGCCTGAGTGTGATTGTATGCTAGCTGAGTGTGTCTGTGAGTGAGTCTATGAATGAGTGTGAGTGTGTGCTGGCTGAGTGTCTGTGAGTGTGATAGCTGAGTGTGTCTGTGAGTGAGTGTGTGCTGACTGAATGTGTCTATGAATATATGTGTTCTGGCTGAATGTGTGATGTTTGGGGACACTGGTGGCAGTGATAAGCTGTCTGGGCACAGATATAGCATTGACAGGGTGTTTGAGGACAACAATGGCCCTGACAAGCTCTTAGGCCACACAGATGGCCCTGACTAGGTGATTGGGGACAAGATGCACTCAAGATGCTTACTCACACACACTCATATCCTGATCAGATACACTGTGTATCTGATCAGATGTCTCCTAAATGTGAACACTAACACATGTATTCCTACACTGATCAGATACACACACACACACACACACATGCTGATCAGATACACATACACACACACACACACACACACACACACACACACACACACTATGAGCTTGCTCGTGTGTGTATACGATCAGCATATGAGTGTGTGCTCATGGGTGTGTATGAGTGTGTGTGCTCATGGGTGTGTATACGATCAGCATATGAATGTGTATATATGTGTGTTAAGTGTTCACATTTAGGACACAGCAAAGAAGAATGTGAGTTAGTCAGCCACACACTTTATCTATACCAAACGTTTATAGATATTTATAAAATAATTATGAGACAAATAAAATTCTAGGAGCTGTAAATTCCTAGATGGTGGGATTTAAGTCTGATCTTAAAATATGCTATTTATACAGTTCATTTTTATCATCACTTGCATATATTTCATTTACTAATGTGTGTCCGCGAGGGCCTTATGTTCAACGTTCACCCAAGTCCTCACAAGGTCTAGATCCGCCTCTGGTGTCACATACATTACTTGCCAGCAAGTTTGGAGCCTCACTTGGGCTTCTGGGTGAACCTTTTTCCTACATCACCAGAGGACCAGGCCCTGCACTTGCAGGTTGTTCTAATAGTCGAACGCTGGCTCATCCAGGGTACGGAAAAAAAAAACATTTTTGAAGAACTGCATTTTGGACAACCATACATCTACACTCCCTGATATTTTGCCGGACCAAGGTGTTTAATGTAGAGTTTATGTGTCATTGTCCCACTTAAAACAGAAAGGTATATCTAGAGTTCCAAGATAAATAAAATAAAAAAAAAAAAGTATTTTTACATTTGAGGGAGTTTTGAAGATTTAGTACATTTTTTGGTGCATTTGGAAGCATCGAATTAATCACCGCTTATATATTTTTATTGTACGATATAATATTTCTGGCACAGTAAATAGTAAGTATGACGGAATCAGCATCCTGCTCCACTTTCCCTTCATCAGTTAAATCAGAGCGAGGGGTAAAATCATGATCCGCCAACAGATCATCATTCATCCGCAGATGTTTGAGTCCCAGACAATATCGTGTTCCTATTTCCAGAGATCTCCTCGCACGTCGATCGTGCCCGAATTAGCCGAATCATGTTTTGTTACAATGGCAGTAATTGTGCATCTGTTTACATATGTACTGGGATTATTTCCCACAATTATGCTGTGCGTATTCTTTACATATTTCCTTCTATTTAGATACATCCCATCGGTGATTGCCATTCTACTGACAAAATGAAAACTTCTGCTCATAGAAAAAAATAAAAGAAAATATTAATAAAAAAATATCACCTGCCTACCCCAGGAATCAAAGGACGAATACTGTACCTGAAGATTTCATCCGGGGGGCGGACATGTTGCCAAGAATGTAGCGTAAGATAAACGGAGTTCTGACCCAAGATTCCGAACAACATGTCCGGAATGGACACATTATATGGAGCAGAGAGTGTGCTCAAAAATACGTATCTGCATTCTATGTAAAATGTCTACACTTGATGCAATCTTTGCAAATTTTTTGTTGCATACCACTGTTGTTTAAAGTGGGATGCATCAAGTGCAGTGTGAACATAATCACAAATTCGGTGGTCTCCCAGAGAACAGTACAAGGTCCATAAAATAACTGGTGCACTACCCCAATTATATTGCGAATCTTATTTGGGTTTTATTCATTTAAGATCCGACCTTCGGGGATCCAATGTTCCGATATCAGAATCCTCACGTCTGTTATTCACAGAAACCAAACAGGCCTTAATCTCACGTACCGTGGATCAGGTTATAATCTATTCCCCTTTCTGGCAAATCATCAAATACAGAAATCAATTGGTGTGTGAATGTTACGAGTTAGGCCAGGTCCAGAGTAATTAGAATACACTTAGCTGCTCATTAAAGGTGTGAGTGTATGTGCCTCCTGGCTGCTTAATTCTTACCAATCCACCACCCATTATTCATTCCTAACGACTTTGTGATTGGTTTGCCATTATGAGGAGGTGAAGACATGAGTTTTCTTCAGTCGTAAAAAAGATCAGAAGCAAACTCTATAGCTAATCCGAAACCCCCCCCCCCCAGGTTTAGTCCCTCTTTAATAAAAATATCTTGGCACCATCCGAGTCCAAAAAAGACAAGTAGGGAGAATGGTAGGCACTGTAGATCAGGTTTAAATCTAAGCATTTTGGATTCATATGCAGCACCATTAACATTTTGTACCATATCTTTTTACGCTCAACAGCAAACAATTTTTGCACACAAACTATAAATCTGAAAATAAATGGGATAGTACATACACAGCCATGCCTCGATCGTAAAATACCAAGTTTTATTGTAATGAAGTTATGAAGACTTGTTTTTTTTTATCCAAGTTTGACAATCGACTGATAACTCACACCAGATCTTAAACACGGAAATAAATACACACGGTTTTGTAACAAAAATACTGTAGAATGCAGTTATACAAAATTAAATAACTGAAAGAAAAGGAAAAAAAAAAAAAAAAAACGAACATCGGCAACGTGGCCAAAAAGCAGGAAGTGAAGAAGGAAGAGAGGGACAAAAAAAAAAAATGCAGAAAACTTCGTTATCTGACTTCATTACGTCACAATGATTACACCTTTAAAACAGTCAAACGATACATGCTAAAATACAACAAAGATTTGGACTCAGCGAGAAAAATCCAAAAAGGATCTCAAACTCGGCTAGAAGTGACAATCTGCTCTATTATTCTCTTAATAATTCTAAGATAGACAGGATGGCTCAGTAGTCCAATGTTACAGATAAGTGGTCCACAATGGAAAATAAGCATATATTTTTTATCACCAGAGATAAGCCCTTGGATTTGATAGAGAGGCGAGCAAAGAACGGTGACAATTAGATATACTGGGTTCAATTTATGCCTGATGATGTCACATGCGTAACAATCACATACTTTTTGTTTTTTTTTGTTTAAAAAGACCCTTTTTCAGAACACATGATTACCCCTTCCTCTTTCCACTTAGATTCGGATCCAGCAAATTATTTGGTAGTGATGTCAGGCACTGTACAAAACACCCAAGCCATCCAGCAGATGAAGCTACAGACAGTTTAAGCTAATAAAAACTCTCATGTAAATTTTATATTTCTTTATTTAAGACAATTTCATATTTAAAAAAAAAGGGGCGGGGAAGTACATAAGAAGAAAAAAAAAAAATTCAAAACCGAAATCTATGAGGGAAAAAAAAAAAACGAAAAAAAAAACCTTTACAAATGTACATTTTTACAAATACAAAAAAATCTCTACACCTCATTGCATATAAATACTACATTTGGTTTGCCATGGTAACACGGCAATAAAAAAATCCCTGAATTTGTTGAGGACCTGAGACAGCAGATGAACAGTAAAAACTTGGCATCTCCCGAAAATGCAGGAGTCCAACCCTTTTGATTAATTAATTATTCCCATTAATGAATAGGGGGGGGGGGGGGGGGAGGAATGATTTCTTCATAATACAAAATAATGTATGACTTTTCCACAATGAGACAAAGGCTTAGTAAATGCAGCACCAGTGGGTCAAATTCAGTGAATTAAAACAGTATATGCTGAAATCATTCAATGCTGTTAAAATAATAATTTAAAAATATATTAAATCCCATTACTCCACTTTAATGGTCCCTTGAGAAGCTGGAGGAATCTGAAGTTTGTGAAATAATGGATCAGAGAAATGGGTCCCTACTGCAGTGGTTTTTGCTTTGTGGGATAGGAGACCAGCCCTCACTCAGACAGGAAGTGAACGGTCATTGGCTAAAGATAGTGGCCCCTGCCCCTCAAGGGTCCATGAACTTTGAAGCTTTGCTGGCTCGGAGAACCCCCTACTTTGTTTCCATGACAGGGATGTGGACAGCTATGATCAAAAAGAGAGTGGTCGCAAAACCCTAAGTGGGCAAGTTTTTTTTCCGCAGATGAAACAATGGTCATCTGATGCAGGGAACAGAGAACAGGGTTTGGCAGACAATTCGCGTATCTCCCGAATTTGGGAGAGTGTGTACACAAAACTGTGAGGTGTCGCCATGTAAATTTCAGAGTGAAGATAATGCTAGGTAAAAATAAATTGCCTCATAATATGTTCAAGTATTAACTCATTAATAACAAAAATGTATTTTAATTTACTGGGGGAATTCGATATTTTCTTCAAGTAGATCTCCCATTTACTCCGCTTACATAACGCTTTATACCAACATATTATTGGTAGAATAATGGGTTTTGGAGAAAGAAAAATGATCCTTCCAACATCCGTAATAATGATTAGGCCACAGCTACAAAATGTCAATCACTGTAATCGAGCTGATCAGTGGGAAATAACCTACTGATAATCTAGTTTCTCTACGAATAACATGTATTTTTTTGATTTGTACTAACCAATGCCTCAAGCTGGTCTAGGCATTTCTGCTATCATAGGACCACATAGGCCCATACGTGGACCCCGTAGGCCGCTAGGGCCCAGTAATCAAGCCCTATTGTAAGATCTGATATATATATACAATTACTGTAACCTGGGCAGTCAGGTAACTAGAACCAGTCTCTACATTTTATTGCTTTTCTCAAATAAAAGAACATAGCGTCGTGGAGACCTGCGATTAATACACTGTGTACAAAATGTTCACATATCAGGATAATTCTATACATACACCTACATTTTGGCAATGGAATTGCTCGGATGTCCAATAGCGCGACACTTTTAACCGCTACGTACACAGTAAAGAAAACGGCTACAATCGAAACAGAATTCAACAGCGGAAATATTAAGAAATTGTAGCTATTTGTACAGCAGAACCAACAGTGCTTGAAATACTATTAAAAAAAAACAAAACAACAAAAACAAATTACAAATCCATTTCTAAAAACAGCTGTTCTCACTTTTGATTATATCAATTCAGATTTTGAAAGGGATACTTTAAAAAAAAAATGTGTTAATGGTATGGGGAAGTCAAGCATGTGGGGATATAAATGAATAAAGCCAGATAATGATGCAGAGTGTTGCAGTACATGTAACACAAATTCCATAGCTTTCCACCTTAAAAAAAAGGAACCATGTTAGTCAACCTTGCAAGACCAACGCAGAGAGCCGTGGAGTATCACTGTGATATATACGTGGAAGCAGGATACTTAACACTAGCAAGGCTTCACACAGATCCGGAGGGTGGGTGGAGTGTTTGGTGTGTAAGAGGAATTGGGATACAGTGATTTGGAGGTAAAGACGTGTCAGGTGCCCTGACGGTCTAATTTAATTTGAGGGGCATTGAGTCAAAAATATTTTGGGTTCTACGGAGTGCCAGTGGAGCACTGGGCTGTGATGTGGGTGTTGTAGACATGTGAGGAAGTGTGGTGGGTTTATCAGCACGGACATGTTGGGGGGCACTGAGTGTCAAGTATTGTAGAAGTGCGTTTTTTGTTTTTTTTTCCGTTTTTTTTGTGGCACATTTTTGGGTGGGATTTATACAAGATCACAGGTTTTAGGCTCCAGTTTATAATCTCACACAACAATCCTATATTAGTACTGAACCGCATCCAGAATGAAGATCCCCAAGCTTTAGAGCAACCTACTTTTTTAAAATAAAAAAAATATATATATAAAAAAAAAAATCACTGTGTGAATGGCAACAGGACAAACTGCAGACATAATCACGCTACACTATACAACAACACTCTTGGGCCGACCTACAAGAATACACTGAGGTCTGTCTGCAATGGCTCCATGATACTCGTGGGGGAAAAAAAAAACAATACAAAAGATTGTTTTTGTCCCAACCTGAAACTCTAAAATATACATTTTGTTGGTTACTAGTAGTAAAAGTAATACCAAGATTGGTCTAAACAAATTTTTAACACATTTTAAACAAAATTCAGCCAGTGGTGTGTGCTCACTCCAGATAACAGCTAATTGTCCCATGGGAGAATATTTCCAACTCAGCTACTATGGAGTTAAGTCTGAATTTGCCTTCTCAATTCCCTGTAATTCTCACAGTCCTGTGTGCATTGGACTAGAACCTGACATTTTTGTGGCTTTCAACTTTAGCCGTTATAATGATCTCTAGGAATCAATATTTAACCTCAATCACTAGGTACGGAAGCTCTTTGGCTTCTGTTATAAAGAACCCTTGAGTCGTAAGAACTAGGGAGACTTCACTTTCTAGATCAGCCTGGATCTACTGATCACAGCTCAGCCTGGATCTACTGATCACAGCTCAGCCTGGATCTACTGATCACAGCTCAGCCTGGATCTACTGATCACAGCTCAGCCTGGATCTACTGATCACAGCTCAGCCTGGATCTACTGATCACAGCTCAGCCTGGATCTACTGATCACAGCTCAGATGTAACGAGGCTTGCTGATATTGTGTGGAGTTCCTTAAATGAAGAACAATCCACCAGTAAAATATTCCCCCGAAAGAAAAAGGTACAAGTTCTCAAAAAGGAGAAACATCCTTTGCCTTCATCAGGTTCCAAATGGTCTTAAACACTGGGTTGCAAGACAAATAAGAGCAGATAGAGGAAGCTATCAGCAATGATGGCACTGGTATATTATTCTCAACAACTTTGTTCTTGAATGGCTCGTGGGAAGCCAGGCATTGATGGTCCAGCCCTGAAATATAAAAGCACCAGTTTAAATTTCATAGACTTTTTTTTTTAGACAGAACCAAGGTCTAAGTTTGGAACGCTCCAAATGCAATACCAAGTTCCACATTTGATCTAGGTAGGACAACACGTGAATCCAAAACGACATCGTGCAAATCCTCATCGTAACCGCGAAGGCCACAGACGACAAAAGTGTTTGCTAGCACTACATTCACTGGCGAGGTCTTTCCACACAACTGAAGATAAATTTTAACAGTGTGGCATTATAACAGTGTGGCAAACCTTCAACACAGGGCAATGGTGACAAACTATCAGTCCACTGACCGCGACTGAACACAGGACTTCCGTCTGGTCCCTGTTGAAGTTCAATAACAATAGAAATAGGGGAGGATCAAGGACTTGATACAAATAGGGGAGGATAAAGGACTCGATACAAATAGGGGAGGATCAAGGACTTCAAGACGATAGAACCACACGCCTGGCAGAATGTTGGAGACATCCCGTCTGCCATATCCCATCATTTATGGAGATGGCTCCTTCTACTTGCACAGAGGACACTCAAGTCACAAGAGGGAATAGGAAGCTGCAAAGCACCATTTTTGTGTGTGTAGAAGAACAGACCACAAGCCTCATCCTCTAAGCACCTATCAATGAAAGTGAGTAGCCAGGGAAGGCAGTAATATGTTATTTCTCAGTTGATAAGACAAACCAAAGCAGGAAGTACAAACAGGACCAGCATACAGTCACAGATGTATACATCTATGTTTGGCATTTTCTGTGACTGACCATGGAGATCACCTAACATTCTATACTACTCGTTCAATATGTTCTAAAATGCAGATATGATGACACAATCAAAAAAACAAAAAAGGTTTAACCTTTAGATGCCAGGTCAAAGCATTGAGATGCAGTGTTTCTGAACCCACCAGCGCTCCAAAAAAGTTATATTATAGGATTTCTATTTACAAAGGCACCACTGCTATTTTATCTTTTATACCTACAAAAAATAAAAATAAAATTATAACAAAAAATAAAAAAAAAATACTGAAAAGTGGACTGAAACCCATATGTCATCCAATAAGTATAGGATTAATCAAACCCAGAAGATGAGCATTTTGGCATTGGAAGTTCAACAAGATGGAGATCCCCAGACTATTTAAAAACTGTAAACATTTTATAGCTGCCATCAGGGTTGGTATTTTGTGCAAAAAATATTTTTTTTTTCTGTATCTGAAGCATAAAGTCACAAAACCATATAAAATCTCTATAAAAAGGTGCTTACTCTATATAACACATACACAAAAAAGCTATAACCATGATTTAAAAAAAAAAAAAAAAAAAGGTTTCATGCTCCTTCTACTGAGCTGGAAGCTGCACCTTTTTGATTTGTAGTGTTGGATTACTATTTTTTTTTTGTGGCTGTAAAAGTCTTAAGACCTAATAAATAAGGCTGGCCTTAATATGCGATTGAATAAAACATTTACAACTGCATCAAGAAAGCACCACCATAGAGAGCAAACAGTCCCACAAAATGTCCTACTAAGAACTAATTCAGATAAAAATCCCTGCAGTTGAAGAACCCATTTCTTTAAAAAAACAAACAAAAAAGAAATTAAAAAAAAATGTAACTCTCCGCCAATTTTGGTCAACCATTCCATCCCATGAGGTGGCTCACTCTGGCTTTTTCAGTCATTTTGCGTACTCTTCCAGATCTGGAGGTCCCAAGGTTCAACGGATCGTCAAATTGTACCAAACCCCCATGGTCATTGTCTGAATCATCATCATTATATAAGACAGTTCTCCTTCCCTGGTTTCTGGTATTCACCCTGGGTTTCTTCCTTGGATGTTCTGCAAAGTCACTTTCATCTTCATCAATGTCCTCATCCTCATCCTCCTCATCCTCGTGGTCGTCGTCCTCATCCGTTAACTGCATTCGTTTTACCCCGGGGGCACTGGGGACTTCGTTCTTGCATCTCCCCCTTCCTCTGCCCCTGCCTCTTCCCGCTTTGACCACCACCTTGTTAGCGCGATTGTAACCTCTGGCACGTCCTCGTCCTCTGCCCCTTCCCCGGCCTCTCCCTTTCGTTTTTCCGTCCCCAGATTTAGTCACTAGCTTTCTCTTCAGTTTTGTCCGCACTACCTTTGTATAATCATGGTCGCCGTCAACGTAATCCTTATCGGACTTGTTAGAGGACCCGGAATCTGAACTACTGTCCGACTCGCTCTTAGAACTTAAACTCGACTCGGAATCTTTGCTGTCGGATGATAAAGGGGAGAGAGGGTGCTTCTCAGGAGGTGGATCTTCATCCATCTTTGTCTCGTCTTCTTCCTGACTTTCATCTTCGGAGGAACTCAGCAGTCGTCTTCTGGTTTTTGGAGTATCGCTTCCGACGCCATTTGTGAGAGGCCCATTCGTATGCTCAGCTGAAACACAAACACAAGGGATGAGGAAACAGATCGCTTTATCTATTCCACTCTCAGCAATGCCAGGGCTACACAGCTGTCAATGATAGCCTCTAATCAGCAGCATCACTTTGATATTACATTGGACGTGAGCCTCTGTCTCTAACAACTCTGTAGAATAGAATGCACTCTATACTACAAAACTACTAGATGCATGTAAGTTTACTTGTTCTGGTAGGGACTATATCTTTAATTTAAAAAAAAACAAAAACATTTTTAACCCATTCAGAATTTGCACATTCCTCTGGCACCACAAAGGATGTAGCAGACCTATATGCTCATATGTAGTACAATAGCATCTAAGCTACCACATTACAAAGCACATTCTTAAAAATTCTGCTAAGAAAGGAAACGATCACAGATCTAAGAAGCGAATTCAAGCTATTTCCAAAAGGGACTTACCTTTCACAGGGGAACATTTAGCTTTTGCACCGTTAGTTTGTTCAGGCGAAGCCTCGCTTCTGTTCGGTTTATTAGATGCCGACGGCTGTTCATCCATCTGCTCGTCGTCAGACACAGCGTCAGGCTCGGGGGCAGTGTCAGACACTAGGGATGCAATTAGTGTTTAGTTTATGTTCAGTGCAGGACTGACTGAGCTCTGGCACTACAGCAGTTGCGTACTACGTTTCCCATAACATGTCGGGCAACAGTACCATTACCTGGGGGGGGGGGGCGGTATGGTGAAACATACTTGGGAAAGGCAAGGCTTGGCAAATATTTATAGAATTAGGAGCCGTAATCAGATCAGTTCAGGAGCCAGTCTACTTA
The DNA here is from genome assembly GCA_036172795.1 of Pelodytes ibericus. Lineage (NCBI taxonomy): Eukaryota > Metazoa > Chordata > Amphibia > Anura > Pelodytidae > Pelodytes > Pelodytes ibericus. The sequence continues at coordinate 15,141,533 of CM069861.1, forward strand.
TTTTTAGGAGCCAGGGAATTGGTTTGTCATAAAGTTGTACGTAAAACAATCATTAAGTTTAGGAACCAAAAGTAGCTTTTATTAATTTGGGGGTTTGCGACTCCCTGGGTGTGTCAAGCCGTATCTCAATGGGGGTCGTGTATACGAGTTGGTAACCAATTTGGTTAAGAGTGACACAATATCTGTGCAGGCCTATACAGCTAACACCCGACACGTCAGCCGGAAGCTTACTGCCAGGCAATTAACATCTCTGTAACTATTAAAAAAGCCGAAACTGTCTGTGGAATACAGAGTCTCAGCATGATGAAAGTGAAGAGATGTATATATAAACAAAGGTGCAAATCGCCAATATTTATATATACGGTATATGTACAGTATGCGTACTGGTAAAATACGTCATTAGTATTATAACGAGTGGTTCAAACCATCTGTAAACAAGGGTCAGTAAATGCTAAACTCATATTTAATCCGCACCTTTGTGTTACTAATCTGTCATTAAAACTTGCCACAAACTCTGAGTCAGTCAATGAAGGCAATCAATGTAACTCTACTTGTCTCCTGTTCATGCCTAACGCGGCACTATTATCTAATACGTACTTTGTGATGCAGATGAAGAACTGCTTCTCAACCCAGGAAGAGAGGAGCTTTGACTGGGCTTAGGCTGAACTTTCACCTTTCTTGGTTTTGCTTTCGGACTTCAGAAGAAAGAGAGGCAGTGGGAAAAAAAAAAACTCATCAATGAAAGCACGTAAAATCTGTATTTAGGCCATAAAATACCCTGTGCTCTTTATTTGCAGGGTTTTTGCAATGTCCACAAACATTCTGAGAGAAAAAAATAAATGGAACACAGCGGCACGGAGTAAGATGTATGTGGAACAATTCTGAAAGTAGTCCGGTCACTATGGTAACCAATGGAGCAAAGATTGGTCCACTTTTAGAATTCTAGATTACGTGTAGAACTTTAAACACATCCCGGCTAATAAAGATACCAAAGTGATAGGCGCTATGTGAATAAAACAAACAGAATATATAAAATGTGCAGCAAACACTAGTGCAGCTCCCCCAGAAGGACACAGAATACAGTGAATCAAAAAAGTAAAAGTGTTACGCAAAATAAACCAAAACAGTACTTATCTGAAATGTTTGCTCTTGAGTGGAATAGATCACAAAAGAAACTTTCTCTCGAGTGTATAAAAAAGAAAGAAATATATAGACACAATGTGTAGTTTTATATATTACAGATAAACTATACTTAATTCCCCCCCAAAGGAAATACACTCACACCGTGTGGAGCCTTATGTAACTGGCTCTGAGTGTGAGGGGCGATTGGACTTCAAGTCCTATAATTCCCAGACTGATCTTCAGTGTCTATCAGACAATCTTCTAGCTCGTTAGTCAGAGGGATGATGTCATTTTCCCAAGAGGGAGACAAAGGAACAAACTGTGGTGAAGTAGATCACACAAATATTTATTGGCCCCTTACTGAGGCTTACATTAGAATGAAGTAAAAAAGCGCGATTAAAAAGCATATCACCAGTCCTTCCGTAGATATGGACAAAGCTGCAGCATGTAGTATCCATCTGACGGCCCTGCTTTTTGCCATTGCCATCAGACGGATACTACACGCTACAGCTACAGCCAGTCACATAAGGCTCCACACGGTGTGAGTGTATTTCCTTCGCGGGGAATTAAGTATAGTTCATCTGTAATATATAAAACTACACATTGTGTCTTTATATTTCTTTGTTTTTTTTTACACTTCACTCGAGAGAAAGTTTCTTTTGTGATCTATTCCACTCAAGAGCAAACCTTTCAGATAAGTACTGTTTTGGTTTATTTTGCGTAACACTTTCACTTTTTTGACATCCCGGCTAATCCCTCGACAGAAGTGGACAGAGCTCCTTTAGTCTGGGGTTACCTTGAAGCTCTGCTGCTGGAGGCAGAACTGCTGCCGCTCTCGCTGCTGCTGCTGCTACTGCTCTCGCTACTGCTGCTGCGTATCCGTTTGCGATACCTGCGCTTCTTCCTCTGCTGTAATTGCATTGCTAATTTGTAATCGGAGAGGATATCTTTGACGTATGTTTCGCACAGAGCGGAGAGCCTTAGCGTCATGCTGTAGATCTGGGGAAAATACAACGAAAACTGCCATCAATTACCGTATATACTCGAGTATAAGCCGACCCGAATATAAGCCGAGGCACCTAATTTTACCACAAAGAACTGAGAAAAAATATTGACTCGATTATAAGCCTAGGGTGGGAAATGAGGCAGCTACTGGTAAATATTGCCCCCAATATGCCATTTAATATTCCAGTATATTGCCCCCAATATGTCATTTAATATTCCAGGATATTGACCCCAATATGTAATTTAATATTCCAGGATATTGCCCCCAATATGTCATTTAATATTGCAGGATATTGCCCCCAATATGTCATTTAATATTCCAGGATATTGCCCCCAATATGTCATTTAATATTCCAGGATATTGCCCCCAATATGCCATGATATTGCCCCCAATATGCCATTTAATATTCCAGGATATTGCCCCTTAGTATGCTCGTTATGCCACCCTCCTCCCCCAGACCCCAGTACTTACCTCTTTGCTGCTCCGTCTCCCCGGTGCTCTGAAGGTCCGTGGCTGTGAGGGAAGCGTTGTGAGCTCCCTTCCAGCCGCGCGGATTTATAAAGTTTTTTTTAAAAAAAAGTTTCAACACACTTTGTTGACCACGCGGCTGGAGGGGAGCGCACAACGCTTCCCTCACAGCCACGGACCTTCAGAGCACCGGGAGACTGAGCAGGAACGAGGTAAGTTTTAGATTTTTTTGTTTTTTTCCCAGACGCTGACTCGAGTATAAGCCGAGAGGGGCATTTTTCAGCACAAAAAATGTGCTGAAAAACTCGGCTTATACTCGAGTATATACGGTAATCACAGCCTGCCATCAATATTGGATAGATCTGGGGGTTAAACAGCACAATTCACATGGATCCTTTAAACATGCATTGCAAGCCTGAAGATGTTCAAAATTAAGAAGGCACTCCCATAATACGCATCATATCTTGACAAGGATTGTGGGATTTGTAGTATATTTAAAAAAAAAAAATATCATAGTATGTTTTCTTCTCACCGTCGGACCTACTGTGATCACTTTGATTCCTCATCTCAGCCAGAGAGTATTCTTAGCATCCGCTAGGATCACCCATAAGCTAAATATACTTACAGTGTCTTAATTAATTGTTAATTTATTAGATCTGCTTTATTTATTGTTTCCTCAACACTGTCCATTAACTAAAACACCCCAACAGAATTGCTGTTACTAGAGCAACAGTCCTGCCCGTCAAAGCCCCTCCCTTGCTGGCTGTTGCTGAATTTGGAAGCCCCGATTAAATTATTTTCAAATGTAACTACAGCAGGATTGTCAATTGTTTTAAATCAAAAATAAGTTCAAGTCACATTTATTAAACACGTGTACAATATACAGAAAGAAACAAATGGGGAACGGGCCCTTTTGTTGAGAGCTGTATGTTACAATTTACTGTCCTTACTAGCATTTTCCTGGTTGGGTGAAAATGTTTTGGGAATGGTTATGGGTTTCGATTCTTACCCGGGATTTCTTGTTGGGCGTGTAGGCTTTGGAGTTACTGAAAATCAGTCGGACGTCCCTGCCGAAATCCAAGGGGTCTCGGTAATTTCCAGCTTCGAGCGTCTCTTTCACGGTGCTGAAGTCCATTGGCGTTTCAATGACATCCTGATAATCCTACGCAAAGGAACTCATTGATTATGTTCAGGTAAAGTACAGTAAAGTCTTCTTATTTTGGAATGTGAGGTTCTATCGGCGCAAAGATCATCCAGGGAACGCACTTACCGGATAGGACACGTGATTGACAGGTTGCCTGAATGGTTCCGAATCTTCGCGTTCATATATGAGATCCAAAAGCTCCTTGCACTGGTCTTTCCAGGAGTCGGGATTGGAACAGAGGAGCTGCCTTTTTGTCCGACGGGTTAACTTTAAAAATAAAATAAAAAATCTCAAAGCACAGCTATAAAAGATATTGCGTCATATAGCGGGGTGCTGCAATTTAATTATTTCTTTACAGCAAGGGATAGCATGGCTCCTGGTCTCTCCACAAGACTAAATATTCGCTTTCAGTGGCATTTTCAAAACAGAATAATTCTGTTTCGAAAATGCTATTGAAAGCGAATATTGAAATGATTCTATTAGTACGGGACAAATCCTATGGCGTGTACCATGCCGCTGGTATAGAAGAGGTTCCCTTATTGGAGGCGAGTAAAGATTCAGTACCAGTAAAGATAAAACAAAATACAGAGTAAAAATTCGCAGAGATAAACAAATAAATAAATTGATTTTAAGATATTTTGTTTTACTTACTGTTCGGCCTGATGATGTCCCTGGTACGTCCGACTCTACATCAACTGCAGCAGCCTGGTGGGACGAGGGGCGAAGGAATAGAGAAGACACTAGTAAGGATTTTTTTTTCGGTAGCAAGACCACCCCTGCACACATTATGCCACGTACTCACCTCTTCCTCTTCTTCTGCGTTGTCCAGATCTTCTGTCTTGACCTGATTGTAAATCTCTAAAATATCAGTGCAGTTTTCGTCTCTGGAAAACATAACAAGACATGGTTAGGGGCCTTGCGTTGGTGAAACTCATAATAAACATTTCAATGGACAAGCGGAAGAGAGAGGAGCGGGACGTACCCGATGTATCTCAGTAAAACGTCCGTCACGGTCTTGGCGGCTTTCACGATTGGCGTGTCGGGCTCGTTGAACGTCCCCGCGTTGTGCTCGATGTAGCGCATCTCCCACATCAGCGCAGATATCCTCCTGAACGGACGAAACGCAAAACAACTGTACGTGAAATACCGGCTGCAGTATCTCTATAGACCCAGAATATAATGCATCTCTGTGCTACGTGGAAAACATCTAGGAACTAACAGACTAAATTCACCTATTTATTCCTTGGTATAAGTTGCCATGCATTACAATACATGGACGCTTGTCCCCACCCATTATTCCAGCTACCGTGGGTCAGAACTACAATGATGTCATCTAGCACACAGCTACCAGTATCTACCTTATATCTGGCGTGCAAGTCATAGCCTCTCCCTTATCTGAACTTGGCCCGGTTGGTAAACACCTACTCCAAGTTTCGTTATTATCAGAGAGTCACGTAGCGCTTTGGCGGCGCCAGTGCTAATAGCATGTATTAGAAAACTCCCGTCAACAATAGACATGCACGACTGTCACATAAAAGCAGCCAATAGACAGCATGCAAATAAAACCAGGTCAGGAATATTACCCCAGTAATTATACACAGACAGGACAACAATCTTCCTTCATGTGTAACAAACCAACCAACACATCAGCCGGACCCAGATAAAAAGCTTTAATGTGAAATCCTACAGTGCGTTTGGCAATGGGCCGGCCGGTCCTCCTCATAGCCGGTGCTGCATTTAGCCAGAGCTCCATTTCAGTGTGAGCCATTGAGATAACATTTCTTAAAGGGAACCAGACAGAGATCCACACTGACGTGATGTGCAGTATTACTCCTTACCCTCAGTACAGGATTGAATCCGATTTAGATGGAGGAGTGCCACTAAAGGAAGGCTTACTCATGGAATAACGGCACAGCATTTACTGATTCACACAAACAGGCACAAGGCAGAGTTTTGCAGAGGAAAAAATAAACCCAAACTAATGAAAGATGGGAAGCGTCGGCCGATCCCGACGGGACATTTATTGTGCACTGACCTCGTACAGACCGACCCTTACCAAAGCAACAAAACCAAAAGAAATGAAAGATCAGTAATCTTTATATGCAAACGAGCCTTGCAGAGTGGGAATTTACAGAGAGGAAGAAATAAACTTAGAGAGAATGGGAAAGAGGAAGGGAAACGCACCTGTAGTAGCGACTCTCCAGTCTCTTCCTTATTGTGCTCAGGTCTGTTGGATATGCAACGACGGTGCAATATAAGGGGTAAGCACTGAGGTCCACTGGAGCACTGAAGGGACTGGCAACATCTGCGAATGACATTAAATATGACATTTCTACCCAAGGCCTGATCCAATTAGCAGCACTCAGTGTCCCAGGGATAGAATAATACCAGGCCTCAAAACAGTTACTGGCTTAAGCAGGACTATAAGACGTAAACCTGGCTTGAATCTTAGAAACATGGAATTTGTTAGCAGCTTAGATCCATTCGGCCCACCTGGTCTGCCCAAGGAATATATGCTATTTAATACGTGTACCCCATGCATGCTTTAAATCCCCCGCTGTATCGACCTCCCCCACCTCCTCTGGGAGGCTATTCCATTCATCATCCACCACCCTCGGTAAAGTATTTCCTGTTGTTACTACTTAACATTTTCCCCTATAGTTTTACACTGTGATCTCGTGTTGTGGTATTTTTTTCTTCTCCCTTCCTTTATCGTGTTAATGTATTTCAATGTGTCTATCATATCCCCTCTGTCACTGTACGCTGTACATTTTAAGCTCCTTTAACCTCTCCCGGTAGGTTTAGTTGGGTGATTCTGCTCCCCGCTTCATCGGGGAGTTCTGGCAATGTTACACTGAAACATTCTCTGTACCAGGACCGTACGGTTTTATTTGGGACCTTCCGTTTTTATTTGGGACCTTCCATCATATTGCTGAGCCTATCATAGGTGTCATTCCGTATGCATCTAAAAATATACAGTTGATACTGCTCTATGTTCTGCTTTGTTTGTTTCCAGCAGAGTAAAGGATTTTTCGGGGAACTCCATACTGATTCACATCTTTTATACATTGAGGCTCATTAACATCGGAGTGGATTAAATAGCACATTTGTTCTTCACATCATTTGTCCAGATATATTGCACTATTGTAGGTTTCTTTTATTTTCCTATGTAACTTCCTGCACCCTCCATTTCTATGTGTGGTGTAAAGCACCGTGAGGAGTGCTAGCAGAGGCAGTGTTTATCCTCAAAGGGTATTTATTATTGTTTCAATATTTGGCAGCACATTTAATTCTTGCTTACAGGAAAAGCTTTTTCTTCTTACAAGTAACACTCGACGTTTATCTTTACAGATACATGCAGGGTTTACTCCCAGCTCTGCCTCATGACTGAGGCACACGCTGAAAATTTGTCAGGTCTGGTGTTCTCTCTCTGCTACTCTCACTTCTGTTGATCCCCTTTGAGAACAAGAGTCTCTCTCAACTCGAGACAGTCGTTGACCTGACTGGGCTGGCTGGTTCCCAGAGAAACATGGCAGCTGCCAGTCAGAGGATAAAATGGCATGTACTATCAACAGTACATGCCACTTTATCCCCATTCTAGGGGCGCTCACTGAAAAGAATACAACGTTTAGTGGAATCTTAAATAATAAAAGAATTATCTGCAAGATTCCGAATGAGGAGTTACGCACCAAGAGACAGAAGCTGATCAATTCCAGCGATGACCCTCTCGCACACTTCATCTCTCGACTTCGATCCCCACTCTCCTTCCTCGGGTTTGAACTGCAGGGATTTCAGTTCTTCGGCGGTTATGGGAACACCGGCTCCGACCTCGTCTTGCAAGGCTGCTGCAAACAGAGGCGTGTGAGTCTCACGCTGCCTTGGGTTACAGACAAGGTTATAGAGGGAGAGAGATACTTACTGCCATCTGGAATGGGCTCCATGTCCCATGGGCTCATATTTTCTCTTTCGTTGTTATCCCAGCTGGTAAAATGCAAAGGAGAATAGACAATGAGACTAACAGCAGATAGCGCCATTCACAACCAGTACCCATGGGTCCGAGTACACCGGACTGCAGAAGTATTGCATTATCCTCGCTGCGAGGAAGAAGCATAGTGTAAATTCTATATTTAGTAGCAAGAATCCAGTCTATTCCACTGATGGTCCACAGGCTGGAGGTGCCACGTAGCCTGGCTAAAAAGCCTTATTATTACTACAGAAAAATGAATGAAGTCCAGTCTGTCAACCCAAGCTTCAGCATGGTATGCGGCCCATATTAACAGCTTGGTCTATCCTTATATTCAACGGGATAGTCAGCCCTATATATTTTTATTCCACGGATACAGCAGGCAAAACCCACTTTGCATTTCAGACAAATCTACTTCCTCCCCTGCTCCCCCCTCTGGTATCAGCTCCGGGAATGAACTGCATGAAGGAGAGCGGGGTGGGGGGTGGGCAGGAGGTGGGTTTGTGGCGTGGAGCATTCTACCTGACGGCTGACTAAGCGTCATGGGAAATGGAGTACCCGAACATGGCTGGTATAATGGGCTTTATTCATGAAAGAGGGACTTGCAGAGAAGGGAATTTTTATTTTAAATATTTATTAAACATACAAATCTTATATATAAATATAAAAGAAACATAAAAAAAAAAATATATATATATATATATAAACCGTGTAGACATACATATATATATATATATATATATATATATATATATATATATATATATATATATATATATAGCTAGCATGTACTAACACGACCTACTGTACACATCCCATAACAACTATTAAGGACACGCACTGGATATCTCCAATAACAGATATGGCATTGTCGGATCCACTCAGGCCCCCCACCTAATTACATTAGTCATGGCTTCCTACTCTTGCATTTTCTCTAGCCTTTGAATCCACCCACTTATCTCCTGCATGTTTGCGGTATCCCCTCCCAAATTGCACCTGTATATCCCCTTTCCATTTTTAATTGCGAGATGGTCCTATTTTTTTTATCTTCCTACCATTCTGGTACAGGGATAGAATTCCAATTCCTTGCGATGCTAAATTTTGGCCGAGCCCCAATGTTAATGAACTTTCCCCCAGGTCGAGGAGAACATGCACTTACTGAACACTGTAGCATTGAAACAAACTGTCTGGATACTCCATCTGGAAGGGCTGCTGGCTTTCGACCCTTCCGAACCACCAGGCATCATCAATGATACTGCGGAAGCGGTCTCCTGTAGCGGGAAAGCTAAGTTATATGCATGCATTGGCAGTAATGTGGTCTTTTTTTTTTTTTTGGTTTCTTTCTTTCGTTTACTCACTTTTTAAAGGAATTGTATCATTTGTTAATTGCTTTGTCTATTTTTATTGGCTTTTTTTTTTGTGTGTGATTTGAACAAACTATAATGCCCTGCTGTACGGCAGACCTGCCACTTGGAAGTGCAGTCGCTGGGTAGCCACGAGAGATAGCCGTGAGAGTCAGCTGTACTCAAAGATAAAGGTAAAACTTATAGAAAACATAGACATTGTAACATTTGTAAAACAGGCAGCATTTCCACACAGCCGGTAAATACAATCAGTCAGAAAAGTCCAATATTAACTGATATTATAGTACTTTTTTTTTTTTTTGGATGGTCTTTAACGAGCTGATGCTGCAACACACAGACCGTTTCAAGATTTAATGAAACGGCCTAATGTTGTATGTAGTAATCACACTTCCATTCATTTCAGTGGAGGACTGGAGTGAGTGTTTATAAGTCACTCTCTCTCTACAGGAAAGGATAGAGTAATGAAGACGAGTAGTGGGCTAAGAGCTTAAAGAGACCAGAACACAGCCGAGGCTTAATTCTAAAGCTATGATTCCCATTAATGGCTGGAAAAAAAGATTAGAAGTTCCATGAATTCTAGATGGCAAAATGTAATCTACCGTTGGCTGGTCTAAAATGTAACCCCTATTGCATTGCAAGAGAATATAAAGCAAGAGAGGCTGCACTGTGAACTTGTGTTGCAGAGGAGCTGCAAGCACAGACTGGACCCCGGACACCATGCCGGAGCAGGAGGAATGCAGAATATTTTATATTAGTATTGTACATAGTACATCCCCATTAGAGCCTTACAAGTTGCTCACTCCGCTAAGGTCATTGCTGGCTTTTAGCATCATCAATGCCGTTTGCCAACACTCGCCATTAAACATTAAACAACTGCTCCCAACCCACAAAAATGTAGACATATTGGGAAAGGTAACTGGTGATCTGCAGACTCCTCCTACGGGGATTGTGTGGAAAAGTCAATTAGAGCCCAGCGTTCTAAAAGTGGTCCAGTATTCATGGAAACCCACGGAATGTTCCTGCTGGTGACATCACTTTTAGAACTTTGCCCCAGGAATTAACTATTCTTAGTATCTTTAATTCAGATTTGGATCGACCTTGATGGACACAAGTCTATTTTTCAATCTAAGCTGTTATGTAACATTTTCCACTTTTCGAGGCAAAAGGTGAGACCTGCCTTCATGTGAGCTACTTCAGTCTTCGTTTGGACCAACGGCAGCAATGGAGATGTGTGAAAACCTTAACGCGAAGTACCGGATACTTTTTTCAACCTAAATTACTAATCCGTGAACGTATTAATTTAACCCCTTACGGCCAAAAGGTCCAAAGGACCTATACACTCAAACAGTATTTTTGTGTCCCAGGATCACAGTGTGATGAGTACTCAAAGACACTGAGGCAGAGACCCGACCAGGGCTTATACTGCCCCTGTGCGTCCCTTGCCAATTTCTCAAGATACCTTGCAATGTCACCCGTGATGTCGTGTCGGTGTTCCCGAACCCAGATGTTTGGGGGCGACAAGATTCAGAGAAATGTAGCCAGCAGATACATTTAACCGGTCAGATTGGGGGCCATTCAGTGTGGCCTCATCTGACACACGGGGTCCCTCTGCGGTGGGATCTGGAGCCCTCCTTCATTGAGGAGTTGTTGTTCCCAGGACTTTCTATGCCGTCCCGTCCTCGTGGTCATTTGGGCAGTGTCTGTGGCACAACGGAACAGAACCTCCTAGTGCACTAAGTGGTTAAAAGGAGATTATTTTTCCCTATGCCCTTGCTTGTGGGTGTGGTCTGTCCATTAAAGGCAAGCACTTATTGGTAGAGTTCAGTGACAGACCAATGGGGGAGAAACCTCAACAGACCACGCCCACAAGCCAAGAAATAAGGAAGTTAATGCACCCTTAATTATATCACCTGTAGTAAAACAGCATCCTGCAGCTCTGCGCCCTTATTGGAGTGCAGTATGGGAACTTTGAATTATATCAAGATAACAGCTGTTACATTTTTTGCGGCTGTACAGGCAAACTATGTACAGGAAAAAGCACCTTCTCCCAAAAAATGGCCTTAACCAGCACATATCACATACCTATCTGCCAGTTCCTCTCCTTCGCCTCCTTGTAGAATTGGTAAAGTACAAGGAAGTCAATGACATCAGGCATATCGTGGTACCTAGGAATAAAATGTAGAACGTTTCTAAACACATTAGAAACATAGAATGTGTCGGCAGATAAGAACCATTCGGTCCATCTAGTCTGCCCAATTTTCTAATTACTTTTATTAGTCCCCAGTTCCCTATCTTATAGCTAGGATAGCCTTGTGCCTATCCCACGCATGCTTAAACTCCTTGACTGTGTTTACCTCTACCACTTCTGCTGGAAGGCTATTCCATACATCCACTACCCTCTCAGTATAGTAATACTTCCTGATATTACTTTTAAATCGTTGCCCCGCTAATATAAGACAATGTCCTCTAGTTGTGGTAGTTTTTCTTCTTTTAAATATACTCTCTTCCTTTACTGTGTTGATTCCCTTTGTATATATAAATGTTTCTATTATATCCCCCCTGTTACGTCTTTCCTCCAAGCTATACATGTTAAGATGCTTTAACCTTTCCTGGTAAGTTTTATCCTTCAATCCATGAACCAGTTTAATAGCCCTTCTCTGAACTCTCTCCAAAGTATCAATATCCTTCTGGAGATACGGTCTCTAGTACTGCGTACAATACTCCAAGTGAAGTCTCACCAGTGCTCTGTACAATACTCCAAGTGAGGTCTCACCAGTGCTCTGTACAATACTCCAAGTGAGGTCTCACCAGTGCTCTGTACAATACTCCAAGTGAGGTCTCACCAGCGCTCTCTACAATACTCCAAGTGAGGTCTCACTGGCGCTCTGTAAAATGGCATTATAGAGAGTCCTTTATACAAATTTTTAAGGTGTGCCATGTTACCTTGGTAATGCTTAAACCAGCCCTTACGGATTTCTCACAAGCATTAGAATATATACCTTATGGTTTAGAACATCGGGAACTCTCACAAGTATTAGAATCTATACCTTATGGTTTAGAACATCGAGAACTCTCACAAGCATTAGAATCTATACCTTATGGTTTAGAACATCGGGAACTCTCACAAGCATTAGAATCTATACCTTATGGTTTAGAACATCGGGAACTCTCACAAGCATTAGAATCTATACCTTTTGCTTCATAACATCAAGAAATCTTAAAAGCATTAGAATCTATACCTTACTGACCAGAGATAAGGGTCTTTAAAAACAAGGGAACACAAATGTCTTGTAAGGGATAGCCCATGTTTCATGATGACTAGTTTTGTAACTTTTTAAGCACAACTGTAGGTGAAAAATGACCTTATGTTTAAATGAAAGAGTGCGTCCAGTGTAGCTATTTTAATGAAGCAATTCAAATAAAGAACTTATTGATCGTCTTTTGCTTTTATATCTCTATCAGGAGGCGGACATGTTGTTTAGAATCTTTGGTCAGGTGATGGAAAATCTGACAGATCTGACCCAAGATTCTAAATAAAATGTCGGCCCCCGACAGTGTCATAGAAGTAATGTGTGCCAATTAGGTACTTTATTTTTATTCTTTCATTAAAGTATTCATTTTTTAACCATCGACCCTGGACGCAATGTTTCAATCAAACATACGCTATTTTGTTTGCCTTTAAGCAAACAAAACCACAAGCAAAACACAGTTTTGTGCTGGCCGTGTACTTACTTAACAGAGAAGGATTCTCCGCTCATTTTGCCCGAGGTGGGATCCAGAAAGGCAAGTTTTAAGCAGCACAGCGTTGGGGGTCCGACTTCATATTTGATTCCCACGACCTTTAAGAACTCCTGTTCCTGGAAAAGAAAAGTAATGAAAAGTAAGTAATGTGGCTTACACAAGTACGACTTAGTGTAGCCATTGACAGGTACTGACATGGCGTCAGTACACAGCGAAAAACACAGGACTGGTGCAACTGCCCCTTTAATACTTAAAGGAAAACAGACAAATAATTACCCTAAGCTCCATTTTGTTCCATGGCTGCTTTTGAAGATTAACACTGTAAATTTTGGCCTTTCTCACAGCTCGAACATATGCTTCGTGCCCTTGTCGGAAATAAATAACCTGCAACGGGGGATGGGAAACAAAATGATTAGATCTGTTACCAGTATCTCCATGGTCTGCAGTGTGCTCTCATATGGAGCCACACACATTGGTTCATCCCATGGGCTCATACACAAAACATGGCACCAGCGAATCAATCGTCGTCCTGCTCCTATCACCCTCAGTAACAAAATTCCCCTGTAGGGATCCCCTGGTGATTCTATAAATGCAGTTGCTGCTTCACGACAAATTATTCGGATTTTATCAAAATCGGATGTTTAAAAATTTATAAAACTTAACAAGATCCCTGGGTCTGTTCAGAAACCGATGTTACAATGTATCACAGACCATCTGAATAAGATGGAATAGAAAGGTTACAAAGAATGCAGTGGTACAATAGAGAACTGCTTTTATGCACAACTAACCAAACCACACTCATTATTTTACAAATAAAGTAAAACATTTTAAACTTATTGATTTTTGGCTTAAAGGTCTAGTACCTGTTTTCTGATTTCCATTAGATTTGAGACAATGAAAACATGAATATTTCTCATTCACATGCCAAGCCTTTTAAACTCGCTATGATGTAACATTACATAGCCTGCATTCAGCCTATATTAAAGTGCCTCCATTCACAATATATTCGATAGTCTGCGTTCACACTATATTAGATAGCTTGCATTCACCCTATATTAGAGAGCCTGCATTCACCTTATATTAGAGAGCCTGCATTCACCTTATATTAGAGAGCCTGCATTCACCTTATATTAGAGAGCCTGCATTCACCTTATATTAGAGAGCCTGCATTCACCTTATATTAGAGAGCCTGTACTTATCCTTGTATTAGAGAGCCTGTACTTATCCTTGTATTAGAGATCCTGTACTTATCCTTGTATTAGAGATCCTGTACTTACCCTATATTAGAGAGCTTGCATTCACCTTATATTAGAGAGCCTGCATTTACCTTATATAAGAGAGCCTGCATTCACCCTATATTAGAGAGCCTGCATTCACCCTATATTAGAGAGCCTGTACTCATCCGATATTAGAGAGCCTGCATTCACCCTATATTAGAGAGCCTGCATTCACACTCTTATAGAGAGCCTGCATTCACCCTATATTAGAGAGCCTGCATTAACCCTATATTAGAGAGCCTGCACTTACCCTATAAAAGAGAGCCTGCATTCACCCTATATTAGAGAGCCTGTACTTACCATATAAAAGAGAGCCTGCATTCACCCTATATTAGAGAGCCTGTACTTACCCAATATAAGAGAGCCTGCATTCACCTTATATTAGAGAGCCTGCATTCACCTTATATTAGAGAGTCTGTACTCACCCTATATTAGAGAGCCTGTTCACGCATGTGTACTTTGGGGATTCTGGCCTATATTGTATGGCCATTTTATTGAACCTCTGTCTATTCCATGGAGCTGCTCAGAAAATATAGACATCACACAAGTCAGGATGGTTACCTCATCTCCCATCTGTGGCACAAAGGGGGACCGGCGTGGTATGGTGTCAAGGATCCACTGGGGTGGAATCCACTCTTCACTCTGCTCTCCTTCCATAGAGAGAAGTTCACTTTGTTTCTTTAAGAGAAGAATAAGACAGTCAGCCATGACACCACTATGTCAGTAAATTGACTGCCCAGCAGATATTTAAAGGTAACAGTAATCTAAAGAAATAAAAAAGTGAATCAAGATGAGATCGGGCATTTCATTATCAGACATTTGGCTCCTCTGCAATCTAGGACAAAGGCAACCACAGCCTATCTAACAGGCTTTACTTCCAACGTCACTTAGCACCCCCAACCCATCTAATAGTCCTTAGTGCCCCCAACCCATCTAATAGTCCTTAGTGCCCCCAACCCATCTAATAGTCCTTAGTGCCCCCAACCCATTCTTAGTGCCCCCAACCCATCTAATAGTCCTTAGTGGCCCAACCCTCTAATAGTCCTTAGTGGCCCAACCCTCTAATAGTCTTTAGTGCCCCCAACCCATTCTTAGTGCACCCAACCCATCTAATAGTCCTTAGTGGCCCAGTCCATCTAATAGTCCATAGTGGCCCAACCCATCTAATAGTCCTTAGTGCCCCCAACCCATTCTTAGTGCCCCCAACCCATCTAATAGTCCTTAGTGGCCCAACCCATCTAATAGTCCTTAGTGGCCCAACCCATCTAATAGTCCATAGTGGCCCAACCCATCTAATAGTCCATAGTGGCCCAACCCTTCTAATAGTCCTTAGTGGCCCAACCCATCTAATATCCCTTAGTGCCAACACACCAAACAGGTGCCCCAAAGAGGGCAAGCAGAATCATTTTGCCACGCAGAACTGAGAATATTATGTAGACAGGTTTCCAAACCTTTCTCTTGGTTGGTTTGCGTTTCCGCGGTTTATCGTCCTCTTTAGCGTTCTCGTCCTCAGAGCTGCTGCACATCTTCCTCGTGGTCTGCCTTGTTTGCCTTTTGGGGGGCTGGAGATTGATCCCGGCATCTGCGGTCCAGTCTGAGTATTCACTGGAGGAGTCACTAAGAAGTAGTACATACAGTACATAGATATAACTATCTGGGTGTGCATCACTTTTTAAACATTCATTGGAAACCTCTGTGCCCCCTAGTGGACTAAACAGAGTAAGGTCAGTACCTGGATGAGCTTTCAGTCTGCCATCCAGCGGCTGTTTCTGCAGCTGAAGCCTCACTGGACGGCCGGGATTCATCGTTCTGTAATAAGAATTAAGGTGAGAAATGTAAGCAGAGTGGCCACAGCGCGTCAGATATGAGACATCCCCCCCAAATCGAGATAAAACAACCAAAGAGTAAAATAAAAATATCCTGCAGGTTTTGGTAACTCACCTCTGAGGAGCTCTGAGATTCGTCTCCATTCGTATCCGGGACATCAGTCTGCCTGTCGTGTTCAATAGTGGAACGCGTCTGGTAGGCGTGGGGGCGCTTGCGCTGGATTTTTCGCAATGATCTTCCGCTGCATACTTGATATTCATTCTTAAAGGAATTAAAAAAAAAAAAAAAAAAAACACAATTTATACGTGGGATGTTTAAAGTAAAGATCCTCTGTCAACCAAAACTCTGCTTATACTGTTAATGTAGAGCATGAAACATGGTCTATACATTGTGTAAACATACTTACACGCCAAAAATGCATAAAATAAGAGAATTTTTTAATACATTTGTCTGTGGAGTCTCCTGCTTATGACATCACCTGTGGCTTGATATGCAAATGACACATTTCCTATTAAAAATAAGTTCATTTGCATATGAAGCCACTGGTGATGTCATTAGTAAGAGACACTACAGACATGTTTAAACATATATTTCTCTTATTTTATACATTGAGTGTTTTAACAGATGCTTACCCTCTGTGTGATGTGAGGGGGCTTCCTCTTTTTTTCTGTATTGTAGAGACACACCTCCATGTCCCCCTTGGAAGATCTACATTCTTCCTGGACCCTGGAACGGGGATAATTCAAACTATATCAGCATATTAGGAGCACAGACCCATAGCATCCAGCTATAGCCTGCCAGTGGTTACATTTCCCATAATCCCCACCTGCCCAAGCATTATGGGATCTGGGAGCAGCACAATGGCTCTAGCTAGACCATCCCTCCAAGACAGGTATTACATCAGGAAATGGATACAGTAACAAGCATGATGTCCCCTACCTGCTAATGCCAGCGTGCAGCTCATTTACCACCACCCTTCTGCTCCAGGCCATCAGGTCCCGTTCAGTAGCCATTTGGCTACGAGGCGCATTGAGATGCATTTGTCGAACACCTTCGATCTGGCCACTGCGACGGAGGCCGACATTAGGTGGGGACGTCAAGTCTAAACTTTGACTTCTCACAACTGTGTATAAATCAAAAAGAGCCACATGGCTTATACAATAGGATGTAACCGTATCAAAATAAACGCTGGCTTTGGTCTAGTGAACAGAGCCTCCCAGTGGTGAGATGCAGAATTACAAACACATGGAAAAAAGGAATCAAGAGAGTATTGGTTAACCCCTTCCTGACCTTATGACGAGTTAACTCGTCATAAGAGCCGCACCATTAGCGACCTTATGACGAGTTAACTCGTCATGCAGTCTAGCCGGCGGTGCGCTCCGTGGGCACCGCCAGCCAGTCTGCAACGGGTCCAGGACTAAGCCTCGCACCCGAGGCAAAGCTCCTGGACCCGATCGGTGGATTTCCGTGCATGTGATCGCGGTGATTGAGTGATCACCGCGATAACATGCAAATTAGATGGCAAAGTCAGTGTGTTCACACACTGCCTCTAATTCACTCTCTGTGCTTCACATTCTTATAGTATAGCACAGAGAGTGACCTGTAAGTAAAAATAAATTAATTTCATACACATAGGTTAAAAAAAAAAAAAAAAAATTAATAATTAACCCTTTCATTGCTGATCACAGTTTTTAACTGTGATCAGTTTCCTTCCACTTTATGGCCCTCATTTATTTATTATTTTTTTTTAACAGATTTTTTTATTTTTACAATTTATAAAGTTTTTTTAAAATAAATAAAGGTAATTTTAATATATTTATTTAATAAAATTTAACCCCTGCATGCCTGTTGCATGATTTTTACTGATCTGACATCGCACTCTTCAGAGTTTTTTTTCTGTCTTTTTTGTTATGGGGGGTTTGGGAACCAATATTTTTCTTTTTTTATTAGTTAGTTAATTAGGGGGGATGAGTGGGTTAGTGTTGCACTAGTTATGTAGCTTATTATTGGGAAAATAATGGGGAAAAACTTTTTTTTCCTCAAAAATTTCCTCTTTTATATGTATTTTTTAATACTAAAATGTAAATCATTTTTATGTATAGGGTATCAAAAGAAAGCTCTAACTGTCCTCTAAAAAACAACATATAACTTGTATGGGTACGTTAAATGAGAGAAAGGAAAATTATGTTTCAAAAACCGCGTATTAAAAATTGAAAAACGCTCTGGTCCTTGGCCCAGGAAAATCCCTGGTCCTTAAAGGGTTAAGGAGTTATTCGCTCAATGTAATGTTACAGAGGGTGAGACACCAAATTCTATATAATGCAGGTTCCTCTATCAGAGTGTTATATATACATTGAATATAGGATTATAGTATCGAAGAAGCAAACAAACTTACATCCACTCTCCGAGTCAGCTCTGTTAAAGGGAGGATTCTCTGCAGGGTCTGGATTTGGTTCTCCATCATTAGTATGACTCTGATCTTGCTCTCTCTGTAACTCCCGGATCAGTCCGTCCAGGACACTTTCTTCCACGTTTTCGGTTTGCTGACCAATCACTTGTTCCACCACCTCTCCGTTTCCTGATCGGGGGGAGAGAAAAACACAATTTGCGACGCTCTTTCTTTAGTACTGTCTGCCCAGTCACCGGGACCGGTCTAAGCTTCCCAGATGCTAACTAGTGTCACACTGGTAATATACTACTGCAGACAAAGAACTGCAAGAACCTTAGAATCCGCATGTGAATATGAACCGTTACAGGAGGACTCCATCCCATTGCTTTCACTATGAATGTACAGAATGAAAAATGATCTATATATTGTGTTAGCCGAATTACATGCAAAAGCCTAAATTAGGAGAAATATGTGTTTTTTTAAAATGTCTGTGGAGTCTCCTGGTTATGACATCACATGTGGCTTGATATGCAAATGAACTTGTTTTCAGGTGATGTCATAAACAGGAGACACCACATCCACCTCCCATTCTGCACCTCACACTGTATAGATAATTTTCCTTCAGTTCCTGCCGTTAGGAAGAATGATATGAAAGAAGGCAACGAATGGCAATAAAATTGCTAAGGAGAAAGTAAATATAAGTGCAAATGTGAAACTAGGAGGGAGCAGGTGAGCAGTGAGAGGAGGGGAAGAGCCAGAGCCTCAGAGTTGTTACACAAGGTGTCAACGCTGCAGTAGAAGAGGAAGCACACAACATTCTGAAGATTCGTAGGCAGGGTAATTGTTCCAGTGTACATGACCATGACAAAAAGGGGTAAGAATTAAGTAAATGAATATGGCATTTTTTGTTGTTGAAATTTTTAAGGTTCATTCCATATTTAAGCTCTTAAACTCAGGGTTTAGTTTATTGATATGTGGCGGAATTCTTAAGATTATTAGCACATGGTCAGCTACGTGGGACATTTATTCATGAAAGAGGGAGTTGCAGGGAATTGAGAAGGGAATTTCAAATGTACGGCCAAAGTGTCTGATTCGGAAAAAATTCTCCCTTTTGATCTGTAAATCCAAATCTGCTCAATTAGCCTTAATTCCCATGAATAAAGCCCCGTAAACAAGACATAAGGTTACCATTGGAAACGTATCCAAGTTGCGGAACGAGCTGTTCTTCCTTGCAGTTCTCACGCCCTGGTACCAGCCGCTGGAACTTGGTAGGATGTGGGTTGCCGTCTACATCCACGAGGAATGGCGGGGGCATGAGGTGCGGGGCTTGCTGAGTTTGTTCGTCCAGCACGTAATTATTAGAATCCCGGATGAGGGGTCGGAAGTCGGTGTGGAAAAACATTTGTTCTGGGATCTGCCAATTGAAATGAGAAGAGCCATTAGAAGAGAGCTAAACCTCCGAAAAACCCACACAGTGTCATGTCTGTGTAACAATCGGGAGCCAGGCATCACTTGGGAAAAAAAAAAAAAAATCAGGCATTTTCAGGAGCCAGAAGTTGTAGATCTATATTTACAAACAAATTTGGAGCCAACGGTAACATTTTGAGGGGTCATTGTTCTCTGGTTCTCAAAATCTGTCAAGTTCGGGTTATTTCTATACACAAATTGGAAGACAAATTGGGAGCCAGCAGCAGCATGGTTAGGAGAACCGACTTCCAGGCTCCACGAATTTGCTCAGCTTTAGTACAAAGGGAATGATACAGGTTTTAGAAAATCGGTGGAGCATCTGTAACCTTATTTACAGTAATGGCTAGAAGCAAACTGCTTCTCCCTGTAGCAAACCCACATTTTTTAATAGGAGACCCTAGAATATCTCCCTTTGTAGGACAAGCTCCGACACTTCAAAAATAAATACCACAACAGGAGCTTTACCATGAGCAGTATAGCATGTCAAGATAATGACGTAGATGTTACTATAAAACAGAAGAGTGCAAATGCAGGTGGTGACGTATTCAGACAGACACACATATGCAGACACAAAAACAAAACATTTTACAAAACTGACCAACCTGTACCTATGAGACGACCAACTAACATCACACGACAGCAGTCAGCCAGCTTGCACCCATTTAGTCCTGGCTAAAGACAGAGAGGTGGCTAAACCTGCCTTAGCTGTACAGATTTAGCTAACCTGCATTTCCCATAAGCCTTTGCACCCCAATTCTGGTTCTAGTTCGGTGTTGTTTGTGTTGGGTGCTTTCAGGAGGGTGTGTCCATACTTTCCTGACTGCTCCAAACTCACCTTTTCATACGCTTTACTGCAGCCAAATCCAAACAGCAAGAGGTGACCGTGGGAATCCGTGCAGGCAAAGTGCTGTCCGTCTGGTGAGAACTTGCAGTCAAACACTGCACCGTGGCCTTGGCCTTCGATCTGCAGAAACCACAGAGAAATGGTCACCCGTGGAAATGCACATGATTTAAAATTTATTAAATAGCAAGGAAACATGTTTTGTTCGTCTGAGGTCTTATATTCCAAAGACATTCCGTTAAACAGGGATTAAAGCCAACAATTAAATATTTTTCCATTTTTGCACAATGCTTACCTTTTCATCCTGGTCACTGGAACAACCAAATTACCTAAAAATCTTCAGCATGTTCTGTGCTCATTCTTCTACTACAGAGCCGACATATTGTGTCTGTCTCACTGTCTGCTTGCTCTCTTCTACTAAAGTGTTATCCTTCCTAGATGTTTATATGAGCATTCCCACTCACTCCTGCTTCACTGTCACCCTTCCTAACCGATCACAGTGGTATTTGCATCAACGTTCACATATTTGTTAAAATTTCCATTCATGCGTACTCTGCCATCTTATACTATTGACAAATCCGCTAGGAGCAACCGATGCTCGCCGGACAGTCTCTGAAGCAGCAGCTTCACAAAAAGATTTCTCCCAAGTCTTTGGGAGACAAATATAAATTCAAAAATTCTTAAAATAAATAACATTTGGGGATTCAGTTGCTCTTTAAGCAGATCGTGCCCTGCAACTTACCATGTTAAAGTAATTACGGATTTTCGTCCCTTTTTCTAGATCCCAGACAAAGATGTTCCCATCGTGTCCAGCGGACAGAAGGATTCTGGAATCAAATGGGTGAGCTTCTAACACAAACACCTCATCGTCATGACCCTGGTTCAGAAAGAGGAGGTAAAATAAATAATTACAAAGCTTGGGGGGGAGATTTAGTGTGAAGTTTCTAACTGTGCAGAAGAACGGAAAGACCTTTGCTTGGCCGTATGTTTGAAATTCCCTTCTCAATTCCCTCTTTAATGAATAAAGCCCATGAGACCTGGAACAAAACCGCCATGTTGTATTTCAATGAAGCATGATATAACATTATCCTTTTTTGGTTACTTAATAACCATATTATACACAAATGCATTGTTAGCCAGATCCAGCAAGTTTGCAGCTACAAAGGATGGGGCGAAATCATTATAAGATTTGTATGAATTTTACTAACTGGTAAACTTAAAATTTGTTGTATAGGATTAGTTGTAAGAGAACTTTATTTGCCCCCAAATTAGGAGATAGAATCAAGGACAATAAATCCACTGATGTTAAATATTTCATTTAAAATTCCTCAGCTGTTCAGACATTGAACAGAATCGCTCTTCAAAGTTTTATACAATTACTTAAATTACTAATTAAATTTAAATGAAAATTGAATGTTCAACATCAGTTGACATCAGTTCAGCCAATAACTGGGGAATCTTCATGGTCTCAAAATGTGGACCAGAGAATAGGTTCAGTTTTGGAATACTGCAAAACACAGTTAGACTCTTGATGATGTTTGCCAGAGTTTGCGGCTCTTCTGTTTTTTTTATTTTATTTATTTTCTGTGCCTTTCTTTGTCCAAACCATCAACTGCAACTTCCTTCTGCCAGCTGGTTCAGTACCTGTGTAACCACAGTGTCACAAAATGGATTTGGAGATCCACCGTGACTGGGGCTCTTGGAGGGCCCTGGGGGCCAGACGACTCCCTGTGGACTATGGACCCTGTCTGTTCATATATTAGTTTGGAGGTACACACTTTGAGGGCACCAGTGGAACCCTGTTTTCAACTGGACTTCAAACACAGGCACTCAGGATGTCAGCCATGATATGTACCCTGGGATCCAAACCTTTGTCCCATTCACTGTGTTTCCCCCAGGTTAAGATTGTATCCTATCCTGTAAACCCCTGTCATTATGTCACCTTAACCATTGTCTTCATGTAAGTCATTCAGTGTCTTGTTGTACAGTGATGCCCCTCAACTAACAAGGTACTTTAATTGAGTGTACTCTGTATGTATCTGAACTTGACACCTTTGTATCCTTAAAAGGTGAGGCAGGATTTCCTCTTTGTATGTCCTTTTGTTAAACTGATTATGTTGTGTTCATTATGTGTATTACTGTGTGTTTTGTAATGAGGTCTAGTCACTGTATGGTAATTCGTTTGCAGTCTGAAAATATAATGTATTCCTAGCCCCAGTTAATTGGAGGACTATGCTTAGTTCTATCCCCGCATTGTATACTAAGGTCTGTGATGTCATGTTTGTGTGTATATAAGTCTGTGCTGTTTCTCAAATAAAAGTGGTTGTTCATTCTTGCTGTACCTAACGGCTAGTGGTCCTGACTGCTATTTGAGTACAAAGAGCAAAGTTCCAGGAAAGGCTTGCTGGGTGAATGCTTAGCTGTAATTAGGGCTAAGGAGGGGATTTCACACAACCGACATAGGGGCTACCAAGCCTGGGTAGCCGTGCAGTTACACACAGTATCTAAGTAAGCCAGAACTCACATTATACAGAGTAGCACATCCTCATTATATTCCACAAGCCCAACAAAAGGACACAGCAGGCTCGCTAGACGCTACCAAGCGATGCCAAGAGACAAGAACTATGGCACAAAAGGGGGCAGAGGATTCAGCTTAAAACGTACTGAATATACTGATATTGGCCACAAGCAATGTGGGTACTGCTAAGTATCATTAGGTTATAGACCAGTGATGGCTTACTTGGTACTGCAGCTGTTTGGGAACAACATGTCCCATGAGTCTCAGTCTCAAACATCTGCAGTGTCAAGGTTAGCCATCACTGTTCGAGAGCAAAGTGGTTTGTGTGTGCGAGTAATTAAGTGAGATTATGGGGATATGCCAATGTTAAAAAAACAAAAAACTAGGTTTTATATGATCTAAACATAGACATATTACATAGAAACATAATAATTTTGGTTGAAAGAAAAAAAAAAAAAGTCCATCAAGTTCAAGCCTTCTATCTCTCATTCCTGCTTTTGATCCAAAAAAAGGCAAAAATTCCTTCTTGACTCCAAAGGGCAATCAGATTTCTCCATGGATCAAAAACCTCTATCATTAATGCGTATTCTACTATTAATAGCCCTGTATGTCCTGCTTTTCTTAAAAAAAAAAAAAAAAAACATCCAGAACCTTTTTGACGGCATCTATGGTGGTTGATAGCACCACCTCTCTTGGCAGCGAGTTCCATAACTTTATTGTCCTTACCGTTAAGAATCCCTGCCTTTGCTGTCTATGAAATCTTTGCTCTTCCAGTCCTTTTGACAATAGCATAAATGTGCATCACATGCTTTTAAGGAGCCTTTATACTCAATTATTTAAACACTAGAAGGTCTACTCAGTGAAGAGAGAATTACAGGAAATTGAGAAGGGAATTTCAAACTTGGAAAAAGTCTCCCGTTCAGCTGCTTTGGAGACTTAGTCCAACTCGGGAACTTTAGGCCAATGTAGTATTTAATTCCAGCGCTCATGTTCTGTGGCATCCTGTGAGCCTTGTGTATGTGGTGAAGAAGGACAGAGAGGTCCATGCGTGTGCACTTACAGATAACACGTGAAGGAGCTGCCCGCTGTGCGAGTTCCACACTTTCAAAAGGAAATTGTTGACGGCTGTGATGACGGTAGTGTCTGACCGGTCCCAGGCCACCATGGTCACCTTCAGCTTGGGAGCCTTGTCCTCTGATGCTGCGACGCTGCTCCTGTGATAAAAGAACAGCTCCTTACTGCAGTGTAAAAACCCAAACCAATGGATAAATCATTATACAATTAATCAGCTCTTAGGGAAACTCGCTGCGTATAAAAAAATAAATAAATAATGGGATTATGATAGGGGTCTCAGGGTGCTTTGTGGGCACTCCAAGTTGAACAGAAAGGGGAAGTTAGGGTCCTAAAGCAGATCTTAATCGTCAGTGGCAAACGTACTCACTTAATGTAGAAAAACAGGGAAAACAAACAAACAAAAAAAAAAACCCAGCACATTAAAAGCAATATTAGCAATTTTATTATATGAAAATCCCCTGAAAGTATGGATAATACAAAGGATGCTGGCACGCAGCAAAAGTCCTGTTTGTGTAGAGTGTGAGGTCCAGATGGTATGTGGAGAAGCAACCCCACACTGATGAAGTGGGCAGCAAAGACCCGTGAAACGCGTAGGAGCTGTTTTTTCTGGACTATCTGGGCATTTTGTTACTTCCAGTCTCACGTCCCATACAGTTACAGCTTGCCGGCACATACTTCCAGCTTTACCTTCCTTCTTATTGCTTCTCCACATGGACCTCACACCTTACCACCAACGGGACCTTTGCCACTTACCAGCATTATTCATACTTGTTGTACGTATCTCAGACTGCCAGAGGTTTATATTCAAATTATTATTGTTTTTAATGTGCCGTTTTTGCCCCTTTTTTTTCCTGTTTTCCATAGCTAAATCATGCTAGGGAGTGTAATATTAAAGGAGCTGTACCTTGTACGTATTATGGCGCAGATCTCCCCCCCCGCCCTCCAATCTATCATTATTTAATCATGAGTTACCCTGCCATCCTGGTCGTCATGTCCAGTACCACCATCTTCCACTCCTGCTGCTGGTATTGCCAAATCCGCGATGTTCCATCTCGGCTGCCGCTGACAAAGCACAGGCTACGAGCAGACAAAACAAGATGTGAAACCGGATTTCATGGTTACAGAAAATACACTGAACTAAATATGTGCGAATCGAAGCCACCATTAAAGGACAAGGGTCAGCAAAGAATGAAGAGCTGTTTAATTGAAGGATTGCATCAAATGCAGACTTGTAAATTGAAATGCTGTTAAAGAATACAAATAAAGAACCTTACAGAGTCCTCTTTGCTCCATTAAGTTAGATCAGTAGGCAGACATGTTGATTAGAATCTTCGTTCATCATCCCAATACTAACCCCCGACAATAACCCCTAATACCAACTCCTAATAAGTGCCTAATACTAACCTCAAACTTTAATACTAACCCCTTTACTAACCCTTAATAAATGCCTAATAATAACCTCACAGTTTAATACTAACACTAATACTAAACCGTAATAAGTGCCTAATAACCCACGATCGCGGGCACCATATTGCCAGCGCAGCATGCTCCTCCAATATGGCTGTGCCCTCTTGTGGTCAGAGCTTCGGAAGTGAAAAAAAATTCACTTCCGTCGCTCTATGTTGCTTGACTGCCCCTACAGGCAGCCAGCAACATTGCAATGGGGGAAAAAAAAAAGACTTAATTAGCTTAAATCTAGGATTATGTTTAAATTTAGGGTTCATGTTAGGGTCAAAAGGTCAATATAGGAAAAAAAAACATAACTCACAAAAACTGCAGAAAAACATGGAAACATGCATATTTCTGAACTCGGGACAACATTTAGAAACTATTTAGACGGGGTCTTTTTTAATGATTGTATTTGTGTAAATTATATTTTAGGTCAAAGTTTTTTTCATCATATTTTATGATTTTTTTGTAGTAAATTAAAAGATATGATCAACATAATGTTATCTAATCAAAGCCCTTCTTATAATGATAAAAACAACATATAATTTGTGTGGGTACATTATTTGAGAGAAAAGAAATTACAGCTAAACACAAACACTCCAGAAATGTAAAAACAGCCCTTGTCACCAAGGGAAAGTCGAGGTCAAAATGTCTTGTCACTAAGGGGTTAAAAAGGCATGTATACAAAATGCCTAATCCAGCATTTATAATACCCCGTCTGCAGCAACCAAATAGTTAAACAAGGCACGTTATGAATAAATACATTTTACAGGGTTGCATTGAGCGCTTTTGTCGGTGAAGCTCTCTTTTGATACAAGCCTCCAGCTGGGAATCAACACACATAACGGGAATGGGTTTTGTCTTTGAGAGGGAGACAGATGGGGGTCTTTACAGAGCGTCTCTCTCATTCAGCCAGAAATCTAACGCTTCATCGCTCTCCAACACTAAATGTAACACAGCATTAGATCCAGGGATACTGACCACTTTCAGGGGGGGGGGGGGGGGGCAGTTGATTTGTAGCACATCTCGGAAAGGAGGGGTTGTCCTATTTGGGGTGGCGTGAATTCCCTCTCTGGAAATATTCTTCTTAAATGAACGAACCCTGAACAGGATCATTAAAAATCCCAGGGGTGAGAGCGTGTATTCATCCAGGACTAGTAATACACACGCACTGCTCACGTATTAAAGGGGCTGTATCACCTAAACATTGTTTTTACTGTGCATCTAGAGAATAAAAAAAAAAGGATTGAAAATGATCTATACATTGTGTTAGCAGAAGTGCAAACAAATGAAAAAAATGCAAAGAAAAACGTGATTTAAATGTCTGTGGAGTCTCCTACTTATGACATCACCTGCTGGATGTGTCGCTCCCAGTTACAGCACAGATGAATGGATAAAGCGGGAGTATCTTGTGCTGGGGGGGGGAAACTAATATCGCCAACAAGATCATCGTATTGCGGCTACGGCGGAAATGTGAATTGGCAGACGATGTGATGCTTGCACCTTACCAGCGGAAAGATAATCAGGGCGCCCTGCTAACCAGCCCCACAAGAGTGAATGGGAACTACCGGTGGGTTACTTAGAAACTTACCGGTCTCCGTTATTGCAAAACTGAACAGCGACCACTTTATCCTGCAAAGAAAAAACATCATGATGGTCAGTAGCAGATTATTATCCCACAGTAAGATTTATTTTACTAACGAGCAAAAAGAGCCTGAAAAAGATGTGGCGGCACAGGGATTGTGCTCACAGGAGGGGTAACCACAGAGCAGATTCCACATGTGTTCCTCCCGTAGGATAAGGAGGCATAGCATGTCTTAGAAACATTGGGGGCTAGGTGGTACAGTAATACTGGAAAACAGCAGAATGTTGCTGCAGGTAAGATTACCGTTACCTACTCCTAGCAGGTTTAAAATCTGTAGATCAGTAGAATGATAGATCTAGTAGAATGATAGATCTAGTAGAATGATAGATACAGTATGATGATAGGTACAGTATGATGATAGGTACAGTAGAATGATAGATACAGTAGAATGATAGATACAGTAGAATGATAGATACAGTAGAATGATAGGTACAGTAGAATGATAGATACAGTATAATGATAGATACAGCAGAATGATAGATCCAGTAGGATGATAGATACAGTAGAATGATAGATACAGTATGATGATAGATCTAATATAATGATAGATCCAGTATGATGATAGATCTAATATAATGATAGATCCAGTATGATGATAGGTACAGTAGAATGATAGATACAGTAGAATGATAGGTACAGTAGAATGATAGGTACAGTAGAATGATAGATACAGTAGGATGATAGATACAGTAGGATGATAGATACAGTATGATGATAGATACAGTATGATGGATACAGTATGATGATAGATACAGTATGATGATAGATACAGTATGATGATAGATACAGTATGATGATAGATACAGTATGATGATAGATACAGTATGATGATAGATATAGTACAATGATAGATATAGTAAAATGATATAACACTTACCACATGAGCCTCGAGCTCTGCAATCTTCTCTGGTGACTCAGACCCTAGGTAATAGATCCTGATTACATGGTCAGTACTGCCGGTCGCTATGAACATACCCCCTAAGAAATAACACAGAAAAACAAGTGATAATCCTGCCATGGAGGTAATAGGAAGGGAATGGTCCATCAGGGTGACCAATATGGCGCTGCAAGACTTGCAGAATAACTTGGCCATCCAGCAATCAGTCAAGAAGCAGTAATTGGCGTGTAAATAAATAGATCCAAACCGACAGTAAATAATGAGTAAACTACAGCAAATCCCTGCTTTGTACCAGGGCAGGATTCTATGCCCCCTGCCACTATGTCAGTGGCGCCCTTCTAGTCTGGATTCCTTTTGGACACATACCTGAGCTGAAGGAGGAACAGGAAATCTGAACTCCCGGCCTGGAGCGCTCCGCGAACTTCAAGGGGCGATCACTGCAGAGACCGGATAAGAGGAGTGAAGGGGGGCTCAGTATAAATCAGAGCAATGATGAAATATTTGCAATCAGCGCACAAAACCAATGAATAAATGGCATTAACACTGATTCCAGGGCTCCGTGCCCTGCATTGCTTTCATAATAAGAAAGGATGGTTTAAGAGAAAAGAAACATACTTAAATGCCATGTTATCCACATGCCACTGCCAGAAGCAGATCGTCCCATCAGCACCAGTAGATGTGAGGTATCTAATTTTTCCTTTTGTTGCTGGGCAGAACTGGAAGAGAGGAAGTGGGTATTTCACAGGTTAGATGGGTCTCCCGAAACAGAATCCAGGAGGTTAAACAAAAAAAAAAAAAAGGCAAATCCAACAGTAAAACTGCAATGTTACTGACAGAGACAAAGGGTCTTTTTAATGAAAGAGGGCATTGACCAGGAAAATTCTGAAATTCAGCTACTTTGCCCAATTCCGGACCCATTTAAGGCCAGATTGGTCTATATCAAGTAGCCCCTTTCGTCTTGAAAGCTTGCAATCAAATTCCCAGTTAGCCAATAAATGGAATTATTTGAACTCTCGTCTCCCGTTTTCCCAGGGAAAACATATTTAAATATTCATCCTTATAAACCAGAATAGGGTTAAACATTTTCACAAAAAAAAAAACCCCAAACAGTCCAGGACACTGCAGGGTGCGGCACCGAGGATTTTTTGTTCTTGGGATCTCTCTCTGGGGCATTACCTGGATGGAAGTGATTGAGGCTGTATGACCCTGCAGCACCGCCACTGGAGCACACGTGCGCAGACACCACACACGGACCACCTTGTCACAGCTCCCGGCAGCGATCAGGGTGTTCTCGTAATTCACAGCCATGTCCGAGATTTCAGCAGAGTGTCCGCGGAGCGTCGAGAGAAGCCTCCCGTCATCCGTGGCCCAGATTTTTACGAGGCAGTCATCTGACCCCTGCAAGTAAGAAAAACACGCACAGAGACATGATTCACGGGGTGGTGGTGGTAAAGGTACTATCCTACCGAGCAAATAAATGTAGCTTAGCCACTTCCCAATCATAAGACCCAAGACTTGTGCACTCCTACTGTTCAAGATCAGTTCGTCCAAGCAAGACTAGAACATGCGCCGCACGGCACAAATACATGGTGCCGATCGTAGCATTGCAGGCGGCAACTATCGCATCATCTCTAGAACTCAGACGTGACCGTATCAGTATCTATGTTATGTATTAATTATAGAAGATATTTATATATACACCTCTAAAACCCGTCCTAACGCGATCCACTATATACCGCGAGTCCGCTGATAATGGGGTGCGCCGATGGATTTTATGGAGCCATTAAAGTGGATGTTTGCGACTCCCATCGTGATCCCGCTAAGATTATAAGCGCAGCTTGTGTGTATTTATCTTCTTATGATATACCTGATCATTTATGCCACTATACATTTATTTTATTACTGTTTTACTCCATAGAGTAAATGAGAATTGAAAGTATTGTTAAGTATTTTTTTTGTTTCTCTCTGTAAATAAACAGATGTTACATAGGACAATGTTTCTTACTTAATTTACTATAAAAAATAAATTAAAAAAAAGACAAGAGTACAGAATATACAGGCATGTGCCAACTGGTATTGTGCAGACTAGATGGGCCAAACGGTTATATGCCAATACTTTCTATGTTTCTCTGTTTGGATGGTACAGATGGGTAGATCCCATCAGTGATCTATTATTGATAAGATGCCTATTGGTACTGCCTTGTTAGGCTGCATTACATTCATTTTATCACTTTAAATTCAGACACACACTACATGGACAAAAATATTAGGGCACGCCCCGTAATGATTGAATTCAGGTTTTTCAGTCAGACCCATTGCCACAGGTGTCTAACATCAGGCACCTAGCCACGCAGTCTGCATTTACAGACATTTGTGAAAACAACAGATCTTTTGAATTCAGGCGTGGTCCTGTGATAGGTGCCACCTTTGAAAGTCAGTTGGTGAGATTACATCCATGCTAGATATTATGAAAAATTGGAAGTGTTTAGGAACAGCAGCAACTCGGCCATGAAGACAACGTAAGGTCACTGAGCGGGGTTACTGAGACGCCTGGCGTGTAACAGTCACCAATAGCTGAAGATCCCAAACTTCCACTGGCATTAATATCAGCACAAAAACTGTGCAGCGGGAGCTTCATGGAATGGGTTTCCATGGCCGAGCAGCTGCATGCAAGCCTCACATCACCAAGTACAATGCCACGCGTCAGATCGAGTGGTGTAAAGCACGCCGCCACTGGACTCTGGAGCAGCTGCATGCAAGCCTCACATCACCAAGTACAATGCCAAGCGTTGGATCGAGTGGTGTAAAGCACGCCACCACTGGACTCTGGAGCAGCTGCATGCAAGCCTCACATCACCAAGTACAATGCCAAGCATCAGATCGAGTGGTGTAAAGCACGCCACCACTGGACTCTGGAGCAGCTGCATGCAAGCCTCACATCACCAAGTACAATGCTAAGCGTTGGATCGAGTCGTGTAAAGCATGCCGCCCACTGGACTCTGGAGCAGCTGCATGCAAGCCTCACATCACCCAGTACAATGCTAAGCATTGGATCGAGTGGGGTAAAGCACGCCACCACTGGACTCTGGAGCAGCTGCATGCAAGCCTCACATCACCAAGTACAATGCTAAGCGTTGGATCGAGTGGTGTAAAGCACGCCACCACTGGACTCTGGAGCAGCTGCATGCAAGCCTCACATCACCAAGTACAATGCCAAGCGTCAGATCGAGTGGTGTAAAGCACGCCACCACGGGACTCTGGAGCAGCTGCATGCAAGCCTCACATCACCAAGTACAATGCTACATGTTGGATCGAGTGGTGTAAAGCACGCCACCACTGGACTCTGGAGCAGCTGCATGCAAGCCTCACATCACCAAGTACAATGGCAAGTGTCAGATTGATTGGTGTAAAGCACGCCGCCACTGGACTCTGGAGCAGCTGCATGCAAGCCTCACATCACCAAGTACAATGCTACGCGTTGGATCGAGTGGTGTAAAGCACGCCACCACTGGACTCTGGAGCAGCTGCATGCAAGCCTCACATCACCAAGTACAATGCTAAGCGTTGGATCGAGTGGTGTAAAGCACGCCACCACGGGACTCTGGAGCAGCTGCATGCAAGCCTCACATCACCAAGTACAATGCCAAGCATCGAGTGGTGTAAAGCACACCGCCACTGGACTCTGGAGCAGCTGCATGCAAGCCTCACATCACCAAGTACAATGGCAAGCGTTGGATCGAGTGGTGTAAAGCACGCCGCCACTGGACTCTGGAGCAGCTGCATGCAAGCCTCACATCACCAAGTACAATGCCAAGCGTTGGATCGAGCGGTGTAAAGCACGCCGCCACTGGACTCTGGAGCAGCTGCATGCAAGCCTCACATCACCAAGTACAATGCCAAGCGTCGGATTGAGTGGTGTAAAGCACGCCGCCACTGGACTCTGGAGCAGCTGCATGCAAGCCTCACATCACCAAGTACAATGCCAAGCGTTGGATCGAGTGGTGTAAAGCACACCGCCGCTGGACTCTGGAGCAGCTGCATGCAAGCCTCACATCACCAAGTACAATGCCAAGCGTTGGATCGAGTGGTGTAAAGCACACCGCCGCTGGACTCCGGAGCAGCTGCATGCAAGCCTCACATCACCAAGTACAATGCCAAGCGTCGGATTGAGTGGTGTAAAGCACGCCACCACTGGACTCTGGAGCAGCTGCATGCAAGCCTCACATCACCAAGTACAATGCCACATGTTGGATTGAGTGGTGTAAAGCACGCCGCCACTGGACTCTGGAGTAGCTACATGCAAGCCTCACATCACCAAGTACAATGCCAAGCGTCAGACCGAGTGGTGTAAAGCACGCCGCCACTGGACTCTGGAGCAGCAGCATGCAAGCCTCACATCACCAAGTACAATGCTACGCGTCAGACCGAGTGGTGTAAAGCACGCCGCCACTGGACTCTGGAGCAGTGGAAATGCGTTATGTGGACTGACGAATGGGTGAGTCTGGGTTTAGCGGATGCCAGGAGAACGTTGCCCGTCTGACTGCAATGTGCCAACTGTAAAGTTAGGTGGAGGAGGGATAATGGGATAATACTTTTGTCCATATAGTGTATATGTACATCTCAGGTAAATCACTCCATATTTAGACTTTTTTTTTTTTTTTTTTTTAATGGATTTTCATTTTTAAAAAAACAAAAGTAAAATCTAAACACTATCTGCTGTGTGCATGAATGACCATCCATGAACAAACATTGGCCCCAGCAAGATGGAAAGTACCATTAGCGGGATATTAATGAAATAAGCGGGCCCACTTACAAATATTACAGCACTTGTTAAAATGTATAAGTATAACCCCTACACTTATAGTTAAACACTTAACGCGTGCGCAAACTGACCGCAACATTCCAATGTAACCCCTATCAGTGCTGGATGAGATGTAACTGAACATTGATCATAGTGTGAATGCAGATATAATAACTGATCCACACATAGTGTAATATGACAGTAAATGCATGGATCACACGTATACGTATTGAAATGCATCTGTTAATGACATCCCTTGGTTTGCAATGATTCGTTAACAGGTAACTCCACATATGCATTGCAATACAGGTATTTTTCAGATTCATGCATGTACTGTCAAGACTACACTATGCATGGATCAGTTATTCCTACAGGTT
Organism: Pelodytes ibericus; assembly: GCA_036172795.1. Lineage (NCBI taxonomy): Eukaryota > Metazoa > Chordata > Amphibia > Anura > Pelodytidae > Pelodytes > Pelodytes ibericus. The sequence goes on from CM069861.1 coordinate 15,174,905, forward strand.
GAGTATCGCTTATTGAAAATGCTGGGAACAAGAAGTATTTTGGAAAACGGATCATTTCCACCAATAAGATATAATAAAGCCTCTCTGCTGTCATGATATACAGTAATATCAATGTAAATACTGTATAGAGCCCCAAATATGATAAGATGGAATGCCTCTGTACTGAATAGATAGCAGCACGTCAATATGACGAGTTAGAGTTTGAGTCACGAATGAGACGTTTGTGAACATCAGGCATTTAATTGCTCCGTGGGACCTTGGATGGACGGCCAACTGATGATGTTGCAGCAGGAATGTCAGAGGGGGTGACAGCTGGAGAGACCGTGGTGGAGGAGGTGGATGTTGGTGGGGTACGGGTGGGCCAACCTCTCAGAGATCATGGCTAGGTCCTGTGCAATCTCCATTAGTGAGGCAACAACTCTGTCCGCCGACTGCGTAATCAAGTGATGTCCCTGCCGTACGGTTTTCAAGGTCCGTGCGGTGAAGTATGCACCGCTGGTAGGCCTCGGCCTGCCGCGCATTGGGTTCTGTGCCAAAACAGGTGGCTGATCTTCCTGGCTCGTGCAGTTGACTGTGTAGCAACAGTATCACTTGGGCCATCGGTGAGCAGCAGTGGCTGGTTGGGCAAATCAGACAGCATGATGTGCTTCAGGACTCTCTGAATGGGTGATGAAAAGGGAGGTCCTTGGTGGGGTGGGGGAGATATTCCCACACTCGCTGGCGTTGTGGCTGACATAGAGGAGCGCCAGGTGTGAGCGGTGCTGCCGGTGGGGTATCCAGCACGGGAGGTGTCTGTATTCCAGCTCTAGATCACTGTTCGGTATGTGAGAATCTGTCGGGGGACAGAATAGAAAGAAAATCCTGATCATTAGACCAAGACACTGTTATTTTATTTTAACAGCAATCATTATCAAACGACATGGTGGCTACAATTCCATTAACAATCTATAGATACAATTCTGACAAATGTGTCACAAGAGGGTGTGCACACATTAGCAGATCATTGTTCTAGGTCATGTACTAATGTATGTGAGGTTCTGTACATCTGTTAATTCTATATAGCTGTTAGTAGGTCTATTATTTAGTCTCCCCTAAGTAACTAACATGCATTATCAGTAAACAAAACAAAAAAAATTCTGCACAGATTTTCTCCCATTAACATATCTGCTGTCTATGGTCATGTGATTCAGTCAGTCAGTTAGTTAGGGTCACCTATGTCATGACACACAAGTGGGTGATGGAATAGTACTCACCAGCTATAATTTGGGTCCTGGGATTCATAACATCGACATCTCCTGGGATTCCCGAGACAGGAACTGGGGAGAAGTATCTCAGGATCATCTCCTGCCACCAATTTTACACGAGGATCAGCAGTGGGCCCCCCAAGGGACACGGCAGGAACGATTCCCCCAGTCCTGTCATGGCCGTGGTTATTCTCTTGGGAGTCGACCTATAGGTTTGTATGACCTCCCCGACCTGTGGTGCTGCCCCACAGCATTGACGCGCTCTTCTGTACTCTGCCAAATGTGTCTCCTCTTCCTGTTTTGCTGGCAGGCTTCCTGAATAGGACATTGCTGTGCTGCACAGTCCGAATCACCAGCTGGAGGTCCTCCATGAACCATTGCCTCCCCTCACGCTGTTCTTCAGCCTCCCAGTCATCACTGCTGCTGGTCTGCAGGAATCTGTCCTCCTCCTCCCCAGAAGAGCCATGTGCAGAGGCGCTCGTTTGAAACGGTCCCTGTGCTGGCCTACTGGGGGACTGTCCTTCCTCCTCCCCACTTCCCCCCATTAGATATGTGTTGGGGGCGTGTCTGTGGCTCCTGATTGGCTAGGAGCTATCCGCAGCCAGTTACTGGCTTGCATTTGTTTGATGCATTGGCCGTCTGTCTCTTAAACTGCTGTGCGCTATTCCATTTGTGCACCAAATAACAAAACAATACATGACACGAAGGGCAAATAGATTGGCTCTTTGGCACAGCTCTCCCACATACTGTGCATTACCTGAATAGCCATTCCTTCCAAAATATGGAATAATAAGGGAAAACAACCACACGCTAGAGTGAACATCCAAAATATAAACAATACTTAAATGGGAACAATGGCTGAAGATGTTATCCACATGGCCATAAATCTGAAGGGAACGCCTAAATCTTCCAGAGTGCTGGGAAATTCAGATTCTTGAAAACAGGAAAGAATACTACTCTACTGTGCTCACTATATAAGACAGATTATATATATACGCTCTACATAAATATACACAAAGAGCAAATCCATGCCCATGTGTAATAATCCGTGAATTATATCCCACGGAGTATCCTTGAGGTTTACTATCATGTTCACTAACGGGTGTATTGTTTAGTCAATTAGAAGGTATGAATATTGGCAATTATAGAATCTCGCCAATTGCCCGTTATTATAGTATATATACTTATAGCGATGTTATTTGTTCATTCTGGTGCAGGGCACAAATGTGTATTTGGGACTCCGAGGTGGAGCATCGGGACAGGGGGTGGATGGGGCAATGCGCCAACATGAAACGGGACAGGGGGTGGATGGGGCAATGCGCCAACATGAAACGGGACAGGGGGTGGATGGGGCAATGCGCCAACATGAAACGGGACAGGGGGTGGATGGGGCAATGCGCCAACATGAAACGGGACAGGGGGTGGATGGGGCAATGCGCCAACATGAGACGGGACAGGGGGTGGATGGGGCAATGCGCCAACATGAAACGGGACAGGGGGTGGATGGGGCAATGCGCTAACATGAAACGGGACAGGGGGTGGATGGGGCAATGCGCTAACATGAAACGGGACAGGGGGTGGATGGGGCAATGCGCCAACATAAAACAGGACAGGGGGTGGATGGGGCAATGCGCCAACATGAAACGGGACAGGGGGTGGATGGGGCAATGCGCCAACATAAAACAGGACAGGGGGTGGATGGGGCAATGCGCCAACATGAAACGGGACAGGGGGTGGATGGGGCAATATGCGAATTTGAAGTGGGACAGGGGGTGGATGGGGCAATAGGCGAATTTGAAGTGGGACAGGGGGTGGATGGGGCAATGCGCTAACATAATTCAAATGGTAACATAAAATGATAATCCATGTCAGGGATTGGACGCCGCCAAAAACAGGGGCAAGACATGCCTATATAAGTAACATTCTCTGTGCTGCCCAGGGCCTTACAAAGGACAAACATTACACTGGTCTCTGGACAAGGGATTTCCAGCCCCCGGGCTTAGCTGGATCTGACTGGGAGTATGAGCTAGAATTTAAACTTATATAAAGGATTAACCCCCCATAAATTGTCTTTTTTTGCCTTATTTACCTGGCTTAGGAGACAATGAATCTCCTTAGCCAGGATATTTGTTAAAACCAGTGTTGTTTGACTGACGAGCTGTGTTTTGTGGAACTCACTGTAAATATCCGCCTCCCAGTGCGGTCAAAAGCTATGCAGTACACGGATGAAAGATGACCCAGGATCCTTTTGTGCATCTTGATTTGCTGGTAGGTTATAGTTGGGAACACGTGGTTGAATCGTGCACATCCTGTCAGCTCTCGGGCCGAAGTGACATTCACTACAGAATAAACAGTGGAACTTTGTTAGCGGCAGAGAATAAAGGAGCTCGCTCAGTGAACGGTGGTATATTAGCAACCGGCCCTGCAAAATCCATGTCAAAATCCTGCTTGTCTATTTTTTTTTCTCAAACTTGGTTATGTGGCACGAGTTTTGCAACCCCAACATATGTTACAGAGGGAAAAAAAACCTGAGAAATAAAGTGTCAGTTTAATGTATAGGACTAAAATTAAAATCCCTATGTATATACATGCGCAGTAAGCATTCTCTGGTGTCTTGGACACCCGAGAATGCGAACAGGACCGCGGGATTGTGGTGCCGAGTCCTGCTGTCCCACTGAGCTCTACCTCTGTATCAAAAAGCGGGACAGAGGTAGAGCGAGGCGGGACATAGCTCCCAAATCGGGACTGTCCTGCCCAAAGCGGGACTAGTGGGAGGTATGTATACAGGAGCACACGCCCCTTGTGACTAGGATGCTTCCTGCCCAATTATTTTAAACAATCAAATAGTCCAGCTGTATAATGGACAGCTACATTTTCTAAAGCAGTAATGGAAAGAATACAGAATGGATGGATTGACTCTTACAACGCTGATCTGAAATTAAACTTTATAAAAGAAATAAAATAAAAAGTGGGAAGCATGTAAAGGACAGAAGATTGTGGAGCTTGCTGCTTAGAAACCATCCATAAACCGTGACAGATTTCTTCAATAACTTGCATCCTGATCGACGAGTGAAGCACTAATACAAAGTGAACGTACCGACGTTGAGGGGCTTTCCGTAATTGACTGGGAGTTCGGGTGGTCTCCCCCTGTGCAAAGCTGCAAAAGCGGACCCTTTCCATGGCGTATGCCTACAATCTGGGGAACAAAGTTTATTTGGTTAAAACAAAAGGCATCTCTGGTGTCAATGATTTATTGGATGAATATACAATATATATATATGTACAAAAGTGTTAGAAAATAATATATACTACTATTACTACAGACAAAAGCAGTGTCCCTGCAGAAGCCCTCTTCCAGTCGATTAAAACAGCCTTTTAAACAACAGATGCTGTATTTTGCAGACTAGGGGGATCAGCTCTCACTGGCATTGGTGCTAGTTGTACTGCATTTAAAGAGACACTTGAGTTCCACGTCACAAAGAACAAACCTCTTCATGACTCTCATTCTCCAGCAGTGAGGTTGGAGAGATCATGACGACACACTGCTGTCCTTCAGCACTTCTCGCAAAATACTTTTTAATTAACGCTGCAGTAAAAGCTAGGTATTAAAAAGGGTGAGCTTGAACGATCATTTCTACAGTGAGTGGGCTAGTTATTTTTATCATGTCTGCTTGCTGTGCTTGGGACAGAAAGTGGAATTAAGTGGCCCTTGGCTTGCCGCCGATCCCAGGATATGCCACATTATCACGTCTGTATTAGAAAACATAGACTGTATTTGACTGAAAACCTGAAGGATAAGTGGGCAGGAATAACAGGGTTCTAGAACTTCAAAGGTCACACGCGTGACATCATCATCATCATCAAGACAGTCCTAGCACTGAGCAGAGCAGAACTCATCGTATTTTTGAAAGAACCAGGATAACAAAGGGGTGAAGCTTCCTAGCATGCCAATATACAAGTACGTCTACAGCAGAATTACCAGTGGAAAATACCAACTAAATGCCTGTAAAGCTGAATATGGGGGGATTGATGAGAGGCAAAGTTTTCTGTATCAATGGGACTACCATCCAGAGAACAGTACATAGCAATGCATGCTCACCCTCTGGGTGTTATCAGTTTGGGGGCAGATCCTAACCCCCTCTTTTTTTCCCCTTTGCTGTTAAAATAAGCAAGTGAATCTTTACTATCTTTTGAACCATTCCATTTTTGGTCTCCGGTCAGCTATTCCAGCTCCTGTATCATTTACCTTTAGCTCTTCTTAAAAGGGATTGCTTCCCTACTCCAAGAAGACTCTGTACCCCAGGCACGCTCTGTGGGATCTCCTGGTCCAGAATAGGTCCAATACGCTCGCAGATTCTCAGCAGGTAGTTGGCAGGGATATGGGCATTGGCAGCCACCTAATCACAATACAGGAGGATTTAACTTGATTAGTCAGCATTAAATGAGACATATCAAAGAGTTCAAAGATAAGCTACTCTCATATTTAAGTGTATTATAATAATGTATAGAATGCTGGGCATGCACGGATACATTTCCTGCACTGAATGATTGCTCACTAAAAATATATATGTATTTATTTTTGATGTGCATGTAAATGTTGTGCAACAGAGTGTGCATACCACATGCACCTGCGTCCTGTCTCCTAAAAACTACAGCTTGATGTTATGGTTGTCCTCCTGTTAGGTAGTCAGGTGTGATTTTTTTTTTTTTTTTTCTTTGCAGGGTTAAAAAAAAAAGACATTCAGCAAATTACAGTTTTTTTTATCTAAATACCACTTGCGATGCCAATAAAAACGAAAACTTGAGGTGCATGCAAACATCGAATAAACTGAAATACAATAGTTTGCCATTCAAGAATGACATGCATTACTCTAAAAATGCTACCAAAGTAATCACCAGGAAACATTCCGTAGATTAATTAAAGTCAGATTTTTTTTTTTTAATGCATCTTGAGCAACCATCCTACCCTTTCATGCACAGATTTATCCAACAATTTTAAGTGATTCCTTAGATTTTTGCTGTCAATCTAGAATTATTCAAAAAAGCCATGCAGACAACTATATTGTGCAAGTTGGGGCAAAAAGTAATTAAAGCTCTCATTAGGACATTCCATAGTGGTTTGTTCTTTACATATAGTTCAAGCATATTTTATTTAGGAGTTTAAAGTAATGGAATCATTTTTGCTCTGAGGAAAGGTTGTGGTCTGGGTGATCATTAGGGTTGCCACCTTTTCTTCAGAAAAATACCGGCCTTGGTACCGTCTCCATAGACTTAACATTGGCCTGATGCCAATTTTTTACCGGCCTGCCGGTAAAATACCGGCTAGGTGGCAACCCTAGTGATCATTATGCTTGTGGGTGAGTTTAACATCACTCCAGCTAATAAAATGGCAATACCCACATGGTGTAGAGCAGTGATGGCTAACCTGGGCACTGCAGAGGTTTGGGAATTTCATATGCCATGATGCTCAGCCTTATGCTTGAGCATCATGGGATATGTATTTAAAAACCTCTGCAGGTCAACCATTTTCCAGCCAAGACAAAATATTGAATTAAATGCTTCCTGATAAACCCACCTTTAAGTTGGGAGATTTAAACATAGCAAATATTTTTAAATATATATATATATATATATATATATATATATATATATATATATATATATATATATATATATTTATATATGTCCCAGTCCAAGTAATTCGAATGTGTATATTTATAGATCCACGCAGGTTTAATCTTGGATGTGCCTCAATGCTGAGGCAGAGGCGATGAGGAGGATGGTTAGTGCAGACAATAACGCACGCATAGTCAATCAAAGTGGGGGCTTGCTCAGTTAGTCTGATAAGGCTCCGGACTTGTGCTGGGGCCAGAGGATAGACTGGCATGTACTACCAAAAGTACAGTTTATTCTCCTACTAACGACAACAATTCTATATTAGAAGCACAAGTGAAAAACATTTCTTAGCTAGCTTTTAATTCACAGCATATTAAGATCAGAAGACTAAATTATATGATGTATAGTAAGCCTAGAAGTTAAGTGAAGACACCAAAGGGGAAATGTTATTTTTATTTTCACATAGCAATCAGTAAATTTACATTTTTTTTAAACTGATCTACAGTTTGCAAAGTCGGCAGGTAGCTCAACAAAACTGCAACCCTGCATTGATTTGATCGGTATATGTTTTTGGGGTATATGCAGATCGATTACTTTTTATTAAAAATGCATATATATTTATTCTGTAAGCTCCTGCTGGCAGAATCCATAAAGCTTATCGACTGGGTTTGGGAAAAATTTTTTTTTTTTAATTATTTACTGTATTGCGTGCGACCAAATTTGTCAGAATCATAATATTAATATGGATTTGTGTACTTGATGGTTCTATTGGACTGTACAGGACCCCTGTCCACTCTATTGTGTACACACATTTGCAACTGCAATAAATATAGAAAAAAATGGCAACTTTCGTATGAAATAGCGGGGTCACCATCACTGCTATTAATTGTAATTATTTATCTACACGAACTGTACAATGCTGTAAAATATGATGGCATCTTAACAAAAATGATACTATTGCAACAACAAATAAAAACATAATATTTCTAACAGTGCGAGTAGAACAGATTAGAAGCAATACCTATAATCCATGAAAATGAACCAATACATTTTATTTCTTTGAAGGATTTATTTCAGACCAGGCCCAATTACTGCAATGGTAAGGTAATCAATACATATTTTACATACACACACACAGTGCTGTGACAAACAGCTGTCACACACACATCATTGGCTGTGTTTTATTTGCACCCAGGCCACTGCCATATAAAACATTCTTTTTCCTACAGATTTGTTTTTTGTTTGGCATAAAAAGACAGAGAAACAAAACAAAACAGGAACCACTAGTTCCTGTATTATGAAGCAACGGCCAATCACCGCGCGTCTTCCAGACCCAAATCCCTGAGTACGCCTTGCAAGCTGCGCTCGCATTGGCTACAGGGGGCGGTGACGTCACACACGGTACGTGCCCTCAGATAACCCCCATTTTTCACAATAGATCCTAAAAAAAAAAAAAAACACGAACCCCCCACAATACAGACCCCCCGATCCTCTCCGCCCCCCCCCCCGTGACGGGTCACCCCACTACCGGACCCGTACAATTCGGCTTATCGCCTCCTCCCCCACCCCACCCCCCTTTTTCCCCCCGGACGTCCGTACTCATTACCGCTCTATAAACAAACACACAGCTGGGGAAAGTTTATCCCAACTCACCAGCTCCTGGTAACTCCGCCGGTGCCGCTTCCCTTCCCAGTCCAGGCGCTGCGGGATCAGCTGCAGGGAGACACGAGAGGGAGGGGGGTAAACGGTGAGGGGCTGCTTCCAAGCAGAGGGGAGGGGGGGGCACAGCCAGTCACCCCCCCCCCCCCCCCCGAGGGGGTATCAGCCAGGGCAGGTGAAGGGGGAGAAGCAATGAGGAGAGCTTGGTCTGAGCCTCCTGGGAGTTGTAGTGATCATCCCCCCCACCACCACCCTAATCTCAAACATACTCCAGCCTGGCCAGTTCGGGGGGTGCAGTGTGGGGGTAACATGGGGTCAATAGTTACCCCCCGAAGGCAGGATGGGAGGGGGGGGGGGTGTATTTACCTGGTTCTCTTCCAGCTCCTCCGCCAGGACCTGCAGGGGTAGAGAGAGAGACACGGAAGGTTTAAAGGGAGGTTTGGGGTAGGGATGGGGGTAGATGAGTGCACCCCGGGAGGAGGGGAGAGTTTGGGGGGGTAACACCCCTTGGCCCTCACTCTCTCTGTGGAGCAGGGTAATGGGGGTCTCACCTGGGCTGATCTCCGGCAGGGTCCGGACTGCAGGTATCGGGCGATCAGGAAGTACAGCTCTGCAGTGGGGGAGAGAGAGAGGGGGGTTAGTGAGCTGGGGTAATTGGGATCCACCGACTGTGGGGGGTAATCGGTCGGCTCTGCTCCTACACACCGGCTTCCATGGCGCTGCCGGCTGCTCCCTCGCAGGCGAGGTTCGTTGGCTCCAGCTTGGCAGTTACGGTTCCAGAGGAGACTCCATAGAGGCAGCGGCAGCTCCGTGCCGGTCTTTCACCGCATCGCTCTCAGCACCATGACAAGGAGCCCAGGCCCCCGCCGGCCGGAGAATAGGAACACAGAGACAAGGGGAGAGCGGCGGCGTCTGCTGCTGCTGTGACACTCCGCCGGCTGACGGTGGCGCTGTGGAAGAGGCGCACGCCCTGCACTCACAGGTGGCCGCTCTCTGTGGTAATGCAATAGGAAGCAGCTGCTGGACTCGCCGGATGCGGGGGGAGGAGTCTGTTGCGCAGGCGCAGCGTGGATCTGAGGCGGGGGCTGGAACACCCGCGGCTTCTAGTCTATTGTTGGATCGCAACTCCTATCACTAGCTCACTGAAGGATTCGAGACTGTGATAGGTACCCGCTGGCGAGTCTGGTTGTCACCTATAGGTCCGGTGATGTTTTTTTTTTTTTTTGCGAGGCTGGCTGAGCATCATTGGAAATGTAGGTCATAACTCTTGGAGTGCCAGAGAGCAGCTGGAGACCTCGCACTCCTGTCCCTGAGGGTCTTTGTTGCGAATCCTTAGTGCAGATACTATTAAACAGACAGATATGACGGTTCCATGTCTATGGTCCCCATAATGCTCAGCCATTTTCTCTAACCCCCCCCCCCCCCCATTTAGGGCTTACAATTTATTTCATATGTAAATGTATACCTGCCTTGCACACAAGTACCTGCCTTCATCTTTAACGTAACTGATAATCCGGTTGACGCCAACATTGTTAGTGGGTCGGCGCTCAGTGATTTAACGCTGTTCAAAGGACCCTGCGGCGGACGTTTTGCCTATCCCTGTTGAAATAACACGTTTTTGGGTTTCGTATAAATAAATCTTCTGACCAACATTAGTTGGATTTTTTTGTTTTTTATAATTGGCTTTCTTTAGATACAATTATTCTGATCATACACTATATTATTACCAAAATAATAAAATATGGTGAAAATATTGGTGAGGATATTTCAAATGGTGGTATTTTAATTTATTCATAGATTTTGGTATGTGTCACTGCCAAACAACACCCGAATATGTGTTCAGCAACATCTCCTAAGTACCTGGATAGAAAGTGTAATAATAGAAAAACAAGGCAGACAGAAAAAAGGTGCTTCTGCAACCAGTTCAAAGTCTAAGCAGTGATCTACAGCAAGAAACTGGTTAATAGCTCTTAGAAGAGCCTTTGTAGTACAAAATATAAAAAACAGCCCCTAAAAATGTGCTGCTGTGCAAGATCACGGCTTATGCAGTGATCATTGGCAGGGAATGGGTTAATACACGGGGTATGGCTTTTATAAAAGCCCTTGGTTCTCACAATTCCATTAAAATTTCATTTTGAACACTTACTAATACTATGTCTCACTCCCTCACAAACATACAAATGAGGAGAGGGTGGCAGATCCAGACAGGTCAAATCAATATTTACAAATATTGTTCTGACCAGGCGAATGGTGATGCTCATCTGAGCAATCACCTTTGCTACTGAAATGTGCTCAGACAGCTTAATAAAATGTTTACGTTACACATCTTTTCATGTGACAACACTGAAGAAATTACACTGCTAGAATTTAAAGTAGTAAGTGTACAGCCTGTATAACAGTGTAAATTTGCTGTCCCCTCAAAATAACTCAACACACAGCCATTAATGTCTAAAATGTTATCAACAAAAGTGAGTACACCCCTAAGTGAAATTGTCCAAATTGGGCCCAATTAGCCATTTTCTCCTCCCTGGTGTCATGTGACTCGTTAGTGTTACAAGGTCTCAGGTGTGTTAAATTTGGTGTTATCGCTCTCACACTCTCTCATTATGGTCACTGGAAGTTCAATATGGCACCTCATGGCAAAGAACTCTTTGAGGATCTGAAACAAAGATTTGTTGCTTTACATAAAGATGGCCTAGGCTATAAGAAGATTGCCAAGACCCTAAAACTGAGCTGCAGCACGGTGGGCAAGACCATACAGCGGTTTCACAAGACCATACAGCGGTTTCACATGGTCACAACAAATATGTATATGTGTATACGCGTAACACGTAATACAAAAGATAGAGCAACAGCAATACTCTCCTTCAATATATATCTCTGCAGGGATGTCCTCAATTCCCAAAGAAACACCAGAAAAAATACAGGATATCTTGACACCGTCTAATGCAGTCTAGATGTGGACAGGGTACTCCCTCGGATATGGACCAATGGGTAAACAGGAACAAGGAAAGAAAATATACAATAGTGTAGCACTGCCAATATCAATAATTCATGTAAAATTTATTGTATGAAAACTCACAAAATTCGATGCACATAGAGAACCAGCTCTACGTGCAGAAAAGGCACTACTGCAATGTGGATTACCCCTGACTGGAACACTTCCCGAAGGATAGAAAAAGCGTTGTCGGGCTGCGTCAGAAGCCGAAGACGCAGCCCGACAACGCTTTTTCTATCCTTCGGGAAGTGTTCCAGTCAGGGGTAATCCACATTGCAGTAGTGCCTTTTCTGCACGTAGAGCTGGTTCTCTATGTGCATCGAATTTTGTGAGTTTTCATACAATAAATTTTACATGAATTATTGATATTGGCAGTGCTACACTATTGTATATTTTCTTTCCTTGTTCCTGTTTCACATGGTCAACCAAAGAAGTTGAGTGCACGTGCTCAGCGTCATATATTACTGAAACATTGCCTGAGCACATTCACTGCCTCGTTTTAATGGAGGACATTCCATGCCGTCACTCCGTCAGAATGGCACAAAATGCCATGATGTTATGGAAAGTCGGTTTGTTAACGCCTTCCCGTCAGATAGTGCTTTGGTCCTTAACGACCAAAGCACCCAAGCAAGCAGGGACCCGATCAGGGTCTCTAGAGAACCTGTCGGCATCTGCCGACATCCCGCGATACTTCGTGACGTCAAGGAGGCGTGCCTGAACTTCTGTGATGCCGGAGATAGTCCATGCAGCGGGATCTAACGAATGGCCTCATCTGACACTGGGATCCTGCTGCAAGCTACATTTTCTGTGTCAGAGTGAGTGGGAACCCCGTGCAAGTCCCTGCAACGGGGTCCGCACACAGCTCATTACGGGGGGCCGCGATAAGCTGTTTAATGTAGGACTTTCCATGCCGTCCAACTAACCCCTAGGCACTAAAAAGTAGGACGGCATGGAACGTCCTACAAGTGGGAAGGGGTTAACATTTTGACAGAGAAAAATGTGTTTTCAATGTGCCTCTGGAGTCTCCTGCTTAGGACGTCACCTTGACGGCTTGAAATTTCCCATTGAAAATGAGTTAATTTGCATTCCAAGCCACAGTGAAGTCATAAGCAGGAGACAAAAGAAACCCTTAATATATACTGCTCTTTTTTTATGGATTTTCGTGCAATTTTGCTAACACAATAATATCTTTTATAATATTTCCTTTTTTATAGGGTGAATGTAGAGAATAAAATGAAACACTGTGTAAGCAGAACTCTGTTAATCACTTTTTTTTCTGTCTATGTCTGTATCTAATCTCTTTCTGTCTGTATATTTTTGTATGTAGCTAGTTGTCTAGTCCTCTGTCTCTATCTATCTATCTATCTATCTTGTTCAGCATCACGGGTCTCAGAGGTTTACCGATGACAAGTGTTGAGCGAACCCGAACCAGTGTCCGTGCCACGAACCCGGACATTTCACTGTATGTCCGTGTTGGAGTTCGAGGTTTGGATATAAACCGAAACTATTAGAATTTTTCAAAGTGCGCTGTAAGTTCTATTTGACTCCCAGATGTAATACATGTAATGCTATTGCTATTCTATAAACCGAAATATAGTACCCATTCATAAGAAATTCTTATGAATGGGGACTCTAGTTCGGTTTATAGATAGCCAATAGCATTACATGTATTCTATAAACCGAAAGTCTATAAATTGAATGTCGTTCGGTTTATAGACTTTCGGTTTATAGAATACAAGTAATGCTATTGGCTATCTATAAACCGAACTAGAGTCCCCATTCATAAGAATTTCTTATGAATGGGTACTATATTTCGGTTTATAGAATAGCATTACATGTATTACATCTGGGAGTCAAATAGAACTTACAGCGCACTTTGAAAAATTCTAATAGTTTTGGGTGCTAAATAGTACAGTATTTTTAATTTGTATGTATTTTATGTTTTTTTAAGTTATTTCCCTATCCATATTTGTTTGCAGGGCACTTGTTCTACTCTTACACACATTTTAATTCCTTTTGCAGCCCTTTAGCCCTTTCCAGGACTTTTTTAGAGGCATTTTAGTGGCCAAAAGTCCGTGTCCCCATTAACTTCATTGGGGCTCGGGTTCGGGGTCAAGTTCGAACCCGAACCTGGACTTTTTTCCGAAGTTTGGCCGAACCTCTCGAACCCGAACATCCAGGTGTCCGCTCAACTCTACTGATGACAAACAGGCCAGATGTTCCTATCTGTTGTCTCTCTCTGTTTTTGACTGTATTTCCCATGATACATAAACTCATGGCCCTATAATTGTACAGTAAAAGGTGTAATTAGGCAATAATGGAACAAAGGCAAGTGATGTGGGGCAAGAAAGGCGCTGTGGAAAGTGGGTGCATATGTAGCACTAAGATCAGTGCCATCATCAGAAATGTCAGTGCCCCCCCCCCCCTCCCCCTGGATAGTTTATCCATTAATACCCCACTGATAATTTGTCCATTAATTGCCCACTGATAATTTGACCATTTATAGGCCACTGATTGTCCATTAATAGCCCACTGATTGTCCATTAATAGGCCACTGATAATTTGCCCATTAATAGCCCACTGATAATTAGTCCATTAATAGCCCCACTGATTGTCCATTAATAGCCCACACATAATTTGTTCATTAATAGCCCACTGATAATATGTCCATGATTTGCCCACTTATAATTTGTCCATTAATAGCCCACTGATAATTTGTCCATTAATAGCTCACTGATTGTCCATTAATAGCCCACTGATAATTAGTCCATTAATAGCCCCCCTGATTGTCCATTAATAGCCCATTGATTGTCCATTAATAGGCCACTGATTGTCCATTAATAGGCCACTGATTGTCCATTAATAGCCCACTGATAATTAGTCCATTAATAGCCCCCCTGATTGTCCATTAATAGCCCACTGATAATTAGTCCATTAATAGGACACTGATTGTCCATTAATAGCCCATTGATTGTCCATTAATAGGCCACTGATTGTCCATTAATAGGTCACTGATAATTTGTCCATTAATAGCCCACGCATAATTTGTCCATTAATAGCCCACAATCCCCCCCTCCTCCCCCCCCCTTTTTTTTAAAGGGCTGGGGCCTGAATGGGCCCAGGACATGTGTATCGCCCGCCCCTCCCCCCTGATGGCGGCCCTGACTATGATATGAAAAGTGGGGCATGTACGACACTATGACAAGTGATTTGATATACATGGCATTGGTTGAGTAGTGCTGCATGGCGTGGTAGGGGGCCCCAAGATTCAGCCTAGTTACACCCCTGATTCAGATTCAACAATGTTGAAATGTCCGAGTCCCTTTAAGCACAGTCTGTTCCACACCCAATTGGGGAATTTTTCCAACTCGGCTACTTCGGCCTTAAGTGTGACATTCCAGTCTCATTTCCCTGCAGTTCTCTTTATTATGAATTATACAGAGACGTGTGTCTATATAGAGACCATTTTATTTCGAAGGGTCCTTCTCTACAACATAAGCTTGAAATAAGAAGATAATAAATACATGAATATAAAAAATAGTAATAAATACAGGGAATTGGATGTATGTGGAAGGTAAATAAATACACATTTTTAAAAGTTTTCATAACGGGAATGCTATGTTATTATTTTTTTTAGATATCCTATACAATTCAAAGCACAGTATAACTTATTAAAGGGACACTATCACCTGAATATTGCTGTCCACAATAATAATTATATTCATTAATAATAATTGAGCTGTCAAATGATTTAATGCACTCTTTAAACCAGCGTTGGTTTGTCCATGACTGTCATCCTTTAAGCATAATAATAATTATTTTTCGTGATGCCTTCGTTTAAATACAAACAAATGTGGCAAGAATACTGAATGCACGTGGTTTACAAAGAAAATAGCAAGTCAGGAATTACAATTTCTCTCTCACAATGTAACAGTTTGTGGCAATGTTTGTGGGGGTTGAGGGGCCTGACAGGAGGGTATGCAGTCAGGGCCAAGGACCAAATGATGTGGGTGTATTCAGCACACTCTGTTACTGTCTGGAATATAAAGTAAAATTCATTTTTTTGAGGAGAGTGGAGGCTGTACTTAGAAACATAGACTGTGTCTGCAGATCACAACCATTCGGCCCATCTAATCTGCCCAAATAAAAAAAATAACCTGACTAGTGTTGAGAGACCCGAACCGCACTGTTCGGGTTCGTACCGGACATTACGGTGTCCGTGCCACGAACCCGGACATTTCACTGTATGTCCGTGTTGGAGTCTGAGGTTCGGCTATAAACTGGAAGTCATTCGGTTTATAGACTTTCGGTTTATAGAATAGCATAGAATTACATGTATTCTATAAACCGAAAGTCTATAAACCGAACGACATTCGGTTTATAGACTTTCGGCTTATAGAATACATGTAATACTATTGGCTTTCTATAAACCGAACTAGAGTCCCCATTCATAAGAATTTCTTATGAATGGGGACTCTATTTCGGTTTATAGAAAGCCAATAGCATTAAATGTATTCTATAAAACCAAAGTCTATAAACCGAATGTCTTTCGGTTTATGGAATACATGTAATGCTATTGCTATTCCATAAACCGAAATAGAGTCCCCATTCATAAGAATTTCTTATGAATGGGGACTCTATTTCGGTTTATAGAAAGCCAATAGCATTAAATGTATTCTATAAAACCAAAGTCTATAAACCGAATGTCTTTCGGTTTATGGAATACATGTAATGCTATTGCTATTCCATAAACCGAAATAGAGTCCCCATTCATAAGAATAGGTCAATTGACCTATTCGTATGAATGGGGACTCTATTTCGGTTTATACAATAGCAATAGCATTACATGTATTACATCTGAGAGTCAAATAGAACCGTCAAATACTGTGCTTACAGCGCACTTTGAAAAATTCTAATAGTTTTGGGTGCTAAATAGTACAGTATTTTTAATTTGTATGTATTTTATGTTTTTTGAAGTTATTTCCCTATCCATATTTGTTTGCAGGGCACTTGTCCTACTCTTACCCACATTTTAATTCCTTTTGCAGCCCTCTAGCCCTTTCCATTACTTTTTTAGAGGCATTTTAGTGGCCAAAAGTCCGTGTCCCCATTGACTTCAATGGGGTTTGGGTTCGGGGTCAAGTTCGAGCACTGACCCTGACTTTTTTCTGAAGTTCGGTCGAACCCGAACATCCAGGTGTCCGCTCAACTCTAAACCTGACTACTTTCATGAGTCCCTGAGCCTTATCTTACGTCTAGGACAATATTATGTCTATCCTGTGAATGCTTAAACTCCTTCACTGTGTTTACATCTACCGCTGGAAGGCTATTCCATGCATCCACTACCCTTTCAGTAAAGTAATACTTCCTGATATTACCTTTAAACCTTTGTCCCTCTTATTTAATACTATGTCCCTTTGTTGTGATAGTTTTTCATTTTTAAATATACTCTCATCCTTAAACTGTGTTGGTTCACTTTATGTATTTAAATGTTTCAATTATATCCCCCCAGTCTCGTCTTTCTTCCAAGAACCTAGTATAACATTCGTAAAAATAATATAGTGTGTTATGCAAACGGACATATGTGTTTAGCGTGTTATAAGGCAATAACTGCAAGTAGCACTCGGTGGGTGTCTGGTTAACATTGTAAGTAGTCTCTCCCTGCCTCACGATTACTGTAAGACTAAAGCTGTCAAAGCTCAGTGTTCTGACAAAAAATCCGGGAACTCAGATCTTACCAGCTTCGCTTACAGGTCGGAGTTCCCTGCATTCGTCAGAATGCAGGCACTGCCTTTGACAGTTAAATGCAAGTGGTCACCAGTGACTAGCTATCACAGAGATCACGGGTGCAAAAGTTCGGCTCAGTGCTATTTCTGGAACTGCCTCAATATTGAGGCAGTTAGAAATAGCAAATAAAAGTCACAGATTGTGCCCAGCGGCGTTTTAATGCTGTTCTTGCTGGCCTTAAGGGGTTAAAGGCAGGCCTTGACAAATCCCAGGTGCCAGGTCGCCGTGGTGACTATGAAATGAGACCTGGCGCCCGGGAAGTCATCCACGTGGCGCTCCTTGCCCGGAAAGTCATCCCAGTGCAGCGCAAGGGGGCAAATTCTGGCATGGAGATTATTCTATGGCTCTTTTGTATTAATCTTTGTAGCATATTGTAGATATTTGTTTTCCTCACACGTACTATTGTTACACTGCGCCTGTTTTGTAATGTATTTATTCACAAGTTACTTATTGCTATGTTTAGCCATGTCTAACATGCAATGCAATAATGCTACCAGCAGGTGTCTCCATTCAGAAAGGGCAGATGTGCACACAGCCAAGACTATCCAGTGTAATAACCCACATCCATCAGCACCTTTACCCATAATCTACACGACGAGCAACACTGGGACCAGGTGCTAATGGTGGAACATTCCGTAGGAACATTCTATTGACTTCCTTGGTGATTGCTCCACTAATGGGCCCCAGCATAGCTCTTCGTATATACTCCTCAATGTCTCATCAGTAATATTCACGTCTGATTAATACACATACCGCTAAACCCCAGTATAACGCAGCTTTTACATGCTGTCCAAAGACAAAGTCATATGTGATCTGATGGCAATCACTTAACTAGTCAACAAGGTTCTGTGGGATCCCAGATGTGGGGACATACAAAGAATTTGGTAGGTCAGCGCCAGTGGAGGAGAGAGAGGATAGATGGGGTAAGAAGAAAAAGAAGGGTAAAGTATAGCAGCTCAAGCAACACCAGGGAGGGTGCTCCAAACGCCCAAGGAGAGCTAACCAAAATACATACAATTGTACCGGTGGGAGTGCTCTATAGTTGATATGGATATTTGGGGGAAGCCTTACAGACGAAACGCGTCAGGTCTACAGTATTATATGACTTTTGAGTCATTTGGCGATAAGCGTTTAATTGTTTTATTGACTTTTATACTTTTTACATTGTATTTATTAAATTATTTTTATGTTTGAACAGACATTGATTAAACTTCATTATATGCTAGTTTTCCTGGTTAACTATAGAGCACTCACACCAGTACTCGGGCAGCATGGGGTGGCCTAGCCCCGTCCCACACTAAGTAAGTTTATTTCCAATCCGATATGAGCAGTTTGCAGTTATATAATAACAGCTGTGCATCTACACAATTACATCTACACAAAGAAAAGGACTATAGGGCGACCACACCTCTATTTTAATCAGGAATGCAAAATACATCTCATGGGGCTACAGTGAAGAATATTTGGCCCAATGCAGTGCTGGAGCATGCAAATCAATCTGCTCACCCGTGACAAAGGTATGGAGAATTACCGCACCCTCCCCCAAGAAAAGACACGGACAACGGACTGGATATGAAGGTCACAGTATTTATTAAGAAATACTGCAACAAAGATTTTATATTGTGTCAGCAAGTTAAAAAAAACTTGAACGCATACGGAAAAAAAAAACGTAAAACCATTCAACACGTATAGCCATGATAAAAGACATCATCATATTAACTACAGGCATGTATATGCCACTAACCAGTAGCATATCTAGGATTGGGTACCCGAGGATCAGACGTAGGCATCACCAAAATATCGGTAGCCACCTGATATTCACTCCCCAGGGATCAGCCCGTGCAAATAGCTACCAGACCTACTGCCTCCCGGGCAATTACTGGCCGGGGGCCTCTGACTGACAGGCTTGTGATGAGGCTGCATCACCAAACTGTTGTCATACTGCCCTTTTATATATTTCAGTATTACCGGCCATTTCTATACTTCAATTTTGATCAGTCGGCATGAACATTTATCTCACTGACTCAGCTAGACAGGCATTTCTCCTGTTAAGAGAGATCAGTTTGCCCTGTATAGTGCTGGTTACATCTTTACATACTAAATATATGTTTACCTTCACTTCGCCCAACTCTCCTGGGTCCACTGAGGAGCAGAGCTGCAGCTAGCTCTGTCTGTGCACGAGGAAATAGAAAATTGTGCCTGTACTCAAAAGTACATGGCTGTTATTTTATAATAAATGAAATAAATGACACAGGTAACAAGACAATGTATGATTAACCCCTTCACGACCTTATGACGAGTTAACTCGTCATAAGAGCCGCAGCATTAGCGACCTTATGACGAGTTTTTTATCCCCCAAATTTCCTCTTTTATATGTATTTTTTAATACTGAAATGTAAATCATTTTTATGTATAGGGTATCAAAAGAAAGCTCTAACTGTCCTTTAAAAAACAACATATAACTTGTATGGGTGCGTTAAATGACAGAGAGGAAAATTCTGTTTCAAAAACCGCGTATTAAAAATTGAAAAACGCACTGTTCCTTGGCCTAGGAAAATCCCTTTAATCCTTAAAGGGTTAAATGAATAGATCCTTCCATTAAAGTAACTGGAGAGACAATGACGAGGATACTGTAGAACTGCCATGTCAGCTTTTAATTGGTTTATAGTTAGCCTGGGTGGTATATTATAGTACCCCTTAGTGTATAATTAGCTGGACATAGATGCACTGGTGTATCTTGGTTTTGTGCTGCCCTTGGCAGACAACATTTTGGTACCCACCCATGTTGCACACCTACTACATGCCCCATTGCACATTAAATTACGACATGCCCCATCACCCCCATTACATACCCCCACCACGTTCATTACACGCCCCCATCACCCAGATTAATTGGAAGGAGCTAAAGCTTGCTGGACGGTAGGGTGAAAATGTTTGAACACCCTCTGGCAAAGTGCCGCCCTAGGCAAGTGCCTTGTTTGCCTTGTGAGAAGATACACTACTGCATAGATGGTGGTATTGTAAAGCATATCGTTAACCAGATATTAATAGGGGTGGAGTATAACTCCTATCAGTATTTAATTAGCAAGCCATAGAAATATGAGCCAAACTAGCCGAGTAACCCCACACCTGGGAGGGGGGCCTTATATTAACATTCTTACTAAAACATATTATGGGAGACTTTTAGCTGGCTGGGCACCATGGGACTTAATATTCACAGCCAACATCTTCACTGGATGACTATAATTCCTATGAGGCTCATCCAGACACGGTACTGACAAGATGCTGCATATAACCGCAATCGCCTCACTACTGCCACATTCAGTGTGAATCCAAGTAAACGTGAAGTGTGACTGACTTCAGGGTTTACGTGTAGGGTTGCCACCTGGCCGGTATTTTACCGGCAGGCCGGTAAAAAAAATTGGCATCAGGCCAATGTTAAGTCTGTGGAGGCAGTACCACGGACGGTATTTTTGGGAGGAAAAGGCGGCAACCCTATTTACGTGAGAAGCTGCAGAGTTCCACTCAGTTTGTGGCCTAGTTGGCTAAGAATATGGCTGGAAAAAAATCAGAACTCAGCAGGCCTTTGTTAAAGAACCCCAGAGATCGGTCCTCTAAGTTTTTTGCAACGTTAAAACCGTTAGTCTCTGTTCCTTCAATGCCTGACACAAAACTACATCTGCTCAGGCAGACTTCATATTTCATGGCGAGTTTCCCTTTAACAGAAGCATTTAAATGGCGGGGGTCTGTTATCCCAAAGAAAGGGAACAAATGTTCCTCAGAGCTTTTGCACACCTCCTCCTTCCATCTGCCAGTGACACAGTCTCGCAGTGTTATCTCCCATCCGTTACAATCGTCTGGGGAAGTGGAATGTAAAATTTGACATCTAAAAAAAACAATAAAAAAAATAGAAACAAATGGAAAATGCTAAATAATATTCTCACCTTTCCCTATTCTTGCAGAAGGGATCAGCCCCCTCAGCATTTCTTAAGACTCTATAATGCATAATATTATAATGTTTCCCTGTACCATTTCTTAAGACTCTATAATGCATAATATTATAATGTTTCCCTGTACCCAGTGTTATTACACATCTTTCAGTGTGGTAGTGACCACCTTAGAGATTGTTAATGTTATATTTAAAAAAATAAAAATAAACAAGCTTCTAACAATAGCCAATGAGAATCTGACACTTCCCCAGCCGAGTACCATGCTACCAGCATTTAAAAGCACAAAGGGAGGTAATGATCCAATTTGCCCCCTGTGCCCAAGGATAAATGAAAATAAGTTAGAAAACTTTGGTTTTATCAATAAAATGCAGAACCGATTTAAAAAATGATTAAGTACATTTTTAAGTGTTTTTTTTTTAGGAATGTATTGTTAATGCTTACATAGGCCTGACAGATGCTTCTGAACTAATTTCTTTAATGTAGATATTGTCCTGATCCTAGTATATAGAATGACAATAATGACGATGTCATCAATAGGAGACGGACAAACTGAAAACACATTTTTCTCCTAATTAGGTGACAAAGTAACAGCATAAATAAATATACATTTTTTATATTTAAAAGAAGAAAGACTACCACAACTAGAGGACATGGTCTTAAATTAGAGGGGCAACGATTTAATAGTAATATCAGGAAGTATTACTTTACTGAGAGGGTAGTGGATGTATGGAATAGCCTGCCAGCAGAAGTGGTAGAGGTAAACACAGTGAAGGAGTTTAAGCATGCGTGGGATAGGCACAAGGCTATCCTAGCTATAAGACCGGGAACGGGGGACTTATAAAAGTATTTAGAACATTGGGCAGACTAGATGGACCGAATGGTTCTTATCTGCCGGTGACACATTCTATGTTTCTATAATGGATGGAAAGAGGATAGCTATGAATCCGGTTGCACAAGAAGGCTACCACAAGGTGGCACTACCACTTTTCTGACATAAGCTTGTGTGATTTCTGATTTCTCACCCAGAGTGTAATGCATTATGCTCCAGAATATTGCTAGACTTCACTTCCCTGTGCAAAATCATATTGATAACATGACACCAGCTCTTAGGTACTGCAGTCATGAATTTTAACCCAATACATAGAAAGAAAATTGCACATTCAAAAACCCTTAGTGACAAGACATTTTGTCCTTGACTTTCCCTTGGTGACAAGGGCTGTTTTTACATTTCTGGGGTGTTTGTGTTTAGCTGTAATTTTCTTCTCTCTCACATACTGCACCCACACAAATTATGCGTTGTTTTTATCGTCATAAGAAGGGCTTTCATTAGATACCATTATGTTCATCATATCTTATAATTTACTACAAAAAAATCATAAAATATGATGAAAATTTAAAAAAAAAACACTTTTTCTAACTTTTACCTAAAATATAATTTACACAAATACAATCGTTAAAAAGACCCTGTCTAAATAGTTTCTAAATGTTGTACTGAGTTCAGAAATGTGCTTGTTTCCATGTTTTTCTGCATTTTTTGCGAGTTATGGGGCAAAAACCAAAAATAGTGTTTTTTGTTTTTTCCTATATTGACCTTTTGACCCCAATCCCTAAATGTAACCCCAACTCTAACCCATAACGCAGTCAAGCAACACATTCAGAGCGTCGTAAGTGATTTTTTTTTCATTTCTGACCACCAGAGGGCACAGCCATTTCAGCTCATCGTTGCCAACATCAGGGCCATGTTTCCAGGGCCGCACATCCACGACTGCAGAAAGAGCATGCAAAGTGCAGCCCGGTGCTCTGACGTTTCCTCTCGATTTCAGATCTTCACATCGAGTGAATGGAGCATGCCCATGATCACTGAAATCACTGATTAGACAGCTTGTAGGAAATGCAGACTACCAGTTACCATGCATGCGCTAGCATCTTGGCAAAGTCTGAGATGTCAACAATCGACACTTTCCATGATGCCTCCCGCCTTCAACAGTATGAAATGTGAGCGATTAGACCATGAGGATTAGGGTTAGAGTGGGATTAGGATTAGAGTGAGGGTGAGGATTAGGATTAGAGTGGGATTAGGATTAGAGTGAGGGTGAGGATTAGGATTAGAGTGGGATTAGGATTAGAGTGAGGGTGAGGATTAGGATTAGAGTGAGGGTGAGGATTAGAGTGAGGATTAGGATTAGAGTGAGGGTTAGACTGAGGGTGAGGATTAGGGTTAGAGTGATGGTGAGGATTATGGTTAGAGTGAGGGTTAGAGTGAGGATTAGAGTTAGGGTTAGAGTGAGGGTGAGGATTAGGGTTAGAGTGAGGATGAGGATTAGAGTGAGGGTTAGACTGAGGGTGAGGATTAGGATTGTAGTGAGGGTTAGAGTGAGGGTGAGGATTAGGGTTAGAGTGATGGTGAGGATTAGGGTTAGAATGAGGATTAGAGTTAGGGTTAGAGTGAGGGTGAGGATTAGAGTGAGGATTAGGGTTAGAGTGAGGGTGAGGATTAGGGTGAGAATGATTATTAGAGTTAGAGTGAGGGTGAGTGTCCCCACCTCCAGGATACACCTCCCTATTATCAACCAATGATTCCATATGAAGGGGCATGGCCATAGCGGATCTCCAAAGCAACACCCTAAGCTTTCCTTCTGGCACCTCCCTTGTAATTACAGGCTCATCAGCTCATACAGCCTGAGTATCATTGCTTCTGGCGTTTGGAGCTGTCGGTTAGTTAAGTTTACTTGCTACTGTTTTTTGCCTTACTATTTACTTGATTCCTGTTGCCGACCTTTTGCCTCCCTTGCCTATGATTCTGTGCCACCGGTCCTGACCTTTGCCTGTTCCCGACTTCGATCCTATGCTGCCAGTCCTCAACCCCGGATTGCCTGACCTCGATTTCTGCTTTGCCCTCCTGTACCTCGTCATTGGATATTTATACCGCCCTTTGTGCACCAACGTTCACCAACCAAGTTGTTGTTCCCTTCTTCAATAACACTGGTTGGTGTCTTTATTTGTACATACGTGCTCAGTGTCTTCTGCATCTGGACTCCTCTGTCCGCCGTGCTACTAGCGTAGCATGTCACCGATAGGAGTTTTACCAACTATACAGTGATAGCTACGCTAATAAGTAAGAATAATAAGTAAGACGTATATACTTTACCTGTCACCGCAGCTGATCCGGAGGGGGCGTGAGGTGGTGTGTGTCCCTCGCGCAGGCGCTCTTCTGGCAAAGTTCCAGCTGATTGACAGCTGTAACTGTGTGTGCATGCGCTGTGGTGCGCAATGAGTGAATTCTACTGCGCCTGTGTAGGTGAATTCACTCGAGAAGTTTGACAGAACACTGGGCTGCACTTTGCATGCTCTTTCTGCAGCACATGGAACAGATATGTGTCCCTGGAAACTTGGCTGATGTTGGCAACTATGTATAACTTGAATAGTCTTCAACTTTAACAAAGGTGACTAAACAGAGAAATTCAGAAAACTTATTACCATATAAAATTGCATAATATGAAATGATACACAAAAAATACAAAGTAAAAAAAAAAAAAACACATGTCCAGTTTATTAAAAGCTGTAAAAATGGTGCACTTCTCCTTTTATTGAAGGCTGATGCTTTCTAGCCCCATTGCTGAGAGGCATTGGCAACACATGGTTAAACTAGTAAAGATAAGCCATAAAACACTAATGCAGACAAGTCTTCCTGTTCTAGGATTACACTGCACAGTGGACTGCTTGTTCATTGTGCAGCTGCACATATTTGTCAGGTGAAATAAAGTTAGTTGAGAAAAAAAGGAAGAAAAAAAAAAAAAACCACACAGAACCTCCCTATGTGCAAAGCAACATCCAGTGCAGCAGCAACAGCAGCATCATCAGGACTGGGAGACAGTGAACAGTTAGAGAGCTGGCAGAATCAATCACAGAGATACAACCAACACAGGGGAAACCTCATTATCCAGAGCATCTTTCAGCTGTGCAGGGTCAGGATGGTGATCAAAGTTTACATTGCAACCTCTTCAGGGTCCACATCGGTAAGAACTGACCCCTGGACCTCCTCTTAAAATGCATGGGCTATTGCAGGGGGAGGGGGGGGAGTTTTTATTATTTGTGTTTTTAAATGTATTTTGGAAATATGAATCTGGAGCTTGTGTGTGTGTGTGTGTTCCCCCTGGTGGATATCCTTAGTGAGTAGTAGGTGCATGGTATGATCTCCCCACAGAGGTGGCTGATTGCACAGAATAAGGAATGCCACCTATATGGCTGACCTTAGTTGATGCATGACAATATGGCTCTCCAGCTGTTGTGGACCAAGTGTCCCAGAATGCTCAGCTGGCCTGATCTGGCTGAGCATCATGGGAAACCTAGCCTAAAAAAAAAAAAAAGCTAAAGTGCCCAAGGTTGGGAGGGAACTGTGTCATTATAGATGGATCTCTGCAATTTGTCTGTTCACAGTATTTTAACCAGTAAGACAATGTGGTTCTTGGTCATAGTTTGTTATAGTTGTAAAAGGCCCTTATGAGGAAGAGCTGCTTTACAAAAAAAAAAAAAAAGGTGTAGTTGATTGAGGAACTAACCTTCCAGCAGAAATGGTGTGGATTTACAAAAGGGTCAGATTTTGCAAAATGTTGGTGAAGAATAAAATGCAAAGCTATAATCAAGAATTGTCTGTGGATTTAGCCACTGAATGCCAGAAGCAGTGCATCATGTTAGTGCTCTGGCATGCAGCAAGTTAAATTAATTTGGTAGTCTGGACTGCCTGTGGGTTGCTATTAGTAATTGCAAGTGGGATGTATTAGCATTTGCTGTTCCTTTCTCTGATTTGGTTGCTGATTTGTGGAAAATGCTGCAAGGGGGTATTGCATAAGACTTGATGGGGGGGGGGTGCCTTGTTCTTTTGGGGGATCCCAGGTTACAGTTGATGGAGCTGATCTTTTCTAATGGGGTCAGTAAAAGGCCCGCGGATTCAACGGGATCAATGAACTGCACTGGGATTAAAATACGTCATTCCAAAAAATAATACAGAGCAACAAATAATCCGCTCTCCTTGCTGCAAACGGTGTTATTAAGGGGTCTCATGATGATGGGTAATTAACATGACATTCAGATGCCTGGTTAATATGTTGCTAAGCAGTTGGGTTGTTTCTGGCCTGATGATTTTTGCCTCCAGCTTCTGTTGAAGAATAACCCGCTTGTGCTGGCTGAGGCTGATGGGCATTGCAGTTTAACAACTTGCATTGAGTAGCGCGGCTGCCGCACCCCGACTAATTTGCATGTAAAGATTGTCACCTACGTGCAGTAAATTGTCTATACTTGGTAATCTTTGGACTGGAGCCGACTTATTGTGTGCTGATAAACCCCGATCCCCGTACTTTTCCCCTGTCACCTATTATTATTATTATTATTATTTAGTTATTTTCTTCTCCTCAATTCTTAGATAACCTTTGCCTGGTTTAGCATTTTTAGAACCTCCCCTAAACATTTGTTTATACTATGCATGTAGAGAATTGACAATGATCTGTACAATTGCAAGCAAATGCCAAAATTAGGAGAAAAATGTGTTTTAAAATGTGTCTGTGGAGTCACCTGCTAATGACATCACCCGAGACACAATATGCAAATGAACTACCTTTCGATGGGAAATGTGTAATTTGCATGTGGCGCCTCAGGTGATGTCATAAGACTCCACAGACACATATTTTTCTCCTAATTTAGACATTTACTGGCAGTTTGCTAACACAATACAAATGACATGTTCAATCATTTTTTTTTATTTGCGACATTGACAGTAAAAACAATATATAGGTATGTGAACCAAGATTAAATTCTAGCGCTAGATCTAGAACCAAGCTGCACCAGCCTGTGTGATTCCCTGCATTCACACATAGAACAAAGACAAAAAACACACAGAAAAGGTGGTAGGTGCGCTCAGTAACCCCCACCAAAACAAATAGCAATAAGGAATGCTAATATTTGTCTGAAGTGATGATCACTAAAGCTTTCATGATAAATAGGGTTCATCAGCTGCAGGCTAGGTCCATCAGCTGCAGGCTAGGTCCATCAGCTGCAGGCTAGGTCCATCAGCTGCAGGCTAGGTCCATCAGCTGCAGGCTAGGTTCATCAGCTGCAGGCTAGGTTCATCAGCTGCAGGCTAGGTTCATCAGCCGCAGGCTAGGTTCATCAGCCGCAGGCTAGGTCCATCAGCCGCAGGCTAGGTCCATCAGCCGCAGGCTAGGTCCATCAGCCGCAGGCTAGGTCCATCAGCCGCACGCTAGGTCCATCAGCCGCACGCTAGGTCCATCAGCCGCACGCTAGGTCCATCAGCCGCACGCTAGGTCCATCAGCTGCAGGCACTCTTTTCCTCTTCCTCAAATAATTTCCAGTAGTGTATAAGGAGAAAATAGCAGGAGGTAGTGTAAGTATACAAAATGTATTAATAATACATTTTATTTAGGTGATACGCCCTCTTTAAAACCTCAATCCTGGGGCAATTGCCATAGAAACCAATAGAAAGTTACTTCCCGTTTCACAATGTTTAGAATTGTCGCCCAGGTTTGCTACTCTTTGGACAGCAATGGTTCAGTGATGTGTAGGGAGCCTGGAGCTTTCTCTCCCGTATGAGAGTGATGTGGTGTGAAGTCCCATAATTGCAAAAGACGGCTACTTGTAGGTGAAGCAAGGCCACCATGTTTATACAAACACATCTGCAAAGCATTAACATAGCATGCGGTTTGTACAAGTATTACACCCTCTGTTCATTGTGTCACTGAACACACGTCCACAGGATTCAAGCTTTGCATTTAGTCATCAAGAAGGGTTAATATCTTTTCTCCACTACAGCAACTCCCATTACTGCCACCCAGCAGTGAATTTCCCAGCCCTAGATCAATTTTAAAGGGGCAATTCCACCTACAGTGTTCCCAATATATATATATATATATATATATATTTTTTTTAGAGAAGTCCTGAATCATTTGAAGACATATAACCTGGTCTGTCTTTTTTACTCAGCACTTCCCATCTAGCCTAAAAACTGCAAAGAAAGCGTAATAGTGATAAAGTAATAGCAACAGTCCTGCTTTCTCTTCCAAGCCCCTCCATATTGGAAGTCACCGACATTAGAAGGCCGGTGACGTTTAATTTAAATGTAAAACTACAGGAGATCTGTAAATGGTTTTAAAGTGAAAAAAAATAAGTGCATGTGTTAAACATACACTATATGGACACAAGTATCGGGACGCAGCACTTCATGATTGAATTCAGGTGTTTCAATTGGACCCATTGCCACAGGTGTATCAAATCAGGCACCTAGCCATGCAGTCTGCATTTACAGACATTTGTGAAACAAAGTGTCATTCTGAGGAGCTCAATGAATTCAGGCGTGGTACTGTGATAGGTGGCACCTTTTACAATAAGTTAATTTAATGTCATCCCTGCTAGTTATTGCATGGTCAGCTGTAAGTGGGATTATTGGAACATGGGCGAGTTTGGGAACAGCACCAACTCGGAAGCGGAAGGCCACGTAACGTGAGCAGGGTTCACGGAGTGCTGAGACGCATGGCGTGTAACAGTCGCCAATACTCTGCTGATTCCATAGCTGAAGATCCCAAACTTCCACTGACATTAATATCAGCACAAAAACTGTGCGGCGAGAGCTTCATGGAATGGGTTTCCATGGCCAAGCAGCTGCATGCAAGGGTCACATCACCAAGTACAATGCCAAGCGTTGTATCGAGTGGTGTAAAGCATGCCCGCCACTGGACTCTGGAGCAGCTGCATGCAAGCCTCACATCACCAAGTACAATGCTAAGCGTTGGATCGAGTGGTGTAAAGCACGCCACCACTGGACTCTGGAGCAGCTGCATGCAAGCCTCACATCACCTAGTACAATGCCAAGCGTTGGATCGAGTGGTGTAAAGCACGCCGCCACTGGACTCTGGAGCAGCTGCATGCAAGCCTCACATCACCAAGTACAATGCCACGCGTCAGATCGAGTGGTGTAAAGCACCCCGCCACTGGACTCTGGAGCAGCTGCATGCAAGCCTCACATCACCAAGTACAATGCCAAGCGTTGGATCGAGTGGTGTAAAGCACGCCACCACTGGACTCTGGAGCAGCTGCATGCAAGCCTCACATCACCAAGTACAATGCCAAGCGTTGGATCGAGTGGTGTAAAGCACGCCACCACTGGACTCTTTAGCAGCTGCATGCAAGCCTCACATCACCAAGTACAATGCCACGCGTCAGATCGAGTGGTGTAAAGCACGCCACCACTGGACTCTGGAGCAGCTGCATGCAAGCCTCACATCACCAAGTACAATGCCAAGCGTTGGATCGAGTGGTGTAAAGCACGCCACCACTGGACTCTGGAGCAGCTGCATGCAAGCCTCACATCACCAAGTACAATGCCACACGTTGGATCGAGTGGTGTAAAGCACGCCGCCACTGGACTCTGGAGCAGCTGCATGCAAGCCTCACATCACCAAGTACAATGCCAAGCGTTGGATCGAGTGGTGTAAAGCACACCACCACTGGACTCTGGAGCAGCTGCATGCAAGCCTCACATCACCAAGTACAATGCCAAGCGTTGGATCGAGTGGTGTAAAGCACACCACCACTGGACTCTGGAGCAGCTGCATGCAAGCCTCACATCACCAAGTACAATGCCAAGCGTTGGATCGAGTGGTGTGAAGCACACCGCCACCGGACTCTGGAGCAGCTGCATGCAAGCCTCACATCACCAAGTACAATGCTAAGCGTTGGATCGAGTGGTGTAAAGCACGCCACCACTGGGCTCTGGAGCAGTAGATACGTGTTCTGTGGATTGACAAATCACGCTTCCCTGTTTGGCAGTCTGATGGGCGAGTCTGGGTTTGGCGGACGCCAGGAGAACGTTACCTGCCTGACTGCATTGTGCCAACTGTAAAATTTGGTGGAGGAGGGATAATGGTACTGGGTGGTTTTTTTTCTAGGCTCCTCACTTTGTGGGGAGGGTCTGGGTCTGGTGGGCAACTACATATTAGAGTCTGTGTATTTAGCAAGCAATGTCATAAAAGTCCCTGTTGGTGTAACGGTCAGGGTTCCTAATACATTTGTCCATATAGTGTATATCAGGGCTCGACAAACCCCAGGCGCCAGGTCGCCATGGCGACCAGGAAATTAGACCTGGCGCCTGGGTGCTGTCAGCCTCATTGTCCCCTTGCCGCTGCCATCCGATTTTTCCGCAGCGCGAGGGGGTAAAGTCTGTGCGGATGGCCGATGGCACAGACTGCAAGCTCCGCCCCCTCGCACAACGCGTGTCTGAGTGCCGGGTGTCGTCACGTGACATCCTGGCACTCAGCACGCCGACCAACGGAGTTAAGCTGCAGCGTGAATGTCCCCCTCCCCTGCAGTGAGGTAAAGCAGCAGGGAGGGGGGACACATCAAGAAGAAACCCCCAAGAAAAGAATGTGTAAGGTGGGTGTGTGTTTGTATGTATTGTAAAGTAGGTGTGTGTGAGGGGTTTGTATATATGTGTGTGTGTGAGGTGTTTGTATATGTGTGTGTGTGAGGTGTTTGTATATATGTGTGTGTGAGGTGTTTGTATATATGTGTGTGTGTGAGGTGTTTGTATATATGTGTGTGTGAGGGGTTTGTATATATGTGTGTGTGTGAGGGGTTTGTATATATGTGTGTGTGTGAGGGGTTTGTATATATGTGTGTGTGAGGTGTTTGTATATATGTGTGTGTGTGAGGTGTTTGTATATATGTGTGTGTGTGAGGTGTTTGTATATATGTGTGTGTGTGTGAGGGGTTTGTATATATGTGTGTGTGTGTGTGAGGTGTTTGTATATATGTGTGTGTGAGGGGTTTGTATATATGTGTGTGTGTGAGGGGTTTGTATATATGTGTGTGTGTGAGGGGTTTGTATATATGTGTGTGTGTGAGGGGTTTGTATATATGTGTGTGTGAGGGGTTTGTATATATGTGTGTGTGAGGGGTTTGTATATATGTGTGTGTGTGTGTGAGGTGTTTGTATATATGTGTGTGTGAGGTGTTTGTATATATGTGTGTGTGAGGTGTTTGTATATATGTGTGTGTGAGGTGTTTGTATATATGTGTGTGTGTGAGGTGTTTGTATATATGTGTGTGTGTGAGGTGTTTGTATATATGTGTGTGTGAGGGGTTTGTATATATGTGTGTGTGTGTGAGGTGTTTGTATATATGTGTGTGTGAGGTGTTTGTATATATGTGTGAGGTGTTTGTATATATGTGTGTGTGAGGTGTTTGTATATATGTGTGTGTGAGGTGTTTGTATATATATGTGTGTGTGAGGTGTTTGTATATATGTGTGTGTGAGGTGTTTGTATATATGTGTGTGTGAGGTGTTTGTATATATGTGTGTGTGAGGTGTTTGTATATATGTGTGTGTGTGAGGGGTTTGTATGTGTGTGTGTGTGAGGTGTTTGTATATATGTGTGTGTGAGGTGTTTGTATATATGTGTGTGTGAGGTGTTTGTATATATGTGTGTGTGAGGTGTTTGTATATATGTGTGTGTGACGTGTTTGTATATATGTGTGTGTGAGGTGTTTGTATATATGTGTGTGTGAGGTGTTTGTATATATGTGTGTGTGAGGTGTTTGTATATATGTGTGTGTGAGGTGTTTGTATATATATATGTGTGTGTGAGGTGTTTGTATATATGTGTGTGTGTGAGGTGTTTGTATATATGTGTGTGTGTGAGGGGTTTGTATATATGTGTGTGTGAGGTGTTTGTATATATGTGTGTGTGAGGTGTTTGTATATATGTGTGTGTGAGGTGTTTGTATATATGTGTGTGTGAGGTGTTTGTATATATGTGTGTGTGAGGTGTTTGTATATGTGTGTGTGTGAGGTGTTTGTATATATGTGTGTGTGAGGTGTTTGTATATATGTGTGTGTGTGAGGTGTTTGTATATATGTGTGTGTGAGGTGTTTGTATATATGTGTGTGTGAGGTGTTTGTATATATGTGTGTGTGAGGTGTTTGTATATATGTGTGTGTGTGAGGTGTTTGTATATATGTGTGTGTGAGGTGTTTGTATATGTGTGTGTGAGGTGTTTGTATATATGTGTGTGTGAGGTGTTTGTATATGTGTGTGTGTGAGGTGTTTGTATATATGTGTGTGTATGAGGTGTTTGTATATGTGTGTGTGTGAGGTGTTTGTATATATGTGTGTGTGAGGTGTTTGTATATATGTGTGTGTGTGAGGTGTTTGTATATATGTGTGTGTGAGGTGTTTGTATATGTGTGTGTGAGGTGTTTGTATATATGTGTGTGTGAGGTGTTTGTATATGTGTGTGTGTGAGGTGTTTGTATATATGTGTGTGTGAGGTGTTTGTATATGTGTGTGTATGAGGTGTTTGTATATATGTGTGTGTGTGAGGTGTTTGTATATATGTGTGTGTGAGGTGTTTGTATATATGTGTGTGTGAGGTGTTTGTATATGTGTGTGTGTGAGGTGTTTGTATATATGTGTGTGTGAGGTGTTTGTATATGTGTGTGTATGAGGTGTTTGTATATATGTGTGTGTGTGAGGTGTTTGTATATATGTGTGTGTGAGGTGTTTGTATATATGTGTGTGTGAGGTGTTTGTATATGTGTGTGTGTGAGGTGTTTGTATATGTGTGTGTGTGAGGTGTTTGTATATATGTGTGTGTGTGAGGTGTTTGTATATATGTGTGTGTGTGAGGGGTTTGTATATATGTGTGTGTGTGAGGTGTTTGTATATGTGTGTGTATGAGGTGTTTGTATATATGTGTGTGTGTGTGAGGTGTTTGTATATATGTGTATATATTTGTGTGTATTTTGGTAAAACTGACTGACATGGTCATTTTTGGGTGTGAACTATATTTGCAAACCTCAGTTACAATATTAAACCGTCAGAGGGACTGGCAGAGACTGTGTGTGTATTGTGAACCACATCGCTACTGCCTCTGAAAGCCTCTTATTCAGGGTTAAAGGAAGCTGTTTTCAGAGACAGGCACATTATGTTCCTGTATTTATATTCCTGCACAAAAGCTTCTCGTGTCTTTTTCTTCCCCTTACACACACACTGGGAAATTATTTGTGGAGGGTGAAGAGTAGGGTTGACTCCCAGATGATAGAAAATAATTGGTGTGACGCCTGACGAGATGGATGCAATATAGCATGGGTGGAATTCTACTGATGAAAAGTGGGCAACCCTGATGGAAGGTGTTTTACGTTTTTTAAGGAAGTTAATATAAAAAGACGTTCTGATTTGATCTGGCCTTTAATTTTTTTTTTTTTAAGGGACGACTGTAGCACATAAGGAAGTTCTGTTTAATTGACACAATTAACCTTATTGAGCCATCTTTACGCCATATAGCTCCACCAGGAGGCAGCCATTTTGTTTAGAATCTTTGTTAAGATCTTTCTTTGTCTGAACCAAGGTGAGTGAAGATTTGACGCAAGATTCTAAACAACATGTCTGCCCCCCTGAGAGAATGATATGGAGTAAAGAAGGCTCAATACGGCACTTAATTTGTATTCTTTCATTAAAGAATTTCTTTATAAAGCATCTACATTTGATACATTGGGGGTCATGTACTAAACAAGTGCAGTGGGAATATAAGTTGTAAAACATGAGTAAGGAGCAATTTGCGACTATTTGTAACATTCTGCTCTTTTTTCCCCCGATTTGCGCCTCTTTGGTTTATTTTTATTTTGCGTGCATTTTTTCCGGTGGCGCTAATAAATTCCGATTAAATTTGCGCACGCTAAAGAGCTCTGCGAATATTTTGTGAAAAATAATTCTTATTTGCGTGTGAAAATTACACCAGCTTTTAGCAAGTTTTTATTCGCAATTTGCTCGTATGTACTATTGGAGTGTTAAATGTTTAGTACATTGCGATAGGAGCAAAGAGAAAAAATAGTTTTGCACATAAAATATATTTGCGTTTTTTTAGTACATGCCCCTCATTATGTTTAATTGAAAGATTGTAATTTTTTTTTGCTACAGTTGTCCTTCGAAAAGAAAATTCTACCCCAGGATTTGGCCCTAGTATCTCCGGTGATATAGCTCTGGGGGTACGTTTGCCCCTTCTGTAGAATCTGCTCAAACCTCAGGTTGGAGGTCCAATTCCCAGAGGGGTAAACTCCGCCATTTATGCCTAGATGGTAGATGAAATGAGGACCAATTAAATTGGGAAAACCAGTAAAATACCCAAAGACCCGAGAATATGTATAACTAGCTTGTTATGTTACCTGCTACTTGTATGGGGCACTCGCCCATTGTACAGCGCTATGGAATAGGAGGCACTAATTTTAAGGAACGTTGGTGTGTGTGAATTTTTTTTATTTTATAATATATATATATATATATATATATATATATATATATATGGTAAAGTGAGCACAATGTACAATGACTTAATGGTCGTCATTGTTCTAAATTAAATCTAAGTTGTTTGGTTTATATCAGAGTCCGTCGATTTGATAACCTGTGCAGATCGGCAGTGTATTCTACCACCGCTAATGTTCTTTTAAAATCGTTCCTTGATAATGAATTTCAGTGAGAAATTGGGTGTCGATTTGTAAAGCAAGTTTCTGTGAGTGGTCCAATCACCATGGAAACCTATGGAATGTTCCTGCTGATTCTAGTCACCATAGAAACCAAGGGAATGTTCCTGCTGATTCTAGTCACCATAGAAACCAATGGAATGTTCCTGCTGATTCTAGTCACCATGGAAACCAATGGAATGTTCCTGCTGATTCTAGTCACCATGGAAACCAATGGAATGTTCCTGCTGATTCTAGTCACCATGGAAACCAATGGAATGTTCCTGCTGATTACATCACTGTTAGAACTTTACCCCAGAACTGCATTTTACATATAACTCATATACATAGGCGTGCGCAGCCTATTGCATTAGGGTGTGCACCCTAAAGCACAAACACACACGCCGCACACGGCGCCCCCCCCCCCCCCCCCCATTATCATATTATTTTCCCATATCATGACATCACATGTTCCACCCCTTTCTCAGCATTTAAATTAAAAGAGAGTTAACAGAGTTACATGTTGCAATAAAGCCCCCTATTAAGAATGGTGGAGAATAAGTAACATAACTTAAGTCTCAATATGCCAGGATTATTCCCCTCAATACCCCAGGATTATGCCCCTCAATACCCCAGGATTATGCCCCTCAATATGCCAGGATTATTCCCTTCAATATCCCAGGATTATGCCCCTCAATGTCCCATTATTATGCCCCTCTTTATCCCAGGATTATGCCCCTCAATACCCCAGGATTATGCCCCTCAATATGCCAGGATTAAGCCCCTCAATATCCCAGGATTATGCCACCCAATATGACAGGATTATGCCCCTCAATATGCCAGGACTTTCCCCCAAAATATGCCAGGACTTAAACACCCAATATGCAAGGACTTTCCCCCAAAATATGCCTGGACTTAGCTACCCAATATGCCAGGACTGTCCCCAGCAATATGCCAGGACTTTCCCCAGCAATATGCCAGGACTTTCCCCCAAAATATGCCTGGACTTAGCCACCCAATATGCCAGCCAGGCCTTCTTTCCTTTACTTACCTCGTCGCTGCTGCTGCTGCTGCTCTGTCTCCGGTGCTGGGCCGCCTGTGACTGAGAGGGAAGCGTTGTGCGCTCCCCTCCAGCCAATGCGCTTTCAATAAAGTTTAAAAAAAAAAAACTTTACTGAATGCGCATTGGCTGGAGGGGAGCGCACAACGCTTCCCTCTCAGCCACAGGCGGCCCAGCACCGGAGACGCAGCGACGCCGACGAGGTAAGTAAGGAGGAGGATTTTTTTTTTTTTTTTGGAAGCAGGGTTCCGGCGCCCCCAGCCAAGATGCGCCCTAGGCAGCTGCCTAGGGCGCCTTACTGGTGGCGCCGGCCCTGGATTAGGGTGTGCCCAGGCACACCCGGCACACCCCGTGCGCACGCCTATGCTCACATAGTTCCACCTAAACATTGCTTTTACTGTGAATGTAGAGAATACAAAATGATTGAAATTGATCCATACATTGTGTTAGCAGGATTGCAAGCATATGCCTAAATTAGGAGAATTTTGTTTTTTTTTTAATTGTGTCTGTGGAGTCTCCTGCTTATGACATCATCCATGGCTTGATATGCAAATAACACGTTTCCCATTGAAAACCACAGGTGATGTCATAAACATGAGACTCCACAGACACATTTAAAACCCATTCTTCTCCTAATTTAGCCATTTTTATTTTAAGAGTTGCTAAACCCCTCATGCTTCCTTTCATGGGACAGAAAATTCCTTCGTATCATTTAAAATTCTAAATTGTGTGGTGCACCATTACTTAGGATTTTGGTACCTGCTGATCGGCTCATATTCTCTGCGGTAACTAATGTTCCATTTTGAAGGGGAAGGGTGGGAGCGCTTCAGGGGGAAAAAAACGTACCCCAAGCTGTAGTATTGGTTAAATTCAGTCCTGTAATATTTGATAGCTGTACTATTATTATACTAGCTCTGGCCTATATTGGTATGGGGCTGATATTAGTGGATTTCGTTTTCTTGTAAAAGACACACTCCAGGAATCAAACTCTGTGCATTGTATATGTTTTATATTTGTGTACAAATGCAAGTAGTAAATCAATGGAATCTCATCTTGCTCCAGCCTTCCCCGTGTCTTTGTTTACACTGCACAAGGTCAGTTCATCTGACCAGATCCCCTTGTAATGTAAACAAAAGCTTGAATAGCTCCCAGTATGTGCTATGCTCTTCAGAGCCACAGAGCTGTCAAATATATGTAATTATAAATCTATTCTTTCTGATTGCATAATGCAAAATGATTTTTGTAGGACAACTGAGTATTATAACTATAGTCCTATCCTTTTTATGGTTTCATGTTAACAGACTCAAAGTCCATTGTATATTGTTTAATGGTAACATTACACCATGTAGACTTTGAAGTAACTTGTAATTTATCCAATAAATGTTATATGTATATTTTAGAGGATTCTCCTTTTTTTTTTTTTTTTTTAACAGTAGTATAAGTATGCTCTCCTTATGAGGGCAGAGTTTAGCCTTCTCTATTTGCTAAAGGGGACACTTAAACATGGTTTATTCTGTCAATGTAGAGATCTCTATATTATACTAGTAGAACTGTAAATAATATGTCTGCAGTGTATGTATATGACATCAGCTTGTGGTTTTAAATGGAAAGCATTTCATTTGCATATCAAGCCACTGGTGATGTCATAAACAGGAGATGCCACAGTTGCATTTCAAACCTATATTTTTGCTTGCAATTCTGCTAACACGTTCTAGTTTTGATCATTATTTATTTTCTAGTTTTACTTATTTTTCTTCTGACGTGGATCCAGGTTAAATTTCTGATCATATACCTGCAGCCAAATACCGTATTTGCTCGAATATAAGACAAGGTTTTTTTTCAGAGCAAATATATTCGAGGTTGTCTTATAATCTGACCTCAAATGATCTGCAGGGGACCTGGATCCCCCTCTCCAACAGCCGGGGGATGTCTGCCCCCGACACGACCGTCGGGACTTCTATGATGAAGCCGGTTCCTTCCGAAAGTCCCGGCGCAAGTGCCGGGCAGCAGCGGAGGATGTCTGTGCGTATCGTGCAGACATCCTCCGCTGCCCCGCTAGCCACCAGGAGAATCGGGCAGCCAGGGGATGTCTACACGATAGTGCAGACATCCTCCATGCTGCCTGACACTTCCGTCTATTATGACGGACCGGCTGTCTTATTGTGCAGACATCCCCCGGCTGCCCCCACTAGCCACCAGGGAGCAAAGAACAGGTGAGGGGGAGGGGGAGAGAAAGACGGGGGGGAAAGAGAAAGACAAGGGGAGGGGGGGGAGAAAGACAGGGGGCAGAGAAAGACAAGGGGAGGGGGAGCAGTGAAAGACAAGGGAAGGGGGGGGCAGAGAAAGACAAGGGGAGGGGGGGCAGAGAAAGACAAGGGGAGGGGGGGCAGAGAAAGATAAGGGGAGGGGGGGGGCAGAGAAAGACAAGGGGAGGGGGGGGGCAGAGAAAGACAAGGGGAGGGGGGGCAGAGAAAGACAAGGGGAGGGGGGGCAGAGAAAGACAAGGGGAGGGGGGCAGAGAAAGACAAGGGGGGGGCAGAGAAAGACAAGGGGGGGGCAGAGAAAGACAAGGGGAGGGGGGGGCAGAGAAAGACAAGGGGAGGGGGGGCAGAGAAAGACAAGGGGAGGGGGGGCAGAGAAAGACAAGGGGAGGGGGGGAAGAGAAAGACAAGGGGAGGAGGGGGAGAGAAAGACAAGGGAGGAGAGAGACAACGCAGGGGGGTGGAGAGAGAGGCAGCATTGGCGCAATAAATACAAGAAATGCATTTGTTTAATATCATTTTTATTGAATATTAAAAAGTAATTTACATGTTAATATATACAAGTTAAACTTTTTTCCTATAGGGTAGTCTTATATTCAGGCCTTTAGCTTTTTCCTAAAGGAATATCCAAAGTTTGGGGGGGTCGTCTTATAATCAGGGTCGTCTTATATTCGAGAAAATATGGTATGTTTTTAGTACGTATTCCTTCTGTTTTGTAGTATTTGAGGCTTGTCTGTAAGCATACTGTCATGAGATTGAGTCCCAGCAAGTGTGTGGTTTTGCCTAATAATAGGTAATAATAATAATAAATAACTTAGGGGGAATCATAATCCTGTAGAAAATATTGTCAGAAAAAGGTGTCAACCCTAAATCTATGTATGGTTTGTACAACTTTCAACAGTTACAATCTATAACAAAATTAATGCTAATAAATAGCATATTATTTAGATATTATATAATATGTGTTCCTGTAGTTTACAGTTGATAGGATCTCAAAAGTCATTAATAGCAGAGGTGGAATAATAGGCAGGTTCAAAAATGTTGAAGAAGTTTTCCAACTGTAACATTAAAGCAAGCAAAATAAAAATAATTCCACACCCCTGTTACTTGTACAATAGTTGATTTACCAGAATAGTCCTTAACTCCACCCCTTATCTGGAATCTGCAAGTATTGCAAGCATACAGCTGTACATGATGGAGAAAGGCTATGAAAGCATGCTCTGTACAGACCCCTGTGTCATGTATGTGCACATTGCAAGTAATCTCGTGAGACCCTCCAGGTGTTGCTTTTTTTAACCTCCCAATCAGCAAATCTGAAATCTGTAAACATATTTAGGATATTTCAATTTAAATAAATGCATGCATTTTTATGATAAAAATTAAAAATAATAAGTCATTTTCCAGTTGGACGGTTATCATGAAAGATAAGATTATAATCAATGCCTGTTTGGTTGTATAGAACAGCCCAGCTGTACATTCTTCTTTGGTTTTTACATTTTTCTAATATACAGGTCACATGATCTGCCTGCTCTTCTGAGTCATTTACCCAGGAGTTTAACAGCAGCTGCCTGTGACTTCCTGCCAGAAAGCCCTCGACATTCATTGTTTAATCAAATAAAAAAATAAAATTGTCTTTTACACCAGATCTCAGTGTCAACATTCTATTTAACCATAAAGGCAATAAATGCAGTGTGCACCCATACAACATATAATCTTAATAATTTTAAACATTTTTAATAATTTTAAATATTTTTAAAAGCACCTAGCTTAGATGAAAAAATATTGGAGATTTAGTCACAATATATGGCCATATTTTGCTTAGCCCACCACTACGCCAAAGTACTTGGAATGAATCTCTCTGACAGTCTTTCTTTAACTAGAATTTATACAAATCTCACTGGACACCATGCACTGGCCATATATTGTGACTTAATCTCCAATATTTTTTCATCTTAGCTAGGTGCTTTTAAAAATAATTAAAATTTTAAAATGTTTAAAATTATTACGATTATATGTTGTATGGGTGCACACTGCATTTATTGCCTTTATTGTAAAAATTGTGGTCGCCTTAGTGGTGCTCTGTGCAACATATGCCGGTTCGGGGGTTCTGTCCAAACCATTTGTTTTAACATTCTATTTAAATCTCATTTGGATCTGTGTCTCCTGGAAAATGTAGCATTGACGAAGAGAGTGTGATATCTCCGCATCAGTAATAATAATATTATTTATTATTAATACACCCCCAATACCAGCGCTTGACAAACCCATGTCTCCTAAAATCCCTATTGCTGGCTCCTAGCGGTTTTCATTGTTTTACACAGAAGTACTATCTAGGTGGCTCTTAAAAATAACTAGCCTGGCTCCTAAATATGTCAGTTCGGCTCCTACAGTCCATTCCCCCTTCTTTTCTTTTTTTTTTTAAGTGGGACAGCCTAATCCAGGCCCGCTATATTGTGGTAAAGATTTTTATTCTATGGTATGCTGAACACCTTCCCTGCCAGTCACTGCTGTAAAGACATAAAAGGGGGGCGCTTACCAGTTTCTAAATGAATCTGCACATTCTCAGTGAAAGAGGACCCAGTACATCTGCACTGATCCTCTTGCAATGTTTCCAAAAGAGCAAAGTAGCAGGAAACTTTGAATGACCTTCCCAATGATTCCTTAATGCTTTTGTTTGCAATATGCAGTTGAAACCCCACCAGATGCATCAAAGTTAGTTACATGCCTGGCATGTACCTTTTTCAAATACCTGATTTATGCCAATCACTTTTCCATTCACCACAGTTCGCTTTTAGTGACTAGACCTCACTGACCCACACCATTCAAATGAAAAAGTCGTATTATACAAAATAAATATTCCAAATGTATACTTGTACATGATTTTTTAGCTACAGTTATTGTACAATAATTTCATAGTATTGCATTACAAATTAATTGGATCTTTCTTGATCACCAAGTCACACCTCTCCAGACCTTTTTCTTGTTAATTAAATCCACTCGGTTTAATAATTTCATCTGCGGAGTGAGAGTGCAGTTTCCCAGCCGTTGGATACCTCTGGATTAGGACAAGGCTCAGTAAGTGGTTTTGGATACAGATATTCATTCTGCTCTTTGGAATGTGAGACAAGGCTATACTATTGCAGCAGCCAAAAACTGTGGCTGGCTTCCTTCCCAATGCTGAATTAATTTGTTTTGGAACATGCTCCAAATATTTCCTCTGCTCTCTGGAAAGGCAACTTTTTTTTCTTTTTTTCCTTGCATCACCCCTTGTGACAGTTTTTGACAATATTATATAATTCTTTATTTTTTTATTTTTTTTTGTAGACCCATTTATTTAAAAAAAAATGTCTTTGTACCTTCTTCATCTGGTGATGTTCAAACTGCCCTGCAAAAAGAGTGCAGTACCTTTTTATATATATATATATATATATATATATATATATATATATATATATATATATATATATATATATATATTGCCAACCAGTATTTTTTGTAACCACTGGTCATGGTGGTAGGAAAATATTATTTACAGTCACAATGATTTAAGGTAAATTTTCAGTTTTACAAAAGCTTTGTTCTAAAGAATAACTTATAAAGTATTAAAAAAACATAAATATATCAATAAAAAAAAAAAACCTGCCACCATGGTCCAGTATTGATAGAATTCTGAGAGAAAGAACTTTATTAAACAGACATTCAACAAAGTTCCATCAGTCACATGTATTTTGTGTACATTGTACAGGATGTGTATTCGATCTCATTCCTAACTCTGTCTGTGCTGCTCAATATACAATGAACAATTACTATAGTCCAATTTCTTCCGTTGGCCAGCTTAATTGAGATTTAGGCTCTAATCCTGAACCATTAGACCACTTCCTTTTTGCAGAGAAGCTTGTCCTCCCTCCTTGTGCTCAGTAACATGCTAATTGTGAGCTTCTCACTTCTGCAGTAAACCTCTAAAAGCAGATGATGATGATGATGATGATATTGTGTTATGTTTTTAGGTTCAGTTAGATCTGGATCGCACATTTCCTTAGCAGCCCATTTCTGTGTCTTCCAAGTACGGCACAGATGATGTCTCTGTCTCACAGCCCAAGGTTTGCTATGGTCCTACATCCCTGGAAAATGTGCAGCCTGTCTAGACGCTGTATGATGTGGGTGTAAGAAGTTTGTCGGATGCTGTCTTTGGCTCACTCGTTCCACTATGCCCTTTCAGCTCCCAGCACTGTACACATAGATGGCGTCTATTCACTAAATCATAACCTAGTAATCCAAAAATCAGCCAGATGGGCTGCTTTTTAACTCTGTCTCCCCAGTGGCTCAAGATTCCCTCCCCAGTGGCTCAAGATTCCCTCCCAGTGGCTCAAGATTCCCTCCCCAGCGGCTCAAGATTCCCGGCCCAGCGGCTCAAGATTCCCGGCCCAGCGGCTCAAGATTCCCGGCCCAGCGGCTCAAGATTCCCGGCCCAGCGGCTCAAGATTCCAGGCCCAGCGGCTCAAGATTCCAAGCCCTGCGGCTCAAGATTCCAGGCCCAGCGGCTCAAGATTCCAGGCCCAGCGGCTCAAGATTCCAAGCCCAGCGGCTCAAGATTCCAAGCCCAGCGGCTCAAGATTCCAAGCCCAGCGGCTCAAGAGTCCAAGCCCAGCGGCTCAAGATTCCAAGCCCAGCGGCTCAAGATTCCAAGCCCAGCGGCTCAAGATTCCAGGCCCAGCGGCTCAAGATTCCAGGCCCAGCGGCTCAAGATTCCAGGCCCAGGGGCTCAAGATACTTTTCTCAGTGTTTAGTCACTGTGCCCTCTCCTAGTACAGTATTGCTTTTGAGTGTCGTAGACCCTTATTTCGAATTCAAAAGGATATAATGCCCTTAAATCAGTCATTTTGGAACACCCCTTCCAAACCATCTCATTTCCAGCAGAGTATAATCCTAGTCATTACTTTGTTATTACACCTCTTACTCTTAATTACTTTTCAGCTACTGAATGAATGATCAGTATTACAGTTCACGAGCAGTTCTTTGTAATATTTTTAATGTGTGATTTTTGGTTTGTACTACATACCAGTATAATCATTTGGTTTTTTGTTGTTGTATATTTTATATTGCAACCCATAACTACCATAATCTGTTGACATTTTACAGCACGAGCTACAGGAAGCATTATTCTATGTGATTCATTAAATGGAAAATAAGATTTCTGCTTAGTGCACACATTATACAAATCTGAACA
This sequence comes from Pelodytes ibericus, assembly GCA_036172795.1. Classification (NCBI taxonomy): domain Eukaryota; kingdom Metazoa; phylum Chordata; class Amphibia; order Anura; family Pelodytidae; genus Pelodytes; species Pelodytes ibericus. The sequence continues at coordinate 15,218,229 of CM069861.1, forward strand.
CAATATGTATAATAAAATGAAATGTTACTGATTTTAGCCGGATTCATGGACTGTGCACCAGTGACTGTACTGGCAGCAGGAAGAATGATGCCATTTTGCCATTTTATTTAAATTGTTGAAAGAAAATCCATTTGTGGACTTTCTATTTGGAGTGGTAATTTTGTTTTTATTTGTATTTTTTGTTTGCACAGTATTATAAGGAAACACATTGAACTTACTGGAGTGTTAAATCATATAGGGTCTCGGATCATCGATCAGAGCATATATATATATTCCACGTTGCTGTTTTATTTTAAGGCAATATACGTTTAGAAAACATGCTATATTGTATATTTTAGAAAGGTATATTTGAACACATACCTAAATGAGGTCCCGAAAAAAAAAATCCCTATATGTCATTCCGTGGGATCACTACACTTGTGTCCTCACTATACTGAGACATGCTGTCTTTCCTAGCGCAGAGATAGACCCTTAACTCGATCCCCTCTGCTGACCCCACGCAAAAAACGAGGGTCTCTCTCTGCGCTAGGAGAGCGATCCCGTCCCGACCGGACTGCCTGCTCCAAGAAAGCAAGGGTTAAAAAAAAAAGTGAAATTGCTTTTTTAAAACTGCTTCTATACAGTTTTTGGAACTACAAGCCGGTGTCTCAGGCAGGGTTACATAGACCACATCTCCATATTTGGTGGCCTGCCTTGTTCTTCAAGAAGACTCTGGGGTGGGTGGGGAGCTGGAAGGAGCAGGGAGGGGCGAGGGGGTTTACTTGCCCGTATATGGCAAAAGGCTTCTCTGGTAACTGTGTTTCCCAAATTCAGTGAGAACCAGCATCCTGAGGAAAGGTTCGTCCGTTCTTAATCCAGCCTGCTGAGTTACGCCAGTACTGCTGGATCGCTCCTCTCCCCCTAGTTATTTAACAAGACGCTCCCATGCCAAGTCCTATTATTTAGCAGATCAATCACGCTTCTCACCGTTTCTTGGCCAGTGTGTCTGGCACTCCGAAGGTTAAAGGAAAGATTTAGGTTTTAAATTCTGATTTATCAGAAAGAAAAGGACGTGTGACAAGGTTTGTAAACACAGAGCTGTAAATGGTATAGGAAGCTTCTCACTAAGTAATTATTTATAAAAGTCTAACATTTTTTTTGTCCAATTTTGTAATATGGAGAGCTGCAAACCACAAATAAACATAGAATGTGTCACTGGCAGATAAGAACCATTCATCCAACTAGTCAGCCCATTCTTCTAAATACTTTTATTAGTCCCTGGCCTTCTCTTATATCTAGGATAGCCTTGTGCCTATCCCACGCATGCTTAAACTCCTTCACTGTGTTTACCTCTACCACTTCCACTGGAAGGCTATTCCATACACCCACTACCCTCTCGGTAAAGTAATACTTCCTGATATTACTTTTAAATCGTTGCCCCTCTAATTTAAGACTATGTCCTCTAGTTGTGGTAGTTTTTCTTCTTTTAAATATACTCTCTTCCCTTACTGTGTTGATTGATTACCTTTATGTATTTAAATGTTTCTATCATATCCCCCCTGTTACGTCTTTCCTCCAAGATATACATGTTAAGATGCTTTAACCTTTCCTGGTAAGGTATTAGAAGACTGAATAGGCCACCTCGTCCAATCAGAGGGGATGCTATCCTCTGTTGAGCCAGGACCCCCAAAATATGGGGTTATCCTGACAAATCAGGGAATTGCTGGCGATTTTGAAACCACTTTTTTTGGGGGAAACAAACTATTTCAGTCCTTGTCCCTGCTGTGGACCATGCCGAACTCCACGTCCTCATAATTCTATTTTCTTAGCACAAAATATTTTCAGCTCCCACTACTTGTGGTACAGATTGAAAGGACCCCCTTTATAATGCCTGTAAACCAGGCAGATCATTTCACAAAGTGATGACTAAATCTAGATTTCTCGGCTCCCACGAAGTAAATGTCTCGCCTACCATCTCCATTCCTTCACTTTAATGTCACGTTTGAAGAATGAAGCTCAGCTATAATCGGGACAGTGCGAGAGTCTCATCCCCTGGGTGTTGGATGATGATGATAACATCACCAGATTGTACTTGGAACCATAAGAAAATCTCTGTGTGTCGTCTTGATATTCCGATTTATACCAAAGCTATAGAAATATATATATATATATATATATAAATGCATATCTAGATTGTAAGCTTGCGAGCAGGGTTCTCTACCTCATGTACCAGTCTGTTCTAGTTTGTCTAACTTAGTACGTAGTTCCCTTCTATGCTCTGTATCTAGCGCTACGTAAATTGTTGGCGCTATGTAAATAAATGTTAATGTTATGTAATAAAGGGAATCAACACCGTAAAGGATGAGAGTATAATTAAAAGAAGAAAATCTACCACAACTAGAGGACATAGTCTTAAATTAGAGGGGCTTTAAAAGTAATATCTTTACGGGGAGGGTAGTGGATGTATGGAATAGCCTTCCAGCGGAAGTGGTAAAGGTTAATACAGTGAAGGAGTTTAACCCCTTCGTGTCAGGCACGTCCTGCCGGGAACCCTGTGAATCAAGTGGTTTTCGCGATCAACAATAGCCAGCACTGAAATTTCTGATCGCCCCATGGAGCAGCATGCTCCGTCAATATGGCTATGCCCTCTGCAGGTCTGAGCTTCGGAAGTGAAAGTAACTTCACTTCCGTCGCTCTGAATATACTACTTGACTGCCCCTAGTGGTAGTTAAGCAGCATAGCAATGTAAAAAAATAAAAATAAATATTTAATTAACTAAAAACTTGTTATATAGTTAGATTAGCCTATAGGGTTAAAATGATATATTTTTTTAGCATAAGGGATAGGGTTAAAATTAAATTAAAATTAAAACATATTAAGGGATAGCATAAGGGTTAGAGTTGAGGTTAAATTTTGGGTTCGGGTTGGGGTCAAAAGGTCAATATTGGGAAAAAAAACAAAAAACACTATTTTTGGTTTTTGCCCCATAACTCGCAAAAAAATACCGAAAAATATGGAAACATGCATATTTCTGAACTCGGGACAACATTTAGAAACTTTTTAGATGGGGTCTTTTTTAATGATTTTATTTGTGTAAATAATATTTTAGGTCAAAGTTAGAAAAAGTGTTTTTTTTTACATTTTTCATCATATTTTATGATTTTTTTTTTGTACTAAATTATAAGATATGATGAACATAATGGTATATAATGAAAGCCCTTCTTATGACGATAAAAACAACATATAATTTGTGTGGGTACAGTATGTGAGATGAAAATTGCAGCTAAACACAAACACACCAGAAATGTCAAAAAAGCCATTGTCACCAAGGGAAAGTGAAGGTGAAAATGTCTTGCCACTAAGGGGTTAAGCATGCGTGGGATAGGCACATGGCTATCCTAGATATAAGATAGGGAACTGGGGACTAATAAAAGTATTTAGAAAATTGGGCAGACTAGATTGGTTCTTATCTGCCGACACATTCGGTGTTTCTATTTTGTTCATCTTTGTCTGTCTGTCCGTCTTCTCCAGATTAAGAAGAAACAGCAAGATGTCATGGGTTTTTTCGACGCCGTGAAGATTCCCTACGAAGAAAAGGACATCGCCGCCAACGAAGAGAACCGCAAATGGATGAGGGAAAACGTTCCGGAAAACTGCCGACCGACAAGCGGAAACCCGCTGCCCCCCCAGATCTTCAATGACAGCCACTACTGCGGGGTAAGACATCGGCAAAGACTGGGCGGAGTGGATCACAACACTAACCCTATATAATGTAATGTGCCTGTGCACAGGGCCGGCCTCAGAGGGCGCCCGCCACTTTAAAAAAAAAAAAAAAAAGTTTGCCGGTAGAGGCACTGGGTGGGGAGATCAGAAGATCTCCCCTCATCAGCCCTCTGCTCGGCAGCACTGGAGGATTGTCCATGGCAAGGTCTGTAAAGGTGTGTAGAACATCATTAAATTGTCCAGAATCCAGTAAATGTCCACCATACACCATGTTCTTGCCTACCCCTTGCATGTTCTTATCTACCCCTTGCATGTTCTTGCCTGCCCCTGCCATGCTGTTATATTTTTTTGCAGTTCCCCTATTCTATGTTTGTCCACTGCTGTATGAGCACCCCACCCTTGGAACTGTCAGGGGGCTCCTTTTTCTTCCGTCCTAGTCTGAAAGGGATCCCTACCCATAATGCCTTGTGTTGCTTCACATGCCAGCGAATGATGGCGGCTGTGATGTCAGAAATGAGGTCACTTCCACATCCGACAGCTACAAAAAGCCGTCTTCCTGTTCCTTAGCATCCCAGGAGAAGAACATGGCCACCTCCTGCTAGCCAGGCTGGGAGAATTTTGTCTTGAAAATTCCTTAATGACGTGCTCAAACCAAGTCAATATTTACAAAAGGAGTCCTCTTTGACATTGTGATTTTAATCTGATCGTTTTATATCACAGCAGATATAGGAGGCTTGCAGAAACGCCCTCGGGAAAAAAAAGGAACTGGCAGTAGCGCCAATAAGTTACTATACATTTTATGACTGCGTCATTGTTCAAACAGTCACAGTGTAAAATGTTTGCAAGACTTCGGAATAAAAATATGCCTGTATTTTGAAATAATGTTCCCACAATGGCCCCTTGCTAATTTATTGTCTGTCTGTCTGTCTCGCGTTTACCGTATTTTCCGGCGTATAAGACGACTTTTTAACCCCTGAAAATCTTCTCAAAAGTTGGGGGGTCGTCTTATACGCCGGGTACTGGGATTTACTCACCTATTTTCTGCTCTGTCTCCGCTTGCGCTGTTAAGCCGGTCCGTGGCTGTGAGCTCCCCTCAGGCCGGGCGGCTTCAATAAAGTCTGTTTAAACTTTTTTTTTAAACAAAACTTTATTGATCGCGCGGCTGGAGGGGAGCTCACAACGCTTCCCTCACAGCCACGGACCGGCTTAACAGCGGGAGACAGAGCAGAAAATAGGTAAGTACTGGCGATTGGGGAAGGGGGAGGAGGGTGGAAAACTCAATATTTTAACCTAAAAGGTTAAAATATAGATGCGATTTTTCCGGCCTATAAGATGACTTAGTTGGGGGGTCGTCTTATACGCCCAGTCGTCTTATACGCCGGAAAATACGGTATTTTAAACCTTTCTGTTGCTGTCGGATGGGAAAGGCATTCCTCGGACACTGAAAGGTTTAAGTGGGAGTGCGTAATTTGGCTCTATCATTACTAAGATTTAACGATATCATAATTAAATATAATAAAGTTCTGTAGCATATTTTAGCAGTTTAAGGTTTGCTTTATGTGTCATCTTTCTGCTAGTGAAACAAGAATAAAGCACCCACTCTTCTCAGGTGCATATCCATTGACCGTAGTAAAAGGTAACCTGGAACACTATATAGTTAGCCAGACATACGCAAGTAATACAGCATAGCTGCTATAATTACATCATAAGCCAAACATAGAGAGGGGTATAGTGTCGCTTCCATGAACCTATACTTACCACCACCCTCTGTCTTTCTAAGTACATATTCATGGAAGCTACGCTGTACCACTCTCTAAGTCTTCCTAAGTATTTATGGAAGCTACATAGTCACCATGTCTTACTTAGCATATAATTATGGGTTGCAATGCTGTACTACTTGTATGGATAACTGTAAACAGATTAGGAACTCCACTATACCACCCTCTATGTCTTGCTAAGCATTTATCCATGGAAGCTACACTGTAAGACCTAGAGGGTGGTATAGTGGAGTCCCTTACCTATATATAGTTAGCCAAACATACACAAGTAGTACAGCATAGCTCCTATAATAATGTACTAAGCTAAACAAGGTGGTACAGTGTAGCTTCGCTACATATATACTTAGGAAGACATAGAAGATAGTACAGTGTAGCATCAATGAATATATACTTAGAAAGACATAGAGGGTGGTACAATGGAATTCCGATATATATAGTTAGCCGGTGTTAACGATGATAGCTGAGCATCATGTGAACCGATGTTCATTTTTTATATATATGTGTGTGTGTGTGTGCTGGGCAAATTTTGATTAAAGATCTAGGTTAAAAGATATACATGCCTGAAAGATTCTTTGGCCTTCTCCATCGTGGCCACCGAATGCACTAATATGGTGGCCAAACTCACTGCACGTGTATCTTTCCGGTGTTCTGACGAATTACTGGAGCAAATTCTCCTGCGCAATCGCAGGAGAATTTGCTCACTGCGCATGCGCATAAAGTTACAGCTGATAACTCAGCTGTAACTTTATGTCCACCGCGCATGCGCGAGCTAAGCAACCCACATCCCGCCCCCCGCACACCCCTTCTTACCAGCTGATCGGACAGCGGCGGTACACAGCGCATGCGCGCGGCTATCAAGCCGTGTGGGAATGCGCTGTGTCCGTGGCTGGATTCAAACAAAACGCTGGTAAGTAACACGGGGCGGGGGGGACGACATAAGGAGCCAACAGAGAGGTAAGCACCCTAGTGAGGGCTGCCTCATCTTCATGGGAGTTGTGATCCGCATTCCCACACGGCTTGATAGCCGCGCGCAAGCGCTGTGTACCGCCGCTGTCCGATTGCGCAGGAGAATTTGCTCCAGTAATTCGTCAGAGTAATTCGTCAGAACACCGGCCCCAAATGATTACATCAGCGTTCCACAATGCATGATCCTTCTAGTTTTCACCGTTGTGCATTTAGTATGGGAGTCCTTCCCCCCACCCCCCCCTTCGCCAGAGACATAGTGACAAGGCATAGAAACAAAATACCTTACAAAAATTTAACTTGCTTGCAAGTTGGCTAACGAGATTTGTGGAAATTTTTGTATTCAGGGTCTGCAGCCTGCGGCCCTCCAGCTGCTGATGAACTACATCTCCCATAACGCTCTTTCAGGTAGGCAGAGGAGTATGGGAAATGTAGTCCTGCAACATCTGGAGGGCCGCAGGTGATACCCCACAGTGTGATACCTTTGTCATTTTTTTATATGGTTTGCGCGCTTTCATGGCATCTAGACTGGACGGAAGACGCAACCAGGTAACAAGGCCGGATCACGGTTTTATTTTGGAAGAAAAATGGGGCTGTAATTACCTAGGTGGTCCTAGTGTCTCTGGATGAAATTAGATTCCCTTTGCTGTGGAGATACAATCTCATAATGCTCTCCTTCCTAGAGTCAATGGATTAAATGATTCATCGTTATGTCTTCCACAGGATTACGACGCCTTTTTTGAAGCACGAGAAGATAATGCCGTCTACAAATTTCTTGGCCTGACCGCGCCACCTGGTTCAAAGGTAGACGCCGTCTAACGATTAATCTCTGTGCAATGGCTGCTCTGAATAATAGTCATTACATGTAAACATTCTCTTATATATACAACTGTAAGCAGTGTCTACCCTTGGCCAAACCTTGTACGTTTATCCTATACTAGTTATGTATAGAATATAATAACTTGGTGATTATTCCAATTCCACTTTCTAGTCGTGAAGTGTTTCTCCGTCCAGTGACATCACAGTGTAACTCCACCCACATTATGGATTACGGTGTTGTTTGTTTTGTTTTGTTTTTTAAATTTAAATTTTGAGGTTGCGTTTCTTTTTCCTTCTATAAAATTAATTTTAAAGGGCCACCGACTGCATTTTTAGCCCTGCCTATTTTGACTGTTCCCCAAGTCACTCGGGGGCTATGATGTATGTTGGATGTATATCTTGCTAATACACAATGGTTACAAGTTATAATACATTGGGTGGAACCCCTTTTTAAATAATTTCTGTTGGTGGTAACATAGTAATTTAGGTTGAAAAAAGACCCAAGTCCATCAAGTTCAACCCTTCTACCCATCAAAAACCCCCTAAGGAAGCTATTTCAGATTTTGTCTCCTAGGGGGGAACAGATGAGATGTTCTATGTGACTCTTCTGTATTTTTACAAAAAATATACATATTACATTTTTTTCTAGTATAGAAAGGGGAGGCGAGTTCTCCTCTATGAGTCTTTAGAAGTAGTTGGTAAGCGTTCTTGTATGTATTTGATCTCCTGTAAGTTTAATTCAGTAATTCTCACAAGACACACGTCTCACCAGTCATGAGTGAACGGGAAAAGTCCATAGTTTTCTTCCTGGTTTCAAGTGCAATTATCTCAACAATGGGTATAAAGGTTACAGATCTCTGCTGTCTGTTTAAATATTAATGGCAATGAAGATGTTATCGGCACCTATTGCTATGGGTTATTGCTGAACATTGACCATTCAAGAAGCACTAAACCTTTACAAACAGTTTTTTGTTTGTATTTTCAGTTTAGCTTTGTTGCAGCACAGAAAACATAGCTCAAACCCCACCCTCTGCTTCCCTAACGCTCGAAACAGCTGAGGTTAACCGAGAGAGGTTGATTCCACAGTAATGGCTAATGACCTTCTCAAAATGGAGCATGAACTCATCTGCATCAAAGGAAGTCAGCACTCCACCTATGTACTCCTTCTCTGTGATTTCAGATATAGTGAAATCCCTTTCAATGTAAAACTACCGGAGAACTGTAATTTACTTAAAGTAAAAATCAGTGCTTTTCACGTATAATAATAAGTACAAATACGGCAAATGAGCGAGGTGGAACTGAACCCTTTAACAGCATCTCTTACAGCAGCAGCGAAGGCTGAATACAATGTTGTCCATTAAGGGCTTTTCGTTAGACCATCGTTATGTTTGCACTTTGAGGCTGCATTTTAAGGATCCCACATGTCATCTAAAAAACAAAAATAAAGTACACTGCGCCTTTAACTGTGAAGGGAGTAGCAGCACAAAAACACAACCAGTGCTTCACTCATGGTACATAAAATACACACAAAACAAATAAGTGAAATCGTGCGCTTCCCAAAACACTACACACTGTTATTTACCCTTATAGGAGGCAATATTCTCCGTATATAATGCAAGGGGAAGAAGAACAGACACAAAATAAAATAATATAGTGTAGTATATTAAGAAAATTAAGTGGACCAAAATACATATAATATATGAGGGTTCCACTCACATCTTCCTGAGCAGTACCCTGCTCAGTGTCATAGGTATTCGGGAGCCCCTCTAGGGGTCTTGAATTCACAGGTGTTGTCAGATGATCCTCGAGGTCATAAAGAATAGGACAGGGGAGGAAGGAGATATATCTTCAGTAAAACTTTCTTTAATAATGCAGAATACAAAAATATAAAATCTTACATAAAAGCAAACAGCTGCAAAGTGCATGTAGTTCCAGACTTGTAAGGTGCATGAAGTTCTAGTAGAACACCTTACAATATCTCCTTCCTCCCCTATCCTTTATGACCTCGAGGATCATCTGACAACACCTGTGAATTCAAGACCCCTAGAGGGGCTCCCGAATACCCATGATACTGAGCAGGGTGCTGCTCAGGAAGATGTGAGTGGAACCCTCATATATTATATGTCTTTTGGTCCACTTATTATTCGTAATATACTACACTAGATTATTTTATTTTGTGTCTGTTCTTCTTCCCCTTGCATTATACGGAGAATATTGCCTCCTATAAGGGTAAATAACAGTGTGTAGTGTTTTGCGAAGCGCACGATTTCACTTATTTGTTTTGTGTGTGCCACATGTCATTTGTCTGAACCTTGGTATTGGCGTTTGTTTTCTAGAACTCTTCTCTGGAGAAGAAAATGTAGCTTTTGTGAAAAACCAAATTTAATACAATTTTCTCCCAGTATTTTATCCATTGCGTCCGACGACCTCTTACATTGCCGGATAAAGTACGTTCTGCGCCTTTGGGATAATTGCACCTGATTTTCATGGTAATGTTGATTTTGTCTTTTCTTTGCAGGAAGCGGAGGCCCTAGCCCTGAGGAATGCCTAAACCTCAGACCTGGAATACACTTTCTCTAAAGCCGAAAAAAAAAAAACTTCAGAGCTATTTAAAGAGTCTACGATCCACTTCCAACAAAAATCCAGCCGCTTCGCACTTACTCTTAACTCTTTAATGCAGCAACAGATGGGCCCCTGTGGCCGAATCCAGGGGGGGGGGGGGGGGGGGGCACAGTGGTGAAGATGTCATTAGATGTGCCAAAAACTAAAGGGGGAGGGTTAGTAAATACACTTTGTCACAGGTTTCATATCTTGGAACTAGACCCAACCAATTAAACATTAGTGATAAACATGGCGTGATTAGGAATTTGAGATGATTAAATAATTTTGTAGTAATCGCCATTAAAGCCAATGAAGTGTTGCTGCTGGTTGCTCCAAATGTAACACTTGTCCCAGAATGGCTCCTGGTTTGTTGCTTTGATAATTGAGGCTACTCGGGTCTAGGTATTAAGTGGGTGTAAAAGTCTAGAATGACAATGTTGGTTATTGTGTCGAAAAAGTTCCAATCCTCCCCTCCCGCAAACCGGCCCTTTCAGATCACGCTATGTAACTCTTTGTGCCCCTGGTTACTTCTTTGTAGCACGTGGCTGGCTCCACAATAATTAGAAAATCTAAAACTAATTCAAGGAAAATAGTTTGGCATCCTAAATAAAAAGTGCCTTTTTATAAACACATTCACACAAATCCATGTCTTTTTTTTTTCATTTGTGATACACTCTCCACTGCCAGCAATAATTTGGCTTATTATACATGCGGTATCTTAGTGTAGAAAAATAGAACATCATACATATATTATTATATCCTTTTGATCTGGTGCACTGGTTGCATCCTGCCATCGGATAGACTACAGATCTCATCAGTCAGCCGCTTGCTGCTTTGGTGGGATGGGTGTTGTATTCTAGGACAGCTGGAGAGTTACATGGTGTCCTCTTCCTGCAGTCAATGGTCAATTGGCTTTTGGATTTACCAAATAGAAGTCACTTTGTATTAACCATGTTATGGGTTAGTAAGACATTCCTGAAATCCCATTTTGGGGTCAACTGATTAGTTGGTTGCCAGTTGTATATTGGCAACCAAATCCCACAATGCTCAGCATACGATAATTGAATGCCAGAGTACTATGCTCCTTGCATGGCATTCTGGGATTGCATGTGGAGCACCACTGTGTAGGTTTTATAGGGAGAGGTATTGGCAGAATGCTGAGTTGTATAGGGAGAGGTATTGGCAGAATGCTGGGTTGTATAGGGAGAGGTATTAGCAGAATGCTTGGTTGTATAGGGAGAGGTATTAGCATAATGCTTGGTTGCATAGGGAGAGGTATTAGCAGAATACTTGGTTGTATAGGGAGAGGTATTAGCAGAGTGCTGGGTTGCATAGGGAGAAGTATTAGCTGAATACTTGGTTGTATAGGGAGAGGTATTAGCAGAATGCTGGGTTGTATAGGGAGAGGTATTAGCAGAATTCTAGGTTGTATAGGGAGAGGTATTAGCAGAATACTTGGTTGTATAGGGAGAGGTATTAGCAGAATGCTTGGTTGTTTAGGGAGAGGTATTGACATAATGCTAGGTTATATAGGGAGAGGTATTAGCAGAATGCTTGGTTGCATAGGGAGAGGTATTATCAGAATGCTTGGTTGTATAGGGAGAGATATTGGCAGAATGCTTGGTTGTATAGGGAGAGGTATTAGCAGAATGCTTGGTTGTATAGGGAGAGGTATTAGCAGTAGAAAGAGGGAAGTACTCATGCCATTGTACAGAGCACTGGTGAGACCTCACTTGGAGTATTGTACGCAGTAAATTAGAGGGGCAAAGATTTAAAAGTAATATCAGGAAGTATTACTTTACTGAGAGATTAGTGGATGCATAGAATAGTCTTCCAGTAGAAGTCATAGAGGTTAATATAGTTAAGGTGTTTAAGCATGCGTGGGATAGGCATAAGGCTGTCCTAGACTTAAGATAAGGCCAGGGATTAAGTATTTCGAAAATTGAGCAGACTAGATGGGCCGAATGGTTCTTATCTGCCGGTGACACATTCTATCTGTCAATGACCTACTGGTGTTTATGTTAGAATAACTTCATCCCTACACAACTGCTAGCACGCTTTCCTTGTAAAAGAGACAATGTTTATTGAAGCTGTTTAGTAGATGTTAATGATACATTCCGACCAAACCCACCATTTGTAAAGGTGTACTCTCACACAAAATAATTATTTGAAAGCTGTGTATATATACTTAATAATGTGACAATCTAACTGTGCAAGAATGAATTCTAAAACGGTGACTGTACATGGTGTGTATTTCAGGGTCTTTTATATAAAAGTTACTTTTATTACTATTAATGCAGCTTTTGTAGTATACTTTTTAAATTGTTTTTTTTTTTATTTTGAGACGCACCATACACATCAACTTAATTTCTTTTCATGGGGCTGTAGGGTGTCTCCATCATATCCCATAGAAATATTTGGGAGCTGCCCTGGCAGAACCATCCTTGAATGGTTACTGAGATTACTCTAGCAAACTCTTATACTGACGTCTAAAAACTCAAACGCTCTGGAGACTAAAAGAGACTGTTACATGATATCATTTAAGTGGGGTGAAAAGAGGAAACAGAAGCTGTAGGCGAGAGCATAAACCCCCCCCTAATAACTTCTCTAAAATAAATACGCAGGACAAGTGTATGAGGAGGCATTTATGTTTGTTTTTTTATCTTGTTACTGGTATATAAACTACTTTTATTTTTTTGGTGAGAAGGAGGCATAGTGCAACGGCTTCTCCTCATTTTACCTGAACTAACAACTCCCATCAGCACCAGTCAGATGCTGGCGGAGGACGAGCCCTACATCTGTCTTGGCTCAGCCAGCTGGAAGATTTCAGGTTGTTAGACCATAATTAATGGGACAAATAAAAATAGATTTACTAAGCCGTGCCCTTTTTTGGGCCTGAGTAGGGTGATCATATCACTATTTTGTTATTGGTTTTTAATGCAAAATGCATGCAATAGGTGACATGTAACCTATCTGCCGTCCATGTGGAGCCCACCCTGTGTCCAGCTACAGCCTTCAAATCCAGTTATCTCCCGATAGCCAATCAGAATGGAGGATCATGGTCGCATTTGGAAATACATTGCTAAAAGAGCGCAATATTGTGAAAAAAAAAAAACCCTCACATCTTTTTTTATGCTGTTTTTTGATGCGCACGCAGCAGGATTAATTCCCAGTGCATCCGGGCGCAGTTTGTACCCTGTAATTTCGGCATTTGTACAGACTGGGGAGAAACCTCACCCCCCGCAAGCTCACTGTCTCCCAATAAAATATCTCACACGTTACTCTGTTATGCTTTTTTTGGTGTGTTTTGTTTTGTTTAATACCTCGGGATTAGTAATCGCTGCTCAATATGGGTTGACTTGTTTTTTTCCCTGAATATTCCTTTGAAAATGAGATGTTAAGTAGGCCAGGAATGTCCAGAGCTGTGTAATGGGGAGGATAGCATGTGACTGTTGTTTCTTGACATTAATAATTAATACAAATGCCTGCTGGGCAAACATTAAGAATATATCAAAGCCCTTTCCCTGAATGCTGAGAAAGCCAAACAAGTATGGGCTGTTTTTTTTCCCTTTTATCAGCTTCTCTCTCCTTCCATGTAGTTCCCTTTTCCATCTCTTTTTCTTCGTTTCTTTTTACTGTCTCCTTTTCTTCCTTCCTTTTTGCGATTTCTCCCTCTTCCCATGTAGAGCGGTGGATTACGTAACTACAGGGGAGAGCTGGCAAAGGGGGGACAGGAAGGCAATAAACCCCTGGGCTGCATTATAATCTCTCTCAATAGGCTGGGCTTGCACCAATTTTAACTTTTAAATGCCCCAGTCGTCTTTCCATCCAATTGTATATACTTCCTGTCAGTCTCTGCACCTTATCTGTCAGTATATCAGTCTTGCATGTCTATGGGGGCTATTCACTAAAAGATAACCATTTAATCTCACAAGTCTAATTATACATTGTGCAGGGACAATCCTGGTGAGTTTGCTCTGCAGGGTAAGCTTGCCATGTTTGTCCCTGCACAATGTATAGTTCAAATGGTAAGATGAAAGTCTTCAACTCACCTTTTAGTGAATAGCCCCCTATATGTGTCTCTCTCCTATGATATCAGATGCGCTGATGGCACCGATGCCAACTAATTTTTTTTTTTTTTAAAACAGGCTGCATAACCTTTTCCCAAAGGTACAAGGACTGGTAGAGATCAGTATGCCATAGCTGTCCCTTTAATAATATGACTCCAGTCCAAAGGAAACAGACAATGTAAATTTTTATTTTAGCCCTTCCTCGCCCCCCCCCCCCCCCCCCCCGCAAAAAAAACCTTTAAGGTGGTCTTGCTACCTGTTTTAAGTACCCAAGGCCAGGGATGGGAAACCTGGTCAATGCTGCTGTTTGGGAATTATATGTTCCATGATGCTCACTCAGTGATAAAGCAAATGCAGTGCCTAGGTTAGCCATCACTCCAAGGATTCTCAGCATGCACATAGCCAAATGTGACCAGAGGACCAGAGAAGAAGGCGCCCGGTTACTTCACTCACCATGGCTTCCATTAGGAATGTTTATAGAAAAGCAGGACTGCATTTAAATACTGACTGACTGTCCTGCTTCATTGACTCTTGGGATGAGCATCAACTTCTACACATTACTGCTGTTTAATCCACTGGCAGGAGCTGCATCCAGTGCCAGTAGAAGATGCCCACAGTCAGCCATCTTCCTGTGCTTCTGCCAGAATTCAGACACCCTTATTGAATACAATCATATCAATCAAACCAGCTTAGAACATGTCACCTGTATGAAGGAAAACCCTTTGTCTTATATGCCACAAAGTCATTCCTGGGGTAAGGTTGTACCAGTGGTCCAGTCACCAATTGAATGTTGCTGCTGATTCCAGTCACCATGGTAACCAACTGAACGTTCCTGCTGATTACATCACTGTGTCAGAGAATTTACTTTTATATATCACCTTAAAGTCTCTTTACTTTGTTTGTGTTATTGCTCATTTATGTCTCACTGGTCCTTTAGTATGTTCTTTTTTCAGTATTTAGCAGTCGTAAGAAGAAGAAACAATATGAACTTTACAATGTCTTCCATAAAGGAATTCTTACAATTCTATTGTTGTTTTGGTTATTTAATGATGCATTTTTTTTGCAGCCCATGGGAGAGGTTTAATCGGCTATACATAATGTTCATGGAAAATATCTGTAAAAGTGATGCTTTTACACACTATCCAATAGGAGTGATGGATGATTGCCCCTCACTCTGCCCCATGCCTGCTATACCTGATTTAGTAGATATATGTCTGTATATTGCAGAAATATTAATCCCCACCACATGGCGATTATATTTGTGCACAATTAAAACCTTTGCGAATATTTTGTTTAAAATTATTTTTATTCTGCGTGTGAAAATTACTCCAGCTTTTAGCAAGTGCTGATGAAAAAAAGCAGAATTTTTTTTCGTAAAAAAAAAGCTGTTTTCATTCCGCTGACATGCCTGCTTTTATTCACAATTTTTTCATATTTACTGTTTGAGTGTTAAATGTTTAGTACATTCCAAAAGGAGCAAAGAGCAAAAATAGTTGAAGAAGTAAAAAGAGGAGCGGTAGCTCCCCCCACTTTAAGTTTCTCCTAATTTTGGACACATGCCATCTATTTTTGCTTATGTCTTCCTATTTGTGACTCCCCCCCCCCCCCCCCCTTCCACAAAGACTTTTAACTTTAAAAAATAAAATTGGGGGCTCTTTCGAGGGTCACCCCTCCTCCAGCTCTGTTCCCTATATATTCCCCACTGGGTGACTTCCACTGAGGCATCACACTTGTAAGCAGATCAGGGTCATAAATGTTCTTTTTACAGCTCAGGAACTGACTGCCGATTTAATGTACTGTATTCTATCACCGTGCATGGGGTTAAACTTTGAGCACCTCTCACCTGTTCTTCTGTACAAGCAAATGACTTGTTTTAATCTTTCCATTCGCTTCCTGTACCTTCCGCCTGGCCTCTCCCACACAGGTAGAGCATCCGATAAAGGGTCAATGTGCAAAAAAAGCCCCAAGACCAAAAAAGCAACGCAAATTAGTAACTAGTCAATATCTAATATGACTTCTTTGCCATGATTAGTTCTGTGACGGAGTAATGTGTAGACGTGGGAGGGCTGGCCACGTGTGGCCCATGATGCAACTAGGGTGGCCACCTTTTCCTTTAAAAAAGAATAGGAAGCCTTATAATTGGCTTCAACCTAATTTTTTTTTTTTTTTTACTGTCATCAGCGATAGACACGGACAGACCAGACAGATATGTGAACTGATAAGGTAGAGAACCTGATAAACACATAGAGCAGTCGTTCGGCCTGATGCATTTTAAACACATAGAGCAGTCGTTCGGCCTGATGCATTTTAAACACATAGGGCAGTCGTTCAGCCTGATGCATTTTAAACCATTTTCCATTGGCTTTTTACAGCCCCTTCCTTAGACCCAGAGATGCAGAAAAAAAAAACGGTTACGGGGGAGAGAGGCACTAAAAGCTCACAAAAGTGCCTGTCCCATGGGATCTGCATGGAAGGCTAAATACGTCCCACCCAAACCTATTGATTCCAGTCAAAGCCTTATCTAAGGAAGATGGCCGGCTAGCCTACGCACTGGAGCTTTAACAACAGACAAGTGATACAGCCAAAGCCCACTGAAGGACATAACTTTATGTTTCACTAATGACACACTATGTCTGGGTTTACTTGAGAGAAGAAAGAAAACTTTGTCCTTGAAGTTAGGTTAGAGAGCAGCCTGGGATTGCCCCCTTGACCTTGCCAGCCCTCCCTTTTTGTTTTGTATATTTCGTGTTGGACCTAAGGTCTATCCTCCTGTTTCAAATAAGATCCTATTTGTTTTAAAATCTATGGGCTTGTCTTCTTGGACCCCATTGTTACAAATTGCCACGTGACCTAAAAGGTCAAATTTGGAGTGTAACCTGCCAAAAAGCCAATGGAGGTATTTTATAAACAAAGCCTTAGTCGCAAGTGATTGGAGAGTTAAAAAACGGAAATATTGAAATATTTTTAGAACAATTTCAGGCTCCCTTTGAACCCCATTTTAAAATAAATTTGCTGGAGCAAATAGCGCCAGAGTCACCAGAACGTTTGGAACTGGAGCACGTATCGGTTTTTGTCGCCAGTTAGCAGTTCACATTGGCGCACACTGTTTTCTGTGAGCGCTATGGTTTTTGCCAGCATGAGTATTGCTCTCTATGATGAGACCAGTGTGGGATGAGAGGGACTCCCAAAAAAATGGAGAAGTAACTGAGGCGTCACGGACGTTTTAAGAAAATACATTTTCTGGACGCAATAAATGGGCCTGAGCTGAGCTCAGAGCTGAGCTGTTTGTACAACACTAGTGTTTTGGTACAGTCATATGTAAGGTAAGGGTGAATGCTTTTTAGGTGCAAATATTTAAGTCTTTTTAAAGACATCAGTCCCCTGCAGGACGTATCCAAAAGAGTGCAGGGAATCAAAACATGAGGCAGTTGAGGAAGTCAACATTTGCGGGACATGGGGCCACCAGGAGGTAAAGAGTGGGTACCAACAATGTAGGCAGTTGGGATGGAGACCAAAATTACAGAATTTTTTTTTTTTTTTTAGGGGGGGAGGGGGGTATGATGAAGAGCATAGGCGTGCGCACGGGGTGTGCCGGGTGTGCCTGGGCACACCCTAATCAAGCCTCAAAATTGAGGCTCTCTCACCTCCGTGCGGCACTGCCATCTGCCGCCCGAGTTTGTCTCCTAATCCGATCCTTCACTATGCGAGCGGAAGCGCCGCATAGTGAAGGACGGACTTTCTCCTCCCTCAGACCTCCCCTGTAATGTACGCGTTCACGCAGAGGCGGAGTCACGGCAACGCAAAGGTGAGGCCCAGCCGCAGTGCCAGAGGAGAGGGTGCAGAGCGGAGCACAGGCACATCGTTTTTTCCCAGGAGGGGTTCTGGGGCGGCCGGCTGGCTGGTAAACTTTAAGTAAGTGTTTTTTTAAGTTAAAAAATGTGAAATGTTTGTTTACATTGCTAAATGCTTAATTAATAAAAAAAAAAGTTTTAATACAGTTTTTAAATGTTTGTTTATATTGATAATTATATGAATGCGGGTCTGTATGTAAGTATGCAGAGTGCATTTGTGTATGTGTGTGTGTATAGATATATAGATAGATATATATCTATCTATATATCTATACACACACACGTGTGCGGCGTGTGTGTTTGTGCTTTAGGGTGCACACCCTAATGCAATAGGCTGCGCACGCCTATGATGAAGAGTACTAACACCCTGCAATCTGATATATGTTTCAGTACAGCTATTTGATTTGTTAAAGCAGTTGATTTGGTAAAGTCAGGTCTGGGTCAGAGTTCTAAAAGTGAAGCAATGGAACAATTCTAACCTTGCCCCAGGCAGAGATTAGAATTAGAGAACTGAAACTTTGGTCCTGCAAAGATGGACAATAAAACATTCAATATTACAAACTGCATGCTTCCTCTTTTCTTTGTTTTTTTTGGGGGATGGAAAGTAGTCAGATGTGTTTGTGGCAAATTGTCTTATGGAAGATTTCAACAGCATGTTTCCATTTCTTGGTGCTGCTTCCCGATGCTCAGAAGGGATGACTACTCTTTGTCTATTTTTAGAGGAGCACAGCAGGACTTACAGTAAAGATCAGGAACGCTCTGCCTAGTGAAGGTATGCTAGCAGATACAATCAATGTCTCCCAAAAAATGTCTGGATACTTTTTTTTTTTTTATCAAAAATGTGATTAATTAAAGGAAACTATAGGGGAAATCAGAATAACATCGGCTTAATTGAACACTTGCAGTGTAGATGTTTTATAGAGAAATTCTTTCATGAAATAATATGAAAAAAGTACTTTACGGAACCTTGTCTGCTCTGGATTGGTCTCACAGGGGGCGGACATGTTGTTTAGAATCTATATATAAAAAATTATTCTGTGTATCTAGGGAGATGTGCTATACAGGAGGTTTATTCTTTTGGCAATTCTTATACATGTCAAACACAAGGGATTTAGACGGAATGGATACTAATTTTGTTCCCCAAGGCTCTTATAGATCACTGTTTAGAACCAAAGCTCCTAAGATGGATCAAAGTACATCCATTATTTCTAGAACTGTAAGATTAAAGGCTCTACTCAATAAAGAGAGAACTGCAGGGAAGTGAGACGGGGATTTTAAATTTCAGTCCAGTGCAGCTGAATGGGAGAATTATTCCAACTTTCCGGTCTCATATCCCTGCAATTCTCACTTTATTGAGTTGACCCTTTGAAGTTTTTATCTCTGATGAAGCTGCAAATAATATATTGAGCCACATTATTTTTGTTTTCAGGAGAGCAGTTTATATAATGTTTCTTTATACCAATTGTTGACATTTTTGTACATTTTATTTTGGTTTCTATTACTGCTGCCATTTCATGGTTTTTCCCTTCCATTATACCTCAAGTCCCATTACTCTGCCAGATAGACATGCCAGCAAGATCCAGGGGTTAGAACAGCAATATGTGGCAGCCAACACTAAACACAGTACAGAGGAACTCCAATAATAGAAAAAAAAATACAAAATGTTTATTCTGCTGCATGGACCAAGTAAAAACACCAGGGGAGACAGACGATATGAGATATGGGTGAATGCTTGACGCGTTTCGCACAATTTCTTAAGCACCCCAAAACTGACTCCCACCAAATCCCAATATATACACCAGTTACAACTAAAATAAATGAGTAAAGACATTCAGCTGTGCCGAGGTGGACAAACACGAATGAAGGAAGATGAGGTAATAACATTCTGTCGGAAATCGGTACTCTCCTGTCCGAAACACCTTTATTCATACGCCACTGCATTTTCATTCAAATTCCACTGCATTCCATTCACACACCACTGCATTCAATTCCTATGCCACTGCATTCCATTCACACGCCACTGCATTCCATTCCTATGCCACTGCAGTCCATTCATACATCACTGCATTCCATTCATATGCTACTGCATTACATTCATACATCACTACATTCCATCCATATGTCACTGCATTCAATTCACACACCACTGCATTCCATCCATATCCCACTGCATTCCATCCATATTCCACTGCATTCCATTCCTACGTCACTGCATTCCATCCCTATGCCACTGCATTCCATTCCTACACCACTGCATTCCATCCCTATGCCACTGCATTCCATTCCTACACCACTGCATTCCATCTCTACACCACTGCATTCCATTCCTACAGCACTGCATTCCATCCCTACACCACTGCATTCCATCCCTACACCACTGCATTCCATTCCTACAGCACTGCATTCCATTCATACACCACTGCATTCCATTCATACACCACAGCTGTTGATGACTTATAAACTGACCAGAGTCCCGACAAATGTCTCCCTGGATTTGTCCCTGAGTCAGTGCTGAGATCTTTACCCACACACAGCTCAAACCAAAAATCATTACCAGGTAAACAATGTGAGCAGTATACGGTGCAGTCAGGAATGTCAGACATATACAATGTACTACAAAACACCTGTCACATGTCAAAAGATAGTAGAAGCAGAAAAGTCCTTTTTTGGCTGTTGTTTGTTTTGGTGTGGTTAGACCAAGCCGTGACACAGAGCTGAAGGTCCTGATAGATTTGTGAAGGTCTCTTTTAGTAACACATTACAGACTTTGGTGCGACAGTCCCAAAACTCACAACTGGTTACTTCACGTCCGGTGTGAGCAGCTGTGAGTTCAGATACTTCTCCTTTCTTATAAAGGAGACAAATAAAAAAGGGAAGAATTGAGCGGCGCTCACCCTGCAGTCAGAGAGACGACTGAAATGTCCTTTTAAAATGCTTGATCCATTCACTGCTGGGACATTGCAGTCACCCATGAGTTAAAAACAGGTAAGCACAATTCTATGAATCAGTGTTGTCCGTCTTTTTGATAAATAGGTGGAGAATATTGTTAATTTCATGAGCTAATATGATACATTGAATTGTCTTTTTAGCTCTAGCTGGGGGACCATGGGGCTGCACTTGACCCTAGTGCCGTTGGTGGGCTACCAGTGCTATAAATCAGAATTAATTATTTGGATAATGTGCAATTCAATATAGAGAGGAGGCCGAAGTGAATGTCAACAAAAAATCAAGTAATGGATAATTGAAAGACTTATTATTAAGTGCACAGGAATTTCAAATAGAAACACTTTATTAAAGAATACAAATAAATGACTTTTTGTAGGCCTCTTTGCTCCTTAGAGGGGGCTGACATGTTGCTAGAACCTTGGATCTGGTCTTCCTTCTTCGTTGGTGAGAAGGAAGACCCAAGATTCTAAACAACATGTCCGCCCCCTGCTACACAAGAAAAGAAGGCTTAATAAGGTGCTTTTCTTTCATTAAAGCATTTGTACTTAAAAGCAGCACTTTGAGTAGTGACTGGTTTTTATTTGCTTAGCGTATTGCATGTTTTTTTCTGTCACTTGAAGCATTAAATGACAGTAACTGTTGTGTTTAATTGAAAGATTTCTGGAAGTGTAGGCATTTTATATATAAATGCTTTAATGAAAGAATACAAATAAAGTTCCTTATTGAGCCATCTTTACTCCATATCGCTCTACCAGGAGGCAGACATTTTGTTTAGAATCTTTGGTCAGATGGTTCAGATCTTTGTTCATCTGAACCAAGGTGAGTGAAGATCTGCCTCCTGAGAGAACTATATGGAGTAAAGAAGGCTCAATAAGGAACTTAATTTGTATTTTTTCATTAAAGATTTTTTTTTTTTTATAAATCCTTCTCACTTGATACAATCTTTCAATTAAACGTAAGTTAATTTTTTGCTACAGTTGTCCTTTAAACAAATGAGTCTTTGAAGATTTTATGACAAGGAAGAGTTGAGCCATGCATTTTACTGCAGAAAGGGGGGTTGATTACGAATGTCTACAGTTCACTGACTTCAGCCTTATTTCACCAAACAAGCGTTTTTCCTGAACGGTGATCAAGAGATTTCCAGTGCGACCAAGTGAACTTTCAGACTGCGAGAGATAATTAAGAGCAAAATGTTTTGTTTTCGTACATTTAAATCGTGCTATGGGAAGGCGACCTGACACACAGCTTCAGAGAGCCGCGAATTTAAATGTCATGACATTTGTTCCCTTCAATTATTTTGAAGGCCTAACTAAAGTAATCAGCGTAGGCCGCCTGATGACGCAAACCAATATTACGCCGTAGAAATGAAATCAGTGACTGATGGCTGCGGGAAAAGGAGGTCAGATAAACGCTGGCGATTTTTTTTAATCCTACCGCTGCCTGCGCGCAAAGTAAGCTGTGTAACGCTGCGTTTCTGACATCACAGAATCGCTACAAACCTTTCTATAACGTTTATCCTGCACATAAAACATCACCTGATAAAATGTAAATATAATAAATATTTAACTGATGTCCAATTAAAAAAAAAAATACAGCTCACAGCTTACAGCTCACAGAGGCTGCGATAAAATACTGGGTTGGGGGCAATAAAATATAGTGTGTAGATTACTATGTTGCATATTAGTGTGACCCCTGCAGCCTGGGAAGGAACTCCACATCCCATTGACAGCATATAATACCCCCCCCCCCCCTCCGCGTCCAGGACCCATTAAATCATGTGATAGACAGTTCTGTTTTTGCTAATCCATGAATTATAAGGAGTATGGGTCTAGACGTGAAGCAGGGAAATAAATGGCATGTTCCTGCTGATTGCTCCAGTTTTAGAACTGTGACCTGGAAAAGGGCTATGAATACCTCACGATACCTCTAAAATATATGCCATTGTAATGAGCTCTTAGAAATACATGCTGGTGTCATGCAGTATATAGGGCTCTACAGCTGAGTATAGAAAATAATGTTTTCTCCGAAGGAGTCACGCCTCTTCTCTCAGTCCTGAAAGCACAGCACGGTGGGGCTGCATGATGACAGCTTCCTCTTAATTAAATGTATATTATGTGTGTATACGATGCACACACTAGTATACATATTCTGTAAATTAAACATATGCTATAGTGAGTCTTATTGCTGTGGAGCTCTGTGGTACACTCTCACGCTGTTGCACATTACTGTGTGCTTTATTGCTGTGGAGCTCTAATACTACACGTTTGCACATTACTGTGTGCTTTATTGCTTTGGAGCTCTATGGTACACTTTTGCACATTAGTGTGAAACGTATTGCTGTGGGGCTCTGTGATACACTCCTGCACATTTCCATGTGTTATATTGCTGTGGAGCTCTGTGATACACTCTTGCACATTACCACGTGGTACATTGCTGTGGGGCTCTGTGATTCACTCTTGCACATTACCATGTGTTATATTGCTGTGGAGCTCTGTGATACACTCTTGCACATTACCATGTGGTATATTACTGTGGGGCTCTGTGATACACTCCTGCACATTACCATGTGTTATATTGCTGTGGAGCTCTGTGATACACTCTTGCACATTACCATCTGGTATATTGCTGTGGGGCTCTGTGATACACTCCTGCACATTACCATGTGTTATATTGCTGTGGGGCTCGGTGATACACTCCTGCACATTACCGTGTGTTATAATTCTGTGGGGCTCTGTGATTCACTCTTGCACATTACCATGTGTTATATTGCTATGGGGCTCTTTGATTCACTCTTGCACATTACCATGTGTAATATTGTTGTGGGGCTCTGTGATTCACTCTTGCACATTACCATGTGTTATATTGCTGTGGGGCTCTGTGATTCACTCTTGCACATTACCATGTGTTATATTGCTGTGGGGCTCTTTGATTCACTCTTGCACATTACCATGTGTAATATTGTTGTGGGGCTCTGTGATTCACTCTTGCACATTACCATGTGTTATATTGCTGTGGAGCTCTGTGATACACTCTTGCACATTACCATGTGGTATATTACTGTGGGGCTCTGTGATACACTCCTGCACATTACCATGTGTTATATTGCTGTGGAGCTCTGTGATACACTCTTGCACATTACCATGTGGTATTTTGCTGTGGGGCTCTGTGATACACTCTTGCACATTACCATGTGTTATATTGCTGTGGGGCTCGGTGATACACTCCTGCACATTACCATGTGTTATATTGCTGTGGGGCTCGGTGATTCATTCTTGCACATTACCATGTGGTATATTGCTGTGGGGCTCGGTGATTCACTCTTGCACATTACCATGTGGTAAATTGCTGTGGGGCTCGGTGATTCACTCTTGCACATTACCATGTGTTATATTGCTGTGGGGCTTGGTGATACACTCTCGCACATTACCATGTGTAATATTGTTGTGGGGCTCTGTGATTCACTCTTGCACATTACCATGTGTTATATTGCTGTGGGGCTCGGTGATACACTCCTGCACATTACCGTGTGTTATATTGCTGTGGG
This sequence comes from Pelodytes ibericus, assembly GCA_036172795.1. Lineage (NCBI taxonomy): Eukaryota > Metazoa > Chordata > Amphibia > Anura > Pelodytidae > Pelodytes > Pelodytes ibericus. The sequence continues at coordinate 15,242,503 of CM069861.1, forward strand.
GCTCGGTGATACACTCTCGCACATTACCATGTGTAATATTGTTGTGGGGCTCTGTGATTCACTCCTGCACATTACCATGTGTTATATTGCTGTGGGGCTCGGTGATTCACTCTTGCACATTACCATGTGTTATATTGCTGTGGGGCTCGGTGATTCACTCTTGCACATTACCATGTGTTATATTGCTGTGGGGCTCGGTGATACACTCTCGCACATTACCATGTGTAATATTGTTGTGGGGCTCTGTGATTCACTCCTGCACATTACCATGTGTTATATTGCTGTGGGGCTCGGTGATTCACTCTTGCACATTACCATGTGTTATATTGCTGTGGGGCTCGGTGATTCACTCTTGCACATTACCATGTGTTATATTGCTGTGGGGCTCGGTGATACACTCTCGCACATTACCATGTGTAATATTGTTGTGGGGCTCGGTGATACACTCCTGCACATTACCATGTGTTATATTGCTGTGGGGCTCGGTGATACACTCCTGCACATTACCGTGTGTTATATTGCTGTGGGGCTCGGTGATTCACTCTTGCACATTACCATGTGTTATATTGCTGTGGGGCTCTGTGATTCACTCTTGCACATTACCATGTGTTATATTGCTGTGGGGCTCGGTGATACACTCCTGCACATTACCATGTGTTATATTGCTGTGGGGCTCGGTGATACACTCCTGCACATTACCGTGTGTTATATTGCTGTGGGGCTTGGTGATACACTCTCGCACATTACCATGTGTTATATTGCTGTGGAGCTCTGTGATACACTCTTGCACATTACCATGTGGTATATTACTGTGGGGCTCTGTGATACACTCCTGCACATTACCATGTGTTATATTGCTGTGGAGCTCTGTGATACACTCTTGCACATTACCATGTGGTATATTGCTGTGGGGCTCTGTGATACACTCTTGCACATTACCATGTGTTATATTGCTGTGGGGCTCGGTGATACACTCCTGCACATTACCATGTGTTATATTGCTGTGGGGCTCGGTGATTCATTCCTGCACATTACCATGTGTTATATTGCTGTGGGGCTCGGTGATTCATTCTTGCACATTACCATGTGGTATATTGCTGTGGGGCTCGGTGATTCACTCTTGCACATTACCATGTGGTAAATTGCTGTGGGGCTCGGTGATTCACTCTTGCACATTACCATGTGTTATATTGCTGTGGGGCTTGGTGATACACTCTCGCACATTACCATGTGTAATATTGTTGTGGGGCTCTGTGATTCACTCTTGCACATTACCATGTGTTATATTGCTGTGGGGCTCGGTGATACACTCCTGCACATTACCATGTGTTATATTGCTGTGGGGCTCGGTGATTCATTCTTGCACATTACCATGTGGTATATTGCTGTGGGGCTCGGTGATTCACTCTTGCACATTACCATGTGGTAAATTGCTGTGGGGCTCGGTGATTCACTCTTGCACATTACCATGTGTTATATTGCTGTGGGGCTTGGTGATACACTCTCGCACATTACCATGTGTAATATTGTTGTGGGGCTCTGTGATTCACTCTTGCACATTACCATGTGTTATATTGCTGTGGGGCTCGGTGATACACTCCTGCACATTACCGTGTGTTATATTGCTGTGGGGCTCGGTGATACACTCTCGCACATTACCATGTGTAATATTGTTGTGGGGCTCTGTGATTCACTCCTGCACATTACCATGTGTTATATTGCTGTGGGGCTCGGTGATTCACTCTTGCACATTACCATGTGTTATATTGCTGTGGGGCTCGGTGATTCACTCTTGCACATTACCATGTGTTATATTGCTGTGGGGCTCGGTGATACACTCTCGCACATTACCATGTGTAATATTGTTGTGGGGCTCTGTGATTCACTCCTGCACATTACCATGTGTTATATTGCTGTGGGGCTCGGTGATTCACTCTTGCACATTACCATGTGTTATATTGCTGTGGGGCTCGGTGATTCACTCTTGCACATTACCATGTGTTATATTGCTGTGGGGCTCGGTGATACACTCTCGCACATTACCATGTGTAATATTGTTGTGGGGCTCGGTGATACACTCCTGCACATTACCATGTGTTATATTGCTGTGGGGCTCGGTGATACACTCCTGCACATTACCGTGTGTTATATTGCTGTGGGGCTCGGTGATTCACTCTTGCACATTACCATGTGTTATATTGCTGTGGGGCTCTGTGATTCACTCTTGCACATTACCATGTGTTATATTGCTGTGGGGCTCGGTGATACACTCCTGCACATTACCATGTGTTATATTGCTGTGGGGCTCGGTGATACACTCCTGCACATTACCGTGTGTTATATTGCTGTGGGGCTCGGTGATACACTCTCGCACATTACCATGTGTAATATTGTTGTGGGGCTCTGTGATTCACTCCTGCACATTACCATGTGTTATATTGCTGTGGGGCTCGGTGATTCACTCTTGCACATTACCATGTGTTATATTGCTGTGGGGCTCGGTGATTCACTCTTGCACATTACCATGTGTTATATTGCTGTGGGGCTCGGTGATACACTCTCGCACATTACCATGTGTAATATTGTTGTGGGGCTCGGTGATACACTCCTGCACATTACCATGTGTTATATTGCTGTGGGGCTCGGTGATACACTCCTGCACATTACCGTGTGTTATATTGCTGTGGGGCTCGGTGATTCACTCTTGCACATTACCATGTGTTATATTGCTGTGGGGCTCTGTGATTCACTCTTGCACATTACCATGTGTTATATTGCTGTGGGGCTCGGTGATACACTCTTGCACATTACCATGTGTTATATTGCTGTGGGGCTCTGTGATACACTCCTGCACATTACCATGTGGTATATTGCTGTGGGGCTTGGTGATACACTCTCGCACATTACCATGTGTTATATTGCTGTGGGGCTCTGTGATGCACTCTCGCACATTACCATGTGTTATATTGCTGTGGGGCTCGGTGATACACTCTTGCACATTACCATGTGTTATATTGCTGTGGGGCTCGGTGATACACTCTTGCACATTACCATGTGTTATATTGCTGTGGGGCTCGGTGATACACTCTCGCACATTACCATGTGTTATATTGCTGTGGGGCTCTGTGATGCACTCTCGCACATTACCATGTGTTATATTGCTGTGGGGCTCTGTGATGCACTCTCGCACATTACCATGTGTAATATTGCTGTGGGGCTCTGTGATGCACTCTCGCACATTACCATGTGTTATATTGCTGTGGGGCTCTGTGATACACTCTCGCACATTACAGTGGGGTGTTATATTGTCATATGGACCAACTATTAAAAATCACCTGAGCAGCTGTGTGAGTCATAGAAAGAATAGAAAGCAGATCCCATTGCTTGATTATTATCAACAACACAGGAATTTTTAGAAATGTGGAAACTTTCACAATGAGCCAGCTGTGATCTCCTATTACACTATAAGTGCTCCATTCCATAGATTTTACATCAAGTGTTACACTTCAGTCCTCAATGACAGAAACCCCCCCTTTAACCAGGATTTAATTTGGAATCAGTGACACACAATATCAATTGGTTAACACTAGTCAATTAATTACATGATACTGTTGCAGCTGAGACCAGGTTCTAATTCTCTTGGGGCCTGGTGACTCTACATCCCTTGGCGAATATCCTCTTTGGCACATCTCACTTTTCATAGCATGTGTTAGTAAAGACTGATATTGGATATGAAATCATGTCCTGGGGTAGATGAGAGGTCTGTCTACCAGAAGCACAGATCTTCTGCTTCCCTTGGCTAGAACTGTACACAATGCTGGGAACTCTTATTTAGTCTATTAGAAGTAGACCATGTGCATTAGTTTTCGGACAAATGAATTTTTCGCCCGAAAATAGCATTTTCGTCCATTCGTCCGAAAAAACGAATAACGAAAATGCTAAACTAACGAAAGCCGAATGAACGAATGGTTAATAAACGAAAATCATTTGTTCATTCTTCCATTCGTAGTACTATTGCATTCTATAAGACAAAATAGAGTCGGTTTATAGAATACAATAGCATAGTACACTTACATTCCATAAACCGAACGACTTTCGGTTTATGGAATGCATGTAAGTCTATTGGCATTCTATAAACCGAAATAGAATAGCAATAGGATTACATGTATTACACGTTCGGTTTATAGGCTGTCGGCTAATGTAAGTACACGGAGACAAAGTCTCCATTCATAATGAATAGAGACTCTGTCTCCGTGTAGTGAAATGCCGACAGCCTATAAACCGAACGTTCGGTTTATAGGCTGTCGGCTAATGTAATACATGTAATCCTATTGCTATTCTATAAACCGAACGTTCGGTTTATAGAATAGCAATAGGATTACATGTATTCCATAAGCCGAAAGTCTATAAACCGAACGTTCGGTTTATAGACTTTCGGCTTATAGAAAACATGTAGTACTATTGCCTTTCTATGAACCGAACGAGAGCCCCATTCATAAGAATTTCTTATGAATGGGGCCCTCGTTCGGTTTATAGAAAGACAATAGTATTACACGTATTCTATAAAACGAACAAATACAACTAAACGAAACGAAAATAATGAACGAATTTCGTCCGAAACGAATGCAGTAATGAACGAAATTCGTTTTAGACGAAATAAATAAAATTTTCGTCCGAATGGACGAAAACGAAACGAAAATGTTAGTTTTGCACATGTCTAAATAGAAGTCACATGGCCTTATGGATACCTGTAAAAAAAAGTTTCCACTGAATCTAATTTGTTCCTTTTCTTTCCACAGAGTAGCGACACGTCTATGATCACCAAAATGTTGGGGGAAGCGTTTCTGTGTAGGCTTGTGTATGAAGACGCTAAAGAGAAAGAGGAGAACGTCGGAAGAAACGCCAAAGGCAATGCCAGGCAGCTAGAAAATGAACGCGCGGACTTGTTGGAGACACAGACTGTACATAGGCCGAGAGGAGAAACATTAGCCCAAAGACAAGATGAATATTTTACTGGGTCTTACGCCCAAATCTCAGAGGCCTTGAGCATCCCAAAGAGGCAGGCGAATGGCGATTGCCAGTTAGACTTATACACATCATGGTCAAGTATGTATGCAAGCATTTATAAAAACTATCCTGATTTGCACATTGCAGGTCAACACATCCTGGATAAGAGGGACTCTGGGTGTGTATTGGACATTGAAAATGAATTACAGGATGGTCCGGTTTTGGTTTCTGTAGATCTAGCGACAAACAGCCCACCAGTTGAGATCCTGGATAAACCTGCTTTTATAAACATACTAGGCAATTTGGAGAGCAGGGAGAGGAGCATTACAGTCCCCGGGGCTCCATTTTCCAACTCTCATCTCAATAGTTACATGGAACAGCAGATGCGGGAACTCTACAAAGAGTTCATTGAGGAAAACCCAGCGGCGACTGGCTCGCCGAATCCCATGTTGTTTTCCAGCACCCTAATGAACAATGTCGGTCGAGCCAGCATCCACTTATCTCAAGAGCAGCGCATGAGACCCGGCAGGTCGAGGATGGCCGTCGCGAACTACCTGAGAAGCGCAGCTAGCGAGATCAGCTCCGAATTTGCCACGCCCGTTTTACATATCTCCAGCGTTGGACCGAAGAAGAACCCGCATGCATTGTCGAACAATTCTGCCCCCAACAAGGGTAGCATACTGCTGAAATAATGTCTTTCCTATGGATTCCACCAGCTATGTTACACAAAGATGGTTGAGAAAACCAGTGAGAAATACTAGGCCCCATTAACAACAACAAACAACAAATTAACAAAAATAAAAATGGTGGACATTTAACCCACTGAGTGATTGAGCTAAACAGTACAATGCAGGGCAATATATGTCTAACTATACAGGAATCAATTTAATAAAATAACTTTTATTTCATGTTGTTAACCTATGGATTGTAAACAGATTCAGAGTCTAAAACGGTCCCTTTTGCTCTAATAAATAAGGGACTGCCTACTGCCCAAAATGCATCTTCCAAATATTAATGCATATTAATGTACTTTCAAAGTACTTTAAATGCATGTCTTACATTTTGCATTGCTTAAAATATAAAATACTTACAGGTAGAAGACATTGTGAAATTACAGCAGTTTGCAAGAAGCCGGGACTGCTCACACTAGATGAGTAAAAGTAATTTCCTTTTTTTTTTTTTCTGCAGGAACCAATGGGAATAATTTCATTCAAATGAATGGAATATCCTGTCTCTCTAGTGATGTCATCAGATAATGTGTTGCACTGTTAAGAGATCCTACTGTGTACAAGAGCAAGGTCCCTCATAGACCACTCAGTAGACTCAAAAATTGAGGAGGACAGGAAGTGACTATATGAAACAAAAATGTACATGCTCAGTGTCAATAGAATCAGTGCTGCCGCACCTGAAGAAAACATGCAGAGTAATCACTGGGGAGGGCTTGAGTCAAATATTAAAAATGTGATTTCTGCAGAATGCCTGCATCAAATCACACAGGGATAAAAGCCTGTGCATTATACAAGCAGTGATCTTCATCAAAACTAGTCCTGGCCAGTGTCCTACTTCACCATAGAACCAACATTTGTGGTGGGGCATCAGGAGCAGAAACATCTCAGACCCTTCAGGCCAATAACCAGTGGTGCTGCAACTGTGCCGTACTACAACAGTTGCAGTGACAGTGCTTAAACAGGACTGTGAATTACATTTCCCATGATGCTCAGCCAGCCCATGCTTCAACGGAAATCATGGAAAAGGTAGTCCAGTCAAGGAGAGTTTAATGGAGCAGTATTGATCCCTCATGGTATTCATTTCGAATAAGCGTCTGTAACGGAGATCCATTCAACAGTACATGCCAATTAAATCAAGCGGGAACAAGAAACTGCTGGCCTCTCTTTACAGTGTAAACAAAGTAATTCCCAGATGCCACTTGGACTGCTTAAGTGGGACATAATCCCTAATTCCCCCCCCCCCCCCACTTCTGTCTGATTAAACCAATTACATATCTCTAAACATTTCAAATGCCCAAAGAGGGACACTTTTATTTTGTGGAAGTGGCTGGAGGTGTGGCTGTGGGTGGGGCTTTATGGCCAGTTGGTATCTGTTTATGTCATTTAGAATCCAAATAAAGTAATTTGATACACATATGTATATAAAAACACCTTTACCGCAGTTTGAACTCAGTTTATTGTGAGTTTTATTGCCGTGGAGCTCTGTGATACACTGACACAAACCAAACATTCCGAGCTCCCATAAAAAAGAGGGGCAGAGGGATTTGGGTGCAAAATAGAGACTGTTCCTCCTAAACAGAGACACTTCAGAATTATGCAATGGTGCAACGTTCAAACGATTCAATTTCCATTTAACTGTGTCACAGAGAGAGAGGGGGTTTCTCTCTATCACTGATCTGAGCCTCTCACCTCCTGAAGGAGGAGTGATTTGCGTTTCTCAAGATGGCTGCCAGGAATTCAATAGGAACCTCGTTGAGAAGTCTTTTTTCACCAGACAGAAGCAGCGTATTGTCTGAATAAAAGTGCTCAAGGAGGGTTTCTGGAGCTCTTGATCAGGTGCCTAGCTCACGGATTACAAAATGGCTGATGTAAGTTATGGTGCAGGTGGAGCCTACGAGCAAGTGGCGAAACGCGTCAGGCACCTACTTATTGCCTATGTTTACTCAACAGAATTCTCTATAAGCCAGTACCCGGGGAAAAGGCTGTTTCCTGGTTTCCTTTGACCGAAGAGAGACCGGAGAGCTCCTCTAGAGCAGTGAAAAAAAGTCACAGCTGACAGTAATAGTCAGTAATAGACAGTGATATTCAGGACTTATACTCATCATAAAATAGCTTATGCCAGCACTTTACAGACTAGGCCTGAGGCTCCTTCTTGTTATCCTGGCAAAGTATTTTTACAGATGACTAATATTTATAGCAATTTTTTAGTGAGACATTTAGCGCCATCTACTGGAATCAGTTCAGAATGAATTGAACCAGACTTCTAATTTTTTTTTTTACAATTTTACCAACTTCCTCACCACCACCAGAAGCATCATCTTCATTGTCAGGAGAAGTTCTTGACTACATAGACGCATATAAAAAATGAAACCGTTAATTTTTATTCATAAAGCCCCAGACACCTGCCACAGCGCTGTACAATAAGTGCGTCATCGAAACATTGTAATATAATTCAAAATGATCTCTGCACTGTGTTAGCATATCTACACACACCATGCATAAATTAAGAGATAAAGGTGTTTTAAAAAATATATATATAATTTAGTGTTTTTATAAATTTCAAATACGAAAATGGGGAAGGACACAGAAAAAAGAAAGGGCTAATTAATGGATGTATCAATATTTTGTAATTACATCAGTTTTTGTAAATTTATTTTTACATTATGCTCTATTCTTAATATATCTGTATAGTATAGATATATAATATACTACAGTATAACAAATAACCTACGTCTAAAAATATACGTTTCTTATAATATATAGAAACAATTTCCTTATTAAATTAAATTGTATCCCTTATCATTTAGTCTTTACATTTATCACATATCATACAATTTAAAAGGTATAGGGGGAATTAAAAAAAGTTTAAAAAAAACATTTTCATCATATTTTATGACTTTTTCTATAGCAAATTATATGAGTTATAGATGCTTTAAACGTGTCTGTGCTGTATCCTGTTTATGACATCATGTTGCGGCTTGATATGCAAATTAAGTATTTTTCTGTGGGGAATTTGTAATTAGCATATTAAGCCACAAGCTGGTGCCATAAACAGAATCCACCAGACGTATGTAAAACATATCATGCTGACACAATTCATCCTTTATTTTCTACATTCACAAAACAATATCTAGGCGTAGGCATTCCTTGAAGCTGGTCACACCTAATTGGATGATCATTATTTGACCTATAACTGAGCGATTTACTGGGAAATTAATCCACATTTGATCTACCAGTGCCTTATTTTCTAATTGTGGAATTTGAGGCATGATATGTCAATTACTTTTCCCCGTCTGATAATTCGAAGAATCCACTGGATTTGAAAAATGACCACATTCTCCACCAAACGTAGCCACACAAAAAGAGGAGAATTAATTATATGGAGGCACTTGCAGTTGTTTTACAACATTTTATTATTTGTTTAATTTTATTTCCTTTTAAATATTTTTTTTTCATAAACGTAATAGAATCCAGAATTGGTCCCCACATCCCCGGGAATCCATATACATATAAAAAATGACATAATGGATATGTGTCTAGCGTGGACTGATGCTTAACAGCTAAATGCAGTTCAAACATTCCACCGCACAGCACATTAGTCCTTCAATTAAGCACTTCCCCACTGTATAAATTCCCAGCAGCCATCCGAGGAGAAATTAGTAACTATCTCTGCCTCTTTGTGCCTCACATAATCCATCTCAGCCAACACTGGAGAGAGTCTCCGGCACAGCTGGACCAAAAAACAATGAAGAGATCCCAGGCTTTAGCCATCTTCCTGTACCCCTTGCTCGGACACTTGGTCACAGCATCCATGGCACCAAATAATCAGGAGATCCCTTCGTTACCCCAAAGCTACAATATATCCAACTCATCGCACCTTGATTTTAATGTGTCATCTCGGCTGAAAATTCTTTCCCTGGACTATGGCCATGTTCGGATTCCTTTCGAAATAACTCTGTGGATAATGCTAGCGTCCTTAGCTAAAATAGGTAAGGCTTACCACTTCTGCGCACCACACATGGATAGTTACTGATACCAGGCTGCTATTTTGTACATTAGGACCACATGTTAACTCTTTGCTTGGCAGAATGGCCTTATGGCCTTGGTGGAAGGGCTTACCAGCACTTCTGTGACCATGAGAATATCACTAGTTTTATATATGTGTCTTCTATTGTGTTACTGTTACCATCATTTGTTTACTACACAGACTGTATTCTTTCCCTACGTTTATGCGTGTTGTCATTTTAATATATTTACAGCTAGCTATAACTGGGAAAGTTATTTGTTGTTGTAACGAAAGGGGCTATAAAACACACTAAAAGCCACGGAATTCTATTAAAAACAACTGCTATTCTTTAAAAATCTTATATTCTGTGCATGGGTGTGCATAACTTACTCTCCCGTAATACTAGAGATCAGGATTTTACACGCAGAATTCTTCCCAGGGATCATAAACTATATCTTTAAGGGTTTTGTTTAACTCTTTAAGGGCACGTGACAATCCTCACATTAAATGAGATAGAGCGGAATTACAGTTAAACACAGATATAACAAAAAAGCTAAAAAGTGTTTTATTAACATGTCATAACAAAGGCTAGCTTATCAATAAACAATGTGCTACGTATTCACCTAAAAACTGGATTTATTTTTTGATTCTTGAAAATGGAGATGGAGGTCCCACCCAGCCAATTTTTCCCCAAAGGGTCTACTCAATAAAGAGAGAATTGCAGTGAATTAAGACGGGAATATTGTAGCCAAGTCAGAAAAATCGGCTACATTGGCCTAAAGTTTGACATTCCCATCTCATTTCCCTGCAATTCCCTAATTATTGAGCAGCTCCTCATGCTTACTCTTACTATGATTCAAAAGCTGCTTTAAATTGACCTTTGTCAAGTTGATTACATAATATTAATAATTATAATAATTACACATTATTATTACAAAGTACATTCCTCGGTACAGGACACAAATTTCTTTAATGCACGCTCTGGGACTGAACACTTATTTAGAATTTTGCTTAATATATTAAAAAAAAAAAAAAACATTACGTTTACACTGTGCCCAGGCTGAGGTTGAAGTAACATGAACTTGAAGAGAGGCATGCAGTATTTTCCACCTGTGCCTCTCACAACCAGTCAGCTGTGGCTGTTGGTGGATGACTTTCTCTCTTAGCTCCTGTAGTGAGAGATTTTCAATTCTCAAGTGAAAGGGGTGGTGGAAAACTGGAAATTTCGGGCATTTCAAGTCTCCAGTTAGAAACTTGTGATATAGAAAAAAAAAACCCCCAACACAATTGAGGCAATTTTTTTAGGTCAGCCGAGATCTGGAAGAGTTCAGATGCTGAAATGATCTGGTGAACTTCGACCAATGATCTCTGAGTAGCACGAAATTGCTGGCTATTCAGCTCACTGATTTTCCTTGAGATATTCCTGATATAATGATGGAGAGAACTCTCTCTCCAGCTCTTTCATTGGTGGAGCTGACTTTGTTCTCTTGACTTATCCTCAGGCGTATTCATGATATCAGGTAATGACCGCCTGGCACAGCGTATGGGAATGGTTCTGTCATTCCGAAATAAATGGATTTTCCTAATCCGATTTACTCACCCCATTCCAAAACAGACTGCTTTTCAATGCTACGCCCATGGAAAAGGGGGTAGTCCCAGGTTACAAACAACTGTTACATTTAAGTTAAAACTTGAATGATAATAAAAAATTCAATCCTGGGCCAGCCAGGTAGTCATCTTAGAAAAACAAGGCCCAATAATGACCCTATCCCAGTCCATGCCTCATCCCTCGGCATCCAAAATCTCAATAGCACAACGTTATATTACAGTTAGATATTTTTTTGTATTCTTCCTTTTTTTTTTTATTTAGATGCAACAATACATCTTGAAGCTTAACAACAAGGATGTAATAGCTGGGGGTTTAATTATTTATAATACAGACATGTCCAATATAAAACTCTAAAATCCTCATGGCACGGGAAATAACAATTATTGATCGGATTAAGTGCTGCATTATTCGTCTATCCTCCAATGCTAGTCTGTAGCATTTGTGCACTGGAAGGTTATCGCCAGTCAGATACAATGACCTTTTATTTGAAAATATTAGTTCCTGGCTACTATTCTCTGCTGGAAAGTGGCGTTTTTTTTTACACATTAAATTCCCCTGATAATTTCCACTAAAAAAAAGTAAGAACAGAATGATTAGGTTTAAAATTCTCATCTCAATTCCCTGCAATTCTTTTTTAAATGGACCCTGATATCTTCAAATGTTCCTATTTTCCTTATATATTCCTCTATTTGTCCATTATATATAGAAACATAGAAACATAGAATGTGTCGGTAGATAAGAACCATTCAGTCCATCTAGTCTGCCCAATTTGTTTTTGAGTACTTTTATTAGTCCCCCGTTCCCGGTCTTATAGCTAGGATAGCCTTGTGTCTATCCCACGCATGCTTAAACTCCTTGACTGTGTTTACCTCTACCACTTCTGCTGGAAGGCTATTCCATACATCCACTACCCTCTCAGTAAAGTAATACTTCCTGACATTACTTTCATATCGTTGCCCCTCTAATTTAAGACTTTGGCCTCTAGTTGTGGTAGAATATATCTATTTCATCATTCAAGGTGTCAAAAACAAAATTTCAATCCCTGAAATGATTTGGGAAGTGACAGTACTAGGTGAGGGCTGGCAAGAGGGGCAGTTTTCCCCCTGGGTAGCCCTTTCCCTTATCTTGATTGGCTGCACCACTTTTCACTTTTAAATGCCCTAGTGCCTCTTGTATTGTAGAGTACATGTAGTGCTTGTAGTGATCAATCAATGTGCTGGTATTTATGTTTGTAGTGTTCTAAATTAGAACCTCAAGGAGCCAATCAGGATACGCTGTGCAAAGTTTTCCATCTTTCATTGGCCACATGCTGTTTCCCCAGAAGGAATGTTATCTTTGTTTACAGTGTTCCAAGTTAGAAGAACAAGAAGCCAATGAGCAGCATGCTGTGAAGAGATTCCATCTCTCATTGGCTACTTGCTGTTTTCCCATTTAAAACCTTCTGTAATTATTATGGTGAAATAAATAATCGTTATCATCATTCATCGTTATCATGAAACACTCAAACCTGGTAACAGACAGGCGAGTTCACCTTGTATTATCGTTTTTTAAATGTCATTATTTTAAAAAAGAAAGCTTTACCCACCAAAATCAATCAGCTTCAGTTATCGCAGACAATATCGTTATATGTGACAATAAGTCCATCTTTTGTGTTGCCCAGAATTACAAACCAACACGAATTTCCTACATTTGTGAAGTTTTGTCCCTTAAGTAGACTTTATTATTCTAACAATAAAACAACAACAACAACATAAAATAGCCAGCAGCTCTAAGGCCATAGGCCTTACCTTAGTTTCAAATACATATATGGTTAATTTAGGGTCTGTAAGCTTTACTTTTAATTACTACTTGTTTTTCTCCCTCTCTCAGGTTTTCATCTGTCCCAGAAACTTCCATCAGTGGTACCAGAGAGCTGTGTCCTAATTATAGTGGGTCTCATGATGGGAGGAATCATTTATGGTGTGAAGGACACATCTTCTCCTGTTATGAGCAGTGAAGTCTTCTTCTTGTACCTGCTGCCTCCAATAGTCCTCGACGCTGGTTATTTCATGCCCAGCCGGCTGTTTTTTGAGAATTTAGGCCCTATCCTTTGGTATGCCATAGTGGGGACCATCTGGAACGTATTTGGCATTGGCTTTTCGCTGTACGGAATATGCCAAGTGAAGGTGTTTGGGTTGGAGAACATCTCTCTTCTTCACAGTCTCTGGTTTGGAAGCCTGATTGCTGCAGTGGATCCAGTGGCCGTCCTGTCGGTTTTTGAAGAGATCCACGTGAATGAGAAGCTGTACATCCTGGTGTTTGGAGAATCTCTGCTCAATGATGCTGTCACTGTTGTAAGTCTTTTATTGTCGCCAGCATATTGTGCCCTCTGGCGTCACTTCCTGACCACCACGGGAAATGACCCGTGTCGTCCGCACTTGACTCTCTTCTAAGCCATGAACCTAGAAATATATACAGGCCCACGATGAACAGATTCCATTTCCTTTTTTACACATCTCTATACATACAGCAGACCATCGGCACACCAAATCCAGATCAGGTTCAAAGTGATTCAATAAAGAAATCTGTATATTATTCAAAGTCCTTGAACTGTTACAGTCGAAATGTTGAGCAGCTATGTGCCAAAATGGATGATCGAAGACATAATCAGAAGAACAAACAGGAAGGGATGCATGTAAAATAATATCCACCAGTGAGGCCAGCGGTTAACGCGTTTCGCAGACAGATGCTTTTTCAAAATCTGCGCTAAGCGTTCCCTGTTTGTTTAGCTGAGTATGTCTTCTATCACCCATGTTTGCATATATCTGCTCATTGTAACAGTCCACGAACTTTGCATAAAATATAGATTTTTTTTTTAATTGAATTACTTTGCACCTTATCTAGATTTTGTGTGCTCATAGTCTGCTGTATATATATATATATATCTTTTTGGAAGTGGGCACTGCTCTACCGTATGATTTTAAACACTCATGATCTATACATTTGCTAGCAATTTCCTAGGACAATGTATCTGTAACGCATGGGGTCCTGGATGGTAAAGGCACCCTGAGCGCCCGAGATCAGGAGCTACGGTGCAGGGTGGAGACACAGGACCTGGTGCTGGGTAACTGCAATCGCCTGGAGGTTTAGGACCCCAAGTCTTTGCAGCCACAACCAGGCCCTGTGAAGCAGCTGCTGTATCCAGGTCCCAGGGCTGGAGAGGAAATGAACTAAGTGATAGCCAAGCAGAGCTAAAACAGAAAAGGAACTGAGTAATAGCAGGACTAAAATACAGAGTGCAGGACTACAGGACAGATGGATAACATAAGCAATATAAAGCAGAAACCAAACTAAGGATAAGCGATACAAGACATGGGGTTAAGGAACACAAAAGGCACATACAAAGGAACAAACAAAAATACAGGAACTAGCCTAACACTAAAGATGGCAAAGGTGGGGGTATGGTTCAACAGATTGGCCAATATAGATGTTAGCTTGCCAACCACATCATGGTACCACACATTAGGCAAGTCCCTAACTAATACATAATATTAGCAAAGCGTAAATAGAATCTAAGACACATAAATGTCATTGAACTAAACACAGAGAAAATACCTGTAGACTGCTGCAAAGGACTAAACAGAAATGGGTGTGGTTTAAATAATAAACTGACAAGGCAAAGTTAATTAGAAAACCTGGGATGGAACATAAGGACAGGCAGAGGGGTACACAGGGCAGGACAGGTACACAAGGCAGGACAGGTAGACAGGGCAGGACAGGTATACAGGGCAGGACAGGTATACAGGGCAGGACAGGTACACAAGGCAGGACAGGTACACAAGGCAGGACAGGTAGACAGGGCAGGACAGGTATACAGGGCAGGACAGGTAGACAGGGCAGGACAGGTATACAGGGCAGGACAGGTATCCAGGGCAGGACAGGTACACAGGGCAGGACAGGTACACAAGGCAGGACAGGTACACAAGGCAGGACAGGTACACAAGGCAGGACAGGTATACAAGGCAGGACAGGTATACAGGGCAGGACAGGTATACAGGGCAGGAATGGTATACAAGGCAGGACAGGTACACAGGGCAGGACAGGTACACAGGGCAGGAATGGTATACAAGGCAGGAATACTCAGAAATAATAATGAAAAAGCCTGGATACAGCCTGGATAAGACTGCACAAGGGTGCACGGTTACAGTATCTACCAACATTTGACCTTTGTGAGGAACAAAACTCCCCATGGATTTCCCTTGCGAAACGTTGGGGGTAAAATAGCCCTGAGTTCTCTCTCCTGTTGCTTAGTATTTATGTAAATTTTTTTGTTCATTGATTGTACTGCTTTATACTACACCTTTATACTACACTATTTATACTACACCTTTATACTACACTATTTCTTCATTGTAAAAATCGTTTCTGCATTTATGCCATTGTAGTACTGGTTTGGTCTAACTATGGACCCCTAAACACTATTTTATCCTAATTAATAAATATATTTATATCTTATTCTACTAGTTCTTATTTATATATTGTATTGTATAAGCACGTGCCGCACTTCAGTTATCATATATATATGTAAAGCAAAGAAGACCTTATATGTTTTTTTACCAGGTGCTGTATAAATTGTTTGAGGCATTTGCCGAGATGACGGACATCAAGTTACTAGAAATTTTCTCTGGCATTGGGACCCTCTTTGTGGTTGGCCTTGGAGGCGTTTTGGTCGGCTTGGCCTTTGGATTCGTGGCTGCCTTGACAACGCGTTTCACGGAGAATATCCGCGTCATTGAACCGCTGTTCGTCTTCTTGTACAGTTACCTCACTTACCTCACGGCCGAGATGTTCCACCTCTCTGGTATTGTGGCGTAAGTATTCCGAGGGTCCACCCCTTCCGTCTCACTTCCTGGGGAACACTCACAAGACCAAGAATAAGGGGGCGTGGGAAAATGTCTCATTGATAAGTGGTTCATTTGTGTATTGGGCCACAAGCGGGTGTAGAAACATCTTTATGGGCTTTAAGTCATGAGAGAGATAATTGTGACAATAACATAGATCATTTTTATATCCTCTGCCTTGCAAACAATGTTTAGGACCCCTTAATGGCACAAATATATACCTTTACTTCCTTTTATTGGATAAAGCCTATTTATAAAATTAAATTCACGGAATGAGAGATTGAGACAGGTTTGGGATGTGTCTGATCCGAGATTCATATTGTATCCAGGGCTTCTAACACCGTGTGACTATAATAGCTTTTAAAATGAAAGTATTTTCGTCGATTAACCTGACACCACAGACTCATGTGACAGGAAGACTCGGCACATCTGAAAGTCAATGCTTTCTGGAGGTAGATAAATAATTTGGCAAAGACTGATCAGTAAATCCTTCCACACGCTGCTCCCTGGAAACTGGAAAGAGCCGAACACCTCACGTGGAAACAAAAATGTCCGTTATCTTATTCTACTACATTCAGAAACATTCTGGATTAATTGCCGCGTAATAAATATTTAGAATTTTAATTTCCTCTAACAGGAAAGGAATAGGAAAAAGGAAATAAAACATTTTGATACATTTAATAAACAATGTATTTACCTGTTAATTCCCTCCACCTTCTTTTTCCTTAATAATCTATGTCTGGATTTCTGCACAGTTATCCAAACCTATTTTTTTTTTTTTGTGGATTGGCATTTGGTTCAAAGATAGAATGCAAAGAGTGGTGGTAAATGGGAAGTTCTCAAATTGGACATATGTAATAAGTGGAATACCTCAGGGTTCTGTCCTGGGTCCTCTTCTTTTTAATTTGTTTATTAATGATCTCCCAGAGGGCATAGGGCGCCATGTCTCAGTGTTTGCCGATGACACACAATTAAGTTGGGTAATACAGTCTGAACTAGATGTATCTTCACAGCAAGAGGATTTGGACAAATTAGGTAATTGGGCAGATAAATGGCAAATGTCATTCAATGTACACAAGTGAAAAATTATGCAACATATAGTTTAAATGGTGTTTCCTTGGGAAAATCCACTAATGAAAAAGATTTGGGAGTAGTTGTAGACAATACGTAGATATTGGGGTGTATTAAAAGGGGTATTGACACATGCAAGGTAGATATTATTCTGCCTCTTTATAGGTCTATGGTAAGACCTCACCTTGAATAAACGGTTTAATTCTGGGTGTCTTTAAAAAAAAAAAAAAAAATTATGGAACTAGAGAGAGTGCATAGGAGGGCTACAAAACTAAGGGGAATGGAAAGTTTTAGTTATGAAGAAAGGCTGAAAAAGTTAAATCTGTACTCGCTAGAGAAGCGGCGGCTTAGAGGGGATATGATAATGTTATATAAATATGTACAGGTTTTCTAAAGACCTGTTCATTAACAGAACAGTACAAAGGACAAAAGGTCACCCGCTAAGACTTGAAGAAAAGAGATTTAGTCTACGACAGCAGAAGGGATTTTATACAGTAAGGACAAGTAAGATATGGAATCCACTGCCTGAAGAAGTGTTTCTAGCAATTACAAGCAATTACCTTAGATGTGGATACTTTTTTTTAATGAGCCGGAGCATAGAGGGCTATGCATGTTAGTATAGGTATTCATATTTATTTAGTGGTTGTAGATCCAAGGAGAAATCTGATTGTCATTAGGAGTCAAGAAGGAATTTTTATTTCCCCACTGAAAACAGAATCTAAATTGCGGAAGGGGATTTTATTTGCCTTCTTTTGGATCAACAGCGGTAAACATGGAATTGGAAAATGGGTTGAACTTGATGGACGATGCTATAAAACGAGCAAAATCCTGGCATATTGAGTGGCTAAATCCTTGCATATTGAGTGGCAAAATCCTGGCATACTGAATGGCTAAATCCTGGCATCTTGAGTGGCTACATACTGGCATGTTCAATGGCAAAATACTGGCATATTAAATGGCTAAATCCTGGCATATTGAGTGTCTAAATCCTGGCATACTGAGTAGCTAAATCCTGGCATGTTGAGTGGCTAAATACTGGCATATTGAATGGCAAAATGCTGGCATATTGAGTGGCATCATACTAGCATATTGAGTGGCAAAATACTGGCATTTTGAGTGGCATTATACTAGCATATTGAGTGGCAAAATACTGGCATATTGACCAACTGCTCCCAACTACCCTCCATATTATACTAGACCTGGATAACATGCTTGTGAGGGTAGGTGGGGCAAGTGGGAGATATTGTTGGGGGGAGGGGGGTATGAGGCCCAGAAAATGTGTTCAGTAAGGGGCCCTGAAATTCCTGGTGGTGGCCCTGAACCCTAAAACTAACCACCAACCCAAACACTATCCCAAATACTGACCTGATACTAACCCAAGGGATTTTCTAAAGATGGACAACAGAAGGTGCAATTGAATTACTAAGATTCTTGAGTATTGAGTCCTATTTGTTACACACTGTACATATACATTTTCGTTTTAGAAAGGTTGGATTATATCATTTTGTTTTTGTTTGTGGACAAAGCTAGAAGATTCCTTGGCTGCAGTGGGCGCTTTGATGGAAATGGCTGTGGACGTTTGGTTGTGACTGTAGTACAATAACAGGCTTGGCAGACATTCCTCAAGCTCCCTGAGCTGAAGCACAGATCAGTGGAACCAAGATGGAGATTCCAGATTCATTAGTTTTGGTTGAAGAGAAGCAGCAGCTTGCACAGTCTGCTGTTAAGTCTGTCTGACACTTGTGACTGTACTGTGATTATTTTTTCCTTTTTTAAGTGGACTATTGACTAAAAGTGAACTAGCATGTGAACTGCAAGTGAATCTGTATAAATCAGGCATTCAGGCAATTCATTTACAGGTCACATACAGTTCACGTGGCAGTTCACATACAGTTCACATGCAATTCACATACAGTTCACATGCAATTCACTTACTGTTCACATGCAGTTGACATACAGATCACATGCATTTCACATGTCAGATCACATATAGTTCACATACAGATCACATGGCAGTTCACATACAGTTTCACATGGAAGTTCAAATGCAGTTCATATACAATTCACATGCAGTTCAAGTACAGTTCACATGCAGTTCACATACAATTCACATACAGTTCACATGCAGTTCCTATACAGTTCACATGGAAGTTCACAAACAGTTCACATACAATTCACATGCAGTTCACATGCAGCTCATATACAGTTCACATGGAAGTTCACATACAATTCACATCCAGTTCACATGCAGTTCACATACAATTCACATCCAGTTCACATGCAGTTCACATGTAGTTCACATACAATTCACATACAGTTCACATGCAGTTCATATACAGTTCACATGCAATTCACATACAGTTCACATGCAGTTCATACACAGTTCACATGGAAGTTCACAAACAGTTCACATACAATTCACATACAGTTCACATGGCAGTTCACCTGCAGTTCACTTTTAGTGAATAGAATCCTAAATCTACAATTTCCTGAATTATAGCGACAGGTCTCCAGTGTATTATTCTCCTGCCGTGCACGCTCACCAAACACGAATCCTATAGAAAGCATGTCAGTATTATTTTATTAGCGCCAAGATATATCAGATAAGAATAATCTGGTTCACATGTCAAAATGCATTGCTATCGGTGTCTGTGCCGCTACTCAGTATATAAATGATATTACCTAAAACTGAAGAAAAAATAAAATCAGTGAAAACCGGATGTCCAAAATAACATACTATTAAAAGCATAGAATGGACTGATTCCAATATAATGTATACATGTGCAGCAATTATTACATTGTTATACTGTTATTTATCTGTGTAGAACCTGGTTCTTTGGTTCCACCTGCTGGTTCAGCCAGGTATTACAGTGATCTGCAATGTGTTTTGGGGAGATGTGTACTCTGCAGTATAACAGCTCATGGGACTGGAAGTGCACAGCGATCTCACCCGCCAGTCTGCAGTTACATATATCCACTGATAATTGATTATCACACCCCCTTACCATGAGATCTCCCTAATCAAGTGATTCCAACGCTAAATATACAAACATCTAATCTGCCCAATTTATTAGTCCCTGGTCTTATCTTATATCTAGGATAGCCTTATACCTATCCCACGCATGCTTAAACTCCTTCACTGCATTAACCTCTACCACTTCTGCTGGAAGGCTATTCCATACATCCACTACCCTCTCAGTAAAGTAATACTTTCATTAGTCCCTGACCTTATCTTATATCTAGGATAGCCTTATACCTATCCCACGCATGCTTAAACTCCTTCACTGTATTAACCTCTACCACTTCTACTGGAAGGCTATTCCATGCATCCACTACCCTCTCAGTAAAGTATCCTTTCATTAGTCCCTGGTCTTATCTTATATCTAGGATAGCTTATGCCTATCCCACGCATGCTTAAACTCCTTCACTGTGCTTACCTCTACCACTTCCACTGGAAGACTATTCTATTCATCCACTACCCTCTCAGTAAATCCTTTCATTAGTCCCTGACTAATTCTTTTATTAGTCCCTGACCTTATCTTATATCTAGGATAGCCTTACACCTATCACATACATGCTTAAACTCCTTCACTATATTAACCTCTACCACTTCTACTGGAAGGCTATTCCACACATCCACTACCCTCTCAGTAATGTAATACTTTCATTAGTCCCTTGCCTTATCTTATATCTAGGATAACCTTACACCTATCACATACATGCTTAAACTCCTTCACTATATTAACCTCTACCACTTCTACTGGAAGACTATTCCATGCATCTACTACCCTCTCAGTAAAGTAATACTTTTATTAGTCCCTGGTCTTATCTTATATCTAGGATAGCCTTGTGCCTATCCCACGCATGCTTAAATGCCTTCACTGTATTAACCTCTACCACTTCTACTGGAAGGCTATTTTATTCATCCACTACCCTCTCAGTAAAGTAATCCTTTTATTAGTCCCTGGTCTTATCTTATATCTAGGATAACCTTATACCTATCCCACGCATGCTTAAATGCCTTCACTTTATTAACCTCTACCACCTCCACTAGAAGGCTATTCCATGCATCCACTACCCTATGCCCAGACGCAGCTGCCTTATTACCTCTATATATGACTTATTGTGCTTTTTCGCTGTGTTTCACAGGATTATCGCCTGCGCCATGAGTATGAAACGCTACGTCGAGGCCAACATATCGAGGAAGTCCTGCATCACCGTGAAATACTTCATGAAGATGTGGAGCAGCGTCAGCGAAACCCTGATTTTCATTTTCCTGGGCGTTTCGACGATCGGAGACAATCATGAGTGGAACTGGCCCTTTATCTTGCTGACCATAGTATTCTGTCTGTTCTGGAGAGCGTCAGGCAAGTAAACATCAGAATCGCTGCTCGGGCCGCTCAGATACGCTCACATGGCATGACACGGAAGCTGGCACTACATTCAGACACAAAGGTTTTATGTTGACCAAGGGCCTGGGCCTTTTTTTTTCCCCCCAATATAGGCAGTCAATCCTTGGTAACCTTTCTCAAATTTTCTGCTCTTTACCTGCTCCCTGCGGTAGTCTACTTTGCAGTAGTCAGTTCATCTGAACAGGGAGAGTTAGAGCAGGAAAGACCAGCTTATTCAAGTTGCAAGTTGCCATCCTGTTTTTTTTGTCGTTGTTGTTGCAGTGGTTGGTTGGGGGGTGAGACAGTTGTTCAATGTCACTGGTGACATCCTGCACATATGCAGTGGGCATTCCTAGGCATCTCTACGGGGAGCCATCTGACTGGCTTGGAGACGCTGGGGATGTCCATTCCTTTGACAAAGCAAACAATGTTTTCCAAAACAAAACAGAAACCCCCACAAACGGTAAGGTTTAAAGGAAGGTAAACAAGTATTAAAGGGACTGTCTAGTGCCCAAAACACTTCTTCCAAGTATTAATGCATATTAATGTGCTTTCAAAGTACTTTAAAATGCATGTCTTACATTTTGCATTGCTTCAAATATAAAATACTTACAGCTAGAAGAAATTGTGAAAATACAGCAGTTTGCAAGAAACAAGGACTGCCCACACTAGATGAGTAAAAGTAATTTCCTTTTTTTTCTGCAGGAACCAATGAGAATCAGGCCATTCAAATGAATGGAATATCATCTCTCTCTAGTTATGTCATCAGACAATGTGTTGCACTGTTAAGAGATCCTACTCTGTACAAGAGCAAGGTTTCTCAGAGGCCACTCAATAGACTCGAGGAGGACAGGAAGTGACTATATGAAACAAAACTTTATATCCTCAGTGTCTATATAATCAGTGTGCCGCACCTGCAGTAAACATGCAGAGTAATCACTGGGGAGGGCTTGAGTCAAATATTAAAAATGTGATTTATACAGAATGCCTGCATCAACTCACACAGGGATGAAAGCCTGTGCATGATACAAGCAGTGATCTTCATCTTGCACCAAAGTGAATTTGGGGACTAGACTGTCCCTTTAACATGGATTGATTTGTCCAGTTTAATTTTCAGACTGGAGTGATCTTTGCATGAAAAACCCATGCTGCATTATACTTATTATATTACATCAGCTGATTTCTTATTTTATCGCTCTTCTAAAGTTCTCTTCTAAGTTATCAAGAAGTTCATCATCTGAAAACTTCTCAGAATGACTTATTTTACGACTCAAACACCTAAATTTCATTCAAATTTGGAAATATGGGTTCCATATTCTGTTTATATTGTTCACAGGGAGCATTTTATTAAAAAAAAAAAAAAAAATACATTCTGATTAATAAATTGGATTGGAATGAGGCAATGAATAATACAAAATACATCAAGTACATTATTTAATAGTTTGATTTGTCTTTAGAAAATGACAATGATTGCACGAGGCGGGCCCCCCATGCCCACCGTTAAAATGAAGAGCCATCTGATGAATAAATTAACATATTATATTTCATTTACAATTTATAAATGCTGGAGTAATGAGCTGATATAAATTGAAGGGCTTTAATAATATGTTTTGGCGAAGCCCGTGAAACAGTAAAATCCCCGTGCTCTATAATTTAAAGCCTGGCGCTATTAGTGTCGCATTGTATCTTCCGTTCAGATTAAGTGTTTGCACCCCGCTGTAACTTGAGTCAGCCAGACTGCACTAGATCACAAACGCCGCACTACAGCCGATGAGTTCGGAGACGCACATTTATAAATATTCACACAGAAAAGAAAACCAGACACATTTAACAAACAGTGACAGACCAAGTTGTGATTATTTTTTATTTTTATGGTCATGACCTTCAAAATCCCAAACTAGACATAGTTGCTCTTTGTGACCCAGTGGATGTTGAGGGACATAGGTGTCTATCTAAGACCACCACATATATAAAGAATGAAGGGGAGCACGACATCTCTTGACTGGCTGCCAATTAAAAAAACTACTTGAAAAAAGTTGGTAACTTGGAGATCCACCCCTTGTTTCTCCTACAAGTGGGTTCAAGAGGTGATCTCCTGGTAATAGACAGTGGGCCTGGCCCAACAGGTATGGGATTGTCAGAGAGTTGACTGATCAAGCCCTACTCCCACATAGAGAAGAATTATTTGGGCTCTTGAGTCTGAAACGATCCACTGGATCAAATCTGGCAAATTCCCACGTGGGAACATAAAAAAAGAGGGTTCATAATACTTCACACAGTGTGGCACAATGTCAGTTATTAAAAAAATTTTCATTAGAAAGGCCCTACAACCCTGGTAGGAATCTGGCCCTCTAGAACATCCTTGTCCTACCAGTTACAAAGAGCGAAGTAAACAGCAAAGGAAAGCCTATGTACAAGTTAACTTGATTTTATATAAACTACTATGTTTGAGCCGGTGAGATAATTTAGTCTACCGATTCTTCTAGGTGCAATTGATACAAAAAGTGCAAAAAAATCCTTATTAAGCAGTTTTCGAATTTTGCCAAAAGACATGCAGATTTCTCCTTGGATCAAGAAGATCTAAAATATAAATGTTTATTCTATTATTAATAGCCCTCTATGTCAAATATCCAGAAGGCATTTTATAGAACCTCCTCTCTTGGCAGTGAATTCCATACCTTTACTGTCCTTACCGTACAGAATTTAGTTGAACTGTCAGTGCAACGTGGGAGATCACTAATAAACCAATTAAAAAGAAGAGGACTCAGGATAATACCTTTATCCAGTTTGTGAATTTTCCCTTTACTGCAACTCTTTGCATTCTATTGTCTAGCCAGTTTTCAATCCTAATACATACATCTGCCTCTAAGCCTATTTTGTTCAATTTGTAGCGTGGCCTTTTGTGTGTAACCATATTAAATGCTTTTCTGACTTCTTCATAGAATGCTATTAAGTTAGTTTGACAAGACCTGTCTTTCACAAAATTACTAGTTATATTGTGATTCAAGTTGTATTCTTAAATGTATTACTTTAGCAACCCTTCAAATAACTTCCCCACTACCGATGTCAAGCTCACTGGTCCGTATTTGCCCTGCAGAGATTTGGATCTCTTTTTAGGCTATAATCAGGCTAAATGTCAGTGTACACTTGTACAAATGTGTTCTTATTATAACTTTATTATAGCAAAAGAAAAGTTTATTGTCTCTTTAAGTATTTTCCAGGACTCACCACTGCTTTTATTTTTTTTATTTTAGGGGTTGTTGTACTAACAAGCATTTTAAACAAGTTCTGTTTAAACTCCATCACCCGAAAAGACCAGTTTATTGTCGCCTACGGGGGTCTCCGAGGGGCTATCTGCTTCTCCCTCGTGTTTTTACTGCCGCCACAATTTCCCAAGAAGAGGCTGTTTATTGCAGCAACGACGGCGGTTATCCTATTCACCGTGTTTGTGCAGGTCGGTGCACCATAAAATGTTACTGAAATCGTAAAAACAAACAATGAACCCAGAGCCATTCAAATAGGGATGATTAACAATTCCCAGAATCCTCTGCTAGTCAGAGGCAGGTAAGAGATCACAGAAAGAACAAAGCTTTCTTGTCTCAGGCCCCCCCTCCCCCCCAAAGGAAAGTTTGCTATTTTTTGGACGACAAATCCCATCAGTTTATCCTCATGGAACAAATGATTGCTGCGTGCACGATAGGGAGATACTCAACACCCTTATTAGAACTATTCCAGTGTGTAT
Source organism: Pelodytes ibericus (assembly GCA_036172795.1). NCBI lineage: Eukaryota > Metazoa > Chordata > Amphibia > Anura > Pelodytidae > Pelodytes > Pelodytes ibericus. The sequence continues at coordinate 15,267,937 of CM069861.1, forward strand.
CTTTATTACGTGCTTCCTAGATGCACAAGGCTCCCTTGTTGGGAAGGGGAGCAGGAATAGGCAAAGTGTCCGTATAGGACGTCAGTGACTGAGGCAAGATCTGTGATGGTCCAGGGAAAAATCATTAAATTGTCCATCACAGACCCCAGTAAATGTCCACCATGAGCAATATTCCTGATGGGCTGTAGGCTCTGAGAACCATTATTTTAATGATGAAGATTTGTCCACAGGACAATGCTACATACGAGGAGGACTGTGAGAAAATGCGACAAAGGTAGTGCTGCAATAATGGCCACCTCTTGCTCGAGCTTTGGAAAGAGCGTCTTAAACCAGAGGCGTTTGGGGGGGGCGTAGACCTGAGTGTAATGCTTTTATTGCACTGGTGGCGGTTGCAGTGGTGGCGGTTGAGGGGGTTGTAGACCTGAGTGTAATGCTTTTATTGCACATTGTAGGGAATGACCATTCGGCCTCTGGTGGAGTTATTGGATGTTGAAAAAAGTAACAAAAACGTCTCGACTGTGAGTGAGCAGGTGCATATAAGGGTAAGTGATGCACATGGAGGTACGTGGGGACTGTGATGGGAAAAGATGCATTAGCAAAAATGGGACAGTATTTCTAACTTTATCTGGAATATCTGAGTGTATATCTGGCCACTGGGGGTAAATCCTGGGTGGAAATCTGGCTATTGGGGTAAATCCTGAGTGCAAATCTGACCACTGGGGGTAAATCCTGAGTGCACATCTGACCACTGGGGGTAAGTCCTGAGTGAAAATTTGTCTGCTGGGGGTAATTCTTAGTGCAAAAGTCAGTTCTAGGGGGAAATACTAAGTGCAAAACTGGCTACTAAGGGTAAATCCTGAGTGCTAATCTGGCTATTGGGGTAAGTCCTGAGTGCAAATCTGTCCTGAATGCAAAGTAGGTGCTGGGGTAAATCCTAAGAGAAAAACTGGCTACTGGGGGTAAGCCCGGAGTGCTAATCTGTCCGCTGGAGGTAAATCCTGAGTGAAAAGTAGGTGCTGGGGACAAATCCTAAATACAAAGTGGGCTCGGGGGCGGGGGGGCTTGTAAATTCTAAGAGAAAAACTGGCTACTGGGGGTAAGCCCTGAGCGCATATCTGGTGGGGTCTAGGACACTTGTTCGCCGCATCTTCATCGCTCACAGTTCAGCGCGGCAGTTAGAACGCTGAACTGTCAGCAATGAAGTATAACGCGGCCGTTTCACCGCGGCTGCAGCTATGTAAGAACTGACAGTTCAGCGCTGAACTGTCAGCTCTTACAAATCTAAAAGTAAAACGAAAATACCCCCCCTAATAAATGATTCCCAAACCCCAATAGTAACACTAAACACTAAACCCCAATACTAACACTAAAATTAACCCCAATACTAAAATTATCCCCAAAACACTAATAATAACCCTAATACTAACCCCCGACCCCTAATACTAAAATTAACCCCCTAAACACTAATACTAACCCTAATACTAACCCTAATATTTAACCCCTGACCCCTAATACTAAAATCAACCCCCTAAACCCTAATACTAACCCCCGACCGCTAATACTAAAATTAACCCCTAACACTAAACACTAACACTAAACACTAAACTCCAATACTAAAACTAAAATTAACCCCAATACTAAATTTAACCCCCTAAACTCTAATTCTAACCCCCTAAACCCTAATTCTAACCAAACTAAAATCGGTAAAATACTTACCTTTAGAGATGAAATGCCCCGCGATGAAATCTCCAGCGACGATCTGTCTTGTGCTGCAGAGTCGGCGGTGAAGCGGCTGCGCAGAAGCAGCCGCGATGAAGAGTCCCATCGCCATCTGGTGGCATCCTGAGACTGATGCTGGGAGAAGGAGCAGTGAATGATAATATTAATCATGAAAAGGGGCAACTAACCAGCCTGTGCTGGAGTAATAGAAAGTATGGGAAAGCTTTCTGGGAAAGACTGTGTTTGTGTTGCCCCCTGGTGGCTTAATACCAGAATGACCCACCTCCCTCCAAAAGAAGCAAGGAAGTCAGCTTGGGACAGCCTGGCACAATGCACACACAAATGAAAAAATGTAAATGCGTGATGAGCGGCGTGGCATTTACTAATCTAGTGCAATGCGCTGCAGATGGTAATCGTAATACTTGTAGTCAAAATAATACTTAATTTGAGATGTTATCTTCAATTTATGTGAGTCAAAAGATTAAAATGCAATTTTTTTAAATATTATTATTAATAATATAAATTATTAATTTTTACGTTTTATATTATGTGTATTAATTAAAATAGCTTTTATTGTTACACCTAAAATAAAAAAATGTTGCCAATCAATATAGCGGGGTGCTATCAAGATGGGCAACTGTTAATTTAGCTATTATTTCATTTCATTTAGCCATTTTTTTTGTGTGCATAGGAGGCAATTTGTTAATGATGTGCAAACTGATTAATAAGTACAGTGGTGGATTATTTAAAATTGATGATATTTTTGAAGTTTATTTTTTTTGCATCTCTGTAGTACATGTCCCTTTTCTCTGTGATCCCATAGGGAGAGAAAAAGGTTCCTTTGCAATGTGCAATCTTACGCCTGCTTCACAGTGGTTTATCCATAGCTTTCACCCATTATGTACAGCTGCGCATACATACGTGGGCTGACACGCCCATTTTTTAGAAGCCACACCCCTTCATGTCCTGGAACAATGCTGAAGAATGTTTGGGGTCTATACACACACAAGTGAGTGCACAGGGCAGAAAAGTCACCAAAATCTTCCTTTACTCCCAGTTCCTTCTTGAGAGTGAGGTGTAGCATGAAGACTTCTCTCTTTATTTCACATGCAATGCTGACAATTCTGGCACAAGGACAGTGAATGATGGAAAACATACCAGTTAGTAACATTTCCATTATAAATTATTCATTATTTTAAAAAACAAAACATTGGTTCTTTTTCCACGACACTTATTTTTAGGATGTTTTGCAATTAAAAAACCCCAAAATAACACAGACGCTCCATAAACTGACATCTTTCTTCTAAATTCAGCCTTTTCCGAATAGTGATTACTTTCCCCCCTCCCTTGAGACTAGTGGTATACTATATGCCGATAATGTTGAACAGCACATCACAAAAAAATCAAGGCTTTATTTTACAAAGTTGATATGGTCCAAAATGTTGGCTTCCACCAGTTTTAAAATCTCCTTCCCAATAAAACTTGCACCTTACTTTACACAATGTATATATTTTATGTTGGATATATGGGATTTGTGCATTGCTTGATAGATACTTTTCCATATTTTTTAGCTCACTTTTGTACAATTACTCACACAATAAAATGACCCACTGAATGGCAGCAGTGATTAAAGAGACTCAGATCCCGGTATGCTATACAGTATATATTAAACGAACCCAAGTTTCTAGCAAATGTATAGAAATCTTTTTGTCAAGGCATTTAGGGGGTCATGTACTAAACAAGCGCAACGGGGAAAAAAAATAGGTAAAACATGAAAAAGGAAGCATTTCGCGGATATTTGTGACATTTTGCTCTTCTGTTTATTTTTATTTATTTATTTTTTTCAGTTGCGGTAAAATATAGTGAGTTTTGCGAATATTTTCTGAAAAATAATTCTGCTTTTGTGTGAAAATTACACCAGCTTTTAGCAAGTGCCTAGAAAAAAAAGGCCTAAAAAATATTTGCAAATGCTCGTTTTTATTCGCAATTTGCTCGTATTTACTGTTTGAGTGTTAAATGTTTAGAACGTTGCAAAAGAAACAAAGAGCACAAATAGTTTTGCACAATTTTTTAGTACATGCCCATACCTCTATAACAAAGTCACGGCAGTCAAAAACAACAAATATGGTGGGGGTAATGGATGGGCCCCCCATCTTTCCAGCTCTAAAAGATGACATCATCTCTGCACTGTGCATAGAGTGCAGGACACGCACTTGTCTAGCCTGTATGTTGGAGGATTACGAAAGCAAGAGATAGCAGGCATTTATTCTTATTCGAAGTACTTATTCCTACCCAAATCAGTTGGCATCCATAGGTTATCAGCTGCAATCATATGATATTTGGTTGAAGGCCAGAACTGTGGTTGTGGTGGAAATAAAACGAACGCATGACTTTTGTCTGGAGTTTGCATCGTCCAGTAGTGTAGCCACTGATCGTGGGGTCTAGGACAGTTCCGCGTTTTGATGGCGGATGTTACAGCGCTGACAGTCAATAAAAATGATAAAACATCTCTTTCAAATGAAATACCTGTTTGTTCAATTATTGTCAATTACTTTCAGCCATTTTTATTTCACGCTAATGGAATGTGTTTCCACCTTTTTTTTCAGCTCCCCTTTGAGAAACTTACCCTTAAAATGCCTATTATTCGTAAAAAAAAAAAAAAACCACACACAGAACAATGGTATATGAAAATCACACTTTATATTCTTGCTGAAACGTAGTTGTATCCAGTGACATGTGCAGCTGAACAAATAACGTAACATTTCTGAAGGGTTTGTGTGTCGCTGGTAACTCTGCCGCTAGTATAAAAAATACCAAGAAAAAAAAAAGGAAGGAAATGCTTGAAAAAAAAACGTTTATCAACCTTCTTGGAATTTAACTCTAAAAGACTTTCTGTTCCTATAGTATTCTAGTTAAAAATACTTAGGAATAACAATTACTTTTGTGGCTACATCAATGCCATTGAAATATTTTTTTGGGGAGACATTTTTTATTTTATAATGTGACCCCCATGACGTCAATTAATGGATTTTTTCTCTTGTTTTTATTATGGATATTTGTCTTGTAGTTTCTGGATCATCTAGTAGCGGGTATAGAAGATGTTTGCGGACACTGGGGACAATACTACTGGAAGGATAAGTAAGTTATGTGAATACACAGTTTTATTTGATAAATCTGTGAGAGGAGATGAGAAAGAGATGAGGTTTTATTATAACAGTTTTAGTAATGGAATGATAAATCAGCGGCCTTGATTACACTTAAATGCCAAATGTCTGTCAGCAAAAAAATCAAGTTATGTTAATTTTTTAATGAAAGAATACAAATAAAGAGCCTTTTCAAACCCTCTTTGATCATCATATTCTTTAGAATCGTCGGTCAGATAGGCAAGACCACTCTAAGTCCCGAGTGGACCATGGGCAAAGACTTTAGCAGTGGACTCCCTCTCGTACATCATTTTTCTTGTACCCAAACAGCTTGTCAATGCCATCTATGTAACCAAACAGCTTGTCAGAGCCATCTATGTAACTGAGCATGTTGTCAGTGACATCTTTGTCCGCAAACAACTTGTCAGTGCCAACTTTGTCCTCAAACAGCTTGCCAGTGCCATCTTTGTCTTCAAACAGCTTGTTAGTGCCATCTTTGTCATCAAACAGCATGTCAGTGACGTCTTTGTCTTCAGTAAAGGATAGCAGGCATCTTGCCAGTCACAGGGCCCAGTTGCTGCAGAACCTTTTAAGATCCCAGCAGCAGCTGTGGACCCAAAATAGTAGACATGCAATGCAAATAAATTTCAAAAAAGGGCTCTGCAGCAGCTCAGATCTCTCATACACCACCCTAGCTGTCTAATCCAGACTCTACGCTACTAATAAACTATAGCACCCCCCTCTTATCAATTACAGAAGTATTTTATCTTCATAAGTGCCGAGGTAAAGTAGTAAATGCCTTGATATAAAATGCATGGGTGAGGAGAACTGCAAGATAAAGTGCTCCTGCGATCATGCTGTCCATCTTCTAATGTGGTCCCTCTCCAGGAACGAAAGTGCAGTACTTTCTGTGGGACTGCATTAGAAGATGGACAGCGTGACTCTCGGACCTCCGAGTACCATGTTTAATCTGGTCAGTCTGCTCACGCGCTGGTAGCGAGGACAGACTCATCAAGGCACTCAGAGAATATTTTACTGTCCCCAGTCCGAGCGGGCGGGGTGGGCACCATTACCCTGGGCAAGTACCCGCTTTTCCCATTGGATAATGCAGCCCTGCAGATGAGTCCAATTTTCTTTCATTCTCAACAACATGGCCACCCCTTGATAGCGCTGTACAAGCAAAGATGATTCAATATGTTACTCTATTTCTATTCTTTCATTAAATAATTTCTATTTACAATGTCTGCAATCTTTCATTCAAACAGAACTTATTGTCTGTTGTTTTCTGCATTGCCATTTAATATATTTTATATATATATATATATATATATATATATATATATATATATATATATATATATTGAAGAATGTTTGGTTGCATAGGGAGAGGTATTAGCAGTAGGAAGAGGGAAGTGCTCATGCCATTGTACAGAGCACTGGTGAGACCTCACTTGGAGTATTGTACGTAGTACTGGAGACCGTATCTCCAGAAGGATATTGATACTTTGGAGAGAGTTCAGAGAAGGGCTACTAAACTGGTTCATGGGTTGAAGGATAAAACTTACCAGGAAAGGTTAAAGCATCTTAACATGTAAAGCTTGGAGGAAAGACGTAACAGGGGGGATATGATAGAAACATTTAAATACATAAAGGGAATCAACACAGTAAAGGAAGAGAGTATATTTAAAAGAAGAAAAACTACTACAACTAGAGGACATAGTCTTAAATTAGAGGGGCAACGATTTAAAAGTAATATCAGGAAGTATTACTTTACTGAGAGGGTAGTGGATGTATGGAATAGCCTTCCAGCAGAAGTGGTAGAGGTAAACACAGTCAAGGATTTTAAGCATGCGTGGGATAGACACAAGGCTATCCTAGCTATAAGTCCGGGAACGGGGGACTAATAAAAGTACTCAAAAAAAATTGGGCAGACTAGATGGACCGAATGGTTCTTATCTGCTGACACATTCTATGTTTCTATGTTTCTATGTTTCTATATTAATATAAATATTTTACTGATTATCTATCTATCTATCTGATTTATTATTAGCAGTTATTTATTATCTGGAACTGATTTTTTATTTTTTCGGATATCATAGAGATAGAAACGTTGTATGTTCTTATGATCCCTGTCCTAGGTTCGAGTACTTCAATAATAAATATATGAGAAGGATCTTACTTAGAGACCACCAGCCCAAATCAAGCATTGTGCTTCTTTATGAAAAGCTGGAGAAGAAACATGCCATTGAACTGGTAGAAGCGGGGCAAGTTTCAGATGCCCCTTCGGTGTCAGCAATAAGGTAACCGTTATTGGTTTAATGCATTCTTTAAATTGATGTATGTTACAATATTTATCTTCGATAATACAAAAGGTGGAATGTTAAGTAAAATATAATTCCAGTAGATTTATTATGAATTTTCTCCTCCCAAAAATATAGATGCATTATTAAAAAAACTAATTACTGGTATTTTTTTTACCTTTTACTTAGATTTTTTTTTTTTATTATTAATCTATTAAATTAGTTGTCAGATTATGGACAGTCATTAAAGATTTTGTTAGTAAGAAAAATATGTACAGTTAAAGTCAATTGACAAATTATAAATAAGACATTTTTTTTTCATGACATCCCAAAATGTACATTTCAGCTAACTTTGCTATGAACTTATTACTTTTTATTTAATTATTTGCTTTCTTTTTTATTTTGCATTATCCAAATAAAAATAAAAAGCTTCAAAAGTTAAAATATGATATATATGTATTATTTTAACTTTTTGTGTATATATATTTTATATTTGTGTGTGTATATATATATATATATATATATATATACAAATACAAAATGTTTATATATATGTTTGGTATGAAGTTTAAAGCCCCTTTCTAAATTTGGTCTTTTTAAAATATAAGGTTTACTTCAGATATCTATTGCTTTGTGCATAAATTTGTTAAATAAAACTTTTAACCATACTTTTCTGACCCAAGTAGAAAATGTAAAAAATATCTAATTTAGTTGTTTTTATATTCAAGCTACTGTACAAAATAAAATGTCAATTATATAGATTAATTTATATTTAAAATTAAATTAAGTGGCAGATAATGTATTTAATGAAATATAAACATTTTGTAATGGAAATAAAAATGCAATTGAACATTTACATTTATAATTAAATTGGTACCAGTAGATGTGTTATTTGAAGCTCCATTTGATGTAAAAGGGAAACCTTTGTGAAGTTCTATTTGAGTTTCTGTTCTCAGCCGTAATAGACACAGGTTCTCAGCTGCTAAGAATCAGATTCCTCCCCAGCAGATGGATGACATACAGAAAATATTAGCAAGGAATTTGTACCGAATCCGAAAAACGGTAAGGACTCTCTCTTGTTATGAGAATTTATCTTGAGCCGTCCAATTTCCTGTTTCAATGACTTTCTACTTCTCGGGGTCTTTTCTGATTAGACTGAACACGCAATATATATCTATAAAAAAATATCTAAAAACGCAACGAACAAACCAAACAATTTGTGATGTTATCAATCTTATGGTAATAATAATACATTAAAAATGTATTTTAGCAATTTTAAATATGCGAAATGGATTCTCCAAAAAAGCAAAGTGTCTTTATTTTTCTCTCCAAGAAGTTTCTCTTGGCAGTGCAAGAAAACGAATAAAACATATCTAAATTTATATATATATATATATTAAGTGTTTTTACCAGGAAGAATACAATCAGATTTCTCTCATTACAAGTGTTTCCTAAGGAAAATATTAAGACGTACAATTTTACACACACAAAAAAATCCCCAAAATAAATATCTAGAATTGTAGGTTGTCGACAGAAGACAAAAAATACATGGGTATACATATAAAAGATTTTAAACTATTAACAGGTACATTGTTTTATTATAAGAAGTGGGACAGTTTTTGTCAGGGATTTTAGACTAGTGGTGCATGTAGTGTCACCTGGAAGGATGTTCCTCTTTTTGTGGAGCTCGGTAATAGAGCGCACCCCAATCTAGTTTTATTTTTGTTATGTGGAATGGTTAGTAAAGTGCTTGGAGGATTGGAGTGAGCCTACCTGTCAGGCAGCGTGGGGGATTACCAAAGACCAGGGAAAATCTAAGCAAGCTAGAGGAAAGTGTCAGTCAGCTTATGCATTTTAACATGTCATGGTGATCCATATAGTATATTCACATCACTAGGTGCTCAAGGTAATTTGAAGTACTTATTCCTTGGATTTAATAGCATGACTCTTCCCCCAAAAAGCACTAGAATCCCAAGAGTAACGAGAGAATACAGGAAGTCGACAGACATAATGAGGAAGAGTGCAGACTGGGAGTAATGTTTTAAAGTAATTAATTAACAAATTAATTAATTAGAAACAAGCTTTTTCTGAGTTGCTCCGTAGATTATTTAAATTCCATTTGGCACCTTAAATCCTTTCGAGCTTCAAAAAGGTTAGACAATTCTAACTATGTATTTAAAGTAATCATAAAAGACCTTTGCTTACAGTTTGGTTCAACTCTATGACAATTAAATGGTTAACTCCTAAAAAAAACGAAACACTTCACATCTTAAAGGAACACTAGACTTTATATTTCACTTGTGCTTCTAATATAGAGTTCAATAGTTGTTCCTATAGCGAGGATGAATTGGCGTGTTTCCATGGGAAGCAGGCAGCATGGTCTGGTCGGCGACCGGCTCTCTGCTAGCCCAGAGAGAGACCATCATTTTTGCATGGGATCAGCAGGGGGGGACCTTAACTAGGCCCCCCCCCCGCTGATCCCATGCTAAAACAAGGGTCTCTCTCTGAGCTAGCCTCGCATTCAGCAGTCAGAGCTGGGCCAGCACGTGGCAACCAGGAACTGCTGTGTCTCGCATGTGAGACACAGCAGAGAGTAAACACGCGTGGATCTATTAAGATATACGTCGGGTTTATTTAATAGTCCGGGACATGCTTTTTTTTAAAAAACGAAAGTGCAATTTATCGCTTATGGGGCAGATAGAAGTGGTAATGTTTATTTATATAAGGCAGAAGGAAATAGCAGATTTAGACATTGGTAAATTATATCCCTGTCACCCCAGTCGGAGAGACTTAGGGCACAAGTGAGGGCAGCATTCCGACAAACATGGTTGGGACTTAACCTTAGTTGGTGGAGTATATTCCACATAAGGCATGATATAAGGCAAATCAGGTGGATTTTGTATGATAGGGGGCGGTATTGCCACCAAACTCCACCCCTTTTTTGTTTCTTACGGCTCCCCTTTATACAGGTGTCTAGAATGCATAACCACAATTTCTGCCTTGTATCGGAGTTTTTCTTGACTCTTTTTTTGATTTTTAGGCCTCAGAAATGAGGAGTGAAGATTTCCCCAAAATTTTCATTCTTTACTTTTTAATTGTGTTGTAAATCTCTTTCTCTGTCTCTCTCTCTCTCTCTCTCTCTCCTTTGTACAACGTTTATGACTCTACTGACGCAGGATATTTGTTTTGTACAATTTTACCAGACTCCGGCTTACAGCAGACACACCCTGTCCGCAGACACAGGAGCTGTGCAAGCACAGGAGATCCTGATACGACGACATCAGAGTCTACGCATCAATCAATACGGGAAGCAGGTACGTTGATGTGTTAAAAGGATGGTAAACCATATGGACACTTTTTTCTGCGGAACACTAGTGTACAGAGATTCCGTCAGCTAAACATTGTTTGTTCTGTGAATGTAGATCATAAAGCAAATTTCTCAATTGAGCCATACATTGTGTTAGCAGCATTCTAAGCCAATACATAGATTAAGAGAAAAATGTGTCTGTGGTGTCTCTGGTTTATAACGTTACCAGGTGGTTTCAAATGCAAATTGCCCATTTCCCACTGAAAGTAATTAATTTACTTTATCAAGACCCTAGTCTGCCAGCAGGGGAACAGAAACATGTAAGCTTGTCACAGACGCAAATGCTATACACATACAGCATAATGGTATGAATGCCCTGAAGTTGGCTATAAAACGTATACAAAAAAAAACCTCCCTGGCACATGATAAAAAGCATTTGGCAGCTGTATTGACTGCTTTTCCAGACCAGTAGATAGTAGGTGAGTTTAGGGTCTCACCCCATTGAGAGTTTGCCTTTACATGGCAGGTGAACTTTATTATCATTCATATAACCCAAACTAATTTAATTATATTATTTTTACTCACTTGATGCTAGGGTTGATATTCTGTCTATATTTCACCGGCAGGCCTGCAAAAATTTAGCTTACAGAATACTGCATAGCCTCAGGTCAAGTGTTCAAGCTTAGCCACTACCCAGAAGTCAGTGTGCGAGTGTGCTCTGGTAATACTTGTGCGCTCACCAGCAATTGCATGTGCGCAGTTTCCCTGACTAATCGTTTTTTGGGGGCTATTCACCAATAGTGAATAGCAAAATCAAGTATTGGAATTGTATTGTATTGTATTGGAAAGATAGGTAAGTTGGAGATTTTTTACGACTAATAATTCCTGTTTTTTTTCTCCAGTTTACTGCTCAGTTCCCTTGTAGGGGCTTTGTTTGTGAAAGAGGGGGTTGCAGGGAAGTGAGAAAGGAATTGCAAGTCAAAATAGCAGAGTTGGGAAAGTTCTTAAATTCAGCTGAATGGGAGTATTTTTCCAACTCGGCTTCTGTGGCCTCGAATATTAAATTCCCTGTAATTCTTGTAGGAATAAAGGCCACAGTGAACAACCCAAATCGTTTCATTCTGACACGCTGTAATTAAATTAAATAGCTGCAGAAATCTATATGCAATTTTGAATTATGAAATAAATGAAACTGATGATGTGTCAGTGTGTAAAGGAAAGGAAGCTCATGTGTTTGGAATGTTCTTAGATACTTACCAGTTTGTTTCACCTTTTCCTTTAAAACAAAAAATACAAAGAAACAAACAAACACAAATCTTGGACACTAGAGGGTGCAATAACAGCACATTGCGCGAATGGAAAAGATGGCTAAAGTAAAATTTAGATACTATTCCCTCCAATAGGTGAAACAAAACAAAAAAGAAAACAAAACCATAGACAGGAGGGCTGCTTTTGAATTGCGCTCAGCACAAACTGTATGCCTTGTATTTGAGTACTAAATAAAAGGTTGCAGTCTGTTATTATGGGAGTATTACTAACAGGCATAAGACTGTTATACACTGGTTTAATAATCTACATTATTGTTATCATAGTGCTCCTTATTCCCCAGGAAACCAAGTTAATAACTTCAGATTAGTCTATTCACTAAAATTCAAGATTTTAGTGAATTTTTTAGATTAAGTCAAATTCGGCATCTGAGTTTGACTTAAGGGAAAAAAAAGAAACAAAAAGCCCCCCCCCCCCAGGTTCGAATCTTCCCCATTGAAAGTAATGGGAGTCAAAATGATCAAAGCTATTTTTGAGACTAAGGGCCAAATTTATCAAGGCAAAACAGGAGCTATTTAAAAAAAAAAAAGTGCTACATTTGGAGCAAACTGCTAACTACTGCTACTACCCTAAAAAATACTACCTATTTCGTCTTGATAAATACGGCCCTGAGTCAAACTCAGGTGCCCAATATGACTGGGCCTCAAAATGAAAATTCGACCTCAAAAATCAACCTCCTTGAGCTATTCTTGAATTTTAGTGAATAGACAAAATTGTGTGGTTTTACCCCACATACTAGTCCCCCCTCTCCCATATCTCCTCTACCATATCTCCTCTCCCATATCCTTTGTATTCTTAGTGTGTATTCCTTCTCCCTAATTTAATTTCTCCTTTTGCTCTATCTCAGGGGCTCCCCGTGTGCTGCCCTTCCTAATAATCAATAATATAAATATAATATTTATTTATGATGGTAGTGAGCCTGTATTTAATGCAGAGTGCCTGATGTGGCACCAGTGCCATAGGATTGCCATCACTGCTATAGACAGTCACTGTCTCCATAACTTAATGTACAACTTGTTTTTCATCCAACAGAGATCTGATTCTGTCTCGCTACAAACTGAACCTGAAAACAAACCCAAACTCTTCCGCTCATTAACTGGTAAGTGTACGGACTGCACGCAGGAAACACAGACAACTGGATCCAGAAACCTGGCAAGCAAAGGTCATAGGGCACAGCCTGTGCTTGCCGGGTTTCTGAATTATAATGATACACAGTGCTGTCCAACAGACCTATGTGTATCATTATAATCAGCTGCCAATAATATCCTGGCCAAACAACAGGAGTCATATCAAAAGTAAACGCAATAAGTCTTTGATTTGTGTTACATACATAGGGTGAAACCTGCTTCCCACCACTAGGGGGCAGCAGAGTGGGAGAGGGTGATCTGATGGGAGACGATGTTTCTTTTTTGGTTAATACGAAGTTTTAATGTTGAAACGTGCATCACGAAAGAAATACTGCTCAATAGATCTAAATCTTTATCAAAGCGCATGTCTTGATGCAAACGCACCTTATAGCGAGCAGGCTTGAACTAATTGGGAAGTCCTATAAATTCTGCCCACCCTATAACTGAGCGTCAGTGTGGCACATTCCACAATCACTCTGATGCTGCTCAATGTGATACAACGCTGCTTTATGCATAAATGTAACCGTATAAAGTAACCGAGATCTTTATCTGTCGAAGCTTAAGAATACTTGAGTAATTGTGCTCTGTGTTCCCTTCAGTTGGAGGACCTGAGGCAACATCGAAATATAACAGAAACAAGTCAGAATCACCGCTGGAGATTGATCCCACGGATGAGTTTATTGAAGAAGAAGAAAAGCAGTGTTAGAGACTGGCTATGCACCAGCAAGTTTTGTCAGTTCATTTTGCCGGTGATACAGTTTGCTGCCATGTAGGGCAGTTTTTAAGGCACTTGTTAGCATGTATAAAAACTCCCAAGGTGGCACCCAATACCACCATCAACAGTATTACTTGTCCTAACCCACTGGGCAGATATAACCAGATATGGAACCATCTGGCCGGACAAGTTGGACCTTTAGAATGCAAGGTCTGTATATATACAAGGACTAAATATATATTCTTCTTTTTGTGATGACTATGTAAAGTCAACACGTGGCTGGCCTCTCACTTTTTCTTTGGCTGACCTCTCTTACCCCAGGAGGGTAACCATGGACTGTATACTCCTCATGGGACTAATTTTCAGCTAAGACTGAAGGCGTCTTCCGCCATTGGCGATAGTTCCGTGACCCCCAGAGACAGAGTATAAAGAGGTCAATTGTAAAATGCTGTGCTTTATCTACATAATGTAACCTTTGCATATATTGTATTCCTTGCTACTGCATTAGAAAAGATCTAAACGAGCTGCAGGTGTAAAAAGACAACAAGGGTGTCATTATAAAAACATATAAATTATATGTCTTATGGTCTCTTTTATTTATTTATTGTCGCTTGTCGGATGCTAAATGTTTTTTTTTTTCTTTTGTCTGCGGAGCTTTTTATTATGTTCCAATTTAGGAATAAAAGAACTGGTTCGATCAGGGGGAGTCTGTGGTAGTGACCACTTGGGCGTCAGGTTAAGAATGACCCCTGGAGCACTTTTGCTATGATGTCACTTGACATAATCAGTGACCTCATCTCATCCCAGATCGTCACTGAAGCACTCCACAGGAACGTGTTCAACATGGTGGGAAGGCTAGCCTAAAAGGTTGTGTAAATTGTAATAAGTGTTACACAGCAGCGTTATCAGCTACTAGACACTTTAACATCCACGGCACCTTGGTACAGTGCACCCCATGCACTTGCCTAAGTACATCCCAGTCTCATTTTCTTAGTAAGTCATAAGAGAGATGAGTAGGAACTTTGAATGTGTATGATGTAGCAAAAGTGCCAATTGCAATGTTATATCTATGGACGAAATACAGCTCGTATACACATGGGTGGAAAGCAGTGTACACAATCAAGGGGTGCTTATGCAATCAATCTAAGCCCAATTTGCAGCACAGTAGACAAAATAAAATGGAGAAAAAGTTACTTTTTTTTGTGCAAAATATTCACTCATCCCTCGGAAATACTTTCTCCATTTGTTGAGGTTTTTTTTCCTCCAGTTTCCAGGATGTTTTTATTAACCCACAATCCTTAATTAAATATGGATGCATGTGTCACTTTCCTCCCAAATATTATTCGGTAATGACAAGTTGAATGATTCCCCCGGCAGACAGAAAAAAAAAACCTTTGAAACCAAAAAAAAAAACAAAAAAAATATTGAAATCCTTCATCAGGATTTTTTCCATTCAATGAAAATGTTATAAAACAGTTTTGTCGGATTTTATGATTACTCTCCTGCCAAACAATAGCTTTAAGGAGAGATCCTGGAAATAGAAAGTCCCAACATCTGTCCTGCGGATAATCATTTGGGCTGATTTGCTTTATTTCCCCTTGAAACAGTTCCCTGGAAGAGAATATTCCAAATATGTGAGATTTAAGTGTCTGCAATGCTGTTAAAATGGAATCATCATGTGGATCACATGTGTGTAGTAAACTTAAAATATATTTTTTTGCTGGTAGACACACCACAAATTAGGAAGCTAATCAAACCAGAAAGTACGGAAAGCTTTGTCTTAGTCGCGGGACTGCCAAGCGTTTAGCTGCTAAATCCCGTGATTCATTGAGGCATGTTTAATTTTTGTATTTGTTGATTAATTGCATCTGTTCAGTGGGAAACAGTGAAACAATGATACAAAAAGAAGGGAAAACTGCATACACAAGCGTTCAGTCTTGTATAAAATTGGCACCTTTTCTTAAAAAAAAAAAAAAAAATACTATCCCATATAGTTTTGTTCAGGCAGAAGGCCTTTTCTGCCTGACTAAAGCTTCCTTTACACTGTGTTCCTAGCATGTACTGCTCAAAAGATATTGTTTTCTATTCGATGACGTAAGTTAGCATTTAACACTGGTTTTTAACTCTTTAAATTCACAGGAATTTTAAACTTAAGGTCAAAGAGTTTAACGTTAGTCTTTAAAAAAAATAAAAAAATTGGGGGACATGAGTCACCCACCTCCACAACAAATATCTGCGGGGGACATCAATATCTCCTCCCAGCCAAAGGGCTATCTGAAAAGTCAAACGTCTAATGACCATAGCTGCATTTCATGTCACATAACATGGTTTTTGTTTATTTTTTATTTAGTTAAACTTTCCAAAACGGAAATTGTGCACTTTTCAGAAGGTATTTTCTTCCCTGTCGCGTTTTTCAAAAAAAAGTCCTTTAATACATAAGTGAATAGTTGAAACAGTTTTCTTATGCCCAGCTGGGGAATTCTGCAGAGGAGTACTAAACAGAACACTAGAATTCCACCAGTTCGTTTCCAGCCAGTGTCTCTACATCATTCCTGACCTGTTTGTCCTTCTCGTTCTTCTGTCCACTCTTCCTATCCTCTCTCTCTCTTTCTCTCTCTCTCTCAGAGTCCTTTGTGCTGCTTATTCTCTATCCTCTGAGACCTTGTCTTCTTAGAAATTGAAATAGACTGTTCACAAGCATTATTATTAGGCTACAGTAGTAGATATGAGCCTGTAACCCTCTGAGATTTGCTATGCATTGGGAAAAAAAAATTAAAAAAATTAAAAAAGTCATAAAGATTTCAATTAATAAATTAACTTTATTCATTATGTGACTTATAGATATCTTGCCTTGGTTCATTAGAATGTAGATAATCACAATGTGTAGCCTTTAAACAAATCCTTACAGTCTATTGAGAATGACTTTGCCAAGAGGCCTGAGATGTTTCACAGCAAAAAAGGAAATGTAGATTCTTAGATTCCCCTATATAAATGTATAGGGGTCGTCTCAGCGATCAGGAATTCTCTCTTACTGTTTGGCCCTCTAACAGAAAGGCCTGTGGTGTCCTGTTGTCTACCCCTCCAAAATATCTGTACTTCTCTTTCATGTGGTTAAATACGGTTATAAATATATCAGGCCTGCTGCGGTCTGGCGTCATAATTACATATGTCGTTTGTTTTTCAGATGTAAAGTCTGTCATTTAAACTCTCACTGCATTAACCCCGTGTGTACCAGCCTCTGTAGAGACTGTGCTGCATTGGTTCACGCAAACCAATGTATTAAAACATATGTTTTAACGTATGTTTACCTGCGAACAAGACATGGGTGCCCACTATTTTGGCGGTTCCTAGCCCCATTTTTTCAGGTCTACTTGACACCACCCCTTTTAAAAAAAATGGGGCTAGGAGCCACCAAAATAGTGGGCGCCCATTTTATAAGGGCGGGGTCAGGGCTACTTGTAATGGTTTTGGGAACCATTTTGCCATTTTCCAGCTCCATTAATTATTAAGTTGGGCCACGGCTGTTATTTTTATGTATGAGGGTATTATTTTCAATAAATTATTAGTTTTTTTTTAGTTTTTATATTTATTATTTCATTATTTTTGTTTTATCATTTTTAATGTCAATTCTCTTATTCAGAAGAGTATAATTGAAATGTCAGTAATGTGGCAATGATCCCCGAATCCGAATTGTATTCTGGGCCGATGGTCGCAAATTATGTAGCCCAAATTGTATACTTTAAATGGTGAGAATCTGCTCGAAAGGCCGATTAGTATCCGAATCGTGACATATTATGTAGCCGAATATCAGGAATCCCTTTTGCAGACTTTTAAATCTTTTTTTTTATTTAAATAAATGTTTTCTTGTTTTCCATAGTAAGAAACATTCTCAAAAAGTGTACAAACATAGTGATACCTAACTTAAGTTATTATATCAGTATAAATATATCAAGCGCATACAAACTATTGCATGCTTCTTTTAAAAAAAAAAAAAAAATTCTCTCCACTTACACTTCTAAATGTAAATAATCGTATTGCTTTATACCCTTAAATCAAGAAAAGCTTAATCTATCTTTTTTTGTTGTTTTAGAAATGTAAGAGTTTTATGGAAAACAGCGGCAAGAACAGACCCAAACTGGGTGTGAGTTTTATGACAATATCCCAAACTGGGTGTGAGTTTTAATATACTATTCCAAACTGGAAATTAATTTTATGATAACGTCACACACGCCAAGCCAAGGATAGCCAGCAAATGTACACCGAGGGGCTAATTAATGTTCAGTAATGCCCCTTTGTTTAATAGAAACATACAATGTGTCGGCAGATAAGAACCATTCTTTTTTTAGTCCCCTGTTCACGGTCTTATAGCTAGGATAGCCTTGTGCCTATCCCACGCATGCTTAAAATCCTTGACTGTGTTTACCTCTACCACTTCCGCTGGAAGGCTATTCCATACATCCACTACCCTCTCAGTAAAGTAATACTTCCTGATATTATTTTTAAATCGTTGCCCCTCTAATTTTAGACAATGTCCTCTAGTTGTGGTAGTTTTTCTTCTTTTAAATATACTCTCTTCCTTTACTGTGTTCATTCCCTTTATGTATTTAAATGTTTCTATCATATCCCCCCTGTTACGTCTTTCCTCCAAGCTATACATGTTAAGATGCTTTAACCTTTCCTGGTAAGTTTTACCCTTCAACCAGTTTAGTAGCCCTTCTCTGAACTCTCTCGAAAGTATCAAAGTAGTAATGCAATAGCTATACATATCTACCAATTATTATTTATTCTTTTCATGTTTATTCTCCTTTTCATTTAGAGGCCTCGGGGCGCTGATAGAAGCCCCACAGAAAGCAAAGAAATAATATCAGTAATAAATAAGTGTAAATATTAATAATGCTAATAAATGTAGGAAGTAAAAAGAGACAAGAAAACAATGGAATTAAGGAAAATAAACAGTAATATATGCCAGAAAGTTTGAGGGAAGCCATTTTATTCCTCAAAGTCATGGATAGCAATGTATCCAAAAAGCCTCCAGTACTGTGAGGGTTAAAATAAATGGACTTTTGATATTATAATACTATATTAAAAAAAAGGATAGAAATTATGCTGTTTTGCTGTCGACACAAAAGTCTTTATAAATCATAGTCATCCCTTGACTTTTACTCAATTGCACCGACATTTTCATGATTTTACGCGTATTTCAAGGATTACAGATTCTCCAGGTATGATTTGGAGAATTGCCCATGTTATGGCCAATAAGTGCATGAAAACCATGTTGAAAAATTGACAAGGAAATTGCTATATATATATATAAAATTGGAATTTTTCAAACTTTTCTATTTTTGTTATGTATCAAAATGATGCTCCAGATATAGGGGGTCATGTACTAAATTAGTGCAGTGGGGGAAAAAAAGTAGGTATAACTTGAGTAAGTAGCAATTAGCGATTATTTGTAACATTCTGCGTTTTTCCCTCTAATTTGCGCCTCTTTTTCCGGTCGCGCTAATAAATTGCGATTAGATTTGCGCATGTGAAAGAGTTTTGCGAATATTTTATAGAGAGGGGCCATGTACCAAAAAAACGCAAATATATTTTATGTGCGAAACTATTTTTGCGCAATGTACTAAACATTTAACCCTCAAATAGTACATACGAGCAAACTGCGAATAAAAACGGGCACAATTGAGAATAAAAACAGGCAATTTTGCGAATATTTTTCTACCTCTTTTGATAGCGCTCGCTAAAAGCTGGTGTAATTTTCACACGCAAATAAGAATTATTTTTCACAAAATATTCGCAAAGCTCTTTAGCGTGCTCCAATATAATATATAGTCCTCTCTGTGTAAACGCTGATAGTAAATGCTTTAATGGATGGTCCATAGTAGACCATGACTTTCATTATATTTAAACCAGTATTTGACTAGGTACATGCTGGCTGAGCATCATGAGAGTTGTAGTGGATCAAAAGCCAAAGCATCTAGCAGTTGGCTACGCCTGATCTATTTTTCCATCCATTATCCATTTCTTCTTCTTCCTCTGCCTCCGACAATATGACAAGCCCCTCGTACACACACCCACATAATCCCTGCATGTGTCATATTTGTCTGGAGCTGCAGTGTTGTTTGTGCCTCAACTGTTCCCTTTGAATAAGGTCATCTGCTTTTAATAGTCCCTCTGTGAAACTCACACCAGTCATTAAAACAGGCCAAAGCTGTAATCCCAAAATAGTACCCCTCTTTCCACAGCCCAGGCCCTGCCATTCCCAGTTTCTGTGTATGTGTGTGTGCGGTGTCAGTCGTGCCTGGACATTTCAGGATGAAAGTTGGTATAGCGGCTTTGGTTGCTGGCTTTTTCGGAGGAGTTGGGGTCCTCCTGTTCGTCACTGCTTTCGCGACGGATTATTGGCTTCTGGCAATAGAGAACTGTGGGGTCGTGGATGAACAGCTTTCTAAGGCAGAGGTAAGACTTGTTCTAGCCCTTGCAGAGGGAGGGGGCAGCATGTCCGAATCCCCAGTTTTAACTGCCTGGCATTACCTGGACCCTTGGCAGCTCTAGTTGAAGGGAGGATGAAATGCTACATTTGTGCTATGGTCGCTGACCGTCATTCTCTCACCTAACCAAGGAATCCAATCCTAACCTCTCGAGTTTTTTTACGCTGTGTTTCAACAATCATGGCCTTTGGTAATGGACCACACACCAGTTATACTAAGTACCACAGAGATTTCCAACCGTGCATAATAATAACAAAGTAATTAGCCAAGGAAGGTAGATTAATATATTCTTGTTTGAACAGAATATACACTGAGCCATTTCAACATTCTAAATGGACTCATTGTGCAAGCCCTTGGCATTCGGCAAGGCCTTGGCATTCGGCAAGCCCTTGGCATTCGGCAAGCCTTTGGAGCCCCAAGGCAGGCTAGGATTTCTTGCTGGGAATAGGCCTCACTATTTGTTGGAGACAACACATTACAAACACATCATATCTGTGACTGCTCACTAATGTGTGTCAAACAGAGTGTTTGAGTAAAAGGCTGTGTGTATTTTAGGCATTAGGTTAAATAAGCCTGACATATTCAGAGGACTGATATTCCTGTCATAGTATAGAGCCAGGCAATATTGTTTATGTATTTTTGTATACTGTGGGGCTTTAAACTATCTCTAGCAGAACTTTAGTCTATTTTACCAATAATCTATACTATGCATAGGCTGGTCGTGTATCATAAAATATCTCATGACATTAAAGGGTGAGACCTGAAGTGTAAACGTTTTAAATAGAAATGCTTTAATGAAAGAATACAAATAAAGCACTTTATTGAGCGCTCTTTGCTCCATATGGCCCTATCAGGGGGTGGACATGTTACCCAAGATTCCAAACATGTCTGCCCCCAATCAAGTGATATAGACCAAAGAGTAGCCAATATGGTTGTTTGGATTCTTTCTTATGCACACTTGATATTATATAGATTTTATCTACACTTGATGTAACTTTTTAATTAAAGTTTGTTCAGTGAAATTTGTCCTTTAATATTTGTGTATATATCTATATACATATTAACATTAAGTATATGTAATCCACTATCACTGACAGGACTAACACCGATATGCAACTTATTCACTACATAGGTGCCAACAGTCCTGAGTTTTCTGAAACAGTCCTTTTTGGTTTTGGGTCCTATCCCATCAAATGCAGGTCTGTCAGGGCATTAATACAGGTAGCACTGTGTTTAAGTTGTCTGTCAGATATACACAGCCTCAGCATGGTGAAATGAGCTCAGCTCACCCGGTATCTATACCCAGTACCCCGGTGCTCTATGCTGAGGTTTTTATTCCATTTATTGACTTGGTTCTTTCTTTATATTAGAATGTAAGTGACCCCAGGGTACCCACCCTCTATTTCCACCATGAAGGCTTCTTCTGGAGATGCTGGTTCAACGGGGACGATTTCCAGGAGACTATATGGAATTTTTGGTTCAGTGAGTCTCAAGACATTGACCTGTATTGCAGATGACGTATGATCAGCTCTGGGGCAAGGTTCTAAGAGTGGATGGGGTTACCATGGAGACCTGTGCCACGCCACTGCTGATTGGTTCAGACATTGCCCCAGAATGGCTCTTTATATAGACCTTCATTTATCTCCATTTCTTACCTCTGCGTGAATGGTGTAAAGCACATTTCTGTTTTTCATGCATTAACTCACCCAGCCAGTATATTATCGGTAGGCAGGGAACGCCTGGCAACTTGTGGAGCGAAAATACTCTTAAGTAGTCCATAGTGCAGTTTTACCAGCCCATCCATTATCACCAGAGACAGACACAAATACACAGGAAAAGATATGCTGACAGATTGAGAGACATACAAGATAATTGGATAACAAGCAGGGAAGTGTTAGGCACTTTACATGTTAAAAGGGGTGCAGACCCAGCCCATTGTGTCAGGTTACTGAGCAACTCAGGTGACCCCCTTCTTCCCCCTCTTGCCAGCTCCCCCCCCCCCTCCCCATACACAGGCCTGTAAAATGTGGCTTGAGGCCAGTGTTAAGTCAAGTAATGAAATAGCAAGAGTGGCAATGTTTTTAAACAGTAGATGGCACCCTATGCCACACTCAGATCTCATCATTTCAGGGGTCCTTTATGGAGGGGTTACTGGATTCATTATTAGGAGGGGTAAATGACATCATCTGAGAGGGGCAGTTATGCTGGAGCAGGACCCCCCACAAAAACAAAACTGCTGATAACTATGTAACAGCATGCAAAAAGAAATCATTCTAAGGTTGACCATGTTTTGCATCATTCTGGGGTATTTTAATCTGCAGGGTCTGTCTGCTCTCCCAGAGAAAGCTCTCTCTTCATTATCTGAATGACAGCAGCACATTCACAGTGACTCACATGCCTAGAATTATGGGGGTTAAAGGATAAAGTAGTAAATGGGTAAATCAGCTGCTCTCTAACCCCCAAGCCCACTGTCATATTAATATCCCTCCTTAAAGGCACAGTGAGACCTTACATGAAACACATCTAAACCACAGCCAGCCTAGAAGTTATTTAGCTCATCTTTCTTTTAAGAGCATACACTTATGTCAGAGCATAAATAGATACCAGCTATAGATATTCAAGCTGCTGCTAGCATGCAGTCAAGTTCAGGGGTCTTTTCTTATGTAAAAAATAGACGTGTGCAGAAAAAGTGACACTTAATAGCACTATTGCCACCTGTGTCAATGCACATATTGCTCAGGTGCTTTTG
The DNA here is from genome assembly GCA_036172795.1 of Pelodytes ibericus. Classification (NCBI taxonomy): domain Eukaryota; kingdom Metazoa; phylum Chordata; class Amphibia; order Anura; family Pelodytidae; genus Pelodytes; species Pelodytes ibericus. The sequence continues at coordinate 15,290,814 of CM069861.1, forward strand.
AAGGGGCTGTCTGGTGCCCAAATTGCATCTTCCCAATATTAATGCATATTAATGTGCTTTCAAAGTACTTTAAAATCCATGTTTTACACTTTGCATTGCCTAAATTATAAAATACGCACAGCTAGATGACATTGTGATATTACAGCAGATTGCAGGAAACCAGGACTGCCCACACTAGATGAGTAAAAGTAATTTCCTTTTCCAGCAGGAATCAATGAGAATAATATAATTCTAATGAATGGAATTTCCTGTCCCTCTATTGATGTCATCAGACAGTGTGTTGCACACAGTTCCCTACTGTGTACAAGAGCAAGTTGATCACAGTCCACACAATGAATTCAATTCCAAGAGCACAGGAAGTGCACCTGCAGTAAACATGCAGAGTAATCACTGGGGGAGGGCTTGAGTCAAATATAAAAAATGGGATTTATGCAGAATTCCTGCGTCAAATCACACTAGATAAAAAGCCTGTGCACTATACAAGCAGTAATCTTCATCTTGCTCCAAAGTGAGTTTGACGAGTAGACGGTCCCTTTAACGCCAACGCAAAAAAAAAATTAGGCGCCTGAAAAGCCAAGTTCATTGTGTAGGAGATCTCTATATCCCCACATCTAAAAAAGGCACACTCGCCATTACACATAATAAACTACGATTGCGCCTCTCCTTTTTACCTTCCCGACACTTTCACGCTGGGAATGTTTTATACATAACTGTGCGCAAATACCTGCGCTCTAACATGGACGATTGCTTTGTAACCATTTTAACCTTTCCCAACCATTTTGTTTTTAAGCTAGCCAAGCACATCCCAAACATTGTATCCACGGCTACCTGTTCCCCATGCCAATCGCCTCCGGACCAGTTCCACACCCGTCTTATGACCCCACGGCAGGTACGTGATCTGTATTTTTGTATCCTGCACTCAATTCATACAGAAATGCGTTTCCTCAATCGATGTAAAAGCCAGGTTGCCAGTGAGAACAGAATTATCTGAGCCCATCTAGAAGCTCGGACTTCTGTATTTCTTGCGGACTGGCTCAACACTCAAAGGGTTAAAATACTCTAATGTTACCAGTAAAGTATCTTTACTCCACAGTGATACAAGAGGCAATATTTTTTGGTAGCAGCTGACCTTAGTTAGGTTTAATCAATAGTAATTGAAGGCCGCATATTCAGTTGCACGCTTAAACCCATCTGATGTATTGAATAATCAATAAGCCTAATAAAATACACATAGCATATCAATTTTACTATTGCTCCCGGAGGTGTATATTGGGATTTTTGGAATATAAAGGAGCAATTTACTAAAAGTGAGCTGCAGATGAGCTGAGATGAACTCTAACTGGCACAACTCACTGACTTAACTATATAATGATCAATGACAAACCTGGTGAGTTCTTCCTGCTACAGCTAAATGGACCCAGTATAAAGCATTGTTAAATCTTTGACGCACTCTCACTGCTCTAATATGTATTATGCATGTCCAACCAGGGGCGTATCTTGCCCCTGAGTGACAGGGCTGCTGCCAATCAGGAGCACACCTGTCTCTCAGGGCACGATGGATCTCGTGTATCTCCTGCTGCGAAACCCCAACCCCCCTGGAAATACACGAGATACATCAGAGGGACCGACGGCAGCTGTGAATTCGGTAGCAGAGTCACTCACTGTTGCCAATTTGACCTCCTTGCACTATGCTTGGATTTTAAGGGAATCAACTCACCCAGACCTCACTTTTTAGTAAATACTCCGAAAGTCACTCTAAAAATGACCTTGGATTTCCAAATACAGCAAAATATATAAAAACCCATTGAGAAACGGTTAAATTTAGAAATATTGACCTAAAACGCTCCCGGGTAGAGGCTGCACGAACCAACCCTTGATTTCCAGCCTGCAATTCGTTGGAAAGATAACAAACACACGTGCCACCCCTTTGCTCCAGGATTCCGTAACTTCCAGTATCTTCCTAATGGCCATCATTTGATCTCCCTACGCAGCGCACTGAGAGGAGATATACCATCTGCCTGCTCTGCATCAATCTTTCTATAAGCGTGGCACTCCTATATCTGCAAGGGACTGCTTCCAGAAACTGACTCGACAGATCCTACATGTACAAATGATCTGTCTGTAGCAGGGATATTAGCGCAAAGTATAACGATTCGAATCTTTGGTACTTGACACTCCAACCTTTTTTTTTTTTCCGCGTTTGTTTGAATCATGGACGAGGAATTCTGTTTCCTGTTTCGACGTCAGTCAGATGTTCCATCAGTGTACAGAGCGTTGGCCGGAGATTCTAGAGACCGGAGCCAGAGTGGTTCTTGTCTCACTTTCATCGTTTTATTGATGATGATTATTACCTCGGTTTATCAAGGAGCTTTTAGCTCCCTTTTTTTGACCCCCCCCCCCCCGAAACCGAGAGCAGCTTCCTTTGCTACGTTTTTAGATGACTTAATCAGGACATATGCGTTGAATGACCCTTTGATTTACCGTAGGCAGTTGCCTCCGTCAAGAATATTTAAGAGAAAATGGATCTAACCGTGAGCAACGAGCAGCAAGATTTGCTGCCTTCAACAGTAATTTATAGAAGGAGCATGAGATCATAATATACATTCACTTCTACTTTTCATTGGTTCTGTTGGATTCTAATGTAAACAAAACCTTGAGGATAACCTTGAACTTGTAAACAGTTTTCCCGTATATTTAGTATTCTAATCTTATCTGACCCCTGTTGGTGAGAACTTCATCCCTGTAATAAAATATTTACTTGTCTCCAATATCCATCACTGTAAATCTCGCCATATGGTCCCTGTTTTGCTCACAGCATTTTTCTGACCCTGGGTTAAACTTTGTTGTTATTTGTGCATGAGGTCTCTTTAAAAGTGATAAACACACTGTAAAAGAAAAAAACAAATAAATGAATGAAATGATAGGGACACGAGGGAGGTATAATCCAGAGACATTCTCAGTTTCCTATTCTTCTGGCAACATTGGAGGGTTTAGGTTTTCTAGAAAGATTATTCTTTTAACATATGGGCTTTAAAAGAATGCAAAAATAATTCAAATACCACAATGTAACACTGTGCACTTATGAAAAGGGTTTAATTGCCTAAACAATGTTTATCCTGTGAATGCTGATTGAAAATGAGCTGTACATTGTTTCAGCAAAATTGCAAACAAATGTCTAAATTAGGAGAAAAATGTGTTTAAAATGGGTCTGTGGAGTCTCCAGCTTATGACATCACCTGTGGCACAGTATGCAAATGAACTGGTTAACAACAAGAAATGTGTCATTTGTCTATCAAGCCACAGATGATGTCATAAGCCGGAGACTCCACAGACACATTTTTCACCTAAATTAGGTGTTTGCATGCAATTCTGTTAACAAAATTTACAGGTGATAATCGAAAAATTAGAATATCGTGCAAAAGTTCCTTTATTTCAGTAATGCAACGTAAAAGGTGAAACTAATATATGAGAGAGACGCATTACATGCAAAGCAAGATAGTTCAAGCCGTGATTTGTCACAAGCTCATGAAAATCCCAAATCCACAATCTCAGTAAATTAGAATATTGTGAAAAGGTGCAATATCCTAGGCTCACAGTGTCCCACTCTAATCAGCTAAGTAACCCATAACACCTGCAAAGGGTTTCTGAGCCTGTAAATGGTATCTCAGTCTGGTTCAGTAGGAATCACAATCATGGGGAAGACTGCTGACCTGACAGTTGTGCAGAAAGCCATCATTGACACCCTCCATAAGGAGGGAAAGCCTCAAAAGGTAATTGTGAAGGAAGTTGGATGTTCCTAAAGTGCTGTATCAAAGCACATTAATAGAAAGTTATGTGGAAGGGAAAAGTGTGGAAGAATAAGGTGCACAAGCAGCAGGGATGACCGCAGTCTGGAGAGGATTGTCAGGAAAAGGCCATTCAAATGTGTTGGCGACTTTCACAAGGAGTGGACTGAGGCTGGAGTCAGTGCATCAAGAGCCACCACACCAGTGCTGTATTTACCGCGAGGCTAGGGCAGTAAAGTTTTGGGGGCGGCAGCGCCCCCCAGCACTGGAAAAAAAAAGAAAAAAAAAAAAGGTGGCCCTTTAAAAAAAAAAAAAAAAAAAAAAGACCGCGCTTGCAGGCAGAGACGGAGGTGAGAGGGGATCGGAAGAGAAACCTCCGTGCTGCCTGTTCGGCTCCCCGTGCAGTGTGACACGGAAGTGCCGACAGTCACGTGACGGGCGCGCTGACGTCATACGCGCGCCCGGTCACGTGACCTGTCGGCACATTCGCCGGGAAGCCGAACAGGCAGCATGGAGGGACCATGCTGCCTGCCACTAGCCACCAAGGAAAGGTAAGTGCTGATGGGAGACAGTGTGTGTGTGTGTGTGACTGAGTGTGATGGGAGTCAGAGTGTGTGTGATGGGAGTCAGAGTGTGTGTGATGGGAGACAGTGTGTGTGTGTGTGTGTGTGACTTAGTGTGATGGGAGTCAGAGTGTGTGTGATGGGAGACGGAGTGTGTGACTGAGTGTGATGGGAGTCAGAGTGTGTGTGATGGAAAACAGTGTGTGTGACTGAGTGTGATGGGAGTCAGAGTGTGTGTGATGGGAGACAGTGTGTGTGACTGAGTGTGATGGGAGTCAGAGTGAGTGTGATGGGAGACAGTGTGTGTGACTGAGTGTGATGGGAGTCAGAGTGTGTGTGATGGGAGACGGAGTGTGTGACTGAGTGTGATGGGAGTCAGAGTGTGTGTGATGGAAAACAGTGTGTGTGACTGAGTGTGATGGGAGTCAGAGTGTGTGTGATGGGAGACAGTGTGTGTGACTGAGTGTGATGGGAGTCAGAGTGAGTGTGATGGGAGTCGGAGTGAGTGTGATGGGAGTCGGAGTGTGTGACTGAGTGTGATGGGAGTCAGAGTGTGTGTGATGGGAGTCAGAGTGTGTGACTGAGTGTGATGGGAGTCGGAGTGTGTGACTGAGTGTGATGGGAGTCGGAGTGTGTGACTGAGTGTGATGGGAGTGTGTGTGTGATGGGAGTATGAGCTTGATGTGAGTCTGAATGATGGGGCATGTCTGTAACGTAAGGTGTGTGTAAGGTGTGTAACGTGGGTGTGCAGCTTGGGTAGGGGGGTGCCCGGATTTTGTCTGCCTAGGGCACACAAAATCAAGATACACCACTGCACCACACACAGACGGATCCTGGACATGGGCTTCAGTATTCCTTTTGTCAAGCCGCTCCTGAACAACAAACAACATCAGAAGAGTCTTAGCTGGGCTAAAGAAAAACAGACCTGGTCTGTTGCTCAGTGGTGCAAAGCCCTCTTTTCTGATGAGAGCAACTTTTGCATCTCATTTGGAAACCCAGGACCCAGAGTCTGGAGGAAGAATGGAGAGGCACACACTGCAATATGGTTGAAGTCCAGTGTGAAGTTTCCACAGTCTGTGTTGATTTGGGGAGCCATGTCATCTGCTGGTGTTGGTCCACTGTGCTTCATTAAGTCCAGGGTCAACGCAGCAGTCTACCAGGAGATTTTGGAGCACTTCATGCTTCCTTCCGCAGACGAGCTTTATGGGGATGCTGACTTCATTTTCCAGCAGGTCTTGGCACCTGACCACACTGCCAAAAGCACCAAAGCCTGGTTCAATGACCGTGGGATTACTGTGCTTGATTGGCCAGCAAACTCGCCCGACCTGAACCCCATAGAGAATCTATGGGGCATTGCCAAGAGAAAGATGAGAGACATGAGACCGAAGAATGCAGAAGAGCTGAAGGCCGCTATCGAAGCATCCTGGTCTTCCATAACACCTCAGCAGTGCCACAGGCTGATAGCTTCCATGCCACGCCGCATTGAGGCAGTAATTACAGCAAAAGGGGCCCAAACCAAGTACTGAGTCCATATGCAGCTAATACTTTTCAGAGGTCCGATATTGTTCTATGTACACTCCTTGTTTTATTAATTGCATGTAATATTCTAATTTACAGAGATTGTGGATTTGGAGTTTCCATGAGCTGTAAGCCTTAATCATCGCACTTATGACAAATCACGGCTTGAACTATCTTGCTTTGCATGTAATGCGTCTCTCTCATATATTAGTTTCCCCCTTTACGTTGCATTACTGAAATAAATGAACTTTTGCACAATATTCTAATTTTTCGAGACTGATAGACAGATATACTGACAGATAAGGTGCAGAGACTGATAGACAGATATACTGACATAATGTACAGAGACTGATAGACAGATATACTGACAGATAAGGTACAGAGACTGATAGACAGATATACTGACAGATAAGGTGCAGAGATTGATAGACAGATATACTGACAGATAAGGTGCAGAGACTGATAGACAGATATACTGACAGATAAAGTACAGAGATTGATAGACAGATATACTGACAGATAAGATACAGAGACTGATAGACAGATATACTGACAGATAAGGTGCAGAGACTGATAGACAGATATACTGACAGATAAGGTACAGAGATTGATAGACAGATATAATGACAGATAAGGTACAGAGATTGATAGACAGATATACTGACAGATAAGGTACAGAGAGTGATAGACAGATATACTGACAGATAAGGTACAGAGATTGATAGAGAGATATACTGACAGATAAGGTACAGAGATTGATAGACAGACGGATATAGTGACAGATAAGGTACAGAGACTGATAGACAGATATACTGACAGATAAGGTACAGAGATTGATAGACAGATATAATGACAGATAAGGTACAGAGATTGATAGACAGATATACTGACAGATAAGGCGCAGAGACTGATAGACAGATATACTGACAGATAAGATACAGAGACTGATAGACAGATATACTGACAGATAAGGTACAGAGACTGATAGACAGATATACTGACAGATAAGGTACAGAGAGTGATAGACAGATATACTGACAGATAAGGTACAGAGATTGATAGAGAGATATACTGACAGATAAGGTACAGAGATTGATAGACAGACGGATATAGTGACAGATAAGGTACAGAGACTGATAGACAGATATACTGACAGATAAGATACAGAGATTGATAGACAGATATACTGACAGATAAGGTACAGAGATTGATAGACAAATATACTGACAGATACGGTACAGAGATTGATAGACAGATATACTGACAGATAAGATACAGAGATTGATAGACAGATATACTGACAGATAAGGTACAGAGACTGATAGACAGATACTGACAGATAAGGTACAGAGACTGATAGACAGATATACTGACAGATAATGTACAGAGATTGATAGACACATATACTGACAGATAAGGTACAGAGATTGATAGACAGATATACTGACTGATAAGGTACAGAGACTGATAGACAGATATACTGACAGATAAGGTACAGAGATTGATAGACAGATATACTGACAGATAAGGTACAGAGATTGATAGACAGATATACTGACAGATAAGGTACAGAGACTGATAGACAGATATACTGACAGATAAGGTACAGAGATTGATAGAGAGATATACTGACAGATAAGATACAGAGACTGATAGACAGATATACTGACAGATAAGGTACAGAGATTGATAGACAGATATACTGACAGATAAGGTACAGAGATTGATAGACAGATATACTGACAGATAAGGTACAGAGATTGATAGACAGATATACTGACAGATAAGGTACAGAGATTGATAGACAGATATACTGACAGATAAGGTACAGAGATTGATAGACAGATATACTGACAGATAAGGTACAGAGATTGATAGACAGATATACTGACAGATAAGGTACAGAGAGTGATAGACAGATATACTGACAGATAAGGTACAGAGATTGATAGAGAGATATACTGACAGATAAGGTACAGAGATTGATAGACAGACGGATATAGTGACAGATAAGGTACAGAGACTGATAGACAGATATACTGACAGATAAGATACAGAGATTGATAGACAGATATACTGACAGATAAGGTACAGAGATTGATAGACAGATATACTGACAGATACGGTACAGAGATTGATAGACAGATATACTGACAGATAAGATACAGAGATTGATAGACAGATATACTGACAGATAAGATACAGAGATTGATAGACAGATACTGACAGATAAGGTACAGAGACTGATAGACAGATATACTGACAGATAATGTACAGAGATTGATAGACACATATACTGACAGATAAGGTACAGAGATTGATAGACAGATATACTGACTGATAAGGTACAGAGACTGATAGACAGATATACTGACAGATAAGGTACAGAGACTGATAGACAGATATACTGACAGATAAGGTACAGAGATTGATAGACAGATATTCTGACAGATAAGGTGCAGAGACTGATAGACAGATATACTGACAGATAAGGTACAGAGACTGGTAGACAGATATACTGACAGATAAGGTACAGAGATTGATAGACAGATACACTGACAGATAAGGTACAGAGATTGATAGTCAGATACACTGACAGATAAGGTACAGAGATTGATAGTCAGATATACTGACAGATAAGGTACAGAGATTGATAGACAGATATACTGACAGATAAGGTACAGAGACTGATAGACAGATATACTGACAGATAAGGTACAGAGATTGATAGAGAGATATACTGACAGATAAGAATCAGAGACTGATAGACAGATATACTGACAGATAAGGTACAGAGATTGATAGACAGATATACTGACAGATAAGGTACAGAGATTGATAGACAGATATACTGACAGATAAGGTACAGAGATTGATAGACAGATATACTGACAGATAAGGTACAGAGATTGATAGACAGATATACTGACAGATAAGGTACAGAGATTGATAGACAGATATACTGACAGATAAGGTACAGAGATTGATAGACAGATATACTGACAGATAAGGTACAGAGATTGATAGACAGATATACTGACAGATAAGGTACAGAGATTGATAGACAGATATACTGACAGATAAGATACAGAGACTGATAGACAGATATACTGACAGATAAGGTACAGAGATTGATAGAGAGATATACTGACAGATAAGGTACAGAGATTGATAGACAGACATACTGACAGATAAGGTACAGAGACTGATAGACAGATATACTGACAAATAAGGTATAGAGACTGATAGACAGATATACTGACAGATAAGGTACAGAGACTGATAGACAGAAATACTGACAGATAAGGTACAGAGATTGATAGACAGATATACTGACAGATAAGGTACAGAGACTGATAGACAGATATACTGACAGACAAGGTACAGAGATTGATAGACAGATATACTGACAGATAAGGTACAGAGATTGATAGACAGATATACTGACAGATAAAGTACAGAGATTGATAGACAGATATACTGACAGATACGGTACAGAGATTGATAGACAGATATACTGACAGATAAGGTGCAGAGATTGATAGACAGATATACTGACAGATAAGGTACAGAGACTGATAGACAGATATACTGACAGATAAGGTACAGAGACTGATAGACAGATATACTGACAGATAAGGTACAGAGACTGATAGACAGATATACTGACAGATAAGGTGCAGAGATTGACGGACAGATATACTGACAGATAAGGTACAGAGACTGATAGACAGATATACTGACAGATAAGGTACTGAGATTGATAGACAGATATACTGACAGATAAGGTACTGAGATTGATAGACAGATATACTGACAGATAAGGTACAGAGACTGATAGACAGATATACTGACAGATAAGGTACAGAGACTGATAGACAGATATACTGACAGATAAGGTACAGAGACTGATAGACAGATATACTGACAGATAAGGTACAGAGATTGATAGACAGATATACTGACAGATAAGGTACAGAGATTGATAGACAGATATACTGACAGATAAGGTACAGAGATTGATAGACAGATATACTGACAGATAAGATACAGAGACTGATAGACAGATATACTGACAGATAAGGTACAGAGATTGATAGAGAGATATACTGACAGATAAGGTACAGAGATTGATAGACAGACATACTGACAGATAAGGTACAGAGACTGATAGACAGATATACTGACAGATAAGGTATAGAGACTGATAGACAGATATACTGACAGATAAGGTACAGAGACTGATAGACAGAAATACTGACAGATAAGGTACAGAGATTGATAGACAGATATACTGACAGATAAGGTACAGAGACTGATAGACAGATATACTGACAGACAAGGTACAGAGATTGATAGACAGATATACTGACAGATAAGGTACAGAGATTGATAGACAGATATACTGACAGATAAGGTACAGAGATTGATAGACAGATATACTGACAGATACGGTACAGAGATTGATAGACAGATATACTGACAGATAAGGTGCAGAGACTGATAGACAGATATACTGACAGATAAGGTACAGAGACTGATAGACAGATATACTGACAGATAAGGTACAGAGACTGATAGACAGATATACTGACAGATAAGGTACAGAGATTGATAGACAGATATACTGACAGATAAGGTACAGAGATTGATAGACAGATATACTGACAGATACGGTACAGAGATTGATAGACAGATATACTGACAGATAAGGTGCAGAGATTGATAGACAGATATACTGACAGATAAGATACAGAGACTGATAGACAGATATACTGACAGATAAGGTACAGAGACTGATAGACAGATATACTGACAGATAAGGTGCAGAGATTGACGGACAGATATACTGACAGATAAGGTACAGAGACTGATAGACAGATATACTGACAGATAAGGTGCAGAGATTGACAGACAGATATACTGACAGATAAGGTACTGAGATTGATAGACAGATATACTGACAGATAAGGTACAGAGATTAATAGACAGATATACTGACAGATAAGGTACAGAGACTGATAGACAGATATACTGACAGATAAGGTACAGAGACTGATAGACAGATATACTGACAGATAAGGTACAGAGACTGATAGACAGATATACTGACAGATAAGGTACAGAGACTGATGGACAGATATACTGACAGATAAGGTACAGAGACTGATAGACAGATATACTGACAGATAAGGTACAGAGACTGATAGACAGATATACTGACAGATAAGGTACAGAGATTGATAGACAGATATACTGACAGATAAGGTACAGCGATTGATAGACAGATATACTGACAGATAAGGTACAGAGATTGATAGACAGATATACTGACAGATAAGGTACAGAGATTGATAGAGAGATATACTGACAGATAAGGTACAGAGACTGATGGACAGATGTACTGACAGATAAGGTGCAGAGATTGATAGACAGATATACTGACAGATAAGGTACAGAGACTGATAGACAGATATACTGACAGATAAGGTACAGAGATTGATAGAGAGATATACTGACAGATAAGGTACAGAGATTGATAGACAGATAATGTACAGAGACTGATAGACAGATATACTGACAGATAAGGTACAGAGACTGATAGACAGATATACTGACAGATAAGGTGCAGAGATTGATAGACAGATATACTGACAGATAAGGTGCAGAGATTGATAGACAGATATACTGACAGATAAGGTGCAGAGATTGATAGACAGATATACTGACAGATAAGATACAGAGACTGATAGACAGATATACTGACAGATAAGGTACAGAGATTGATAGAGAGATATACTGACAGATAAGGTACAGAGATTGATAGACAGACATACTGACAGATAAGGTACAGAGAGTGATAGACAGATATACTGACAGATAAGGTACAGAGATTGATAGAGAGATATACTGACAGATAAGGTACAGAGATTGATAGACAGACGGATATAGTGACAGATAAGGTACAGAGACTGATAGACAGATATACTGACAGATAAGATACAGAGATTGATAGACAGATATACTGACAGATAAGGTACAGAGATTGATAGACAGATATACTGACAGATACGGTACAGAGATTGATAGACAGATATACTGACAGATAAGATACAGAGATTGATAGACAGATATACTGACAGATAAGGTACAGAGACTGATAGACAGATACTGACAGATAAGGTACAGAGACTGATAGACAGATATACTGACAGATAATGTACAGAGATTGATAGACACATATACTGACAGATAAGGTACAGAGATTGATAGACAGATATACTGACTGATAAGGTACAGAGACTGATAGACAGATATACTGACAGATAAGGTACAGAGACTGATAGACAGATATACTGACAGATAAGGTACAGAGATTGATAGACAGATATTCTGACAGATAAGGTGCAGAGACTGATAGACAGATATACTGACAGATAAGGTACAGAGACTGGTAGACAGATATACTGACAGATAAGGTACAGAGATTGATAGACAGATACACTGACAGATAAGGTACAGAGATTGATAGTCAGATATACTGACAGATAAGGTACAGAGATTGATAGACAGATATACTGACAGATAAGGTACAGAGACTGATAGACAGATATACTGACAGATAAGGTACAGAGATTGATAGAGAGATATACTGACAGATAAGAATCAGAGACTGATAGACAGATATACTGACAGATAAGGTACAGAGATTGATAGACAGATATACTGACAGATAAGGTACAGAGATTGATAGACAGATATACTGACAGATAAGGTACAGAGATTGATAGACAGATATACTGACAGATAAGGTACAGAGATTGATAGACAGATATACTGACAGATAAGGTACAGAGATTGATAGACAGATATACTGACAGATAAGGTACAGAGATTGATAGACAGATATACTGACAGATAAGGTACAGAGATTGATAGACAGATATACTGACAGATAAGGTACAGAGATTGATAGACAGATATACTGACAGATAAGATACAGAGACTGATAGACAGATATACTGACAGATAAGGTACAGAGATTGATAGAGAGATATACTGACAGATAAGGTACAGAGATTGATAGACAGACATACTGACAGATAAGGTACAGAGACTGATAGACAGATATACTGACAAATAAGGTATAGAGACTGATAGACAGATATACTGACAGATAAGGTACAGAGACTGATAGACAGAAATACTGACAGATAAGGTACAGAGATTGATAGACAGATATACTGACAGATAAGGTACAGAGACTGATAGACAGATATACTGACAGACAAGGTACAGAGATTGATAGACAGATATACTGACAGATAAGGTACAGAGATTGATAGACAGATATACTGACAGATAAAGTACAGAGATTGATAGACAGATATACTGACAGATACGGTACAGAGATTGATAGACAGATATACTGACAGATAAGGTGCAGAGATTGATAGACAGATATACTGACAGATAAGGTACAGAGACTGATAGACAGATATACTGACAGATAAGGTACAGAGACTGATAGACAGATATACTGACAGATAAGGTACAGAGACTGATAGACAGATATACTGACAGATAAGGTGCAGAGATTGACGGACAGATATACTGACAGATAAGGTACAGAGACTGATAGACAGATATACTGACAGATAAGGTACTGAGATTGATAGACAGATATACTGACAGATAAGGTACTGAGATTGATAGACAGATATACTGACAGATAAGGTACAGAGACTGATAGACAGATATACTGACAGATAAGGTACAGAAACTGATAGACAGATATACTGACAGATAAGGTACAGAGACTGATAGACAGATATACTGACAGATAAGGTACAGAGATTGATAGACAGATATACTGACAGATAAGGTACAGAGATTGATAGACAGATATACTGACAGATAAGGTACAGAGATTGATAGACAGATATACTGACAGATAAGATACAGAGACTGATAGACAGATATACTGACAGATAAGGTACAGAGATTGATAGAGAGATATACTGACAGATAAGGTACAGAGATTGATAGACAGACATACTGACAGATAAGGTACAGAGACTGATAGACAGATATACTGACAGATAAGGTATAGAGACTGATAGACAGATATACTGACAGATAAGGTACAGAGACTGATAGACAGAAATACTGACAGATAAGGTACAGAGATTGATAGACAGATATACTGACAGATAAGGTACAGAGACTGATAGACAGATATACTGACAGACAAGGTACAGAGATTGATAGACAGATATACTGACAGATAAGGTACAGAGATTGATAGACAGATATACTGACAGATAAGGTACAGAGATTGATAGACAGATATACTGACAGATACGGTACAGAGATTGATAGACAGATATACTGACAGATAAGGTGCAGAGACTGATAGACAGATATACTGACAGATAAGGTACAGAGACTGATAGACAGATATACTGACAGATAAGGTACAGAGACTGATAGACAGATATACTGACAGATAAGGTACAGAGATTGATAGACAGATATACTGACAGATAAGGTACAGAGATTGATAGACAGATATACTGACAGATACGGTACAGAGATTGATAGACAGATATACTGACAGATAAGGTGCAGAGATTGATAGACAGATATACTGACAGATAAGATACAGAGACTGATAGACAGATATACTGACAGATAAGGTACAGAGACTGATAGACAGATATACTGACAGATAAGGTGCAGAGATTGACGGACAGATATACTGACAGATAAGGTACAGAGACTGATAGACAGATATACTGACAGATAAGGTGCAGAGATTGACAGACAGATATACTGACAGATAAGGTACTGAGATTGATAGACAGATATACTGACAGATAAGGTACAGAGATTAATAGACAGATATACTGACAGATAAGGTACAGAGACTGATAGACAGATATACTGACAGATAAGGTACAGAGACTGATAGACAGATATACTGACAGATAAGGTACAGAGACTGATAGACAGATATACTGACAGATAAGGTACAGAGACTGATGGACAGATATACTGACAGATAAGGTACAGAGACTGATAGACAGATATACTGACAGATAAGGTACAGAGACTGATAGACAGATATACTGACAGATAAGGTACAGAGATTGATAGACAGATATACTGACAGATAAGGTACAGCGATTGATAGACAGATATACTGACAGATAAGGTACAGAGATTGATAGACAGATATACTGACAGATAAGGTACAGAGATTGATAGAGAGATATACTGACAGATAAGGTACAGAGACTGATGGACAGATGTACTGACAGATAAGGTGCAGAGATTGATAGACAGATATACTGACAGATAAGGTACAGAGACTGATAGACAGATATACTGACAGATAAGGTACAGAGATTGATAGAGAGATATACTGACAGATAAGGTACAGAGATTGATAGACAGATAATGTACAGAGACTGATAGACAGATATACTGACAGATAAGGTACAGAGACTGATAGACAGATATACTGACAGATAAGGTGCAGAGATTGATAGACAGATATACTGACAGATAAGGTGCAGAGATTGATAGACAGATATACTGACAGATAAGGTGCAGAGATTGATAGACAGATATACTGACAGATAAGGTACAGAGATTAATAGACAGATATACTGACAGATAAGGTACAGAGATTGATAGACAGATATACTGACAGATATCGTACAGAGATTGATAGACAGATATACTGACAGATAAGGTACAGAGATTGATAGACAGATATACTGACAGATAAGGTACAGAGATTGATAGACATATATACTGACAGATATGATACAGAGATTGATAGACAGATATACTGACAGATAAGGTACAGAGATTGATAGACAGATATCAATAAGGTGCAGAGATTGATAGACAGATATACTGACAGATAAGGTGCAGAGATTGAGAGACAGATATACTGACAGATAAGGTGCAGAGATTGAGAGACAGATATACTGACAGATAAGGTGCAGAGATTGATAGACAGATATACTGACAGATAAGGTACAGAGATTAATAGACAGATATACTGACAGATAAGGTACAGAGACTGATAGACAGATATACTGACAGATAAGGTACAGAGATTGATAGACAGATATACTGAAAGATAAGGTGCAGAGATTGATAGACAGATATACTGACAGATAATGTACAGAGATTGATAGACAGATATACTGACAGATAAGGTACAGAGATTGATAGACAGATATACTGACAGATAAGATACAGAGACTGATAGACAGATATACTGACAGATAAGGTGCAGAGATTGATAGACAGATATACTGACAGATAAGGTTCAGAGATTGATAGAAAGATATACTGACAGATAAGGTACAGAGACTGATGGACAGATGTACTGACAGATAAGGTACAGATATTGATAGACAGATATACTGACAGATAAGGTACAGAGATTGATAGACAGATATACTGACAGATAAGGTACAGAGATTGATAGACAGATATACTGACAGATAAGGTACAGAGATTGATAGACAGATATACTGACAGATAAGGTACAGAGATTGATAGACAGATATACTGACAGATAAGGTACAGAGATTGATAGACAGATATACTGACAGATAAGGTACAGAGATTGATAGACAGATATACTGACAGATATGATACAGAGATTGATAGACAGATATACTGACAGATAAGGTACAGAGATTGATAGACAGATATCAATAAGGTGCAGAGATTGATAGACAGATATACTGACAGATAAGGTGCAGAGATTGAGAGACAGATATACTGACAGATAAGGTGCAGAGATTGAGAGACAGATATACTGACAGATAAGGTGCAGAGATTGATAGACAGATATACTGACAGATAAGGTGCAGAGATTGATAGACAGATATACTGACAGATAAGGTACAGAGATTAATAGACAGATATACTGACAGATAATGTACAGAGATTGATAGACAGATATACTGACAGATAAGGTACAGAGATTGATAGACAGATATACTGACAGATAAGGTGCAGAGATTGATAGACAGATATACTGACAGATAAGGTTCAGAGATTGATAGAAAGATATACTGACAGATAAGGTACAGAGACTGATGGACAGATGTACTGACAGATAAGGTACAGATATTGATCGACTGATATACTGACAGATAAGGTACAGAGATTGATAGACAGATATACTGACAGATAAGGTACAGAGATTGATAGACAGATATACTGACAAATAAGGTACAGAGACTGATAGATATACTGACAGATAAGGTACAGAGACTGATAGACAGATATACTGACAGATAAGGTACAGAGATTGATAGACAGATATACTGACAGATAAGGTACAGAGATTGATAGACAGATATACTGACAGATAAGGTACAGAGATTGATAGACAGATATACTGACAGGTAAGGTACAGAGGCTGATAGACAGATATACTGACAGATAAGGTACAGAGATTGATAGACAGATATACTGACAGATAAGGTAAAGAGATTGATAGACAGATATACTGACAGATAAGGTACAGGGATTGATAGACAGATATACTGACAGATAAGGTACAGAGATTGACAGACAGATATACTGACAGATAAAGCACAGAGATTGATAGACAGATATACTGACAGATACGATAAAGAGATTGATAGACAGATATACTGACAGATAAGGTACAGAGATTGATAGACAGATATACTGACAGATAAGGTACAGAGATTGATAGACAGATATACGGACAGATAAGGTACAGAGATTGATAGACAGTTATACTGACAGATAAGATACAGAGATTGATAGACAGATATACTGACAGATAAGGTGCAGATATTGATAGACAGATATACTGACAGATAAGGTGCAGAGATTGATAGACAGATATACTGACAGATAAGGTGCAGAGATTGATAGACAGATATACTGACAGATAAGGTGCAGAAATTGATAGACAGATATACTGACCGATAAGGTACAGAGATTGATAGACAGATATACTGACAGATAAGGTACAGAGACTGATAGACAGATATACTGACTGATAAGGTACAGAGACTGATAGACAGATATACTGACAGATAAGGTACAGAGATTGATAGACAAATATACTGACAGATAAGGTACAGAGATTGATAGACAGATATACTGACAGATAAGGTACAGAGATTGATAGACAGATATACTGACAGATAAGGTACAGAGACTGATAGACAGATATACTGACAGATAAGGTACAGAGACTGATAGACAGATATACTGACAGATAAGGTACAGAGATTGATAGACAGATATACTGACAGATAAGGTACAGAGATTGATAGACAGATATACTGACAGATAAGGTACAGAGATTGATAGACAGATATACTGACAGATAAGGTACAGAGATTGATAGACAGATATACTGACAGATAAGGTACAGAGATTGATAGACAGATATACTGACAGATAAGGTACAGAGATTGATAGACAGATATACTGACAGATAAGGTACAGAGATTGATAGACAGATATACTGACAGATAAGGTACAGAGATTGATAGACAGATATACTGACAGATAAGGTGCAGAGATTGATAGACAGATATACTGACAGATAAGGTGCAGAGATTGATAGACAGATATACTGACAGATAAGGTACAGTGATTGATAGACAGATATACTGACAGATAAGGTACAGAGACTGATAGACAGATACTGACAGATAAGATACAGAGATTGATAGACAGATATACTGACAGATAAGGGGCAGAGATTGATAGACAGATATACTGACAGATAAGGTACAGAGATTGATAGACAGATATACTGACAGATAAGGTACAGAGACTGATAGACAGATATACTGACAGATAAGGTACAGAGATTGATAGACAGATATACTGACAGATAAGGTACATAGATTGATAGACAGATATACTGACAGATAAGGTGCAGAGATTGATAGACAGATATACTGACAGATAAGGTGCAGAGATTGATAGACAGATATACTGACAGATAATGTACAGTGATTGATAGACAGATATACTGACAGATAAGGTACAGAGACTGATAGACAGATACTGACAGATAAGATACAGAGATTGATAGACAGATATACTGACAGATAAGGTGCAGAGATTGATAGACAGATATACTGACAGATAAGGTACAGAGATTGATAGACAGATATACTGACAGATAAGGTACAGAGACTGATAGACAGATATACTGACAGATAAGGTGCAGAGATTGATAGACAGATATACTGACAGATAAGGTGCAGAGACTGATAGACAGATATACTGACAGATAAGGTACAGATATTGATAGACAGATATACTGACAGATAAGGTACAGAGATTGATAGACAGATATACTGACAGATAAGGTACAGAGATTGATAGACAGATATACTGACAGATAAGGTACAGAGACTGATAGACAGATATACTGACAGATAAGGTGCAGAGATTGATAGACAGATATACTGACAGATAAGGTACAGAGACTGATAGACAGATATACTGACAGATAAGGTACAGAGACTGATAGACAGATATACTGACAGATAAGGTACAGAGACTGATAGACAGATATACTGACAGATAAGGTACAGAGACTGATGGACAGATATACTGACAGATAAGGTACAGAGACTGATAGACAGATATACTGACAGATAAGGTACAGAGACTGATAGACAGATATACTGACAGATAAGGTACAGAGATTGATAGACAGATATACTGACAGATAAGGTACAGCGATTGATAGACAGATATACTGACAGATAAGGTACAGAGATTGATAGACAGATATACTGACAGATAAGGTACAGAGATTGATAGAGAGATATACTGACAGATAAGGTACAGAGACTGATGGACAGATGTACTGACAGATAAGGTGCAGAGATTGATAGACAGATATACTGACAGATAAGGTACAGAGACTGATAGACAGATATACTGACAGATAAGGTACAGAGATTGATAGAGAGATATACTGACAGATAAGGTACAGAGATTGATAGACAGATAATGTACAGAGACTGATAGACAGATATACTGACAGATAAGGTACAGAGACTGATAGACAGATATACTGACAGATAAGGTGCAGAGATTGATAGACAGATATACTGACAGATAAGGTGCAGAGATTGATAGACAGATATACTGACAGATAAGGTGCAGAGATTGATAGACAGATATACTGACAGATAAGGTACAGAGATTAATAGACAGATATACTGACAGATAAGGTACAGAGATTGATAGACAGATATACTGACAGATATCGTACAGAGATTGATAGACAGATATACTGACAGATAAGGTACAGAGATTGATAGACAGATATACTGACAGATAAGGTACAGAGATTGATAGACATATATACTGACAGATATGATACAGAGATTGATAGACAGATATACTGACAGATAAGGTACAGAGATTGATAGACAGATATCAATAAGGTGCAGAGATTGATAGACAGATATACTGACAGATAAGGTGCAGAGATTGAGAGACAGATATACTGACAGATAAGGTGCAGAGATTGAGAGACAGATATACTGACAGATAAGGTGCAGAGATTGATAGACAGATATACTGACAGATAAGGTACAGAGATTAATAGACAGATATACTGACAGATAAGGTACAGAGACTGATAGACAGATATACTGACAGATAAGGTACAGAGATTGATAGACAGATATACTGAAAGATAATGTGCAGAGATTGATAGAAAGATATACTGACAGATAAGGTACAGAGACTGATGGACAGATGTACTGACAGATAAGGTACAGATATTGATAGACAGATATACTGACAGATAAGGTACAGAGATTGATAGACAGATATACTGACAGATAAGGTACAGAGATTGATAGACAGATATACTGACAGATAAGGTACAGAGATTGATAGACAGATATACTGACAGATAAGGTACAGAGATTGATAGACAGATATACTGACAGATAAGGTACAGAGATTGATAGACAGATATACTGACAGATAAGGTACAGAGATTGATAGACAGATATACTGACAGATATGATACAGAGATTGATAGACAGATATACTGACAGATAAGGTACAGAGATTGATAGACAGATATCAATAAGGTGCAGAGATTGATAGACAGATATACTGACAGATAAGGTGCAGAGATTGAGAGACAGATATACTGACAGATAAGGTGCAGAGATTGAGAGACAGATATACTGACAGATAAGGTGCAGAGATTGATAGACAGATATACTGACAGATAAGGTGCAGAGATTGATAGACAGATATACTGACAGATAAGGTACAGAGATTAATAGACAGATATACTGACAGATAATGTACAGAGATTGATAGACAGATATACTGACAGATAAGGTACAGAGATTGATAGACAGATATACTGACAGATAAGGTGCAGAGATTGATAGACAGATATACTGACAGATAAGGTTCAGAGATTGATAGAAAGATATACTGACAGATAAGGTACAGAGACTGATGGACAGATGTACTGACAGATAAGGTACAGATATTGATCGACTGATATACTGACAGATAAGGTACAGAGATTGATAGACAGATATACTGACAGATAAGGTACAGAGATTGATAGACAGATATACTGACAAATAAGGTACAGAGACTGATAGATATACTGACAGATAAGGTACAGAGACTGATAGACAGATATACTGACAGATAAGGTACAGAGATTGATAGACAGATATACTGACAGATAAGGTACAGAGATTGATAGACAGATATACTGACAGATAAGGTACAGAGATTGATAGACAGATATACTGACAGGTAAGGTACAGAGGCTGATAGACAGATATACTGACAGATAAGGTACAGAGATTGATAGACAGATATACTGACAGATAAGGTAAAGAGATTGATAGACAGATATACTGACAGATAAGGTACAGGGATTGATAGACAGATATACTGACAGATAAGGTACAGAGATTGACAGACAGATATACTGACAGATAAAGTACAGAGATTGATAGACAGATATACTGACAGATACGATAAAGAGATTGATAGACAGATATACTGACAGATAAGGTACAGAGATTGATAGACAGATATACTGACAGATAAGGTACAGAGATTGATAGACAGATATACGGACAGATAAGGTACAGAGATTGATAGACAGTTATACTGACAGATAAGATACAGAGATTGATAGACAGATATACTGACAGATAAGGTGCAGATATTGATAGACAGATATACTGACAGATAAGGTGCAGAGATTGATAGACAGATATACTGACAGATAAGGTGCAGAGATTGATAGACAGATATACTGACAGATAAGGTGCAGAAATTGATAGACAGATATACTGACCGATAAGGTACAGAGATTGATAGACAGATATACTGACAGATAAGGTACAGAGACTGATAGACAGATATACTGACTGATAAGGTACAGAGACTGATAGACAGATATACTGACAGATAAGGTACAGAGATTGATAGACAAATATACTGACAGATAAGGTACAGAGATTGATAGACAGATATACTGACAGATAAGGTACAGAGATTGATAGACAGATATACTGACAGATAAGGTACAGAGACTGATAGACAGATATACTGACAGATAAGGTACAGAGACTGATAGACAGATATACTGACAGATAAGGTACAGAGATTGATAGACAGATATACTGACAGATAAGGTACAGAGATTGATAGACAGATATACTGACAGATAAGGTACAGAGATTGATAGACAGATATACTGACAGATAAGGTACAGAGATTGATAGACAGATATACTGACAGATAAGGTACAGAGATTGATAGACAGATATACTGACAGATAAGGTACAGAGATTGATAGACAGATATACTGACAGATAAGGTACAGAGATTGATAGACAGATATACTGACAGATAAGGTACAGAGATTGATAGACAGATATACTGACAGATAAGGTGCAGAGATTGATAGACAGATATACTGACAGATAAGGTGCAGAGATTGATAGACAGATATACTGACAGATAAGGTACAGTGATTGATAGACAGATATACTGACAGATAAGGTACAGAGACTGATAGACAGATACTGACAGATAAGATACAGAGATTGATAGACAGATATACTGACAGATAAGGGGCAGAGATTGATAGACAGATATACTGACAGATAAGGTACAGAGATTGATAGACAGATATACTGACAGATAAGGTACAGAGACTGATAGACAGATATACTGACAGATAAGGTACAGAGATTGATAGACAGATATACTGACAGATAAGGTACATAGATTGATAGACAGATATACTGACAGATAAGGTGCAGAGATTGATAGACAGATATACTGACAGATAAGGTGCAGAGATTGATAGACAGATATACTGACAGATAATGTACAGTGATTGATAGACAGATATACTGACAGATAAGGTACAGAGACTGATAGACAGATACTGACAGATAAGATACAGAGATTGATAGACAGATATACTGACAGATAAGGTGCAGAGATTGATAGACAGATATACTGACAGATAAGGTACAGAGATTGATAGACAGATATACTGACAGATAAGGTACAGAGACTGATAGACAGATATACTGACAGATAAGGTGCAGAGATTGATAGACAGATATACTGACAGATAAGGTGCAGAGACTGATAGACAGATATACTGACAGATAAGGTACAGATATTGATAGACAGATATACTGACAGATAAGGTACAGAGATTGATAGACAGATATACTGACAGATAAGGTACAGAGATTGATAGACAGATATACTGACAGATAAGGTACAGAGACTGATAGACAGATATACTGACAGATAAGGTGCAGAGATTGATAGACAGATATACTGACAGATAAGGTACAGAGACTGATAGACAGATATACTGACAGATAAGGTACAGAGACTGATAGACAGATATACTGACAGATAAGGTACAGAGACTGATAGACAGATATACTGACAGATAAGGTACAGAGACTGATAGACAGATATACTGACAGATAAGGTGCAGAGATTGATAGACAGATATACTGACAGATAAGGTGCAGAGACTGATAGACAGATATACTGACAGATAAGGTACAGAGATTGATAGACAGATATACTGACAGATAAGGTACAGAGATTGATAGACAGATATACTGACAGATAAGGTGCAGAGATTGATAGACAGATATACTGACAGATAAGGTACAGAGACTGATAGACAGATATACTGACAGATAAGGTACAGAGACTGACATACAGATATACTGACAGATAAGGTGCAGTGATTGATAGACAGATATACTGACAGATAAGGTACAGAGATTGATAGACAGATATACTGACAGATAAGGTACAGAGATTGATAGACAGATATACTGACAGATAAGGTACAGAGATTGATAGACAGATATACTGACAGATAAGGTACAGAGATTGATAGACAGATATACTGACAGATAAGGTACAGAGACTGATAGACAGATATACTGACAGATAAGGTGCAGAGATTGATAGACAGATATACTGACAGATAAGGTACAGAGACTGATAGACAGATATACTGACAGATAAGGTACAGAGACTGATAGACAGATATACTGACAGATAAGGTACAGAGACTGATAGACAGATATACTGACAGATAAGGTACAGAGACTGATAGACAGATATACTGACAGATAAGGTGCAGAGATTGATAGACAGATATACTGACAGATAAGGTGCAGAGACTGATAGACAGATATACTGACAGATAAGGTACAGAGATTGATAGACAGATATACTGACAGATAAGGTACAGAGATTGATAGACAGATATACTGACAGATAAGGTGCAGAGATTGATAGACAGATATACTGACAGATAAGGTACAGAGACTGATAGACAGATATACTGACAGATAAGGTACAGAGACTGACATACAGATATACTGACAGATAAGGTGCAGTGATTGATAGACAGATATACTGACAGATAAGGTACAGAGATTGATAGACAGATATACTGACAGATAAGGTACAGAGATTGATAGACAGATATACTGACAGATAAGGTACAGAGATTGATAGACAGACACGACATGGGATATAAAGATCAAAAGTGTTTCAAACTGTGGCATTTAAAAGTGAAAAGTGTTTCAGTCTCAGCACATTATTGAGTGAGTTTAGAGAGCAGTCCTGGGGGCATTTGCCCTCCTGCCCCCTCTGCCACAGTTCCCCTGGTAAGTAATAAACGCGGCCCTATGTGAGATCCTAGAGATATGTTACATTCTAAACTGTTTAATTTATTTTTAATGAGAAAGCTGAACACTATCTGTGTGCTCCTTCCAGTTATCATCAGAGATGCCTCAGCAGCCTGCCTTAAAAAATTATTAAATACATTATTTTTCGGTTTCTGTCGGTAATTACGAGATCAAATTGCATCCGCGCTTTTTTTTTTTTCTCCTGAACTCCTGCTCTGTCTGCATACATTGACTTGATTAACCCGAACTCACTAATGGATTATAGTTAAAGGTGCATCTGTCTTTCGACCAATCGGAGGAGCTGGGATTATCCGCTAATAAGAAACTGAGATGAAGCATCACATCGTTCAATCAATGGCTTCATCAATATATAAAAAGTACATCATCTGAAATGTACCAAAGCGATTCCTCTGCAAATCCCAGCTTCTAAGTACCATATAATTACACAGGGTGTGTCACAGCTTGACCCTTCCGTTGAGTACAGTTCAAACAACCCTGGAAATTGACTGTTTCAAACTATCTTCTTACACTTTGCCAACTATTTTTTGGACAAGAAACGCCTCAGAGAGGGACCCATGTCCAGCTGGTCAGCTGTCCCTGGCTATGTCCATTTTTTTTTGTATTTGTCGGTAACATAGTAACTTTGCAAGTTCAAAATGGCCCCTGCTCTTGCACAGATTCTGATGTCAGCTGTGCATGTGTAGTACCTGAGTGGTGGTGAAAATAGCACTGAATATGCACCACAGGACACATTTTAAAGGGACTGTATCACCTGAACATTGTTTTTTTTTTCTTCTGTGCATGTAGAGCATAAAACATGATTGAAAATGATCTATACATTGTATTGGCAAAAATGCAAGATAAATGCCTAAATTAGGAGAAAAATGTGTATTAAATGTGTCTGTTGAGTCTCCTGCTTATGACATCACCTATAGGCCCGGTATGCAAATGAACTGGTTTTTAGTGGGAAATGCCTAAATTTGCATACAGTGCCACAAGTGATGTCATAAGCAGGAGACTCCCCAGACACATTTAAAACCCATTTTTCTCCCTAATTTAGGCATTCACAGTAACAACAATATTTAGGGCTGGTCTTGACCTCATAACCTCGCTCCCTTAAATGGACTTAGGAATACAATAATGTGATCATTAAGGAGCCTGTGTATGGAATCATAGAAACATAGAATTTGTTGGCAGATAAGAACCATTATTAGTCCCCAGTTCCCCATCTTATAGCTAGGATAGCCTTGTGTCTATTCCACGCATGCTTAAACTCCTTGACTGTGTTTTCCTCTACCACTTCTGCTGGAAGGCTATACCATACATCCACTACCCTCTCAGTAAAGTAATACTTCCTGATATTACTTTTAAATCGTTGACCCTCTAAATCATCAATATCATCAAGTATAAAACTTTGTGTATATTTTATTTTTACCTGTGAAAAGTTTTTTCTTGTCTAGAAACCCGTCCTGGGAAGTCACGTCACTAGTGAATGTTCACATTATTTAATTAAACCTTTCTGCATTGAACATACTGTGTAGTGTCAATTTTGCTTAGTTTTACTTGGGATCAAAAAAATAATCGTCCCTTCTCAACCAAAATGTATTTTTAGAGATACACGCATGCAATGGATCCCCGTGCGAAGGCCTTCCTAGCCCTTAGCCAGCCCTGCGGCTATACCCGGCGCCACCCGGTCACTGGCAGTTTATCAACAGCTGGATGGCAACCCTGTTTGTTTAAAGTGTCTTAGTCTTTAACTCACAGTCATTCCAGACACAATACACCAAGCACTATGGAGGGATTACAGTGCTGTACAATGCAACCATGTCTGTTTTTAATTGACAGTGTACCGAGGCTTCTGGACCGCGTTCATCACGCTAGCTGTCGCTGCCAGTGTGGTGGGAGGCCTGCTGCTGGTGTGCGCAGTTCCCTTTGTGACAGCCCGGCTGTATAAAGTCGGAGGAGGATTCCTCGTCACTTCTGGTAAGACGCCAAGCCTCTGTAATTAGATGCCCTGGTGCCAGGGACTGCAGCTCATGCGACACTGTGTCTGTGCATGGACACATCTGAGTTACGAGAGAAAGCTCGCGGAGATTGCATGTCAAGCAAACCACGTAAGAATGAATGACAAGGTCACCTTCCGCTATGGAATGTAAACTTCACATTCTACTGGTGACATCAAAGAGTTGACTCACTATGCACCAATACTCCGCCCCCGAAGTTGTGCTTCAGAATTGCAGATGGATTCGGGGCACATCGGGACTTGAATGTTGAGCTACCCAGGTAGCCCCCGTTGTGCCTCCCAGTATGATTGCAATTAGGAAATTGTAGCAGATTTCACGCCAATATCTTCCGACACCGCTATTCAACCAAAATGCACCTCAAAAAAAAAAGTGGTAGCCTCGGACCTCCCCGGAGACCTCTATGGGGAAGACTTCTGGCTTATTTCGAAGTCATCTCCTGGAGGACCTCGGCTATTACAATTGTAGCCAAAGTCCTCCCGTAGAAGTCCTCCTGACATGCCCTGAAGTGTAATAAAATAAAAATCAGAAAAAACATTAATCAAGTGCATAAAAATAAAGTAAATGAACATAAAATAATATAAAAGGGTTTTTTGTTTAAAAATACTTGTAATTACCGTATATACTCGAGTATAAGCCGACCCGAATATAAGCCGAGGCACCTAATTTTACCACAAAGAACTGGGAAAAAATATTGACTCGAGTATAAGCCTAGGGTGGAAAATGCGGCAGCTACTGGTAAATATTGCCCCCAATATGCCATTTAATATGCCAGGATATTGCCCCAATATGCCAGGATATTGCCCCCAATATGCCAGGATATTGCCCCCAATATGCCAGGATATTGCCCCTAATATGCCAGGATATTTCCCCCAATATGCCAGGATATTTCCCCCAATATGCCAGGATATTGCCCCAATATGCCAGGATATTTCCCCCAATATGCCAATATGCCAAGATATTGCCCCCAATATGCCAGGATATTGCCCCCAATATGCCAGGATATTTCCCCCAATAAGCCAGGATATTTCCCCCAATAAGCCAGGATATTTCCCCCAATATGCCAGGATATTTCCCCAATATGCCAGGATATTTCACCCAATATGCCAATATGCCAAGATATTGCCCCCAATATGCCAGGATATTTTCCCCAATATGCCAGGATATTGCCCCAATATGCCAGGATATTGCCCCAATATGCCAGGATATTTCCCCCAATATGCCAGGATATTTCCCCCAATATGCCAGGATATTGACCCCAATATGCCAGGATATTGCCCCCAATATGCCAGGATATTGCCCCTTACTATGCTCGTTATGCCACCCTCCTCCCCCAGACCCCAGCCCTTACCTCGTTCCTGCTCTGTCCCCCGGTGCTCTGAAGCTCACAACGCTTCCCTCACAGCCACGCAGCTTTAGAGCACCGGGGGACAGAGCAGGAACGAGGTAAGTTTTAGATTTTTTTTTTTTTTCAGCGACTGACTCGAGTATAAGCCGAGGGGGGCATTTTTCAGCACAAAAATTGTTCTGAAAAACTCGGCTTATACTCGAGTATATACGGTATGTTTTTTCCAATGCAAAAATGCCTCTGATGCTTTTGGTTTAAAATGGCCTTGAAAAGCATTTTGGTGATTTGTGAAGATCCCCGACCAAATCCATTTGGGGACATATCAGTATATATTGAGCTGACCCTTAAGTATACATCAGTGTGTCCTGGATTGTGCTCAGCTGGCACAATATGGGGCACATGGCTGCATGCTAGGCATTAAGGAATCATATACTAGGCACTTAGGAGTTCATACCCCAGTACATGGGCGCAGACATACTATCTATAGACTGCCTATGGAAAGCACTACTCACTGAAAGCCAACTGCAAAACTCAGGCATTAATAGTCGAGCTGGATAGGCAGTGTGGGAGACATCTTCCCATTCGTCTTTAATGCCTGGTATAGCCGTTTACTTGTTCATTCACTCTTTAATAAATAGATCGCATAGAATTTCATATATTCTACACAGAATACCGTATTTGCTCGAATATAAGACAAGGTTTTTTTCCTGGCAAATGCTCTGAAAAAGACCCCTCGTCTTATATTCAAGGTCGTCTTATAATCTGACCTCAAATCGAGGTCAGACTATAAGACTGGGATCCAGGTCCCCAGCAGAGCTGCAGGGGACCTGGATCCCCCTCGCTAACAGCCGGTGGATGTCTGCGCAATGCGTGCAGACATCCCCTGCTGCAGCACGGCACAACCGCCGGGACTTCTATGATGAAGCCGGCTGCCTCCACTAGCCACCAAGGATATTTGGGTAGCCGGGGGATGTCTACACGATAGTGCAGACATCCTCCATGCTGCCCGACACTTCCGTCTATTATGACGGACCGGCTGTCCGTCATAATGGACGGAAGTGTCGGGCAGCATGGAGGATGTCTGCACGCATCGTTCAGTCATCTCCCAGCTTCCCCCACTAGCCACCAGGGAGGCTACGTTGGGGGGAGGGAGGGGGGAGACAGACAACATTGTGGGGAGGGTGAGGGGGAGATAGACAACATTGTGGGGAGGGTGGGGGATAGAGACAGACAACATTGGGGGGAAGGCGGGGGAGAGAGACAGACAACTTGGGGGGAGGGTGGGGGAGAGGGACAGATAACACTGGGGGAGGGAGGGGTGGAGAAACAGACAACACTGGGGGGAGGGGGGGTGGAGAGACAGACACCATTGGGGGGAGCATTGGGTAAGTCTGGGGGGTAGGGGCAGCATTGGCACATAAAAGTTTTTTTATTAAATATGAAAAAGAAATTCACATGTGAATATATACAAGTTAAACTTTTTTCCTATAGGGTAGTCTTATGTTCAGGCTTTTTTTCCTAAAGGAATATCCAGTTTGGGGGGTCGTCTTATAATCAGGGTCGTCTTATTTTCGAGCAAATACGGTAATATTAAATCTCAAGCTTCCCAACTGTCCCATTTTGGACGTTCCCGATTTTTGCACTCAGTTCGGTCGTCCCGCCAAGCGCTACTTCTGTCCGCTTTTTGGGCGCGAGGAAGAGCACAGTGAAACGGCGGGATTTGAAAAATAATTCATTTCAAGGGGTGGCCCTTACCTTGTCTTCCTTTATCATTACTTTCAGTGAGGGACCTTTTATGCCAAGGAATAACAAATAAGTATAAAAACTGTGTACGTTTTATATTTAAGTAATTCATGAGATCCGATATCAGTTTAAATTTAGTTTTTTTTAATGTTTGTGTCTTGTGCTGTGAAGATCACTCACAGTGCATGCTGGGAAATATTATGTTCACTGCACAGGAGATGGATAGTGTAAAGCCATGTAATTAAACATTTAATAAAAAAACAATTAACTGGCCAGTAAAATGTTGACGCAACATATGGGCAGCTTTTAATACTTTGTTAGCTACAGACCAAAGAGGAGCAACCATTGTTACTACAGCTGATGTGAACTGACACTCACATCATGCTCAGCCATGCGAAGCCGACGGGTAAGCAAAAGCCTCGCAGCAAAAAGCTTGATCCCCCTCTTGGATATTGAGGGGGGAAAATACGCAGCATCCTGATGAATGGAAGGCCCCTTTGCACAGAAGTGGATTATTGTACTTGGCAGCCTTGTACTGGACGGAGGCCAAGCTAGATCACTTTAGCTAATTTTGTGCTCAACAGACAATGAGTTTGTTAAGAAAGGTAGACGGGCAAACTCTTCACAGCTTGCCGAGCTCCCGGCACAGAATGTGATGACATCAGAAAGGGATATGCAAATAACATTAATGCCGCAAGTGTTGTGAATGAAGCCTCTGGTAGTTTTATAGTGGATAGTAATGTGACGTAGCTGTAAATATGACACAAACTGGTTTGTGTCAGCAGAATCCTCCGGGGGAAAAAAGGCAAAGTATTCTCTTGTAGAAAAATAGCAAAATTCCTTTTATTCGGTCCAAAAGACAATAAACACTAACAAGGAGAGGGACAGCAGGAAGGACTAAACGCTTGACGCATTTCACACCAATTGAGAAAGCGCCTATTGGTGCGAAACGCGTCAAGCATTTAGTCCTTACTGCTGTCCCCCTCCTTGTTTTGATTTATTGTCTTCTGGACCGAATTAAGGAATTTTGCTATTTTTCTACAAGATGATACTTTGCCTTCTTTCCGGAGGATTCTGCTGACACAAACCAGTTTGTTTTTTGATTTTGTTGTTCCTCAACTCTGAGTAGGTTCACAGTGTCCCAGCACCTGGATTAGGCTACCCGCTCACTGCTTCATGGAGGCTGTAGCCGGTCATATATGCTTATTTTGTCTGTAAATATGGCATTGGACGGCATCATTGGTAACAGTGAGTGTCTAAAGGGTGCACATTTTTAAAGGCCCAAGGTTACCACCTACTGTCCTGCTCCTCGGTGTCCTGCAGGGGGCAGCAGTGAGAAAAGTGCCTCTGATGGCTCAGATCTCTGTATGATATGACATGGTCATAGGTGCTTTTCAATCCTAGGCATAAGTGAACTTGAACTCTGACCTGGTCCCACCCCCCCTGCTAAAACGGTCTCTCATAAATCCACATTACTCCCTGAAAAATAAAATACTCCCCAGCATACTTGGAGGGTGAAATTGATACCTTTCGCCTTATCACTCTATATATTCAGAAGGAACTACACCTAAAACACCTTATAATAAATGAGAAAGCTCTTTCTTCAAATGTTAAATATATATAAATATATATAGTTCTTTCTTGAACAAAAGTAAATATTGTATTATATTTATTGTTCAACACACACCACAGTCACAAATTCTAGAAACCCCGCCTATTCTGTGGCAGGACTTCCGTGGAATCATCGAAAGTTCCCCAACATTCCAAACGGCCCAGAACCTACACGTTTATTTGTGGGCGTGGCCTGGTAGTCACGTATCAGAAGAGGTTTACCCTTCATACAGGTTTTAATGATTCCACCGTAGGATTTGAAAGGATGGCACCAAACATTTAAAAAAGTTACCCGTTCACATTCCAGCAATCATTAGCAAAGATTATTTCAAAAGAAACCTTTTTTTTTTTTATAGATTAATTCAGATTTTGTCAAGGAGAATACAATTCATTTGCCACTTGATTATCTGCAAACATGCTTATGTCTATTTTTTTTTTTTGTATTTCTATGCAAAGTAGTGCAGTAACTTAATGAAGGGGATAATGGCCATTTTATTTTTTCCAGGAGGATTGCTGGCCCTACTTATCATTCTCTTTGTCATGTGGAAGGAGTTTGCGGCAGATCTGCAGAAGTACATCCTCTTAGAAAGAAGTCAGCAATGTCTGCCTGATACCCACGTTCATGTGTATTACGGCTGGTCCTTTTTTTTCGCCTCCGCTGGGACACCCTTGGTCCTGCTCTCCGGTCTCCTTTTCCTTTGCATCGGCCGGAGCATTGGAGGGGAAAAAGAATAAAGGAGCAAAACCTGAAAAAAAAAATATTGAAGAAGTATCATCAATGTAGATCGGGGAACAAAACAATTCAAGATAAAAGACATTTTCATGTCTATATTCATAAGCAACCAGCTGTGCTCAGCCGATTAAGAACAGGGAACCTTCCTTGCAATTCACATGATGGGAAAAAGAAAAAAATGGGATAAATAAAATGCATGGCTGGCAGAGTTTGAGAGACTATTTTCATGATTGCGCACACATATTGTATGTATATATTCTTAAAGATGGGGCTGTGATAGGTCTAAGTGTTTTCTGTACTCTCAAGACATGTGTCAAGGAATTTCAATAAAGTGACTGATACCATTATAGGTTTGAAAACGTGTTTTAAGGTTTTTTCTGGAATGAGTTAGGGAGACTGCAACAAACATTTTAAAGGGACTCTACCACTTACATAAGATGTAACTAGATAACCTGGTCATTTAAAACAAACACATATGTAAATCATCCGCCACTGTTTTTTTTAATGATTGAATTAATTGCATGTAAAAGGAAAAATAAAATTAGGTGTTTATCTCCAGCATCCATTTTGAGAATATTCCCCATGATGCAACATCGCCCAAAATCTTCCAGCCAGTCTCACTTTACAATTGTTGCCAAAGCCTGCATGATGATGTCATAAGATACCCACCTGCTCTCTCACTGGCTCCTGTGTATCATAGTGGGCAGGACTAGGAGGCTTTGTTCAACTTTTTTTTTTACCTGCCTTCCAACACAAAGAGAGGAGATTCACCTGATCAAACAGGATTATAACTCCGTCCCCTTGTGATGCAATAGTTATATTACCCTCCCATTCAATGCAAGTATATGATCAGAATTCAGACTTATAGACTGCATTCTGTGTCCCCAGCCCCAAAGTGAGAAATTTATGCTGTAAAGTATCTGAGGGGTGGCACCCAAAACTCACCATATTTCCCAAAATGGCAGCCCCCAGTCACACTTGTTTAGTTACATATTTTATTAAATACAGTCACACAAGAAAAACAAAATACATATCTGAAATCAACGATACAAAATAAAAAAAAAACAGTAAAACCTTTTCATTTTTTTGGTGGGAGTGGCCCTTTAAGCCCGGCGAAAGAATGCAGTCTGAGTGAAGTTCAAAAAGAGCAGGAGAAAGAAATAACCATGATATTTTATATTTTATACTACCTATTTCTACTTTAGCTGATAAAACACAATTCTGTGCTGCTGCTTCCATTTCATAGATTTTGCTACACAATGTAGAGAGGCACTGGCAGCCTCAATAAGGCCATGGCTTATCTCTGTAACGTTATCATTCATCGCTATGGTTTTTCAGTAGGAACAGCAAGTCAGCGACACTATCTCCTATCAGGGATAGGCATAGCTTCTGTACAAGGACACCATTTTCCGTGACGAGGTCAAAGGTTAAAGTGTCTGTCACAGACCTCTGTAAATGTCCACCATGAGCAATGTCGGTTCCTGCTGGACATGCGGTGCCACTGAAATACCATAGAGGTAAATCACACCAGTGCCTCTCTATGGTTCCTACATTGGGTCTATTTTTTTTATTTCTTAAGCTCAAACAACCTGCATGGTTAAAGGACAATTATACTCTACCTTGTGTCCTGGGTGCTCAGATCTCGTCGTCTGAATCCGTCTCTCGTTGCTTTTATTATTATCTACGGATCAAAATACAATTTGGGATATTTTTGCATCACTGGTTGTCTACTCTTTATGTGTCTGGTGTCTGCTGCTGTCTCTGTTCTTGATTTCTTTCTCTCTTTAAGCCTTGAATAAGTTTCTGTCTGCTAAACTCTTACAACAAGTACGAACAGAAATGGCTAGAGCATGTAACGTATCACGCAAAAATACACCATCGGGTGGCAGATAATACTACGGCAAATATAATTAAACAGGGAGACAACATGGCGTTATAACCTGGTTAACGATTTCTGGTGTTGGAATTTATACAAAGAGCCAGAACATTGCACTGCAAACTGGTCTGCAATGGAACTTACTGAGTCAGCTGCAAATTCCTCAGTTTCCGTTACTCATTTTCGATCAGCGGAGACAAAAAGGGACCAATCGATCCATTTTTTTTTTTTCAGTATGAGAATCAGCACTAGTCTGACAATATTACAGGTTCTGGACACAATATGCTCTTATTCTGATCTATCCATTAGACTAGGAATTTGATAAATGTTAATATTTAGCTTCAATCATCTGGAATGCAGTAAAATCCCTGCACAGAGCAATCGGGGAGAGTCAACTTAAAAAAGGACAGTCTAGTTCCCAAACTCACTTTGGTGCAAGTTGAAAACTACTTCCTCAGTAGTGCATAGGCTTTTTTTCCAAAGTGATTTGATGCAAGCATTCTGCACGATTCACAATTTTTATATTCTACTCAAGCCCTCCTCTGCATCCTATCCTTTAGGTACTGACACACTGATTGTAGGTAGGCACTGAGCATGTATCAAATTTGTTTAATTTAATAATTTCCTCTGCTGCTCTGTTGGAGCTATAGAATGCATTGCGTGGAACCTAAGTGACCTTGCTCTTGTACACGTAGGCTCTCTTAATAGTGCAACACATTGTCTGATGGCATCACTAAAGAAACAGGATATACCATTCATTTGAATGGTAGTATACTCATTGGTTCCTGCAGCAAAAAAAAAAAAAGAAGATATTGACTTTTACTCAGCTAGTGTGGGCAGTACTGGTTTCATGCAAACTGCTGTCATTTCACAAATTCTTTCAGTTTAAGATTTTCATATTTTAAGGAATGCAAAATGTTAAATATGCAGCGTAAAGTACTTTGAATGAACTTTAATACGCATTAGCATTTGGAAGATGCAAGTGGGTCACCAGACAGTCCCTTTAAGAAAATATTTAATAAAAGATGATTTAAAAAAAAAAAAAAGACTCTTTATTAAAACTTTTACACTCTCTTTTTTGACAATACATATCGGGTAAATGTGTTTATGTTAAAAACAAAACAAAAAAAATGGCCTTCAGGATAAATCAAGTAGGTGTTTCAGTCATCTGAGTCCATCTCGTCCAATTTGTCACAATGTAGACAGCAAATTAAGTTCTGTGCATCTCCTGCTGCAGCGACTATGTCAGTTTCGGAGATCGAATACATCACATAATAATCGCTAATTAAACCAGATATTTTACCTATCAAGTTACATACATCTTTTATGAATCAGTGTCACCACTTACTGAATCAAATAATCCGGCAGTGCAATATTATGACTGATGGAATCGCACCCTCCGTTCAAACAAATACATCGCATGTGAAAAGATGATGAAAAATCCATAGCAATCTGTAATTTTATAGCAGCCAGACTCCAAACAATATATACAAAGGTAACATATCATTTCCTGCCGAGAAAGCGCCATTCCCTTCATACGCGGATGGAATGGACAATCAATTATAGGCGAGGATTGGCTTGTCGTAGGTGGGACTCCCGTCGCTGACTGTCACTTTAAAGGAGAACATATTTCAATTAAACGCATTAGGTGCAAGAATTATTAAAGTGATACAGAAGAGATTGCAAAGTGTTTAACTTGGAGCAATCAACAATGTAACGGTTTGGCTGATTGGCCAAGAGAAGATCCAATGTTGCCTTTGTAGCAACATTCTATGAAAAGCCATTTTTCAAAACACGTATAAAAATGAATTAGGAGTACAGGCCTTTGAAAGGGGAGTTTTCAAGTTTGAATTTGACTGTGAGTGTGAGTTTAACACAGTGAACCACCAACTGAAGCATCATCCCTCTAAAAAAAAAAACCCTACAGAAACCGTGACAACGGCAGTGGTTCAATACATGTAAATCCAAAACTGTTACCTCACAGTAAACATCGAAGACTCTTAGACTTGACCTTATGGCCATAGAATGGGATGAAAAAAAAAACATGGAGAGCCATAGAATGGGATGAAAAACAAGCCATGGAGACCACAGTCTGGGACCTCTTTGCACATTGTGGTCCATAACTTTATTGGAACATGCTTTCCATCACCTAAGATATCACACATATTAAAATTCAATATTCCAAAAAGTTTCTGAAGTCCTCCCCCCCATGCACTTCTATCTTGTGTCATGCTAAATAGTATTACTTGTCTTAAAAAACACTAAGAGATGATGCTTACTTAAATAACGCTCCTCCGAAAAGTGACACCTACAGAAAAGCTGTCACAGTTGATGCCCTTTTTTAACTATGCTAATGCTCTTCTGTAAAATCGAGCTACATATCACAGTGACACAAAGACCGTCTTCTGTATGAGATTCTGTACTAAGGAGCAAAACCTATTTTAAACCCCAACTAAAGATATGATCTTTTTTACTCTCCACCTGAGAGAAAACCTTTTCAATTCTCACACATTCTGACCAGATAGCAGCTTCCATGGCTTGGCACTGATCCTTTGTAATAAGACCGATACTTATTTTCTTTGTACATGCATTGTGGTGAAACGCGTCAGATTTAAGGCCTTAAATCAGAAGTTAAAAATTGGTGCAGAATAAGTGTTGTTTGAATAAGAGTATTTGTGTCCCTGGATTTTTTTTTTTACAGATACTATTATTATTTATCCATTTTTATAATAACGATTATATTTTTTACATTGTTTTTATTTTCCAGTGTGTAGTCCTACCTTGATTTAAGCGCTGACACCTAACTGTGCCATTGCTAGGCAAACCCAGAGAAAACAAATACATTTAAAAAAAAAAAAAAAAAAAAAGAATAAATTAGGGGAAGGAATCTCCACATTACAAAACTTAGATGCCCTGAAGAAGCCTTGGGGCGAAATGCGTCAGGTTGCCTTAAATCAGAAGCTGAGCATCGCTGCCGGATAAAAGTCTTTGTATCATTTCAATAAGTATCTTTGTGTCACTGGATTGGTTTTTTTTTTAGATACTATTATTATTTATACATTTTTATTATAATGATTACATTTTTTTAGATTGTTTTTATTTTCCAGTGTGTAGTCCTATCTTGATTTAAGCACTGACACTTATCTGTACCATTGCTAGGCAGACCGAGAGAAAACAAATACATAAAAAAAAAAAAAAAGAATTAGGAGAAGGAATCTCCACATTACATAACTTAGATGCCCTGAAGAAGCCGCCTTGGGGCGAAATGCGTCAGGTTGCCTTAAATCAGAAGTTGAACATCGCTGCCGGATAAAAGTCTTTGTATCATTTCAATAAGTATCTTTGTGTCACTGGATTGTTTTTTTTTTCGATACTATTATTATTTATACATTTTTATTATAATGATTACATTTTTTTAGATTGTTTTTATTTTCCAGTGTGTAGTCCTATCTTGATTTAAGCACTGACACTTATCTGTACCATTGCTAGGCAGACCGAGAGAAAACAAATACATAAAAAAAAAAAAAAAAAAAGAATTAGGAGAAGGAATCTCCACATTACATAACTTAGATGCCCTGAAGAAGCCGCCTTGGGGCGAAATGCGTCAGGTTGCCTTAAATCAGAAGTTGAACATCGCAGCCGGATAAAAGTCTTTGTATCATTTCAATAAGTATCTTTGTGTCACTGGATTGTTTTTTTTTTTTCGATACTATTATTATTTATACATTTTTATTATAATGATTACATTTTTTTAGATTGTTTTTATTTTCCAGTGTGTAGTCCTATCTTGATTTAAGCACTGACACTTATCTGTACCATTGCTAGGCAGACCGAGAGAAAACAAATACATAAAAAAAAAAAAGAATTAGGAGAAGGAATCTCCACATTACATAACTTAGATGCCCTGAAGAAGCCGCCTTGGTGCGAAATGCGTCAGGTTGCCTTAAATCCGAAGTTGAACATCGCTGCCGGATAAAAGACTTTGTATCATTTCAATAAGTATCTTTGTGTCACTGGATTGTTTTTTTTTTAGATACTATTATTATTTATACATTTTTATTATAATGATTACATTTTTTTAGATTGTTTTTATTTTCCAGTGTGTAGTCCTATCTTGATTTAAGCACTGACACTTATCTGTACCATTGCTAGACAGACCCAGAGAAAACAAATACATAAAAAAAATAAAAAAATAAAAAAAGAATTAGGAGAAGGAATCTCCACATTACATAACTTAGATGCCCTGAAGAAGCACTGTGGCGAAATGCGTCAGGTTGACATCGCTCAGAAGTTGAACATCAATGCCGGATAAAAGTCTTTGTCTCGTTTGAATAAGTGTCTTTGCGTCACTGGATTGTTTATTATAAATATTATTATTATGTATACATTTTTTTTATAATCATTGCAGTCTTTACATTTTTTTTCTTTTCCATTGTGTAGTCCTACCTTGAGTTAAGCGCTAACGCATATCTCTACCAGTTGCTAGACAGACGCAAAGAAAATAAAAAAATAAATAAAAATCAGCTAGGGAAAGGAATCTCCACATTACATACCTTATAGGCTATCCTTGAAATTTCGGTAGTGATCTCAGACTATTGAAAACCCCGCTCTTCGTGTTTTGGGAAAAACGGATATCGGTTAGCGCATTATGAGGATATGCAATATTACCCTACGGTTTCTTTCTTCACTGATGTCATTTGAATTAAACAACACACCTGTAGGAGGCGCATCAGTGTCTATTAACCTGAAACTCTTATACGTTGAATAACTTGAGACCCAGGCCGAGCCCACATCATTTCCCCACACTATTTTAGCCACCGTTTCCGAAACGAATGTGCAATGCATATGATAAGACGACATAACGCCACCATAGCACCTCAAAGCAAATGAATGTGGCATAAATAATTGTGCTGTAGACTGGCTTTCTGTCGCACCTTGCCTATCACTGACAATTTACATATCTTAGGGAAACCTTTGTCAGCTTGTGTCATTTCTACACTATTATGTGCCTTTCTGGATAATTACCAGTTAATGTGAAAAAGCAGATGGGAAGAAAAAAAAAAAAAAAAAACCTTGAAAATATTCTGATAGAGCGCCCTCAAACCTCTCCCCTTATCTGCGCACAGCAGCCTCCAGATTTCAAAAGAAGTTTCAAAACCTTTGTTAAAAAATGTCCCTGATTCCCAGTTTGAATGAACCAAATGACATTCAGCCGGAATTATTCAGCCTTTTTTTTTTTTTTCCCACAATTAAATTCTATTATGGTGAACTGTCAAAGTAAAATGGTAGGTCTTTTTACTAATGGGTCTGATGTTTGCTAGCATTTTCGGCGGCCATGTTCTACGGAAACTGAAAATGGTACGAAAAAAAAAGTACAAACAAACAATACTTACAAGAGATTTGTCAGTTTAAGTCTATAAAGCAGATTTTATTTTTGTTATTTTTTTGCGGGGTCCATAAAAACAATCCATCGGAGATTAAATGATGGTTTTGAAAAAACTTAACGCACAGAATTCGACGAAAGACAAAAAAAAGACATTTTCTTGCCTAAAGACAAGATTTGTGTCATCTACCAGTCTGTGCTTTTTTGATATAGTACCGATGCCCCATTTGTTCGTAGAAAACTCTCTCACAGATTGTTATGCCGAGGGTTTTAGTCAATCAGAAGCTGGGCCCCATCTCTCTGTTTAATAAATTGAATTCTGCTCTGCTCACACTATGATCTCTGTTAATAATAAGATAAAGACAGCAATATGAGATGTGGATATTAGCAGGGAGAGGCTCTTTATATATGTCGTCTAGAAGGGAAATACATTGTGCTTTTTGTATTTTTACTTTGTGATGATTTGACTAATTCAGCATCTTCTTAAAGGAGTTACAGGAATCAGTGAAAACTGCCAGGGCCAAGGGAGGACAGATCTCCATTTTTCTAAAGGCATAATTTAAAGGGACAATCTAGTCCCCAAACTTACTTTGGTGCAAGTTGAGGATTAGTGCACAGGTTTTTGTTTCCAGTGTGATTTGATGAAGGCATTCTGCATAAGTAAAATTTTTAATATTCTTCTCAAGCCCTCTCTTGCATCCTATCCTACAAGTACTGCATGTTTCAGTTTTGTTTCATTTAGTCACTTGCTCTGCTGGTGGTATAGAATACATTGTGTTGAACCTAAGTGACCTTGCTCTTCTACAAGTAGGATGTTTTAACAGTGCAACACGTTGTCTGATGACATCACTAGAGAAACAGGATATTCCATTCATTGTACTCATTGGTTCTTGCAGCAAAAATAAAAAAAAGAGAATTAGCTTTTACTCAGCTAGTGTGGGCAGTTCTGTTTTCTTGCAAACTGCTGTAATTACACAAATTCATCTAAGTGTAGGATTTTCATATTTTAGTGGCATAGATGGTATAAAATATGCATTTTAGTGGTTGTAACATAAATTGTAATTTGTAGTATGGTGTAGTATGGTGTATGAGTGTAAGAGTTTCGTCATCTGTCTCTTTATTTATACTACACCTGAAAGACTATATTTTGTATGTTATATGTCATAGTTTGTATCTCTTTTTGTATGTTATATATTAAAATAAAATTTAAAAAAAGTAAAAAAAAAATATACATTTTACTGGAGTACTAAACTACACCGGCCAACAATGGTACCCGTTTCCCAACAACCCACTTCCTCTCCCAGTTGTCCTATAAGTGTGACATACTACTGCATTTCTCAGTGCAAGTGGCAGACAGCTGGCAACTAATCACTTGTGAGCAGCACATTACATAGCCACGGCACACGGGCACAGAGCGCCACGCACTTATCTTCCCTAGAAAATCCGAACACCTCCTTTCGTGATTTCACAACCACAGAACAAGGGTCTTGATCATTACTGCTCCGTCTAAAGAGATTCCT
Source organism: Pelodytes ibericus (assembly GCA_036172795.1). Lineage (NCBI taxonomy): Eukaryota > Metazoa > Chordata > Amphibia > Anura > Pelodytidae > Pelodytes > Pelodytes ibericus. Next base: position 15,332,210 of record CM069861.1, read on the forward strand.
GCTTTTCTGAGACGCGAATGAAAACCAAAGATTTTGGGGTATGCCAAATAACCGGGATGCTTTGCATGTTCAGTCTGTTAATTTACGGGTTATCATACTTGCAGATACATATAGGGTTGCCACCTTTTCTTCCAAAAAATTTCGGCCTTGGTACTGTCTCCATAGACTTAACAATGGCCTGATGCCATTTTTTTTTACCGGCCTGCCCTAGATACACCCTAGATGCACACCCAGTTGACCTGACATGTATAAAAACTACAAGCCCCAACATTGAAATTTGGCCATTAGTAGAGCCTTAAACAAAGCCTAGCTACCGTCGCCAATATTGTTATTATAAGAGTATCACAAAGTAAATGCTTGTAGGAGTAAAAAAAAGAAAAAGAAATTAGCAGAAATGCTGCATTGTACCACACACAAAGATTAGAGAATCCTTCTGTACCTGTGTGAAATGTATCTTCTTTAATCATCATCGCCCCCCCCCCCCCCCCATTTTTTTTCCCTTGCTGCCACCGTTAGGCTTTGTCATGTAACAATGCTGAATTTGCTCAGCCCCTAGGCTACAAACCTTAATCTCTTTTTGTAAAACAAATCTGCCTTCTCACCTGACATTTGAGACAAAAACTATTTCCTTTAAAAGTTATGGCTTCATTCCACCCCTCCCCCCCCCCAACACCGACTCCTAGATTATCGAGCAACATATAGAAAAAGACACCTGGTAATATATTATACCATAATTATATTATCTTTAATATTATTTGGGAAAGCAAACACAAGAATTTTTTTTTTCTAGTTCATCAACAGAAATGGGCTAAAGACTTGTTGGAAACACACACAAGGCCTACATTTTTTTTTTTTATGGAAATATTCTTATATGAATCAATCGCAGTATTTGGACCCCTGCCTGATCGATTCCCCTGAGCATGACAGATATGTTGTGGAATCTAATATGTTTTAGTAAGATTCCAAAATCAGGATGAAAGGGTTCTAGAATTCTAGAATTAACAATTCTTCGTTTCCGCTCTAAGGGGCCACGACTGGTCTGTAGGCAGTAGTGTATCTTCCACAAAGGCAAACAATGCACTCGCCTAGGGCGGCACTTTGCAAGAGGGCGGCACTTTGCCAGAGGGTGTTAAACTACACTTCTGGTGCTTCAAACATTTTCTCTCACACCCTCCCCATAATGCAAACTTTAGCTCCTTCCAATTAATCGGGGTGCTGGGGGCATGTAATGGACGTGGTGGGGGTATGTAATGAGGGTTGGTGGCATGTAATGGGTGTGATGGGGCATTTAGTGTGTGATGGGGCATTTAGTGTGTATGCAATGTGGGCGATGGGGGCATGTAATGGCGTGATTGGGCATTTAATGTGTGTGCAATGTGGATGATGGGGCATGTAATGGGGTGATAGGGCATGTCGTGGGTGTGCAATGTGGGTGATGGTTCATGTTATAGGTGTGCAACATGGGTGGGGGGTGGATGAATTTTGTCTGCTTAGGGTAGCGCAAAACTAAGATATACCACTGTCTGTAGGACCTTCAAGTTGGTCTTCAGAATGTTACCAAAGCAATAGCATATTTGAAGATCTCATGGTTACAGAAAGTGGGAGAAATATAAAAATTGTATGTACTTAACCAGAATTGTGGTTATTCTAAAGCCACCCATTTAATTACATTTTGTATTAGTCCCTGAGATACAGTTATAAATACTTCCTCCTCCTCACACTCTATTTCTTAGCAGATAACGAGCATTAACTAGTAACCATAAGATAGTACGAGATCTCAAAGACAGCACTTTCCCTTTTTCGTTTGTCCGGTCAATCGTTACTCTCACTGGACATTATCGGGCCATTTCCGGCAGCAGGTACAATCACACACTCCAGAGGTAACACAAAGTAATTAGGACTCTCCTTGTCACTGTCACTGTGTAAAGTCTGTCAATCTGCCTAATTATTCATAATTAGCCACATGCTGATTACCGAGATGGGAAGGGAACTGTGTCAGAAAGAAGTCATTATGCCAAAAGCTCCTGCCAGGAGGGCCCTGTATTCTTCTATCCTGCTCCATACGGTGTGATGCCTGGCCCTATATCATGTCACTATGTTATTAACATAGTGACATGATTATAGGGAAATATACTCTGTCACACTGAGATTAATTTATACTTTGTAAGAAAATGATAACAGTGATAGATGCCTGCAATGAAGAGGATGCTGGTGCTCAATGAGACCTCTACTTCCACCCAAGGACCAAAATTACGTTATTGCAGTATATTGTTACTTGTCTCTGGGTCCTCTATTTATAGATTCCTGTTATCTTCTTTTCTTGATGTTATCATATTGATGGAACCTTTGGGGATTGTTCGATAACAGCCAAAGATGATGGACTAGAGAAGTCACTGCTATATTGTAGCTAATTCCCAAATCCGACAAAATTTTGTTGCGGTGGCCCTAGGAATCCAGGGTTACATTTGAAGAGAGTGAATTTCTGTAGAAATATGTAGTGTGCATTATACGTCCTCCTGAGGTATGTGAGAAAACAAACTAAGGCGGATTCCATCATGTCTTCAAAGGTGGAAGGAAAGTACCACCAGCCACGGAAAAACAGTAAACAAATGTAAATCATTACCCTTTATCAGTTAACTAATAAAAGGAAAATGTTTTGACTCTACTTGTTTCCCATGATATCTTCAACAACCAAGTTCATGTCTCTCCTTATTGAAAATAGATCTGAAAGGTCCTCTGAAAGGGATCAGTGGTTGTTCTTTTTGTAGATAGATGCACTACCCGTACCTTGCCTGTGTGTCTACGTAGAAAAGTGATGTCATTCAGTAAACATGTCAGATGGTCTTTATGGGTAGGGAGAGGCAGAGGAGGCTATTCAATAAAAGGCTACTTGCAGCTGAGTTGAGGTGAGATGAACATTTCATTTGACCAGTTTAGCTCTACATTGTGAAGGGACAAACCTGGTGAGTTTACTTAGCGGAGGAACTAACCAGGTTTGTACCTGCATGATATATATATACAGCTCAACTTACTTCATCTCACCTACAATTCACCTTTTAATGAATAGTCCCCTGTGTGCCTCATTTGAAGGTCCAAAGAACATCACTAGGCTGTCCATCACAAACCTCCACTAATTGCCTTCCTCTGTTCATGGACGGATATGTTTCACCACCATTTAGTTCTGTACCTTGTAGGTGGTGTCTCCAGAAAGACCCCGGAACTATAAACGGTATCCTCCGGGTGTCAGCATCTGAGCCTGCAAAATTCCTCGGAAACGTTTATTTTGAGAGGGTCTCCAAAAGGAACCCTTATAACGAATGTTATAAAACAGAAAAATGAACTAAAATAGCATGCTTAAAAAAAAAAGAAACCCATAATTTAATCTGGTGATTTTTACAGCTCAGAGCGTTAAAATCAGTTGACATATTACTTCCCAAATAAACAAAATTAAGTAAGCCCTAGCATCTGCACTTTATCTGATGGTACATGTTTCTGAAATGATTAGAAAATTGTGGATGCTTGATCTTCGGGATGGGTCTCTATGTGTTTTTTTCTTTATTTCTTTTTTTTTTTAAAGAAAAATATCTGAGCACAAGTAAGTATTTTCTTTCTCCCACCCCCCGTCAGTCTGATTAGCACTTGAAGTAAGTGGTAATCCACTGATTGTGAAAGTGCTTAACGGGCAAACAAATTCTTCATTTCACAATGCCGGCTGATTACTGTAGGAATACCGACAATTCTAAACTTCATTAGGCAGAAACGACGGAACTTGAGGTCAACAAGTATTATTGCTATGGATTTGAATTGGACTTAAAGGTTGAACAACAGATGCTCTAATTACATCTTAAGGTCATTTAAAAATCACAAGTACGGAGACAGGTCTTTATTTCCCAGATTGGGCTGTGGAATGAGCTACAAATGGCTTTTTGTGACTTAGGTGCAATTTTCATTCTCATTGTTCGAATGAGAAATTGACTCAACAGAAGAAGTGCCGAATAATTGAGGCAAAACGTACCATGTGCAAGATACCAAACCAAACAATCGGTGTAGATGACTTTGTTACAAATAAGATGTTCTGTTGCCCACCACGTCGGAGAGCCTCACCACCGAAAAAAATCTTCTTTCCAATTATTCAGGCTACGTAAATGCTGTTTACGGTTCTATCTGTCCTGTGAGGCAAAATAATCTCCATTCACCCCCATGATACACCCCATCAACATCCTCTTAGTAAGCTTGATAAACTAGGGTTCTACAAGCCGTCTGTAGTCTTCTGTGATAGTTCTTCCTTAGCCACCATTCCGAGGAAAGACACTTCAATCAAGAAACAACCATGGACTTGCCTATGGCTCTTTGTTTTCCTAACAAAGTTAGTGTAGTAGTAAATTCTAGTGAATTGATAACCGAATTGCCAAATTTCCCGCGTTGAAAACGTCTCCAGCTTACTTATCTTACCCGTCTCTACGATTTATGCCCGATGTTTGCTGTCCTCTTATCAGTTCATCTTCTTAGTAAACAGACCCCAGACAACAGAGAAAACCCATGTGAACTAAGCTCAGCTACAACTTAAACTAAGTACAGCTACAACTTAAACTAAGTACAGCTACAACTTAAACTAAGTACAGCTACAACTTAAACTAAGTACAGCTACGACTTAAACTAAGTACAGCTACAACTTAAACTAAGTACAGCTACAACTTAAACTAAGTACAGCTACAACTTAAACTAAGTACAGCTACAACTTAAACTAAGTACAGCTACAACTTAAACTAAGTACAGCTACGACTTAAACTAAGTACAGCTACAACTTAAACTAAGTACAGCTACAACTTAAACTAAGTACAGCTACAACTTAAACTAAGTACAGCTACAACTGCAACATTTTTAAAATCATATATTTTATATACGTATTATATATATATATATATATATATATATATATATTACTTTATTTTTGAGGAATCATAATACTTCCTCGATACAGTCAGTATCTATCCATGAGAAATTGCTGATGACCTCACCCAGAAAAAAATGATGACAATTAGATTGTAATACGATAAAGCCAACTTTATAACCAACATATCCAAAATATATGTACTGTATATATCTATATCTATATATGTATCCACACGGAACAATAGGGCAAGCATAGCCATATGTTTATGTTTGAGAGGATTCTCTCGGTGATACTTCACTGTCCGTGTCGATTCCCTTGGTTTACTTGTAGCACACTTACAGCTGATACCAGTTACAGTATTCAGCTTTCTTTCAGGCCTCCAGCAATTCCTGGATCAATCTGTTACATTTTTTCATCAACATAAGCTTAAGAGTCACTTTTACAAACAACTAGACCCACGCTCCTCCTGGCATCCACCAAATGGAGATTGTGTACAATGTGCCCATGGATAGGGGGGGGGGGGAGGGGGTGGACTCATGTTCCATATTGATAGACATTCTTTAACCCTGCAATTGTCAGATTGTATTGTGCACAGGAATGTTAGTCTACATGCTGGGGGTCACCTGAGACGAGCAGGGAACGTGTTCCAGGTGGACTACTGAGGAGCTTCCAGATCATGAACCAAGTCCACCTGCTGGCCACTCTATGGAACTACGTGTGCATAGCAGATGATCCACATCCATTATACATAGTACTAAGGATCAGAAGAGAGGTGGTCCTGCTCCCTAAAACACAAAACCCCATGGAAACGGCAACTCCCTTCCCCCCACCACCGCATCCTTTGCCAACCCACGGTCACCGCAAAGTTAAAGGGGATAAACACTGGCACAGTTTTGCTACTCCAGCGCAATATTATATTTTATGATATTTGGGGATTGTATAACTCTTTCTATACTCTTGCACCTGTGTAGAACAAAATGAATTTCCGAATCCCAACCATTAACATGAAAGAGGTACATCAAACACACGCAGAGCCATTTCCCTGACTGATGTAAATGCTTACAAAGGATTCATTATAATGTATACACACATCTCAACGCGTCCTTGCGTTTGCACACCGCCGCTTTAACCTTTTCCCGTTGGAAGAAAAAAAAAAATATATATGAAAAATGAATGAGCCTCGTCAATTATGCAGTTTCACTTTTAGCAGTGTTGATAGAGCTCGGAGAGCTAATTGTCAGAAAACTGATAACATGTTGCACTGTCAACAATAATTAAACTTTTACCTCTTGTCAATTTACATTCCTCCGAAGCATATTTACATAGATTATATAATGTCACTTTCACTCAAAAGGTTTTGTAGAACTCAATACACAATAGAATTCTTTTTTCCATTAGAATATTGGCTATACAAACCTAGTTAACTTTTGGCACTGCCAACTGAATTTGCTAAACTATGGCACTTGTGCCACAGTGTCCATAGCTTTGGCCAAGATGATCCACTGGCCACACAAGGTTAATGGCTAGTGCGCTGTTGGCTGGTGAACCAGGTTAATGGCAGAAATGATGGCTCTATCATCAGTCAGCTAAGCTTTTACCGGCTCAACTCAAAAACCATATAAGACCTTCGACTTTGCAGAGGTTGATCTAAAATGCGTCGGAACCAGTGACTGGTCTTCCACCGAGTTGCCCAAAGTTCAACTCCTCGGATCAATGGATGACTCAACTCAAGTGCTACTGGAGAAATCTCTGGACTGGTCAGCTATTAGTGAACTTGCAAAGCAGTCCGGCTTAAGAGAGGGCCAGCTTGGCCCATGTTCGACCTGACAATCTGCAACTTGGAGCTGTTAATCCTGGCAGTTAAATACTGAAGTTCACTGAGTGAGACGCTTTGGCGAATCTTGAAATATTTAAAGTTCCGTAGCTCTATTCTTCCTAATGTAATTTGTGTACATATTTCGTATATCGTAAAGGTGATCAATGACCAGAGAGGTCACGGTTCGACCCCATTTCCCTGGCTCCTGTGTGTTGTGTCCAGGTTTTGCTGCTGTTTCCTCTTCGGGCTCTAGTGGCCGCTATTTTGGTGTTTCCATTCTCCTTCTGATGTCTGCTGCCTCGTTATCCTCAGCCCTGTTTAAACCTGCAGCTATTTGCACTTGCGTTGCTTTGGTTCCTGCCTGTATAGTGCCTCTGGGCCTATTCTAGCCTTCCTGAGTCTTTCCTTTTGATATCCTGTTGCTGAATCCTTGCCTGTCCTCGACCAAGCCTGTTTGCCACATGTCTTGACCTCTTTTCCTACCTTTTGACTTTGTCTAGTGATATTCCTCTGTTGTACCTCGTCCTGATCCGTGTTTGACCTGGTCTGCTGACTTGTCTACCTGTGTGTTTTGCTTGCTTCATTGTGCTGTCTCAGTCAGTGAATCAAGTCCTGGGTGGTCATTTGCCTGAGGCTCAACCATAGGGTATAATGCCATTTAGGTGAATTTGCACTTTACTGTTTCATATCCTGTTACATCTTCTACCAGCTCAGTCTCAGCAACCAGTCCTGTCACAGTTTCCAGTCTCAGTTTCCAGTCCTTAGCATTGTGGGGTGCAGACTGACCCTACACCATACCCTGCCACGAGGCTCCTCCCTGGTCTGTTATCCCAGCTTGTGACACTGTGGAGGTTGAGGAAGCTTCACATCAACCAAATGAAAACTTGGTTAGATATCTGGCCTTTTATCTATGGAGTTTACAGGAACAGGCATCACTGCTTTTATTCAGCCTTCTAGCACATTTTTGGTTAAAACTGAATAAAAAGGTGGATTTAAAACTGGTATGGAAAAATATAATAGGATGGCTATTGGAGCTTCAGAATTAATCTAACCCCAGAGGCTAAAATATTTTCTATCAAGAATTCGAAGAGAGAGAAAGAGTTTACGGGAAAAACGTATAACAATTCTGTTAAACACCCCCCCTCCCGAATTATACTTAAAAGTCTCTCTTGATTTCACTTTTTAAAATGACACCTGTTATTATGGATACTGTATCGACACTTTTATGAAAATGGGACCCTAAAAAAAAAAACACAACAAGCAAGAAGCTGGATAATATGTGTCGAATTTAAATGTTTGCTGTCACAAAAAAAAAAAAGGAAAGAAAGAAAACAAAACAAAAAAAAAAAATTTCCTGAAACAACAATTCTGAAACACCCTTACAGATGTTTCTGTACAATACCCAAAAAACATCCCTTGAGCTAGAATAAAAATTGATTTAAAAAAAAAAAGGCTGAAAGATATGAACAGATCATTATAATTGAATCAACATGCTTTGAAAGCTCCAGGCTACCTCTACGTTATTACTCAGATGACAGATTTTTTTTTTTTGGAGGGGGGGGGGGGGGGGTTTGGAATTTTTTAAACCAAACACAAATGGTTTGATTGCAATATGCGAAACATTTGACCATCGTATCCTTGACAATGCGTCTGCTGCAGGGAAGATTTAATAAATGTTCTTAAATTCTCGACAGCTAGAATTTCGTAGAATAAAGACTGGGTGCGATGCCCTTTTTTGAACCTTGAACGATGGAACCCTTGCATTGTTCTAGACTGTTCATTTAGAATCTAGAACTTAGCAGGACATTCTTAGGACAGTTCCTACTCAAGGCCTTGTTCCTTAGTTAGAAAGACCTATGTTTCTCAAATCACTGAGGCCAAAGCCCACAAACAAAAGACATAACACGTCATTAACGTTGAGTAGGAAAAGCCAACACATACCCACCTAATACCACACAATATAAAAAAAAAAAGTAGGTGAGTGTCAGGAGCAAAAAAATGCACTGCTTATGCACCTATTTCTGGGGAGCATACATCTGAAAATACAAAACCCACAGAGAGCTCTGTAGGTTTGCTAATACCACATAATAGTGTCCCATGGGGCATTACATCAGTGGGATTTGTCTAGACCAAGCCGGGAAGGTATGGGCAAACATTTTGAAATAGTTTAAAACAGAGATTTACAGGAAAAGCCCCACTACCGTGACTGTGACTGTAATGAGAAACGGGAAGGGGGAGGTGACAATGTAGACGATTTTTTTAAAGGTGGCAACGGGAAAATGGAGATGAGTCCTGACCAGGATACTTTAGGTCAGTGATTCTCAAACCTCTCCTCAGGACCCCCCTGTTTAAATAAGAATATGTAGAACACCTGGTATGGCTGCTTAATGGTTAGGGAACCACACCAGGTGTTCTACATGTTCTTATTTAAACACAACTGGGTAATCCTTAAATCCTGGACCGTTGGTTAAATATTTTTGCATAGATGTTAGTATTGATCCTACACCGACAAATACCCTGCAAAACCCCAAAAAGCTGGAAAATTTCCCTGCTAATTTGGTTAAACCTTTGCAGCTTGGTTGTCTGATGATCTGACCACCACATATTACTGTAAAGTAAATATATCCCTTTATTTTCATTATTTTGGCATCACTACCTATGTGGTTTTGTGTTTCTGAAAGTATTACACATATGTACAGTTGATTTGTAAAACATTCATATTGGTAAAATATTTATTTTATATATTTAATATATTCCTGGATTGTCTATCTTCTTCTTCAAACCAATTTGTTTTTGACTTACTATAGATAGCATTAATACAATTTCATTTAAATAACTTAGTTATAAAAATAACGCTTCAAACAATATATGTAATTTAGTGTACAAATTTACACCGATCAGCCATAACATTATGACCACCTGCCTAATATTTTGCCAACAAAACAGCCCTGATCCGTTGAGGCATGGACTCCGCTAGACCACTGAAGGTGTGCTGGGGTAACTGACACCAAGACGTTAGCAGCAGATCCTTTAAGTCCTGTAAGTTGCGAGGTGGGGCCTCCATGGATCAGACTTGTTTGTCTAGCACATCCCACAGATGCTCGATTGGATTGAGATCTGGGGAATTTGGAGGCCAAGTCAACACCTTGAGCTTGTTGTTATGTTCCTCAAACCATTCCTGAACCATTTTTGCTTTGTGGCAGGGAGCATTATCCTACTGAAAGAGGCCAATGCCATCAGGGAATACCGTTTCCATGAAAGGGTGTACATGGTCTGTAACAATGCTTAGGTGGCAGAACCCAAGGATTCCCAGCAGAACATTGCCCAAAGCATCACACTGCCTCCACCGGCTGGCCACCTGTCAGTGGTCATAATGTTATGGCTGATCGGTGTATATTTTAAGTTTGTATCTGTGCTACACTCTAAGTAATATAGTAACTCCAGCCTCCAAGATTTCTAACCACCTTCTCTTGTGTATTTGTTTTCTTAAATTGTTCATTCTACTCTATCAATCTAGAAGAACACACTACTTATTTTGAACAGGGAGGTAAAATAAACATTAAATCGCCCTGAACAGCTGGCATAGCTAAATTAAGCATCCCAATCCAGCCTGCTAATAGACACTTATAGAAAGCAGAACAAGAGCAGGATCCCAGACATTGCAGCAATAATGATTATATATCTGGAACATTCAGTAGCAAAAATAATATAGAAAGGTCAACTCACTCCTTCTATTGGCATTAATTATAAAACCAGTCCCAGAAAAAAATGTAAATCTCATGTAAAATATTTGCTCTGAACAGAATTGTACAAATTCCCCTTAAAAACGTTACTGGCCAAATATAACATCATGACTACCGTATTTGCTCGATTATAAGACCACCCTGATTATAAGACGACCCCCCAAACTTTGGATATTCCATTAGGAAAAAAAACTAAAAGCCTAAATATAAGACTACCCTATAGGAAAAAAATTCAACTTGTATATATTCACATGTAAATTGCTTTTTTAATAAAAAATTATGATATCAAAAAATGTATTTCTAGTTTTTATTTATTTTATGTGCCAATGCTGCCTTTCTCTTTCCCTTGCCCCCATTTTTCTCTCTCTCCCCCCTCCCCTTGTCTGTCTCTTAACCCCTCACTCCCCTTGTCTCTGTCTCTTAACCCCTTCCCTCCCCTTGTCTCTGTCTCTTAACCCCCTCACTCCCCTTGTCTCTGTCTCTTAACCCCTTCCCTCCCCTTGTCTCTGTCTCTTAACCCCCTCACTCCCCTTGTCTCTGTCTCTTAACCCCTTCCCTCCCCTTGTCTCTGTCTCTTAACCCCCTCCCTCCCCTTGACTCTGCTGGGGACCTGGATCCATGTTTTATAATCTGACCTCAATTTGAGGTCAGATTATAAGAAGACCTCGATTATAAGACGAGTGGTAGCTTTCAGATTTTTTTTCTGAAAAAAACCTCGTCTTATAATCGAGCAAATACGGTATATAGAAATAACTAATCGCCACACTTCTAGCTTAAGCCTACTTAATGCAGGCCCGCCATCAGGGGGTGACGGGCGATTCTGGCATCCCGGACCCAGGTCACGCCAGGAAAAAAAAAAAATTCCAATGCACCCCTCTGTTAAGCCGGTCCGTGGCTGTGAGGGAAGCGTTTTGCACTGCCCTCCAGCCGCACGGCTTCAATAAAGTTTAAAAAAAAAAAAAAACTTTGTTAAAGCTGACCGGCTGGAAGGGAACGCAGAATGTACTGGGGAAGGGGGGGAGGAGGGTGGCATAATGAGCATAACGCTGGCATACTGATAGGCAAAATCCTGGAATATTGAGTGTCTAAATCCTGGCATATTAATTGGCAAAATCCTGGCATATTAATTGGCAAAATCCTGGCATATTGAGGGGCAACATCCTGGCATTTTGAGGGGCACAATCCTGGCATATTAATTGGCAAAAGAATGGCATATTGAGGGGCAACATCCTGGCATATTGAGGGGCACAATCCTGGCATATTAATTGGCAAAATAATGGCATATTGAGGGGCAAAATCCTGGCATATTGAGGGACAAAATCCTGGCATATTGAGGGACAAAATCCTGGCATATTAATTGGCAAAAGAATGGCATATTGAGGGGCAAAATACTGGCATATTGAGGGACAAAATACTGGCATATTAATTGGCAAAATAATGGCATATTGAGGGGACAAATACTGGCATATTAAGGGGAAAAATACTGGCACATTAAATGGAGTATTGAGGGGAAAAATACTGGCATATTAAATGTAAAAAAATTGCATATTGAGGGGCAAAATCCTGGCATATTAAATAGTCAAAATATATAGTTAAATATCAAAAAGCCAATCCTTCATCTTTGTAGGCTAGGATATGGATGTGAATAAGAGAGAAAAAGACAGAGCCACAAATAGTGTAATAACCAAAAAGCTATTTTAATACTGGCCCCTTAATGTGCATCAGACGTGGAAGAGTGGTCGAGTGACGTGACACGCCAGCAAGAAGAACCATAGGATCGTGACCGGCATGCCGATAGAGGGTCTTTGAACCCGGTCTGGTGATATGACTAGCTACATTAAGGGGCCAGTATTAAAATAGCTTTTTTAAGACAGTCTGTAATGTTGCAAGCACATTACATGTTAGAATATTAGTGCAATTACAGTAAATATGTCTCCAAAGCAATCTAAAAGGAATGTTTTACCGAAGCAAAGGTATTAAAGTCAATATCAAACAAACAAAAAGCAAAACAATATTTAAAGTCAATATCAAACAATAACAATATGAAGCGATTTAAAGTTTTTTCAGACTAAATCTTGCAACTACAGCTGCCACTGTTACAATACATTGAACTTTCACTTTACTAACCTTCTGTGTAAAATAACATCATTTGATTTTATAAGGGGGATTCTGTCCCATTTCAAAATATAGTGCATTCTAACCAGCCCAAAAAAATAGCCAGCTTTTATTGATTATTTTATTATAATTTATTTTTTATTGCGAAAAAAGCAAAGTTTACACAAATTTCAATAAATATAACATATTAATAACATACCTATGACACACAGAGATCTAGCAATAATAAAGTAATACAATAACATACTGATATTGTTATTTTATAGGCTTATTGTTTTACTTTTTCTTTGTTTTTAATATACTGCAAACATTACCTTGTAACATAACACTGACTTACACATTTCTTATCAGACAGGCAACTATTAGTTGCACAAAAATGCATCAAACGGGCACACACAAAAAAATGCTAATTATTCAAAATGGAGTTATTTAAATGGGGTAGTTCATTTATATTTTTGTATATTATTTTTTCTGGTGTAAATCCAATATATAGAAACAGAAAATAATAGTTCTGCCATCTGGCAGGTTTGACTTCTAAGAGGCTCAGCTGCCCTTTTAGGTGTGTAAGAATAGAGGGGAGTAGGTTTTATGCAGGATAACACTTACCAGGAAAGGTTAAAGCATCTTAACATGTATAGCTTGGAGGAAAGACGTAACAGGGAGGGATATGATAGAAACATTTATATACATAAAGGGAATCAACACTGTAAAGGAAGAAAAACTACTACAACAATTAGAGGGGCAAAGGTTTAAAAGTAATATCAGGAAGTATTACTAAAATGAAAGGGTAGTGGATGTATGGAATAGCCTTCCAGCGGAAGTGGTAGAGGTTAATACAGTGAAGGAGTTTAAGCATGCGTGGGGTAGGCACAAGGATATCCTAGCTATAAGATAGGGAACTGGGGACTAATAAAATTATTTAGAAAATTGGACAGACTAGATGGGCTGACTTATTCTATGTTCTATATTTCTATTCTTCTTTCTATCTCTGCTGATTGCCTGCTAAGTCTCACTCCCTTAATGTCCATTCTCTTTGATGCCAGCTTACGTGGGTACCATTTTTACTCTGGGACCACTGATTCCTTAGAGCCATGGAAAGGTCATACTGATACTAAGAAAAGTGTTGGCATGATGTCATCAGCATCAGCCAACTGTAGGATCTGGACAACTCTCGGGGTTACAGGTTAATTTGTCGGTGGGCTAGACTCCACTCTTCATCCTTTTGAGGTTGATAAAATGTGCACCATTAAATTGGGTAAAAGCAACCTCCCCAGTACGTATTTGGAAAACCAGAGAACATCTGACCATATCTTTCACGGTTAAATGTTTTCTTATTATTATTTTAAGATAATAGAAGATGTTTGTATATAATTTTTTTTCTCTTCTACCTAGGGCAGCACAAAAACAAAGATACCCCACTGCTGCCAGGTGTAGCAAAATGTTATAAAAGAGACCATTTTATTCCAGTATAAGAGAAACACACAGATCATTGTTTTTAATAAAAAAGCTATTGTGCCCCATAAGAAAACAAACACATTGTGATACAGTGTGCTATCTAGTAAGATGTAACCACGAGAGGCCACTTGTGGATCTCTGGAGTAGAACACAGTGTTTAATCTTCTGTAATTCCAACACTCTCTTTGGAATGCTGCTTACCGTATTAAAAATGATTCGTTATTAACCCTTTATCCAAGCGCGGTCTAACTTAGCCATATTATAGAAACATAGAAACATAGAATGTGTCGGCAGATAAGAACCATTCGGTCCATCTAGTCTGCCCAATTTTTTTTTTGAGTACTTTTATTAGTCCCCCGTTCCCGGTGTGAACATCCTTTAAATGACAATAATGCAATATATTTAACTAGACTGCACCAAAGGTGTACCTAGACAAGACAAGATGCTCAGCATTATTTTCTGGTGCTATCAAATAGATATCGCTATTACCCTACCGCTAAGTACACCAAGCTCTGTCCAGTGTACTGGAAACTCCCTCACATTAACTGTGGAAGAAACATAGAAGCAGTACATAAAAGATTAGATAACTAATAGTCTCTCAGATAAGTTGTGCAGCAATTCACTGCTGTAACCCTTTCAGTCTTACCCAACTATTTATAAACAAATATATTACAGTGGCTAGTATGGTTGACCAGTGAAGAAGCTCCAGAGCGAAATGCGTCAGGTCTTTTTGACAAATTTGGACTCAATCAACTTCTGTTGGTGCTCCTAAAGAGGGGTGACCTCACTGTACATAGGACTTGCAATGGTTAAAATTTACTTTTTTTCCCCTGTACTTTGTAAAAGTGTTGATTTATGTTAAAGTGAGTTTTTAGAATTTCTCCTGCCCATGATTCCAGTTTACTAAACCTATTTTATTATTATCTTAGAACACACATTGTATTCATATACTTCACTAATACTGCTTGTGTAACTCAAAAGCACTGTATCTTAACTAAGCAAACTTGGAATATTCATTTAGGAAAAAAAATAAAAAGCCTGAATATAAGACTACCCTATAGGAAAAAAGCTTTACTTGTATATATTCAAATGTAAACTGTTTTTTCCTAAGTAATATGAAAATGATGGCAGAAAAAAAATGCATTTCTTGTCTTTGTTTCCTTTTATTTGCCAATCTGCCCCCCAGACTTAGCCAATGCATTCCCCACACTTAGTCAATGTATCCCCCACACTGCCATCTGCCACCAGACTTAGCCAATGCCTCCCCCCACACAGACATCTTCCTCCCAGACTTAGCCAATGCCTCCCCCCACACAGACATCTTCCTCCCAGACTTAGCCAATGCCTCCCCCCACACAGACATCTTCCTCCCAGACTTAGCCAATGCCTCCCGGTGGAAGTGCCAGGCAGCAGCTGAGGATGTCAGTGCGCATAGCGCAGACATCCACTGGCTGTTAGCGAGGGGGATCCAGGATCCCAGTCTTATAGTCAGACCTCAATTTGAGGTCAATTCTGAGAGAATGTAAAACAAGGGGACTTTTTTTCAGAGCAAAAACACCCTCATTATGTTATTAATAGAGTAATTTGGGACACAGTGGTGCATTGTACATACCCTACTGCCTACATGGATGACGGGTACATATTCAGGGCACAGTGTTGTGCAAAGTGTTCTTTATAATCATTCACAACTTAGTATGTTAGTAGAGCTGTCAGGTTTCTCTACTAATAAGTAAACTATTCAATGGAGCCCTCTCCCCATCATAAAGAAACTCTGTCACAAAAACATTGTTTTTTCTCTCTCAAGCGTAGATTGAGAGAAAGAGTATTTTAAATGTCTGTGGTATAGGAGAACAAATATGTGTCCCTAGAAACATGGCCGATGTTGGCAACTATGTACACAGGAGGTGTACATAGTTGCCAACATCGGCCATGTTTCTAGGGACACATATTTGTTCCACATGCTGCAGAAAGAGCATGCAAAGTGCAGCCCGGCTGTATGTAGGATGGATATACACACAGACACAATCCAATTAATTAATCAGGGTGGAGATCTCATAGAACCTACCATGATTAATTAATTGGATTGTGTCTGTGCGTATATCCATCCTACATACTGCCGGGCTGCATTTTGCATGCTCTTTCTGAGCAAATATGTGTTCCTGGAAACATGGCCGATGTTGGCAACTATGCTGTGTATAACATTCAGTTGACTTTTCACGCTTTTGTCTTTATCGTTCTATCACATGCACAGCGTGCCAAGCTTCTCTTTCCTGGTACATGTTAGGCAGCGCTGTCGCTTTAAGAAAGCTTATGCCATTTCGTTATCATCCCATCTTTTAACCCCACTTGCCGTTTTTAAAACTTTTCTAAACTGCTGACAAGGGCCAGTTCTCGTGGGTTACCATCTGCAGGGAAGCATCACAGGGGTGAAGAAAGCCCCCAGCCACGGACTTCTAATCATTTATAGGTGACATTGGATGGGCTAAAACAGATTGCAAGCTCACTGGAGCAACGTGTTTGCCATAAAACACATACCATTCTATTTATTGCAGATCACGTAAATGATTAGAGATTGCAAGCTCTTTTGGAGCAAACAGTGCGCCATAAAGCAGATTACAAGCTCCGCTCAGCAGACGGTTTTACCTAACATGGATTGAGAACGCTGTTTTTGTTTCTTAAATGGACCGTGTCACCCTAAACATAGCTCATACCGTGAATGCAGTGAATAAAAATAAATGATCTTTATAATGATTTAGCACATTTCAATGCAAATCCATAAATGATAACATTATATAAATATGTGCAGGGTCAATATAAAGAGCCTTCCAGTGACCTGTTCATTAACAGAAATGTACAAAGAACAAGAGGTCACCCACTGAGACTGGAAGAGCAAAGATTTCATAGACAGCAAAAGAAGGGATTCTTTAAGGACAATAAAGTTATGGAACTCACTGCCAAGAGAGGTGGTGCTATCAACAGATGCATTTAAACATGGTCTGGGTGTTTTTTTTTTTTAGAAAAGTAGAACATACAGGGGTATTAATAATAGAAAAAGCATTAATAATAGAGCTTAATGATTGAAGGAGAAATCTGATTGCCCTTTTGGAGTCAAGAAGGAATTTCCCCACCTAGGAGGCAAAATTCAAAATGGCTTCCTTAGGGGTTTTTGCCTTCTTTTGGATCAAAACGAATGATAGGTAGAAGGGTTGAACTTGATGGACTTGTGTCTTTTTTTCAACCTAAATTACTATGTTACTATGTTACTAAATTCTGAAAGAAAATGTGTTTTAAATGGGTCTGTTGTGGTGTCTGCTGCTTATGACATCAAATGTCTGCTGCTTATGCAAATTATCTGATTTTCAACGGGAAGTGGCTAATTTGCATATCAAGCCGCAGGTGATGTCATAAACAGGAGAAATCACAGATTATGAGGTAATTATGAGGTCATTTCTCATCATTTGTTTTTTTTCTGCATTCACATTACAAGTTGACCTTTAAGTCAGTTCTAAATAGACACAATCTTTTTTTCAGTGTTTTGTGAATAGGCCCCACATATTAAGTGGACACAAGTGGCTGCTGCAGGCTACGGGCAATGCTAATCCCCCTGTGGACATGTAGGGAGTAAGGAAGCTATATTTGGCCACAGCATCCTGAAAGATGCAAGACATCTGAGAGAAAAGAATATTTGAGGTCTTTGAACTTTTCTGCAGTTTTATCACAGGGTATAAACTATTATAAATATTGATCAGTGCATTGGAGCAGACATCTCGACTTATTCACAGATAGAAAATACACCTTTTTTTAAATTCAAAAACTGACAGTGGATAAGAGCCGAGCTGTAACTTCATCAGCATTTTATACTTTTCCAATAGAGATTTTACTACCAAACCATATCCATCAATTTAAATAATATGACTTTATTTTTCCTGAAAGGCACGTAATATCAGTAAATATAATGTACTTGGTACTGCAGCACCTATCAGGACTAACCTGGGAGGGAGCCATAACATTCGTTACTGTAGCGTTATTACTTTACCCCCTGCTCCGTGTCCTCTTCCACGTCAGTTGTGGCGCCAGGAGAGGACGGCCATTGTTTCAAAAACACTCCGAGATGTTTCTATCACCCATTGCTTAAACACAGTAAGAAACCTTTTGTATAAATTCAAGGCGTCTCAAATAACAAACCATGGATGGCAATATTATATTCCATGGAAAATGTGAAAGTCAGCGTGATCCTCCTTCTTACAGATCAAAACTCTACAAAAATTGCTGAAAACTAAGTCTAAATAACAAAAAATAAAATGCATCTCCTAGAAGATGTTCTTGGCGGGCTCATACCACTGGACTAAAGAGATAGTATACGAGCTGTACTAACCTTCAAGGCACGCTTTCATATATTACCATTCAAAAGTTTGGGGTCACAAATGTTCTTGTTTTTTAAAGAAAAGAAAATTCTGTCCATTAATATAATATCAAAAGGATCATAAATACAGCGCAGACATGTTTAACTCTTTACCGCCTGTAAGACGTTCCATGCCGTACTACTTTTTAGCACCAAGATTCTAGTAGGACGGCATGGAACGTCCTACATTAAACAGCTCATCGCAGCCCCCCGTGATGAGCTGTGTGCGGACCCCACTGCGGGGACTTGCAGCAGGGTCCTCACTGTCAGAAAGCCTGCAGGAACGTATAGACCGTCCTGCAGGTAACAGCTCATTGCGGCTCCCCACGATGAACTGTAATGGGGATCTTGCAGCAGGATCCCCAGTGTCAGATAAGGCCACTTTGAGTGGCCTCAGTCTGACATAAGAAATGTCGCGAACGCTCAAACCAAGTGCCGTCTACATTTCTGACATCCCAGCATGCCCGGAACTGATTGGGTCTCTGCTTGGATGTTCCTCGCTGCCGATCACAAAGTAATCCCACCAACTGTGGAAGCTCTGGGACATTAAGTCCCTGTGTAGCACCCTGTATTATCCTCAAGGACTCCCCGAGGCAGTCCGAGAGGGAATGTTAGGGGAGTTACGGGAGATGCTAGAGATAGGAGTGATTGAACATTCCCATAGCCCCTGGCCCTCCCCAGTAGTATTGGTTTCCAAGAAGGACGGATCCACACGGTTTTGCATAGACTACCGCAGACTTAATGACTGGACCATGACAGATGCTTACCCCATGCCCCAAGTAGACGAACTGCTAGACCGAATAGCCTGAAGTAACTTCCTCAACACCATAGATCTCTGCAAGGGGTATTTGCAGGTTCCGCTGGACCAGGAGGCTATCCCCAAGTCAGCGTTCATCACCCTATTTCCTCCTCCTAGGGACTGTCCTCGACTGCATACAGGCAGCTGGCTTGACGCTCAAACCGAGAAGTGTAGTGTGGGCATGGCTGAGGTTCCCTACCTCGACCACAGGGTAGGTAGTGGACAGCAGCGCCCTGAGTCAGCCAAGGTCGAAGGGGTCGCAAACTAGCCCCCTCCTCGGAAAAAAACTCAGGTGCTTGCATTTCTAGGGACAGCCGGTTATTACCGAAAACTTGTACCTGACTATAGTACTCTTGCCAAGCCCCTGACCGACCTGATCAAGAAAAAATCTTCACTGACATGTCTTATGATCTCCGGAGTTTGAATCTGCTTTCCGGAGCCACAAACAAGCACTGATCTCCGCTCTGGTCCTCTAAGACCCTGACCCCACTAAATGCTTCTGTGTTCACACAAATGCTTCAATTTTTGGACTGGGAGCTGTGCTCAGCCAAGAGGGACCCAATGGCTGCGATCACGCCGTCGCCTACATCAGTAGAAAGCCTCTACCCCGAGAAGCGGGATGCGAAGCTGTAGAAAAAGAATGATTGGCGCTGGTGTGGGCTCTCAAAAAGCTACAGCCATACTTGATCATTTACTGTCCGCATGGACCACAACCCCCTGATTTGGCTTAACCTTGATGCAGGCAATAACTGCTGTCTACTGTGGGGGAGTTTAGCCCTGCAACCCTACAACTTCACAGTACAATAACGACCTGGGAAACAAAATGACAATGCAGACGGGTTGTCTCGACAGACTGATTTAGGTCCGTAACCACCCGGACAGCCCCAAGCCAACCCATGTGGGTCTAGCCAGGTCTGCCTGACTATGGGTCAAGGGGGAGCAGTGTCATGGAAAGCCCATGCATTTAACTGCTGTTTATGTTGTGTTCATGTTGTGTGCACTATATAATTGCCCTTCCCTGTGTGATTGGTTAGCCGTCTAGTGCACCCATGGTTTAAACGGATTAACTCTATCTGGTCCTAATTCAATTTTGTTTCTATTGTTTCATCAGTTATCTAGATCTTCAGTTGTATATAAGTTACAATATAATTTGTACAATAAATGTTCTTCTGTGTTAAAACCGCTATACTGGTCTTGCCTGGTACTTGGGGTCTACATTCGTGAATTGTACTGTGGGGGTCCCAGGATGTGGTTCTGTACTACTAATGAAGGTACCCAACCGGGGTACCAAGGAGTCCGTCACACCAAAATTATTTTTGTTATAAATCACCTTAGCTTGTCAACATATTTTTCGCTACTTGCACATCGTTGTTGGCTCCTGTTTGGTTGCAGCTGATTGTCCAAAGCTTAATTGAAACTCCTCCGACACATTAAAAAGATTTTTGCTGTGCCCAGTAGATAACATGTGTGGTTAGGGTCTCACCCTATTGACATCGCTTGTATGCTGGCCAATAAATATAACCAAATACCCCTGATTTCTATTATGTTAATACAGTTGTTCCCAACTTTATTCGAGAGAGAAGCACAGACATGTTTGTTTGTTGTTGTTGTTACAATAAACCATGTTTGCGGTCATCAACAAGTGCCCAACTGAAGCTGAGCTTTCCTCTGCTCTTTCACAGCAAAAAACAAACACATTTGTTCGTCTTTTCTTTTTTTCCAGCACTGAAGAAGTTAATAGGATAAACATAATGGAATATTTGCTACTTTCCCCAGCACCCGCCTTATGTTTTATTATTTTTTTTTTTTTTTCATTTATTTCTGTTACAATTTCTTCAATATTTCCCCTCTCACAAATCCCATTTCTTTTTAAATCCTCTAGTTGGCCTGTGGGCTGTTGACCTTTATTTTGTTCATCTGGAAAACAAATGAAGCAGGAAGGATCAAAATATGAGATATGGAACAGGACTCGGACATTTGATTTATTTATCTTTTTTTTTTTTTCTTCACCTCAGAGCCAGATGTACATTACCAGCACCAAAAGGGTTAATGGATTTCTTTATATTTTAAGACCAAGTTTTTATTTTGCAATAGAAAATATAATATATATTCTTTGTTCACCTTAAAGAGGGATTAAACCCTCAAAATAAAAATGTTTCATATAAAATGCTTCCCTTTTAAACTGGTCTAATGTGCTGGAAAAAACAAACAAATTACCTATACATCTATGCTCTGTGCCCTTTATTATACTACAGTGCTGTCATCTTGTGTCTG
The DNA here is from genome assembly GCA_036172795.1 of Pelodytes ibericus. Lineage (NCBI taxonomy): Eukaryota > Metazoa > Chordata > Amphibia > Anura > Pelodytidae > Pelodytes > Pelodytes ibericus. Next base: position 15,353,708 of record CM069861.1, read on the forward strand.
CCTCACTGTCTGCCTGCTCCTTCCTACTACAGTGTCATACTTCCTAGTTTATATGAACATTCACAAACACTCTCACATTCACTCCTGCCCTACTGTCACTCTTCCTAACTGTTCATAATGGCATTCACACACACACACTCACATTTTCATTCTCATTCCCAGTCACAAATACTTTCGCCTCTCCCATCTTAAATGTTTGGCACACAGGCACACCACTAGGAGCAACGGGGACCCCCTCTGTGATGCAGCAACTTAACAAAAAGATTTCTCGCAGTGTTAGTTTTTGTTAGCGGCATTTCTTTTTAACGGATCTTTGCAGTAGTACCATTAAAAAATGATATCAAACAAATGCCACATTTTTGATAGGCCATTTTTGATAGAGCAATTGGATGGCATGCCAGTCAAGAGTCAGCATTTTCTACTGCTTGGTTTAATATATTTTCATATGTTAACCATAACTTTTGCATTTCTACCTCTTTAATTAAGTAAAGAATTGGCCAGTTCCCTTAAAAATGTCTGTATGGTTTATTTGGGTGGTGTTTTAGTCTATTCATGGCTTTGGGTATAAACAAGGAAGGTACAGATATACAAATAATAATAATAATAATAATATAGGTTAGAATGAAAACCCTTATAACACTATGATAAATCCTACAAGGATCTTGCTTGCAGCTAGACTTTGTTTGTTTATCCTGCTTGGTGGTCTGACCTTTATAGTTTTTAGTTAAGATGTGAATACGCCAATTATTTAAATGTTAGGATGTAACCAACATGTTTCTACAGGTGAAATGAAAAGGTTCTTTTCCTTGTGATCCGTATAAAACTCTGCTTGGACATACATGTGTCAAAAGATGTACGGATGTCTCACATTCTGCATTGCTTAAAATATAAAATACTTACAGCTAGAAGAAATTGTGAAATTACAGCTGTTTGCAAGAAACAAGGACTGCCCACACTAGATGAGTAAAAGTAATTTCCTTTTTTTTTTTTTTGCTGCAGGATACAATGAGAATAATGCCATTCAAATGAATGGAATATACTGTCTCTCTTGTGATGTCATCAGACAATGTGTTGCACTGTTGAGAGATCCTGCTGTGTACAAGAGCAAGGTCACTCATAGGCCACACAATAGACTCAATTTGAGGAGGACAGGAAGTGACTATATGAAACAAAACTTTATATCCTCAGTGTCTATAGAATCAGTGCTGCAGCACCTGCAGTAAACATGCAGAGTATTCACTGTGGAGGGCTTGAGTCAAATATTAAAAATGTGATTTATACAGTATGCCTGCATCAAATCACACAGGAATAAAAGCCTGTGCATTATACAAGCAGTGATCTTCATCTTGCACCAAAGTGAGTTTTGGGACAAGACTGTCCCTTTAAGGGTTTAACAGGTTTGATGAATAACTTTAGACAAAGGCAGCCTCCATTTGCCCAATAAAATGTAACTTTTATTATTAGCCTTATCTTCCCTTTATATTGTTTGTCTGATATAGACTATTAACTCTTATTGCACCCTCTAACTTTCGTATTAAATGAATGGTATTACCCTAAAACCAGTCTGGCACCTAAACTCTAATAGACACATCTGAGTGGGGATAAATATAAGCTAAATTTGTCTCCTCTACACTCATCGGAAATCCTGGGTTATAGGCTTTTGTTGATTTAGCGGCTGCAATAAAAGGGCAGTAAATACTATGGAAAATAAATTCTCTCCATCCTCCAAAAATAATTTGGATGAGTTGTGGTCCCTGACTATAATGGGCAGAATTATCTATAGGGTCTACCTACATTAGATACTCGGTCATTCGTTTTTCGGTCAACTTAGTTTTCAGAGACTCGAGTCCATTTGTCCGAATTTCAAACGTGGAAGAATGAATGAAATTAAACGTGATTCGTTCATTCGTTCAGATGGCGTTTCCATAAGGGGAGGGACATGGGAATGAGCTAATACACAAAAATTTAGTTTGGACAAACACCAAAAGCAACTGGATTATTTTTTTTCATCCAAAAGCAACTGGATTTTACAAAATATTTGTAGGCATTCAAGTCTAACTTACATTATATTATATGATTTGCTAATTGTTAATTTGACTTCAAACTGTACATTTTTTTAAAAGCTTTAGAGGAGTTACCTGTTGGTGTTTGTTTGTGTTGAGTTGTAGGACCATTCGAGGCATGTGTTCGGGTTGATGGGGGAATGTATTGGGGGTGATAGTGGCATGTATTGGTGGTGATGGGGGCATGTATTTGGGTGATGGGTGCATGTATTGGGGTGATGGGGGCATGTAATGGGCTTGATGGGGCATGTAATGGGGGTGATGGGGGCATGTGATGGCCTGATGGAAGCATGTAAACGGGGTGATGGGGGCATGTAATGGAGTAATGGGGGCATGTAATGGGGTGATGGGGTAATGGAGCATGCGATGGGGACATGTAATATGTATGTAATGGGGTGATGGGACAGGTAATAGTGGTGATGGGCATTAAATGTCGGTGATGGAGAATATAATGGGGTGATGGGTCATGTCGTGGGTGTGCAACGTGGTTGGGGGGGGGGGGTACCCAAATTTTGTCTACCTGCCTAGGTCAGCACAAAACCAAGATACACCACTGCTTCTAAATACTGCAAAGCAGCCTGCAAAAGTCATATGTGGCCAGTAAAATGTGGCCGAGGTATTAACTTTACATGGCTGAAAACACCACAGGCTCATTTTTAACTTTATTCGTTTGCTTGCAGGTCTGCTAACACAATGTATATTTTTGCCAACTTTCATATTCTCTTCATTTACACCATAAACAATGTTTAATTAATGGTGTCTCTTTACCAACTTAACATGTCATGAGTCTTTACCATTGGTTTAACGATATCTACTAAGAGCATGCAATTTTTAGTCTTTCCCCACAATATACGGCTACTTTCCTCTCTTCAAACAACAATCCTGGCAGCTACATCATACCTGTTACCAGCTCAGAGTCTGATCTTCTTCAGGATCCTCTTGGCTTGGTCCATATATCTACATTACACTCTTGCTGTCCGCTCTCCATATCTATTGTACTGTAATGCCAATCAGTGGAAGATGTATTGATTTCATTGTATCTCTGCACATGGGCATCCTTTCTGCGCCGCGCCTCTTTCTGACAAGTTATCATGAAGTGGAGGAGCTTTGTCATTATCAGTAAAGGCATGCAAAGGGTTGATAAACCCTGCACCAGATACAGATCCACAGCACCAGATATAAACCAACCACACTAGATATAGCCTCACTGCACCAAATATAGACCCACAACACCAGATATTAACCCACGGTAACAGCTAAAAACCCATGACACAAGATATAAACCACAGCAGATAAATATCCAGAGCTCTAGCTGAAACTAAACAGCAACAGATAGAACAACATAGCAAAGATATAACCCCAAACACCAGATACAACACTATAGCACACAATATAACCCCAAACACCAGATACAACACTATAGCACACAATATAATCCCACAGCACCAGACACAACACTATAGCACACAATATAACCCCACAGCACCAGACACAACACTATAGCACACAATATAACCCCACAGCACCAGACACAACACTATAGCACACAATATAATCCCACAGCACCAGACACAACACTATAGCACACAATATAACTCCACAGCACCAGATACAACACTATAGCACACAATATAACTCCACAGCACCAGATACAACACTATAGCACACAATATAACCTCACAGCACCAGACACAACACTATAGCACACAATATAACCCCACAGCACCAGATACAACACTATAGCACACAATATAACCCCACAGCACCAGATACAACACTATAGCACACAATATAACCCCACAGCACCAGATACAACACTATAGCACACAATATAACCCCACAGCACCAGATACAACACTATAGCACACAATATAACCTCTCAGCACCAGACACAACACTATAGCACACAATATAACCCCACAGCACCAGACACAACACTGTAGCACACAATATAAACACAAAGCAGCAGACACAACACTATAGCACACAATGTAACCCAACAGCACCAGACACAACACTATAGCACACAATATAACCTCTCAGCACCAGACACAACACTATAGAACACAATATAAACACAAAGCAGCAGATACAACACTATAGCACACAATATAACCCCACAGCACCAGACACAACACTGTAGCACACAATATAAACACAAAGCAGCAGATTCCCTAAACACCCAAATTCCTAAATCCATGACATTTCTTTATCTCTTTCCCCCTTTTTTATATGTTTTATTCCTCCATGTTTGCCATCTCTTTATGTGTTTTATTCCTCCATGTCAGTGACCTCTTTTCACCTACATTTTATCTTTTCTGCCCCATGTCACAATTTTGTCTGTATTCTGCTCCAATCAATCACCTCTTTTCATCCTCTATTATCTTTTCTGCCCCATGTCATCCCATTTTGTTTGCAATCTGCCTCCATCTATCACATCATTTTATCCTCCATTATCTTTTCTGCCCCATCCACTTGTCACCATGTTGATGTGAGCAGAGCCTGGTCAGAGGAGCTGCTCAGACTGGACAAATGGAGACCTCAGGGAAATGGGAGGGACCTCCCTGGATTTACCCCACTCTGCCATGTACCTTAAAGCTATTATAAGCTCTTCCTACCTGTTACAGGGGCTCAGCTGTGGTCTCTGAGTATCTTCCCCTGCAGGCTCTCTTCTGTCAGTCATGCTGCCACATGGAGGGCTGAGGGGCAGGGCTATAACTTCATATCCCCGGGCACCCCTGTCATTGGCTCTCCATGCAGCATGACTGACAGCTGCAGAGACCTGCACCAATGTGGATGGGAGACCAGTAATACAGCAAGCAGAGTTGCAGAGAGCAACAACTTTGGGTGCCACCTCCTACCCCAGCAACTGGTGTGCAGTCCCCTAGGGACAACTAGAGGCTACACACTGAGAAAAAAATAATAATAATAAAAATAAAAATGTTTTTTTTTTTTAAAAGGGAAATTGCAAAAATCCAGGGGGGGGCAAGCGCCCCCCCTTGCCCCCCCCCCTGCGGACGCCCATGTCTCTGCATGAGGACTATACAGTTGTATCTGTTTAAATTGGCTTTGTTGAGCACACAGAGAGAATGGTGGCTATTCAATACATCTCAGGGCAGGTCAATGAATCACATCAGTTTTTCCTTCTGCTACAAGCAATGTACAGTGTATTTGATTTCATGAACCTCTAGCTAGAGTAACACGAGCTGAGCACACTTCCTTTGGGATAGAGGAGATGGGCTTTTAAATCCTTGGCATGACAGAGGTGCTTGGGAGCCGTGAACGGTTAATGGATGTGTATTTGCATTTATGGATGTTTGAAATATTAAAGGGGCTCTGTCCCCCTAAACACTGTGTGCATTCCTTTAATTCAGGATTACCTTTACTGAGAGGGTGGTGGATACATGAAATAGCCTTCCAGCAGAAGCGGTAGAGGGAAACACAGTGAAGGAGTTTACGCACGCATGGGAGAAGACTACCCTAGATAAGGCCAGGGACTAATGGAACTATTTATATTTTTTAAGGCATAAATTGGAGATTTTCTTGTTTTCAGTCATGAAATAGGGAATTGCAAAAAAATGGCAGGAAATTAAGGGATTTATGAGGGCTATTTTATGTCTAAAATAGCAGAAATTGAAGTATGGCTGAATGGGAGATTTTTTTTCTACTTTGGTTTGTAATTCTCTTGTTAATTCCCTGCAATGCCCTCTTTCATGGATGAAGCCCAAGGTGATGCCAACACTGATTCCCTTTATGTTCCTTTTTATTTACAGTGAAGTTTCCTGCCCTACCAGGAGCTCGTATCAGTTAAATGCATTTTTGTACCATTCATATCGAGCCTGCAATCAATAGCTTGTTAAAAATGAATGTTTCAATACGGCAAAATATAGCAGTGCTCACTTACTATCAGCTCACAGTAAATAACAATTATTATTATTTCTCTGACATTTACAATAATATCTGGAAGGATATGACACACACACTTGTTATGCAGTAACATTACAAATAACAGTATATACATTTTAAGCCTATATTTAAATTAAAGGTTTTTTTTTCAGTGCACCTCCAGTTGGGACAGATGTAGCCTGGAAGTTTTTAACTGAGGTATTTATTGCAGCTGGGTCTGTCCAAACTAGGGAGTTCATTTTGGAAGAATCCCTTGGCAGCCTACAAGCACTGCTCCCCTAAGTGCCAGAGTCAATATGACTTCTCGTAACTTTGGGGAATTTGGGAAAAGTCCCAGCTACTCTGGGCAAAGGGATTTCAATGAACACTACTTGGGCCATTCACTAAAAAGGTGAGTTGCTGTGAATAGCAGGTGAGCTAAAGTGAATAGCAGGTGAGCTGAAGTGAATAGCAGGTGAGTTGAGGTGAGATGAACATTCCATCTCACCAATTCAGCTATACATTATGCAGGGACAGTCCTGGTTAGTTACCCTGCTATGCGAACTCATCAGGATTGTCCCTGCACAATGGATAGCTGAACTGGTGAGATGAAATGTTCATCTCACATGCTATTCACTTCAATTCACCTTAACTCTCCTATTCGTGAGTAGCTCTATTTGATCGGAGATTGAGCTGGAGCTTTCAAACACTTCCTGTTAGTCAAAACATTGTACTCAGTGACCTTGTAATGTCCTTGAAGGGGTCAACACCGAAGCAGTTTGGTTGTGAGCTGATATTCTAATGAATTGTGCATTGAAGCAGGGGCACCAGTTCCAATTCTAACATTGTCTTGTCCTACATAATATACAGGACTTTGAGCAGCACCTCATGTGGGTGGCTAATTTTACCGAAAACCCTTGTTCCGACATAGTTACTCTTCCTCCTATAGACTTTCCATTACACCATCCATTTTTATAGATCTTTAATTTGTCCTTTCTCATTTTGCTAATGTGTGTAATTGTAAAACAAAACAAAAAAAAAGATTTTTAGTTAAATCTTGGATCAGATCAGCCAAGTAATGTCACTTTGAACAAAATTGATCTTTTTCTTTAGCTTGTAATTTCATTGCGATTACATAGAAACATAGAATGTGTCGGCAGATAAGATCCATTCGGTCCATCTAGTCTGCCCAATTTTTTTGAGTACTTTTATTAGTCCCCCATTCCCGATCTTATAGCTAGGATAGCCTTGTGTCTATCCCACACATGCTTAAACTCCTTGACTGTGTTTACCTCCACCACTTCTGCTGGCAGGCTATTCCATACATCCACTACCCTCTCAGTAAAGTAATACTTCCTGATATTACTTTTAAATCGTTGCCCCTCTAATTTAAGACTATGTCCTCTAGTTGTGGTAGTTTTTCTTCTTTTAAATATACTCTCTTCCTTTACTGTGTTGATTCCCTTTATGTATTTAAATGTTTCTATCATATCCCCCCTGTTACGTCTTTCCTCCAAGTTATACATGTCTTGTGGGGGAATGGAAAGGGGTGGGGTAGAGAAACAAAGTTTGAAGAAGAGAAAGAAATTGAAATGTTAAAACCTAGACCACAGTTATCCTTTCTTTATTCAATCTTGTAGCTCATGCAACACAAGGAATTTGATTCAGTTTGTTGTTCTATTGCAGCTGGGAACAAATATACATTTAATTTTGTATTTATTTCAGACTGTTTCTTGCCCATGCCAGTTTCTCAGGTGACTGATAACAGGCTGTTGTAACATTGTTTGCAAAAAATAAAAATTTTGAGCTGTTTCTTTAAAACAATGGCCACTAACAAATCCACGGAGCAGTTACCAGAAACATAGAATCATTACTTGTAATAATCCATCTTTTGACAGTACTGCAGGAATTAATTCCATTTCAAATCCCACTTTATCTTGAAGGAATTGTGGCTTGAAAAATGTTAATTAGCATTGGAAATTAGATAATTAATTTGCATTATAAGTGGACCAAATACTCTGCTAAATGCAAAAATCAAAAATAAAACATAACTTCTAAAAGGTCAGGGGGAAAGTTGGTACCAATATGACTTTTATAAAAAAACATTGTGTCATTTTCTAGGTAAGTACACCCCCCCCCCCCCTGTTGTGTCAATTAAAACAAAGCTAAAGAGCATGATAAATTGGAAAAATCTACCAAATGGAAGCCATTTCATTTTAATCCAATGGGCAATGATGTCATTTGCCAAGGGTAAACTATCAAAGGGAGAGCCAAAATCTGGTCTAGTTTACCCCCAACTAGAGTACTAAATAGACCACAAGCTGTGGATATAAGAGGGCAGATAAAAAGGCTTCAATTGAGGTAGGGGGCACCAACATCTCTTAACTGGTGTCCTATTCTTCAGGACTGGTCAGGCATGTGGTGAGAGTTGTCCTTGGGTTGGAGTTCCATTTGATGGAAAATCGTGGGAGGAAATAGTAACAGGATGTGTTTCTACAGTAGATAATTACTTTTTCCCGCTGCTTTGATATTTTTCTACACTTTGCAAACTTTGCTATGTTTTAAAGCAGCTTTGGTTGGCTGGGTTTACAAAATGCTTGCTGGCCGACTGAGTAACAACAAACTACTCATGCTTTGTCTTTAGTCACACCACGTGAGAGCCTTTCTCCGACAGTGTCCCATGGAATAAGGACACCTTAGGATGAATTCAGGTCTACAGGAGAGGGGTCCAAAAATGTGCACTGTGACACATAGCACATAACATTTGGGGGACAGATATTTAGAGCCTCTGAATTTGAAAATAACTCTGCTATTGCAAAACGAGTAGGACACCCCATGTCATATTGACGTATGAAGGACCATGTGGTGGTAAAAGTGTAAATGTCATTGGTCCTTATTGGTTGAGCCATTTTTTCCCCTAGGCAGACATCATGTGCTTCATCCCATGTCAATGAAGCAATCACACATTCAAGCCTGTCTACCTCCATCAAGCAATCATTTCACCCCACAACATCTGCACAGCGCTACTCTGCATAATTGAGATTTATGTGCCTTTATATGTAAGAGAATTGAAAAGGTCAGATTTCCTCACAGAGGAGGAAACATTTTGAAGTAATTTTGAAGCTTATTGGATTTGTCTGATGAAATTCTTTAATTGCGAAGTACAGAAACGGCACTTGTTGGGTTTATTTTCTTTTCTAATATAATACTTTCCATTCATATTTTTCTTAGTTGCTCCATTAACGTGAGTGATGTGATAACGATGTAACTTATTTCCAGGGTTCCTAGTAATGTGAGTGTAAAGGGTCACAGGTCAGGGGTCGGACCAGTGGTAAGGTAATATGTCATCCCTGCTACATTACTGGCTGCAATGTGGTAATAACCAAATGTGTACAGTATGATAGCTAGTATATTGAATTAGCTATCATATTATGGTATCTGACAGCAAGACGTTAGCAGCGGATGCTTTAAGTCCTGTAAGTTGTGAGGTGGGGCCTCCATGGATCGGACTTGTTTGTCCAGCACATCCCACAGATGCTCGATTGGATTGAGATCTGGGGAGTTTGGAGGCCAAGTCAACACCTTGAACTCGTTGTTGTGTTCCTCAAACCATTCCTGAACCATATATGCATTATCCTGCTGAAAGAGGCCAATGCCATCAGGGAATACTGTTTTCATGAAAGGGTGTACATGGTCTGTAACAATGCTTAGGTAGGTGGTACATGTCAAAGTAACATCCACATGAATGGCAGGACCCAAGGTTTCCCAGAAGAACATTACCCAAAGCATTACACTGCCTCAGCCAGCTTGACACCTGTCAGTGGTCATAATGTTATGGCTGATCGGTGTGTTTATATGTGTATATATATATATATATATATATATATATATATATATATATATATATATATAATGTTATGGCTGATCGGTGTGTTTATATGTGTATATATATATATATATAATAATGTTATGGCTGATCAGTGTATATATATTTATATATATAATAATGTTATGGCTGATCGGTATATATATATATATATATATATATATATATATATATATATAATAATGTTATGGCTGATCAGTGTATGTTCTGTTGATATAAAGAACATCCAAGGAATATCAGTATTACCCCACATAATGATATTCATGGTACTGACCCCCAGAAGGATGAAAGACGGAGTCTCCTAACAACTGAAAAAGCAGGAAAGGGATGTTACTATTACTGCACTTAATGGTATTAATCTTATTGAGACTGAAAGACCTAATCTACTAACAGCTGACAAGATCAGGAAAGGGATGTTACTATTACTGCACTTAATGGTATTAATCTTATTGAGACTGAAAGACCTAATCTACTAACAGCTGACAAGATCAGGTAAGGGATGTAACTATTACTTCACTTAATGGTATTCATGTTATTGACCTCAGAAAGATGAAAGGCGGAAACAGCTAACAAAATCATTAGACAAATCCTCTGTCCTGATTACGTCGCTCAGAGCAGTCTGATGCAGGTCCCCTTGAATTAAGGGGACATAAACACCAAAACACGGGTGGCTTCCCTTTAAATGAGTAGTGATTTGATTTAAAAAACTTGCACCTGTTTTCAAAATGCACCAAGTACACTCCAGATGGGGGGGGGGGGGGGAAAACCCAAACAAGCTGCTTTTTATTCTCTATAATTCTTTCTAAAAATTACAACCCGGATCTTTTAAAAAACCAACGTGCATCCACTGTTTTAATGTTGTCACTCCCACCGACACATGGAGATGGCAGCGAAGGCCTTGTTACACACACACACACACCTCCGTATTCGTAGCCTGCCTTTAACAAAGACAGCAAGGTACCCGCAGAAACACAATACTTAACCTTTATGCCTCTAAAATACATATCAGTGCTTAAATAAAACATGGCCGGTGTCAAACGAAACAGACAATTAGTCCCATTGTGCTGGTGACTGCCTAAAACTGCACCCTCATGCTAGCAGTGATTAAGAATGATGCTTCACATCATCTTTGTCAACACTATTCAGCTAGAGTAAACCTTAGTTAGAGACGTACTTGTCAGAGAAAAATGTTCCTTTGATTTCTATTACACTTTCTCAGTAATTGCTGTCATCAGTGGCAGGTTATTATTACAGCTGAATAGAATTTTGGTAATTACTTTTGCACCGAATCTAACAGCTTTTAGATGGAAGGATATTCTGACAGTTTGAATAGTCTTGACAACAATTACCTTTTTTTTTTTTTCTTTCGTTCCACCCCCCCCCTCTCCTCCCCCCACCCTCCACCCTCTTCTTCTTCTTCTTCTTCGTCTTTTTTTCCTGGTTAACACTGATTCAAGAAAATTAAAAATTAAATCCGTTCGGAGGAAACACTTATGTATGTCACTGCTAAGTGGGGATGATACACAAATGTGTAAATTACGAACTGACTTAAAATAAAAGTCGTATTTTTTTTTTTTTTTTGTCTCTCCAGGAAGAAAGAAAGAAAGAAAAAAAAAAACACAAAGTGTAGCGCTTTGAGGCTACAAAAAAAAAATATGTTAGAAAAAGGAACTGGTTCGGAGATAAATAGATTGTTCCATGAAGCTGCTGCTGGGGAATTCCAATGAATTGGCTGCTGTGGTCTTTTTTTTTTTTTTTTTTTTTAGTAAAGGGTGGGTTTCCAAAGCTGGGAGAGAGCTGAATATATATTGCATGATATAAAAAGGAATATCAAATTGTAGAATTCCGTGAACTTCACTAAGGCTTACTAGATGGATGCAGATTTGATGTATGGGAACTGTCTTGCACTTTACTATGGACAAATCGATTACTGGGGAGATTTAAGGATCTACTCCAAAAACTAGAGAACTGCAGGGAATTGAGATGGGAATTTCAAAACTTAGGCCAAAGTAGTCAAGTTGGAAAAAGTCTCCAATGCAGGTGAAAGGGAGAATTTTTCCAACTCATCTACTTAAGGATTTTTGTTACGCTTCAATAGTAATTACCTTTCTTAATACAAGCTGTAACTTTTTCTCCACTGCCGTCAAGCAGGCGTATAGTACAGCTGGGTAATGTCCCTGTTACTATATCGGTAAAGCAGACCACTGTCTTCGTCGCTCTTACCACAGCAAGCTTGAGAGGCCTTCAACGCTCCATAAGTGACTGCTCTGTCGGGGTAGCCAACACTGAGTATGGCCACAAAGAAATCAGTGGATCCCAAGGCAAATGCCAGAAGGGAGAAAAGGGAAAAGAGAGAAAACAAAAGGGGAATCCAAAAGGTGAAAAAAAGCCCCTTTCAAATTTATTTTCCTTCCCAAATGGATAGAGTGGACCCCAAAAAGATGAGCACGCCGGATAAACCCAGAGGAGATCGGCCTTCAGCTAACAGAAAGTCGATTGACACTTCATGGTCTGAACCAGAAGAAGTGACTCCAAGTTTCCTTAAAGCCTCTTTGGAAATTCACGGTGACACAAAAGAGATAAAGGATAAAGGAAGTTCTAATTTTGGGGGAGGGACTGAAAAACCTGGAAGAGAAAACTGAAACCATGAATGCCCAAGCGGAAGCTCAAAAAGAGGACAACAAAATCACTGAGACCATCTTCCGAGGGACATTAATATCTGCTTATACTCCTAAAGGTCCCTGGCGGCTCTGAGGAAGGTCCCATTGGAAGACATAAAAATGTTTCCAGATATTTCTGTGTACACTCGGAAAGCCCGTAGATCATTCTCTGATTATACCCTAATAATGAGAAATCATGATATCAAAATGCTTGGGGGTTCCCCACCCAGGTTATCCTCCATTACAAGGGTAAAAGAGAAGCTTTTTCAACCCCCCAGAATGACTGGGTTCAAAAATAATCCCAAGCCCTCAATGTAGTAGCTAAGGTTAAAGATGTCCCACCAGAGCTTTTGCAGGCTACCATTGTGACAATATTGAAGGAGGGCAAGTATCCAGAAAGAGTGACAAATTACATATCAATCCTAAACACTGACTTAAAAATATATTTGGAAATTCTGGCGGAATAGCTGAAACATCTTGTTCCCTGTTTGATCCATCCGGGCCAGAAGGGCTTCGTCCCTGGTAGAACTTCCACAAACAGTGTTAGGAGATTGAAAGATACTCTGGATTATGTTGAACATAGACGGATACCCCACCTGAACCTGTCATTGGATTTCAAGAAGGACAGAATCTTTCGGCATACGGGGATCTATGACTGAGGCTATGATGGCCTCCTATTCTTTAATAGAAACACTGGCGGCTTATATTAGGGATAGTAGGCATATTAAGGGCCTCCATACATCATCTGGAGAACTGAAACTCAACCTAGTTGCCGATGATGTAGTTGTCACTTTAGAGGACCCTGAAAGCTCTGTGAAAGAACTGATTAAGGTTTTTGGATCAATTCTCGGGTTATAGACTGAATCGGGATAAAACCACAGCGATAGTCAGTAATGTTCCACTGGAAATTAAGAAAGATCTTCAAACTAATTATAAGTTTATCTGGGCCTCTAGATTTAAATACCTGGGCGTCATGGTCAGTTCTATTACATCTAAGATAATGGAGCTGAGCTTTTTACTAGTTTTCAAACAGATGGCCAAACAATGGGAAGAGAACGAGGTTAAGGATTGTAGAGTCAAAACTAAGCAGGTCCCAAGGCGGATTGGCCATGCCTGATATTCAAGAGTGTTTTTTGGCTAAGACCCTGGTACGGGCTATTAACACACAAAAAACTTCCGCAAGGGAAGAAAGTTGGTATAAGATGGAGACTGAGTTGGGAGAAAACCAAAAATCTTTCCAGCTGTTTCAGTCAGCCACCCCTGAGAAAAGGGAAAACTGGGATAGGTGGATTGACATTTTATCCCAGTCCGGGCAGTAAAAATAGCCCCTCAGTCCAAAAAGAGGTAAAAAGAAAAGGGAAGAGGGAACAAAAAAAAAGGATAGGCAAAAGAATAAGGGAGTGAGCGGGGGAGAGAAAAAGGAACGGAAAAAAGAAATAAAACTAAGTATCTCCAGACCAGTTCTGTTTGTATTGTGTTTTTATTGAGACATTGGAGTATTCTATTTCTCATAGTACCTTTTGTATATGGTCTATTTAGCTATCTTTTTTGAGCTTTGTATCCCACTCCAGTTAGTATCTTCGATGACGTTAGAGATCTTCACAATTTGTATTACTTAACTGAACAATTTAATAACAACTTCACGTAAGAAAATAAAAAAATCTAAGCGTTCAAGGTAAAAGCTCTTAAACTAAATATATTTCTAGTTGAATATAAGCAGTTCTCTAAACGTATCCACAATTATAAAGGACACACTGTTAAAGCTATCAAGCTAATACGTCTCATAAAGCAATCTGATAAAGAGAAAATCTTTTTTTTTTTTTTATATTTTCTGCAAATATGTCAGTCTGAATATTACAAGAGACAATTCTGCAGAGACCTGAAGTGATTAAGGTCAAACTCAATGCCAGGCTTTATAAAGCACTTTGGATACACACACACAAATATTCGCAATTAAGCCCCTTCCCCGGTCTCTTTTCAGTGTCGCTTGGCCTGACATTAGCTCTTTGGTAATTGCTCTCTTATTTTATAAATGGCTACAATGATCTCGGACAAAAATAACCTTTGTTGGGATTTCAAACATTGCCAGAGAAACTAGTCTTTAGTGTACGAGGAAGGAGGAAGGATCTTTTTCTGCTGCAATCTTTAGAAACAAAAAAAAAAACCCGAGAAAATTCTCGGAGTCGAGTGTTCCAAATTAGAATGTGCTGCAGCCAATCAGAGATAAGTGGGGATTTTATCACTTATGGAGTCCCTTTAAAGAGAGAGTAATGTCAAAATTGGAAAAGTTTCAAAAAAATGTACCCTGTTTTAGTCACTTCTACCATGTTTCGTTGAGAAGATATCAATCATTTTTTTGGGGTAAAAACCAAGCAGTAGGAAATTTGCTTCCTATATTCTTCAAAAGAGGTGGTTCCTGTCGGTGACTGACATACACTCTTATTGGTCTATCAGTCTGTCAGTCTGACAGATACGCGATTGCTTCTATTGGTCAGTCAGAGTGCCAATCTGACACACCACTCCCACAATCAGGAGCTGACAGGAGATCTAGTAGAAGCAGCAGAAGGGATTTTTTACAGTAAGGACTGTAAAGGTATGGAATTCACTGCCCGTTGAGGTGATGCTAGAAAATACGTTAGATGCCTTGAAAAGTTGCCTGGATTCCTTTTTTTTAAATGAACATAAAGGGCTATGCATGTTAGTATAGGCATTAATATGTATTTAGTGTTTGCTGACCCAGGGAGAAATCTGAATTCCCTTTGGAGTCAAGAAGGAATTTTTGAAAGATGAATTTGAAATTACTGAAATAAGTTTTTTTATTTTTTTTAATCTTTTGGATCAACAGCCAGCAATAAACAAGGAATAGGAAATGGGCCGAACTTGATGGACGCAAGTCTTTTTTTCATCCTACTATGTAACTATGTAACCATCGTGTGCAGTTGGTCTTCTGTCCTTGGAAACCCAGCCCAAATTAAAATGCATGACTTTTTAAATATAAAATTAGTTCCAGGACAGAGTTCTGACATCCCAGGGTTTGGCAAACATTTCAGATGGTTGTTCAGGAAGGTGACACTCCTCATTGCTGTTTTTTAAGAGAACATCACTGTTTTTATAGAACTGATAAGGCCTGTTGATAAGGCAGCAGAAAACATAATGATAATACGGACCAGCTGACACTACATGTGCTTCCAACATGTGAATACAACTGTGGTCTGCAAACCGTGCTCAGTGCTGAATTACATCCATGCCACCTGGTAACAAGCTGACCTAACATAACTCCACTCTGGGTGAGGGAGTATGAAAAGGATGGCTGACTGGTCTCAAACACCCTCCAAATCTATTTGTTAACTGTACTTTTATGCTCTTTAAATCTCAATTCTTCCCCCCAAAAATGCTATAGAATTTAAATGGCCGACCATGGACATTATTTCGTAATTCTGCCCTACTTTTATGTAATCGGCACTCTTAGAATAGGGGGAATCCTCTACTAAAAATTCCAACGTTTCGCTGATCCAAATGCAGATGATTTTTCAGCCCGAGCTCGACTTAAATGACTGATTTATGTCTGATCTCAGCCATCTTGAACAGCTATAAGAATTGTAGGGAATTTCAAACTTAAGACCAAAGTAGCTAAGTTAGAAAAAAATCTCCTATTCCACTATATTGGATTTTTTTGGGCTACATTGTCCTAAAGCAGGGGCGTCCAACGTGCTGCCCGCCGGGCATCGAGGTGCGGCCCGCCTGAGCTCTGCTCAGGTAGCCGCACCTCGAACTGCACACCTCACGGGAAGCTGTGTGAAGGAACAAAGTTCCTTACACAGAGCGGTGCTTCTCTCATGCGTATATCCCCTCCTCTACCCTGTGCGTGAGGTCATGAGCAAGGGTCAGAGGGAGGGAAGAAGCACACCGGCAGCATGGAGATAACGGGGAGACCACAGCCTCCACATCCCCATTTTAAAAAAAAGAAAACTGTTTGGTAAGTGTGTGTATGTGTGTGTGTGGGGGGGGGGGGTAAGTGTATGTATGTGAGTGTATGTGTGTGTGTGTGTGGGGTAAGTGTATGTATGTGAGTGTGTGTGTATGTATAAATGCGGATCTGGGGTAAGTGTATGTATGCATGTATGTATGTATGTATGTGAGTGTGTGTGTGTGTATAAATGTGTAGGTGTGTGGGGGTTAAGTGTATGCATGTGAGTGTGTGCATAAATGTGTATGTATATGTGTGTGTATAAATGTGTATGTATGTGAGTGTGTATAAATGTGTATATGTGTGTGGGGTAAGTGTATGTATGTATTTGAGTGTGTGTGTGTGTATAAATGTGTATGTGGGGTAAGTGTATGCATGTGAGTGTGTGTATAAATGTGTATGTATGTGAGTGTGTATAAATGTGTATATGTGTATGTGGGGTAAGTGTTTGCATGTGAGTGTGTGTATAAATGTGTATGTATGTGTGTGTGTGTGTGTAAATGTGTATGTATGTGAGTGTGTATAAATGTGTATCTATGTGAGTGCGTGTTAAGTGGGTGTGGGGTTAGTGTATGTATGTGAGTGTGTGTGTATAAATGTGTATGTGTGTGTGTGGTAAGTGTATGTTTGTATACATGTGTATGTGTGTGTGGGGTAAGTGTGACTGTGTGGGAAGGGGGGGGGTAAGTGTGACTGTGTATGCATGTGTGTGTTTGTAGTTAATGTGACCACTGCACATTAGTGTGAATTTTATATATATATATATATATATATATACACATGTATATAAATATATATATTATTCTCTGAATGAATGAAAAAAATGCGGCCCACGCACACATACATTTCTAGTGAAGTGGCCCTTTGCAGAATAAACTTGGACACCCCTGTCCTAAAGCGTTGGTTCTCAAACCACTTGTCAAGGCCTAGCAGTCCAGGATTTGGTGACTGTTGGGTGGACCCGGAAGTTCTCACTTTATTGATTAAAGGGCCCTGACATCGCTTTGGCAAGATCACATTGATATGATTGATCTATGTCTCTAACATGATCATCTGGTGACAATAAACTACTGTCTGCCGCATTAAACGTGTGGATAAAAATAAAATGAAAATTATGCTATTATGTTTGATTATGTGTTTTAATTATTATACTTACAGTTATCTGAACAAAACCAAGAAATGTTGTTACAATTTTCAGACCAGATGTAGAACTAAAAAAAAAAAAAAAGACAATCTGTAAAATCTTAATGTATTTTTTTATGTTAACTTTCCAAAAATAACACTCGGTGGAGAAAATTTGGAATAGAAAAATTACCCCATTATATATATGCAGAAATATGTACATACCAATATACCGACAACCTAAATAACTATGTAAGGTTTTGGTATGTACTTATTTCTGCATATATATAATGGGGTAATTTTTCTATTCCAAATTTCTCCACCTAGTGTTATTTTTGTAATGGGGTAATGTATCAATTCTAAATTTCATTGCCCCCAGTGTGTGCAATACAACGAAAAATAAATCATGGAAAATTATTTAAATTAAAATATTTGTTAAAATGTACTTCTGGGGAAATAAATATATATGGATTTTTTTTTTTTTTAACTAATGTACACCTATTAAACAATAATTATCTGCTTCCCTTTAACAACCTGTACCTGAAAAATAGCTCATCCTTGCACATTCAATTCATTAATGAAGCATATATAGAACTGTTTATACGCTGGGCTACGAAATATTTTAAATGGCCCAGCAGTAACTAGAATAGTTTTTGTAATTTTTTTTTTTTTTAACAAATTGTGATTAAGCAAGTCATGAGAGTTCTACAAAAGGTGCATGCTGGGAATTACAAATCACTTAGCACAAGAGAAAGCCAAAGTACGCAGACAGGGGCCACCCGAAAGTCTTATAAAGTTTTTAGCAAATCTAACACATTGTTGTACTTTTTTAATGCCATAGTGCATAACGTATATTTTTATGCTGGTTTGATAAATGTAAATTTATTTCAAGCGACAGGTTCAATTTAAATGTTCGGATTTTTTCAGTTCCAGCAAACCGCCAATTTTTTTGTAATTGTTTTTTTTTTTTTTTTAATTACTTTTTCACTGATCAAAAGTTCGTCATTCTCACTTACCGACAACGGCAGCTTTTAATGTAATTAAATTCGCTTACACTACTCACCTTTTGTGTGTGTGTGTGTGGATATAATCGTCTTACAGTTGCACAAAAGACTTTTCAAAGTAAAGGAACTTGCAAAAAAAAAAAAAAAAAATTACAAATAAATAATAATAACATTTTTCTTACTGCCTCCCTCCTTTTTTTTTCCCAAAAAGGGTTTAAAAAAACAACAACCCGCAGCTGTGTGAGCCAACACAATGAATTCAATGGTTCGCTTAAAAAGGTGGGTATAATTATGATGCAACCGTAATAAAACATATCAGATTGTTTTCTACCCTTCCTCTTTCCAGTGGCTTTGAAGCAATTTGTTATACAGTGGAGATTGGCTTTTATTCTCAAATAACTGTAATCTTTTTTTTTTCTTTTCAGCTCATTAGAATTATAGGCTTTTTTTTTTTTTTATTGTCGCATTTTTCTGTAGAGTGTTTGCTTTTTATTAGCATTGTGTGAGGGCTACAATAGCCCAAAAAAATGTTTCACGGATTTTGAAAGGAAATAATCTTTTACATGACAAATCCAACATTATCATATGTAAACCTCATTTAGAATGTAATGTCTCTCTCTTTCCCGCTCATTAAATGAATCAAACCTATTTTGATAATGTCGCCGGCAAAGTGGTCCTTTCCTAATGCAAATTGAGTCTTTTAGTGAAGAAAGGAAACCAAATTTGTTCAGTATTCCATTGTGACCACCGGGTTCTAGAAAATAGTGTGTGTGCCATCCTGATTGTGCTAGTACTAGGACAGGCTAGTAGGTTAGTTGTCATTCTAGGTTGTGGACGACGACTCTCGTGGACAACGACTCTCGAGGACTACGACTCACGTGGACTACGACTTCCGTGAACTCCTAGGTCACTAATCAACACTGAACCAAAGTCGTGAGAACGACTTTGTAAGAACAAAGTGGGCCTGAAAACATCTTCACTTTTAACACCAGAGAATAAATAGATGTCTCTGTATTTTGTTTTAACTCCTTTATTTAGCTAATAAACAGCTTGCATTTGCAAAGTCTAAGGTGGGATAAGGTTTGAATGGTGTATAATCAGAGCACTGTCCAAATTATTCTATCACTATTCTCTCCTTTGCAGGATGGGCCACCAATGACCACTTCCGTTATTAAGGTTCCTCACCATTATGCATAACTGCCTTTTTTCTTTTTTGAGGTCCGAGGGCGTCAAAAGGGGGACACAATCTCACAACTTGCTTGAACCCCATCACTAAGATGTACTCGGGAGTGTCTGGAGCTCATATCCCAGTGTTTAAGTTGTATATATCTATCACACATACATAGATTAAACGCAATGCATGGACAGTAGTGAGGCAGAGACAGACCTGAATTTGACAGGACATGTCCCAAAAAAACAGGACTGTTGGCAGCTATGATAATGTGTCATAAATCTTACCCATTGCCAATTGATGCAGAAACTATAGGGCTCATGTAGCAGACTCAGTGGGCCCTGCAGTGTGCTTTGACCCAAGGCATCTCCCCCCTTTTGCCCTGTGTAACAGACGGCCCTGAAACCAGCTGCTGTGGTCTGCCTGCTACGCTGGACTTTCTATAGTTATCAAAAAATGTGTCAGAGGGGAAGGGAAACATAAGAATATATTTATATGTAGCTTCAGTAAAAGAAAATGAAAAACAGAATATAAAATAACGTGTTTCTACATGGCATGTGTCCTTTTCCTTTAGAGATCCTACTTCTCTATGTTTCCTGTGCAAAACTGATATATATGTCAATATACACAGTGATACTTATCAACTATTGTAACTTTTTTCGTTTCTGATATCGTTACATCATGAAGCACAAGGTCATGACCTTGAGTCAGCGACAGCTTTCTGGAAAACCTAAATGCTTAGTCAGTCATGTTTTCTATATTTCCTGTTTACACTCGGACTCCACAATATCCATTTACTAGGACTAGGAACCAAGATTGAAACTTTTTTTTTTAGAAAAAGCTGCCAATCCTTTCCTTCAATGTCCCAAGTGGATTGTGGTGTGCTGTTGACATAGGAAGTGATGATGGTGGGGTGGAAGCGCTATTGTGTGTCTGCGTCATGCGTAATGACAGACTGTGGACAGATATTGACTGCTATGGTTTACTGAAGAACATATTAAGAAAATAAAGAACCCTCCAAAAAAGGATTTGGGATACTTTGTGTTAAGGTGTTTTAACCATTTATTCAAAGGGTTGTAGGAAGCAAAAACAGAGATGTCATTTAACTTTTTTCACTGTGATCAATCATGAAATGGTTGTATTTCTATCCAATATATGAAGGCAATCTGTGGCCTGAAGGCCGGATCCGGACCGCCAGCCACTTCTATCCGGCCAGCGCCAAAGAAAAAAATTCAAACACCCAGCCCAAGGGGTAGATCCCGCTGTCTAGCCAAGCTCTACCTCTCTCCCAATTGCCGGGACAGAGGTTAGAGCTTGGCAGCATAGCGAGATTCAGCACCGCAAACCTGCGCTCACCATTTTTCTCCAGAAAACACACTCTGCACATGCGCGGTAGTTTCGAAACTTGAGCTCCAAAGCTCCACCCCCTCACCCCCTCCGGCGTGATTGGTATGACCCACCTTCACTTCCCTAACTTTGTTTCTGGCCCATGGTCTGGCACCCATGCCATAAGTGAACAAAATGCAACACTCAGCAACAAACTGCTCACTTCTGCCGGTCAACTATTCACTCAAAATGTAACTGTGCATTATAAATGGCCTTAATAACGCATAGCTCGCATAGTTGCCAACATTGGCCATGTTTCCAGGGACAGAAAGAGCATGCAAAGTGCAGCCCGGCAGTATGTACAATGCATATACGCACAATCCAATTAATTAATCATGGTAGGTCCTACAAGATCTCCACCCTGATTAATTAATTGGATTGTGTCTGTGCGTAATATCCATCCTACATACTGCCGGGCTGCACTTTGCAGGCTCTTTCTGCAGCATGTGGAACAAATATGTGTCCATGGAAACATGGCCGATGTTGACAGATATAAGCTCGGTCAACCAGTTTCAGCTAAGCTCAACTCACCTGCACCTCAGTTTTGTTTTAAATACACTACAAATTTGGACCCAGAACCATATCATGTAGATGGTGATGTTGTAATATTGTGGCCATACAGGGAAAGTATCCGGTAACTTCCATTCGCTTTCTATAGTTCCCATTGTTCCAGGATTCCGAGACTCTATCAGTCTCTTCCTTCAGAACCTCCCCTCGAGTTATTAGAAGCAGAATCAACAGTTTCTTCAGCGTGAGTTTGAGTCACACCTACCTCAGCTGGCGCTCCTTGGAATATCAGCCAGCATTGGGCGACAGATGTCTGGTTGGAAGCCGGCCCAGAGAGTTTACTTCTCGTTTCAGCTACACAAGGGATGCATGGGAGGACATCTGTCACACCAGCAGTACCTGAATTCCCATCTCGCAGCAGCTTGCTTTAATGGGGCGGGATTGGTAAAAAAAAAAAAATGAATTGTGGATGATAGAAAAATAAATAATTAAAATGTTAAACCTGTCAGGCGTTACTGTCTGTGGATGTATTTTCCTTGCACATCACAGGTTTTTCTCATCACGCTCGAGGTTGGAGAAATTAGACATCGGCATTAATGGGAATGCAGGCTTTTGGGTTGGTAATTCTTTGTTAGTCATGTTTAAAGTCTTAGCTAGCCTGTGGTCCCGATCTGCGCCGTCCACTTGTAAAAACCAGACTGAGAATAAAACCCCATAGCATTGCATCATTATACCAGCTCCTTAGCATTGCATCACTATACCAGCCCCATAGCACTGCATCACTATACCAGCCCCATAGCATTGCATCCTGATACCTGCCCCATAGCATTGTATCACAATACCAGTCCAATAGCACTGCACCCTTATTCCAGCCAGATAGCATCACATCATTATACCAGCCCCATAGAATAACATAATTGTGCCAGCCCCATAGCATCACATGATTATACCAGACCCATAGCATCACATGATTATACCAACTCCATAGCATCACATCATTATGTGAGCCCCATAACATCACATCATTAAACCAACCCCATAATAGCACATCATTATACCAGCCGCACAGCATCACATCATTATACCAGCCCGATAGCATCACATCATTATACCAGCCCCATAACATCACATCATTATACCAGCCCCATAACATCACATCATTATACCAGCCCCATAACATCACACTATTATACCAGCCCCATAACATCACATCATTATACCAGCCCCATAGCATCACATCATTATACCAGCCCCATAGCATCACATCATTATACCAGCCGCATAGCATCACATCATTATACCATCCCCAATGTATTTCACAATTATGTTATTGTTCATAATAATAAGAATGGTACAATTTTTAAGCACATTCGATGTATAAACTTTTTATAGATAAAGGACAAATGCAAGAAAATAACTATAAACAAAGGGCAGAGGTGGAACTACCTATGTTGCAGGGGTTGCAGCTGCAACGACTCCGGTCAGCACTGCAGCGCTTTAAGAGCACAACCGTGCCCCAGTATGACATCAGCGCTGGGAGGAAGCCGTCACTTCCTCCCAGCTAACAGAGCGTAGCGGGAAGAGACCGCCGGGGAGGGAGTCAGAGTGGGAGCTCTGACTCCCATCATCGTAAGGCAGCCACTGAACCCCAGGACGGTAGGAAACAGGAGGGTGACTTAATTTTTAAAAAAAGTTTGTGTGTATTTGTATGCATGTTTATATGTGTGTCTGTATGTGTATCTGTTTGTCTGTACGTATATCTGTTTGTTTTTATGTGTGTCTGTATGTGTATCTGTTTGTCTGCATCTGTCAGTGTGTGACCCTATGTACCTGTATGTGTGTCACTGTTTATATCTGCATGAATGTCATTCTGTGTATGTGCATTTCCATGTGCGTCTATATGTGTGTCTGTCTATATGTGTGTATGGGTATCCACGTGTGTATCAGGGTGAGTCTGTGTATCAGTATGTTTGTATCTGTAGAAGTGTCATTCTGTGTATCTGAATGTGTGTCTGTGTATTAGCATGCGTGTCCGTGTATGTATCTGTATGTGTTATACAAAAGGATGGGCGGGGGAAGATGCATGGGGGAGGGGCGGGGGGGATTCCCAGTGCACTTTTTGCACCGAGGCCCTGTGGTTTCCAGTTACGCCTCTGACAAAGGGCAAGTGTTGGCAAAAGTCAATTAGAGAGACACTAAAAGGAGTAGCTGTTTTTGGTGAAGAGATGACCTATAACAGGGGAAGGCTGGCAACTGTTGGCCTGGGAGCAAAAACATTTTAGTGGCCCTCTTTGCAAATTCTTCAGCCAACCTGTTATCATCAGAGACAGACACAGATAGTCAAACAGGAAAGAAATACTGACAAATAAGGTACACAGATTAATAGACAGAGACAGACACAAACACAGATAGACAAACAGATACAGACACACATGAACAGATAGACAGACACAGATAGGCAGGACAGAAATACTCACAAATAAGGTACACCGATTAATAGACAGATACAGACATACAGACACAGATAGACAGACACGGATAGAAAGGCAAGCCTGAAATACTGACAAATAAGATAGATTGATAGACAGAGACAGACAGACACACACACAAACACACACACACACACAGAGACAGATACAGATAGACACAGACAGAGATAGAAAGACACAGGTAGACACAGACAGACAAACAAACAGAGACAGACATACACAGATAGACATATTTATTTAGAGACAGATAGACAGGCAGAACAGGTACATTTACAGATAAGGTACAGAGATAGACAGGAAGATTGAAAGTGCTATACAATTGGGCATTTAGCAGTAAAAAGGGTGCAGCCCCAGCTCACTAAGCATATTACTGAGCTATTAGAATGAGGGAAATTGCCCCTTGCCCCCCCTGCCAGACCTCCCTTGACATAATAGATAGACCTAAATTTAAAAGGAAAACAAGGCAAAAGTATTTATGGAGGAGAAACAATTAAAGGGACTATACTTCACCTATACATTGTTTATACTGTAAAAGAAGAGAATTTGAAAATTATATTGATACACTGACGTAGTAAAATAGTGTTTCCAGCTATGACATCATTGTGCCCTGATATGAACATGAACTACTTTCAATGGGAAATGTGTAATTTACAGAGCAAGCTCCATGGTGATGTCAGACATAGGAGACACCACTGACACATCTAAAAGGTCTATTTCATACAATATAATTGCAATTCTGCAAACACAAAATAGAGATCAATTTTGATCATTTTTTTTATTCTTTGCTGACACCTTACAAACAATGTAAGTCTCTATAAGGAGAGAAAGGCCTAGTACCAAACCCCTAAAATGCACATATTAATGAATCTGCAATAAAGGCATACTGAAACACACTTGGTGACATTATGTATAAGAGCAGAGGAGATCTAAAGATGGAACAGCCAGGAACAATCCATTGGTTACCATAGCGACTGCAACACTTTTACACCTTTGCCTGAGTGCCTTTCCTTATAAATAGCCCCCATTATGGGTTCATTTAAGCATGTGATCTAAGAACACAGATGTCATGGCACCGTACATGCAAAGAAAGCCATTTTGTGTATCTCAGTGCTAATGAAGTGCAAATTACTTTCAGAGACAAGGTTAAAAAAATGTGGTTTTTTTTTTTTTTTTAGTTATTTTTTTTGGGTGACAATCTCAGTGTTTCTGGACCATGAATAAAACACAGTCTTGGAAGCAGGAAACAAAATATGTTGTTTTAACGTTTTCCAAACTCATCTTTCAACAGAAATACAGCTCAATGGCCAGGTATTAAGTTGTAAAATCTTTCATTACCTGTCAATCAATAGACCAACACTTAGGGAATACAAAAAAAAAAAAGAAAAAAAAAAAGAAAACAGTCAGCATGAGGCTGTCATCTTAATTAACGCCAATACATTAAACAAAACAAATTTCTTATCGTTTAGAATTAAAAAAAAAAATAAATATATCTTTATTTAAGGAACACTGCATTAAATGCAACAGGTCTGATTTGTGAAATGTGAAACCCTGCTGTAATCATAAATAAAATGACATCTCAAGAGGTAAATACTGTAAGTGATATTTAGAAAAAGTCAGATCTGGGTCAAAGTTCTAAAAGTGATGTCATCAGTTTCCAAGGTGACTGGACCACTTTTTTTAATTTATTTTTTTAAACCTCATAGGGGAGTAATTATAAAAGTAAATTCTGAGTTAAAGTTCTAGAAGTGGAGTGGTCATCATGATCCTTAAATTGGGATATGGAGAAGATCATTGAAAAGGAAGAAGTGATAACATAATACAGAGGGCCTGTTAAAGTTGAGGATTAGAACGATAGCTACTTACTAAAGCTTCGGTTTGATAACTTTGTGAAAAAGAAAGACTTTATTCATGAAATAGGTAATTGATTTGGTCGAATCTCATTTTGAATGGGAGAATTTTTCGTTACTCGGCTACTTTGGCTTTAACTTTGAAATTACCTTGTCAATTCCTTGCAACTCCCTCTTTCATGACTTAAGCCATAGGGAATTATTCCCAGAGAATTGACTAATGAATTGCAAAACGTTAGGGTTTGTTCATGAAAGAGGAAATTGACCCTGGAATATCCAGCTTAAAGCCAAAGTAGCCAAGTTGGACATTCTCCAATTCTCCCAAAGAGTTGGAAGTATTGCAGTTAGAGAGTTCTGTTGAAGAAAAGGTGAGTTGCAGGTGAGAGGAACATCCCATCTTACCAACAGGAGCAAACCTGGTGAGTCTTGCTCGTGTATGATAGGAGACCGTGCATAATGCATTGTTATGTTAGCATGGTTTCTTTAAATATGTAACTGAATTATCCATGGCCCGCGGAGCTCTTCCACCAGGAGAAACTCGCCAGGTTTGGCCCTGCTCAGTTAAGTCTATAGTTAAGTTTAGCTATACATTGTGCAGGGCCAAGTCTGATGGGAGCTAAAGTTTACTGCCATATATGCCGTGTCAATTATGTATTGATATGAGCTATGAAGGTACCATTCTCTATCTATAAACTGATGGGAGCTATGAAGGTACCAGTGGTGTATCTTGATTTTGTGCTGCCCTAGGCAGACAAAATCCGGGCACCCCCCTACCCAAGCTGCACACCCACGTTACACACCTAAGACATGCCCCATCATTCAGACTCACATCAAGCTCATACTCCCATCACACACACACTTCCATCACACTCAGTCACACACTCCTACTCCCATCACACTCAGTCACACACTCCTACTCCCATCACACACACTCCGACTCACATCACACTCAGTCACACACACTGTCTCCCATCACACACACTCTGACTCCCATCACACTCAGTCACACACACACTGTCTCCCATCACACACACACTCTGACTCCCATCACACTCAGTCACACACACTGTCTCCCATCACACACACTCTGACTCCCATCACACTCAGTCACACACACTGTCTCCCATCACACACACTCTGACTCCCATCACACTCAGTCACACACACACTGTCTCCCATCACACACACACTCTGACTCCCATCACACTCAGTCACACACACTGTCTCCCATCACACTCAGTCACACACACACACACACACACAGTCTCCCATCAGCACTTACCTTTCCTTGGTGGCTAGTGGCAGGCAGCATGGTCCCTCCATGCTGCCTGTTCGACTTCCCGGCGATTGTGCCGACAGGTCACGTGACCGGGCGCGGGTATGACGTCAGCGCGCCGGTCACGTGACTGTCGGCACTTCCGTGTCGGCACACTGCACGGGGAGCCGAACAAGCAGCACAGAGGTTTCTCTGTGCTGCCTGTTCGGCTCCCCGTGCAGCCTGGCAGGCAGAGCGATGTTGAGGGGGGATCTTCCGATCCCCTCTCACCTCCGTCTCTGCCTGCAAGCGCGGTCTTTTTTTTTAAAAAGGCTGTGGTTTTTTTTTCTCAGTGCTGGGGGGCGCCCCCCAAAATTTGCTGCCCTAGGCATCCGCCTAGGATGCCTCGCGGTAAATACAGCACTGGAAGGTACCATTCTCTATCTATATACTGATGGGAGCTATGAAGGTACCATTCTCTATCTATATACTGATGGGAGCTATGAAGGTACCATTCTCTATCTATATACTGATGGGAGCTATGAAGGTACCATTCTCTATCTATATACTGATGGGAGCTATGAAGGTACCATTCTCTATCTATATACTGATGGGAGCTATGAAGGTACCATTCTCTATCTATATACTGATGGGAGCTATGAAGGTACCATTCTATATCTATATACTGATGGGAGCTATGAAGGTACCATTCTCTATCTATATACTGATGATGGTAGTTATGCTGTACCACTGTCAGTGTCTTTTTAACTATATACTTACTGAAGCTTGTTGCAGCATCTGCTGGGCTAACTATATGGTAATGGTAGCTATGCCGTACCATTGTCTATCTCTCCATATGTTCAGATAGTTCTCCTGTATCACCGATCTTCACACAGATTTATTCGGTACCACTGTTAGTAGCTGATCATTATTTATTGGTTAAGCTATCTTGTCCCATGTGACTAACACACACACTCTCTGCCACCATCACATGCCGTGGAATATTGCACTATGTAGGGTTATTTGGTGGTATATGGCAATGTGGTACTATAGCATTGTGGAAAGTGATGAGGAGCATACATGCCATTGTTTAGCGCTGTATGATAAATTAAATGAAATAATGTCTGACCTGCAAGGAATACATTATTTTTTGTCGGTCGTGCCCCTCCCGAGATCAGACTCTGGATCCGCCCCTGGCTAATTCCATCTTTGTTTGTCATTGTGTTTGTCAGAGTGATACAATTCATTGCTTAGCGAATATATCCAATGTGTGTCCTTTACTTGTTGTCTGTAGTGTCTCATTACAGAGGAATGTTTGCAAGAAGCTGCCATTTTATGATGCACTCTCCGAGCGACATAGAGAATGGCGTGTTTATTTCTGTCTTTCAGTAAATCAAGGTCAGATGTCGGTGTCGGTGAGAGCCTTGTATTTAGACAGCTCTGTGGTCGAGAAGTGAATGTCTTGGCAGAAAGTTTATAATAACAGGAAGTTCATTTGGGGATTAATGTCCCAAGACAGGATGTTTTTCTATTACTGCTTTCAATGCTCAGAATTTAATTTCACACAACTTTGGGGCAGTTTTCGATTCTATTTTCTGTTAATATTTTGTATTGTATTAAACCTTGTTACTAGCAGAACTGTAATAAAATATATAGAAAAATGTGTTTTAAATGTGACTGTGGTGTCGCCTGTTTATGACATCACTTGTGGCTTCATTAGCAAATTTGAGTTTTTTCCAAGGGAAATGTGTAATTTGCATATCAAGCCACAAGTTGAGGTAATTTTTCTCTCTAAATCTATGCATTTGCTTCCAATGCTGCTAACACAGCATGCCATCTTATTTCCAGTAGTCAAACTAATTTCCCTAAGGCATACCTGCCAAGTGTCCCTATGTAGGCGTGACAGTCCCTATTTTGAACCCGAATCCCGCCTTCCCTCTTTCCTCTGATGTTATCCATGTTTTTTAGGTGAGTAGACAGCGCTTGGCAGTTAAACAGAGTAAGTGGAAATCAATATAAAAAAACCAAAGATAGTAAATTAATATAAAATATATAAAATTTAATAATATATAAAAACAAATGCAATATATAAATACATATAGAAAAAATATACACAAATGTAACAAAAAAAAAAAATTTGACAAATTGTTAAAAACAAGAAACAATGATATGTGCCTTTAAATACAAATCAACAGACACAGATACAAAGGTAACCACAGGCAGAGTGTCAAATTACTCACTTGCTGATTGGGTTAGCAAAATACCATGAATAGTACATGGATATAAAAACGTGCTGGTCAGTAAAGAAGGAAGAATTGAGAACCTGGCCAGGTAACTTCACTTTAACAAGAGGGACGCGTTTCGTTCGGGGAGCTTCTTCAGCCTCTAAGCATACAGACCAACATGCTCAATTCTTCCTTCTTTACTGACCAGCACGTTTTTATATCCATGTACTATTCATGGTATTTTGCTAACCTAATCAGCAAGTGAGTAATTTGACACTCTGCCTGTGGTTACCTTTGTATCTGTGTCTGTTGATTTGTATTTAAAGGCACATATCATTGTTTCTTGTTTTTAACAATTTGTCAAATTTTTTTTTTTTGTTACAATTGTGTATATTTTTTCTATATGTATTTATATATTGCATTTGTTTTTATATATTATTAAATTTATATATTTTATATTAATTTACTATCTTTGGTTTTTTATATTGATTGACACTTACTCTGTTTAACTGCCAAGCGCTGTCTACTCACCTTCCCATTCTGTTTCCCTTTACAGTGGCTTGTTCCACTGTTTTCTTATAAAGACTAGCAGCTTATTTTCTCAATGCGACTCATCTGTCCAATCCACTGAGATATTTCATTGTCAATATCCTCAATCAGTGTATCGCTGGGTTTGTATACATTTATAATAATTATTTTAATTTGGGCTTTTTTTTTTTGGTAAAGGGTTCACTTTGATTTCACATTATAGGCGCTGTGTATATCACATTTCATGTTTTTTAGGACTGTTTGGTGTGTATAAGGGTATCGCAGAGCTACAGGAGTAGCGGTACTGTACAAAAACTACAGTGAATGTGTTAATGTGTTCATATATTTGGTAATTATTTTAAATTAGTCCCCAAATTACATAATCAACTGGTACTTATGTCACCTAGGATGTCCTGACAATAGTCACACCTTTAGCCTCTCCCACAGAAATAAAAAAGTATCCCTCTTTGGCAGGGTCGGTTTAAACAAAGTTTAAACAATGGGCAAAGTGGGCACTTGTCTAGGGCCCACTGGTTAAGGGAGCCTATGCTGGCCCAATGTGCCCCCCCTCCCATGTGATTGGCTCATGAAGCCAGTAGACAGCAGTCCGCATCCAGTTGCACCGCTAGGGGGGTTGCTGACTGCACCTGGGGACTGGGCGCTGCCATTTTGTGAAATACAGTGTTTTGGGTGCCAACCCCTAGTGACTTTACAGCACTAGTATCTCACTTTGGGGCTGGGGACACAATGCAGTCTATAAGTCAGAATTCTGATCATAGACTTGCATTGAATGGGAGGGTAATGTAACTATTACATCACAAGCGGTGGAGTTATGATCCTGTTTGATCAGGTTAATCTCTCTTTGTGTTGGAAGCCAGGTAAGAAAAAGTTGTACACAGCCCACTATGATAGACAGGAGCCAGTTAGAGAGCAGGGGAGTATCTTTTGACATCATCATGCAGGCTTTGGCTATAGTTGTAAAGTGAGACTGGGAGACTAGATGGAAGATTTTGGACGATGTTGCATCATGGGAAATATTCACAAAATGGAGCCAGGAGATAAACACCTCGTTTTATTTTTCCTTTTATTTGCAATTAATTCAATCATATAAAAAAAAACAGTGGCATATGATTTATATGTGTGTTCGTTTTAAATGACCAGGTTATCTAGTTACATCTTATGTAAGTGGTAGTGTCCCTTTAAGCATATACTTAGTGCAATATTACATACGGTGAATAACACAAAATATTTACTAACGATCTTCTTCCCCCTGAACTGGAACACAAACACACAGTAGCACAAACATTTTCTCAAATTAGATTTAATGTGACAAATTCCCAAAAGTAAATAATCTCTTCTACGCACTGGAAAAGAAAACTTAAAAAGCAATCTCTATACAGAAAGAAACATAGAATATGTCACCGGCAGATAAGAACCATTCGGTCCATATGGTCTGGCCAACATTCTAAATACTTTTATTAGTCCCCAGTTCCCTATCTTATATGTAGGATAGCCTTGTGCCTAACGAGATAGCCTTGACAGCCGCTTGGGATTAATTGAAGGGAATTCCACTAACAGGTCTACCTGATAGAGAAAAGGTATACCACCATAATAAATCCCTTACAGCAATATGTGTAGAAGATATACATCTATCCCAAAACAGTCCCAGCTATAAACAGAAGACCCCAAAGGGGTCTTGCTATGTTGGTACCCCCTTAGCAAACAATTTTGTAACTTTGATATGAAAATGTTATTTTAAATATGATATCTATACATCTTGTCATTATAGTAACATATTTTTTTATTATGGTATTTTTTTTTTTTTCATTTTTTTTTTTTTTTTACCGTTGTTTATTTTTCAGGTGTTTCAATATAAATGATATCTTATTGGGTTTCCTCCAAAAAACGACAGAAGTTCTTTCGTGATAAAATAAGGTGTAGCATTATGATTCTGCTGCTTAAAACCAAATGACTGGAACCGAAACATCATCCGACGGAACCCAAATGTTATACTGTATGAGGGGAAAATAAATTGCTTTATGTATGCAGGGATTGTCAATCAATAAGCTTCTAACAGCCAACAATGCACAAGGCAGACTTCTCAAACACAGAATGGTTGGAAATTCAAATACAATTAAATGTCCAAAACACAAATAATCCCCTTGGACTGTTGAGTAGAGAGGCCTTCCATGGAAATTTTGATTGCAAAATTTCCCTTTATTTATTCCATTCCATACTAATTGAAGATGTTGGCTGGTCTTGATGTTCTCAGACTATTTGGGGAGTAAATTCATTCTAATCATCCAATTTTTCTAGCACAACTGCTCAATTGGGAACATTTTATGTGAGAAACAATAGCTATTGCTTGTCATAATGTGCCTCCAGGTAAATAGACCCAGATACAAGATACATTCCTAGTTTCCACTCACCCCTCTGATGGGGTAACTCTCTTGGCCTTGACTCTGAGTTTGTAGTTTAGGGGGTTTGGTGTTTTAGGCCTATAGTACAGAGGGTCTCCTACCATCAAATCTTCTGCTTAACTGAGAGCATTGTGAATTAGCCCAATACCTCACTGACCAGAGTTATTAATTTCTTGATTGCTCTCAAAGACAATCACTTGTTTGCAGTACCATCATCCGATGAATGCCTCCCATCCAATCTGCTCATCCCCTGAAGATGGCAAAGTAATACATATGGAGATCCCAGTCTCCAAATCCAAGTGAGATGACAACTGATGACCCCATCACGCTAAGCCAGCCAAGCATGCTCTCAAGTACTCCCCATGCTGTAAGTGACTCCATAACTGGATCTAACACTATGCCAAATTACAAATAAATACAGTCCAGGGATAAAGGCTGTACACAAATTCCAATAAAATTATTATTTTTTAAAAATCCCCTCATCCCTTATCTTCTGTTCCTACAAAATGGCCATCCAACACCCAAAAATAATAATAATAATAATAATAAAAAATGATGAATTAACCCCTTCGTGACGCATGGTGCTTGAGTCCCAAACGACGCAAGCACCAAAACGTCACGATTTGTTCCTGGCCACCGATCACAAGGTGATCGGTAGCCAAGAACCCTCTGGCAGAGACCCGATCAGGGTCTTAATAGACCCTGTGGGTTCCTGCCAAAATTTAGCAAAATGTAGCCGGTGGTCACTTTGAGCACCGGCTACATTTTCCCTGTCAGACTGAGGCCACTCAAAGTGGCCTCATCTGACAGGTGGGATCCCGCTGCAAGTGCCTGCAGCGGGATCCGAAAACAGCTCATCGCGGGGAGCCGCAATGAGCTGTTTAGTACAGGACGTACTATGCCGTCCTAACGACTTTCAGGCACTTAAAGTCAGGACGGCATAGTACGTCCTAACGTCACAAAAGGGTTAAAACAAAACCCATATCCAAACAAAGTATGGAACCAAATATGGACTATTGGCATCTGCTCTCTGTTTAATACATAGATCTCTCTATCCCACAGAAATATCACTGTCAAGGCAAATAAAGCAAAAGAAAGAAGGAAAAGACAAGAAAAAAACACCCCTAAAATCCTTTCCCCAGTGTGTTGCCATTCCCACGTTAGTGCTTAGAGATGCTTTCTTTTCTAATATTGTGCTATATTCAAACGCAGATGGTAAACGTGGCATTTAATAACCGTCAGGCTTTTGTTCGTTTTTCAGTCAGCTTGGACTCATTGAGAAGATAATGTGTAGATTGTACGGTCAATCATGATCTGGAACATTACGCAGGCCAGTCACAGAACGGGACAGAAAGGTGTCTTTAAAATGATAGATTTGAAGGACAGCTAAACTTTTTTTTTTTGCGTTCAATAAATAATTAAACTAATTGAACTTATTTATTATTTTTTTGGGTGGGGGAGAACAGGGGACTTAATTTATACTTTTATACTTTATTTTTTTGATAGAGTCCCCAGCCCCCTCCTACTTTCATTCCTGACCCCTTGGCTCAGCTGTGTCGCCGACACAAATGAACCAGGGGGCCGAACGTGGCGTCCGAATTGCATTTCTGACCCAGCCTGTGTCGGGAATGGGATTCTGTAGGATGCCCGAACTGTGCGCGATCACAAAAAAAAACAAACAAATCAATTGGAATTATATTTCCCATGATTCATCGGTGGGAAAAAAACTACGCAATTTGGATGTTACAGAGTCCCTAACGGGGCTGAGGACTCTATGTATGAAATAAAGTAACGCTGAGTAAAAAAAAAAGAAATTAATTTTCCTTTAATGTAGAACTGGAAAACAAGGGTTTGAAAGGGTCACTTTCAAGCACAATTTATATCCCATTGGGACCCCGTGAAACGCGCAGGCCGGTATTTTCTGGAATCAAGGCTGACGCGTTTCAGAGACAAAGCCGTTTAATAGCCCAGATTTCTTTGTTACTGATACGCAGCTGCTGGGTATGTATGCACCCTGACCGGCTTGTTTGATCCATGCCATCCCCAGCCGGCCCTGGCAAGTAATAGAAATGTCAGGCTCGTTTTAAGAAGGATTACTCCTGAGCTGCAGGGGGCAGAGCTGTGCTGTGTGTGTGTGTAGCTGCTCCACATGTGAAGAGGTTAATCATGATACGGCAGAGGGTCCCAAATGCTTTATTGATCATCTGGACCCTACAACAACAAGGCCTTTTGTTAGACCTCAAGCCGGGACTCTATCAAGTCGGAAACATCGTACAATGTAATGCATTTTTATTTTGTGTCCTTTAAACATTCCTTATATTTAAAGGGACTGAATAACCGGAACATTGTTTGTACTGTGCTTGTAGGGCATATAAAATGATTGAAAAGGATCTATACATTGTGTTGGCAGAATTGCAAGCAAAGGTCTAAATTAGGGGAAAAATTAGTTTAAAAATGTGTCTGTGGAGTCTCCCGCTTATGACATCACCTGTGGCCTGAAATGCAAATTACTAATATCGTACCCAGAAGTGATGTCATAAACATGAGACAATACACACACGTTTTCTCTTAATTTTATTATAAGTTGATTCATTTCCCCATAGGATTCTGAATCTATAGGGAAGTGAAATAAAATGCTACAAAAAAAATAAAATAATGTAATTTCTATTCTATAGAGAAGGAAAAGCAGGTGTATATCTTTCTAAACAGGAGTTTAAGCACCATGGTCAGTGGCAGATCTCATGCACAGTAACATACAAGGATGAAGGTTATACAGATTTTTTAAAAAAAAGCAATAGTATCAGCCTCCAGGTCCATTCTCTAAAAAAAAAAAAATGGCTTTTTGATTATATTTAAAAATTCTGTCCCATTACCCCAATACCAACTCTGCATGTACACACTACTGTTATGTAACAAAAATAAAAAACAATAATCATATACTAACGTTCTTTAAATCTTCCTAATTCCAACCACCTTCATATGCAAAATGAGTTGTTTTTCAATGTTAAAGGTATAAATTTGCATATTAAGTCACAGGTGATGTCATTAACAGGAGACTCCACAGACACAAATGTAAAACCCATTTGTTTTCCTGATTTAGTCACTGGCTTGTAATGTATATATCACTTTCCATCTACTTTTATTGTCTTCATGAAGAATCAAGACATGTTTCGGAGATGTATTATACACTAATTTGGACACAATAAAGTACTAATCCAAGGTGTCTCTTCACTAAAATGTAAACTACGGTGCGCTGACATGTTATCTGCAAAAGATCAGGCGTCGATAGGTGAACTGGAAAGATAAACAAACTGAAAATTTTCCAACGCAACTATTTGTGGCAAATTTTTCACTTGTCAGTTCACCACAGTTCACAGACCTCATTGGTAAGATGCTTACATGGATCTGGGCCTCTCTGCTACACAGGTAAGTGATCTGGCGGATTTGTTATATTACATGTCATTGTCAATAGAGCGCTAATGATTTAACCATAATTTTATTGAGAGCGTAAAAAAAAAAATCATTAGATAAAGAGACAGACTGATATCGACATAGAGGTAGAGAGCCCTGCTCGAGAGATTACAATTTCGAGGGAGTGGGGTGTAGAAGACACAATGAGGGGTATGTCATCAAAAAATGCAAATATATTTTATGTGCAAAACTATTTTTGCGCTTTGCTTTTATTGCAATGTACTAAACATTTAACACTCAAATAGTAACATACGAGCAAATTGAGAATAAAAACAGGCAATTTTGTGAATATTTTTTCTACTTCTTTTGATAGCGCTCGCTAAATGCTGGTGTGATTTTCACACGCAAATAAGAATTATTTTTCACAAAATACTCGCAAAGCTCTTTAGCTGTGATATAATCGCAATTTATTAGCGCAACTGGAAAAATGCACCCTAATTAAAAATTAAACGGAAGAGGCGCAAATCATGGAAAAAAAGCTCAGAACGTTACAAATAGTCGCAAATTGCTCCTTACTCATGTTTTACCTACTTTTTTCCCCATTGCACTTGTTTAGTACATGACCCCCATTGGATGTTAACCTTTGATGTTTTTAAATGCCGGTTATCACCGAGGTTGTCAAGCCACAGCGATCCTAGTCCCTGAAAGTGCTCCGAGCAGACTGCGGGAAGGCAAAGCCTTCTTCAGGATGCTGGCAGATGTGAGCACCCACGCTGCTCATTTTGCTCGTATTTTCTTAGATATATATATATATATATATATATATATATATATATATATATATATACACATCTGCATGATCTGCAAGGGCTTTCCCTCTCCCCAACTTAATGATACACGCTGCAGGGACAACGAATCCAAGAAGGGTAGACATCTCAGCTACACCGGACCCATAGAATCACAAACGTGGGAAATATTTATGATGCTATAGGTTTGTAGTATCTCAGACGTCCACCCTTCTTGGGTGATCATTCTGTTGGTGGAAGCTCTGGATTTCCAGACACCATTATAGTGAGGAGGAAAGTCCACTTTCCTTTCATAGCAACTACTTTGGTCTAATTGTGGAGGGACAGACCTGGTGAGTTTCTCCTGCTAGAAGAGATCTTCTTTGCCCTGCCTAACGCATTGTTAAATCTTTACATATTTAAAAACATTTACTGTCTCTTTAACTATTGAAAATTAGCCACCCCCCCACCCCCCCAAAAAAAAAAATATTCAAAAATGTAACCCCTCTGGAGTTAATCATTATTCACGGCAATCAAATCTTAATGAAGACAAGTCAGACTGCTTTGATGCCTCGTGAAGTTTGATAAAGTTACCGTTTTTTTACCCAGACGCGCGTCACATCATCCGATGCCACTGCGCCATCCAGCAATGCATGTTAACAATCATTATTAACGAAAGATGTGAAGAGACAACTTTATATACTTTTGATCCTGAGGAATGCTGGCGCAGGCAGAGCATTTGGAGTCTGTTTGAAATTAAATTTTTTGCGATATTAAAAAAAAAACGAGACCACATAATTATCACATGTAATCACAAAAAATGAATAATGCAAAATGGTGCTCACCCCCCCCCCCCCCCCCAGCTCCTTTTGTTCTCTAAATAAGGAGAATTCCTCAGTGAAATGTTACAAGATCTTTATCGGCGGGATGTTTCTCCCTCTCAATCACGTAACCCTCTCCCTGCTGTAACTCATCCGTGTATAAAAATGCGGGTGTTTGTTTTGTTTTTTTGTAGGTTTTTTTCCCCAAGAGTCTTTAATCCTGTGCATGCCACTATTTGAGGCACCTAGTTAGTTAAATTGTAATACTAGATTATTATAATTTTTTTAATTTTTGGGTACCAGTCTCCGGAAGACGTTGATATAATTGTTTTTAGAGAACAAATGAATCCGCTATTAATGAGTCTCTAATTTGCAGTAATGAAGATATCAATACAAGGACTGCATTAGGATTACATTATGTATTGAACATTTCTGTGTTGGGGAGCTACCATGCCTTTTTTGACCATCTATCACCTCCCTAAGACATGGTCTGTGGACTTGGGTTAACACATTTTATCCCTGTGATTCTGAGAACTTTTTCCCCTGCATGAAGCACTGTATTCAGTGTGAAGCAGACTGGCCCTTGGTGGGGAGCACTATACAAACGGTGCCCCTTTAAAAAAAAACTTAAAAAAAAAAAAAGCTTGCAATTAGAGATGCTGGCTGGGGAGATCAAAAAATGTTTATGCATTGCCCATGTAATGGTGCATGTCTGGGGGGCTGAGGTAGGTCCTGGGTGTGCAGTGTGGGGGATGGAGTCCTGGATATGCAATGTGGGCAATGGGACATAAACTGGAGTGATGGGGTATGGGTGTGCAATGTGGGCGATAGGGCATTTCCTGGGTCTCCAATGTGGGTGATGGGACATATCCTGGGACTGTAATGTGGGTGCTGAGGCATGTTCTGGGTGTGGAGTGTGGGTGATGAGGCATGCCCTGAGGTGCTGTGGTATGTCATTGCACACCAAGGACATTCCAAAGCACCCACTGCTTTGGAATGTCCCTGGTGTGCAATGTGGGTGATGGGGCATGTTTTGGGTGTGCAATGTGGGTGATGGGGCATGTCCTGGTTGAGCAATGTGGATGATGGGGCAAATGCTAGGGTGTGTCCTGGTTCTGCAATGTGGGTGCTGGGGCATGGTCTGGGTGTGGAATGTGGGAATAGAGGGGGTGTGCCCATATTTAGTCATGGCTAGAGCATCAAAAAACCAAAATACATCATGTGTATACACATCATGTGTGTCTAGCTTGACATTGCTCTTATGTACTGGATAATAGGTAAGTTTTATTTCAAATATTCGGGGTCTAGCTTGTTTGCATGTATATGGATCTAACACCAACTTTAGCAAAAGAGATCTTAGCTCTTAGGCTTTGCTTTCCAATTCAATCCTCTGTTTTTACAATCCATCTTTCATTTTTCTTTAGACTGGCAAAGCATTAAACATTTTTTTTTTTTTGTTTCAGATCAAAGCTTTTAAGATTTCAGTAAAAAGGTGCAACACTTCCAAAGAGACTCAAGTTACTTCACCAGGCAGAGAGGGAGCTGTGCAAGACAACAGTAGAACTTCTCAGATGTATTTGTTCAGCTAACAAAATCCCCAACAGCCAAGTTTTCATCTTTTTTTTCCCTTTTCATTTGGAAAATCCACATTTTCTTTTTGTGTCAGGAAAAAAAAAAGTAAGAAAATATAGTCTGCCTTAAAGAAAAAAAAACAGGTGGGCCTGCTGTGCTTGGTTGGAGTTCTATGACCCGGAACATCATCAATGCGGTGTGGGTCCTAGGAGAGAGCGTCTAGATCCAGAAGCCCTTGATCAGGGATGGCAAAACACACAAAAAATCAAGGTCACAGGTGGAGGAAGGTTGAAGAAAGTACGGTCATTGCTAATTTTACAAGCAACGGTTAGTGCAGGAAGTACTGCATTCGAGTCAGCGCCTGAATTGGCAATTTAGAAAAGTTAGAAGATATTCAAGTTGTCTTTCAGAAATGTGAAGGTTGATCTGCAACCCAGGATGAAGTCTGCACATGTGGGCAATTCAGAACAGTTAGAGTTCAGGTGCAAAGTCCAGGTTGCTCTGGAACCCCCGAGCGAAGCCTGCACATTGTGAAAATCCAGAAATATCCCCCCCCCCAAAAAAAATTGTAAACCCAAGAGTTCTAAGTTGTCTTTCAGAAATGTGAAGGTTGATCTGGAGCCCAGGATGAAGTTTATACAATGTGGGCAATGCTTTAAAGTCCAATTTGATGAGCCAACTATACTTCCAGAAAATTCTGAGTTGCTCTGGAACTCCAGGTGAAGCCGGCACATTGTTGCAATTCGGAAACATGATAGAGGAAATTGAAAAGTTTGAAGTTGTCTTTCAGAAATGTATAGGTCGATCTGGAACTCAGGATGAAGTCTGCACATGTGGGAAATCCAGAACAGTTAGATTTTATGTGCAATGTCTGTTTCCAGAATTTTTTTTTAGGCTGGGCAGACAGATCAAACCAGCTTTAAAGGAAAAACGTAGATTTATGAATTCTATGGGTTCTGACCCATGTGCATGTGGGCAGGGGTGTATCTTGTTTTTTTGCTGCCCTAGGCAGACAAAATTCGGGCATCACCCCACCCCCGTTGCACACCCATGGCATGCCTAGTCACCCCATTACATGCCCCATCATCCACATTGCACACACATTAAATACCCAATCAACCCATTACATGCCCCATCGCCCCATTACATGCCACCATCACCCTCATTATATACCCCCACCATGTCCATTACATGCCTCCATTACCCCGATTAATTGGAAGGAGCTAAATCTTGCTGAATGGTGGGGGAGGGAGCAAAAATGTTTGAAGCACCAGAAGTGTGCCGCCCTCTGGCAAAGTGCCGCCCTAGGTGAGTGCCTTGTTTGCCTTGTGGAAGATATACTACTGCATGCAGGTAACATGAAGGGGACTAGTGTAAATCCAACATGTTTATAAAACCAGAGAATGTGCATTACTATTTGTCAGTGAGCTACAACTCACTTGAGACTCAGGCAGAGTGTGGATCACGAGAGATGGAAGTTAGTAGCAGCTTGAAAGGTTCGGCTTGGAGATTCCCAATAGAGATTTATGGACTTCATGGACTGCAAGTGGACGTCAATGTGCCATTTTTGTATTTGTATATCCATGTGTGCAATGATCTCCTCTCCATGACGTGCAAGGTTCCGAAGGAGTCTTTTATCATTTCAGTGCTTAGTTACATAATTCACAGAAATTGCAGTAGATGAATATTCTCTTTCACACACACTGGGCGGTAAATTGTCTGGTGAATGTTTCCTATACCTGAGGGTAGTAAATCTGTATCCTTATTAAAAATAAATAAATGAATGCAGCCTGTTTTGATGAGATACAAAAATAAGATAATTAAAAAAAAGCTGTATGATTAATTTTAGTATATTAAAAAAAGATAATGATCATTTTTGTAACTCATATTAAACACAACAGTAAACAAATAATAATTAAGGATGCATCATGTATGTATACAGCATTTGCACTGATTTTTTTTTTTTAAAGTTTATTGTGTTTTGGTCTTTTGAATTTGTAGAGTAGAAGCAGGGTTTTCTCTACAGTATGAGTAGAAGCAGGGTTTTCTCTACAGTATGAGTAGAAGCAGGGTTTTCTCTACAGTATGAGTAGAGAAGCAGGGTTTTCTCTACAGTATGAGTAGAAGCAGGGTTTTCTCTACAGTATGAGTAGAGAAGCAGGGTTTTCTCTATAGTATGAGTAGAAGCAGGGTTTTCTCTACAGTATGAGTAGAAGCAGGGTTTTCTCTATAGTATGAGTAGAAGCAGGGTTTTCTCTACAGTATGAGTAGAAGCAGGGTTTTCTCTACAGTATGAGTAGAAGCAGGGTTTTCTCTACAGTATGATTAGAGAAGCAGGGCTTTCTCTACAGTATGAGTAGAAGCAGGGTTTTCTCTACAGTATGAGTAGAAGCAGGGTTTTCTCTACAGTATGAGTAGAAGCAGGGTTTTCTCTACAGTATGAGTAGAGAAGCAGGGTTTTCTCTACAGTATGAGTAGAAGCAGGGTTTTCTCTACAGTATGAGTAGAAGCAGGGTTTTCTCTACAGTATGAGTAGAAGCAGGGTTTTCTCTACAGTATGAGTAGAAGCAGGGCTTTCTCTACAGTATGAGTAGAAGCAGGGTTTTCTCTACAGTATGAGTAGAAGCAGGATTTTCTCTACAGTATGAGTAGAGAAGCAGGGTTTTCTCTACAGTATGAGTAGAAGCAGGGCTTTCTCTACAGTATGAGTAGAAGCAGGGTTTTCTCTACAGTATGAGTAGAAGCAGGGTTTTCTCTACAGTATGAGTAGAAGCAGGGTTTTCTCTACAGTATGAGTAGAGAAGCAGGGTTTTCTCTACAGTATGA
This sequence comes from Pelodytes ibericus, assembly GCA_036172795.1. Classification (NCBI taxonomy): domain Eukaryota; kingdom Metazoa; phylum Chordata; class Amphibia; order Anura; family Pelodytidae; genus Pelodytes; species Pelodytes ibericus. Next base: position 15,395,538 of record CM069861.1, read on the forward strand.
GTAGAAGCAGGGTTTTCTCTACAGTATGAGTAGAGAAGCAGGGTTTTCTCTATAGTATGAGTAGAAGCAGGGTTTTCTCTACAGTATGAGTAGAAGCAGGGTTTTCTCTATAGTATGAGTAGAAGCAGGGTTTTCTCTACAGTATGAGTAGAAGCAGGGTTTTCTCTACAGTATGAGTAGAAGCTGGGTTTTCTCTACAGTATGATTAGAGAAGCAGGGCTTTCTCTACAGTATGAGTAGAAGCAGGGTTTTCTCTACAGTATGAGTAGAAGCAGGGTTTTCTCTACAGTATGAGTAGAAGCAGGGTTTTCTCTACAGTATGAGTAGAGAAGCAGGGTTTTCTCTACAGTATGAGTAGAAGCAGGGTTTTCTCTACAGTATGAGTAGAAGCAGGGTTTTCTCTACAGTATGAGTAGAAGCAGGGTTTTCTCTACAGTATGAGTAGAAGCAGGGTTTTCTCTACAGTATGAGTAGAAGCAGGGCTTTCTCTACAGTATGAGTAGAAGCAGGGTTTTCTCTACAGTATGAGTAGAAGCAGGATTTTCTCTACAGTATGAGTAGAGAAGCAGGGTTTTCTCTACAGTATGAGTAGAAGCAGGGGTTTCTCTACAGTATGAGTAGAAGCAGGGTTTTCTCTACAGTATGAGTAGAAGCAGGGTTTTCTCTACAGTATGAGTAGAAGCAGGGTTTTCTCTACAGTATGAGTAGAAGCAGGGTTTTCTCTACAGTATGAGTAGAAGCAGGGTTTTCTCTATAGTATGAGTAGAAGCAGGGTTTTCTCTACAGTATGAGTAGAAGCAGGGTTTTCTCTATAGTATGAGTAGAGAAGCAGGGTTTTCTCTACAGTATGAGTAGAAGCAGGGTTTTCTCTACAGTATGAGTAGAAGCAGGGTTTTCTCTATAGTATGAGTAGAGAAGCAGGGTTTTCTCTACAGTATGAGTAGAAGCAGGGTTTTCTCTACAGTATGAGTAGAAGCAGGGTTTTCTCTACAGTATGAGTAGAAGCAGGGCTTTCTCTACAGTATGAGTAGAAGCAGGGTTTTCTCTACAGTATGAGTAGAAGCAGGGTTTTCTCTATAGTATGAGTAGAAGCAGGGTTTTCTCTACAGTATGAGTAGAAGCAGGGTTTTCTCTACAGTATGAGTAGAAGCAGGGTTTTCTCTACAGTATGAGTAGAAGCAGGGTTTTCTCTACAGTATGAGTAGAAGCAGGGTTTTCTCTACAGTATGAGTAGAAGCAGGGTTTTCTCTACAGTATGAGTAGAAGCAGGGCTTTCTCTACAGTATGAGTAGAAGCAGGGTTTTCTCTACAGTATGAGTAGAAGCAGGGTTTTCTCTACAGTATGAGTAGAGAAGCAGGGTTTTCTCTACAGTATGAGTAGAAGCAGGGTTTTCTCTACAGTATGAGTAGAAGCAGGGTTTTCTCTACAGTATGAGTAGAAGCAGGGTTTTCTCTATAGTATGAGTAGAAGCAGGGTTTTCTCTACAGTATGAGTAGAAGCAGGGTTTTCTCTACAGTATGAGTAGAAGCAGGGTTTTCTCTACAGTATGAGTAGAAGCAGGGTTTTCTCTACAGTATGAGTAGAAGCAGGGTTTTCTCTACAGTATGAGTAGAAGCAGGGCTTTCTCTACAGTATGAGTAGAAGCAGGGTTTTCTCTACAGTATGAGTAGAGAAGCAGGGTTTTCTCTACAGTATGAGTAGAAGCAGGGTTTTCTCTACAGTATGAGTAGAAGCAGGGTTTTCTCTACAGTATGAGTAGAATCAGGATTTTCTCTACAGTATGAGTAGAAGCAGGGTTTTCTCTACAGTATGAGTAGAAGCAGGGTTTTCTCTACAGTATGAGTAGAGAAGCAGGGTTTTCTCTACAGTATGAGTAGAAGCAGGGTTTTCTCTACAGTATGAGTAGAAGCAGGGTTTTCTCTACAGTATGAGTAGAAGCAGGGCTTTCTCTACAGTATGAGTAGAAGCAGGGTTTTCTCTACAGTATGAGTAGAAGCAGGGTTTTCTCTATAGTATGAGTAGAAGCAGGGTTTTCTCTACAGTATGAGTAGAAGCAGGGTTTTCTCTACAGTATGAGTAGAGAAGCAGGGTTTTCTCTACAGTATGAGTAGAAGCAGGGTTTTCTCTACAGTATGAGTAGAAGCAGGGTTTTCTCTACAGTATGAGTAGAAGCAGGGCTTTCTCTACAGTATGAGTAGAAGCAGGGTTTTCTCTACAGTATGAGTAGAAGCAGGGTTTTCTCTATAGTATGAGTAGAAGCAGGGTTTTCTCTACAGTATGAGTAGAAGCAGGGTTTTCTCTACAGTATGAGTAGAAGCAGGGTTTTCTCTACAGTATGAGTAGAAGCAGGGTTTTCTCTACAGTATGAGTAGAAGCAGGGTTTTCTCTACAGTATGAGTAGAAGCAGGGTTTTCTCTACAGTAAGAGTAGAGAAGCAGGGTTTTCTCTACAGTATGAGTAGAAGCAGGGTTTTCTCTACAGTATGAGTAGAAGCAGGGTTTTCTCTACAGTATGAGTAGAAGCAGGGCTTTCTCTACAGTATGAGTAGAAGCAGGGTTTTCTCTACAGTATGAGTAGAAGCAGGGTTTTCTCTACAGTATGAGTAGAAGCAGGGTTTTCTCTACAGTATGAGTAGAAGCAGGGTTTTCTCTACAGTATGAGTAGAAGCAGGGTTTTCTCTACAGTATGAGTAGAAGCAGGGTTTTCTCTACAGTATGAGTAGAAGCAGGGTTTTCTCTACAGTATGAGTAGAAGCAGGGTTTTCTCTATAGTATGAGTAGAAGCACGGTTTTCTCTACAGTATGAGTAGAAGCAGGGCTTTCTCTACAGTATGAGTAGAAGCAGGGTTTTCTCTACAGTATGAGTAGAAGCAGGGTTTTCTCTACAGTATGAGTAGAGAAGCAGGGTTTTCTCTACAGTATGAGTAGAAGCAGGGTTTTCTCTACAGTATGAGTAGAAGCAGGGTTTTCTCTACAGTATGAGTAGAAGCAGGGTTTTCTCTATAGTATGAGTAGAAGCAGGGTTTTCTCTACAGTATGAGTAGAAGCAGGGTTTTCTCTACAGTATGAGTAGAAGCAGGGTTTTCTCTACAGTATGAGTAGAGAAGCAGGGTTTTCTCTACAGTATGAGTAGAATCAGGATTTTCTCTACAATATGAGTAGAAGCAGGGTTTTCTCTACACTATGAGTAGAGAAGCAGGGTTTTCTCTACAGTATGAGTAGAATCAGGGTTTTCTCTATAGTATGAGTAGAAGCAGGGTTTTCTCTACAGTATGAGTAGAAGCAGGGTTTTCTCTACAGTATGAGTAGAGAAGCAGGGTTTTCTCTACAGTATGAGTAGAAGCAGGGTTTTCTCTACAGTATGAGTAGAAGCAGGGTTTTCTCTACAGTATGAGTAGAAGCAGGGCTTTCTCTACAGTATGAGTAGAAGCAGGGTTTTCTCTACAGTATGAGTAGAAGCAGGGTTTTCTCTATAGTATGAGTAGAAGCAGGGTTTTCTCTACAGTATGAGTAGAAGCAGGGTTTTCTCTACAGTATGAGTAGAAGCAGGGTTTTCTCTATAGTATGAGTAGAAGCAGGGTTTTCTCTACAGTATGAGTAGAAGCAGGGTTTTCTCTACAGTATGAGTAGAAGCAGGGTTTTCTCTACAGTATGAGTAGAAGCAGGGCTTTCTCTACAGTATGAGTAGAAGCAGGGTTTTCTCTACAGTATGAGTAGAAGCAGGGTTTTCTCTACAGTATGAGTAGAAGCAGGGCTTTCTCTACAGTATGAGTAGAAGCAGGGTTTTCTCTACAGTATGAGTAGAAGCAGGGTTTTCTCTACAGTATGAGTAGAGAAGCAGGGTTTTCTCTACAGTATGAGTAGAAGCAGGGTTTTCTCTACAGTATGAGTAGAAGCAGGGTTTTCTCTACAGTATGAGTAGAAGCAGGGTTTTCTCTATAGTATGAGTAGAAGCAGGGTTTTCTCTACAGTATGAGTAGAAGCAGGGTTTTCTCTACAGTATGAGTAGAAGCAGGGTTTTCTCTACAGTATGAGTAGAAGCAGGGCTTTCTCTACAGTATGAGTAGAAGCAGGGTTTTCTCTACAGTATGAGTAGAAGCAGGGTTTTCTCTATAGTATGAGTAGAAGCAGGGTTTTCTCTACAGTATGAGTAGAAGCAGGGTTTTCTCTACAGTATGAGTAGAAGCAGGGTTTTCTCTATAGTATGAGTAGAAGCAGGGTTTTCTCTACAGTATGAGTAGAAGCAGGGTTTTCTCTACAGTATGAGTAGAAGCAGGGTTTTCTCTACAGTATGAGTAGAAGCAGGGCTTTCTCTACAGTATGAGTAGAAGCAGGGTTTTCTCTACAGTATGAGTAGAAGCAGGGTTTTCTCTACAGTATGAGTAGAAGCAGGGCTTTCTCTACAGTATGAGTAGAAGCAGGGTTTTCTCTACAGTATGAGTAGAAGCAGGGTTTTCTCTACAGTATGAGTAGAGAAGCAGGGTTTTCTCTACAGTATGAGTAGAAGCAGGGTTTTCTCTACAGTATGAGTAGAAGCAGGGTTTTCTCTACAGTATGAGTAGAAGCAGGGTTTTCTCTATAGTATGAGTAGAAGCAGGGTTTTCTCTACAGTATGAGTAGAAGCAGGGTTTTCTCTACAGTATGAGTAGAAGCAGGGTTTTCTCTACAGTATGAGTAGAAGCAGGGTTTTCTCTACAGTATGAGTAGAAGCAGGGCTTTCTCTACAGTATGAGTAGAAGCAGGGTTTTCTCTACAGTATGAGTAGAAGCAGGGTTTTCTCTATAGTATGAGTAGAAGCAGGGTTTTCTCTACAGTATGAGTAGAAGCAGGGTTTTCTCTACAGTATGAGTAGAAGCAGGGTTTTCTCTATAGTATGAGTAGAAGCAGGGTTTTCTCTACAGTATGAGTAGAAGCAGGGTTTTCTCTACAGTATGAGTAGAAGCAGGGTTTTCTCTACAGTATGAGTAGAAGCAGGGCTTTCTCTACAGTATGAGTAGAAGCAGGGTTTTCTCTACAGTATGAGTAGAAGCAGGGTTTTCTCTACAGTATGAGTAGAAGCAGGGCTTTCTCTACAGTATGAGTAGAAGCAGGGTTTTCTCTACAGTATGAGTAGAAGCAGGGTTTTCTCTACAGTATGAGTAGAGAAGCAGGGTTTTCTCTACAGTATGAGTAGAAGCAGGGTTTTCTCTACAGTATGAGTAGAAGCAGGGTTTTCTCTACAGTATGAGTAGAAGCAGGGTTTTCTCTATAGTATGAGTAGAAGCAGGGTTTTCTCTACAGTATGAGTAGAAGCAGGGTTTTCTCTACAGTATGAGTAGAAGCAGGGTTTTCTCTACAGTATGAGTAGAAGCAGGGCTTTCTCTACAGTATGAGTAGAAGCAGGGTTTTCTCTACAGTATGAGTAGAAGCAGGGTTTTCTCTATAGTATGAGTAGAAGCAGGGTTTTCTCTACAGTATGAGTAGAAGCAGGGTTTTCTCTACAGTATGAGTAGAAGCAGGGTTTTCTCTATAGTATGAGTAGAAGCAGGGTTTTCTCTACAGTATGAGTAGAAGCAGGGTTTTCTCTACAGTATGAGTAGAAGCAGGGTTTTCTCTACAGTATGAGTAGAAGCAGGGCTTTCTCTACAGTATGAGTAGAAGCAGGGTTTTCTCTACAGTATGAGTAGAAGCAGGGTTTTCTCTACAGTATGAGTAGAAGCAGGGCTTTCTCTACAGTATGAGTAGAAGCAGGGTTTTCTCTACAGTATGAGTAGAAGCAGGGTTTTCTCTACAGTATGAGTAGAGAAGCAGGGTTTTCTCTACAGTATGAGTAGAAGCAGGGTTTTCTCTACAGTATGAGTAGAAGCAGGGTTTTCTCTACAGTATGAGTAGAAGCAGGGTTTTCTCTATAGTATGAGTAGAAGCAGGGTTTTCTCTACAGTATGAGTAGAAGCAGGGTTTTCTCTACAGTATGAGTAGAAGCAGGGTTTTCTCTACAGTATGAGTAGAAGCAGGGTTTTCTCTACAGTATGAGTAGAAGCAGGGTTTTCTCTACAGTATGAGTAGAGAAGCAGGGTTTTCTCTACAGTATGAGTAGAATCAGGATTTTCTCTACAGTATGAGTAGAAGCAGGGTTTTCTCTACAGTATGAGTAGAAGCAGGGTTTTCTCTACAGTATGAGTAGAGAAGCAGGGTTTTCTCTACAGTATGAGTAGAAGCAGGGTTTTCTCTACAGTATGAGTAGAAGCAGGGTTTTCTCTACAGTATGAGTAGAAGCAGGGTTTTCTCTACAGTATGAGTAGAAGCAGGGTTTTCTCTACAGTATGAGTAGAGAAGCAGGGTTTTCTCTACAGTATGAGTAGAAGCAGGGTTTTCTCTACAGTATGAGTAGAAGCAGGGTTTTCTCTACAGTATGAGTAGAAGCAGGGTTTTCTCTACAGTATGAGTAGAAGCAGGGTTTTCTCTACAGTATGAGTAGAAGCAGGGTTTTCTCTACAGTATAAGTAGAAGCAGGGTTTTCTCTACAGTATGAGTAGAAGCAGGGTTTTCTCTATAGTATGAGTAGAAGCAGGGCTTTCTCTACAGTATGAGTAGAGAAGCAGGGTTTTCTCTACAGTATGAGTAGAGAAGCAGGGTTTTCTCTACAGTATGAGTAGAAGCAGGGCTTTCTCTACAGTATGAGTAGAGAAGCAGGGTTTTCTCTACAGTATGAGTAGAAGCAGGGTTTTCTCTATAGTATGAGTAGAAGCAGGGTTTTCTCTACAGTTTGAGTAGAAGCAGGGTTTTCTCTACAGTATGAGTAGAAGCAGGGTTTTCTCTACAGTATGAGTAGAGAAGCAGGGTTTTCTCTACAGTATGAGTAGAGAAGCAGGGTTTTCTCTACAGTATGAGTAGAAGCAGGGTTTTCTCTACAGTATGAGTAGAAGCAGGGTTTTCTCTACAGTATGAGTAGAAGCAGGGTTTTCTCTACAGTTTGAGTAGAAGCAGGGTTTTCTCTACAGTATGAGTAGAAGCAGGGTTTTCTCTATAGTATGAGTAGAGAAGCAGGGTTTTCTCTACAGTATGAGTAGAAGCAGGGTTTTCTCTACAGTATGAGTAGAAGCAGGGTTTTCTCTACAGTATGAGTAGAGAAGCAGGGTTTTCTCTACAGTATAAGTAGAAGCAGGGTTTTCTCTACAGTATGAGTAGAAGCAGGGTTTTCGCTACAGTTTGAGTAGAAGCAGGGTTTTCTCTACAGTATGAGTAGAAGCAGGGTTTTCTCTACAGTATGAGTAGAAGCAGGGTTTTCTCTATAGTATGAGTAGAGAAGCAGGGTTTTCTCTACAGTATGAGTAGAAGCAGGGTTTTCTCTACAGTATGAGTAGAATCAGGATTTTCTCTACAGTATGAGTAGAGAAGCAGGGTTTTCTCTACAGTATGAGTAGAAGCAGGGTTTTCTCTACAGTATGAGTAGAAGCAAAGTTTTCTCTACAGTATGAGTAGAAGCAGGGTTTTCTCTACAGTATGAGTAGAAGCAGGGTTTTCTCTACAGTATGTGTCGGCTTCATTATACCCTTAAATCTCTGCATACATGATTGGCACTAAGGTAAATAAACAGTAATGTCATGTTATAAGGTACCTTCTAGTGCGAATTAGAGCGATGCATGAGCATATCTGTAAAACACCTTAGTATATCAGTATGGATGCACATATTCTGCAGGTCTGAGCCAATATTATAACGTAAAATGTTGTAGTTGGGAACCCTGTGGATTTGTCTTTAGGGCCTGTGTTTATGACATCACAGTGCCAGGTCTCTAATGGAGTTTCTTAAACTCTAGGTAGAGTGAATGGTGTTTTGCTAAACAGGAGGTGAACTGAAGAAGGTAACTAAGGGGGTCATGTACTAAACAAGTGCAGTGGGGAAAAAAAGTAGCGAAAACATGAGTAAGGAGCAATTTGCCACTATTTGTAACATTTTGCGCTTGTTTTCCCTGATTTGCTCCTCTTCGTTTATTTTTATTTAGTGTGCATTTATCCGGTTGCGCTAAATAGCTAAATAGTTTTGTGAATATTTTGTGAAAAATAATTCTTATTTGCGTGTGAAACTTACACCAGCTTTTACCGAGCGCTATCAAAAGAGGTAGAAAAAATATTCGCAAAATTGCCTGTTTTTATTCGTAATGTGCCCGTATGTACTATTTGAGTGTTAAATGTTTAGTACATTGCAAAAGGAGCAAAGCGCAAAAATAGTTTTGCACATAGAATAAATTTGCGTTTTTTTAGTACATGCCCCTCTAAGTGTACTAAGTTTTCCTCTGAGAAAGAACATGCCGGTTACTGCACTTTTCACGTAACTGGGCACCACATTGGTCACTGGATGAGGATGCTGGTCTAGGCAGTAAAAGCACACGGCTCTCCCTTTAGATGTGTTAAAGGGACTGTATCTCCCTAAGTTTTTGCTGTGAATGTAGAGAATAAAAAATGATTGAAAACGATCTGCACATTGTGTTAGCCGATTTGAAAGCAAATTCCTAAATTAGGACAAACAAATATGCTTCTAATGTATCTGCGGAGTCTCCAGCCTATGACATTACCTGTGGCTTGATATGCAAATTACACATTTCCCATTGAAAACCTGTTCATTTGCATAACAGGCCACAGGTGATGTCATAGGCTGGAGACTCCACAGACACATTCAAAAAAATATTCTTCTGCTAGTTTTGATAACTGGCTTGCAATTTTGCTAACACAAGGTATATTACATTACATTACATTAACATTTATTTACATGGCGTCAACAATTTACGTAGCACAAGGCACAGGGCATAGAAGGGAACATACTAAGTTTGACAAACTAGACTGGGACATGAGTTAGAGAGCCCGGCTCGCAGAGCTTACAATCTAGAGATATAGATCATTTTCAATATTTATATATATTCTATATACAATTCATAGTAAAACGAATGGTTAGGTGATACAGTCCCTTTAAATTATGTTTCTATGTAAATTTCCCGATTCCCAAATGCAATTCAAGCTTGCCCTTTTCCTGCACCCATAATTGGTGGAAAGGGAAGGATAGTTGAGAGGATGTGAATAAAGTGTCTGCAGGTATGAAAATAATAAAAAGTCCATACAGGAACGTCTTGGAAGCTAGCTCCTGGTTATCCACTTGAAAAAGAAAGAAAATTAAAAATATAGTGTAGTTTTTACTGTGGAGCTTATCAGAGAGAAACTATCTACAGAAATTGGCTGATTTATATATATATATACAGCGTTTTCCTTATTGGCCATATTAAATATTATTTTATATTAGTAACTGTTTGCATTATGAGATCTGAATTCAGTATGCCTCATTCCGTATGGCAGGGAAGATTTTTCCAACTGTACCTCCAAACAGGTTTATTATGGGGAAAGTGGACGTGTACTGTGAATTCTCTCAATAATTGAATCTGTGGCGCTACATAATAATGAGTATGACCCGTCATTTGTATTGGGTTTTTTTGCAGCTGGCTAAGTGTTCATATAAAAAAAAAAAATGATGAAGAAATGATAGGGAGGATGAGCCATGAATAAAAAAAAAAAAAAATTATTTTTGAGATTTAACCCATTGACTACTCCAAGGGGTAATGCTTGGCATTACATTTAATCTTGTTTCTCTAATATGCTAGAGGAGAAGTTATGGACAAAGTATCTCCCGTGTAAATTTTGGTGTTATTCTCCATGCAAACCAAGCACATTTGAACAGTTAACCATATAAATGCTGACACAAGCTTGATTCATGGTACGTCTAATCCTTGGAGGAAAGACGTAACAGGGGGGATATGATAGAAACATTTAAATACATAAAGGGAATCAACACAGTAAAGGAAGAGAGTATATTTAAAAGAAGAAAAACTACCACAACTAGAGGACATAGTCTTAAATTAGAGGGGCAACGATTTAAAAGTAATATCAGGAAGTATTACTTTACTGAGAGGGTAGTGGATGTATGGAATAGCCTGCCAGCAGAAGTGGTAGAGGTAAACACAGTCAAGGAGTTTAAGCATGCGTGGGATAGACACAAGGCTATCCTAGATATAAGATAAGGCCAGGGACTAATGAAAGTATTACTTTACTGAGAGGGTAGTGGATGTATGGAATAGCCTGCCAGCAGAAGTGGTAGAGGTAAACACAGTCAAGGAGTTTAAGCATGCGTGGGATGGGCACAAGTCTATCCTAGCTATAAGACCGGGAATGGGGGACTAATGAAAGTACTCCAAAAAAAATTGGCCAGACTAGATGGACCGAATGGTTCTTATCTGCCGGCACATTCTATGTTTCTATGTTTCTATGTCTAAGCACATAAAGAGTTAAGCTCTTTGGATTGTTATTATAAAAGCATAATGTATGCCAGGGCTCGACAAACCCCAGGTCGCCATGGCGACCAGGAAATGAGACCTGGCGCCTGGGTGAAGTTACCTTCCCTGTCCCCTTGCCGCTGCCATCCGATGTTTTTTTTCTTTTTTCGGAGCGCGAGGGGGTAAAGTCTGTGCGTATAGCACAGACTGCAAGCTCCGCCCCCTCGCGCAACGCGTGTCTGAGTGCCGGATGTCGACACGTGACATCCTGGCACTCAGCAGGCCTATGAGTGAGGACATGCTGCAGCACGGATGTCCCCCTCCCCTGCAATGAGGTAAAGCAGCAGGGAGGGGGGACACATCAAGAAAAGACTGTGTGAGGTGGGTGTGTGTTTGTATATATGTGTATATGTAAAGTAGGTGTGTGTGTGAGGTGTTTGTATATATGTGTATATGTAAAGTAGGTGTGTGTGAGGTGTTTGTATATATGTGTATATGTTAAGTAGGTGTGTGTGAGGTGTTTGTATATATGTGTATATGTAAAGTAGGGGTGTGTGAGGTGTTTGGATATATGTGTATATGTAAAGTAGGTGTGTGTGAGGTGTTTGTATATATGTGAATATGTAAAGTAGCTGTGTGTGAGGTGTTTGTATATATGTGTATATGTAAAGTAGGTGTGTGTGTGAGGTGTTTGTATATATGTGTATGTGTAAAGTAGGTGTGTGTGAGGTGTTTGTATATATGTGAATATGTAAAGTAGCTGTGTGTGAGGTGTTTGTATATATGGGTATATGTAAAGTAGGTTTGTGTGAGGTGTTTGGATATATGTGTATATGTAAAGTAGGTTTGTGTGAGGTGTTTGGATATATGTGTATATGTAAAGTAGGTGTGTGTGAGGTGTTTGGATATATGTGTATATGTAAAGTAGGTGTGTGATGTGTTTGTGTATATGTGTATATGTAAAGTAGGTGTGTGAGGTGTTTGTATAAATGGGTATATGTAAAGTAGGTGTGTGAGGTGTTTGTATAAATGGGTATATGTAAAGTAGGTGTGTGTGAGGTGTTTGGATATATGTGTATATGTAAAGTAGGTGTGTGATGTGTTTGTGTATATGTGTATATGTAAAGTAGGTGTGTGAGGTGTTTGGATATATGTGTATATGTAAAGTAGGTGTGTGTGTGTGTGTATATATGTGAAGAAGCCGTGTGTGTTTATGAATTGCGTGTATGCTTGCGTGATTGTCTGGCTCCTAAATTTTTTGGCTGGCTCCTAAAATCTAATTAGATTTGTCAAGCCCTGATGTATGCTATTAAATTTATTCAATTAAGTTAAGCAAATAGATTTGGCGATGTACTGATTGGCAGTGATGCATCTTGGAGTAAAAGGCTGTGAAAAGTTACATTATATATGATTGTTTTGATCTCTCTAATACAGAGGAAAAAACAATGTCTGTCAGTTTTAGGTGTAGCAGACTGCGAGAGATATAGTATATAAAGTGTACTTATTTTTACGTTAAAAACCTTTCCAGTACTCTTTTAGTCTTACATTGAAAATAATTTCACCGGGAACACTGGAGAGATAGGCAGGACTGTTGCCAGGCAACAGTAATATCTCTATTACACTTAATCTGCAGTTTTATTTGTGGTTTTTGTGTACCTAACATGATGCATCTTCCAAATATTAATGCCTATTCGTGTGCTTTCAAAGTACTTTCAAATGCATGTTTTACATTTTGCATTGCTCAAAATATAAAATACTTATAGCTAGATGAAATTGTGAAATTACAGCTGTTTGCAAGAAACCAGGACTGCCCACATTAGCTGAGTAAAAGTAATTTCCTTTTTTTTTTTTTTTGCTGCAGGAACCAATGAAAATAATTTAATTCAAATGAATGGGATTTCCTGTCTCTCTATTGATGTAATGTGTTGCACTGTTAAGAGATCCTACTGTGTACAAGAGCAAGGTCCATAGAGTCCACACTATGTATTCAATTTGAGGAGCACAAGAAGGGACTAAATTAAACAAAACTTTATGTCCTCAGTGTCTATGTAATCAGTGCTGCCGCACCTGCAGTAAACATGCAGAGTAATCACAGGGGAAGGGCTTGAGTAAAATATAAAAGATGTGATATATACAGAATGCCTGCATCAAATCACACTGGGAAAAAAAGCCTGTGCATTATACAAGCAGTGATCTTCATCTTGCACCAAAAGTGAGTTTGGGGACTAGACTGTCCCTTTACCACTTCTTAGCCTAGGCACTGATACCTACTATGCAGCTGAAACAGATTTATGCTTTCAATGTCTTTCAAGTCTTCTTCATGTGTCTTTCTGCTATTTTACTGGAATGTAGCTGTTCTGTATTTAATGCAAATCTATATGTTGGTGCAATGTACAACACGAAAACTGACATGCACTCGAGTATATTTCTGTAAAATGGAAAATTACAGAGGAAAGATTGACAGTACAAAGCATTTGAAAGCAGAGATGAATCTAACCCACATTTAGATCTAAGAAAAAAAAAATATTTGCCTGAAGGGAAAATATTAATTAGTTTGTCTACATGCAAAGAGATAAGTCTGCAAGACATATCCATCAAAAGGCAGTAGAATAAATAGCAAAATGGAAATTATTTGTAAGTTGACAGTAAACTTGGCACACACTGATGGAGTAAACAGGTTATTTGGCATGCAAAGCACTACGAAATCACAGACTCTGTCAAGAGGCATCTGTGCCGAGATTCACTTATTTGACAGAAATTAACATTTTGCAGAAATCTTTGTTACATCCTAAAGATTTCTTCTCTCTCATTAATTATTATAATTGCAGCTTTACCATGCTCCGTGTAAACATTAGGGAGAATACGCCTAGTCCGATTATTGATAATCGCTTTAATCACAGTATAGGATTTTTGAAGTAAATCTTCAGGGATTTAATCTAACAGGATGGCAGATTAATTATTAAAAAAAAAAAAAAAAAAAAAAGAACTTAATTTTTTTTAAATACCGGTAATACAAAACTTAAAAACAATGTTAATTGCAACCAAACCGCTTTTAGTAATAAGTTTATTAACACGGTTGGCACCGATTTTTTTACATGTGAAATACAGATTGATTAGCCCTTGAATTATGGAATTTTTTTAATGTGGATATTTACAGAGGTAGTAAGATACCAAATTTTTTTTTGGGCATGTAAAATGCCATTTTTCTGTGTTATATAATTTTTTAATGGTACTTCTGCAAAGTACAATACAAAAGCTGTAGTATGTAAAATAAAAAAAAAGACTTGGCAGAAAGTGTTGAAGCTGCTGCTTCACTGAGGGGGCTATTCACTAAAATGTGAGCTGAGGTGAGATGACAATTAAGAGGATGGGACACTTCATCGCGGCATCGCTCCAGCTCGTCGCTGGACATTTCATCGCGGGACATTTCATCGCTAAAGGTAAGTATTTTAGATGTTTTAGTTTATTTTAGTAGTTATTTTTAGGGTGGTTAGAATTAGGGTTATGGGGGTTAGAATTAGGGTTTAGGGGGTTAATTTTAGTATTAGGGTTCGGGGTTAATTTTAGTATTAGTGTTCGGGGGTTAGTATTAGGGTTTAGGGGGATAGTATTAGGGGTCGGGGGTTAGTATTAGGGTTAGTATTAGGGTTTAGGGGGTTAATTTTAGTATTAGGGGTCGGGGGTTAGTATTAGGGTTTAAGGGGTTAGTATTAGGGGTCGGGGGTTAGTATTAGGGTTTAAGGGGTTAGTATTAGGGGTCAGGGGTTAGTATTAGGGTTTAGGGGGTTAGTATTAGGGGTCGGGGTTAGTATTAGGGGTCGGGGGTTAATTTTAGTATTGGGGTTAATTTTAGTATTGGGGCTTGGGGGGCACTTTTGGGGGGGAATCATTTATTAGAGGGGGTTATTTTCGTTTTACTTTTACATTTGTAAGAGCTGACAGTTCAGCTCTTACATAGCCGCGTCCGCGATCAAAAGGCCGCGTTATTCTTCATTGCTGACAGTTCAGCGTTCTAACTGCCGCGCTGAACTGTCAGCGATGAAGGTGCGGCGCCGAAGTGTCCTAGACTCATAAATTTAATCTTACTACTTTAGATATACATTATGCAGGGCCAATCCTGGTGAGTTTGCTTAGCTAGGGAAACTCACTAGGTGTGTAGCTGTACAATGAAAACGGTAAGATAGAATGTTCACCTCAACTCACCTCATCTCACCTCCTCACCTGCAACTCGCTTTTTAGTGAATAGAGCCCTGAGACGGTTTGGTGTCAGTTGGTTGCTCCTAGTGGTGTGTCTGCGTGCCAATCATTCAAGATGGGCGGGAGAAAAGTATGTGACAATGGGATTGTAAAAATATAGGCCAATGGGAATGCAAACAGTTAGGAAGGGTGATAGCAGAGCAGGGGTGAACGGGAATTGTGTATGCAAACATGCAAATAAGCAACTAGGAGGTGAGACAGATGCAAGATGTTGGCACTGTAGTATCATAAGGATCTCAGAACACTGGTAAGTTTTTTGTTCCAGAACATTAGTACAGGGTGAAAGGTCAGCATTATTTTTCGGGTAATCCCTCTTTTAATTTCGCTTTGAACTATCAGTCGAATTTAAATTTCAAGAAAACCTCACCACCTACTTGTATTGGAGTCTTTTCTAGATTTTTCTATTATCTTTTAGAACTTCTGGGAGACTTTCTATACTTTCTTTTAGATTTCAGAACTTCTTCCACCTAATGGGTTATTTGGTAAACAGTTAATTTACATAACCAATGTTTTGCACTTGGTTTCAAACTAAGTGGCTTAGCTTTAACATTGATCTCAGATATAGATTTATGTAAAACTCTTTAGATTGATTAAATATCTTGAGAGGATCGTGTGTAAGCAGTTGATTGAATAGTCTTATTTAAAGGAATAGTCTATCCCCCAAAGTCACTTTGGAGCAAGATGAAGATTACTGCTTGTATAGTGCACAGGCTTTTATCCCAGTGTGATTTGATGCAGGCATTCTGCATAAATCACATTTTTAATATTTGACTCAAACACTCCACCAAAGCTTACTCTGCATGTTTACTGCAGGTGCGGCAGAACTGATTATATAGACACTGAGGATATAAAGTTTTGTTTCATTTAGTCTCTTCCTGTGCTGCTGGAAATGAATACATTGTGTCGACTGTAATAGAGCAAATTCTAAATTCCAAAAGACAAAAGTGCTGATGGTGGCAAAAAAATAAATAAAAATACATTGAAGATAAAACAAAACCTTAGACATGGAAGGGTCCCAATGATTGTAAACACCAGTGTAATAAATAATTAAAGGAGCTTTGTTTTTACCCTGTGTACAACACAGAATAACCTTGTACATGATACAGAATAACCCAACACACTCTCCTGTGTACCTACATGCATAATAAAGACAGGACTATCAATTATACATTGCACAGAATGCATAATACAGTATATGCCCCTACATACAAAGAGGACATCTATATAATTGTCATAAGCCTGTGGCTCGTTCCCTGTACAGAGGTCATTATGATCCCGATGGTTCCCAGACTGCCTCTGAATTTCTTTTGTAGGACTAGATCATTGCGGGAAGCCCCTCTTTCACACTTCTCATGTTCCTGAAAACTACACAGGCTTCATGATGTTATAGATTGCCTGCATGAAAAGACGAGTTGCCACTGAGTTGAGGGAAGATACTTTTCTAAATCTCCCCGGCTCAAACATACCTGGTGAGTTCTCCTGGCTAAAGAGTCCAGCTGGCCATGGATAATGCATAGTTGCCTTGTTAACCCCTTAATGTCGGAAAGGTCGTTTTTTGCCGTAAGGATGGAATGTTGACATGGAAGGTTCTGTCTTAAAATGAGCAGTGGAAACGATCAATGTACCCTCCCAACATCACGCCACATGTATCATGACACCATTTAATGTCCACAGTGGACAATGGTGCATTGCCAAGCAATGTGGCCACTCACACCCTGGGCATGAAAGGGATCCATGATACAGGTGGCGTGACTGTGGGAGGGTACATATAACCAAACAGCTGTTGACGGGCCAGATCGGGGCATATACAATTTGTGTGGGTACAGTACACGATAAAGAGGAAAATTACATCTAAACACAAACACTGCAGAAATGTGAAATCAGCCTTTGTCCTGAGCACGGCAACATCGAAAAGACAGCCCAGTCATAAGAGCTCTCACGTGGTATGGATTCAAGGGATACATCTGGATTTCTACTTTTCATTATTTGTATTTTACACAGTCACCCCTCTCAACCCCACTTTCTGATTTGCTTTTGTTTTCTTGCTCCTTGCCCGATCAGATCGTGCCTTAAAGGGACCCTGTCAACCTAAACATTGCTCATACTGTCACTACAGAGAATCCCCCTCCCAACCTCTAGCCAAATGCTGAGAGCAGTGTGGGAAGCTCAGTAGAAGTTGCAAACCTGATATTTGTGAGTAAACATATTTATAATATATAGATATAATTTGAAAGAATAAAGCAGGATTTGGGACTGATGGCGTTCTTACTGTTTGAATGACAGTACTTCCGCTCATGCGCAGGTGCGCTGACCCTCGACCTCCCAAGCCCCTCTCCCTGGCATTCCGATTTGGCGGGGGCCGAAGCTTCGAGGTATGTATTTGTAACATATAGGTACTCTCCACTGCCTAATAGTACATCATGTGATGAGGCCTATAGGATTTGTACAAAAATAATCTTTTGCATGCAATAGTATTGCAATTGTATATTCAGTCATGTAGCCCCAGAGCTGATAAGATTCACTGACCTTTCTACAGGAAGCATAAAGGGCCATTTCTCTCACTCAACCGGAAGTGTTACATGCTCCAAATAATTTGCTTGTGCCTCTCTACCAACAGTCACAAACACCAAACAGGCCGCATTTTATAAGCCCTGGATTTTTATAAAGAGGCCAAACTAGGAGAAATAAATGGCTGGCAAAAAAGGGGGTCCTATCCCTTTAAATATTGTGCCCCATATTATTCAAAGAAAGATACAATTAGCGTTCGTTTGTAAAGCGATCTCCAGGAATTTATCATGTGAAATAGAAGAATGATTGTGTGTGTCTGCAGAGGGCAGGAGCATATGCATCATTCTGAAATGTATCTGCCTGTCAAATAGTCTCGGGCTGGCAATGCACATGGAGGAGTTGGGGGGATTGGGGGGGGGGGGGGGGAGGGTAGGTAACCTCGCATGCAAACATAACTGAAGGCTGTTATTTTTATCTTCATGGTACAACGAATAAATCCAAATCTTCTCTACTTTTTTTTTTTTAAGATTCAAAACATTTGCGGGGCAGTTACTGTGTCTCATAATGTGCCATGAATATTTCATCACAGTTCACAATAGAATATTTTATTACTCAGGGAGAAATCAGGGCAGTTCTTTCTTTCGACTGTTGTAGACTTTCTTTTTATTTTAAGGCATTGTAGCTTTGTGTGGTTTGCTGTTATGTAAAGTATTTTTTTGGTTTGCATGATCAAGGTATGCTCCACCCCCTAGACCATCTTTTGAGATTCTAAACATACAGCTGTACCCAGCTATGTAAATAATAAGAGATCTATGGCCCACGCATGACGGTTACAAAATTTTAATTCAAATTTTTTTTAAAAGAAAATTTGAACCTGCCAAGAACACCTTCCAAGAGGTGAGTACCTCTACTGCATATCTGAACCACCCAGGCCACCGACCCTTGGAAAGAATTTTCAGATCTTATATTTTTGAACTCTTTTAAGGTGCCAGCGATTTTTAGCACTGGTTTTTTTAATGCTTAGTTGTTCCCATATCATTCCAGCAACATATCCATACTGTTAAGGAGTAGGGACATTGTCTCTTTGGCGCTTTGACTTATTTAGGTAGACGGGATCATGTAGCGTGTGGAGCAGGAAGAATCTATGCTTGGCCAAGAGGCACTGATTGCTCAGCCCCCCATACTGGACCACCAGGGCACTTTCAGAGCAAAGATAAGTAGTCACTCAGTAGAGGTTTAAATATTTCTATATTTCAAAAGTGGTCAAATATAAATCAGTGGATAATAGATCATAACAACAAATAATAATTGAGTAGAACTAACAATAACAATAATACACAGGAGAAGATTAAAACACACACATCAACAAACCCCAAAACACAGGATTGCGTTAAAAAAAAAAATGTGGGCCTTTGTCTTTTCTCTTTATTATGAGAACCATGTTTACATACTTTGCTCTTTTGCATCTGTCAACTCTATCAGTCATCTGATTTCCCAGTGTACTTCCAATAGAAAATGTAAAGTAAAAAAAAAACAAACAAAAAAATACATTTCTTCTACTGGGATTTTGATTTATAGACAAGAAGTATACCCCACTTTTTTTGATTTAAGTAAGCAAAACAACAAGCTATTATGTAGTATATCTATGAAAAAAAAATCAATGACATTATTGAAGTGTATCATTGTACTATTGGAAAGAATGACTCTACATAGAAGAATAAATTAGTGAAATCACTTAACCAAGGTTTTTTTTCTTTTCTTTCTCCCATTGAAACTATATTTAGATTACTTTCAGGTAGAATAAATAATTGTGATTCTTTTTAATTTGTTCAGCAGGGCAAATCGCCATCTAATCCTCTTCCTTTAATATGTAAAGTAACACCATTTATTGGCCCCCCATTTAATGTCTATGAAGTTTGATCATTATTTGTTTGGGGCATTGTACTCCGATACTCACCTAATTTAGAAAGAACAAACAAACGATAAAAGGGCAAACTATTTTCATGCAAATTTCGCCAGCTGTTGGGCTGAGGTTTAGCCCCCCTCGTCCGTCCCCCCCCTCGTCTGTGATGTGAGGATCTGCATAAAAATAAAAGTGAAGATATGATGGGATATAAAAGAACTGACAATAGAATGCAAATCGGAATCAGTCATTGGAAAGCTGAGGACTCGGCACTATCAAAAGAATTAGGTTAAAGAACAAACAATGGAGTCCGTTTGATAAAAAAAACAAAAAAAAACAAAAAAAAACCTGTCTCATTGACGGCCTGTCCCTGATTTCACATGCCACAAAATCACAGCTGCAATGAAACACCTCTCTTAAATTGTTTCCTTTTAATCTGCCTTTCGTGATTGTCACTACTTTATTATTATTTTTTTTTAATTTATTTAACAACATGGAAAAAAAAATAAAAAATTCAAAGTGTAGTCTCTTGGTTTTCAATAATGTGTCACACAAGTTGTGATTTTTGTACAGATAATGCACCTTGCAGTAAAAAAAGGAACTGTGTGTTTTTACTAAGGCCGACTGGTAAAAAAAAATCAAAAAAAAATCATATTTTTCCGTATAAACCTTGATTTAAGGCTATCCTACCTCCGAAGTATAGAGGACAGTCCAGATTTGGGACCTATGTCCTGATGCTCCCAGGTGATGTCCCAGGCCGTTAAGCCGGGGCCTAACATAAAGATGTCTTTCTGTGTTCTCAGTTCCCGCCTAGTGACCTAGTCCCCCACTGAAGCCACATCTCCCACGTTGTCCCACTTTAGTGACAGCCAATGCATGAATCATAAATCCAATCAGGAAATGTACATAGTTGGCAACTGTCCTGGATTTTTGTAGGAAAGTCCTGTTTTATTTTTATGGTTCTGTTCTGGCCACCTGTGCACAGTGTCATAATATACCTAATAGGTTTGCCATCTTTCACCCATAAGGTGAAAAGAGAGTCATGGCAAAACATTATTATGATAATAGGCTGTGCAATTCCCTAAAACATAATGTGACCAGTGACCTATAACAAAATCCACATAGATATAGTCAGTGTCAGAGGAGGTAACCCCTGGATTGATTAATATGTATAGGCAGTTTCAGATGAGTTAACCCCTTGGTGGCTAGACATATTAAGGCAGTGTCAGAGGAGTTAACTCCTTGGGGTGCTAGACAGAAATAGGCGGTGTCAGAGGAGTTAACCCCTTGGGTGGCTGGACAGATAGAGGCAGTGTCAGAGGAGTTAACCCCTTTATCCACGCACTCACTCACACACATACACAGACAGTCTGTCACTCACACATACACACACACATTCACTCACTCACACTGACATACACACACACTCACACTGACATACACACACACTCACACTGACATACAAACACACTGTCTAACTGTTTAAATTACCTGCTGCAGGCATATCTTTGCTTTGAGCTCCTCATGTGAAGGAAGGACTAAGCCAATCATGGGAGGCGTCTGAACTCTCAGCCAGTGAGGAGAGCTGAGAGGTCTCACCTATCAAGCTCCCAGTCACAGGTAAAAAAAAAAAAAAAGACCGCTGCATGGAGCAGCAAAGTGCCGCCTCCGCCAGGGTGCTGCCTGGGGCAGCTGCCCCATTAAAGGGCCAGCCCTGGGTACCTCGACCCAATTCCTGGTGAGGAGGGTACTGGACCTGAGTTTGTAGTATGTGTGGGGAGTGCTTGCTCAGGTAATGCAGGCTCTTTCTGGGGAAGTGGTTATAAATTAGGCAATTAAGCTATAGTTGGCCACCAGACATTTCAGTTCTATAAATATATCAATGGAAAAATCAGTACAACACTTAGAAAAAAAACTGCATTTTACCAAATACTAAAAAAAAAAAAAAAAACTAAGAAAATGTTCATCACACTTTCTTGATGGTCTGTTCAGCATTGAGAATGCCTTAAACTTTATATCTCAGAGCCTGACCCTCAGCAATGCATTATCCTCCTATGTCATCATTAGGTGACACAGCTGTAGTTACCACCTAGATGTGGAGACAGGTAATGCCACCTTCCACATTCAATAAACTTTTATCTATGGATTTCCTAGAAATATATAAATGAAATATCTTTCTATTGACATTTTTTTTTGCATGATATGTGCTCTTTAAAAAAAACAGCTGCTAGCAAACAATACATTTTTGTTTAATTGAAAGCTTGCAAGTGAAAGCTAGGCATTTTAAACTCCCTGTTGGATTGTATAGCTCTAGCGGGCGTCTGACAGCTTGGGTCAGATAAAGGACAATCGGATCTATCAGACTCTAGGATTCTACACAACAAATACAAACAGAGAAGGCTGAACAAGATACTTTATTTACAAAAAAAGGGGTAGATTCTGGCGCTTAATCCTATACAAAGCAGCACCAGCCTGTGTGTTTCTCTGTGTACACACGTGGTGAGATATACAGACAAAATGACCCAAAAAATAGGAGTGGTAGGTGCGCTAAGTGAACCCTTAGTGCAAATAAAAGTAAGTATAATATTTGCCTGAGGAATGATGGTGTTGCTGTACACCTTGCAGATGATCCTCAGTATATATCCTTATGCTGTTCCACCTGCTCCTGAGATGTAAGATACTACTATATTACATTACATTTTGTAAGTCTTTTACACTCATTATATGCCTTTGGTCTTTTCCTCTATATATATGTGAGCGTCTGACTGAAAGGAAGACTCCACAAGTTTATAGAAGAGCTTTGATCATCTGCTGGTTTTGTGAGTGGAATCATCTACCTCCAAATACCACACTAATGTATAACAGAATTATGCTATGATCTATGTGCTTTTTTCTGGGTTTTTTTTCTTATATATACACTGTATACATACTGAGTATCATCTGCAAGGTGTACAGCAACACCATCATTCCTCAGGAAAATATTATACTTACTTTTATTTGCACTACCACTTCTATTTTTTGGGTCAAGATACTTAATTTGTTTTCTTTCATTAATGCATTTCTACAATGGATACAATTGGACATTTAAACATTACTTCATACATTGCCGACAGTCCTGTCCTGGAGACAATGATTGATCAACCTATACATTCCTTGTAGCAATGTGATTCTTTAACTTGATTCAAACAACTTGGGCATCAAATGTAAAGGGACAGTCTAGTCCCCAAACTCACTTTGGTTCAAGCTGAAGATTACTGCTTTTATAATGCACAGGCTTTTTTCATATTTTTAATATTTGACTCAAGCCCTCCCCCAGTGATTCCTCTGCATGTTTACTGCAGGTGTGGCAGCACTGATTATATAGACACTGAGGATATCAAGTTTTGTTTCATTAAATCACTTCCTGTGCCCTTCGAGTTTAATACATTGTGTGGACTCTGAGTGACCTTGCTCTTGTACACAGGAGGATCTCTTAATAATGCTACACATTGTCTCTTGACATCACTACAGAGACAGGAAAATTCCATTCATATCAATGGCATTATTCTCATTGGTTGCTGCAGCAAAAAAACAAAAAAAGGAAATGACTTTTACTCAGCTAGTGTGGTCAGTCCTGGTTTCTTGCAAACTGCTGTGATTTAACAAATTCATCTAGCTATTTTATATTTTAAGCAATGCAAAATGAAAAACATGTACAAGTACTTTGAAAGCACATTAATATGCATTAATATTTTGGAAGATGCACTTTCCGCAGTAGAACAGTCTCTACCATTCTCTGTACTTGCTCTGTTAGCAGAACGGCAGAGTACCGAACACTGCTGTGTCTGACGTTGCCTTTGCTGTAAATTGGATGTGATGGGTAAAGATGATTCCTCAGTTACGACTCTATGGAGCTCAATGAAACGGAGCTTTTCAAAATCATTTTTCCGTGAGATGTTCCTGAGGGAAATTTATACCGGACTTTTGGCTGTTTTTGTGTGAAGGCCTTCTCTACTCGCAAATAATTAATTGGCAAGGTTTAGTGCTCAGAGCAGTCAAAAACCACAGACACTGAATGTGAGATTGTCAGGCCTTGTCTAATCCTTGTCTAATATTTTTTTATTGTTGCCGTGTCGCTGAACGCTAACGGACTCAATAATATTTTACCCACCATCATATCTGAGCATGTGATGGATATGTGACACATTATAGCAAAAGGGACAATGATATACATATATATTATCTTCAGATGAACCGTCTATGGTGCTTGCAACTAAAAAACTAAAATGTGAAATTTTTCCTCAATTTTCTCTTCATTGTTGCTTCTTCATTTTTTTTTATTTGTGATGTAATCACTTCCTTCAATGTACAGGACACACCTGGCCCGGCTCTACCCATATATTAAAGAGACTCTACAGACTCATAAAGAAATTATAACAATAAAAATTGGTCATTGCATTTCAAAAGTTAAATGAATGTTAAAGAATGAGTTTATTGTTTTCGTGCTTTTGCAATATTTACCCTAAAATGCTTCCTTTTTAGAGTAATTCCTAGGGAGCTATTCTCCTCTGTTTTTTTTTTCTGCATTGCAGACGCCTCTATGGCTAGAGAGGGTGATTCACCCTGAGGGTTTAGAATCTTGGGTCAGATCTTCACTCACCTTGGTTCAGATGAAGAAAGATCTGACCCATCTGACCAAAGATTCTAAACAAAATGTCTGCCTCCTGGTGAAGCTAAATGGAGTAAAGATGGCTCAATAATCTACTCTTTTTGTATTATTTTATTAAAGCATTACTATATAAAATGTCTACACTTGATGCCATCTTTCAATAAAACAGAACTTAATTTTTTGCTACAGTTGTCCTTCAATAGATAAGTTCTCTAAGTTTTCAGCTAATGCCTTTTTTCTGCATTTCACTTTTTTCATTTTTTTTAGTGAATAGCCCCCAGTATGCTCAGCATCATGTACATGCGCATATGCCTCTCAATGAAGTGAGCAGCTCCATTTTTGCATCATGCCCTCAGATGCACAATTAGTCCCACCTGGGAGTCCAAGTTTAAAATGAATCAAGAGGCAAAAGGTGGTCATTATTTGACTGGATTTGCATGTGCCTACCCAGAAACCCTTGCAGTGGTGGTAACACAGCGAATGTGTGATTTCGGTGGTAAAAGCAGGTCTTCTGGCTTGTTCGATGTGTGTAGATTAGTGTTTGATAAAGCCTCTAATTCCCAAATTATGTTAATAGGAGAAAGGATGAACAAGTACAATTTTGAAAATACAGCTGTACACACAGCATTTACACACCCAGGCCAGTAGGTGGCGCAATGTTTTACAGTTAAAAGTAAAGAGTTAGCTGGCAGTTCAAGCTTATCTCCGTTTCATTGTCAGAGATATAACTATATTTGTAACTATTTTATTATAAATTATAGATCTGATAAATTATTATTATCCTTACCAATGCTTTGAAGTAAACTAGTTTATTTATTTTTTTTACATTTTTTAATTTATAATTATTAATAATGTTTCCAAAACTATTTGACACAAGGTGGGTTATATATCTATATATAGTAATCAGGAACATTCATTGGTTTCCATGGTAACTGGACATCTTTTTGACATCTGTCCCACAACTAACCTTTATTCATAACCCCCAAAATCTGAATATCAGAACATTTTTATATCTGGCAGGTACTTTCAAAAGTGAGACTGCCTATTTAATATTGGCCAGTAGAATACATTATGACCACATGTGATCGCAGCAAACCAATCAAAATCCATCTCCTTTTTCATCATCTGTATATCTGCACAGAACAATCTAACTCAATCTAAGAATTACAACTTCACAGTTTATTCTACTTTTTTTTTTTTTTAAATCATTCATATTAAAATTACCCTTTCAAACAAAAATGCATTTTTTCCCTTCAGTTTCTCTTCTGCTTTAATCAATGTGAAAAATAAATTGTGTCAGTGGGAAAAAAAGAGGGATTTTGAAATAAAAATAGCCCTTCCAATGCAATAAATAAGCTTTTAATATCTAAACTCATAAAGTTTCCCCTCTTTTTACTTATCATTAGCAATAAAAATGTTATATCACTTCAGGTTTAGTTTCTGCATTTTAGTAATTAGGAGACTGCATCTCTACAAGCAGTAAAACATGTCTCAGTGCTCTGTCAGTAATATTAATTGATTCCCAGACTATAACAGAAATATCAAACTCACTTGGTCCATTTTATCCCAGTGCTACTCAACCTTTTCTCACCCAGGGCACACCAAAGCTCTTCCCAGAATTCATTGGCACACCACACGCAAAAATATATAAAAATTAAGTTATAAAGTCAAGTGCGTACATAGAACATTAGAACTAGATGACTTTATTTACCTTCAAAACCAAACAAGTGTGCAAAATAAATAACGAATGCACAAACCAAGACAAGTGCATTACCAATGATAAACAGACAAACCAAACCAGTGCATAACCAATGATAAACAGACAGACCAAACCAGTGTATTACCAATGATAAATAGACAGACCAAACCAGTGCATTACCAATGATAAACAGACAGACCAAACCAGTGCATTACCAATGATAAACAGACAAACCAAACCAGTGCATTACCAATGATAAACAGACAGACCAAACCAGTGCATTACCAATGATAAACAGACAAACCAAACCAGTGCATTACCAATGATAAACAGACAAACCAAACCAGTGTATTACCAATGATAAATAGACAGACCAAACCAGTGCATTACCAATGATAAACAGACAAACCAAACCAGTGCATTACCAATGATAAACAGACAAACCAAACCAGTGCATTACCAATGATAAACAGACAAACCAAACCAGTTAATTACCAATGATAAGCAGACAAACCAAACCAGTGCATTACTAATGATAAACAGACAGACCAAACCAGTGCATTACCAATGATAAACAGACAAACCAAACCAGTGCATTACCAATGATAAACAGACAAACCAAACCAGTGCATTACCAATGATAAACAGACGACCAAACCAGTGTATTACCAATGATAAGCAGACAAACCAAACCAGTTAATTACCAATGATAAGCAGACAAACCAAACCAATGCATTACCAATGATAAACAGACAAACCAAACCAGTTAATTACCAATGATAAACAGACAGACCAAACCAGTGCATTACCAATGATAAGCAGACAAACCAAACCAGTGCATTACCAATGATAAACAGACAGACCAAACCAGTGCATTACCAATGATAAGCAAACAAACCAAACCAGTGCATTACCAATGATAAACAGACAGACCAAACCAGTGCATTACCAATGATAAACAGACGACCAAACCAGTGCATTACCAATGATAAACAGACAGACCAAACCAGTGCATTACCAATGATAAACAGACAGACCAAACCAGTGCATTACCAATGATAAACAGACAGACCAGTGTATTACCAATGATAAACAGACAGACCAGTGTATTACCAATGATAAACAGACAGACCAAACCAGTGCATTACCAATGATAAACAGACAAACCAAACTAGTGTATTACCAATGATAAACAGACAGACCAAACCAGTGCATTACCAATGATAAACAGACAAACCAAACCAGTGCATTACCAATGATAAACAGACAGACCAAACCAGTGCATTACCAATGATAAACAGACAAACCTAACCAGTGCATTACCAATGATAAACAGACAGACCAAATCAGTGTATTACCAATGATAAACAGACAAACCAAACCAGTGCATTACCAATGATAGATAAACCAAACCAGTGCATTACCAATGATAGACAAACCAAACCAGTGTATTACCAATGATAAACAGACAAACCAAACCAGTGTATTACCAATGATAAACAGACAGACCAAACCAGTGCATTACCAATGATAAACAGACAAACCAAACCAGTGTATTACCAATGATAAACAGATAAACCAAACCAGTGTATTACCAATGATAAACAGACAGACCAAACCAGTGTATTACCAATGATAAAAAGACAAACCAAACCAGTGCATTACCAATGATAAACAGACAAACCAAACCAGTACATTACCAATGATAAACAGACAGACCAAACCAGTGCATTACCAATGATAAACAGACAGACCAAACCAGTGCATTACCAATGATAAACAGACAAACCAAACCAGTGCATTACCAATGATAAACAGACAGACCAAACCAGTGCATTACCAATGATAAACAGACAGACCAAACCAGTGCATTACCAATGATAAACAGACAAACCAAACCAGTGCATTACCAATGATAAACAGACAAACCAAACCAGTGCATTACCAATGATAAACAGACAAACCAAACCAGTGCATTACCAATGATAAACAGACAGACCAAACCAGTGCATTACCAATGATAAACAGACAAACCAAACCAGTGCATTACCAATGATAAACAGACAGACCAAACCAGTGCATTACCAATGATAAACAGACACACCAAACCAGTGCATTACCAATGATAAACAGACAAACCAAACCAGTGCAGTATCAATGATAAACAGACAAAGAAACCAGTGCATTACCAATGATAAACAGACCGACCAAACCAGTGCATTACCAATGATAAACAGACAAACCAAACCAGTGCATTACCAATGATAAACAGACAGACCAAACCAGTGCATTACCAATGATAAACAGACAGACCAAACCAGTGCATTACCAATGATAAACAGACAGACCAAACCAGTGCGTTACCAATGATAAACAGACAAACCAAACCAGCGCATTACCAATGATAAACAGACAGACCAAACCAGTGCATTACCAATGATAAACAGACAGACCAAACCAGTGCATTACCAATGATAAGCAGACAAACCAAACCAGTGCATTACCAATGATAAACAGACAGACCAAACCAGTGCATTACCAATGATAAACAGACAAACCAAACCAGTGCATTACCAATGATAAATAGACAAACCAAACCAGTGCATAACCAATGATAAACAGACAAACCAAACCAGTGTATTACCAATGATAAACAGACAGACCAAACCAGTGCATAACCAATGATAAACAGACAGACCAAACCAGTGCATTACCAATGATAAACAGACAAACCAAACCAGTGCATTACCAATGATAAACAGACAGACCAAACCAGTGCATTACCAATGATAAACAGACAGACCAAACCAGTGCATTACCAATGATAAACAGACAGACCAAACCAGTGCATTACCAATGATAAACAGACAGACCAATCCAGTGCATTACCAATGATAAACAGACAAACCAAACCAGTGCATTACCAATGATAGACAAACCAAACCAGTGCATTACCAATGATAAACAGACAGACCAAGCCAGTGCATTACCAATGATAAACAGACAGACCAAACCAGTGCATTACCAATGATAGACAAACCAAACCAGTGCATTACCAATGATAGACAAACCAAACCAGTGCATTACCAATGATAGACAAACCAAACCAGTGCATTACCAATGATAAACAGACAGACCAAACCAGTGCATTACCAATGATAGACAAACCAAACCAGTGCATTACCAATGATAGACAAATCAAACCAGTGCATTACCAATGATAAACAGACAGACCAAACCAGTGCATTACCAATGATAGACAAACCAAACCAGTGCATTACCAATGATAAACAGACAGACCAAACCAGTGCAATACCAATGATAAACAGACAAACCAAGACCAGTGTATTACCAATGATAAACAGACAAACCAAACCAGTGCATTACCAATGATAAACAGACAAACCAAACCAGTGCATTACCAATGATAAACAGACAAACCAAACCAGTGCATTACCAATGATAAACAGACAAATCAAACCAGTGCATTACCAATGATAAACAGACAGACCAAACCAGTGCATTACCAATGATAAACAGACAAACCAAACCAGTGCATTACCAATGATAAACAGACAAACCAAACCAGTGCATTACCAATGATAAACAGAAAAACCAAACCAGTGCATTACCAATGATAAACAGACAGACCCAACCAGTGCATTACCAATGATAAACAGACAGACCAAACCAGTGCATTACCAATGATAAACAGACAAACCAAACCAGCGCATTACCAATGATAAACAGACAAACCAAACCAGTGCATTACCAATGATAAACAGACCGACCAAATCAGTGCATTACCAATGATAAACAGACAAACCAAACCAGTGCATTACCAATGATAAACAGACAGACCAAACCAGTGCATTACCAATGATAAACAGACAAACCTAACCAGTGCATTACCAATGATAAACAGACAGACCAAATCAGTGTATTACCAATGATAAACAGACAAACCAAACCAGTGCATTACCAATGATAGATAAACCAAACCAGTGCATTACCAATGATAAACAGACAAACCAAACCAGTGCATTACCAATGATAAACAGACAAACCAAACCAGTGCATTACCAATGATAAACAGACAAACCAAACCAGTGCATTACCAATGATAAATAGACAAACCAAACCAGTGAATTACCAATGATAAACAGACAGACCAAACCAGTGCATTACCAATGATAAACAGACAAACCAAACCAGTGCATTACCAATGATAAACAGACAGACCAAACCAGTGCATTACCAATGATAAACAGACAGACCAAACCAGTCCATTACCAATGATAAACAGACAGACCAAACCAGTGCATTACTAATGATAAACAGACAGACCAAACCAGTGCATTACCAATGATAAACAGACAAACCAAACCAGTGCATTACCAATGATAAACAGACAAACCAAACCAGTGCATTACCAATGATAAACAGACAGACCAAACCAGTGCATTACCAATGATAAACAGACAAACGTCAGGTCCCGTGGTGAAGGGGGGGACGATTCCGGAGGTAAAAAGGCAGCAGACATGGGGGAGAGGAGTGAGACGGACATACATGAGGAAAGAGACAGACATACATGGGGAGAGACAAGATACATACATGAGGAGAGGAGAGAGACATACATTGGGAGAGGAGAGAGAAATATATGGGGGAGAGGACAAGACATTAAAGGGGAAGAGTGATAAAAAAAAAGGGGAAGATAAATACGGAGAGAAAGACAACAGGGGGGAGACAGACAGACAGACATGGATGGCATGGGGGCAAGTGAGACAGACATAGATGGCTTGGAGGGTGTGCCAAGATAGGATCAAAGTGGTGTTTAATCCGTCAAAACGGCTACGTTTCGACCCAATGGGTCTTTTTCAAGCCATGTGTAACTGCATGGGAATGTGTGGCTGAATGTGCATGTGACATTGCATGTGTGGCTGCATGTGACACTGAAGGTGTTACTGTGTGTGTTAATTCCATGAGGACACTGTGTTTTGTTTTTTTCCACCATGATTTATTATTGCCTTGTTCAATACCACCATTGACTTAATTGTGCACAACGTGCGACATGTCATCGCTTAAAGAAATAAAATCCCCAACAATCTGAGATCTGAATGGGTATTATTACGTACACATGGGATTTTTTGGCTTAATTAAAAAATAAAAAAAAATTACATTTTCAATTAAATGATTCAAAAATAAATGGATTAATAAATAAAAAGAAATGACATCTCGGACCTAAACATTAAATCATACGGGGGAGAAAAAAAAAAAAGTAAACATTTATTGAGCCAAAATATTGTATAATTTAAATTTCCTTTTGAAAAGTAAAGAATTGTGTTGATAATATAAAAAGCAGCAGGCGATTATGCCCTTGACTTGAGGGCGAATGTCATCTACTCCTCTCGTTCACTGTAAAACTATCAGGTTGGCAGTCGTGACAGATGAACAGCTCACTATTAATTTCTTCCTTTCATGCCTTCAGTCTAAATGGTCTATATTCTCCACAGGGAGGTATGAAGGTCTTTGCTTTTATTTCTCTTGCATACTGGCGCTGACTTATAAATCAAGCTCAGATAAGACGGGAGGGCAAACATCAATCTCTTTTTTTTCCCTTCCTTGGCCATTGCCCACTGGCTTTGTACCGCGCTTTGACTGAAGGATTCTTGAAGCTCTCTGGGATCTCTCAACAAAGGGCGTTTGAGAGATAGAGATGTTGTATACTTTGGCTTTGCAAATTAGAAACCTCACCTCTGCAGAGCTTAAAACAAAAACAAGTCTTAACTATACTAATCCAAACTGTTACGCAGAACAAATAAATACATTGTTTTTAAAAAAAAAAAGAAAACACTCGTTCCAGAAGTGTTTTGGAAGCTTAATATCTGACTAAACACTAGTATTTCAAAATGCAGCAAGAAATAGGAGAATCAAGAGGATAATAAAAATCTGGGCATTAAAGAGACTCTATCGCCTAAATTATTGCAGAATTGCAAGTGATAGATCATGTTTTCCCTGACTTATGACATCACTAGTGCATCATACATACCTGCCTCGGAGTTCAACCAAAAAGGCGTGTGCTCATTTCTTGCAAATTTAAACTTGCCTTGGAAATAATTATATACCAACCCCATAGCATTGCACCATGACACCAGCCCCATAGCATTGCACCATTATGCCAGGCCCATAGCATTGCACCATGACACCAGCCCCATAGCATTGCACCATTATGCCAGGTCCATAGCATTGCCCCATTGTGCCAGCCCCATAGCATTGCACCATGACACCAGCCCCATAGCATCACATCATTATACCAGCCTCATACTATCACATCATTATACCAGCCTCCTACTATCACATCATTATACCAGCCCTATAGCATTACACCAGCCCCATAGCATTGCACCATGACACCAGCCTCATAGCATTGCACCATGACACCAGTCCCATAGCATTGCACCATGACACCAGCCTCATAGCATTGCACCATGACACCAGCCTCATAGCATTGCACCATGACACCAGCCCCATAGCATCACATCATTATACCAGCCTCATACTATCACATCATTATACCAGCCTCATACTATCACATCATTATACCAGCCTCATACTATCACATCATAATACCAGCCTCATACTATCACATCATTATACCAGCCCTATAGCATTACACCAGCCCCATAGCATTGCACAATTATTCCAGCCTCATAATATTGCATCATTACACCAGGCTCATAGCATTGCACCATTATACCAGCCTCATAGCATTGCACCATTATACCAGCCTCATCCTATCACATCATCACACCAGCCCTATAGCATTGCACCATTACCCCAGCCCCATAGCATTACACCATTATACCAGCCCCATAACATTGCACCATTACACCAGCCCCATAGCATTGCACCATTGAACCAGCCTAATAGCATTGCACCATTATACCAGTCTCATAGCATTACACCGTTATACCAGCCCCATAGCATTGCACCATTACACCAGCCCCATAGCATTGCATCATTATACCAGCCTCATACTATCACATCATTATGCCAACTCTGTAGCATTGCACCATTACACCAGCCCCATAGCATTGCACCATTATACCAGCCCAATAGCAGTACACCAGCCCCATAGCATTGCACCATTACACCAGCCCCATAGCATGGCACCATTACACCAGCCCCATAGCATTGCACCATTATACCAGCCTCATAGCATTGTACCATTACACCAGCCCCATAGCATTGCACCATTATACCAGCCTCATAGCATTGTACCATTATACCAGCCTCATAGCATTGCATAATTACACCAGCCTCATACTATCACATCATTATACCAGCCCCATAGCATTGCACCATTACTCCAGCCCCATAGCATTGCATCATTATACCAGCCCCATAGCTCTGCACCATTATACCAGCTCCATAGCATTGCAATATTATACCAGCCCCATAGCATTGCATCATTATACCAGCCCCATAGCTCTGCACCATTATATCAGCTCCATAGCATTGCAATATTATACCAGCCCCATAGCATTTCATCATTATACCAGCCCCATAGCATTGCAATATTACATCAGCCCCATAGCATTGCATCATTATACCAGCCCCATAGCATTGCAATATTACACCAGCCCCATAGCATTCCACCATTATACCAGCCCCATAGCATTGCAATATTACACCAGCCCCATAGCATTGCATCATTATACCAGCCCCACAGCATTGCATCATTATACCTGTTCCGTATCCTCACAGAATAGTCCAGCTCAGAAGAAAATACAAACAATTGTAAAGAAAACACATATGTATAAACCTGTTTCATAATAGTTTGGATTGTTCTCTATATAAAATGTAAGTAAAGCTATATTTTACAAGCAAAATCTCCGCAAATTGCCTTTCTGTACACATCTAATGCCTTTGGTGACCTTGAATAATTATATTCTTGTCTTAGATCATTATCGCTACATCATCTAACATGAAACAGAAAAAAATCATAATAAATTCCCATAATTTTTTGGGGGTGTTTACTTTTTAAATCTAAAAATAATATATATATATATATATATAAAAAATACTAAACCAACATATTTGCTGACAATTTCAAGCAATTTAATTTTCGACCCAAAGCGTGGATCTCTCAGGCTGTTAACGGCTTTTAAAAGGTCTATCTTAGGATGTGCCTGCGAGCTATATGCAGGTGAGGTATCTTGGGATGCAGGCCTTTTTACATTTTTTTTTGTAATTTTTTTTTTATATTCGATTCCTTTCTTTTTTTTTCTCTCCCTTTAGTGCTGCAGGCTGTATTCATAAATTATAGCTGATGACAAAAGTGGAAGCTAACAAAATTAGACCCAAAGGCAAAATAATTATATATACAGCCCTTAGCAGAGAGGGAGAGAACCATCAATCAGCCACCAATTATACAGTAGTTAATCAGCTCTGCCCTTACTTCATTGAAGGGGTACAGTGTAATTAAGTTGGCAGCATCCCTTTAATACATCAAACATACAACACATGGTGGTGTTTGCCTCAATCCCAGGAAGTCACCTTTGTACTGGTCTAAGCTCTGATACAGGAGTCAGGGAAGAAGAAAACTTCAGAGAAGGGAGAGAGAAAATGTATGCATGCGCATGATACAGAGAATGGAGTTTGGAATGTTCATCCCTACACTGAGACAACCTTAGTAGAATAATATGCTGCACAATTCTCAAGAAGTTTATTTAATTTTCATCTTGTTTTAAATTTTTAAGTGTCACCCCCCCCCCTCCCCCCACCAAAACCCCCCCCAAAAAAACATGAATTGCATTTTAATATTCTGGCAGAAGTGTGACTAATGAGACTAGGAAAGCTACCCCCAAAAATATACACTAATTTGTCAAATTAGGTTGGCATACAAATGACATATGTTAACAGGTTTTTTTTCTTTTCTTGGAAAACTTATAAGGAATGTGAATTAACCAGCGTTTGCTAAATTAATGGAGGCAGAATTTTGATAAATAGCATATTACATTTCCAGCTAGCAGTAGACTGGTAGCTGTGAGCTTATTTTAAGAAATTGAGAGAGAAAGAAAAATAACAGGTAGTATTTATTATGTTGGATGCTTTACAACAACAGCTAAAAATAGTGCCAAACTAAAAAAAGAAATGGTATTATTAGCTGGAGGCGAAATAAAAATAAATGCATATTTGTGCTAGCATCATTTTATAATGATTATGGCATGTAAGGAAAAAAAGTTATACAAATATATATAATTATTAAAATGAATGAAAATATAGATTTATACATTTGATTACAAGGTACTATGTGCCATATTAAACCCCTCGTGTTGGGAAGTATACTGCTCTGATGTATCAGGGAGTTACATTCAGATATTCTTAAAAAACTGATTTAAAGTGA
This sequence comes from Pelodytes ibericus, assembly GCA_036172795.1. Taxonomy (NCBI): domain Eukaryota; kingdom Metazoa; phylum Chordata; class Amphibia; order Anura; family Pelodytidae; genus Pelodytes; species Pelodytes ibericus. The sequence goes on from CM069861.1 coordinate 15,430,257, forward strand.
CACTGCTGGCAAAAAAAAGTTAATTATATATGATTAGTGCACTTATGATGAATAGACATGCCCATTGGTAAGGCCCATTCACCTCTATGGAGAGTCCTGAAGTGAAGCACCTGAATGGTAAATTACTGGCAATAACACTTACTTGCTTGCTAATTAATATGCCACTGATAATTTGTCCATTAATAGACAAAATCACAACTTGAGTGTGTCCTTTGAAGCTGGAATTGATGGCACAAGTTGTGAAATGTTACACTGAGTTAGCTGCCAGTAAGTCTATCAAGCATATGTCTGTATCCCCTCATAGATAGTAGGTTCTTCTCATATGCCAAGTTACTCATAGCAGCCAGGAGAGTAATCCTGCAAAAGTCAGATCCAAAACATGCCGTAATAATAACTCACAGATTATTAATCATGCCTCCTTTTGTGGGAAGAGTAGACCCTACAAAATGAGTACAAAAAAAGTCTGGTGCAACTTGAGCCATTTGGAAGTTATTGTGAAGTCTGTGGTATAGAGTCATGGGGAAGCAAGTGTGACATATCTATGGACTTCATAAATTGCAACAAATTAATAGAGGCAAGAATTATGTATGTGACATGCACGGGAGGGAAATTAGAAACAAGATTCCATATTTTGACTGGGGTAGTTACACCACACATGGGGGAGGACACTTTTAGGTACACCTTCCCACCTCTGGGCCGGCTTGGAAACCTGAGTTGACCTGACAAGGTATAAATCTAATGATGGAATAATGGCCAGGGTGCTTACTAAGGGCCAAGATCTAACTTTGCGTAAAATGCCGCCATTTCCTTTGCTGCAGTCCCTCAGACAGAAAATACTGGTACTTCTCCATCTCACTTCTCCAAGTGAGTAGTTAGGTTTCCTGTTAATTTCTCCTTTTTTTTTTTTATCTGTTTTTGGTGTAAATAATTAGTCATCAGCTTTATTTTATGTATGCACTGTGACTTTTGCTTTGTTCGTAATAAATATTCCTTTATTAAGTTCTGCCTTTGTCTGGTATAGAGACTCACGTTGCCCGATTAGACCAATTTATTGGTAATTTAAATCGCATAGCTATTGTGATAAAGCATATTTTGTGGGTTTAGTACAATCCGCTTGGTTGACCAAAGTTCCCCATTAATAAAATTTTCTTGGTTGTGGCAGTGTTAGGACATTAGTTACATCAGTATAATTAAGTGTGGGTGGTGTTAAAGGGGGGGGGGGGGGGGGGGGTTGTATCTATTTAGACTATTTCTAGTCTAGGGGAGACAGATAGGGAATATTAACCTGTTAACCACCATAACCCAGTCACATGCACTCTTGGTTTAGGGTGCATTCATCACACATCACAAGATCCAGTATAGGCCCACCATGATCAATGAGAGGCCTACCTCGGGGCCCAGCCCTCAGTGTATAGTGGCTGCTGTGACACACGGTCACCGGTGAGCGCTTTACAATATGGATTCAGAGCTGCTGCATCATGCAGTATTACAGCAAAGTGGCCTGTTCTCATTTGGAAAATAAATGGTTTCCCTGGCAGAGGTTTCACAGCCCCCTCTCTGCGTGGCGATGGGAACACAGGCATATTGTCATGCCAAGGTTAAACATTAAAAGCAGAAAGTACATGGGGGGGGGGGCAATGGGAGCAATACTGTCAGGTATTGAAATCTCAGCAGGAGGCTGGGCTCTATTAAAACAGAATACAAATTACCCTCCGTCGGATACTTTCTGTGCATTCATAACTACAGTTCCATCATCTCCCAGCTGCTCCAAAAAGTAACAGCTAGAACATTTTAATTGTTCACTGTGTTTGTTTATTTGAGTTTTTTTTTTATTTTTTTTTTGGGTTATGTGTTTGTTTGTTTTTTTTGTACTGGCAGGAAACTTGATATTCTAAACCCATCCCAGTCCTGTTTGTATTGTGCTCTGCATGCATCGGTGACCATTTTTAATATATTTGTATGGGATGATTGAATGGAGACAAAGATATGTTTAATTTTTTCCAGGGTAGGGGGCTTCTGGTCAGTAGCCACGGCTTCCCAAGACATAAGTGACAAAAAAACCAAAACAAAACTCAGAATGAACAGATGATGGCGGAAATGGAACTAAGAAAAACAGAAAGAGACAATTGATAGTCATGGATCATTTTCTTTTACACAACATATAGATCATTCCTTTTTTAGTGGACTTCATATGACATCTCACTGACTCTTCCTTGTTCCTGACTCCCAACATCGTCACCTATTTGTTCGACTGACGTTCTCTTCGAAGATCTTCTACTTCTACTCACACGCTGACAACTCCATTACATACTGAAAAACTGACAATTTATTGCTGGGCAATTTTCATACCCTGTATACATTTGTTGATCTTGTATCTCTGCGATATCACAAGTCATACATGACTTTAGAATTTAGAACTTTTACATCCCCCCCTACCCAAAAAAAAACCAAACCTGTTTATAAAATAACAATCGGGGTAATGTATAAAAACACATCCGCACTGAAAAGTGTTGGGAGTTTTGTAAAAAAAAAAAAGTCACAATTGCAGATTGGTATGTATAATGGCGATTCCGTTTTTTTAATAATTCCCGAGACTTTGTAGTGCGCGAGAGGTTTCCAGACACAAACCAGGCGCCTGATTTCTTAGACAATAATTGCGTCATTGTAACAAGCTCCGAAACAACCTAAATCTACGCATTCGGTGTAGATAGCGTAGACTCCTGAAATTTGTCAGGAGTCTGCTTTGTACATTGGTGCCAGTATTTGGCTCAATCTGTGTGTAATCCCTTTTTATACATGATCCCCACTGTGTATCGGTGACAGAGGTCAAATGCCTCTTTAAATATACATTCTATATGCCTATTAAGCTATCATACTGTAACCTATGTATGTTCAAAAAAATTAAAGGGTGTATATGAAACCTTTCTTTTCCGAGATGGACGTCGCAGCTCAACACATGCAGCTTTGAAGTGTGAGATTTTATAAATGGCTCTTTTGAACCCAAAACAGTTGTGAGGAAGTTGAGCGGAGCAAGCTTTGAACACTGGTTACTTCAGGTTTTTTGCACCCTTCTTGGCTGTGAAGGCAGCCGTTTGGAGCACACAAAGTTCCTGCCAATTTCTAGAGTTACATCTTTTTCCACTAAACAAGCATCCTGATCCGGGTCACCGAGGAGGGCACTCAACGGGATCCCCCCAAAGTATGCATATTAAATATCACTGATCCTGCACCCAGAGCACACAAAGTCTATATAGACAGATCTTCCTCAACTCTTTTCCTGTACGGGCAGACGGATAATAATGTTTCTACCTCTGCAAGAGAGGGACAGAAAAACCTATCTTCTAATACAAAAGTCAGTGCACACGATGCTGATTTGGAACACACATGTTCAACACATTTTTTTTTATTTCTGGAATGGAATGGAGAAGGAAGGTTCAAACAAAAGGACTTATGTCAAAGTGCAAAGCATTTTGCAGAGTAGCTACAGTTTTGTTATTGTTGGTGGAGAGAGCTGTTGAATAATTGAATATCTTGGACACAAACTGTGGACCATTTAGAACTGTCTATTTTCTGTGTTATTAGCTTCTCATGGGTTAATTGTTTTAAATTGACAGTCGTCCATTACAGGACAACTGTTGGCAAAAAAATAAAATATATGAAGTTATGTTTAGTTAAAAGATTAATGTTAAATAGAAATGCATTTCTAAAGCAGGCTTTTAACTCTTTGCTCTTGAATGTTCTATCAGGGGGCAGACATGTTGTTTAGAATCTTGGGGCAGACCTTCCTTCATTTTACCCAAGATTTCAGTTTACTGATAGTATTAAGTAGAGAGGACTCAATAAGGTACTTTATATGTATTCTTTCATTAAAGTGTTTTGATTTAAATTTACTACACTTCATCCAATCTTTCAATTAAACTTATTTTTTTTTTTTGCCAACAGTTGTCCTTTAAATGTATGTATTTGTGTATTTATATAGTGTTTTGTTAAAATTCATTAAAAATCTGTTTTGGTCCAGATCGATATTACACAGATTTCAGAATTTATAACAATACCTATTTAGACAAGTAAACGTATACAGAGGTATACATATATAAGAGAAATTAATAAACTGCTAATGTTTTGAGTTTTATTTGAAGACTGTATGCATTATTATTATTATTATTATATACATTGTAAGCTCAATTAGAATTTCAAAAATATTTTAAAATTGCATACCTCCTGAGTTTCCCTATTTTTTTTAGAGACAGTCCCTATTTTGTACCCAGGACCCTCTTTGAACCCTCAGGACCCTCTTTGACCCCTCTATTGTTCCTCTTTTCTGAGAGCTGAGCATTTGTGGTTTGTTTAACTGTATCAAAGAGCACCAGAGCAATAAAACTAACGAAAGTGTGTTTAAAATGCAGTAAACCTGTTTATGTATTAATTTGTTTAAATACAATACTTTATTATTATTATAAATGACTATACCAAATGACACAAAAAATTATCATGTGGCCATAAAATGTTCCAGTACTGCCCCACCCATAGCCACACTCTCAACTACTCCCCCCAAAATACAAATGTCCCTCTTTGGCCATTTAAATGTCAAGAGATATAGAACTGTGTGAATCTGGTGTTTAGATACACTCCTGGCCCGTAGTAGCCTAACATCAATCTCCAAGATAGGGACTATAGCAGGCAGAGAGAACCGTTGTCTAGATAACCATTGTTCGCGACACCTGGGTTCCATTCTAGATCCTCCCTTTGCGCAGAGAAAACCGTTTGCAGTCAGAGATTCCACAGTATAAAACAAGTATTCCTCTGTGTATCTATTTCTACCAACATTCACAGAGTTACCAATTTCAGGAGTTGGGGGTACACAGAATTTATATTGACAATAAACATCATTAACCAACAAATACATACATATAAGTCATAAAGGGACACTACCACTTACATAAGATGTAACTAGATTAACTGTGCATTTAAAAAAAACACTTTTATATGACATATGCCAGTGTTTTTTTCTCTCCTATGTTTGAATTAATTTCATTTAAAAGTAAAAATAAAATGAGGTATCTATCTCCAGCATCCATTTTGAGAATTTTACCCATGATGCAACATTCTCCAAAATCTTCTCATTTTACAACTGGTACTGCCAGTGCATGGATACTAGTGCACTAAAGTCACGGGGGGGGGGGGGGGGGGGGGGGGGAGGGATTGGGAGTGCACCGAAAAACACTATATTTCACAAAATGGCTGCAGCCAGTCACACTTGTTTAGTAAAATATTTCATAAACTAAACTCACATGAAAAAATGAAAAGACATATCTGAAATCAACAATACAAAATAAAAATAAATAAACCCTTTTCATTTTTTGGTGAGAGTGTCTGTTTAAAGAACAATATGATGCCCCCACAGTAAGAAATGCCAAATTATGAAATTCATCCCCGTGTAGGAACACAAACATCCACAAGACCAACACATAAAAATTATAATACAACAAATATTATCAAATGTATACTTCCCAGCCAGGCAAATAAATGGTAAGCTCCCTTTTTTTGGCAGCACATTTTTGGAGTATTTTTTTTAATGAGTTCTAGTTATACATTGTTGTTTTATGGACAGTGTTCGCACTGATTCATCAGTAATCTGATGGTTTGTTGATGGACTTCTAGTGATCGTTATTTATTTAGTCGATAAGATGAATTAACATAAACAAATAAAAAAAAAGCAAATACATTTCTCGCCAAGTTTATTAACCCCAGTCACCCGCATTGTGATGATAAAGAAAAAAAAAAAAATAATGCACAAACAGGGAGCCAAATATGTGTAAATGAATTAGAAATATTTAGGCAGAGTTAAAGATTTCCCTTAATGTTTTTTGCTGGTGAATTGTCACAAATTATGTTATAAATTCATCTGTTCTATTTATATAATTACGTTTATTTCATTGGGAAATTACTTTTTTTTAACCATATTCCTGCTAATTTTGTTTTATTTATATATTGTTAAAAAAAAAACACAATAATTAAAACGGTATTTTTTAATTAAAGGCACTGTGTCACCTTTACTGCGAAATGTAGAGAATAAAAAGTGATTGAAAAGGATCTATACATTGTGTTAGCAAAACTGCAAGACAAATGCCTAAATTCCGAGTTTTAAATGTGTCCGTGGAGTCCTCTGCCTATGACATCACCTGTCGCTTGATATGATAATGAACTAGTTTTCAATGTTTTAAGTGTAATTTGCATATCAAGTCACAGGTGATGTCATAAGCAGACACATTTCAAACATATTCCTGGAATGGCTGGAATAGCCTTCCAGCGGAAGTGGTAGAGGTAAACACAGTGAAGGAGTTTAAGCATGCGTGGGATAGGCACAAGGCTATCCTAGATATAAGACCGGGAACGGGGGACTAATAAAAGTATTTAGAATATTGGGCAGACTAGATGGACCGAATGGTTCTTATCTGCCGACACATTCTATGTTTCTATGTTCACTCTCCTGACACAATGTATAGATATTTTTCAATTATTTTTTATTCTCTACATTCACAGTATAAGCAATGATTAGATGATACAGTCCCTTTAAGCTTAGCTGAGCAAGTTTGAAAAATGTTAAACGTATAAGTAGGAACTATGTAACGCTGCCATATTGTCTTTCTAACTCCAGCGCTGCCAACTGGATTTATCAAGAGACCAATGGGAATACATGGTTACAGTTTAATAAGTCACTTTCTATGCATTGTATGAGGCATGAGTTTGTACTAGAGTTGCCACCTGGCCGGTATTTTACCAGCATGCCGGTAAAAAATTGGCATCAGGCCAATGAAAAGTCTATGGAGACAGTACCAAGGCCGGTATTTTTTTTTTTTTTATGAAAAGGGATTACATCTCATAATATCATAATTACAGATTAAAACTCAAAACATTAATATATCATTATATTACAAGTAAACCCTACGGAGAAATTCAAATATCAAAAGAAATGCCTTTAAATATAGGCAACCGCGTGAAATGCTTAGGAGCTATTAGTGTAATGCGACACATTTCACACAAAGGCAACTTTTTAGAGATCACTTTTGCATAAACATGCTAAACCTAACGTGATATTTTATCCTGTCTTGGCCATGCAAATCTTTTAAGTATTGGTTTTTTTTTTAACAGTAGGCCTAAGGGGCACATTGCATCAACCCCCCTTTTGTACAGTAAATAGTTGAGAGCATTTAGCTCATCTCTGCAAGTAGGTTGTACTAATTGGCAGCTTTTTCAAAAACAAAACAAAAAAAAAAAACAGTAACTGAATCTCATAAGGTGTTTAAAAAATATATTCTAATTCCAAGATGGCCACCTCCACACTAAAAATGTATCAGCCTCTTCTGCTCATCTAACTTAGTATATAGTCCCCCTCTATGCGCTGTGTCCATCGCTACATCAAATGTTGGCACAGTATATATGTTAATGTAATCTATTCACATAGTTAGTTTAATCTGTTGGCAAATTTATTTTAAAGCAAGTAATATAAAAACATTTTAAGGGACATTTTAAGTTTGCTTTAAAAAAATAAAAAAATAAAAACCTTTCCTACAATGTAACACCCAACAGAATATGCTGTGAGTCAATAAATATGAAAAATCCTGATGAACTTACAAAAATGCCTACTGAAATGCCATTATTAAAAAAAAAAATACCAATATATGCATCAGTTTATAAATATCCGCATATACTTTCTTTGATCTAATATTTATTAATACTTTCTACATCAGCCATAAACTAAGTCGTTTCAGGCAATATATCAAAAATTCACCTCCTCCTTTAACATAAGACTGACACTACACAGAAAATAAATAATTTTATAATGTACTTTTCCAGTGAAATGCTTAAGGCCATCTACCTATGCAAATCAGTACCCAGAGAGATGTATCAAAAGTGTTTCAATCCAGTCTGAGGCCTTTCATCAAGTGAAATGCTTGTTACATAGTAATTTTTTATAAGAAAAGTGATTGATATATTTTTTTTCTACTGTTCAAAATTATTGTGATCTACACAAAAAAACAACTATGTACCCATTTATTAAATAGGGTAAAGAAATGGTTTAAATTAGTGTTCATTTCGTTGACTAAACATTTTTCGTCATCGTTTTCGTCATCTGCATGTTTTCAGTGACTAAAACAAAACAAAAACAAAATAACAACTAAGTTGATAGGAGTAAAACTATGACTAAAATCCATTGCAATTTTTGTAAACTGACTTAAATGTGACTAAAATGTTATGGAACTATTATTGCATTTACCTATATTTTGGAATTCTGGTTCCCATGAATCTCTTCCAAAGTCCAAGTCCCTGTTCCCTCCCATCTCCCTAGCAAGTTAACTTAACACTGTGTAACAGCCTTCTCAGACCTGTTCCCTCCCATCTCCCTAGCATGTTAACTTAACACTATGTAACAGCCTTCTCAGACCTGTTCCCTCCATCTCCCTAGCAAGTTAACGTAACACTATGTAACAGTCTTCTCAGACCTGTTCCCTCCCATCTCAGACCTGTTCCCTCCCATCTCTCTAGCAAGTTAACGTAACACTATGTAACAGCCTTCTCAGACCTGTTCCCTCCCATCTCCCTAGCAAGTTAACTTAACACTATGTAACAGCCTTCTCAGGCCTGTTCCCTCCCATCTCCCTAGCAAGTTAACTTAACACTATGTAACATACTTCTCAGACCTGTTCCCTCCCATCTCCCTAGCAAGTTAACTTAACACTATGTAATAGCCTTCTCAGACCTGTTCCCTCCTCTCTCCCTTTCACATTAACTTAACACTATGTAACAGCCTTCTCAGACCTGTTCCCTCCTCTCTCCCTTTCACATTAACTTAACACTATGTAACAGCCTTCTATGACCTGTCCCCTCCCATCTCCCTAGCAAGTTAACTTAACACTATGTAACAGCCTTCTCAGACCTGTTCCCTCCCATCTCCCTAGCAAGTTAACTTAACACTATGTAACAGTCTTCTCAGACCTGTTCCCTCCCATCTCAGACCTGTTCCCTCCCATCTCTCTAGCAAGTTAACGTAACACTATGTAACAGCCTTCTCAGACCTGTTCCCTCCCATCTCCCTAGCAAGTTAACTTAACACTATGTAACAGCCTTCTCAGACCTGTTCCCTCCCATCTCCCTACCAAGTTAACGTAACACTATGTAACAGCCTTCTCAGACCTGTTCCCTCCCATCTCCCTAGCAAGTTAACTTAACACTATGTAACAGTCTTCTCAGACCTGTTCCCTCCCATCTCAGACCTGTTCTCTCCCATCTCTCTAGCAAGTTAACGTAACACTATGTAACAGCCTTCTCAGACCTGTTCCCTCCCATCTCCCTAGCAAGTTAACTTAACACTATGTAACATCCTTCTATGACCTATTCCCTCCCATCTCGCTAGCAAGTTAACTTAACACTATGTAACAGCCTTCTCAGACCTGTTCCCTCCTCTCTCCCTTTCACATTAACTTAACACTATGTAACAGCCTTCTCAGACCTGTTCCCTCCTCTCTCCCTTTCACATTAACTTAACACTATGTAACAGCCTTCTCTACCCTGTCCCCTCCCATCTCCCTAGCAAGTTAACTTAACACTATGTAACAGCCTTCTCAGACCTGTTCCCTCCCATCTCCCTAGCAAGTTAACTTAACAGTGTGTAACAGCCTTCTCAGACCTGTCCCCTCCCATCTCCCTAGCAAGTTAACTTAACACTGTGTAACAGCCTTCTCAGAACTGTTCCCTCCCATCTCCCTAGCAAGTTAACTTAACACTGTGTAACAGCCTTCTCAGACCTGTTCCCTCCCATCTCTCTAGCAAGTTAACGTAACACTCTGTAACAGCCTTCTCAGACCTGTTCCCTCCCATCTCTCTGGCAAGTTAACTTAACACTGTATAACAGCCTTCTCAGACCTGTTCCCTCCCATCTCCCTAGCAAGTTAACTTAACACTATGTAACAGCCTTCTCAGACCTGTTACCTCCCATCTCCCTAGCAAGTTAACATAACATTGTGTAACAGACCTTTCCCTCCTTTACCGCTGGAGATTTAGTCAACTAAAATCTACTGGAGAAAACTAGATTAAAACTAAAACTATTTAGATGACTAAAATATGACTAAACTAAAATGGCATGTTAGTCAAAAAACTTTGACTAAAACTAAGGGGGCCATGTACTAAACAAGTGCAGTGGGGAAAAAAAGTAGGTAAAACATGAGTAAGGAGTAGTGTGGAGCGGACACCTGGATGTTCGGGTTCGGCAGGTTCGGCCGAACTTCGGAAAAAAAGTCCGGGTTCGGGGTCCCCGATCTTGACCCCGAACCCCATTGAAGTCAATAGGGACCCGACGTTCGGCTTATGGAACACATGTAATACTATTACAAAGACCCTGGAAGAAATAAGTATTTCTTATGAATGGGGACTTTAGTTCGGTTTATAGAATAGCCCATAGCATTACATGTATTCTATAAGCCGAAAGTCTATAAACCGAACGACGTTAAAACAATGTTTGGAATATATGAATTTACATATAATAAATTATAACTATGACATAAGATACATAAGATAAGATGCTACCGTCACAATGTATCCTGTATAAAAAAAATTGTGATAATCAATGGGTTCCTTATTTTTATCTCTCATGGCTGAGCATGCAATAGTGTAATGCAAACCCCCCCCCTCACTCCCCCCCGTACTTTAAGCTTCTGCGCCTCAAAGAAAATAAAAAAAAGTTATGTCATAACATTGTCGAGTTAATAACATTGTTGCCATCTGATTAAAGCACGGTAGGTTTGGTTCTTTGCGGAAACGGTACGGATTTCCGCAGTCCATTCTTGTCATCGTTGTGTGACAGGTTTCTGGATTTTTACCGCCTGCCTTAGCGAGAGATGATGTGTAGATTGATAAGGTGTCAAAACAGTGGGAGACGGGGCAGTGAGTCAGCGCAGAGTCATTGAAAGAAGGTTTTCTTTTGTATTTTGTAGAGTACGTTGTTTGGGCTAATAGTGTGCCCACCTTTTTTATATTAATTTAATTAATTACATATAAAAGGAAAAAATAAAATTAGGTGTTTAGTTCCTGACTCCATTTTGTGAATATTTCCCATGATGCAACATCGTTCAAAATCTTCCAGCCAGTCTGACTTTACAACTGTGGCCAAAGCCTGCATGATGATGTCATAACATACTCCCCTGCTCTCCTACCGGCTCCTGTTTATCATAGTGTGCAGGACTAGGTGGCTGTGTACAACTTTTTTTTTATCTGCCTTCCAACACAAAGAGAGGAGATTGACCTGATCAAACAGGATCATAACTCCGCCCCCTTGTGATGTAATAGTTACATTACCCTCCCATTCAGTGCAAGTCTGTGGTCAGAATTCTGACTTATAGACTGCATTCTGTGTCCCCAGCCCCAAAGTGAGATACTAGTGCTGTAAAGTCACTTGGGGGTGGCACCCAAAACACTATATTTCACAAACTAACGGCGCCCAGTCACACTTGTTTAGTTACATATATTATTAAATACAGTCACATAACAAAAACAAAAATCAACAATACAAAATTAAAAAAAAACCTTTTCATTTTTTGGTGGGAGTGTCCCTTTAACAAAAAAAAATTCATTTTTTCTTTTTTTACTTTAAAAAAACAGTCCTCCTGTAGTTTTACATTGAAAATAATTTCAGCGGGGCTTCTGAAATCAGTGACATGCAGTAAGGTCCGGCTTGGAGAGATAGGTAAGACGGTTACTATAGTAACTGTAATGAATCTGTCATACTGTATAACGATTTAGAAAGAACTGAGAAAAAAAACTGATACGATAGAGCATTCTTTCCTTTACTTCCCAGTACGGATCTAGAAATTGTTTCTGGCATAAACAACAGAACAAAAATGAAATATAAAGGCTTTTACAATATATGTAATTATACTTTAATCTAATAGACCCCTCATGCTGCATCGAGGTCTGTAATTTTTATTGTAATAGGCATTTTTCCCTTGAGTGAATTGTGCTTTTAGGAGTTAATGGCTTCCACATGCCTTGTTGGTTTAGGGATCATTGAAGCAGGAAAGGGTAGAGCAAAGTTATACTCACCTCCTTGCTTTACATTGGGATAGAGCTCTACTTCCTCTATGTGCCTGTGCCTTTAAAATCAATAGCCACATGTTAACATCAGCCTGGTACATGGCCCTTCATTGCCAAATTCCCCAAAGACCCAGGCTGATATCTAGATTTGTGAGAAGGAGATACTTTGCACTTTGTTGTTTTGCCCCATAGCCTCTAGTACATCGTTGTACATGTGGAAGCCATTATCCAATGGGAAGGACCTTTTCTGGAGTGAAAGTGCCAGCTATAATTAAGGTTACAAGCTTGAGAATACATGTGCCACATGCTCCCATTTGCAAATGCAAGGACTGTACACATGATACTGCGAAAGAGTGACACTAAGCAATGTAATGGTACCCAAGTGGCAATTAACTCATTTTGAAATGTAAACTAGTACTTACACTTGCAAAAAGCAACACTGGATATACATTGCTGTAGTGCATGCTATGTGTATGTGGATAGCCCATTATACATTTATCAATGGTCAATTTATATAATTTGTGTGAAAAATAGCAACCCCTCCCCCCACTATACAATAATTGATAGTCAAGAATTTTTTTATTTTTTTTTTTAAATGTCTACACATCCCAGACAGATCAGAAGACCTTTTTATCCCACAGATACACCCAGGCTACGAATCTTTTACCATCACAAAGGATTCTGGGTAAAAACATACAAAAGACAAGGTATGCTTCATAACAGTACAGCCTACTGGGGAACGTTTTTTGACTTGCTTAAGGAAAAAATATGTTCCTAGATATTCCATATGGCATTACTTATAATAATTTGTGTATACATTTGGTATATAGGGTCCGATCCTTCCTTCATGCATCTCAAGATGAAGATAAGATTTGAACCATGATTCTAAACAACATCTTTGCCCCCGATAGAGCTATACAGTAGATAGAGCAAGAGGACAATAGTGCACTTTATTTGCATACTGTCATTAAAGCATTTCTATGTAAAACAAATCTAACACTTGAGGCCATTCATCAACATTTTTAGGGGGCTACAGTAGCAAATTCAGCAGACCAAAAAAAAAAACTAAAATTGTAAAATATTCAAAAAAATAAAACAAAATCCAACCCATTACGTCGGAGAGATGGGTTTTTAACACCCCATAAACACATGATAAACCCCCGTTTAGATCACAGGGATCTATAGAATGTTATGGTGCAGACACATACGGTTGTACATTATCTGTACCCTGAAGAAAGTTGAGATTAATCAAAATCACTTTTTTCTCAGATTTGAAAGCGGGTGCGGAGGAAGAAGTGGCAATGACAAATTGCTACTATTTATTTGTTTAAAAATGTGCGTTGCAATCGTGGAGTAGATACCCAATCCGCATACTTGAAACATTTGACCTATTCAGCTAATGCAAATAAATTAGTCGTTTTGGTACTTGGGACAATTATTTAAAGCTCTAATCTATCATTATTTAATGCATTAGTTATTTTAGTGAACATTTTTTTTCTTTTCTTCTTGAATGAGGTAATATATAAATAGAGTTAGCATTCATAGATAGCAGTTTCTTAAGTAGATTAGCGATTCAGTGTTACAAGATGGTTCTTTGCTGGGACGGGACTGGATTCACTTAGAGACTGTATGGTAGGTACTAGAGCCTTTTTCCTCTCTGGAGTGGAAAACCATTGTGGCCTTAGTTCTATCAAATAATTCATCTAAAGGTAACTATTTACTTGTATTATTTTGGAATGTTAAGACACTTAACTGGGTTTTAGTCCATCACCGCAAGGCTTTGGGCTTTTAGGTCGATCTCAAAAAATAACCAATCCCCTTGGTTGGTTGCTGACTCTATAAACAATTCTCTTAGGGTCAATGATAAACTTAAGATGTAATTTGACTTCATTAAGGATAGCTCATGTGGTACTAACTTAACTGTGTCCTATGGAGAAGTGAGTAAATGTATCTAAGATGGCATTTAGAAGATAAACCAGATAGTCTTAGAATAAACTGTTTGCGCTAGGGTATAGAACACGCGCACAAATAGAGTGCAGAGAGTTGCTGTTAATGGAACATTCTTGAATTGCAGAAATAGTGGTCAGTGGATCTTATCTTGTGTATCTGTTCTGGGTCAAATTCTATTTACTTGTTCACTAATTCCAAGGAATTAAAAACCTACTCTATGCTAAGCTTTGGGGGATGACATTGTGACTACCTAGATAAAGATGGGTGCGTTCATATCCATGGTATGGTGCATCATTGAGAAAATGGCATACATTTTAAGGCTACTATATATTTTTAGCCACAAATGTGCTGCTAGCAAATATTTAGCGTACGTATTTAGAACTGGCTAAATCTGAACTTGACAACCATCTGCTTTGTGGATGTAAGCTTCACTTAAAAAGAATTCTTGACTTGGGGGGGATTATACAGTCAGTGACTGCACTTACACCGTCATCAATAATGCTGGAGTCTGGTGAAAGTCTGACAATTGCAACAAGGTGATAGATTAATCATAAAAGGTGCCAGTGACTTTTGCCACTGTTGATGAATAAACTATGTACAACATTGTGACAGAGTTAAAACCTATTTCTCTGTATACATGGGAATTAAACATTATTCCATTGGCAACACATTTTAACAATCTATTCTCAAAAAAAGGATAAGCAAGCTTCAGGAACTTTTTATTTTGTTTCATTTGTCTGTTTTTGTTTTTATTACAATCACCTAGGATGATACAAAAAGTCATACTGGTACTCTGCCTATAACAACAATTGTAATTGGCTTTTATGGGCAGGAATTGTGTAGCATTAAAAAAATGTGATTATGAAAAGGATTCTGTGATGTAGAGATAATGTTCTAACGCCAAAATGGGAAATGTCATCACATTTTATGTAGACTGGATTCATCACATTCAGTGCAAACACCCCCCCCCCCCCCCCAATAAATTGTTGTATACAATTATATTTACTTAAAGAATATGTACAGCATGGCATCACAAAATAACAGAAATGCCATACCTATGAATTTTGCAGAGCAATTATATGAGTGTAGACACATAGGGTGAGTTTTTTTATTCCCTAAAAGGTGAGTTGAGGTGAGATGAGGTGGGATGAGCTTAAATAAGATGAGGTGAGATGAGGTGGGATGAGGTGGGATGAGGTGGGATGAGGTGGGATGAGGTGGGATGAGGTAAAATAAGGTGAAATGAGGTGAGATGTGTTGAGGTGAGATGAGGTGAGGTAAAATGAGGTGAGGTAAAACGAGTTGAGGTGAGATGAGATGAGGTGAGATGAAGTGAGATGAGGTGAGGTGAGGTGAGATGAGATGAGGTGAGTTGATGTGAGATGAGATGAGGTGAGTTGATGTGAGGTGAGATGAGGTGAGTTGAGGTGAGATGATGTGAGATGAGGTGAGATGAGATGAGGTGAGTTGAGGTGAGATGATGTGAGATGAGGTGAGATGAGATGAGATGAGGTGAGGTGAGATGAGGTGAGATAAGGTGAGATGAGGTGAGATGAGGTGAGATGAGGTGAGATGAGATAAGGTGAGATGAGGTGAGATGAGGTGAGATGAGATGAGGTGAGATGAGGTGAGATGAGATGAGGTGAGATGAGGTGAGGAGATGAGTTGAGGTGAGATGAGGTGAGATGAGGTGAGATGAGTTGAGGTGAGATGAGATAAGGTGAGCTGAGGTAAGATGAGATAAGGTGAGTTGAGGTGAGGTGAAGTGAGATGAGGTGAGTTGAGGTGAGATGAGTTGAGGTGAGATGAGTTGAGGTGAGATGAGATAAGGTGAGTTGAGGTGAGGTGACATGAGGTGAGGTGACATGAGGTGAGATGAGGTGAGATGAGTTGAGGTGAGGTGAGATGAGATGAGGTGAGATGAGGTGAGATGAGGTGAGATGAGGTGAGATGAGGTGAGTTGAGGTGAGATGAGGTGAAGTGAGGGGATGTGAGATGAGATGAGGTGAGGGGATGTGAGATGAGGTTAAATGAGGTGAGATGAGATGAGGTGAGATGAGGTGAGGGGATGTGAGATGAGGTGAGATGAGGTGAGATGAGGTTAAATGAGGTGAGATGAGATGAGGTGAGATGAGGTGAGTTGATGTGAGGTGAGATGAGGTGAGTTGAGGTGAGATGATGTGAGATGAGGTGAGATGAGATGAGGTGAGTTGAGGTGAGATGATGTGAGATGAGGTGAGATGAGATGAGATGAGATGAGGTGAGGTGAGATGAGGTGAGATAAGGTGAGATGAGGTGAGATGAGGTGAGATGAGGTGAGATGAGATAAGGTGAGATGAGGTGAGATGAGGTGAGATGAGATGAGGTGAGATGAGGTGAGATGAGATGAGGTGAGATGAGGTGAGGAGATGAGTTGAGTTGAGATGAGGTGAGATGAGGTGAGATGAGTTGAGGTGAGATGAGATAAGGTGAGCTGAGGTAAGATGAGATAAGGTGAGTTGAGGTGAGGTGAAGTGAGATGAGGTGAGTTGAGGTGAGATGAGTTGAGGTGAGATGAGTTGAGGTGAGATGAGATAAGGTGAGTTGAGGTGAGGTGACATGAGGTGAGGTGACATGAGGTGAGATGAGGTGAGATGAGTTGAGGTGAGGTGAGATGAGATGAGGTGAGATGAGGTGAGATGAGGTGAGATGAGGTGAGATGAGGTGAGTTGAGGTGAGATGAGGTGAAGTGAGGGGATGTGAGATGAGATGAGGTGAGGGGATGTGAGATGAGGTTAAATGAGGTGAGATGAGATGAGGTGAGATGAGGTGAGGGGATGTGAGATGAGGTGAGATGAGGTGAGATGAGGTTAAATGAGGTGAGATGAGATGAGGTGAGATGAGGTGAGGGGATGTGAGATGAGGTGAGATGAGGTAAGATGAGGTGAGATGAGTTGAGGTGAGATGACATAAGGTGAGCTGAGGTAAGATGAGATAAGGTGAGTTGAGGTGAGATGAGATGAGGTGAGTTGAGGTGAGATGAGGTGAGTTGAGGTGAGATGAGGTGAGTTGAGGTGAGATGAGTTGAGGTGAGATGAGATGAGGTGAGTTGATGTGAGGTGAGATGAGGTGAGTTGAGGTGAGATGATGTGAGGTGAGGTGAGATGAGGTGAGATGAGGGGAGATGAGGTGAGATGAGATGAGGGGAGATGAGGTGAGGAGATGAGTTGAGGTGAGATGAGGTGAGATGAGTTGAGGTGAGATGAGGTGAGATGAGTTGAGGTGAGATGAGATAAGGTGAGCTGAGGTAAGATGAGATAAGGTGAGTTGAGGTGAGGTGAAGTTAGATGAGGTGAGTTGAGGTGAGATGAGTTGAGTTGAGGTGAGATGAGTTGAGGTGAGATGAGATAAGGTGGGTTGAGGTGAGGTGAGGTGAGGTGACATGAGGTGAGGTGAGGTGACATGAGGTGAGATGAGGTGAGATGAGTTGAGATGAGGTGAGTTGAGGTGAGATGAGGTGAAGTGAGGTGAGGTGAGGTGAGTTGAGGTGAGATGAGGTGAAGTGAGGTGAGGTGAGATGAGATGAGGTGAGGGGATGTGAGATGAGGTGAAATGAGGTGAGATGAGATGAGGTGAGATGAGGTAAGGTGAGATGAGGTGAAGGGATGTGAGATGGGGTGAGATGAGGTGAGGTGAGATGAGGTGAGACGAGATGAGATGAGGGGAGGGGATGTAAGATGAGGTGAGATGAGGGTAGGTTAGATGAGGTGAGATGAGATGAACATTTAATCTCAACAATTTATCTATACATTGTGCAGGGACAATCCTCGTAAGTGTCCTTAGAAGAGGGTGAAACTCACCAGGCTGGTCCTTGCTCAATGTATAGTTCAGTTGGTGAGATGACATTTTCATCTCACCTCAAACTCACCTGCAACTCACCATTTAGTGAATATCCCCCGTAATCTGACATTTAAAGTTAGAGCACCCATGTTACACATCTAAACAGAGTTTTAGCTATTGAGTTAGCTACTGCAGCACAGAGTTACTGCTAGATGATAACTGTGTGTAGTGCTAAGCTTTAATACTAACAAGTTTGTTTAATCTACTACTCTTAAAGGACAGAGTAGACCATGTAATGCTATCTTTGCAGTAATAATATACATATTTGTCCATAGTCTATTTGTTAAGGTTCTTTCTATGTTAAAGTAAATTGCCCACCTAATCATGCTATCCTATCAACCACCGAGTCTCCTCGAAAAAGCCAGTTACATTCTAGAATCAACAATAAAATTTCCGATATATCAGGCAATGTGGACTCACAATGGGAGTCTTACTAATGTGTAAAGGTTAATTTAATCAGCCGCTATCAATTTTATGTTTCAAGTTAAATAATGAGAAGGAATTCTGAAGTAATACACAATGGTAATACAAAGTACACACCCGCTAAGAGTGGATCTGTCTATTACAGAACATTGTAATTCAGGGGAAAAGGGAAAAAATAATAATCATGTTACAAGTATTATATTAAAATATAAATGCAGGGAAAATTGATTTGACTTTTTTTTTTTTTCTAAATGGAATGAATAATGGATTCAAGTCTTCATTCTTAGCGTGTTTTAAAACCTTACAAATTACTGTGAGATACATTAATTTTCCTGATTTGTCATGGAAAAAAAAAGCATTGTCCATTAGCTAAAGATTCATAACATTTATAAAAATATATATCCATAGCCAGTTGTGTGTAATTACAGAACTAAATCCTTATATATGAAGTATGTACAAATACTCGTGTTATATCACGTGCTCTGTATACTTTATTTTGAATTCGTCGAGACTGAAATTACTTACCAAGAGTTTTAGAAAATCTGCTTTTCTGGTAACACTTTCCCATCCTGTGTCTTTTTGACTGGTTACTAGTGTTGAGCGAACCCGAACCGCACTGTTCGGGTTCGTACCGAACATTACGGTTTTTGGACCCCGGACCCAAACACAGACATTCCAATGTATGTTCGTGTTGGAGTTCGGGGTACGACGATTACATTGTATGTAATGCTATTGGCTTTCTATAAACCGAAATAGAGTCCCCATTCATAAGAATTTCTTATGAATGGGGACTCTATTTCGGTTTATAGAAAGCCAATAGCATTACATGTATTCCATAGACCGAAAGTTTATCAACCGAAAGACATTCGGTTTATAGACTTTTGGTTTATGGAATACATGTAATGCTATTGCTATTCTATAAACCTAAAGTCTATAAACCGAATGTCTTTCGGTTTATAGACTTTTGGTTTATGGAATACATGTAATGCTATTGCTATTATATAAACCGAAAGTCTATAAACCGAAAGGCATTCGGTTTATAGACTTTCGGTTTATAGAATAGCAATAGCCTTACATGTATTCCATAAACCGAAAGTCTGTAAACCGAAAGACATTCGGTTTATAGACTTTCGGTTTATGGAATACATGTAATGCTATTGGCTTTCTATAAACCGAAATAGAGTCCCCATTCATAAGAATAGGGACTCTATTTCGGTTTATAGAAAGCCAATAGCATTACATGTATTCCATAAACCGAAAGTCTAAAAACCGAAAGACATTCGGTTCATAGACTTTCGGTTTATGGAATACATGTAATGCTATTGCTGTTCTATAAACTGAAATAGAGTCCCCATTCATACGAATAGGTCAGTTGACCTATTCGTATGAATGGGGACTCTATTACGGTTTATAGAATAGCAATAGCATTACATGTATTACATCTGAGAGTCAAATAGAACCGTCAAATACTGTGCTTACAGCGCACTTTGAAAAATTCTAATAGTTTTGGGTGGTAAATAGTACATTTGGGTCTTGTGGTGCACTTCATATCTGAGAGTCAAATAGAACCGTCAAATACTGTGCTTACAGCGCACTTTGAAAAATTCTAATAGTTTTGGGTGGTAAATAGTACATTTGGGTCTTGCGGTGCACTTCATATCTGAGAGTCAAATAGAACAGTTCAATAGTGTGCTTACAGCGCACTTTGAAAAATTCTAATTGTTTTGGGTGCTAAAATAGTACATTTGCGTCTTGCAGTGCACTTCATATCTGAGAGTCAAATAGAACAGTCCAATACTGGCTACCTCCTCCTCCTCCTCCTCCTCCTCCTCCTCCAGCGCCGCTTCCACCTACATCGCCACGGTCACCGCTTCCTCAACCTATGGGTCACTTAGTATAAACTGAAAGAGAATACCCAGCACTCCAACCCTCTCTCAAATGGATAATTCTGTTGATCCTCCTGGCAGCCATGCTTTAGATTTAGATTTATGTTCTTCCAAAACTAAAATCAAAGATTCCATCTATTGCTATTGTATGGCTCAGCTGTATTTTTAATTTGTATGTATTTTATGTTTTTTTGAAGTTATTTCCCTATCCATATTTGTTTGCAGGCACTTGTCCTACTTTTACCCACATTTTACTTCATTTTGCAGCCCTCTAGCCCTTTCCAGGACTTTTTTAGAGTAATTTTAGTGGCCAAAAGTTTGGGTCCCCATTGACTTCAATGGGGTTCGGGTTCGGGGTCAAGTTCGAACCCGAACCAGGACTATTTTCCGAAGTTCGGCAGAACCCGAACATCCAGGTGTCCGCTCAACTCTACTGGTTACCTATTTTTTTCTAGCTGGTTATCCTTATTTTAACTACATACGATATATGTCTAGAAACCTGGTAATCCTTATTATAACTATATACAATATATGTCTAGACACAAACATAAATCAATCCATATTCCTTCTGCAAGATTATTAATGAAAAATGAAAAAAGTACTCCACTTATCAACTTTTATCCAGTATGAGATTTTTACATTAACAATAACTCTCTGAACTTTTTTTGTAAAACTGTTCGCCATCTAAGTATATACACACGCACACATATATATATATATATATACATATATAAATATATATATATATGTTTCTTGTCTAGTCCATGTATGGTTTGTTCCAGTAGGCCACTTAAGAACAAGCACTGAGCACCAGATCCATAGAAACAGGCCTGGACACCAGACTGGATCCAAGGTCCAAGGTGCAGACTGTGTAGATGGGCCTCTGCGACCAACACACTCCACAGAAGGTCATGGAGAACAACATGGATAAGATTCTGTGGGACTTCAAGATCCAGACAGACAGGTTCTGGCCAATCAACCTGACATTGTGGTAGTAGGACCAGAAGACGGCAATGGTGATAGATAGCATCGCCAAGCATCTGACATGTTGATACGTTTGTGTTACAGGATCACGAATCTAGACAGATTCAGCCACTTTCTTCAATGTATCTTTACTTGAAGACTACACAAAGGTTGAACACAGTCATTGTACCCCAAATTAACACAATGGCTGACAAAATGGACAACACTGACCACGGCTATAATGACACTTAAAAACATGTAAAGTTTACAGGACAGGGTTAGAACCCTAGCGACATTTTTGTTTTAAGAGGATAAATATTTAGGCTCATATTGGAAATTCACTTATTCATACGGCTCTAAGGAGGAATATAGATAGAATTTGTTATCACAAGCATTAGATTTGCCATAGCATAATCATTTATTATTGTAATAAATAACAATATCTATCCAACATGGTGCATGGTGAGAGGTAGTACAGTTGCCTACAAACAGTGACCCCAGACACTGCCCGTGAAAAAAGGGATTCAGTTCAATAATGAGGAAGGTGAGGTCACGGAATGTCAACACCGATGGGAAACCAACAATCTGTCAAGCCGTCATGGCTGGGAGTAATGGGAGTTGTTCTATAATAACAACAGGAATTTGACCAGCCGAAACAGTTTGCACTTTCTGCTATTGGTGAGGGAAGCAGCTTGCAAACCTTAACCAAGGCCTAATACTTAAGTTGTAGAAACCTGAGAATATTATAACCCATTGCTCTGACATTATCCGAAGCCCTTTGACACGTAGCCCTGGCAAGTTGTGAGGTTAGACATAAATGCACTTGTATTTCAATATATCTGCCTGGATTTCCCATTTGTTGTAATAAAAATGGCTTTTTTTTTTTTAAATCGGCCCCTCTAATTTATGGATACGTTTCATTAACACGGGTCAGACTTAATAGGCAAAGCGATAATTATCTTGTTGCTAGCAATATAATTGCTGCCATTCTAGTTCCTGGCTCAAGGTGGGGGGGGGGGGGGGGGGGGGGTTCCAAATTTCAACACAGTAACAGAGAAGGAGCCATTCCTCTAAGTCTACGGAGGGGGCGGGGGGACCTTGTGGTGGGATATTTCCTTCCTCTAAGGAATAATTACAACAGGAGCATTCTGAGGACTGGAAATCCGACACTTGGCACGGAAAACAGGAAGAAGGGAAGTCAGAGGAAGAGAGGTAATAAGGAAGATGATAGTGTTCTGAAAAGATCTATAGATCTACTAAGGAACTGAAGGATGGTAGTGGTTTTAAAAGGACACGAAACAAGGAAGCCAAACAGGACTAGCGTATACAGGTTGTGCTTTTCTATATCGTAGCAAGAGAAGACGGATGACTGCTTTAATTCTACCTCTAACGCAACATCTCAGGAATTGCTCTGTGGAATACTCCTTCACTGAGGCGTTTATCAACATTCAGATAGTCTCTGATATTCCAGTACATCCTGAGGATTTTACTTTGATCCAATTTATTGGTATTTATTTTAGCAACCTTGAAAGGGCTGAGTTGGCCATGCCAGGAACTGAACCTGCAACCCTGAGGGTTGAACAGATGCTTCAGATAGCGCATTAGTTATATCCCTAGCATACCCAATGAGCTATCTCACTGCCATAATGGCGGTTATTTTTCTTACTAAAGGCTCCTTGGAAAGCAAGAAAAGTAGATGTCAGGCTGCTCCAGGGTAGAGTATAAAATGTAGCTTTTACTGCTTAGAGACATGGTAAAGTAAAATCACATGATGCCAGACAGAAGTAGTGCATACACCCTGACGCGTTTTGTCCGACAGCTGCCTTAGTTGGAGGCTTCTCAACAAAACTACATCTATCTCCCAAAATGACAGCAACACAGCCAAAGATTTGCTTATAAATATTCACTTAAATATAGCTGAAAAATCACTCAGAGTGACACTAATCATATATATATAGATTGCTATGTTTGTCAACCACACAATCAGTATTATATTATATGACATATAATATTTATTATATTTATTATTATATTTAAAAGAAGAAAAAACTACCACAACTAGAGGACATAGTCTTAAACTAGAGGGGCAAAGATTTAAAAGTAATATCAGGAAGTATTACTTTACTGAGAGGGTAGTGGATGTATGGAATAGCCTTCCAGCTGAAGTGGTAGAGGTAAGCACAATCAAGGAGTGTAATCATGCATGGGATAGGCACAAGGCTATCCTAGCTATAAGATAAGGCCAGGGACTAATGGAAGTATTTAGAACATTGGGCAGACATAGCAGTTGTTGTACATTTGTAGCTCCTCATTTTTGAGTAGGTAAATCAGCGGGCAAAGATTAATCATTTTTTTGCCGTTTATTTTTACCGTCTGTGTTTGAACCATGCTTTGCGCAGTAATTAGCACACAGGACAGTGTTTAAATTCCGTTTTTTTTTTTTAACGGTTGCGTTAAACTTGCTTTGTTAGTATAATGTCGATGTTAACACTTACGGTTAGGTCTTAGCAGGGTGCGGTCATTTTTTTATTGGATGCAGTAACGCTTTTACTTCCCCCGTTAGTGGCGTTAGAGGCGGGCGTTATTTTACCACTAATGTCAGTTTTGTGATCAATGGGGGCCACTGATTTACTTTAATAAGCTGATAACCAGAAAGTTAATTATAAAATGTTACCTAGGAACCTAAATGAAATGGTCACCCAAAGCTTGACTAAGGAACCATCTACTTAGAGAACCCCACTGGAAAAAACCTATATCCCCCCAATAAAGGACACCACACCAGATTGGAGTTCGAAGGCCACAGCGTTTATTTTAAAACCACACTGTGACAAATATAAACTTTAATAACATTATTGACATATAATAACATATATGAACAAATATATACATAAGGCTAATAATACAAACTATTAGCCTTTCCCTTGGCGAGATCCCGTGAGAATTGGCCCCCAAGCGCAATCGTAACATTGTATTCCGGTGGTAGGAAAAACCACCAGCCGCATCCTCCTAGCTGGTGGTATCATTCCCCGAACCACTCCTCAGGAACCTGCCCTGAGGAGATTGTGCACTGCCGCCCATTGGACAGTGCACCCATCGTAGCCCTCCCTGTGAGGGCCACCTGCTCAGGAGCCAATTCTCGTAGGAACCCCTGCCACCACACGGGAATACGAAGCCAAAATCTGGGGAGGGAGGGAGGGAAAATCTCTTTTGTTAAATTGATCGTAATGAACATCAAAAAACTCCCACCTCTATATACTAATCTATATCCCACCCACTTAGGGGAAACTTTACTGGATACCCAGCCTGTCACTCCCAGGTGGACACATGCCTGGGGCATGATCAACCACTATACAGTGTAACTGTTAGGTAAAAACCCCCTGATCTGATCATGAGTCAGGGACATGTAGCCCTTTACTGATAATGCTTAGATCCAGGGTTATCTGGAAGACCCATGACTGGGCAATAATTAACCACTAACAATGCAACTGATAGGTAAATCTCCTGATCTGGTCACAAGTCATGTAGCCCTTCCTGTTAATGCTTAAATCCAGGGCTTTCTAAAGGATTCCATTCTGTGACCCAAGTTAAATAAAATGCTGAAATGTGTATTGAAAGACATAGCGGGTGATTTGCTGAAACTAGCCAACAAAATATCTTGTGTGCAAACAGGCCCGCCATCAGGGGGTGACGGGCGATACTAGCGTCCCGGGCCTGGCAGGAAAAAAATGAATTCTCTGTTAAGCCGGACTGCAGCTGTGAGGGAAGCATTGTGCGCTCCCCTCCAGCCGCGCGGCTTCAATAAAGTTTGTTAAAAAAAAAAAAAATGTGACCGGAGTTACCCAGGTCGCATTTTTTTTAAACAAACTTTGTTGAAGCCGCGCGGCTGGAGGGGAGCGCACAATGCTTCCCTCACAGCAGCAGACCTGCAGAGCGGAGCACCGGGAGACAGCAGCAAGGAAGTAAGTACTGGGGAAGGGGGGAGGAGGGTGGCATAACGACCATACTGAGGGGCAAAATTCTGGTATATTAATGGGCATAATCCTGGCATATTAATTGGCAAATTCCTGTCATATTGAGGGGCAAAATCCTGGCATATTCATTGGCAAAATCCTGGCATGTTGAGTTATTTGCAAAAGAATGGCATACTGAGGGGCAAAATACTGGCATATTAAATGGCATATTGAGGTGAAAAATACTGGCATATTAAATGGAAAAAAATAGCACATTGAGGGGCAAAATCCTGGCTTATTAAAAGGCAAAAGAATGGCATATTGAGGGCAAAATATTGACTTATTGAGTGGCAAAATATTACTGGAATATTGAGTGGCTAAATATTACTGGCATATTGACCAACTGCTCCCAACCACCCTCCATATTACACTAGACCGGGATAACATTCTTGTGAGGGTAGGTGGGGTGAGTGGGAGATATTGTCGGGGGGGGGGGGGGTAGGGGGCCCAGAACATTTGTTCAGTAAGGGGCCCTGAAATTCCTGGTGGCAGCCCTGTATGCGAAGATGTTACTAAGATAAATGGATCTCAACATTCTCGTACATAGCTTTCATGGCTCTTGTGTCTTATGTTGCTTTTTTTCTATATATATAAATTGTGGTTTTATTTTCCAATTTTTATTTTTTATAAGACGCAGGGTATTGTCAGTTGTGAAAAAAAATGCAGGTTTTTTTTTTTTTGCCAGGTTACTCAAACCTTGGACTGATCCTCTGCATGTCTGTCTTTCTATCTGTATCTCGTATTACTGAGCCATTCCAGTAATCTGTATTGTGAATAGCCCAGATGTGGCTAATGTATGTTGTCTAAATAATATTGGCCGATTACATCATGTAGAACACAAGGTCAGAGGATCAATCAGATTTCTGCTTTTAGCCATACGGAAGAAAGTCCTGTCAAATCTCGAGTATGTACATTGCTAAGCATCACTTATTGAACGCATGTTGATGTTGACATTTGTATCTGTTAATGGATTCTTTTTTATCCTTGCATAAACTAGAGAACGAGAGTGACCTTGGGAAACCCAATACATTATTCTTAAACTGGTTTCACAGAGTTGACGTTCTACGTAAATGGTTTTAATTGTGCCCATTGAGGGACGTGTATACACATAGCGCACACGCAGTCTGTGCCAAATACTGGCGCAAGAGGCCAAATTTCGGGAGTCTGCATTATCTACGCAGAATACTTCGATTTAGGTTGTGTTGTATAAAAGAATCAAGCGCTGAAAAGCTCCGCCAAACACAGTTGGCGTCTTACATTCAGCGCAAATTCCAGCCTCCTACGCAATTTTCTTATCCAAAGCCAAGATTTGGGACTCGGCCTCTGAGGTTCGGCCTCTGAGGTTCGGATTCCGGCAGCTGAAATGTACCATTCGGGTGACATAAGGAGGGGGGCAGTTTTGACACTGGAGGACATGAGATGTTGTTGAGCTTTTTAATGAGTTTCACCGAATCTAAGACTTTTTTCTAAAATGCACCCCTGTAAAAAGTGTTTGTCTTAGAATCTATGGCGTCTTAAACTTGAAGAAATTCAGTAGTATGTTTTCGTGGTTGGCTTTGTGTGACCATATTGTTTTTTTTTTTTTATTTAGTTGTGGCAGTGGATACCCCAAATCTTACCCTAGCCCCAGAGGACCTACAACCTGCACAATAAAATTATAGTTTTAACGGGTCGGAAGTGGACTCATTAATGGAATTGAGTCCATTTTGATGGGTTAGTCCTTTTTTTATGTTGGCAAAAAAAAAAAATGATGGTATATTTAAATGAAAGATTGCATCGAGTATGCATTTTAAATGCTTTAATAAAGGAATACAATTAAAGTACCTTATTGGGCCCTCTTTGTTTGTCTTGCAATATATGGAGACAGACATTTTGTGTAGAATCTTAGGTCAGACGAAATAAGATCTGACCCAGTATGTCTGCCCCGTGACTGTGCTATTCAAAAAGAGAAGGCTTAATAAGATACTTTCTTTGTATTCTTTCATTAAAGCATTTCTACTTAAAATGTCTACGCTTGATGCGATCTTTAAATTCAACAGAACTGAATGAATTGCTTTTATTTTGCCATGGACTAAATACAAGTTATGTTTCCAGATTTTTCTTCAACCAAGGGTGTCAAATCTCACGTGAAAGCCAATAGGTTAATGTCATTCTCCGAAGTGTGAGGAAGAAATAAATACTGTTAGAATAAGGTAAAGACTGAAGTCAAAAAAACAGCTGGTTTATGTGGAACAACTAAAACTATGGGTCTTGTCATGACGAACCGGTGAGCCTGATCTTCCATCATGAGTGTCAAACCCTGATAAGCAGTGACAACATAATGATATGACCTCAGGTATACCAGATGCTGCACTGACACCATCCAAAAATTCGAAAGACCTTCGAACCCCCCCCCCCCCCCCTGTCTGTGAAGAACTGCACAGGCATAGTTCCACAGAAATTCCACAGAAAGAAAATATATTGACAGCTATGATAGTTAACAGAAGTTAAGATGGAATTAGTAAAAAAAAATCTAGTGCATAAATCCTAAAGTTTGTCTGCATTCATTTATATTCAGAAAAAAAAACATACAATGTACAACTTAAAAACTAACAGATAAACCAAATTTAGTTTTGCTGCCTGGAGTGTCCCTTCAAGAAGGTCGCCCTACAGTATGCATTTTTTAAAGCAACTTCTTTCAAAGAGACAGGGAATATACATACCAGGTATAAGCATATTCTTATTTAAAGATAACTGGGTAATCCCTAAATCCTGGATCACTAAGTAACAGCTTATCTTATTACCAGTATATGACTAAATGGACGTGATACAAATCAGAACTACCTGTGGTATTTTCCCCTTGTCTATGACACACACTGTGTTCAATAAAATTGAAAACATTTTTAGCTTTAGGGCTCGGCTGGGGTACTCCTGGACCTCGTTACTGGGTATTTGTAATCCGTTTACTAAGAGCGACCCTTTACTAGTGCACCTAAATCATCTGTTAGTGTCACTGCCTATTTGCCCCCCGAACACAGCCCAGAGCCTTGTTTAAAACCAGATGTTGTGACAGGTAGAGAGGGAGAGAGTGGGCCTTCTTTGTACAGAAAGAAAACAAAAATATCTCTCTCTCACACCTGTCATTTGTCACCCAATAGAAACAAAAGGTTAAATTAAAATGGTTTCCAAATGTTTCCCAGAAACACTCAGGGCACATCAAATAACATTTATAACTATTGCATCTGGATAAAGCTATTTAGACTGATCCCTGACCCACCAAGGCAGAGCAAGAGGGTAATACAAAGAGCAAAATGTCTTTTTACCATAAAGGGTCATTAACACTTGGACTGCTGATGTCTTGCAATGCTCTCCACATGTTGGAAAAGTTTACTATAGACATAGCTAGGAATCATTTTTTGACAAAATGCTAACATATTATGCAGAGTTAAAAAAAAATGTATCTGGTTTGGCTTTCCTAAATTCTACTTGTATAGGTACAGAGATTAAGAGATCTCAATGAAAATGATCACTTAGAGAATTAGACATGGCACATGCAGGTACATACTCATGGATGTATCGTTATACTTTGCATTGGGAACATGTGCAAATGAATTAGGTAGTTGGAGAGCAATAAATCATCCATTAGCTTTGCTTTCTTCTGAAGAGCATTGTGGTGGCAAAGGGTGGTCAGAATCCCTCAAAGTCTTTCATGAGGCTATAATTCAAAACTGATAAAGGAACAGTCCAGACCCAACGCAGATAAACAAACAAACAAACAAAAACTCTAACAAATAAGACATATTAAAACTGACATTAAAAATGATATCATCCTTAATCACATTATCAGTGCTTTAAAATGTTCCCTTTTATATTGTATATTGTATAACATCATCAATACACCCACAGGCATCACCTCTGCACACGCCAAATAATTAATATTTTCATTGAACTGAGGGGTGCACTGGACATGCTCAGTTCTGTACAGCTGTCCACTCAGAATGTTAAAAGTTCAGGCAGTGGGTGGAGCTAGTGTGCTCAACTGTTTATTTTTACCTGCTTAAAAATACAATGAAATAAACAAAAAAACAAAAACACTGGAACTGACCCCTTTTTGCCTCACTACCTGCTTTTATATGTGAAAATGGCGAGACCTGAAAGGAAACTGCACTGTTCACTTTTGCACAAATAATGGTAACGTGCATGCAAATCTCCCAAGATTTCAAATCTCCAAATAGGGAGGGGCTGAAGGTGTGGCTGTGGGTGGGGCTTTAGCGGAACATTTTCAGCAAAACTTATGACCAATTGGCAACTATTTGTATAATCTGATAAATCATCTAGAACAAGAATGAAGTGTTTACACTAATTACAAGTTGAGAGTATCCAGAAGTCATTCAAATTTTGCCACTAGCAGCAAATCCCACACACACCTGTCAGAATGCAAACGCACAACAATTTATTCAGAGTCCAGCCCCCTTAAGCTGTGCTATAGCCTTTCCACACATGCTCGGATACCCCCACAAAGGGTAATACAATGACATGTGTGCAGACCTGACACACCAACGTCAGGTTCACAGCACAGCTACATCACAGTAACAGTGATTTATTTGCTGTATACAGTATTTAAATTGATAATACTGTAAGCGGAGAGGCTTTAATATATCTTATTGGTGAGAATGACCAGATATCCAAAATCCTTCTGGTCACCAGCATTTTGAATAAGGGATATTCAACCTGTTCACTCACTTGTAAACCCAGTTTATTGTGCATTTTAATTTTTTTTTATATACAGTTTTACAAACCAAAAATTGTGAGCTCCCAGAAAAGAGGGACAATAGAGGAGGAAAGATGGACAGGAGGATCTTGGTGCAAAATACAGACTGTTCCTCCAAAGTAGGGACTTGTGAAAGCATCCGCTGTCATAGCAGTGCCTAGCACTATATGCCATACAAAAGGGAGGAGCCAGAAACATAATTTAACCCTACAAGTTCATACAGCCACTCTATACAACATTATTAAAATAAGAATACAGAATCCTGGCAGCTCCTTTCACTGAAGTAATCTGAGTTCCATTGCCTTTTGGGGAATATAGTTACTAAGAAATAAACTCCTAAGTGACCACTTAATTCCCATCCAGTGACAGGGGCTGCAGATGGTTTACACCAATAAAAAAAAAAAAAAAAAAAAAAGAGTTTCTACCCACAAATCAAAAAACCTGTCAGCCTAGTCCTGATCTCCGCACTGTACATTCATGTCTTGCATCTACCTTCCACCTGCCATCCGGTACCATTCCCAGACACGAAGATAAATCTTATGGGAGAAATGAAAGAACATGTAAATAGTAAATGTAGACGTTCTGCAACATAGCTAAAAAAAAATAAATTGCACCACAGGCAATTATGCAAGTTTTACTGGATACATTAAAAAGGCATTAAATGCACAGCTGTTTTAAGTGTCTTTTAAGCTGATAAATTAACTGTCTAATAAATTGTAAGATTTGTCAGCTAATAATGCTATTTTATCTGCTTTAACATATGCCTTCCTAGTTCATGAAGCATTATTGTAAGAGCGAAAAAGAGATAATGTGCATTTTACAGTGTTATGTCTTAAGTGGAATGGATCATTGACCATGAAAAAGTGTGTTAATAAATCTCCCAGGCTTTGTTAATTGCACCCAATGAAGTGTCACTGTTAAAACTTTACATGTGATAGAGAAAGCTGAACATAATGTCTTTCAGTTTTACAATTAACAGTTCACTAGGCAAATCGACCAAAAAAAAAAAAGACCATCATTTGTTGCAGCCTTATTAACTTACATTCTAACCACTCAAGGTCATAATTGGGAATGGGCCCATTGCGATTTCTCTCTCCACGAGGTTTCTAAACGTGCATGGAAGTGAAAAAAATGTTGCCAAAGTGCAAAAGAAAAACAGCCATCACTTTGGAAAGATCAGAGTGCATGTCTGTGTATGTGCATGCACACGTGCCAGGATAGGGGATCATTGATAAATCAATTAAATGGGCAAAGTCCTAAAAGTGGTCTAACATTCCGCAGGAGTCCATGGGGATTGTGCTAAGTGGACCAGGATTTTCTTTTTTTTAAATACTCACCCCTGATCTGGGTAGAATCTGCTCAACCCTTAGGTCTACAGGTTTAATTCCCAGCCATTCATGCCTCTGAGCTAGATAAAAAGTGGGTAATGGGAGTTATACCCCCAGGACTTACTTAAAAACCAGAAACTATTTAATTGTACCTTTTCTGGTTAAACCCTTGGGCTACCCTAGGACGGACGTTCTATGCCATCAGAAAATACTGGGCTCAAAAATCTATAGGACAGCAAAGAACATCCTGTGCTCTGCAGCCCCCCCCCCCCCCCCCCAAAAAAAAATAAAATAGCTGTTCTGCAGATCCCACTGTTGAGGCTGTCAGATGAGGCCACTTTGAGTGAATTCAGTATGACAGAGTAAATTAAACCTGTGCTCAAAGTGGCTACATTTATCACAATATCACAAGTGAACATTAAATCATTGTTTTTAGTTGTTTCATCCTTAAACACTTTATTATAATTATTCATGCTGGTGCAGACTGCAAAACTCAACATTTTTTTTTTTTTTTTAAAGTCTAACCGTATAAAGTACTAATGAAATACAAAGATTTTTTTTGTATCACCAGGGTACCCAGTTTAATCATGTCATTTTCACAAACAGTAGCACTGTTGTAATTACCTGTGTATAGTTAGCCATCAGTTCATTGTGCAGAGCTTTAAAGGTGTATGGTAATGGTGTCAGGTCTTAAAGGGTTAAAGCGGCACAGAAAATATCCCCCAAAAAATGCAAACAAGCTCTGCAGGAAAAGAGCTTACAATCTCATGCTGCAAATGGAACTAAGAAATTAGTACAAACACTGCGGAGAAAGCTGTCACTTTGCCCCAAGCCCAGTGTTTGCCAGGGCTATAACTTGATACATTCAGAATCCTGGAACACGATGGAGCCAAAAAAATCAGGTACAGGAATCACAGATGCCGCCCAATATTCAAATACTGTTTATTTCATGATTTTTTTCCATTTATTATTTTTTTTAAAGTGGATTTAGAGAGCCTACTTTCTGTTTCAACTGTTTCTGTTTAAACGAAAAAAAAAAATAAAAAATTCTCCTCAACCCAGATAAAAAAAAAGTTCAAACATTTTAAGGGTTAATGCCGGATGGGGTTACCATATCGGCCACTCCCACCAAAAAATGAAAAGGGTATATATTTTTATTTTGCTTTGTTGATTTCAGATATGTCTTTTGTTTTTGTTATGTGAGTTTTTTTAATAAAATATTTTACTAAACAAGCGTGACTGGGCACCTCCATTTTGTTGTGAAATATAGTGTTTTTGGGTGCCACCCCACAGAGACTTTACAGCACTAGTATGTCACTTTGGGGCTGGGGACACAGAACACAGTCTATAAGTCAGAATTCCATAGTCTTGCATTGAATGGGAGGGTAATGTAACTATTACATAACAAGGGGGCGGAGTTATGATCCTGTATGATCAGGTCAATGTCCTCGTACTTTTTTGTGTTGGAAGACAGGTATAAAAAAAGGTGTATACAGGCACCTAGTCCTACACAGGAGCCAATAAGAAATCATCGGTGTAACTTATGACATCATCATGTAGGTTCTGCTCTCAGTTGTAAAGACTTGCTGGAAGATTTTGGAGAATGTTGCATCATGGGCAAAATTCACAAAATGGATCCCGGAGATAGACACCTAATCATATTTCTACTTTTAGATGCAATTAATTCAAACACACAGAAAAACCCAGTGGCATATGATTTATATATCTATATGTGTTTGTTTTAAATGACCAGGTTATCTAGTTACATCTTATGTGAGTGGTAGTGTCCCTTTAATTAAGTGCAGAACTTGAGGTCCAAAATATCATATGGCAATATAAGCGGGATCGCGATTCTTTGTAAGCATCGTCATTCATTGACGCAGAATTTCCACTTTGGACAGAATTTAGCTTGGGGAGCCATCATATTTAAGTGTTATAACTTGTTCCAGTTGTCCTACCACTTGTTTTCATTTTAAGCCACACTTATTTTCAGTATTATTATTTTTGTGGACAAAAGCAATTGTTTG
Organism: Pelodytes ibericus; assembly: GCA_036172795.1. Taxonomy (NCBI): domain Eukaryota; kingdom Metazoa; phylum Chordata; class Amphibia; order Anura; family Pelodytidae; genus Pelodytes; species Pelodytes ibericus. The sequence goes on from CM069861.1 coordinate 15,463,560, forward strand.
CAAAGCATAATCACTTATGGCCTTCTTGTGAACCCATCCTGAATAGAAGCCTTTTAGTGCATATCGCTGACCAGTTTTTTTTTGTGACTGTGGGCGACATACACATCAACAGCGTTACTTCCTTCCCGTATATTGATTCTGTATCTCCCCAACGTGCCACTTTTGAGCCACGTTCTGTAATTTGGTCCTTAAAAAAATAATCCTAAACTCGGTCCTTCTTGATTATACAAGTCGGGTTAAAATAACAGAAAACAGTTCCCTGTTGGAAACGTTAAAAAAGGATGGGGGAACCGAGGTCCTGAGCAGCAAAAAAAAAAAGAAAAAATGAAAACCTTCTATATATTATATATTCATTTCCCTTTGTGAAGCCCATTGGGATTGGCTTATTCCTTGGCTTTGATATGCAGATAGGCAGATTGCTTTCTACAGGGGACCCTGGATGAAGTCCAAAACACACACGATCTGCCCTGAAAGAATAGATGTTTAAACTGCCTCCAGTAGGCCCAGTTTCTGTTTTGAAAAGCCAACTTTTTTCACGTTTTTTGGGGGTTTTAAAAACAAAACAGCCTCAATAATACTTCCTCTTTCCAAGAAAAATGTTTTTCTATGTACTCTGTTAGTCATCCTGGGTTAGCCATTAGTTCGGATAACAACACTTTAGTTCTTTACATTCTAAACTCCAAAACTTGTTGCCTTTTTTTTTATGTATATAAAACCATGGCTTGTATGGTCCTCCGCATAACCTGTCAACCCTTTTCCCCCATCGACATTGAGCTAAAGAGTTTTGGAAATATTTAGATATAGGTGGGTCGGTGCCTGTTTGTTTCTGCCGGCTCAGCCCGACTTGTAGACGGGTGGAAGAATTTAGGCAGAAAAGAAATTGAGTTTAAAAAATTGTAATTTTATTTTTTTAGGTTCTCTTGAAAAACATGTCTAACGTTTTTTTTGTTTTGTTATTGGGCTTGAAAAAAAGTAAATTTACTCCAAAACAGGTGAACTGAAATATAAATGCATAGTTGGGGGGGGGGGGGGGGGGGGGGACGACATTGATGTGTAATGTAGATCTGCAGTATTGTAAGCACCAGTTCCCTGTTAAAAGGAATATATATAGCCACCCTAAATTAAAACCATATATGGCAAGGCATCAAATTAATATAATATCTGATTTATTCAGATATATGTAAGCATCTTATTCTGTACATTCTTAAAACATGTGAACTACTCAACTTTGTAATACATTGCATTAATGTTTACAGAAAGCCAACAATTTATTCTTGGTACAGGGTAAGGGAGGGGGTAAGATATGCGCAGGACCAGAAAAACAAACTAAGACTAGGACAAGGACTACAAGTAAAAAACAGACAGGGCATAAACAAAAGACAAGACTAACAGAACGAAGGAGACATAGAAACCAAAACCAGACATAAACACAAGACTAGTTTAGGAAATGTTGAGGGTTTAGTTGCATCTGATGGCCATGAACATCAAGATAGCCCTCAACAGCCAGTCCTCGTGATATACCTGTCAACCCGAAACAACTAAGATTAAACTAAAACAAGAAACATAAACACCATTAAAAAGGACATATCTGTAGCAGGGCAGACTAAGAATGAAAACATCTAGCGGGGGCACATATAAATAAGAAGGGGGAGACAAGAAAACTAGGAATGTACCAGGATGAGAAATAAACAAAACAAGGAAGGAAAACAAAACAAAAACATAACAAAGATAACAAGGCAAGAATAGAAACAAGAAATAACTGGATACGACCTGGACTTGCCTACACTGGTTGTAGCATGACAATTTGTCTATTCTGCTGAAATGAGACAAACCAGAAGAGTTTATAAAAAATTTGTTTTATAGAGATCTATAGTTTGATGAGGAGTCCAATAGACAAGATGTTTCCAAGCATATTTTTCATTGATCCAGGTGATGAAATATTTATGATTAGAACAGGCGGCCTTTGAAGTCAAGAAAGATTGTGATTCCCTTTGAGATGAAAATTAGAAGTGTCTCATTTTCTCGTTTTCCCTTCTTCTGGATCAAGAAATACAGATATGTGGAAGGATTGAAGACGATGGAATGCTTGGCTTTATTCAACCTAATTAACTATACAAATATGTAACTTCATAAAGAGTTGCATTTTGTTTACTGCTAGAGATCTTGTCACCATAGACTATGAGACGAGCCTTTTCCCACCCTGTCCCATGTGTCGGCTAACTTTGAATATTTGTGATGTCCTAATAAAGTTTTTTTTGGGGATATAAAATGGATATATTTTTTAGAAGACAAGAGGGTGTCTTGGAGTAGTTCCATCCTATGGTTGTATCCATAGCAATTACTGCTATTTGGGATGTAAAATCTGACCTTGATCTGAATGATAAGACATCTTGTACAGCAGCAGACCAATGAAGCTGTTTACCAAAGCCAGCTGATAATCGATCGATTTAAAATCATAGGTTGTCTACTTTAATTCAAGAGAAACCATGGAATCAAGTTAGGTTAATCAATTAACTTGAATAAATATACTTCAGATGCAAAAATCATTAAAGCTTGATAGTTAGTGGTTAAGGCTATCGGCCTTTATTCTGTAAGAATATCGCAAATACAACAGGAACAGTGGGGGGTGATATATAAACATGGCGGTAGTATTTGGTGCTCTCTGCGTGTGCGCCTAAGTATAAGGAAGATTCACAACAGAATTTTTTTTAGTCTGCGTCACCTCCGCCAGTCCACAACTTCTGGATTGCTCCTCTGCCCAGACCATGTAGAAAAAAATCAGGAGCAGAAAAGTCTGATTAGTGTTGGAGATCCTCCACAGAAAACTGTTTGGTGGAACTGTAGATGCATTGTAAAGGGTATAAAAATACGTACAATTTCCGGTATGAGGATTGAGATTTTAGTCTTTTTTTCCCACTTGTGACATTTTACAGTGTGGGGGTTTTTATACATAAATCCCCAATGTTGTTCTGCGTTCAACAATGTATAAAAAAAAATCCACCATTTTTTTTTTTAGAATAATTCATCAGGTTACTGTTTGCATATACACCGATCAGCTATAACATTGTGACCACCTGTCTAATATTGTGTAGGTCCCTTTTTGACATCGCAACAGCCCTGTCCCGTCGAGGCATGGACTCCACTAGACCTCTGAAGGTGTGCTGGGGTATCTGGCACCAAGACGTTAGCAGCAGATCCTTTAAGTCCTGTAAGTTATGAGGTGGGGCCTCCATGGATCAGACTTGTTTGTCCAGCACATCCCACAGATGCTCGATTGGATTGAGATCTGAGGAATTTGGAGGCCAAGTCAACACCTTGAACTTGTTGTTGTTTTCCTCAAACCATTCCTGAACCATTTTTGCTTTGTGACAGGGCGCATTATCCTGCTGAAAGAGGCCAATGCCATCAGGGAATACCGTTTCCATGAAAGGGTGTACATGTTCTGTTACAATGCTTAGGTAGGAGGTACGTGTCAAAGTAACATCCACATGAATGGCAGGACCCAAGGTTTACCAGAGGAACATTACCCAAAGCATCACACTGCCTCCGCCGGCTTGCCACCTGTCAGTGGTCATAATGTTATGGCTGATCGGTGTATATTACATTCATAAATCTCTTCTTAGAATTTTACAAAATACTGTTGATTTCCAATAGGATGATCTAGTTAAATATTTTTCCGTCACTGATAACCTTGCTATAAAACTGCTAAATGCTATTGCAGCCATCCTATCAGTATACAAGCCTTTTTGTTAAGCATACCATAAAATTAAGCAAAACACATAATTAAACAGCCAGCCACTCTGTTATTGATCCATAAGGCATCGACGGGAATTTATCGGCGCTTCCAATCCACAACTGGTAAAATATGGCATCGGGGGAGGTGTAACGAGGGAAAACGCGGATATTTTACTGGGAAATATTACCGATTGTGGGAGCTGTCAATTTAACAATGGTCCCGTTCATGTTGGCGTTTGATTAATGTGAAATTATTCAGTTGGCTACCTTGTAGTTGGCCTATTTTTGTGTCCAATTAGTATGCTAATAATGGTAATTATGTTCTATACTGCATGTCTCATCACCTAGAGGGTTTTTAAAATGATAAAATAATGACAATAAACAAGCGAAGGCTGACATTCAGCAAGCCATTCTAATTACTTACCAAAAGCACACTGGGGAATCAACACTCAAGTCAATGAAATCATTTCCTGCTTACTTTGTTAAAACTACTCTTTTCAAAGCACATTAATAGTTGGCTGCTGGATCTTTATGACTAACTATCGTGCCATTTGTCTAGCGACTTGCAGTGTTTACATATTTGTTGAGAAAGAATGCTAATGTAACGGTTTTAAGTCGGTTTGCAGGTCGGTCATCGTAAAACGGCGAGTTGCGGGGAGGATAATTCATCGTGACGTGGTTGCAGTAAGGCCTGCGTTTGGAAATGGTGGTGGTGGGTGGGGGTGGTGGTCAAACTAAGAGGGTCTTGAGGTATGTCAATCTTTCGTACTGATATATAGATAGATATATTATTATTTTCAGGTGGAGTCTGTGTGCGCCTTAAAAGAAAAAGCGGGAGAAAATAGGTCAGGAAAAATCTTTGCTTGTGAGAAAGTTTACCTTATTCCGCTAAAGTATAGTCCCAGGTCTGGAAGCCTCAAGGCCAATGGTCTATTATGTGGGTAATAAACTAGACAGAAGGCATTTATTTCTACCTGCTTTGCACATGGTTCCTGCCACAATGTTTAATTGGCCTGCCCATTTTAGGACAGTCTCGCCTACTTCTTGATGGGTCATCAATATATGGGCTAACATCACCGAAGTTTAGGAATTTAGACTCTTGCTTGGGACTGTGCTCTTCATGCCATTCAGGAAGAGGAAATGGACACTTTCCCACCAATCCCCCCCCCCCCCTCCCAGGTATATTCATGTTTTTTATGGGCTAGGGTGAACCAAATTAATTTCCATTTGGATATATGCCTCCAATTCTGGGCAAGAGGGTGACATTAAGCACCACCCACTCCCTAGTCTCGCTCCACCCTTTTTACTTTGCCATGGGATTGCACGCCTGTTGCGTAATGGACCACCATCAGAGACCACTAGTTACCTGCACTAATCCAAAACATTAGCCAGCTCTGATAATTAGTGTAAGTGCATTTAGAAAACATGGTTCATTTTTTATTAATATTGCTTTTTTTTTAGAAGGCAAAATTATGGCAAACACTGTAAAACCATTGCATTTTCAACCTGCCCAAACAAAGGTGCCATGCAATGTCCTAGCATTGCATGGAACGCTAATCATTTTGTTTGCATTTATGTCGTGTATGATGCTTTGGAAGATTTTGTTGCATTGTAATCCGTTAGTCCAACATCGAGCTGGCTTAGCGCACGTACAAACACACATCCTGAATTCTAATCTATTTTCTGTAAACCCCAGTGTGCCAGACTAAAAGGTCATGCCTGGACTGCAATGTGGTCTGGGAGAATGAACGCAGCCAGAAGGTACAATTCAAATGTAAACCTGAAATCCTCAGTGGTGATTACTGGCAGTTATACAGCAAATGCCACAAATATTTAATGCATTTTAAGAGCCAGAAATTAATTCTGGCCACACTCCACGATAGATATTGAACTGTTGCTTGGCATGTCTCTAAAATGAAAACCAATGACATTTAAAAAACTTTCACTCTTCCCAAATTAAAGGATCCAGATACTATCAGTTTGGTTAGGGTACTGCTTGTAAAATAGAGATAGTGCTTAAAAATGTATGGCCTAAAGTGGAAAAGACTGGAGAAGCGAGCAGACTCAAGCCATATGAGCTCCTCTAGTGATTGCCCTACAAACGGGCTTTTCCTATGGACACCAGGATTAAAGGAAGCAGAAAGCTCCATCTAGACCCTACTGATACAATGGGTCTGAAATTGAAGAAACGTTTAAAGATGCCTCCGCACCTCAAACTGGGTATTACCGACTTCTTAGCTAGGCCTCAAATGATGCCAGCAGTAACACTTCAAACCCAGTAGCCAGAAGAGCATACTACCTCGACGCAGGAATCCGAGATGATTCGAATGGTAAAGTTGGTTTGCTAAGTAAAGTTCGTATAGTTGTGATAAGAGGATACTGAACACCTGCATCCTATTAACCCCCTCATTGTTAAATGAAACAGCACCGTAAACCTGAAAACAATTATTCCTGTATCTGCTACAGCTAATGTATATTTCATATGGGGCATGATATGCGCTTATAACTTGCTTTTTATATAGACTTAGGATGATCCGTTCAAAAAGAGACAGCTCTGTAACATACTGGTCAGTGACCAAAGCTGTTAGTCAGCTAGTTCAGCTTGGATTCTTCATTATATTGCACAGCGATGCAGCCAAGAGAACCAGATGTAACATATGTACAACAAGTATTTTCGGTGGAAGCACAAAATGTCTCATGGGAACATCCGGTATTTGCAGCATTCTGTATTTTGACATTGCTACTTGTAATTTCTTGCAATGTTAATGTATTAAAGTTGAAAATTAAAGGGACGCTTTGTCAAACATTTAAAGGGTCTATTTGTTAACAGTTACAGTGTGATGAGCTGAGAAGTGGGGAGAACTGTAAAGTCGTTCATGGATGGTGCTAGGTTTTGCGGTTGACCAACGTATCTGAACCATCCCACTACATGTCCCCTCTCTCTACAAATCCCTCCTCACCTCTGCCTCATGCCTATTATTTTGCCCATGCCCCTATGTCGGGTGTGGATCAGCACACCCAAACTAGGCAATGTTTGTCATTGGCAATAGCTCCATGAACATTGTTTGCTAAGAAAAAAAGATAAAGTCACTCCGCAAACATACAGTGCTGACCACACTGCCACTGACTGGGCAATGCACACCTTCAGCAAATCTAAGCAGGGTGTACAGGCTTCGTACATTTGTATTCAGTATACCTGTAAAACGTGTTGAGGACCAGTGTGAGAAAAGCACTGTACAAATGCCTGTCCTTGTTGTAATTGTAAATGCTAGCATCACCACTGTTCATAGCTGAGTGGGAAACACGGTCACGCTGGAGACATTTCCCAACTCGTTCGTAATGTTCGTAATGTCTGCATTATAGTGAATAGTCCCCTATTCTGTGCCCTATGCTGTGCCCTATGCTGTCCCATGTGGCTTTATATAGTACACTGGATCATGTGTCCTTTTAACATCATGCCCCACTGTGACATCATCATCAGCCGGCACACTGAAGTCACACTGAAACCCCAATTCCCCTCCAGTCAATGCATCGGATGCGATTCTGTATGAATAATAATGTTTATACTCTACATTCCCACTATACATATTATTTAAGTGGCAGTGTCCCTTTAAGCATGAAATTAGTTCAGGCACTCCAATTAATGTTTAGGAAATCCACCATTTCGATACAATCAGTCACATTCGGGTGAGTTAAATATTCAAATTCCCTGAGCACAATAAATGCTTTAGTAACTTCTCCCTGTAATTGCTTTCCAAATGTGATTTATTTTTTTTGTCCTTTTAATTTTGTGTATTACATACATCCCCCCGTGTACAGCACTGGATTCCCCATCAGTCTAGGCACATGAATGCAGCTCCACTTTCATGGTGGGATTGGGACCATATGTAAATGTTTAAGCCCCACCCACTTTGGTCTTATGACTTATTTTCCTTAATGTCCTCAGTCTTCCTCATGTCTGCTCCCCTTGGAGAATTGTACCTTTTCTTTTTTTTAGCAGCACCTGCAGTCGGTCCCATATTATGATCCTGTGATGTCCTTCTGACAAAAAAAATAAATATATATTCATATATATATATATATATATATATATATATATATATATATATATATATTTATATACATACAGCTGTTGTTGAACTACAACTCCTATCACCCTCAGACACCAAGTGTTGGCTTAAGGGTGATGGACATTGTAGTTATACTGTTGGCAAGTCTTCTCATTAGACATATAAGGAAGAAAAGGTTAGAAAAATAACTCATCAGCCAACGACTAATCGCAGAGTCTGGAGAGACTTGTCATATCATTAATATTACTTTACGCCAACAATTAGCACATGAAGGCATGTTACAGGTCTGCACACCCTGTACAAGTCTTGCAGCTTCCTTCATACAGTCATGTTCTAGACAGACCATTTCTACCATGCTGCCAGGGTTCTGGATTGTTGCTCGGTATCAAAAATTCAAATTCATTGCGTAAGTTCAACTCCACATTACTTTGAAATAGCGCTACTGGACAGTCGCGTATATATTCATAGAAAAAACACAATCTTATTTTTTTAGCAGCTTCAACAAAAACTCCCATCAATCAATCTCTGCTTCATTTCTGCCATATCTTACCGTTCAATGCAAGTCAGGACTTCAAAGATAGAAGAAAAAAAAATGGACATAGATGAACCATAATTTTACATTTCCAGAAGTGGGAAAGATTTTTTTTTTTTAAAAGACAACCAAAAATTGACTTTTTAGTTCAAAAAGTGCAACAAAAGTCTAGGTTTCAATGATGTCTCTACTAGAACACAGGTAGGTCAGTCAGAATAACTGAGCCGCTGATCATGTGGTCAGCTCACGGTACCGACAGGGTATCTGATGACTGGCAGGGCATAAGTATTAATGGCAGGGATCTTGTTGCTCCCATTGAGCTGGTTCAAGTCTTGTCCTTTGGTGGTACTAGGATTTTGTTGTCCTGGCCTCTTCATTGTGGGATGCTGCACAAACATGTAAGAGACAATTACAAATGAGCACAACTGTGTTCACTAAAACAATTAATAAATCGTGTAAACGGTGATTGTGTAAAGCTTGGCAGATGCTTTGCCATTTACCATAAATGCAAATGGAATACGGGCCAGAAGATTTTCCACGTCCAAGTGCCTGATTATACAATTTAAATCTGCACATTTCTTGGAGGCCCTTTGGAATTTAAAATTAAATATTCAATTTCCTTTTCATTTATGGAAAAAAAAAATGCAGCTATTAAAGGCCTGATTGCACAATACACAATGGAAATATTAGCCAAAAAAATTTAGGATAATGCGAAAGTAAAAACAAGGAGGTTTCTCATATCCAGGCAGGTGTGATATTACCAGTGGCATCACTAACTGTGGTAATATATAATCTGAAAGGTAGACCTGCTCTTTTATTTTTCTAGAATTGAGAATCACTGGAAAAAAGAAACATGTTTAATTAAAATAATTTAATGTCAAACAGCTACATGTAGAATGGGGTAATGTTTTGTTACAACACAAATTATTTGGATTTTGTAAAACTGACCTTACCTCCCATGACAAACAATGAAGTATTTTTTATTAAAACTGTGAAACTGAAGGGTAATAGCCAAAATCAAGGATTAACAGGATTGACAGGACTGTTTTGAAATTGTTGTACCCTTCATGACAATGGAGGTGTTAACATTTCTGCTGTGTTTGTGTTTAGCTGTTTTTCTTTTCTATTTCTCATGTAATGCACGCACACATATTATGTTTTATCACCGTAAAGATGGTAGAGTATGTTCCACTCAGCTATTAATCTCCTGACTTTTTGGAATTGTCTTGTTAATCCTCACTGTTTAGTAAAGTAGCCTCAATGTAAGGCTGTGTTGAGAGTTTAAAATGGTGGAAAAACTTTGACATTTTACTTCTTTTTAAATAATCTTTCTGTTTTTCAGAGTCAGATGAATATATTCCTCAAACATTAAGCGCGTATATCTCACTAGGTTTGGCATCAATTGCGTTAAATTAAAGAGAGGAAATTTACATTTAAACAACAGCATCGTTGCCAACATCGGCCATGTTTCCAGGGACATATATTTGTTCCACATGCTGCAGAAAGACCATGCAAAGTGCAGCCCGGCAGTATGTAAGATGGATATAGACATAATCCAATTAATTGAAGGGTGGAGATCTCATTGGACCTACAATGATTAATAAATTGGATTCTGCCTGTGCAGGTATCCATCCTACATACTGCTGGGCTGCACTTTGCATGCTCTTTCTGCAGCATGTGGAACAAATATGTCTCCATGGAAACATGGCCGATGTTGGCACCTATGCAACAGGGATTAAGGTTCAGGGATCTTGACGACGAGTTTACTTGTCCCAAGTCATGATTTACAAGTACCTTTGATGATGTATGTAATATTTATCTTTATTTTGTTAAGTAAACACTACTGATGTAGATAAAGTCAGCATTCCTGTCCAACTTAGCTAGGTCATGGACGCTGCCATTTTGAATTAGGGTTGCTACCATTTCTACAAAAAAATACCGGCCTTAAAATAATTTAATGTCAAACAGCTATATGTAGAATGGGGTAATGTTTTGTTAAAAAATACCGGCCTTGCCGGTAAAGTACCGGCTGGGTGGAAAAACCTATTTTGAATAGGTAAGTGTTCTTGCACATTTTGACTGTCTTTCAGGCGTTTGTAAGAAATGATTTCCTGTTGCTACACCAATTATTCATTGGTTTTGCTAACTGAACCAATGCTGGGGAAGTGGGAACCAAGGGCACTAGTCACTAGAGGTGAACAGACAAGTGAACTGAAAGTGAACTGTTAAGATCAGACGTTAAACCCTTGCGAGGGACTGTTTTCATGCCTTGCTGTTTACTTACTGAACATGTGATTTAGAATGCATGTGGAGTTATACACAGGTTCTTTATTCAGATGTTTCCATGGGCATCCGCAGGGGGGGGGGGGGGGGGGGGGCTAAATCCTGGCATATGAAATGGCTAAATCCTGGCATATTAAATGGCTAAATCCTGGCATATTAAATGGCTAAATGCTGGCATATTGAGGGGCTAAATCCTGGCATATTAAATGGCTAAATCCTAGCACATTGAGGGGTTAAATCCTGGCATATTGAGGGGTTAAATCCTGACATATTAAATGGCAAAATCCTGGAATATTGAGGGGTTAAATCCTGGCATATTAAATGGGTAAATCCTGGAATATTTAGGGGTTAAATCCTGGCATATTACATGGCTAAATCCTGGCATATTGAGGGGTTAAATCCTGGCATATTAAATGGCTAGATCCTGGCATATTAAGTGGCTAAATCATGGCATACTGAGGGGTTAAATCCTGGCATATTAAATCACTAAATCTTGGCATATTGAGGGGTTAAATCCTGGCATATTAAATGGGTAAATCCTGGAATATTTAGGGGTTAAATCCTGGCATATTAAATGGCTAAATCCTGGAATATTAAGGGGTTAAATCCTGGCATATTAAATGGCTAAATCCTGGAATATTAAGGGGTTAAATCCTGGCATATTGAGGGGTTAAATCCTGGCATATTAAATGGCTAAATCCTGACATATTAATGGGTTAAATCCTGGCATATTAAATGGCTAAATCCTGGAATATTAAGGGGTTAAATCCTGGCATATTGAGGGGTTAAATCCTGGCATATTAAATTGCTAAATCCTGGCGTAGGTTGAATGTCAGCGTTATGGGCAGTAGTTAAGCACCAGAGACCTCCCTCTTCACAGTGGGATATCTGTCATGCTGTGTACTACCTCTGTCCCAAAATGCAGACCAGCGGTAAAGTTAGGTGGGAGTTAGGAGGCAAAAAAACATTTGGCGCATCTTGTCTGCCAAATGTATTCACTGTTTAGTGAATCAACCGCTGTGTCTCTTTCCTCCATTTTGCTCAATTCTGGGGGGGGGGGGGGGGGGGGCTAAATATTTTAAAAATAGTGTTTTTTTTCTGCATTGGAAGAAAATGTAATTTAAAAGTAAACAGAATTTACGATTTTGCATGCTCCTTTAAATGGTGCTGTCATTCTCTCCGATTCTGGATTATCCAGAGAAAACAAATCATTTGCAATCTTTGTATAAAAGCAAAGAGTAAATAGCATGTTTGTATTTATCTTGTGAGTTGCCCGTTATGAATTCCGTTCACACATCTATGACATCAGAGACATGTTTGTTTACAGAGCAGGAGCACAGCTATTTGTTGCAGGTCATCTCAGAAGCAAAGAGGGTCGCATCAATTGTCAGGAAAATCAACTCATCCAAGGAAGAGCTGAACTGATTGGTGTTCCACTGGCTGCCACTAGAGGGAGAGACAGATTGCTGTATTAACCATGCCTTGGAACAAGGCAGCTAGAGGAGACAGTTGCTTACTGCAAGTGGCCTGTTTAATATTCAATACTGGGAACAGATTTAACATGTATCACCAGTAAACTTCCCAAGGCCAGTTTTTTACAGCTACATAAATAACCAGATACTCTCCACTCTATTGGTTAGAAAATCCAAGCACGTCAACATGATACCCCCCCCCCCCCCCCCAGCATGATCTGTACCCCCAAAGATCTGCTGGCTCTATCCTGGGATTAGAGTGTGTGGGATAAAACTTTCAGTCCACTGACAGCACTTTTTTTCTCCAAACTGGCACTGCACCCACTCATTCCACAGCAGGGGCCACCATGACATCCAGGAGTCACTGAATAACAATATATATATAAATGTAGCAAACGGAGAAAGTAGCCCTCTCACGGGATTTGATTACACGATCAAGAGATTATTCCAAAGATAGACATTTCAGTCTCTTACAGGGGACTTTTATCACGTGTTCTACTAAATATATATATATGTGTGTATTAGTACCCTCTGTATATTGTATATATATACATATATACAATACACAGAGGGTGCTAAATTTAACTGGTATTTATATCTATAGATATACACAATCAACAGAGGGTTACTACATGACATGGATATATATATATATAGATGTACACAATACATAGAGGGTTACTACATGACATGGATATATATATATATATATAGATGTACACAATACATAGAGGGTCACTACATGACATGGATATATATATATATATATATAGATGTACACAATACATAGAGGGTTACTACATGACATGGATATATATATATATATAGATGTACACAATACATAGAGGGTCACTACATGACATGGATATATATATATATATAGATGTACACAATACATAGAGGGTCACTACATGACATGGATATATATATATATATAGATGTACACAATACATAGAGGGTCACTACATGACATGGATATATATATATATATAGATGTACACAATAGATAGAGGGTCACTACATGACATTGGTAAATATATAAATATATATATATATAGAGAGAGAGAGAGAGATTTACACAATACACAGAGGGCTACTAAATTTAACTGCTTGTCTCTTGATATTTTCATTTCCTATTAATACTTTGTTTTTTTAATATTTTTTTCATTTTTCGCAGTCAGGCTAAATGGATACTATTTCTCAAATATTAAGCTGTTATATGTTGGTAGGATTTGTAAAAAGAATATGATTGTCAAACAGCAGCTACGACAGAAATAACAACAAATAATAATAATGACATACATACCTATATACACACACACATACACACAAATACCTATATACACACACACACATACACACAAATACATATATACATACACACATACACACAAATACCTATATACATACACACATACACACAAATACCTATATACACACACACACATACACACAAATACATATATACATACACACATACACACAAATACCTATATACATACACACAAACACACAAATACCTATATACACACACACACATACACACAAATACATATATACATACACACATACACACATACACACAAATACATATATACATACACACATACACACATACACACAAATACATATATACATACACACATACACACAAATACATATATACATACACACACACACACATACACACAAATACATATATACATACACACATACACACAAATACCTATATACACACACACACATACACACAAATACATATATACATACACACATACACACAAATACCTATATACACACACACATACACACAAATACATATATACATACACACATACACACAAATACCTATATACATACACACATACACACAAATACATATATACATACACACATACACACAAATACCTATATACATACACACATACACACAAATACATATATACATACACACATACACACAAATACCTATATACACACACACATACACACAAATACATATATACATACACACATACACACAAATACCTATATACATACACACATACACACAAATAAATATATACATACACACATACACACAAATACCTATATACATACACACATACACACAAATACATATATACATTCACACATACACACAAATACCTATATATATACACACACATACACACAAATACATATATACATACACACATACACACAAATACCTATATACATACACACATACACACAAATACATATATACATACACACATACACACAAATACATATATACATACACACACACACACATACACACAAATACATATATACATACACACATACACACAAATGCATATATACATACACACACATACACACAAATACATATATACATACACACATACACACAAATACATATATACATACACACACACACACACAAATACATATATACATACACACATACACACAAATGCATATATACATACACACACATACACACAAATACATATATACATACACACATACATACACTCATCAATACACACACACACAAATACATATATACATACACACATACACAAAAATACATATATACATACACACATACATACACTCATCAATACACACACACACAAATACATATATACATACACACATACACACATCCATACACACAGACACACACACATATACATGCATACATACATACACTCATCCATACACACACATACACTATATGGACACAAGCATTGGGACACAGTGCTTCATGACTCAATTCAGGTGTTTAAGTCAGACCCATTGCCACAGGTGTCTTCAGGCACCTAGCCATGCCGTCTGCATTCACAGACATTTGTGATGTCCCAAACTTCCACTGGCATTAAAATCAGCACTAAAACTGTGCAGCAGGAGCTTCATGGAATGGGTTTCCATGGCCAAGCAGCTGCATGCAAGCCTCACATCACCAAGTACAATGCCAAGCGTTGGATCGAGTCGTGTAAAGCACGCCACCACTGGACTCTGGAGCAGCTGCATGCAAGCCTCACATCACCAAGTACAATGCCAAGCGTCAGATCGAGTGGTGTAAAGCACGCCGCCACCGGACCCTGGAGCAGCTGCATGCAAGTCTCACATCACCAAGTACAATGCCAAGCGTCAGATCGAGTGGTGTAAAGCACGCCGCCACTGGACTCTGGAGCAGCTGCATGCAAGCCTCACATCACCAAGTACAATGCCAAGCGTCAGATCGAGTGGTGTAAAGCACCCCGCCACTGGACTCTGGAGCAGCTGCATGCAAGCCTCACATCACCAAGTACAATGCTAAGCGTTGGATCGAGTGGTGTAAAGCACGCCACCACTGGACTCTGGAGCAGCTGCATGCAAGCCTCACATCACCAAGTACAATGCCAAGCGTTGGATCGAGTGGTGTAAAGCACGCCACCACTGGGCTCTGGAGCAGCTGCATGCAAGCCTCACATCACCAAGTACAATGCCAAGCGTTGGATCGAGTGGTGTAAAGCACGCCGCCACCGGACTCTGGAGCAGCTGCATGCAAGCCTCACATCACCAAGTACAATGCCACATGTCAGATCGAGTGGTGTAAAGCACGCCGCCACCGGACTCTGGAGCAGCTGCATGCAAGCCTCACATCACCAAGTACAATGCCAAGCGTTGGATCGAGTGGTGTAAAGCACGCCACCACTGGACTCTTTAGCAGCTGCATGCAAGCCTCACATCACCAAGTACAATGCTACGCGTCAGATCGAGTGGTGTAAAGCACGCCCGCCACCGGACTCTGGAGCAGTAGATACGTGTTCTGTGGACTGACAACTCACACTTCACTGTTTGATAGTTGGATGGGCGAGTCTGGGTTTGGCAAATACCAGGAGAACGTTACTTGCCAACTGTAAAGTTTGGTGGAGGAGGGATAATGGAATGGATTGGTGTTTCAGGGGTTGGATTAGGCCCCTTACTTCCATTGAAGGGAAATCTTAATGCTTCAGCATAACCAGACATTTTAGACAATGCCAATTTGGGAAAGATTTTTTTTATTTAAACATGACTGTGCCCCAGTGCACAAAGCAAGGTCCATAGATACATGGATTGGATGAGCCTGGTGTGGAAGAACTTGAATGCTCCACACAGAGCCCTGACCTCAACCCCATCAAACACCTTTGGGATGAACTGGAATGGAGATTGGGAGCCAGGCGAGAATACAGACGCACACATACATACATACACACACATACAGATATTACATATATACATACATACACACACATACATACATACACACTCATACAGATATTACATATATACATACATACACACACATACATACATACACACTCATACAGATATTACATATATACATACATACACACACATACAAACATGCATTCATAAACACACATATATATTATACATACATACATACACAACACACGCATATACACACATATATGTATTCATACATACACGTACACACACACACACACACACAGACATATATATATATATATATATTTATATTATATACATCCATGCATGCATACTCATATATATATATATACATATATATATATATATATATATATATATATATATATATATATATGTATTATATATAAATATATGTATAAAAAAATAAATATATATACACGTACACACACAAATACAAACATAAATAGACAAATACACACACATCCATAAATACATACATACACATACACTATTTGGACAGTAGTATTGGGACACCAGACCATTACACCAACACAGACTTTTAAGACATTGCATTATAAATATTAATATGTAGTTTGTCCCTGCTTTGCAGATATAGCAGCTTCTAGTGTTTCTGTGGGAATATTTTTCCATTCATCCAGTAGACCATTTGTGAGGTCAGGCACTGATGTTGGATGAGCAGGCCTGGCCCCCAATCTCCATTCCAGTTCATCCCAAAGGTGTTTGATGGGGTTGAGGTCAGGGCTCTGTGTGGACCAGTCAAGTTCTTCCACACCAGGCCCATCCATCCATGTATCTATGGACCTTGCTTTGTGCACTGGCGCACAGTCATGCTGGAATAGAAAAGGGCCTTCCGCAAACTGTTTCACAAAGCTGGAAGCATAGCATTGTCCACAATGTCTGGTTATGCTGAAGCATTAAGATTGCTCTTCACTGGAAGTAAGGGGCCTAACCCAACCCCTGAAAACAACCCCCCATACCATTATCCCTCCTCCAGCAAACTCTACAGTTGGCACAATGCAGTCAGGCAGGTAATGTTCTCTTGGCATCCGCTAAACCCAGACTCGCCCATCCGACTGCCAAACGATGTAGACTCCACTCGACATGCTTTCACTGAGTCCAGTGGCGGCGTGCTTTACACTACTGGATCCAGTTCTTGGCATGGTACTTGGTGATGTGAGGCTTGCATGCAGCTGCTCGGCCATGAAGCTCCCGATATAAATGCCAGTGGAAGTATGGGATTCTTCAGCTACGGAATCAGCAGAGCATTGGCCACTTTTGCGCACTCAGCGACCCAGCTCTGTGGTCTTCCGCTGTTCCTAAACGCTTCCACTTTCCAATAATCCCACTTACAGCCTGTGGACTATCTAGGAAGGAATACATTACCCAAACTGACTTCTAGTAAAGGTGGCACCTATCACAGTACCACGCCTGAATTCACTGAGCTCCTCAGAACTATTTATTTCACAAATGTCTGTAAATGCAGACTGCATGGCTGGGTGCTTGATTTTATACACCTGTGGCAATGGGCCTGATTGATACACCTGAATTCAGCCATGAAGTGCTGCGTCCCGATACGTGTGTCCATATAGTGCATATTTAATGGGGTGAATAAAATAATAATAAAATAAAATATATAAAAAAAAAACAACAAATAAACAGATCTGGTGGTGTCTCCTCCGGTGATGAATATTCATGGTTGTCTGGGAATTTTTGACACCGTTTTGAACGGACGTGCAGCTGGTACACTGAGAAAGGTCACGAGTTCTGATGAGGGCATCTGTTCCCATTTGCTTAAAGGGAGAAACAGCCATAATGGAAGAGAAGGGGAGGACTGGTAAATAGAATGCAGGCCTTTGTTCCTGTCGGGTGTCAGGGGATGCAGGAGGTAAGAGTCCAGAGACGGGTCAAGTCCACAGCATCAGCACATACACCACTTTCCTGAAATTGGATTATTGTTTGCAGGGGAGTGTGGGTGGGGGGGGGGGGGGGGAATAAAAATAATTGCAGTTTAGAAAGGAGGGGATGCAGCAGACCTCATGGTAATGGGGTTAACCATGGAGTGTGTCACAGCACAGACACAAAAACTACGGTAAACCAGCTCACGATTTACATTTCTTTCTCCTTAGATTAAGTAAAAAGCAACAATAAATAGGTATATTTTGGAAACAAGGAATTAATGTGGGCCCTGGCTGGGAGACCTTTCACTGTCCCCACCAGAGCTTCCAAAAAATGTACATTATTAGGTATTGGATTATTTGGTATTAGGTATGTGCTAAGAAAACAATAATATTCATTAAAAAATATGTAGATAAATACATACACAGCAAAAAAAAAATATATAAAAATATGTGTGTTTTTATTACTTTTATAATACATTTGTATATATATATATTTAGAATACATACGTTTTGTGTGTGCCATAGACATCATTTTAACTAATTACATTTAGATTTGTATTTGTAGATGGGTCTGTATGTAAGAACAAGGTATGCAGGAATTAAAAATGAAAAGAATTATATAGGGAGGGGGTAACACAGAATTTATTCAATAAATCTGTTGTTGCGGTGAATTGAAAGCCTAGTTACAATACTTACCCCAAGACATGTTATTTTTCCAACTTGGAACCTGGTCGAGGTTTTGTCAATTTGCAACAACTTGCCTGTAACTTATTAACCTCTTCTGTCCCTAAAACTGGAGTTTGAAGGTACCCCAGTAATGCTTCTCAGTTCCTTTGTATGTTTGTCCGTGCATAGCTCTTTCATAATTAAGCTTGCAAGAAAATAGGGCAGCTCCAGCCAGGTATGGCTTTTCAGATTTCCAAGTGTACAGCTGTACACTCAGAATTGTCCATTGCTCCCTTTGTAAAAATAATAGGGGAAGGACCAGTCATGCTTGATGCTGACGTCATATTCATACACGTACATGCTGCATGTTCAGAACAGTCTCTGTGGAGCGGCATGGGAACGCCTAACCAGGGGCGTATCCTGCTCGTGAGTGACAGGAGTGCGCCGAAGCGGCAGCGCACCTACACTTAATAGAGCCGAGAGGCCGACGGCAGAGGCGAATTTAGCATCAGAGTCACTCACTCTGTTGACAATTCGACCAGCACCAAAGTGTACAAAAATAGCACACAAACCCCACAAAGACCTAGCACACTCAGAGGATACGCGCCTCGCATGTTCATTGGGCATCTCTATGTGAGACCTCTTGTTGGCTCCCAAGACATTCCGGAATCCTAATAAAGCCGCATTCTAGAGGACTCCTCGTGAGACTAATCTCTGGGAGAATTCCTGCAAAGGGTAATTGTTCTAAGGTAAGCACCATAAGTATAAATGAATGGGTTTGGGTTTTTTTTGGAACGCACTGTGTTTTTAATGGTCCTTTAAGGTTTCTCCCTATGATATAATCTAACAAGCAAACATAATCCGAAGGGCCGTGGATGATAACATTGTACTGTCAGCGAATGCATCTCACGCTTGTTACGCCATAGTTTTCATGTGAGACGTCTAGGTCTTGGATTGCTTCCTTCAGCGTTTAGAGTTTATAATAACTCTTCGTTTTCTGTCAGCACCTCCTTACTTTTTCCTGAAGCTTCGGCCCAGTTAGTCATCTTTGGGGACCTGTCATACCGCCAGCTCTTTCCTCTAATGATTGCCGCTAAAAGACTATATGCTTTACTCCAACCAGCTTTAATTTTCCTTTTCTTCCCTAATCAGTGGTGATATTTGTATCCCTTTCCCACTAAATGGAAATTTGCGTGATATTTTTCTTCATACGTATTTAGCACCCCAGTAGCCAAGGATAGGTAAAGTGTCGTTACAAGGACTCCTGTGTCCTTGCCACAGTCTTTGAAGGTCAATAGATGATCAATAAATTGTCCACCACAGTCCTGTAAATAACCACATTGAACATGGACCTGACTTACAGTGTTTAGTTTCATTTGATGCAGATCAAAGACGGAGTCCCACATAGCAAGCGAGCTGAATTCCCCGATATCTAGTCCTTGCCCACTGTATAACAAACAGACCACTGTAAATAAATACAAAACATTAGTGAACAGACCACTGTAAATAAATACAAAACATCCATGAACAGACAACTATAAATAAATACAAAACATCCACAAACAGACCACTAAAAAGAAATACAAAATGTCCACAAACAGACCACTATAAAGAGTACAAAATGTCCACAATCAACCACTCTAAAGAAATACAAAATGTCCACAAACAGACCACTATAAAGAGTACAAAATGTCCACAAACAGACCACTGTAGAGAAATACAAAATGTCCACAAACAGAACACTATAAAGAGTACAAAATGTCCACAAACAGAAAACTACAGAGTACAAAATGTCCACAAACAGATCACTATAAACAAATACAAAATGTCCACACGCAAACCACTATAAAGAAATACAAACTGTTCAAAACAGACCACTGTAAAGAAATACAAAATGTCCACAAACAGACCACTCTAAAGAAATACAAAATGTCCACAAACAGACCACTCTAAAGAAATACAAAATGTCCACAAACAGACCACTGTAGAGAAATACAAAATGTCCACAAACAGACCACTCTAAAGAAATACAAAATGTCCACAAACAGAACACTATAATGAGTACAAAATGTCCACAAACAGACCACTGTAGAGAAATACAAAATGTCCACAAACATAACACTATAAAGAGTACAAAATGTCCACAAACAGACCACTATAAACAAATACACAATGTCCACAAACAGAACACTATAAAGAGTACAAAATGTCCACAAACAGACCACTCTAAAGAAATACAAAATGTCCACAAACAGACCACTATAAAGAGTACAAAATGTCCACAAACAGACCACTGTAGAGAAATACAAAATGTCCACAAACAGAACAGTATAAAGAGTACAAAATGTCCACAAACAGACCACTATAAACAAATACAAAATGTCCACAAACAGACCACTATAAAGAGTACAAAATGTCCACAAACAGACCACTGTAGATAAATACAAAATGTCCACAAACAGAACACTATAAAGAGTACAAAATGTTCAAAACAGACCACTGTAAAGAAATCCAAAATGTCCACTAGCAGACCATTGGAAAGAAATCCAAAATGTCTACAAACATACCACACCAAAAAAGTCTTTATGTGTGCGTCATCTTGAGAGGCGAGTCAGTTTACTGTTTGTCAAATTCCCAATTTTCACAGGTTTTGCATTTTTTAATTTCCATTTTTTTTATTACCGTACTCTTGTGACTGTAGAGCTGTATAATGGGACATTTTTTTTATTGGTTCTTTAATGAATAACAGTTAATAATAAATAATTAATGCCTAAAGGGATGGGAATCAACGTTGTAATTTAATTATCTCTAACGAGCAACACTGTGTTCCAAATGTAAACACCATGAATACATAATTCCTAGTTCTTATGGTGAGACAAGAGGTAATTGACACTTACTCACTTGAGGAGAGGATCCACAATGCACTGGCCATTTCAGGGCAATAGAGCTGATTCAAGTACAACACGTAGAATTTAAAGTTTCCTTTAATTCCACCATTTGCTCATTTGCGGAGTGTGATGGGCAGCCATACAGGAGTCCACAAGACTCCAAAAAAATGGCGACATGGACCTCTGGGGTCGGTTGCTGCAATCAGAACTCTGAGGGACCATGGAGGTAATGGAAGGAGCGGAAATGACAGAAGTGTTGTGCCTCATTAAAGAGGCTCTGTTATCGTATTATTGTTTGCTCTTATAGGTTTTTGTTTTTTTTATCGCCTACACCTGGTGTTTAATATTTTATATTCAATTTGGTCAGCCGTTTTGGTTTGTTATTCAAGCAGAAAAACATATTTCAATTTAATTTTTTTTTTTTTTTACTTAGGCATAGTGGGCATTTTACCTCACCATCATTTAGTTCTACCATGTTCTTAGGCTCCCAAACACAGTGAAATTCTGCATGAAAGCTTATCAGCACAAACTGAGAAAATAAAAATAATTTTAATCTGTTCTATTAGCCAAACATGTGTTAACATAGAAACATAGAATGTGTCAGCATATAAGGACCATTCGGCCCATCTAGTCTGCCCAATTTTCTAAATACTTTTATTAGTCCCCAGTTCCCTATCTTATATCTAGTATAGCCTTGTGCCTATCCCACGCATGATTAAACTCCTTCACTGTGCTTACCTCTACCAGTTCCGCTGGAAGGCCATTCCATACATCCACTACCCAGTAATTCTTCACACCAATCTAGCCCCGTGTCTCTGTCACAAAAGGGAATTTCAGAATCATTCTAAACATTATCTACCAAAATGAAGATACATTTCATTGGTCGTGGATATAAGCTTTGCTTATATCTTACCAACAGTACTTCAGAGTGAGGTGATTGGTAAATTAATAATAATAATTAAAAAAAAATATACATAAATTTATATTTAAATAAATATTTTTTCAAACAAAAAAGTACCTGAAAGAAATCTAAACTTGGAGAGTAATTCAAATTCTGAACATTTTTTTATTTTTTATTTCACAGTTGGCTGGAGAATTAAGTGGAAAGGTTTTAATAGCACCAAAACTGTAATTGCAACAGATGTATCACTCGCTAGGGATTGTTCAAATGCAGAAGATGTAATATCCTCACACGGAATGTTTCTAAATCAATCTCCAAGGGAAGTACTAGAGGCTGACACTGCAAAGCAACCGAAGGGAAGATTTCTAGGGACACTCTGCATCGTATAATACATTATCAGCGTCTTAGTTATAATATCAAAATATTTAACCAGGAAGGGTACACTGTCAGATTCCTTTTTTTTTTTTTAACATTCTATTATTTAACTTAATGGTACTCATTTTACTGACCTGGGAAGGATGAAGAGCTGACTCGACACTGCTGAAAGTTGAACCTGCAAACCTAGTGATTGACCAGATTTTTTAGTTGATACAATAAGGCCCTTGAACCAACACCAGCAAAATGGGATAGCTAGATAACCCCCATTCATTTTATCTGCCATCACAGTGAACCAACTTGCAAAATTCAGTCAAAAGTAGCCGATCAGGAAGAATTCTACAACTTCCCTATTTTTCCAACTTATCTATTATGGTCTGATGTTTGCAAAAGAAAATTAAGGTACATCAAGCATGGATATAGGGCCTTATGCCCTGGATGATAGATCCTATCAGATACAGTAGGCACTTGCCTACAATTCCAGTTTTGCCACTTGCAAATGCAAACATTTGTAACATTTTGTTTATTTTGGGGGGGGTTGTGGGAAAAGGGATAGACAAAGTGACCGAACAAGCACAACAGTCCATTACAGATCCCAGAAAATGTCCTCCATAGGCAATGTCGGTGTCTACCCCTGCATGGGAATGCCTGTTATATGTTTTAAAAGGAGGAAAGAAAACTAATCTGCTGGATTAATTAGTCCCCATTACACATAAAAGGAGATCTCTACCTGTGCAGCATGATCACTCTGACTCTCTGCATGTTCTATAATCTCAGTCCCTTACTAGCTGCCCCTCACTTCAAGAAGGAAGCAGGCTGAGGGATGTTCTCCTTCAGAGCTCCTCATATGTGGAATAAGCCTCCAAGATTCTGCCAAATCATCCTCTGGTTTAAAATCCCTGAAAATGACTGTCTCCCAAATCCTCAAAACAGAATGTACCTGTTGTTAGTTTAAAAACTCCTATATATACTGTACATGTTGTTTTCTTTTACAGTTTTTTTGGGTTTCAAAAATTGTTTACTCTGTATGTTCTCCCCCCAGCTTGTATAAATGTACGTAAGCATGTATGTATTTCTACTGTTAAATACCATTCTGGACTTGATCCCGAGGACATACATTAAAACGAGAGAGATCTCAATGTATTCTTCCTATTAAAACACTTTCTAAATAAACTAAAAAAAACTGCTGCCAATACAAGACGACAATGAAAAAAATAAGACACGGGCTCCAAAAAAATGCTGTGTCTAACCATAGAAATACATTACAAATATACATTACAAAAATGTCTTGCAAAGAAAATACTTAGATTTATCCGAATGATTAAATTGAGTTAAACATTTTTCTTATTTTATACACCAGTATATATGACTTTATGCTTTTTTTTTTCTTCTTTGCCATAATGGAAATGTTCCCAACTTCTCAGTGTCACCCTCATCGTTAGAAAGTGGTGTCAGATGTTTCACGCTAATATATTTGATTCATGCGCTGAAGGTCAGCAGTAAATTATAGATAAAGTACACGATTTTATGACAGTTTAAATCCTGAACATTTGATATACAGCTTACTTTTTTCCTGCCAAAGCATTGTCCAACCTCAATAACCTTGTTTACATGCACACGCATGCTCCCTTCCTCTCCCTCGCAGACGCACATTCATTCTTGATATTTGGGAAGTGTGTGATCCTCTTGGCTGTTATTACACCCCCCCCCCCCCCCATTGTAACTCCCTCGGTACCATTTTGAAAAGGAAAATACAAAAATATCCCAATAAGAACATCAGTGTTTGCGGCAAGGTCTGTGGACGTTTACTGAACATTGTTCGTCTCCAAGATCAGTAAATTCCCACCATGGCCAATGTTTGCCCCTCCCCTCTCTTGTATTGTATCCCCCACAGCCTTATGGGAGTAGTATTTCAGCCATAACTAGACATATTGCCCAGATATGATATAAGGTAACAGGATTGAGCTATGAAAAGATGGATCACAGTACTGATCAGTTCATGCACAATACAAACAAACCAAACAAACCGCAAGGTCATTAGTTTGATTCGGATCCATTCTCTTACTTATTTATATTCGACATTCGGTCACGACATGGATTCCCTCAATATCTTTAATTATTTTTTCCTTTCGCCTGTTTCGTTAAAGGGACTGTATCACCTGAACATTTTTTTTTACTGTGAATGTTGAGAATAAAAAATGTTCGAAAATGATCTCTACATTGTGTTAGCCAAATTGCAAGTAAATGCCTAAATTAGGAGAAAAATGTGTTTTGATTGTGTCTGGGGAGTCTCCTGCTTATGACATCACCTGTGGCACGGTATGCAAATGAACGGCTTTTCAGTGGGAAATGTGTAATTTGCATATCAAACCATTGGTGATGTCATAAACAGGAATCCACAGACACATTGAACACCCATTGTTCTCCTGATCTAGGCCTTTGCTATAATTATATGCCGTTACTGCTTGATGTTTTTATTTAAAAGGAAGGTGTGAAAGCTCTTCTTCCTTTCCGGCCTCCCTGTTAACGGGTTCATTTGGTGAGGTATAAAAGCTATGTACCCTTCTCAGTATGCATATTCATTGAGTGTCCAGCAAAATGAGGTGATAAAGCTACCTTGGCGCGGTGGGTGGGATTATGCCAGGTGATCAAACCACAGCACTAAATTCTTCCTTTAGTTATTTCATATATCTGTTTGCAAGGTTGGGCTTTCGAGAGCTACTAAATCTTCTCACAGGTTAATAGTCAGCATATATTCTAGATTCTACAGATAAGATTCAATAACAACATTGTACATTCGGGGGGGGGGGGGGGTGGGGGGGTGGGGGCAAAGTACTAGCACATTTAGTGTGTAAAGCAGACCCACCGGAGTCTGCATTATCTACACCAAATGCGTAGATTTAGGTAGTGTTGGCTCTCGTTGCATCTGCTTAGCCTATGTATTAAAAAAAATCACGCAAGCAGGCGCTGCATATTTGTATAAAAAGCGCCATCGCCGTTACACATAACAAATGGCGTTTGCGTTCTTTTCTTCTTATAAAACTCCAGACACTTTGCAGTGTGGAAGTCTTTTTAACATAGCACCCATTGTTTTTAACCTATCTCTGCTTTGGTCTTTGCCCCCCCCCCCCCCCCAAAACAAAAAGAGATACTGAAAATAAAAATTATTCACAAATCTTAATATTTGCACATAGATTTTGGCAACACACAAGAGTACGAGCCTACAGTAGACTGTAAAAGAGATTCTACATGCATACAACAATCCTCTTTATTCATGGGGATTTTAATTATGTCAGCAGGGGAGCGAGTAGGGGAGAAAATGGAACTGCAAACCAAGACAAGGAACCCAGCAGTGAAAGAGTATGAATCTCATACAGAAAATGGAAGTGGTAGAAAAAAAAAAGGAATAACCACATCTAATACATTTGAGATGGAGAAAAAGCTTCACAAAGTAATTTTCAGCATTCTGATACTGTCGGGAAAGAGATGTGTTCTGGCTTTATAGCTCCCAGCAGGAGGAGAGAAGAGAGGGGTTGTTTTTTAAACGTGGTTTTGCCGGCTCATGCCGGTGAACCGTGCAACGGTTACCCACACAAAGCTTGACATGAGCATTTCTTAAAGGGGCCCTGTCATCGGAACACGGCTTGGGCCAGTCTCTAATGCTAACTCCCAACAAAAGTTGGCCGTTCGAGCTAGATGCACCAGTCCCAAACATATGGAATGCACTGGTGTTGATAATCCGCGTGCACAGAAAAAACAGGAGCAAAGATCAGCAAAAAAAATGGCGGACAGTCATTATTTCCGAGGGCACAAAAGGGTCGGGTTGTGTGGAAAATGCGCAACCGCCATTATACACTATACTTTCATGTGCTGGGCTTTTTACACATAGCTCTCTGTATTTATGAGTTGTTTTTTTTCAAGGGCTCTCAGAAATGAAGTTGTCCGGGATGGTCCATTTTTACGAAAACAAGTAGTAGGTGTGTGAATTCTGCTGTTTGCAATTTTTTTTTTTTTTATTCCCAAGCGCTACACTTATCAACTGTTTCCAGATTTCAGAGCGGTTATTAGTTAATGAAATGAGCGCAGACTGCTTCGACAACTGTTACTGTGAAATCTATACCATGACGTCAGAATAGGCGGCAGCCGAGAGCTTGGCTGCGATGACAGGATGCCAATCCAAGCCCAGGCAGTCTATGTAATGTCCTGAAAACGGGAAGTGATAAAGGGGGGGGGGGACGTGGAGAGAGACCCCACAGCTGTGCCGCTCTATGCGCTCCCCCGGTCCAGAATTCATCCTCTGTCCAGGACACTGGAAAATGCATACTGTGTGGACAACCGACCTCCAAAGCTCTGGCGCCCTGATTCATCAGGGGCAGAATTTGGGAGGGGTGTGCCGATACTTATTAGTAAGCAGATGGAAAGTGTTGTGTAGTACAAGGCTGCGCTAAAATACACAGTATAAGTAACACTGGCCCTTTTGCGGACGTTGACAGTATAGGTAAGGATAGCGTGCTGTATTGGTTCAATGTGAAAATGGTGGCATGGTGAACAGTGGCCCACTTACCCTCACTCCGTCCTTCCTGACTTAATTACAAAGAAAATTAATGGAAAAAACTGTTTAGAATTGCAGAATAAAAAATAAAAACGCATATTTTAATCAAGCACTGTTTTTTTTTAATTCTGAAATTTTTAGCTCTCTTTTTGCAGGGTCTCTCCCAGGGGTTAAGCCAAATGGTTTACAAAGGTTTTTTTTTACCAGAGCCTTTTGGAAGCCAATAAAGGGATGTCAAACAGATGCATGGAGAGTTGCCATGTGCTCGTGCATGGGTCCAGAGACATGCCCATGGGCTTCGGAGTCAGGCGTTTGGGATGCCCTTCTTATGTGCATGCCACAGTCTGCACCAGGCATGAGTGCATAGAATGCATGCGCTTGGTGTTACTATTGTGTTTAACCATTTCCTCCCCCATTATTTTTAATAGGACAAGGATATGGGAATGCTCAATATGCCTCCCAACCATCCAGCTGTGGGACAGTCCCAGATTTGAGGCTGCTTCCCGCTGTCCCACTGAGCTCCTGATTTGCCAGGGGCATATGTTGGGAGATATGCATCCCACAAATGTACTCTCCGAATTTGCATAAACGTTGTGCATAATTGTGCATACAAATATATAGGTCATGTTTAAGGCAACATACTCATCAGAAATTGTCTAGAGTGGACATAGGACACTTAGAGTACAATATGATGGCTTTGCTGAGCTACATGGCATGGATACATGTTAGTTATTATTATTTACCATCACCATTACTTATGTACTCTTGTTGGGATGCCTGCTATAGCCAGCAAGGTGCTATAGTTTTTTGTAGTCATGTGCAAAACTAACATTTTCGTTTCGTTTTCGTCCATTCGGATGAAATGGACGAAAATAGAGTCCCCATTCATAAGAAATTCTTGTTGTTCGGTTTATAGATTTTTGGCTTATGGAATACATGTAATACTATTGGCTTTCTATAAACCAGAATAGAGTCCCCATTCATAGGGGACCTATTCGTATGAATGGGGACTCTATTTCGGTTTATAGAATAGCAATAGCATAGCATTACATGCATTCCATAAACCGAAAGTCGTTCATTATGTCGGTTTATGGAATGTATATGTAATGCTATTGGTATTCTATAAACCGACTCTATTTCGGTTTATAGAATGCCAATAGCACGAATGGACGAATGATTTTCGTTTATTAACTATTCGTTCATTCGGCTTTCGTTAGTTTAGCATTTTCGTTAATCGTTTTTCGGACGAATGGACGAAAATGCTATATCTTCGGACGAAAATGCATTCGTCCAAAAACGAATGCACATGTCTAGTTTTTTGTTATTATTGGCCTATGCCAATCTCCAATAAACCTTACAATAAAATGATTTATTCCAATACCACCCACCCCCCAAAAAAAAAAAAAAAACCAAAGCAAAACCCTGAACAATTAAAAAAAAAAAAAAAAAATTACTTTAAGAAAATTACCCATCAAATTATTCCAGATGTGAAAGACAAAACGAGATGTATTGTTTGCTTTGAAAGCCATTAAGAAGCTTTGTAAGCCAGGTGGTTTGTGTCGTTAATCTAGAGTTTCGCTTTGGTAATAATGAAACAATGTTTCTCCGTTGTGTCGGTGAGCTGTTTGGGAATCAGGTACCTGCAGTAAGAGAGAAAGAAGGATAACACAGTGTGTCACAAATAATATCAGCATACTATATCCATTTTTATTTATTTTTCTATAAATCAAAAACGTACAAGTTCTAAGAAAAGTCCCTGTCTAATGCAAGCCATGTTAACAATCTATTACATTTTAATGTAGACTTCGGGGTAGGAAGGGAGTCCCTTTCGAAGGAGCTAGGCAAATAGACTAGATGGAAAATGAATATTAAGGCAAGTACAAAGCTTTTAACCCAACAAAACCTGTCTCGGAGATAGCCGCAGCTTGCAAATCAGGTTGATTGACTGCAAACTCCAAAGAGAGAAACATTATAATTCAATGAGATATATAAAAGTTGACAGTATAAAGTTACCTTTCATGCCCAAAGCAGATTAAACAACCTTCTAAACAGCCAAAAAACCTCAATGTCAAACATAGCCATGATTCAAAATTTCCCGTAAAACAAGAAAAAAAACAAAAAAAAAGAGCAGATCTGATTTCAATGGGAGCACACATATTGGTCTAATTTTAAAATTAGTGATGTGGCCTGAATAAGGATGATTAATGATCCTGCCATTTTACATCACTAGTTTATGGTCCATATTTATTCTTTTAAGTAGAAAAAAAAAATTAAGAGTAAAGTTTAAGGAGAGCATTTTGTTTTAATTTCATTTATTCTTTTTTTTTTTTTTAAATTCTATTAGATAGAATTCCAAAAATACAAAGTTAAATCCTAATTTTAAGTGACAAGAAGGACATGAACAGCATACATTATGTATTTAATGCTCATGCTTGGTTGTTTGTTTTGTTTGTTTACTGTACATTGAGAGTTGTGCGGTATAATTATATTTGAAACTCCCTACAGAAGATTTTGATATTGTGATAGGTCTACCTGAGATTTTTCAGGGTTATAATGTCAAATGGCCCCCCAACAACTTCCAGACTGTAGCCTGCACTTTTTAAAAAGGGTCTGCCTATGTTTTATGCCTGACTCAACACACTTATGGGTCTATTATCTAAAATTCGAGATGAGGTCGAGTTTGGAGGTCGACTTTTTAAATTCCGAATTCAACCTCCAAACGCGAACTCCTAGATTGATTCTGTGTCATCCGAGTTCACCACCTCTTGCCACGACTCGCCAAAGTCAAAGTCAACCTCACATCTTGCCGCCGAGATCCATAGAAAGCGTTTAAAATTGGTATTCACTAACATCTTGAGAGGTCGAGTTTTACTTACGAAAAAACGTATTTGGAATCTTTTCCGTTGAAAGAAACAGGAGGGGAAATGATCAAATGTTTTTTTTTCTTCTAAGTCAAACTCGCCATACCTCATATCGCATATTTTACCAGGTCTCTTTGAGTCTGGAGGTAGAGATTAGTATTCATCTCCATCTGCAATCTTGAATTTTAGTGAATAGACCCATTAGACTGAC
The DNA here is from genome assembly GCA_036172795.1 of Pelodytes ibericus. Taxonomy (NCBI): domain Eukaryota; kingdom Metazoa; phylum Chordata; class Amphibia; order Anura; family Pelodytidae; genus Pelodytes; species Pelodytes ibericus. The sequence goes on from CM069861.1 coordinate 15,494,234, forward strand.
CCATCCTCTTTTATCCACGACTGCTCTCTTTCAGACCCTTTATAGAGCAGAATGAAAAGATCTTCGTGTCACTGTTCCAAGGTACCAATGGGAATGTTCCAAAGAACGAATACAAAAATGAATGTCAAATAAGTGGATTAAAATTTCCCCCAACAGATCCTAGGATGTTGTAGTCCACTTTTAATGCAGCGTGTTCACATCTTGCTTTGAACGTAATCCAACACGTTTATGTTTTTTTGAGAAGCTGGTAGGAAGAGACAATAAAGCTGGATCCCGACAACTAAATATGTTTAATTGGCTCCAGTTAAACCCTCTACCATGAGACAATTACCTAGCAGAAAAACTGATCAGTAAACTACAAGTGTCCCCACTTGGTAATGGCCATGTAAAGTTACCAGAGTCAACTAAATCAATCGGCCCATCAAATGATTTTATATGAAGAGTATTATTCTGATTTGTTGATGGAGACAGTGATGTAAATATACAGAGATAGATAGAGAGATAGATAGATGGACAGATAGATAGATAGATAGATAGATAGATAGATAGATAGACAGAGAGAGAGATAGGTGGATAGATAGATAGATGGATAGAGAGAGAGAGAGAGAGAGAGAGAGAGATAGACACAGAGAGAGAGAGAGAGAGAGAGAGAGAGATGGATAGATAGATAGATAGATAGATAGATAGATAGATAGATAGATAGATAGATAGACAGAGAGAGAGAGAGATGTAATGCTTCCCTTTCAACCCTTCCACACATCCCTCTGTTTTGACCCAGAAGAAGGCTAAAAAAAATCATGAATTAAATCATTAATTTTAAAGGAATAAACCCTTCCTTCTTGACCCCCAAGGCAGTGGGATGCAACCTGCATGAATATTACCTAACCTATATTGAATTGTGACAGGCCTGTATGCATTTAATTTGTAGAATATTTGTTTTTGAATATTTTTTTTTTTTTTAACAAATTGATTGAATCCGGCAACACAGTTTGAAATTGCCGTCTATTCCACAATTACACCATCCTAACAGTAAAGAAAGCTATGTATCTCTTCAGCACCTATACGGAAAAAAAACATCTCTGCTACCGGGAGACCCTCAGAAAGAAAGAAAGAAAAATGTATTGTACAGTGTTGTTTTTAATTATCGTCCCTACAGGCGGATTCGTACGAGCAACAATGTCCCTGAACACTGGTAAACACACTTAAAGGAGTCTTGGGTAGGCTTAGCGGCATCTTCTCAAGGAGCGCGCGAACGAGGGCGCGTGTGTGTGCTTGCACATTTTAAACTTATTTACAGATGCAAACGAAATAATAGTCTTTAGCATTCCGATATCTGATTACTGCATTAGAAGGAGTTCCCATTTGTTGTGCTGATTACTGTTTATGGTAATGCTCTGGGCTGCTTTGCAGGATCTATGTCGGCTTTCGCCTTCTAAAGGCTTCTGCAAGAAGAGATGGGAAGGAGGCACGCGCAAAGCCATAAAAAAAAGTGTGAGTGTGGCATTAATACCAGACTTGGCTCCTTGCAAGGCTGGGAGTCGGTACTGACTCTGCTGCCTTATTCAAGGGTCATGTCAGTTATATTGGGGGATGGATGGTGCCACTGTTCAAACACACACTCGATTCAACGTTAGCTCTGCTATAGGATGGCAGTTCAATGCGCTTTATGAGTTTGCATGTCCGAAAGGATGTGGTAGGTAAGTTTAACCTGTCAGGCTGAATTTCACATAGGGTTTGAAGGCCAGAAATTGGGAGGTCAACTTAAGAGCTGATGTTGTTAAGAGAGACGAGTAAGGCTGAAGCTTTAATGGGGGACTAATGCCAGCAGGATGACTCTCACATTGCACATGATACAGGAGAGGCTGGCTAGGTGACGGTACTGAAGAAGGCCCTGTGATGACTGAAATGACAGGGGTCTGTGAAAAGACGGAAAGAGTTCTGTGATGCTGGGGAGGGAGGAGGTGTCTTGTGATGCTCATGAGGCAAGGTCCTAATAATCGTAGGAAGAGAGGGTCCAGAGAAGGTGGGGAATAGTGTGAGTGAAGAGGCATACCAGGACAAATGTGGCTTATAAACCGTTATAAGGCTATGGAAGCAATAGTTACCACCAAGCTGGAACTTCTGCATGGCGGCCTGTTAAAAAAAATAGCTTGAGGCCGATGTTATGTCCATAGAAGGTTGCCACCTTTTCTGAAAGAAGAAAAAAAATACCGGCCATGCTATTGCCTCCATAGATTTAGCAATGGCATCAAGCTCATTTTTTACCGTCCAGCAGGTAAAATAATTGCTGGGTGGCAACCCTAAGTCCATGGAAGTAATAGCGAGCGTTTGTTTTTTAAAGAAGAAGAAAATGAGAAAGGTGGCACCTCTATGTGGTTATCAGTGCCCAAACCTCTCCTCTATTGTCTTTTGAGTGTGCGGTGGAATGTATTAATATTTAACCTACAGTATTAAATATATTTAACTCTGTAGGAAGACCCCAAATATATATATATATACTGGTAATTGACCACAGATTTTCCAAAAATAATGGAGTTGAAGAATGTGTAGGTACAAAGTACAAAGTGCTAAAAGTAAAAATTCTATCAGTGAAATAGCATAATAGATTCTCCTACATATATATATATAAGTGGAGCACCTGAATAAAGCCATCCATGGAATCTTATCACAGAAATTGCAACAAATACTGTTCTACTAAAAGAAAATAAATTATTTATAAGGATGTTTGACAAATTTTTATTGGGATCCACTGTTCAGCGTGCATGGGCCTAAGTGATGGATAAAGCACGCCTGACTGGGGTTTATTGTGAAATGCGTGAAGGTTTATAGTTGTTACAAGGAACGGGACCATCAAAGGTTCTTGTTTGGAAAAGGAACATAAAACTCAGTTCATAAAAGAGCAGCCGTCTGTTTTGCAGAACACGGGGTGTGGAATTGAATGCTGATCACAGCACGAGCTGAGATCCTTTTGTATAAGGAGTTCATGGTTTAGCAAAGGAGAAACCTGCTGTTTTTTTTTTTTTTTTTACCTCCTCCATGTTCTTTCTCCATTCTCACATGTAGCTGCTTCGAAAACTCTCTGAGAAAACGTGGAAAAGAAATCCACGAGGTGGCCTAAGCCTCCACCCCAGCTTCAGTTATCTGCTGTCTGCATGCTACACAATCCAATGGCAATAAAACAATGATACCTGCCAGTGCCAACTGCACATAGGTCTTATCCAATGGATTGCAGCCCCCCCCCCCCCAAACACACACACAGTTTTAAGGGCACAATTATATTTTAAATGTGCATGACATACTTTCATTGACATCAATTAACATAACAGGCAGGGTAACTATTAGAATTGGTTCTTAGATCATACCAAGAGATGTGTCACCTTCACACAAGACTAAAAGAAATGGGTTCTCTACCACTCAGCTTGCAATGCTATCAAAAAAATGGTCTTTGGAATTTGCATAATGATACCTAGAAAAATTGGACTCAAAATGGCCTAAAAATCTTCGGCTCTAGACAGGAGGGCATGGTCCCAAGTGGTAGTCCGAAAGGAATACAGAAAACACAAACTCACTAATAATGAACATTTCCTGTATGTAAATATCACACTTGGCTACATGATTTAAATGATAAATTCCTTTTTATCCAGATTTAAGTATAGAGACTACCTGTATTATATATAAACATTCTCCATTAAACGGCTACACTATTACTAGCAGCAAAAAATGATTCCAATCAAAGACAAGTAGATAATCAAATTTGTTCAGTTTGCTTTTTAATTAATTCCTCCCTGTTTTTTTTTTTTTTTTTTTTCTGTTTTACATTTGATCCCTGGTACAGCAGCTGGTATCTCTTCATCCTGTTACATTACTCTGCTAAAATATTGTTGTATTTTACAGCTAGGGTAAACTGTGATAGACCTTTGACACATGGCAGCATATCACGAGAAATCGACACATTTTCTATTTCCTGCGTGCTTTACAGGAGATCAGTAAGAGTAGCGGCATATGGAACCCTGTCTGGTGAAATAGAATTTCTCTGAACAGAAAGGAAGTAGCGGTTTGGGCCTTGAGAAATCTCTCCGACCTAAACATGGCGCCAGGCAACATCCGACGGAGTTGGTGACTTTCCGTTGTAATCGGAAAAATTACTTAATTCAGCGTCGAGAAGGGAGAAAAAAATGAGGTTCCCTCCAAATCAATTCAGTAGCCCTGCATTCACATGGTTAATTTGAGCTACATTCTGTTAAAGAAAGGCAAGACTGTCATCCTGTCATTTTAGAGTCTGACACTAAGCTTGTCAAAAGAGACAGCTGTTAAACTGAATTATTGTTGACACGAACTGAAAAGAGTCAAGCCAGATGTAAGGGACATCTGCGGCAATAGTACAGGGCGGATTATACTATAGGGTTCTACTGGGTGTATGAATAGAATGTTCGCAGTATTTTAAAAGAAAGTTAAAAAAACAAAACAAAAAAGTCAATAAAGAAATCCCATGTAGAAGGTGCAGTTTTCCAGCTTTTTTTTTTTTTTCTATTTCCAAAGCTTCGGACTCCATAGCAAACAATGTAGGCCTTTGTACACACAGAGATGAAATTCCTATCATGGATTAGATTAAAATAAATGGAAATGTGTTCTCTAGGCACAAGAATAGTTTCGCCTACAAATAGAAAAAGAGCATTAAGATTCTAAATAGTTTTGTATTTGTTGTAATTCTGACAAAGAGGCTTCTCCTGTGTTTTGTTCATTCACCGTCGGTGTGCGGGGAGGAAAATAAAATAAAAATGGAAATCCATACATAAGAAATATCTCTTCAATTGTTTCCTTGTATTCTAACAAGATTTGCATAAGCCACATTAGGGTACCAAATTCATTTTCTAGAAGCAGGAAAAATATGATGAATATTTTATCATTCTCTGATTGAATTAGCTTTGGGCAAGTCGGAGGATTTTTTAAGCCTGGAGCATTTTTTATCGGTGTGCTATGAAGATTGGGGCTTGGAGTATATATATTGGTAAAATGCCATCTTACAACTGTTAAAGTATATATTAATTCCATATTGAAGGAACCAAAGCATGACCTTTCATCATTATAAATTGATTCTACCAGTTGATGTAACAAAAGAGAGAGAAAATCTTTGTAATGGAGATGACAGGGTTATATGAAATGAGTTGGAGGGGAGCTTTTCTATTTATCGGACGGCGTCTTTCTGCTTGAAGATTAAAATGCATGTTTGTAATATCAGATTAAAGGGCAAATATAGCACCAGATTTGCCATGTTGCAGTAAATAATAAATTCTGTGCTCAATTATTTAAAAAGCTATTCGCCTCCCTCCCCACAGGACTCTGGCACACTTAGATTCCATACATGGCAACTTGCACCAGTGATGTCACTTCCTGTATGTTGACACCATAAAAGAGTGTGACATCACTTCCTGAGGAAGTTGTTAGTATTATTAAACATGTGGGTAATATAATATTGAAAGAAGCACAAACAATCTGATAAAACATGGATCTCCAGCCAATCTAACAGTTGAAGGAATGCATGGGGTGCTATGCACTGGGGCCCACTAGTGGTGGCTAAGAGAAAGATCCCCCCCAACCACATTGCGTTGGAGAGTAATGATAGGATGAGTCTGCACCAGTAGGCCTAGCCCTCACTGGATTAGGCAGCCAACTGTATCATAGACAAGAGACAGTCCAAATGGGTTTGAAATACATACTATGAACTACAAAGTTTCTTGCAATTCTTCTAATACATTGTAGAGATATACATTATATAGTAGCAAAGTAACAATGTGTCTATTTTGAGGAATCCAAGATATGGAGATCCTGTTGAATGTTCTTGAGTATTCTTCGCTGCCTCTTACATTTTGTTATATGACGTCATGAACCAAGATTCCAGCAAGTGGATTGAAGCTTCTGACTGGTGTTACATAAATTTACTTACATTTTACATTAACTTGGCATCATGGGGGTCATACGAATTATAAAACCGTTTATTAAGTCCCTATTTGCCACTCTTTCGGATACAAGCGCAACTCTATAAGATATTGGTAAAACCAAGTAACAAAAAAAGCAAAAACAAATCCAAAAACAGAACCCATCTTTTATGAAGATAATCAACGCAACGCAGAGAAACAGTAAGTCTTACAATCCAAATTAAACACATTAAAGCAGAACTTTTATTTTGAATCGACATTAAAACTTAAAAACTAAAACATCTGTGAATATTTCTTATTTTATTTTTTATAAAAGTTAAAGAGAGAACTGCAGGGAATTGAGAAAGAAATTTCAAACTTTAGGCCAAAGTAGTAAAAATTCTCCAATGCAGCTGAGTATTTTTTTTTTTTTATTGCATAGACCCTGAAGTTTTTGAGTACTTTTTTTTTATTAGTCCCCCTTTCCCGGTCTTATAGCTAGGATAGCCTTGTGTCTATCCCACGCATGCTTAAAATCCTTGACTGTGTTTACCTCTACCACTTCTGCTGGCAGGCTATTCCATACATCCACTACCCTCTCAGTAAAGTAATACGTCCTGATATTACTTTTAAATCGTTGCCCCTCTAATTTAAGACTATGTCCTCTAGTTGTAGTAGTTTTTCTTCTTTTAAATATACTCTCTTCCTTTACTGTGTTGATTCCCTTTATGTATTTAAATGTTTCTATCATATCCCCCCTGTTACATCTTTCCTCCAAGCTATACATGTTAAGATGCTTTAACCTTTCCTGGTAAGTTTTATCCTTCAATCCATGAACCAGTTTAGTAGCCCTTCTCTGAACTCTCTCCAAAGTATCAATATCCTTCTGGAGATACGGTCTCCAGTACTGCGTACAATACTCCAAGTGAGGTCTCACCAGTGCTCTGTAAAATGGCATGTGTACAATTTTTATGTATTTTATCTGGGATATCAAGTATTTTTACTTGCAATATTTTGGATCTATAGGGTTATCCCCTCTACTGACATTTCCGTTTGATCCTATATATATAGGATGGGTCATCTTCATTTTCCTGATTGTAGTATTCGTCAAAAACTTAAAAGAAATAGTAATAAAAAACATTTTTTTTGCAAAATTGTAGAGATGGTTCTCTAATGTCTGTGTGTTTGGCTGCATAAGAGTTAGTGCATTAATCATATTAAAATAAACCTGGGTGCTTGCCATATCTCCTTTGTCACACTTAGAGCAAGTTATCTTCTGAGCAGATCAAATAAGCCAAGGGCAGCTAAATAGCATGGCAGTGTTAGGCATATATTAAACAGTGACAAATTATGCAAAATCATGCATGACTGACACTATATATACGGGAGTAAGAGAGCCCATCTGTAATAAAACAGGGGGGTGGAAAAAACATTCTAACACAGGAAAACTGAGATCCAAAAAATACAAAACTCAGCAAAGAAACACATATGGGAGCTACCGAAAACACTGAATAACAAATAGGATTCAGAAAATGGTTCTAATTATGGAGTAAACAGCCACACACTCTACGGGCATCATTAATTAATAGCAGTTTTATGGCCTCCTGCTACAAGGAGAAGTAGGTACCTTTTCCTCTTCATTTATCTCCTGAGATTGCTTCCTGCACCGATGAGAACTAAAGGGTTTAAGCTTGGAAATCCATTCTCTTCCAGACTTTTTATTTTTGATGTTATGTAAATATATATATATAAATAATTGGAAGTCTCAGATGTCAACAGGGGGGATATGATAGAAAGATTTAAATACATAAAGGGAATCAACACAGTAAAGGAGGAGAGTATATTTAAAAGAAGAAAAACTACCACAACTGCCAATCATTAGAGGGGTGCCATTGGCTGGGGTGCAGAGGGTCTAATAAACTGTTTTACACCCTGGGCACCCCAGCCAATGGCACCCCTCCAATGTAGTCCACTGGAATGGAGGTGTGGTGTGTGTGTGTAAAAATATGTGTGTGTGTGTGTGTAAGTGTCTGTGCAAGTGTCCTTGTATGTGTGTGTGTGTGTAAGTGTCTGTGCAAGTGTCTGTGAATGTGTCTGTGCAAGTGTCTGTGCAAGTGTCCGTGTAAGTTTGTGTGTGTGTTTGTGTGTGTCTGTGTGACTGTGTGTAAGTGTCTGTGTGTGAGTGGGTTTTTTCTTTAGGTGTTGAAGTAAAACAACAGTGATGTTTATTACTAAAATAGGAAGGTGCGCTAAAACCACACAAAATATCCACAATGACTTTGCTCAGTGTATCCATGGTAGTGTGGGTGTAAATTTTCTGGGGGAAAATGAAAAGTGAATACAGCGTAGTAAATAATATTAAGTGGGTGTAAATATCCAGCTCATAAATGGCCACTAATGCGCATTAATCAGTCCCTTTAGGTATCTCTGTTCCTCCAGGTTGTGTTTGTCCTCGTGGAATCAGTTCTCATTGGCATATAATGTAGGAGAAGCAGCAGTCAGAGCAAATAGTATGACATGTATTATAATGCATATAAAGTATCTAGATAAAAACAAATAGTAATGATCCCCATAAAGTCCAGTCCTTATTATCACTGCCTCTGTAGAATTGCTGCTCCTATGAAAGGCTCTCCTGACTGCTGTCCCATCTAACATAATGTGTTCCACCCAAATATCAGGTTCAGGGCTTCCTACAGTGTGTCGTTACTTGAGAATCCGTAAGATGCGTTTTTTTTTTTCTTTTTCTTCCTGTTATTAATATTACGTTGTATATCTGATATCATATACTTTGTAAATAATGCTGATACATGTTATAATCTGACACATTGACACAATGTAATATTTAGAAGATCAGTTTATAACCTAATCAATCCAAATAAAGTATTTATAGTATTAAAAAAGTGTGTAAGTGTGACTGTGTGTGAGTGTGTAAGTGGGTAAGTGGGAGTCTCTCTCTGTGTGTAAGTGTGACTGTGTGAGTCTGTGTGTGTGTGTACGTGTGACTGTGTAGGAGTCTGTGTGTGTGTGTTTGTGTGTGTGTAAGTGGGAGTGTGTGTGTAAGTGAGAGTATGTGGCTGTGTTTGTGTGTGTAAGTGTGAGTCTTTGTGTAAGTGGGAGTGTGTGTAAGTCTGTGTTTGTGTGTGTGTAAGTGTAACTGTGTGTGTGTCACTCTGTGTGAGTGAGTCTGTAAATGTGTGTGTCTGCTTGACTCTGTAAATGTGTGTATATGTCTGTAAATGTGTGTGTGTGTGTCTATAAAGGTGTGTAAGTCACACTTACATGCACATACTCACACTTACACACACAGACTGTGAATATGTGCGTGTGTCCTGTGTGTGTAAGTTTACAAATGTGTGCAATAAATATTCTTTTTTTTACATTTTAAAGATAAAAAATAAGTTGGGGGAGGGCAAATACGGGGTCCGCCCCAGGTACCAAATGCTCTAGGTATGCCCTTGTGAGAGGGTAGTGGATGTATGGAATAGCCTTCCAGCAGATGTGGTAGAGGTAAGCAGAGTGAAGAAGTTTAAGCATGCGTGGGATAGGCACAAGGCTATCCTAGATATAAGATAGGGAACAAACATTTTTGTTCTAGTGCGAGTGACTGGAGGTGTGGTCAAGGGTGGGGCCTTACATTTTAATAGCCAGTTGATATCTATTTATGTAATTTGGTTAAGTCGTTTATAATTGGAACAAAGGATTCTCCTTACAATACATATTATTAAAGCACATTTATTGCAGTTTTAACACACACTTATTGTGAGTTTTACTGCTCTGGAGCTCTGGGACAGCTCTAGATCGTAAGCTCTGCGAGCAGGGCTCTCGATCTCATGTATCAGTATGTTCTTGTTCGTCTAACTTAGTATGTAGACCCCTCTATGCTCTGTACCTAGCTCTACCTAAAGTTTTGGTGCTATATAAATAAATGTTAATGTAATGTAATGATACACTTATATACAACAAAAATTCTGTCCTCCAACAAAATAGGGACAACAGAAGAGGAAATTGGGTCTGAGGGACTTGGTTCCAAATTAGGGACTGCCCCTCCTATATAGGGACACTTGGCAGGTATGCTACCATGAACACACACTCGGTGTATAGAGCCCACCTCATCACTTTTGGACATTGACTCTGTGACTAGTTGGTTGGTTAATCATGGGAGGACCAAATTTGATAAGACAGGACCCCCCAAAAAGCTGAAACCCTTATACTGCCACTGAGCTTATTTTAGTTTTTTTCTGGAATCAAATGGATGTACGTCACAGATTTCAATACGATTCGGTACTCCAAATATTTCTAGTTTATTTCCAGTTTGCCCATAAATACTGATGAAAAGTGATTAAAAGCTTTTGGTAAACACTGAATCTACTAACAAAATACCCTCCCACGATACTGGGCTCAATGTGCGATATTGGTTTGATCAGATCAGATCAGACCCCATTATAAAACCCATTTGTGAAGCATTTGTTTTACTTGTTTCTAGTTCACTTGCATTGAGTTTTTCCTATTCCAGTAATAATTGTTGCAGTCTGATGTGGTTTGGAGAGGAAAGAGAACTCCGTGAGATGGAATCCACATGAGAATTAATAGAAAGCCATGTTTAATGTGTAACTATCAACAGTCTACTCAATAAAGAGAACTGCAGGGAATTTCAAACTTAAGGCCAAAGTAGCTGAGCTGGAAACATTCTCCCATTCAGCTGCATTGGAGAATTTTTCCAACTCACCTACTTTGGCCTAAAGTTTAAAATTCCCATTTCCATTCCCTGCAAATCTCTCTTAAGTGAGAAGGCCTTTTATTCGTCAGTCTTTTCTTTTCAACAAAAACTTTACTCTTATTTTTACTATATATATTTTTTTTTTTTGATTTAATACAGTACATAAAAAAATACAGATACATATATATAATATATAAAATATACGCATCAATCTATATTGATGCTATCAAACAGTTGTATGGAGATCATGAATAGCTGATGTTTTTTTTTAACTAGGGCTGAAACATCTAGACATATAGGATGGGGTCCATTTACACATACATTTACAGTTAGACTGAGAGAGCCATCGGGGTAATTCAGGTGAGAGGGGCCCTTGGCAGCCCGTACTGAAAGCCCGACACTATTCAACCCATTCATATTAAATATACCTAGGACTGGCAGTGTTATGTAAGGAGTCTAACCATATTTGGTACATGACTATATTTTTTTCCGGAAAATTCCAACTCAGATCTCGTTCCATTTTCAACTGGTAACTCAGTTGGTTAAAGAAGTGCGCGTATTGGAATAGTAGGCTTGGATTTCCAGTTTCTAACTATTGGAATTTGTAATAAAGTCATTCCTTCCCCCAGTCGGATACACTCTTATTTTTACTATATAGGACATTATAGATTTTGCCGGGGCATGCATTTAAAAGCAAAAGTTTGAGTTTAAAAAAAAAGATGGTCGGCATTTTTATCGACCTTCACAGTGATCTTGACCTCCCATGGCTGCCATCTTGAGCTATTCAGGAAACAGCATTTTTTGAGGATATGATAGGGGCCGGTGACGAGGGTGGTCGAGAGGTTGGTGGTTGAGATGAGCCCTGATCTTGGCCACCAACGTTATTGACTTGACCCCCTTAGTCTTAAAATATAAAATCCAAGGTTTAATGGCCACTTCAGACAGTATTACTTTACTGAAAGGTTGGCTGAGGCAAAAGTAGCAGAAGTTGAAAGTGTATATAAATTCCAATTACGTATGGGCAGTTATAAAAGTGGACCGTCACTGTGGAAACCAATAGAATGTTCCTGACGTTTACTCCACTGTTAGAATGTTCCTTGGAATTAACTTTCATAAATCACCTTTTATGTTCCTGTTACGGTCACACTGCATTCTCTCTGATGTAACCCAACCTCCATTGTGGGAACCAAAATGGACGCGTCCACCATATTGTGACATAGACATCTTACAAACCCTAGAATGGGTCCAATGGTTCTCACTTGTAGCTTCTAAGTGAACGCCAATGGCCACTCACCGCATAATGCTGTCCATAAACAGAGATTAAAAATGAAATACTTTCTACATGTTTGATTTTTTTTTTAGCGTAATGAATCGATAGATAAAGAGACGTTGTGTCATTTTTGTATGTTGGGCACAGTTTAGTTACGGACTAGTTTTCCAAGGTCCGCTATGTAACGCCGATAATGGTGAGAATATATTGAATGAACGTCTACCGCTTTAAATCATTTCGATCATGCTTTATTTATTAAGTGAACGTGTTCCATAAAAAAGCACATTGAAATGGAGAGTTTTCACCCTTGTTTAAATATTTTTCTTTCTGCAGATGTATGAAACCACATTAGCAATCTTTCTTGGCAACACATATTCATGTGGGTTACAATGGTAACATTCTCCCACATAAAATATCAAGAGCCCTTTTCACAGTGTCTGCTAGCTAACAATAAATGTCTCCTGACATCAGTATCATCGCCGCTCGGCTTTATGCATCATTAAAGATTTACAATTATTTTATAATAGTTCCTACTGGAAGTTTGTCTTGGAAGCTAATGAAGCGCTAGAGATGACATCTAACAGGTACCGGCAGCTCTGGACCTATAGTGATTCAAGATCTCGTGTTACAATGTGGTAGATCCTTTCTTACATCATACTTTCTTCTTCCTAGAGTAATGTCACTCAGGGAAGGACTGGCAACCTTTGGTATGTCGGGGGGGGGGGGGGGGGCAGACAGATTAGTGGCCAATAGTACAACTTCATCATCGCACAAGTTATCAGCAGAGACACAGATAGCCAGGTATATATATATATATATATATATATATATGTATATATACTGACAGATACAGAAACTGATAGAGAGACAGACACATAGATAGACAGAAACAGAGATACAGAGACAGACGCAGAGACAGACAAATGCACAGACAGACATAGATATACAGAGAAACACAAATAGACAGACAGAGCTGTGGACCAATACATTTGTACCCAGTTACCATTGGCCTTTTATTACCCCCTTCTCTACTTGAGACCCAGAAATGTAGACGTGAGAGAAATCCTGTGTTGGTTTAGACAGCAAGGGCCTCTCTTCTGACACAAGTGCAGCCTGCGGGGTCTATATGGCCCACTTACCCGAGGCTTTCTATCATAACCTATTCACCCCAGTCAGAGGCTTGTCTGAGTCTGACTAGGGAGCAGTCTGGGGGGCAATTGCCCTACACTGATGCCACTTTCCTTCTCTTTCACTAAAATATTATCTAAGTGCTCCATAGTTTGCAACCTTTGGGCAAGTTTGGCTGTTTCATAAATATCAATGCACATCTGAACCAAAGCCTGAACCATTGTGCAGACCATAGACATAATCTATGCATTATGCTAGAAAATTGTATTAAAATCTATACATTAAGCAGCAACAGGGACTTTAGATATGATGACTGTGTCACCTGTATGATGTCATCATTCTGTACACTAGGCAAATCGTTTATTCATTTAGTCGTGAACTGACCAACAGTGAAAGGAGCCAACATGGTTCATGGTGGACAATAGCTGGTCTTTGTGACAGACCTTCACTGGTGTCCTTGTACAGACATTTTGCCTATCAATACCAGCCAAGTGCTGGTCTCAGCAATACTGATGGGACTAATAAAAGAATTTAGAACATTGGGCGGACTAGATGGGCTGAATGGTTCTTCTCTGCCGGTGACACATTCTATGTTTACTGTTCCCATCTCCTTCTGTAGATTCTAGAGCAGGCAACATCAGGAATTTGTAAGATGAATGCTCCACCGTTCCAAATTTGCCGATTATAGCCCTATTAGTGGTGGGAAATGTCATAGTCAACATTACCTAGAGCCTCATCTAAACCTTGAGGACCCACCACCAATAATCGCTGTACTACCCACAGGACTGGAGTTCCTGAAAAAGAATCTGAATTATATGCTTACTCCACATGAACGCCAACTGAAATGCTTTTCATGACCTTAGTTCCTAATGACTTCATGAAACAAGATAGACTTGTTTCTTCATCTGCGTTAAGGAAAAAACACCCAATCTTGTTACGTGATCGCGGCCGAGACTCGGTGGGTAAGAACCTTTTATCTGCCATCAAAGGGCTCCATTTCCAAGAATTTGCTCAGACTAACAATCATTTGTGTTTTGTTTTGTTTTTTGTTTGAATACTGATGTTAAGTAAACGTGAAATCTCTCCATTACTACTCTGGAAAAGCCTTTTACTGGGTCGGAAAATTTGTGACAGTTTTATTTGGGATGGAAGATTGTCAGTATAAATGTAAGATTTCCCCTCTAGATTAAAGGCAACGTGCCCCATTAAAATTACTGACCGCATAGATATAGATCATGAGAAATCACAATCTATAAGTGAGGCCAGGGGAATTTCAAGGGAATCCATAGATCAATATTAAAAAGGGATTTATATATGATGACTGCGCCGTGTTTTTGATACCTTTATTCAACACGCCATTATTCTACTTGCGGAACCTGTGATGTGAATTAAGTATAATAAGTGGGAAGTGTTTGGACATTCAGAAAGTAGGAGATGTTAACATACCGAGTGGAATGGTCTACCGAACTTGTGGATTATCGCCTTTTAGTTCTATTTAGAATCGCGACAACGGGCATGTTGGTATGAGCTTGATATCATTAGAAATGTGCACACTCTCCACCTGGCTTGCTTAGTTCACAACCACTTCTCTGGAAAGCTACCCCTCTACCTGAGCAGCACGCTCACTCTTACTCCCTGCACATCCTACAATCTCAGATCCTGCACCAACCCTTCACTAGCGATCCCTCACTTCAAAAAGGAAGCAGGTGGAGGTGCGTTCTGTTTCAGAGCTCCTCATATGTAGAATAAACCTCCCTGATTCTGCCAAATCATTGTCTAGTCTAAAATCCCTGAAAATCCTCAAAACAGATTGTACCTGTTATTAGTTTATAAACTCCTTTGTATACTGTACATGTTGTTCCTTTTTTGTATCAATAATGATTTACCCCATATGTTTTCCTTCCATCTTGTTTAAATTTATGTATTTATGTGTTTTTAATCTACTGTTAAATGTGTAACTCCGTTCTGGACTGGGTCCCCAGGACATACTTGAAAATCTCAATGTATTATTCCTAGTAAAACCCTTTCTAAAATAAATAAAATTCAGTGTCACAGGCTGAGGATCTTTTTAGATCCCTAGTCTTTGTGAGAGTTTGACGGCATCTTTGAGCCAATTTACAGACAGGAAGGACGGGAATCACGTGAACAGACATGGTCCAAATAAAAAGGATACCTGAGAGGTTTATTATTGGGGACACTTCTATTATTTCCCTATAGACTGTACTTTGCTGCTGCTTGCTCAGGCAGATCAATGGACTAGATCTGTATGGTAATCTAGAACAAAATGCAGTCAGTGGCCTTCGTGCATGATATAGGTGACTACCCTTGGTCTCCACCTCCAAAGCATGCTGTGTATTGTGTGAATTTGTTTAAAGGACATATGTGATCTCGTAATACATTTCTGTGTGGTACTTATAGTTCCCTTGGCATCTCTCAATAGGGTCCATATCACAGACCCCTCTCCAAATCTGAATCAGCAACTGAAGGGGTCAAAACCAACGAGCAAGGAGGTGCGAGGTAATCAATACACCTAGTCTCAAGGTTACAGTCAATCCCATGATTTCTAGACGAGTTCTTCAAGCCTGTACATATTTCAATAAATATTGTAATTGCATGGTAATTCTAGGCAGGCGGGCCATAATTATTTCTAAAATTCATTTCCAGCTATGAGAACAATCTTGTTGTGTTTTCCATTGTGACACGAATGATTGAAGCCATGTTGGATTACACATCTCCAGCTGCAGGATTCTCCATTTACAGAGCCTGATGACGACAGCTTAATAGAAAAACATCTGGCCCTTCACAACGACAAAAAAAAAGCTACATCATCTGATATGTTTTTGCCACCATCTTCTAAAATGGCGAGTGGGCGGAGCTTAAAAAGTCACCTTGGGGGAGTTTGCAAAGGTTTGATACTGTGTCTGTATTTGTGCGGAACCTTTGTGCACATAACATTCTACTCCGAGAACGAAAAACGACCCAGCACGAAAAAAGCTACCTTCTTCAGACACGAGTACAAACAACACCCTTTCATTCCCATTTTAAAAAACTAATTAACAGAGATCCTCTTAGACTAAAAATTTTTTTTTTTAAATTGGCACCCGTTGTAGTAAATGCAAACGAATGCCCCCTACTTTAATCCCCAATTATCAATGTAGTGTAAGAGTTCCGCGGCGCGGTCGTGAGTGGATGCTAATAATTATGGGAAACAAGGCAGCTTCCTAGTCCCTGGGTGTTTCACTCCTTCAAATTACAGTCATACTTGAAATACATCTTTCAATCTCTATCCAAAATTAATTGAAGGGAAAAAATTATGAAGTACTTGTTACGTAATTCTGCCATGGATCCATTACATGAAAGACGAACTGTGCCTTGCTGTCTAATTAAATATACACACGCAGCATGTGGCTAGTGAGCAGGCTGACTTCGGGGGAATCAGCCCATAGGCAGAGAATAGCAGTTTCACAGCTGGAGGTGAGGCCTAATTTAATAAGATGTTTTTTATGAGAGGTGCAGTGATAGCTCCAGACAAAACTATATTTGCATAAATTAAATGCGTATGAACGGGCCTTTCCCTTTAGAATAATAATTTTTTTAAATAATTTTTTTAAATTAATCATCCCTGTTTAAAGTGGGTCATGTGCAGTGGCGTCTCTGGGGGGAAGGGGGGGGGGGGCTAACGGGGCTCAAGCCCTGAGTCTCCCTGTGAAAGCCTGAATGTTTAGTTCGGGGCTTGTCACATGGTTAGCCCCGGGTGGATAAGAGGCAGGATAGAGGAGAGCTCCCCTACCCTGCCTCTCCAAGCCCCAGCAGGAGGAAAAGGAGCGTAGGGTCTGTGCATGCTGTCAGCACAGACACTCCTCCTGCTGCTGCTGCCTGTGCGGCTCTGTCTGTCAGAGAGCCTGGTCACATGCTTCTGACAGGCAGAGTGGCTGTAGCTGTGCGCAGGAAGAGGAGGAGTCTGTGCTGCTTGCAGGTAGGGTTGCCACCTTTTCCTAAAAAAAATGTGGGCGGGGCTACAAGATGGAGGGGCCATGAGGGGTGGAGCCACAAAGGGGGCGGATTATCACTGAAATTACATATATTATTTGTATATCATGCCAGTGAGAAGCGTGTGTGTATATATATAAAATATATATATATATTTGTATATCATATACACACACAAGCTATCTCTTATACTCGCAAACAAGCTTTCTCGCACACACACGCTGTCTATCGCACACACAGACATGCTGTCTATCGCACACACAGACAAGCTCTCTCTCACACACAAAGACAAGCTGTTTCTCATACATTTTATACATATTTATCTCATACATAATATTTTGCCACTCAATAAGTCAGTATTTTGCCCTCAATATGCCAGGATTTTGCCCCTCAATATGCCATTCTTTTGCCATTTAATATGCCAGTATTTTGCCACTCAGTATGCCAGTATTTTGCCCCTCAGTATGCCATTCATTTGCCATTTAATATTACAGTATTTTGCCCCTCAATATGCCATTCGTTTCCCATTTTAATATGCCAGGATTTTGCCACTCTATTGCCACTTAATATGCCAGGATATTGCCGTTTAATATGCCAGGATAATGCTAATTAATCTGCCAGGATATTGTCAATTAATATGCCAGGGTATTGCCAATTAATATGCCAGGATAGAGCCAATTAATATGCCAGGGTATTGCCATTTAATATGCCAGGATATTGCCATTTGATATGCCAGGATACAGCTTATCACGCCTCTTAACCCTCCACCTCACCCCTCCTTCAAGCTCATCACCCCACTCACACTCTATTTCATCCCTCTCTCCAGAATATCACCCCTCTCAAACTCCATCTCACCCCACCCTTATCATATCACACATCTCACCCTCCATCTCACCCTCTCCCTCCATTTTATCCCCTCTATCTAGCTTATCACCCCACTCTCCTTCCATCTGACCCCATTGGCATCATTATATTAATCTACTTATATGCATCTATTTCTCATATTATATATACACCTATTGCTCATTAGTAACATATATATACTTATAACCATACCCAAGCATGTGAGCTTCTTTACTTGTATCAGGGACACTCACGATTTTGGGACACTGTCCTACTGAGCTCTACCTCTGTCCGCTTTTCGGGGGTCTCCAGTGCCTGTGACACCGAGACTGGTTACCATGTGCGGTACCTTTGACACTTGGGTTCCCCCAACTCCGCCGCCCTTCATTTTGGAAGCTCCAGTAGACATTTTGATGCATGTGCTTTTTTTTAAGGGGTGGCTACCAACATTATTCATGATAACATCTATTGGATGGACATTGACAGACATTGTATTAATGGTTTATGGAACTTTCACAGATCTTGCCATGGACGTTGGCATGCTTGCCCAGACACTGGGTCTATCCATGTTGTGGAAGACGTGCTCAGCCTGGTAAGTCAAGGGCTGGCTCCTCTAGTGTAGTGGATGTATGGAATAGCCTTCCAGCAGAAGTGGTAGAGATAAACACAGTCAAGAATTTTAAGCATGTGTGGGATAGGCACAAGGCTACTGGAACGGGGGACTAATAAAAGTATTTAGAAAATTGGGCAGACTAGATGGACCGAATGGTTCTTATCTGCCAACACATTCTATGTTTCTATGTTTCTCTATTTAAAAAGAATACAGGCCATGCTTTTGCCACCATAGACTTAACATTGAACTCAAGCCAGTATTTTACCAGACTGCCAGTAAAATGCCTGCTGGATGCAAATCTAAATGAGGCCCCTAGTAAGCTAGAACACTTTCTAGTGGGAAAGGACCATGCCTGGCATTTATCTTCCAAACCAGCTTTGCGAATGTGAGCAGATTAATTCCAGGAGGGATAGACCATATTTTGCACTTAAATTCCCTTGTCCCTCTTTCCTCCCCTGGTGTCTATCTTTTCTGGGAGCTCAGAATTCTTTTCTGTGTATACTCATACACATTACTGTGAGTCTCACTGTTGTGGAGCTCTGTGGTACACTCATATCACAGAGCTCCACAGCAGTTAAACTCACAGTAATGTGGCTGATTCCATGATACAGAACATCGTTAATTGACGTTTTTTTTTCTATTGCCGTCTATGAGATTCAATGACATGAGACAAATGAACTGGGGTCATGGTATAGACCCCAATAATGGGGTAGATTCAATGGCCCCCCTTATCTATGACACTGGCCCTAGCACTATGTAAACAGGCAATATTGGGTAATATACTTACCGCACCAAATAAAAAAATGCATACCAACTAAAAGCATCCATGCTTTCCATGGAGAATAACTCCCTACAGCACTGAAAGGTTTAATCGGCAATACAAACAAAAGTTGGAGCTCTCCCAATGCCCTCCTCCTACCCCAAATATGAAAAAAGGGCCCCTAGCGACCGATGGCTGCATGGGCTGGTATTTTTTGATGTGTCTGCATACATATTGGACATAGGCTGTGCTTTTTTTTGGGGGGGGGGGGGGGGAGAGGGAGCTTTCCCTGGAATCTGGATACAGGTATATGTCTTCCTTACAAGGCACCCTTTGTGTGCCAGGGTAGTGGGTAGGGATTTTCTCTGCCCACTCTCATGGCACTCAAAGGGTGTGTTTTTTTTTAGATAGGTATAGGGGCAATTTTAGATTGTTTCCCTACTTGGGCAAGGTAGTGGTGTGTGTGTGTGTGGGGGAAGGGGGGGGGGGGAGTAGTAGGAAGGGATTCATTTATATTGATTTATTTATTTTATTTCATTTTGTGTCAGCCCCTGGCTCCAAGGGGGTGGGGTGGAAGGATATATTTATTTTATTTGTGCTTGGGACATATAATGTCCCCAATCTCAGCGGAGCCATTTTCAATTTTATTTGGGTTAGGGGCATATTGCCAGCCCCTAATCTAGGGGCAACTTATTTCATTTAATTGGGGTTTGGGGCATCGCAACTTCCCCAAGCCCAAGTCGTATTAATTATTATTATTGGGGACATATTTAATAGCCTGCGTTCCTGGTGGGCCAGAATTTAATTGCCATGGCCTGTGGCAAAAAAAAAAAAAATGTTTAAGTGACCATGGAAAAGCTTTAAGACGTTTAAATTGGTGTTTTCAAGAACACTGGGAAATAACAAAACTGCGCATGTGCAGATCTATATAGCAACACCCCAGCACTTCCCAGGTCAATAAAGTGAGTGCCAATAAATTGTGTAATAAACAAAATCCCTTTAATGTACTTGAAAATAACAGAATGGGGGCCATTTGTCGCACCCGATTCTTTGGTAAACTTCTAAAAGTGGAGCAACCACCAGGGAAATAATTTTTTCCCCCAGAAATGATTTTGGTAAATAACTCCCAATGTCTCAGTCGTACCTAGTTACTTTGTGATTATTGTTGTATTTGAACGCCTAGTAAAATGACAGCTTTTGTGGTTACGGTTTTTAAATGTTGCGAATCTCAGTTGATATTTACAGATTTTTTCTCTTGATGCGGAATTTTAAAAAATACCCCAAAACAACACACGATTTTTTTTCTTATCCTTATTTTTCACATTTTCGGTAAACTTTAAAAAAAAATAAAAAAATAAAAAAACATATGCCATTTACAAATTGAAAGAAAAATAATAATATTTTGGAAAGGTAAACGCAATGTATAATGGAAGCATTCATTTAGAAAGTCTTTCTGATGGCGCTTTGTTTAAAATGCGACAGAAATGCTTATCTTTTAATGTGTCGTTTGTTATCTGCTAGTCAGAGGCGCTCCATGTTCAGTGATTTAAAACGGAGAGAGAGGGATGGAAGAAGACTGGCAGGGAAGAGCAATAAGATCCGTATTACGCCGGGGAGGCATGATAAATCCAGCAGCCCTCCTGCTTACCGTCAGGATGGGAGAACACATGGAATGCTTTGCCTGGATTCCGCCCGACTAATCTCGGCTACGAAAACATCTCACGCACACAGGCAGAAAATATTTACTCAAAAGATAAATATGCTCAATATATAAGAAAAAAAAAAAAAAAAGGAAAGTCTTGGAATTTTAAATCCTTTCATTGCAAGAGATTGAGCTTGGCAGTGGAACACCCTGCAGGTATAGAATCAGTATGTGTAAGCAGATCTATTCCGAACTGCATGGAGTCTACACAATGGCCCATCACTCATCCCGTGGAGTGTGTCTGTGAATAACTAGCAGCTATAAGTCTGTAAGCAGCTATGGCTGACTCCCTTTAATGGCTGAGCATTATAGGAATGTCCAGAATAGCTGGTGTGTGAAGGGTTAGCAAGTACTGATCTTAGTAAACCTCATTAGTCATTACCCCTGGATTGGAAAAGCTTTGGTCGGCTTTGGGTGATTGGAGTTGCCTCCCAAGAAAGTGGTCACGCATGTTTCTGTTGGGATTGTATTGCTGATCACAATGATAAAGATGCAAAACATTTCGGACTGCCTGCATAAGAGAACAGCAGGGAACTAAGAAGAGAATTTCAAACTTAAGGCGGAAGTAGCCGAGTTGGAAAAAAAAAAATCTCCAATTCAGGTGAATTTTTTCCATTTTGGCTACTTTGGCCTTAAGTTTGAAGCTCCCTTCTCAGCTGCCTGCAATGCCCTTGAACTCTCTCATGAGTAGAAGCCCTTTGTAATTCAACACATGCGCCAGTACTTCATAGAGTTTGAATACGGAGAATCAAAATAATAATCGTAAAATAGAGCCAGAGGAAAAATATTGGAGAGAAAAATCCATGCATGTGCTTATCCCTATGTATGTGTTCACATAAATGAATGAATAAACATATAATTACAATGTACACTGTATGGACACAAGTATCGGGACGCAGGACTTCATGATTGAATTCAGGTGTTTCTGAGGCAGGTTTTAGAAGATACCTGGAGAACGTTACCTGCCTGACTGCATTGTGCAGTTTGGCGGAGGAGGGATAATGGTATGGGGGGTGGTTTTCAGGGGTTGGGTTAGGCCCCTTACCTCCAGTGAAGGGAAATCTTAATGCTTCAGAATAACCAGACATTTTGGACAATGCTATGCTTCCAGCTTTGTGGGAACAGTTTGGGGAAGGCCCTTTTCTATTCCAGTATGACTGTGCCCCAGTGCACAAAGCAAGGTCCATAGATACATGGTCGGATGAGCCTGGTGTGGAAGAACTTGACTGGTCCACACAGAGCCCTGACCTCAACCCCATCAAACACCTTTGGGATGAACTGGAATGGAGATAATTAGGACAAGCACAAGTTACACATGAATTAAATTACACTTTCAAGGCAACCTGTCATCTAAACATGGTTTATATTGTGAATGTAGTGAATAAAAAAATGTAATTTTTAATAAAATGGGAAATATGTTTTACATGTCTGTGGTGTCTATTGTTTATGACATCACCTTGTGGCCCTGTATTAAAATGATACATTTGCCAGTGACAATAGATCATTTGCATATCAGTAAGACCCACACACAAACTCCCTGCAGACCCATGATCCCCCAGCAACTGGACTCAGACTTCAACATAATGGTTCCTGAGGTATACAGCCAGAAACCATCTATCAACCTCTAGCCTTCCTCTCTATACATAATTATTAGCAATATGCCACCTCACTCACTTTACCCACCTGCAGCCTCCAGAGGTTTTCGTTTGTATGTGACTGGAGTCTGTATGTTTACAATGTACCCACCTAGATCACCCATTTAGTAACCTCTGGTGTGACTCGCTCCCCCACCTTCCCTCCTGCCTCTTCATTCACCTCATGTTTCTTTTGTTCCTCATCCCCTCTAGATTGTAAGCTTGCCAGCAGGGCCCTCTACCTCATGTTTTAATCTTAATATGTTTGTCACCTCCCTTTTCATGCTCTGTACCAATGCTGCATTAATTGCTGGTGTTACAAAAATACACACCGGACAAATACAAAACACATTTTTCTCTTAATCCGTGTTTTTGGATGCAATACTGCTAACAAAACTCATGTGTCATTTTTTTATTTTCTTCATTAATTGTATGAAAAATATTTAGGTGACAAACAAATTTTATTTATTAGCCATAATAAAATCTGCACTGTATAGCAACCTCTTATGGATCCGTAACAGTCTCTGCCTTGTGCCTCTCTTTTCCAAGCAGCACAATGTAACAGAGTAATTTATGACAAATGTTTTTAGTACGTCTTGGGTGTTAGAACTTCTCAAGGACGTATCTTTATTCTCACTGTTGCTATGCATTTTCAGGCAATCTCCTGCTGTGTCCTTTCCCTTTTTTGGGGGAATACAATTTGTTTAACAATGCCTTACATAATCTGGATCTTCAACTAGGTTCTGAGAGATTAATACAATTTTGCTTTTTTAAGAAAGGTAATCTGTTTCTTTGTGGATTCATTGGTATCTGAACTTTATGTTGAAATATATTCCTTTTGCAGATGTTACTGACCTAACTAGATGCTTTCTGCCACTAGAAGCCACCAAGCGCCAGAGCAGTATGCAATCTATTGCTCATTCGTCCGGAACTCAAACATTTCAAACTTTTTACATACAAACCAAAAAATATATACACAACAAACTTACTTTTTTTTCTTCTTTTTTTTTTTGAGTGAGTCTCTGGGCCTTTATTTGGCCCAATATGGCAACCAAAAGGATATGGATATGACGCACACTTATCAGTGGGATGGGGATGTGGCCTGCTCCGGATGCCAGCAGGTCTGGTGGTGCCGTTTGGTGCACCTAGTACTAGTAGACACAGAGTAAGTGCACTTATAACATTTTCTCTGCATCTGTCATGGGGTGGGGGTCTCATTGGTGCCCTCAATGGAACCCCCCAACCAAGATTTGTCCACACAGTGGCAGGCATTACTGTACATGGAACATGGAGGAGTGCCTTTTGGTATCACTGTACATGTAAAAAAGAAAAACAAATATAGAGTAGTGCACTAACAATGAGAAACAGATAGTATGATAACATCAGATCAGATCTATAAATACACCTCAGGTTTACATCAGACATGTGGCACAGTAAGTTGAACGTTTGCTTCTATTAAAAAAGAATAATAGGTAAAAAAAAAAACTTAGCATCCTATTGTCCCATTGATTGAGGACCATGGTAAGTATCACTTAAAGGAACACTCACATCTAATCTATTTCTTTTTGACTGTAACAGTTTTAGTGAGGTTTTGATTCATGCACATTCAAACTGGGTAAAATGGGGCATTTCTGACATAACTGCCAGATGCCACCCCCCCCCCCCCCCCCCCCATACTATGAGTTAGCTTCCTTGCCTGTCTACCAGTCTCCTATCTATACGGACCATTCCATGCAAGGGCTCGGTACTTTAGGAGTGTGGTCACAAACTCTGTATCCTGCTAACTGCCAGTCATAGAAAATGTGAGGCTTTCTACCCTTTAAACAACACCAGTGGGGCTTCCTGCTAACTACCTCTGTTCAATAGTATCAACAAGTTTATTGAGGATTCTTCTAGCAACAAAAGTTATAATTACGACAACTTTTGTTTGTTTGTAATAGCCTTGGTTGGTGTGTGTTCCGTTCAGTCTCAGGGGCAGTCTCAGGTCATTCTGCTCAATACTTTACTAAATATAATCTGCCAAAGCTACTATTCTCATTGGACCCAACAAGGAGATACAGATCTTGTGTATTACACACTGACAGATTGTTTTATTCAGTGAATAATTGCCAGAGATTCTATGATTGTGATAAAGGCCAAGTATTTTCCCTTTTTGCTACTGTTTATGATCCATGTCTTTACTTGTAACAGCTGTCTCCTGGCAATGATATTTTCTTAAAGGACAACTGTCACCAAAAAAAAGTTGAGTTGTGTTTAACCCCTTAGTGACGTGGCTCTTTGGCCATGTCTTGCTCTGGGTCATGTGAGCTGTTTCTGCGGTGTTTGTGTTTAGCTGTGGTTTTCTTCTTTCTCATTTTCTGTACCCACACACATGATATATTGTTTTTATCGCCAATACAATTTTTTGGATAGTACCATATAATTTTCTTCAAAATAATCATGAAATATGAAAACACACACTTTTCTAACTTTGACCAGAAAAATCTTTTACACAATTACAAACAGTAAAAAAAGCCCTGTCTTAATAATTTCTGGTTGTCCTGAGTTTATAAATATGCCATGCTTGTTGATTTTCTGTCGCTTTATTTTAAGTTGTAGGGCAATCATTTTACACTGACTTTCTGATTCCAATCCTAACCCTAGCACTAAATTGAACTCTAACCCTAACGCTAACCCATATGCTAACCTTAATCCTAATTTAACTCTAACCCTAATCCTTATGTTAACCCTATATTTATACTAACCTTTATGCTAACACTAAAAATAGATCTAATGTTGCTGACTGCCTCTAGGGGTAGTTCAGCAACAAAGTGACTGAAATGGCCTGATCGTGGGTGACTTTTGAAGGAAAGTTTGGTGTTGCTTAATGCCTCGACATTGAGGCATCACAGCACCACTGCCTGAGCAGGAAGTGCCCGCATGTCCTATGTCGGCAAACCGAGTTTCTGCATGGACGTTCCTGGCAAATTCAAGGTCACAAAGAGGTTAAACCCTGCACGACCTTATGACGAGTTAACTTGTTATGTAGTTAAACTGACAGCAGGTCTGTAACGCCTCCAGGATGCTGCCTCGTGCCTGAGGCAATGTTCTTGGACCCGGTCGGCAAGCTTCTGGCCATGTGATCGCGATGAGTAGAGCAAAATTAAATGAAAAGGTCAGTGTGTCCAATTCACTCCCTGTACTACACATACTAATTGTGCAGCACATGCAAGTGGAAAACAAACAAACATTTCCTGTAAAAAGAAAAAAAAAACAAGTTAACCCTTGCTGATCACATTTTTTAATTTTAACGTTTTTTTTTTCTTACTATATTAATTACATTAATATATTAAGTTAACTACAGTTAACCCCTGCGTGCCTGTGCTGTGGTTCTGATACCTCTGACTAGTTACATTGCACTGATCAGAGGTTTTTTTGGGTGGGTTAGTTAGTTAATTAGTTAGGATAAGTGGGTTAGTGTTGTAGTATTTGTCAGTATTTGTTGTGTAGAATATTATTGGTAAAATAATTGGGGGAAAAAACACAAATTTCAAAATGTCCCCCCTTTTATATGTGTTATTTAATACTAAATTGTAGATTATTTTTATATATAGGGTATCAAAAGAAAGCTCTAACTGCATTTGAACAACCACATCGCTCTGGTCATTGTCCCAGGAAAATCCCTGGCCGTTAAGGGGTTAAAGTATTTCTATTCAAAATGCCTACACTTGAGGCAATGTTTCAGTGAAACTGATCTTATTTATTGTTTTGCAGACAGTTGTCTTTTAATGCTGACTACAGTCACATCTCGCGTCAGCAGACAAAATATTGGAAAAAGAAGTCGGATTCTCATATATTTTATATTTGTCAGAACAGACGTTTCATATTTTGTCTCTCGTTTCTATAGAAATTAATATTTTTGGACGTCAGATTTAATATGATGTGAAGAATCATTAGATACCTGAGCGAGCTCTGGTCTGGCTCACGTTAGTTTCCTTGGCTATGGTGTGTCCCAGCTGCCGCTAAACTTCTCAGTAGATTATAATAGGATCGCTTAGCGATCTCCCTGACAGCTAAATAGACAATGCTAAAATACTTTGTAGTGTCTTAAAGGGGCAGTATCACCTAAACATTGGTTTTTACCAATTTTGGAGAGAAAAAAATGGTTGAAAATGATCTATACATTGTGTATTAGCAAAACTGCAGTGCGCTGTCTCCTGTTGATGACATCACCTGTGGCTTGATATGCAAATGAACAATGGGAAATGTGTAATTTGCATATCAAGCCCCAGGTGATATTTTTCTTGAGTCACTGATTGAAATAGTTTTTTATTGTTATTTCTCCTTGACATCTGTACAAAACCTCTGCAAACCTAAAACCAAATAAGACCAGTGGTGTATCTTGGTTTTGTGCTGCCCTAGGCAGACAAAATTCCAGCAACCCGTCCCCCCACCCACATTGCACACCTACGACATGCCCCATCACCCACATTGCACACCAACGACATGCCCCATTACCCACATTGCACATTAAATGTCCAATCACCCCATTACATGCCCCATCACCCCCACTGCATACACACTAAATGCCCCATCACCCCATTACATGCTACAATCACCCTGATGAATTGGAAGGAGCTAAAGCTTTCTGAGTGGTGGGGGAGGGACTGAAAATGTTTGAAGCACCAGAAGTGTGCTTTAACACCCTCTGGCAAAGTGCCGCCCTCTGGCAAAGTGCCGCCCTAGGTAGGTGCCTTGCTTGCCTTGTGGAAAATACACTACTGTATAAGACCATGACTTATTCTTGGATTCATTTTATTTCATGGAAATAGCAGATTTTCTTGGTGTTTTCTAAAGTCTGGAACCAAATATAATCTAAATAAAAATAGCTAATGATAGAAGTAAAGTGGAAAAGTTTATCTTCCAATCAAAAATGGAGAACTAAAGGGTATGATTTCAGTTAAAATACTGAAGACCAGTGGAAAAATATCACTTTACAGAAAGAGCAGTGGATACAGGGAATAACCTTCCAGTGGAAGCAGTAAAGCTTTACACTACAATGCAAATTCACGAATGCATGGGATGTCTGTTTCGCTTATACATACATTCCCTACTTATGTGTAATTAATTGTGCTCTGTAAAAGAGGCAAATATTAATAAACCAAACACTAAATAATTAACTTGGTAGCGATGTTATGTTAGCAATATTTTGGAAGCCATCACAGTTCCCAGATTTGCGAATCCAAAGTAAAATGACCATTCCAAAAACAAAATGGCTGCCAGCTGCCAGTCACGTCGAGATTGAGTTTCCTATTTTGGTAAAAATAACAATTCAGCTTCGCAAATGGGAAACTAATAACAGATAATGTCATAATTTGGACCTTAAAAAGTATAAAAACAAATGGTTTGCGTTAGCAAGGCCAGGGTATTTTTTTTTTTTTGGCAGTTTTGTGCGAAGTAATAAAACCCAAGAGATGTAATATTTAACAACTCAACTGTGCGATGGCAACAAATCTGCTTTTAATAATTCATGTGTATAATATTCATAAGCTAGCGCCAAGCTACAAATTAGCATTAACACGTGCCTGTATTGCCATGGTAGATAAGATGACCCAGAACACGTAACCCCACGGAGACTGGGGAAGAGATCAACGAACGTCCCATGGATACAGCAATCAAGGATGAGTATTGTGACTGTTTTATCTGAATGTTCCATTCACTTTGATCATTAGGAAAGATGTCTTACAGTATGGAAGACTGACGCACCCCCAAAGATGTGACACGATTGCTACTATTTGTCAACAGATCGATTTTATGGTCGCGGGTTGAGTATTTTTCGTTGTAATCAGTCACTCTGCATTAACTGATTATCCGAAGATAAGGGCGGGGAATTAGACTCTGAATCTCGATCATACTTTGTTAAAGTAGGATTATCTGCTGGCACCAATAGTAAAATTACGAATGTGGGCTCCAGTTAATAGACACAATCTATTCGGTCACTGCCCCTAAATAAATCTCACCTCACCTTGACTAACCTGCAACTCACCTTTTAGTGAATATCCCCCAGAGAGGTTTGTCTTGTGATATCCAGTCAGGTGCATCACTAAATTGGGCAATATTTAATCTGAAGGTAACTCTCTATTCCTTTTTTCCTAGAATTTCCAATTACTGGAAAATTGAATCAAGTACTATGTGTATGTTAAAACACAGCTAGGTGTAAAATAGGGAAACATAGGGGATTAAGCATTACTAGCTGAATTAGAAAGACTATTTAGCAGTTCTTTTGTCAATATACCCAAGCATTCTGAATGAACCGCATTGTTTTCAAAGTTCTATTTAGTAATAGAAAGGTATTTGCAGGTGACTGAAATTTTTAACATTTTCTGTACAAAGGGCTTCTACTTACACACTAATCAAAGTTCCTGTAAGCCTAGCAGTACAACTTCAAGGAGACATTTGGGGGAAATAGCTTCACCAAGATGTTCTCAAAGTTCTCAAGTTTTAACTATTTCAAAATAAGGGTTGTGTGCTGGAAGAATTGAAAAAATAATCCACCTTTTTCACTTTTCACTGTTATTTATGTTTCATTTAGCAACATCTGTAATTTAAATGAACCATTTTATAGTGCTGTGGCGTTATTTTATAGTCTAATTTTCCTATCAGGCTGGGGACTGACATTACCAAACAAGACGTTAGATTCCTGGGTAGGGGTTCAATATCTCTTAAAAAAAAAAAAATCAGAAGTCAGCACAGAGTCGGAGACCTGGGAGAGATAGAAACACAGAAACCGAATGAGTCGGCAGTTGATAAGAGCCATCCGACCCATCTAGCCTGCTCAACTTCTGCCTAATTTAAAAAAAATGAAAAAAAATCTGAACTTTTACAAGTTTCTGGTCTTATCTTATATCTAGGATAGCCTTATGCCTATCCCATGCATAAACTCAAACATTGTAATAATCTCTACCACTTGTGCTGGAAGGCTTTCCCAGGCATCCACTACACTCTCAGTAAAGTAATACTTCCTGACATGACTTTGACATCTTTGCATCCCTATAATTTAAGACTACGTCCACTTGTTGTGGTAGTTTTTCTTCTTTCAAACATACTCTCCACATTTACTGTTTCGATTCCCTTTATGTATTTAAATGTTTGGTCATATAGCCTATGTCTCTTCCTTCTTCCAAGCTATACCTGTAAAGACCCTTTAACCTTTCCTGGCAAGATGCACCTCAGACTGTATGCAGCTGATATTATTTAACCTTCAGAGTGCCAAAGTAGAAAGTGCCAAGCACAGTGCCTCCAATGTGCCAAGAGGTTAAGAGCCTGGAGTTCCATCACTCTGCAGGAATTCAAGATGAATTTAACCTTGAGAGGTTTTTTTTTTCCCCAGCCTGAACGTCTAGTAACAGGCAGAAATATTCCTGTAAACAGATGATTCAAGGGATGACTATGAATAATTCTGGCTTTGCTTTGCCCCAGGCAACATGTTGCTCCTCTTGCGGTTTGAGAAATGTGAAGAGTATGTACGTATGGCGTGATCTGGGATCTGTTCTCTTGTATTCACCGTTAGTGATAATGACTATTAGCATTGATTCCCAGGCATGTGTTACACATAGAGTTGACGGTACAGATGTGACCCCGTAAACCTGGAATAGGGTGATGATAATGTGTCGTTACAACGCTACACTCAGAAGGCTTCCACCGTTGAATGTTTATCTCCCCCCCCCCCCCCCCTCCTTGGTCATAGATATTAGACTTGGACATTTGTTTTTTGGACGTATGTGCTTTCGGACAAAGATTGGCCCTTTGTCCCAAAACGAATGTGGAGCTCAACGAAAGAATGAATGGACGCAATGGACAAAAAAACGTTTGCTCATTTATTCAGTCGGGTCAAATCGGAAAGCTCCGAAATTTAGGGTTTCAGACTCTAACCCAACCGGCACAAAAATCGCCCAATGTGAAGTGACCGATTTTCGTGGCGACAGACATTTTCGGCAGCCGAACTCTTCTAGTATACGGCTACCAAAAGGGCCCCCCGAAATAAGTTGAAGTCCTCCCACCCATAAAAAAGTCTTATTTTGGTGCCATTTGAAGAGGACCTCAGCTATTCAGAAAATAGCCGAAATCCTTCCACAGAAGTCGGTGAGAGCATTGGGGTATTTCCGTTATAGTCTTACTCCTCCCAAAAATAAGCTGAAGACCTCCCTATAGAAGGAAGATTCCAGCTTATTTAGGGGAATCGGCTATTAAAGAAAAAAAAATCCTACTTAAATTACCCAAAATTAAATAAAATTACATTGTACAAATATAAAATATATTAAACTATAATAAATGAAAATAAATTAAATAAAAATAAACAAATATAAAAAACACATCAAGATTAATTAATAAAAATAATATTATATTAATGTTATATATCTCATAGTAGTACTATACATATATATATATATATATATATATATATATATATAATAAAATAAACATTACAAATCAGTTTTTTATTGTCATTGTAATAGTTTTAACATGCCATAATAGCATTTATTATCATAAAATAAAATTTCATGATGGCATATTCGATTATGGCATAAATGAACCGCGTCAACGAACACATCATATAAGATAAAACACACATTTCACATAAGCCACTTTAGAATCTCCAATAAAAGTTAGGGAATGGCCATGTGTATGTGGACTTTCTCCTCCAGTGACGACTAAGGTGGCAGATATGAGCATTTAAAAAAAGACACAAAAATACAATTCGCTTTACAATTAACAATTTATGTCTATCGAGATTTCAATTTACTAAAAATTGGTATTCGAAGGTTTAAAAAAAAAACCCTACTTTTTCCCCCTAGAGTTTCCTTTAATTAAGAACAACCTAATCTCCAGAGAAACATTAATAAGTGGGGAGCTTGACAATTAATCATCTTACTCTTGATATGATAAGGAACCATCTACGACAGCAGCAGTGCGAGGCCTCCATGACCTGGACTCACTGTACACAACATATGTGGCCTTTTGTCTATAGACGCAGGTATATCACTGGATGAGGCCAAGCTTTTCTATGAACAGTTTGAGTGCAGGGGTTTGAAGTTTGAATGGTACATTGACAAGATGCAAAGAAGGAAATTACCGTGTTTGCCCAGAATATAAGAGGACCCTGGTGATAAGACAATACCCCAAACTCTGGCTCTTAATGTATGGGGGGGGGGGGGGGGGGCGAAAAAGTCTAAGCATCACTTGAACCTGGAAAAAAAAAAGAAAAAGAAAAAAAAAGGTTTGGCTAGTAAATATTGCAACATATGTAAACTGCATAAAAAATGCATTACTTGTTTTTATTTCCTCCCACTGTCCCCTTCATTCCAGTTCTTCTCATCACCATCCATTATTTCCCTCCCAGCACCACACTGCAGTACCCACAAGACTTGCCCCTTGCACCACTTTGCAGCACCCACTAGACTTACCTCTGCACCCATTAGACCTGATATTGCACCTAAAGAACTTGCCATTGAACCTAAGAACTTGCCATTCCACCCAGTGACTTGCCATTGCACCACTGGGATTTTCCATTGCTCCCACAGGACTTACTATTGCTCCCCCCAGCACCTCACCCTGGTGTCTGGGGGGGGGGGGGGAACATCGTGGGATGTCTGTGCACACTGGGCAATGCTGCCTGACACTTCCACTGGGACCTCTGAGTCGGGCAGCGGACAGTGCACACACATCCTGCGGCTGCATTGAAGGAGGTTCCAGGTTCCCTGCAGCACCTGTGGGACCTGGATCCTAGTCTGATAGTCAGATCTCATTCTATCTCTATTCTAACTTGGTGCCAAAGTAGCTGTTTTGTTGGTTTTATGCTCCACTGGGCACAATCATTTTTTACCTGTTCTATATTCTTTAGCCTGTACGAAGCCCTGTGTCTCACAAACTAAAAAGGACATTTTCTCCCACAAAAAAGTTAACCTGAAATATTTCCACATCTAGAAAACATTACAGATGCATAAATTGTTTAACTCAGGGGTAAACTTCAGGATATTTAGAGCATAAAACTTCTCGTCTTTATTCTAATCACCTCCCCACATGCGGAGACAGCTAGCTTCACCTGTTTGCAGTGAAGCCCAGTTCACTGCTTAGACAGACAGGATTAAGATGATGGCATTATGTAAGAGATGTGTGACATGTGTGAATATATTCTAGATACAGAGCTGCTGTATCTATAGCAACAGTTCTGCCTATCTCTGCCAAGCCTTTCTGATTGGATGACACTTAATTTGGAAGCCCCGGCGAAATGATTACAGGAGAAAACTGCAGGAAAACTGTAAATTGCAGTGTATGTCACATTCAGAAAATAAGTTGGGTGGAATTACCCCTTTAAGTCAAAGCTACATTAAAAAATGTCTGTACTATTAATGAAGTGTGTTATTAGGCAGAGATCCGTTGTGATTTCTCTGGTTTGCAAAGCAGTTACAATACAAAGTGTAGCAGTTACTCATAAGTAATAGAATGAAGCAAATTAAATTACAGATTTGCTGTTGGAAAGATGTAAATTTGGGGGTTGTGTATGAAATACAAAGAGTCCGACATTTAGAGTGAAAGAAGATGGTAATTGTACTGTGAACAACATAAAACTCATCCGGGGGGGGGTTTCTTTTTTAAAAGCTGAGTACCATTGCCCCCACATAGCTAATACTATGTATATGAATGCTAGCTCAGAGCTGAGCAAGGTTAAGAGATATTCAGATGTACAGACAACAGCACAGACATGCATTAAAGGGTCAGTGTAGTCCTTAAACTCACTTTGGTGCAAGTTGAGTGCAAAGTTCTGCATAAATCATGTTTTTAATATTCGACTCAAGCCCTCCCCTACATACTATCCTACAGGTACTGTAGCACTTATTGTGTGTGGAACTGAGCATGTATTAGTTTTGTTTCATTTAGTCACTTCCTCTGCTGGCGGGATAGACTACATTATGTGGAATCTAAGTAACCTTGCTCTTGTACACGTAGGATCTCTTAACAGTGCAACACACTGTCTGATCACATCACTAGATAAACAGGATATTTCATTTATTTGAATGGCTTTATTCTCATTGGATCCAAACATTTGTTTTGAGGAAATTGACTTTTACTCAGCTAGTGTGGGCAGTCCTGGTTTCTTACAAACTGCTGTAATTTCACAAATTAATCTAAGTGTAAGATTTTCATATTTTAAGCAATGTAAAATGTAAAATATGCATTGTAAAGTACTTTTAATGTACCTGAATATGCATTAACATTTTGTAGATGCATTTTGGGCACCAGACCGTCCCTTTAAATGTAAAGATGGAGGAGAGAGTGAGACGAGAACAGTATGGCAAAGCAAGGCCATGTAAGTAAACTAGGAGGGCTACTGTAAGGGATCTGTTTCATTGTTTCATTGAGATAGATAATCTCCTCTTAATGTTCTATATTAGTGTTGTCCAATTTTTAATGTGGGGTGGGTCACATATTGTGCAGAAGTGAAATTTGGGAGACCAGACATTAGCAATACCATGAGGTAATATCATAACATAAAACCACACAAGCTTATCATTCATTACAGAAGCCACACACAGGGACCAGAAGTTTGTCATCTTCTGGATATATCAATAAAGCTGTGATTGAATACTCTGACAATGGAACTGGTATGAGGCAGGTGGCGCTAAAGAAAATTATGCACAAGCTGCAACTTGTCTAGCAGTTATCCCAAAATACTGCAGTAAAACACAAATACAAAATACACAAAGTGACAGTGCGCTATATGTGCTTTAAAGTGACAGTGTAATCAATCTGCCATGCAGGGAATACAGGATATGTAACTTGTATCTTCAAAACAGTAGAAATGTAAAACACTCACATATAGTCCCTTGACATGGGACAAAACATAAATGTAAGTGGCAGTTTTCGTCCTGGTTCGATGCAACCTCCGCAGTGGATATGCAATAATCAACCTCCAAAGGACAAGAGATGGTGTTAGTAGTAAAAAGTATAATTTAATACAAAAGTGCAAAAGATGCCTTACACTTAAAATCTGGAACAGCAGCACAGGGTCATAAAACAGGAACAATGATGAACAAGGATCTGGTCCAATCTCGTATGAGTGTTGCTTGATCAAGCAACACTCATACGAGATTGGACCAGATCCTTGTTCATCATTGTTCCTGTTTTATGACCCTGTGCTGCTGTTCCAGATTTTAAGTGTAAGGCATCTTTTGCACTTTTGTATTAAATTATACTTTTTACTACTAACACCATCTCTTGTCCTTTGGAGGTTGATTATTGCATATCCACTGCGGAGGTTGCATCGAACCAGGACGAAAACTGCCACTTACATTTATGTTTTGTCCCATGTCAAGGGACTATATGTGAGTGTTTTACATTTCTACTGTTTTGAAGATACAAGTTACATATCCTGTATTCCCTGCATGGCAGATTGATTACACTGTCACTTTAAAGCACATATAGCGCACTGTCACTTTGTGTATTTTGTAATTGAATACTCTACCGCACCACCATGCATGTAGCAGGGTGCCAGTTTGGCTTAGGCATGGATAAGAAGCTCATGGAGATCTTGATGCTCTACGTCACCCAGACAGACACATCTGCACAGAAACCCATCAGAGCTCTCCTTTTTTAACGATCAGATTCTCGACTGCTGTAAAGTTATTACAAACCCGCCATTCTTTATAGAAAAAAAAATAGAAAATGACTGCACCTTTCCAATGACTCCTGGATTCCCAATGGAATTTAGTTTAAGTTAAACAGACAAAGTATCAATTCTCAATGGGAATAAATTACCGTATTAGTAATAGAAGAAAGGTGAAGGGTTCTGTGGATTTATCGAAAGCAGAATAGTGTCTATTTGGTCTATATTGAACGATTCCACATGTCTTGTACGAGAACACTCTGGGTCCATTGAAACAGGACACGAGGGCTAGCATTATCAGAGATTATACTGTCCAGACGGCTTCAGGAGCAAAACTAGGAATGTCTGCAATGTTATCATACACCATGATCTTGGTCATCTAAGAGGGTTTAATTGTTTTGCACACAACTAAAAGAAATTCCCTGTCAATGACAGAGAAGTACTGAGTTTAACCTGTAGACGGAGGATCTGCTGGTACTTTCTTTTGTTATCCAACAGCCTTCAGAAGAGTTGTGACAAAGCAGTGTTGGGATCCTTTGAACAATGCAAGTGATGTATTGAGGAGTTGTATGAAAGGGAGGAGGAAACCTTTTCTAGAAGAAAGAATAGAATAAAGTATCCACTTGTTTCAAGTAGTTTCCTCCTAGATACTGCAAGAGGTCAGGAACATAGGTGGGACAAGGCTTTGTTTAGGTTTAGTCTGATGAAGGTCTATCCATGGCTTACACTACCCATGATGCTAAGTTGGCTTTTTAACTATTGCTGTGTGGACTATACTTCCCATGGAGTTAGACACACCAACTATATGGACTACACTTCCCATGATGCTCAGCTGTGCATCAGATGGAATGCCATTGCTAGCCATTAATGAAGTAACAAGTACAGCTGTCTGGATTACAGAACCTCACTCTTCTCGCAGAGCGGAAGAGTGAAAAACGACCTTAATTAGCTATAACATTTGTAACTTCATGGCTCTGACAAGGTGGAAATATGTGAAATATATATTTCTTTTGAAAAGATGGCAATTTTGAGGATTAGTATTGAATCCTTATCTCCAGCACGTATGATCACTATAAATACTGTGCGTGAGTTAATTACACAGATGTGCATGGGCAGTTGCGTTAGCAAACCCGCAATAAATGACGATAAGCCAGAAAAAACATTTGGCCTTATCTGCATTTAATGCGTAATATATAACTCTAACATGGAAGTCATTATATAATTGGCTACGGAGCTAAAGGGTTGAACAAGTAATGGCCTAATCGCTTTACAGAGAAGCAAATAAAAAAATTGTACGTCAGAGGACAGACCAACACATTATCTGTCCATCCATTACATTGCTTTATTTTTAATGCAGCTCTGGAAGTTGTACAAGTGTACCATTTTTAGACCATTGACCCAGAATTTACATTTATAACTAAACCTCGGAGACTTACTCAGGGTAATACTGGGTAATGTTAGTACCCTTTACTGGACAGATTTACTATTTAGATGTGGGTTGCTGTATAGCATTTAACCCCTTCGTGATGCAAGGTGCTTGCGTCCCAAGCGACGCAAGCACCAAAACGTCACAATTGGTTCCTGGCCACCGATCACAAGGTGATCGGTAGCCAGGAACACTCTCGCAGAGACCCGATCAGGGTCTTAACGGACCCTGTGGGTCCCTGCAAAAAAACCGCGAGAGCTCCGGAAGTCACGTGTGGAAGTCCGGGCACGGCGCGATTTGGAGAAATGTAGCCGGTGCTCGTTTTGAGCACCGGCTACATTTCCCTTGTCAGACTGAGGCCACTCAAAGTGGCCTCAGATGACAGGTGGGATCCCGCTGCAATTGCCTACAGTGGGATCTGAGTACAGTTCATCGCGGGGAGCCGCGATGAGCTGTTTAGTACAGGACGTACTATGCCGTCCTAACGACTTTAAGGCACTTAAAGTCAGGATGGCATAGTACGTCCTAACGTCACGAAGGGGTTAAGCTTACCTGGGAAATATATGTACTTACTCCAATATCTAAAATTTTGGATGTCAGCTGTAGTATTATTCAGGAACCCTTCCTTTCATAGAAACGTGGTGGCAAAGTATGGAATGTTGTAGAGCACTAAGCATGGAATGCGACGGGAAAGAGGTTTGGATATGATTCAATGTACTATACTCAACATGTCCTCCTTATGATCAGTTACAGCTGATGATCCATTTAAGGGTGACTTTGTTCCATAAGGAAATATTCTGTTAGCCAAATTCTGGAAGAAGGAGATGGGATCCTAGGAAGAGTTGGGGGTGGTGTCCAGATCATTTCCTGTAGTAATTCTAGAGCAGATGTAACGGACCCAGTAGCTTTTGGAGAAACTTAACATTTAGTATTAAAAACAAAGTGCTAAACTAGTAGTAATAACCAAGGAAATGAATGGAATTCTATGGCCGTTTGCTCCAAATGTAGCACTTTTTAACAAACAAAAATTAGCACCTGTTTTGCCTTTGATAAATCAGACCCAAAGTCTGATTTATGAGAATGCCAGCAGGCTACTCCGTAATGGTTCAGCAGTTTTCAGATCTATTGAACAACAGATATCTGATGT
Organism: Pelodytes ibericus; assembly: GCA_036172795.1. Lineage (NCBI taxonomy): Eukaryota > Metazoa > Chordata > Amphibia > Anura > Pelodytidae > Pelodytes > Pelodytes ibericus. The sequence goes on from CM069861.1 coordinate 15,532,022, forward strand.
GAGGCTCCTGCTCAGAGTGGAACCCAGTGACCCAGAGGACCACCAGACCAGTAGCTTCCCAGTATGGGCCATAACTCTTAATAGCTGATCTAAGTACTGCTGACTTGTCAAAGAAAAAAGTCAGACTTTGGACTCTAACTGTGTACTTAAAGTTCCTTATATTTTATTAAACACTAGTGTTAGAAAAAACATTCCGTAATGAATATGTTCTAAACAATAAATGTTTAATGATTAATACCCATAATAATACAAATGACATGCAACATGTACCAGCGCCACAGACTGAAAATAAATTAGACAGCCCCGTTGAGAGGTTTGGTTTTTTTTGTTGTTTTTTTTTGGCATGCAACAATTGCCCCCTTTGACCTTGTCCTGGTATTTTTCATCCCATCTCGTTTTAATTCATGTACAGCTTGAGTAATTAATACCAATATATCCACTAGTGGGTTGACCCGGGGGTTAGGTGCAATATTACGGACTAGCGTTAGCTTATCTACATAGTGTCACCAATCTCATTAGGTTGGGGTTTGGAAACCTCAGCAGACCTATTCATTCCTATCCACCCCATCTCCTTTGTGAGCGGAGGACGCCTCTCGCGACAAACGTGTCAGGGTTTGCAAGGTAAACAAGGCAACCCTGTAAAATGAAACCTCTGGGATTACCTTGGAACCCTCAACACGAGTTCATTAGAATATGTCTCAATTTAACTGTTGTGTTTGGATTCCAACCAGCCTCTTACAGATGGAAAGTCTAAAGATATGCCAATGGGTTCTCAGATACCGATATTGCATCCAACCATCCCTGCGTACCAACAGAAAAGGGAAAGGGGGGGGGGGGGGCGTGCGTGTGTGTCTGTTTTAACCCATGTTGTGCTGAATGAGGCTGCAGGTTCAACACCACAAGATGCATTCTACAGCTGAAATGTGTAGACAAATAAAAAATAAAAAACTGTTTATCGTATTGTGATTTTTTTCGCATCCACCTGCATGCTTTTAAAATATTACCCTAAGAACATAAATCTTTTGTTTTCCTCTGTCCTTTATCATTGTGCATAGCAAATATCCCCCTGCAAATGAACAATGGTGAGATTTAAGCTTGGGAGGCTTCTATAGAACAGCCTGTTCAGCCGTTTAGCCAACAGCATAAATTTGATCTTGTAATTAGTATTCAACTCAGCATCTTGGATAGAGACCAATGTTGCAGCCAAGAGGTGGTTTAAATCACATAAATCATAGATCAATGACAGAATTCTAAGCAATGGATAGATTACAAAAGTAAGCTTTATTTAAAAATAGATTAACCATTTCCCTGCAGAAATGCTTTCAAAATACTAGGGTAGAAAATACGACTTCTAAAAAAATAAAAAGGAGAGAAAAAATAGATTTTATTTATTCACTTATCTTGCACTGAATTATTTCAGAAATGTATTTTTTTTTTTTCAAAAGGACATAGGCATACACATAAATCTATGCATTTTGACGTAAACTTGGGCTGGTTCCCAAATTTCGATACCTAATTGCAATTTCCAAATGCTTTTTTTTCGATATCTGAAAATCTTAATGAAATGTGTTTTCGATGAGTTTTCCAATTATCATTCGGAATACACACAAAACAAATAGAGCCACATGAAATGATGGGGTTGTTTGTGCATTAATTGCTGTACACAGCCCTGTGAAGGATAGAAATACATGCATTTTTCTACTCAGTTAATACGTATCTTTGGCCAGAATATTATAATTATTGTGAAAAAAGCATAATTTTCTTTTATTTGAATTTTAGGTTTTTTTCTACTATGCACAAACGTACAGCTATTCTATGTGACATATTTATCTACAGTAATACACTTTAGTTCAACACAAAGGTTTTATTTGTAATATTAAATGTGCACTTTAGAGCAGGGTTAGGGCACTCTCTGGACTATGTGACGAGAAATTAATGTGACCTTCATTGACCTTTTCAAACTTGCCCTTGTATAGATACTTTGTCTATCCCTGTCCTAGAGGAACATATTCCTGCCCTAGAGGAACATATTCCTGCCCTATAAGAACATATTCCTGCCTAGAGGAACATATTCCTGCCCTAGAAGAACATATTCCTGCCCTAGAAGAACACATCCCTGTCCTAGAGGAACATATTCCTGCCCTAGAGGAACATATTCCTGCATTGAAGAACATATTCCTGCCCTAGAGGAACATATTCCTGCCCTAGAAGAACAGATTCCTGCCCTAGAAGAACACATCCCTGTCCTAGAGGAACATATCCCTGCCCTAGAGGAACATATTCCTGCCCTAGAGGAACATATTCCTGCCCTAGAGGAACATATTCCTGCCCTAGAAGAACTCATCCCTGTCCTAGAGGAACATATCTCTGCCCTAGAGGAACATATTCCTGCCCTAGAGGAACATATTCCTGCCCTAGAAGAACATATTCCTGCCCCAGAAGAACACATCCCTGCCCTAGAGAAACATATTCCTGCCCTAGAGGAACATATTCCTGCCCTAGAAGAACATATTCCTGCCCCAGAAGAACACATCCCTGCCCTAGAGATACATATCCCTGCCCTAGAGAAACATAGAGGAGACATGTCAGAAGACATTGATTCAGATGAGTTATGTTTTGCAGTAAGACCCATCAAGATGCTCCTTGATTGAGATATCAGTGTTAGTAGCACCTTGCTAATTTCCTCTAGTTTGTTGGCTACCCAGCACAATCTGACACTGATGGATTTATTCACTGAAAGCTGAGTTTCAGGTGAGTTGAGGTGAGATGAATATTTAATTTATCCAGGTACAATGCATAGTTAAAAGTGTGAGATGAAATCTCACCGCAACTCACATAAACTCATCTGCAACTCCCCTTTTAGTGAATACAGACCTTAGTTTTCGTATTTCCTCTTAATAACATCAATTTAGATGAATGCTGAAGTAAAAGTGAGACGTACTATAAAAACACTATTCCAATATTACTGCTATAATCAGAGATGTCTATACTGTACTGTGTGTCATGTACTCATCCTGTTCTATGCATTGATGCCCTGTGGAAGGGGTTATAAAGCCATCAGATTGCAAAGTTCCGTTTTTGGAATCCAAATTAGAAACCAATCCAAAGAGAGGTTATTATCAAAGCATCGCAGCTTTTTTTTTTTAATCACAATTTCTCTGTCCGAGAACTCACAGAACTGCTATGTCCTCTGATCTGAAAAAAAAACTTTAAAACACATTAACCCCCCCACCTTTCTCTCCTTTGAATAGCTCACTTGTTAGTGAACGTCAGACACGAATGCTGTCCCCCTCTTTTAACCTATGATTGATTTGATCCAGATATTTAATCAACAAGATACGAATACCTGAGACCATCCACCTCCATCGGGCGTACAATTAAAACCATGTGGCTAAAAATATCAGACGAACATTACACTTTGTCCAAACATATGTTCCGTGTCTTACACGGTTGTTAAATGTTTGATAAAACTTTTAATATGATTTTTCCTAAAAAAAAAAATTTCAAAAAAAATTCTGTATAACTATTGTATTTAGAGGTGATATAATACGTAAAATTTTACACCACTCCATCTAAAGCCATTATGAAGTACACAACCTGGTACAAAAAGAAACCTTTGCATTTATAGCTCATAAATAAAACTTACGAGTTAAATATATAAAAGCTAGAAAAATACTAATCACATGGCATGGGATTTTCCTTAATACGCTTTAACGGGGGATTGTTTTTTGGTTTTTTTTTTATCCGTTTTTTGTTTTTTTTTTACAAAAATCTTGCATGTGCATCCTTGAAGAAAAGATGGGAGGGGGTGGGTTTTAAAGGCACTTTCAAATGCCCCAAGAGTTTAATTATGGTACAGAAGTCAAGACTCTTCCTGAGCAAAGGAAATGCTACAGGGGCCTGCTCTTCTGACTACGCGAGGTCAACGCAGACTATGAGAGAGAAAGAGATTTTCAGAGAATACAAAATGTGAGCAAGATTTTCCCAGAGGCTGCTGGGGTAGAGAAGGAATCATTTGGAACTTTTTAGATAGAGAACAAGATGCAAAGAGGGAGACAAATTGCCATAGAATAAGATGTAAACAGTACAGCACAAAGAGCGAGGGCAGGCAGTCCGTGTTGATATGGTTGATAATGAATTACATGGTAAGACTGGACTATTTGCACGATCCATGCCCTCCTGAGTAGTCGTCTAGTGATTGGATGATAAACACAGAACACCTGCTGGAATTATGTAAGCATGCATTGGAGAAGGACATCTCTCTAATGTGCTCAGATGGACCTCTCCTTACTACATTAAGGGATTATTCTACTTATTTGTTTTTTGGTTTGTTTTTACACAATATTGTTCAAATCTGCTTTTTTATTTTTACAATCTATACCAATCAACAGTGGTCTATATATATAGAAATACATACAGTATCTAGAAATAGAGATAGAAATATATAGTGAATGAACTGAATATAGATATCCCGACCTATAAACAAATAGCAAACAGACTGGCAGACATATAGATAGATCTACCTACTTACCTATCTGCCTACTTATCTCTCAGTCCGTTTGTCTACCTATCAGTCTGTCCGTTAATCTATCTACATAGCGTCAGCCTCCGTATGAGCTGGGATATTAATGGAAAGGAGGCTAGTAAAGGATGATTAGCTAGTTCTTGACCCATTATCCTTCCCAAATTAATCGACACCTTTGATCTATTACTGTTACTGCATTGGTATATCCAGGTAACGATGCTGAAGTATGAAATTACAAAATGGGTCTTTAGATTGCTTGGATTGCATTTTTGCTGGATACTTTATTGCAATATGTTTGTACATATGTGTTTGTGTGTAACACGTGTGTTCTCTCTTCTAGGGGTTACACGCTAATGTCAGGCAGTCGTCTGAGACGCTCATTGTAACATCTTTTCTGACCAATGAATCATCTTATCTAAAAAAAGGGATTGTGGATACATGGAAACTTGTTTCAGCCAGGTGCAAACCATGGGACTTAGCGATCTACTCACTAAAAAGGTGAGTTGCAGGTAAGTTGAGGTGAGATAAACCTTTCTACTCACCCCTTTAACAATACATTGTGGAAGGACAATCCTGGAGAGTCTGCTTAGAGGGGAGAACTCACTTGGTTTGTCCCTGGACAATGTATAGCTAAGCTGGATAATAAAAAGGTGCATCACACCTGAACTCACCTGCAATTCACCTTTTAGTAAATAGCCCCTTTCGAGTTGTTCGTACTCTTTTGTCTTGTGTGTTGTGTTTTGTCATCTTCCCTATTTTACAGCACTGCATACACCAGTCCCCATGGATCCTTCTTTGATGATTGGCTTATTTCTGGATATTGTTATGTGTCCCATGCCACTACAAAATGCTTCTTATATACTATACTTAGCATCAGGTATGCACACCAGGCTAATATGTATCTAGTCTAGGGCATGGATGGACTGCAACATTGTTCAAGGTGGACATTTTCTATACTTGGTGATGGAAAATTGCCATGGACACTGGTGTCCTCCTAGGAACACTTTACCTATCCCTGCTCTAGGGTTTGGGCGCAATGGTCTTCTTGTAAATGTCACACTCATTTTCACTGCAATTCCAAGTGAATTGGGTGCAATAGTTTGATCCCTTCGAGCATTCCACTCACTTCTTTTTCAATCAAGTCTCATTTTCGACACAATCACAATATAATCCACAACTTGAATTTCAAGTCTCCGTGATAGAACTTCACTCCATTACACATCTATAAGAGTGGTCTTGGTTTTCTGGTCAATTCTAAGAGTGGTCTTGGTTTATTGGTCAACTCTAAGAGTGGTCTTGGTTTACTGGTCAACTCTAAGAGTGGTCTTGGGCTATTGGTCAGCTATAAGAGTGGTCTTGGTTCATTGCTCAACTCTAAGAGTGGTCTTGGGCTATTGGTCAGCTATAAGAGTGGTCTTGGTTCATTGATCAACTCTAAGAATGGTCTTGGTTCATTGGTCAGCTCTAAGAATGGTCTTGGTTTATTGGTTTACTGGTCAACTCTAAGAGTGGTCTTGGTTTATTCTTGGTGGGCTTTAGTTCTAATGATAACCCTTGGTTATCTTCAATTTTATTTACCAAGTATTATCCAATTACTTCTTGACATGTTGCACAGATGGAAAACAGTCAGGTCTGTCTATTGTCTACTGTTAAAGTCTGTGGCAACCCTGAGAGTTAACAAGGAAAAACAAACAGATCATCTGCAATCAACACAGAAACCAGAGGCACTGACAAAAACACAATGACGACAAGCTAGAAAAAAAAAATAATAGAAAATAATGGTAAGACATAATTAATACAATAATAAAACAATAATAAAACAGAATATAAATGGCTGGGAGTCAGATCAGCCAGCAAATGTAGCCAAATCTACAATTTATTGAAAAACAGGTAATTTAAAAAAATGAAATGGCAGGGAATTTAAATTAAGGCAAAGTTTATAACTCGCTGTGGAAAATTCATGTTTCAGGTTGTTACTGAATATGAATATAGGGTCATTGTGCATTGATAGATGCTGTGGTTTCTCATTACCATGGACCAGGTATTGATCAGATGCTTTCTCATTATGATGTGTAACTGATTTTGCTGTTCTGAACTATTTGTTCTTTCAGTAAAGAGCACTTCTTGTGTTTTGTCCCAGGCCACAATCACAATATATTAGTCACTTTTGTGAGGGCTGATCATAGGGTAAAACGTGTGAGGCTAATTTGTCTTGGACTCTACTCCATACACTAAGTGGAAATTGATCTTTTTCTTTTGTGTGTGTGTGTGTGTGTGTGTGTGTAAATTCTATATTTTTAATTAGAAGCTATATATAAAAAATATTAAATATAACAAATAATAATAAAAAATAAATAATACAAACTTAAATATACAGGACCAGAACATACACAAGTAAATGTAAAATAACAGACAGTGTTATATATATATATATATATGTCCATACTAGCTGAGTAAAAGTAATTTCCTTTTTTTTTTTTTTTTGCTGCAGGAACCAATGACAAATAAATGGAATATCCTGTTTCTCTAGTGATGTCATCAGGCAATGTTTTGCACTGTTAAGAGATTCTACTGTGTACAAGAGAAAGGTCACTTAGAGTCCACACACTGTATTCAAATATCAGCAGCACAGAAAGTGACTAAATGATACAAAACTTTATATGCTCAGTGTCTATAAAACCAGTGCTGCCGCGCCTGCAGTAAACATGCAGAGTAATCACTGGGGGAGGGCTTGAGTCAAATATTAAAAATGTGATTTATGCAGAATGCCTGCATCAGATCATACTTTGGGGGGAAAAAGCCTGTGCATTAAAGAAGCAGTAAGCTTTATCTTGCATCAAAGTGAGTTTGGGTACTCCACTGTCCCTCTAAGCTACTCCTTAAATTATCTTGATGATTGCACTAGAATATTGTTTTCACATGGATGTATGCAAATAAGCGGCTCTTCAAAAGTAGACAAAGTAGGTAGAACATAAAGCACCACCTATATGCCCCATACCTAACACATTAGAGAAGGGTTAGCAAGCACAGAGGAATGAGTTATTTCTGATATGTAAAGCTTCACACCATTAAAAAAAAATCCAAGCTATTAAATAATGTCATCAACATTTGCAATCTCACATTGGTGGGTTGTTTTGACTGCCCTTGTTCTGAAATTAGAAATGCTGATAATCTTGTTAACCTTGAGATCACATCCATCAAGGTAATGCATTTCTATGTTTCATGGTGATTGTCCTCTGTTGCACTACAAATATTTCGCACTACTAGAGAATGAAAATAAATATACTTTCAAAATATCTGCAGGGATATGTGATCGGGTAAATATACTCTGACCATTCATAACATTATGACCACCTGCCTAATATTGTATCAGACCCCTCTTGACTTCAAAACAGTCTTGACCCGTCGAGGCATGGACTCCACTAGACTTCTGAAGGTGTGCTGGGGTATCTGGCACCAAGACGTTAGCAGCAGATCCGTTATGTCCTGTAAGTTGGGAGGTTGGGACTCCATGGATTGGACTTTTTTGTCCAGCACATCGCACAGATGCTCGATTGGATTGAGATCTGGGGAATGTGGAGGCCAAGTCAACACCTTGAACTCGTTGTTGTGTTCCTCAAACCATTCCTGAACCAATTTTGCTTTGTAGCAGGGAGCATTATCCTGTTGAAAGAGGCCAATGCCATCAGGGAATACCGTTTCCATGAAAGGGTGTACATGGTCTGTAACAATGCTTAGGTAGGTGGTACGTGTCAAAGTAACATCCACATGAATGGCAGGGCCCAAGATTTCCCAGAAAAACATTACCCAAAGCATCACACTACCTCCGCTGGCTTGCCATCTGTCATAATGTTTTGGCTGATCGGCGTATACATATTTAGATATGCAATGGGGTAAGCAAAAACATATATAATAAGAGGTATAGCACATAAGACACATTTTAATAAAAGGTAAGGAGCTTAGTCCTTGATATTTGTGATGTAACCCCTGTCGCTGTATGCACCAATAATTCACTGCCTTTGTTACTACAGAACTATGTGTGTTTGTGGGCTACTCAGACCTTTTAATCCTAGGAGGTAATCTCATTACATGTATATATATATCTATATAAATATCTCTATATATAAGCAGTACGGGGAATACACAAAGTTATAATATAAACTGTCAGTACCTTGTTTATTATCATGATTAAATCGTTGGTGTGAATGGACATGTATATATATATATATATATATATATATATATATATATATATATATATATATACTGTATATATATATAGCCATATAACCTGGTGTGTGAGGACCATGCAAGGTGTGGTTGCACTCAAAATGAGGCTGACTTCCAGGAGCCGGCTTGGAGAAACTCTGGGGCATATAAACATTGTGATAATGAATCACTATCACATTGATGGTATGCTGCCCATGTGTTAAGCCCCATTTAGGAGTTTGTCAAACCTGGTCTAGCCTTTGACACCTAGGGTTTAACCAACAGTCTGGGTGTCTTTTAGCATATTTGGAGATAGGAAATTCTAAGCAGCAGGACCAAATACAGGATGAAGGACAAACAAAGATGACAACAAACTTAATTAATATAACTTGCCACAGGGTAGTCCATTTTTTTTTGTTATTGTAGTTGGCTACTAAACTGCTTTAAAGGACAACTTGTGGTCAAAAGATAAGCTGTATTGGGGGTCTGTCATTTTGATTAGACTCTTGGGTCATCTGACCAAATTTTCTAAACAACATGTCCGCTTCCTGGAAGTAAATGGAGCAAAGAGGGCTCAATAAGGTACTTTTTTTTAAAATTATTATTCTTATGTTAAAGCGTTTCTTTTTAAGGTGTCTACACTATGATACATGATGGTTTTTTCACCATAGTGGTGCTCTAAAAGGGTGAAACCTGCTTTTTCAAACCCCATCCCACACTATGTCTTGACTTATTATTTAGCACAAAAAATAGCTTACAAACAAAATTGCAGCCAGGATTTTCAGGACATTCTGTATGCAGATTGATCTACGGGTTGGTTTCTTCCTAATGTTATAAACCAGAAAACACATGGGCATTAATTTTGGTGGCTGCTTCAGAAATTATGTTACTAACAGCACAGTAGTAAATCATTAAATAGTGAAACATAACATGCACTATTCATAATAAGCCCTTAGCCGCTTGGAGCAACGAGGCACTGGCTTTCTTATCTCTACCACTTCATCAGTGTATTATTCTGATAGCTTTCCTACCCTTGGGGAGGTTTACTAGTCACAGGGATTACTGGGCAGGAAGAGTCGGGGTTTTGGAATGTTGGGTGCTATGTGAAGGTTGACTGATACAAGGAACATTAGTCCAAGGTCGGACAAGGTCAAGCATTACTGTAACAGCAAGGACTATGCTAACCTCGTGCATTGTAATATAATGCGGTTGCTTCCACAAAACTCCCAAGTCTGCTTGTATTCCGGGTCTCTGATGGTCACTCGAGACATGGTGGTGGAATCTGTAGGGCCAGTGGGAATTTTGTGGATGCACTGTTTTGCCTGTATTATCTTGTTTAGAACATGGGTTATGTAATATTTTCTTTTTACCTCTGGGACATTATTAAAAGGTTGTGTTAAGGTGTTATGAAGATGTCACCAACTCTAGATAAAATTGGTACAAAACAATATATTTATCAGTTCAAATAATCCCAGTGGTTTTTAACAAGCTAGCTCACACTTCGCTTAGAAAGATTTGCTATAGGGCATGCCAGGAGGTTGGTAAGCTTTCTATAAATACAAAACTAATTGAATAAGTGTGATATGTTATTATGGTCTAACTATGTGTGCCAGATGGTTCTTAGCTGCATTCACGCCTTATACTTCTACAACATAACATTACATTACATAACCATTTAGATATAATTTACATAGTACTTGGTACAGAGCATAGAATAGATCTACGTACAATGTTACAGGAACAGAGATAGACTGATACATAAGGCTCTCTAGTCCTGCTCGAACAGAGATAGACTGATACATAAGGTAGAGAGTCCTGCTCGAACAGAGATAGACTGATACATAAGGTAGAGAGTCCAGCTCGAACAGAGATAGACTGATACATAAGGTAGAGAGTCCTGCTCGAAAAGAGATAGACTGATACATAAGGTAGAGAGTCCTGCTCGAAAAGAGATAGACTGATACATAAGGTAGAGAGTCCTGCTTGAACAGAGATAGACTGATACATAAGGTAGAAGGCACGCGGTAGAATCTCTTTCTATTCATTAAAAGGACACACACGACATCAAACTGTTTGATTCATGGAATTGTGTTTAAAATGCACATAGCCTAATGTTTGTGGCATACAAAAGCATGCAGTGAGTCCTTAGCAATCTCTTTCAATGATTCCTGTTTTAGCACCACCCCTTCTGTTGTTTATATTACAAAGGGACAGTTCATCTGAACTGAGAATGTTGGAGCATGAAACTTGGGAGCATGTGTGGAGCCCAGTTTATTCAAGCTAGAAAAATGACTTCCCTTTTTTTTGACAGCATTTTGATTCCAGACTGGGTTGATCCTTTATTGAAAGATCACATGGATTACAACATGGCCGCTCACTGTTTTCTTGTGCGATAAATTTAGGAATATACTAAACTGTATACATAAAAATAATCATCATAGCAAAACACTTGAATACAAAGATCAAGGCTGTCGTATTCTCATTTATATATGACTGTGGGGAACTTTAAGTCTCAAAAAAAGCATTGATTAACTTAAACTTAATTTAGTCTGTCATTTATTGTTACAGCTGCTAGTTAAATAGAGCGCTTAGATCTCCAGTGTATCAATGTTTGTATTTAGCTACAAGAAACCAATACTAGGGGCCGTATTTATCAATACAAAATAGGTGGTATTTCAGGAAAAAGTGTTAAAATAGAAGTAGTAACCATGGAAACCATTGGAAAGTTATGGCAGTTTGCTCCAAATTTAGCACTTTTTTAAAAATAGCACCTGTTTTACCTTGATAAATGCCTAGCCCTTACATAACCTCTTCCTACAAGGTGTGGCGGTGACTATATGTGACACTCATCGGGGGTGTTTTTCTGCGGGATTTTTAAATAAAGCATTTCTGTCTGTGATTGTAGCTAGCACATTTAAGGGTTCATGTACTAAACAAGTGCAGTGGGGAAAAAAGTAGGTAAAATACGAGTAAGGAGCAATTTGCGACTATTTGTAACATTCTGCCCTTTTTTTTCCTTATTTGCGTCTCTTCCGTTTATTTTTATTTAGCGCGCATTTTTTCGGTTGCGCTAATAAATTGCGATTATATTTTCACATGCTGAAGAGTTTCGCGAGTATTTTGTGAAAAATAATTCTTATTTGCGTGTGAAAATTACACCAGCTTTTAGCAAGCGCTATCCAAAGAGGTAGAAAAAATATTCGCAAAATTGATTGTTTTTATTCGCAATTATGCCCGTTTTTATTCGGAGTTTGCCCGTATGTACTATTGAAGTGTGAAATGTTTAGTACATTGCACTAGGAGCAAAGAGCAAAAAATAGTTTTGCACATAAAATATATTTGCGTTTTTTTAGTACATGGTCCTCCAAATGTCTTACAATGCCTACCCCTTACATAACCTCTTCCTACAAGGTGTGGCGGTTACTATATGTGACACTTATTCCAGGGAGTTTTTAAATAAAGCATTTCTGCCTGTGATTGTAGCTAGCACATGTAGATTCATGGCTCCAATGTGTATATTTGCCCTACTAAAAACCAGATTTGATTTCACTGCCTCTCATTCTCCCACTGACTTTGTGAAGTCAAACCTGTGTTTTAAATTTGCCAACTAATGTCCACCTCTCAGGAATGACAAATCTTAGTTGTTATCACTTTAGAAAAGGGAAAGTAGAAACCGCATAATTTAATCTGAACCATGTTTCTTTAATTAGGTACCTTTTATGTGTTTGGAGCAATCTCTGGTCTACCACAGTAGTAACCTTTCTTGATGAAGCCCAGCTGGCAATCAGTTAACTTTACTAATAATGAATGACTCATTTAAGGTAATGGTTGTGATCATACAAGTGCTGGGCTGCACTGTACGAATATCTGGCTTTTATCCTGTACTGTGGTTTAATGTTAATTTTACAAATGTATTGTGCTTCACACTTTTCTGGGTGATGATAAAAGTAAAAACAGGCTCCGAATCTGTGCCTTTTTAAATTTTGCATCCATATGACAATAATAATTATGATGATCTTAAAAGCTTTGAAGAAAGATAACATGGCCCAAAACCAGCTGGATTGTTTGTTTACTTTTTCAACCATTTTTTTTTTTTTTATGTTTTGTTACATCCTTCTGGGGAATGAGCCCCTGTTGAAGGAGAGGCCCAGGATATGCAAAAAAAAAAAAGTAATATCAGGAAGTATTACTTTACTGAGAAGGTAGTGGATGTATGGAATAGACTTCCAGCAGAAGTGGTAGAGGTAAACACAGTCAAGGAGTTTAAGCATGCGTGGGATAGACACATTCTATGTTTCTATGCTCCAAAAACTCAATTTCACTTGATGCATTAGGCTGATTGATCATCATGGTACACCTTATACCCAAACACCTGTAGTGCCAAGTTTCTCTACCAAATAGTGACTGGTAGTGAGCTGAGAAGGGAACTGCAAAAATCAGGCGTTGATAGTTTTTTTTCTAGACAATTTAAACAGGGGTGTCCAAGTTTTTTCTGAAAACAAATGTTCAGAAAACACATATGTGCATTCTGCCACTTTAAAAAAAATCTATATATTTTTAGTACGGGTGAAAAATAACTTACGGTGAGAAACATGTTTGATTATTTAATATTTATACAAAAGCAGATCCAAAAACAGTTGAAATCAACTTTATTCAAACAGAGCTACACATTAATTTGGCTAATGAGAGCAAGGTTAATCAGTCAGGCCACACCTTGCTCTCAGACAGGCCTCATTTGGCCCACAAGGCCGCATGTTCCCCTAGTACCTTTTCCAGACTGCCCCTAATATAGAAACTCGTTTCTTTTAAAATACATGGCATAAGTACAATCCGACTTTCGGTTAGAGCCAAGAGTCCATTCTTTTATTACGATGTTTAAATTATTTAACGTGCATTGCCCCGCAGAAGAGGCATTTTCATTGCGAGCTGTCTACGGTTTCCAAACTATGTTTAAATGGTTGTGAAGCATCCTTTAATCATTTTTACAGCAGGATTTGTAATGCTGAATGGATGCATAATTCATGAAAAGTGTAAAATATAGGATTAATTGCGCCGTTGTATGTGAGGCATATCACATGACCACTGGGTGCTCAGACATGTTGTACCAATCTGTTACAGTTTATGGAAGGTTTCGTGTCCCCTTTCCGTGGGCAGGTCTCCAGATGTCTTCAATAAAAACTACATGCTCTAGTAAGGTAAGCCTAATTTGGGAACTTCCCCATGTCAACTAATGGTACATACAATTTCAATTTATTTTGTCTGTGCACAATGAGACGGCTCACAGAATGGGCCAAAGACATAAAGAAATCATCTTTTACAGGCCATTATAGGTTAGAGCTACGGGGCCAAATGTATTAAATCAAATGTATCCATGAGGTGAGAGGTCTCAGGAATGGGATTTTTATTATACTTGGGAATATTACTATTATTGCTTTAGTCGCTGTAAAAGAAATAGTATAATTATGTATACACAAAAACAAGGCAACAAATGTATAAACATGAAACAAATGAGAGATTTTGGGTATATAATTTGTTTAATGAAGCTTACCAGCCATATCAAGGTACATTCTCAGCTACTATCTACACTGCTACCAAAATGTTTTAGTGTGTTTGGTGAAGTCCAATAGTCAATTATTATTTGCCCAATTTATAAGTCCCTGGCCTTATCTAATATCTAGGATAGTCTTATTGCTTTCTCATGCTTAAACCCCTTCACATATTACCCTCTGCCACTTCTTCTGGAAAGCTATTCCAGGCATCCACTACCCTCTCAGTAAAGTAATACTTCCTGATATTACTTTTAAATCGTTACCCCTCAAATTTAAAACGATGCCCTCTTATTGTGGTATTTTTCCTTATTTTAAATGTATTCCCCTGCTTTACTGTATTGATTCCCTTTGTGTATAGAAATGTTTCTATCATATCCCCCCTGTTACGTCTTTCCTCCAAGCTATACATGTTAAGATGCTTTAACCTTTCCTGGTAAGTTCTATCCTTCAACCAATGAACCAGTTTAGTAGCCCTTCCCTGAACTCTCTCCAAAGTAACGATATCCTTCTGGAGACACGGTCTTTTAAAAATGCAGCCAGTGCTCACGTTTATTGGGATGGGAAAATTAAGCTTTGAATAATATCAAATATTGTTAAAATTTACTAAATTGAAAATGGTGCCATAAATAATGAATCATCCATGGGTGAAAATTCAGGAGTGCTTTTTTATTGTGGTTTCTGATAATTCTGTTGCTTGCTAATATTAACATATTTAAAGGGACTCTATCACCGAAACATAGTTTGTATTTATTGTGCATTTAGATAATAAAAAAACAAATGAAAAATGATCTATACACTGCAAGCAAATGCCTCAATAAGAACAAATATGATTTAAATATGTCTGTGGAGACTCCTGTCTATGACATCACCGGTGACTTGATATGCAAAGGACACAAATCCCATTGAAAGTAGTTCTGTTTATGACATCACAGGTGATGTCATAAACAGGAGACTCCACAGACACATTGAAAATACACGTTTCTCCTATTTTAGTCATTTGCCCACCATTTTAATCATTTTTAATCATCTTCATTCTCTTAATTCCCAGTAAAACCAATGTTTAGCTGATAGAGTCCCTTTAAGAAAGAACTGTTAGACGATACATATAATAGTCACTGGCTTACTTGGCACAGCGTAATTTGCACTTAGACACATTTTGTGTAATTTCTTCCAATCACAATGTGTTCCAGTTCTGTTTCAGGTACCATATGTCATATGCAGAGGTGCATAACATTGTTTTATAGTTAGATGAAAACCAAGGCTTTGAATTAAAAAAAAAAAAAAATGAAAAGAAAGGGCATAAATGCTGTAATTATTGTATTTTCATTCTATTTTATAGAAAATTGCTATTGTTTAGATGGAACTAGAAAGAAAATAATCTTTATTTTTTGTGTTGGTTATTTATTTATTTCAATACTGAATGAAATGTTACCAGAGGCGTTACTAGGGTTGGTGTCACCCGGTGCGGTAACTCATGGTGTCATCACCCCCCCCACTCCCTGGATTTATTCCGATACCATGCCAAACAGATTCCTTAGTAATGCTAGTCAAATGGCCCATTAAATGTTCCACATTCAGGAGCCCCACAAATTATGCCACACACAGGAGCCCCACAAATTATGCCACACACAGGAGCCCCATTAATTATGCCACACACAGGAGCCCCACAAATTATGCCACACACAGGAGCCCCATTAATTATGCCTCACCTCGGAGCAGAATTAATTATGTCACACACAGAACCTCCTTAATTATGCCACACACAAGCGCCCCATAGTTATGCCACACACAAGCGCCCCATAGTTATGCCACACACAAGCGCCCCATAGTTATGCCACACACAAGCGCCCCATAGTTATGCCACACACAAGCGCCCCATAGTTGTGCCACACACAAGCACCCCATAATTATGCCACACACGGGGACAATAAATATGCCACACATGGGACCGCCATTAATTATGTGACACACAGGAGCCCCATGAGGTGACAATTGTACAATTCTAAAACAATAAATATATATACACACAGACATCTCTCTCTATCTCTCTCTCTATAACTAGTTGCATTTATACTTATTTGAATTTTTTAATATTATATTCAACTATTTTCATATGTAATAAAAATGTTATTGAAAAATTGCATTCCTTGTTTTTATTCCCTTCCTCTGCACCCACATTGCACCTAAAGGACTTAACACAGCACTATACAGTACCCACAGCACTTGCCATGCACCTATATTGCACCCACAGCACTTAACTTGCACTCATATTGCACCTACACGATTTGGCTTGCAACAGTGTCAATGCCCCACAGAACATACCACAGAACATACCACAGTGTCACTTTCCCAACAGTACATGTTATTTTGCCCTACAGACCATGCAACAGCATCACTTTGCCAATTAGAATAAACCAGTTTTCCCATTAATATGGCAGTGTTAGTTTGCCCATAAATATGCCACAGCCAATTTGCCCAGTAATATGCCAGTATTATTTTTTCATTAATAAGCCACAGCCAATTTGCCCAATAATATGGCAGTATTATTTTGCCATTAATATGCCAGTATCATTTTGTCATTTAATATATGCCAGTATTTTGCCATTCAGTATGCCAATATTTTGCCATTCAGTATGCCAATATTTTGCCATTCAATATGCCATTATTTTGCCATTCAATATGCCATTATTTTGCCATTCCTTATGCCAATGTTTTGCCATTTAATATGCCAGTATTTTGCCACTCAATATGCCAGTATTTTGCTTGTTATATTAAAACCCCTTTCCCCAGTACTGACTTCTTGGCTGCTCAGTGTCCCCAGGTCTCTCCTCCGTGCAGTCTTCCCTTCTGCATGGAGGAGGGAAACACAACCACCGAATATGACGTAAGGTCATATCCGGTCGCAGTGATTTTTTTATTTTTTTTATTTTTTTCTGGCAGCCGAATGTAGCGGATTGCGCTGCCAGAAAAAAAAACAAAAGTTCAGCTTATATATGTGTGTGTGTGTGTGTGTGTGGTCATTCTAATAGACAAGGAAATAGGGTAGTGTTAAGCCCTGGCCGAGTGGGACAGTCATATTCATGAAACAGGGAATTACAGATAATTGACAAGAGAATTTCAAACTTAAGGCCAAAAGTAAAAAAAAATCCAATTCTCCAAATTCTGAAATTCCCTTCTGAATTACCTGCCATTCGCTGAAATAACTTTTTTCATGAAAAAAAAGTCCGCAAATGAAAGGTCCACTTACCAATTCTTTTTTCTTTTGCACAGTGTGCAGTTATGCATAGTTTTCTAGAACTGAGCATGCAATAAAAAGCATGCTCCGCCTCTTGTTTTTCAGATGAGTGTACAGCTGTATTTTCCAATTTTTTTTTTTTTAAAGCTGCTGCTTTGTGTCCCCAAACTGACCAATAGTGAATATGCCAAAAAAACCCATCATTAAAAAAAACTCCCCTTCTTCCCGAATCTCTGGCCCCGACACCCACTTTCATTTTATTACATTTTTTAATATATATAGAAATTGTTAACCTTGATCTGCCTGGTGACATCACACTTTTTTTGGAGTTTATATCCATTTTTTTTTTTTTTGCCCGTCAGTGAGACGACTTGTGATATACCATAATAGCCTTTCTGGGATTGTACCTACAGCAAAGTCTCTCTGTATCACCAGTCGCAAGATTAGAATCCTTTTTTTTTTTTTTTTTCCAAGTTGTTATCTTGGGAAATTTCTTTCAAGGAAATTACTACAAAGACTTGTTTTAGACCGTGCCCCTACTGTGCAACCTACTGTGTGTTTTTAATAAGTAAAGCCATCCATCCATAAAGGTGTATCCTGCTCTCCATGGTTGAGAGTCTAGCAGCATGAGCAAACCAACTCGGAGCTTTTTTTCTCCTTTCATTTCCAATCTCTAATGTCACTGTCTTGCTACTGCTCGCTGAGGCCTACATTTTAATAGTCATTTAAATATAGGTCAACAAAAAGATTTTTAGGTGTATTATTTCCTCCCAGTCGAAAAGCCATCGTTTGAGTGTTTTAAATACTCTAACCGTGCAACGTAGTGAAAAGAGAATGAAATTCTAAACAAAGAAATAAAGAGGAAAATTCGTATAAATAAAATAAAAAGGTAAAAGAATAACGACTGCAGTAAAAAAAGTAATTTTTTTTTTTCCACACCAAGGAAGCACAGCATTTTATGTTAAATGATATACGTTCCGCTATACTGTTTCATAGTGTGCTCTCCGTTATATTGTTTATTTTGGTGGAGAAGGATTTTATATTAACTGAAAAAAAAGCTTGGTTTTCCCAGGAAGACTATAAAACTATTTATTTAACTATAGGTTTCGTGAAATGATCAACAGCGTCTTAGGGATGTATATAAGGCCTTTCCAAACATGCGCAGATTTTAAAAATGTAAATATATATGTAAATCTTACCAGAATTATTGTTGAAAGAAATCCAGTGTTGCAGAGGAAAGAGGTAATGGGGAAATCGGAGAGACAGAGAAGGAAAAACATAGTTGACCTATTTGACATCAAAGTTAATAGGCCTCTGGGTCGATGACCATCATTCTACTCAATAAAGAGAGAATTGTAGGGAATTGAGACGGGAATTTCAAACTTTAGGCCAATGTAGCTGAGTTGGAAAAATTCTCCAGTGCGGCTGAATGGGAAAATTTTTCCAACTTCGCTACTTTTGCCTTAAGTTTGAAACTCTCATTTTAATTCTCTACAATTCTCTTTATGTTGACTGGAATGATAGTCATCGACCAGAGTATATGCGGAAATCTTTAGCTAACCCCCTGTGTGCTTTAAAATTCAGACTTGGTGGAGCAGACATAGCTAAGTTCCCAAATTCTAATACAATCTGGAGTGCCATATAATTTATACATACTGAATTTTAAAATATCTATTCACTAAACAGTGTACTGTGGCAAACTGATAAGGGAATTGCAAAATCAGACATTAAAACTGTAGTGGGGGGGAAATAATCTGAATGGCTAGGCAGTCGCTTGATTTTGGCTGCCATCTTGAAATATCTTTCCGCTATCTCGAAGAAGATGGATACAAGCTTTTGGTAACTACAATATATAGTTTATACCTGATTATATCTGTCTGAATCTGATTCACTATTAATGTTTTTTTTAAATAAAAAGAGCTCAAGATTTTGTACACGATTTTTTGGTTTGTTTTAGCTGGTTTTTTTTTTTTCACCATTTTTTCGCCTCACCTTAACTATTATTATGTTCAAATCAGGAATCCAGACCTCAAACCAAATCAGACCTGTCCACCTAGAGGCCCTATTCGGCAAATTATGCAAGGCCCCGGGAACAGCTGGATTACTTTAGAGTGAGCAAATAGGCAAATAGGATTTGTGGGTAAGAGAAAAGCCTTGTGCGTGGTAATGAGTACCTTTTATCCAGAACATAAGGAAGCTTTTGAAATCTAGCTAATACCACGGCTTCCATGTTAATTATATGCTAATTACCAGCCTCAAAGGAATTCACATAAATAAATATCATACTTTTTATATACATATACATTTAGTATTTTCTGAGTTGCCTTGTGTTCTCCAGTAGAGCGTTTTTCATTTGTTCTTTTTTTTAATTACTTTTAACTATTACTAAAAAGATAATGGTTAAAAACGCTTGTTAAAATGATCTACTTTTTTTTTTCCCCTGCTCTAAACTCTAATTTATTCCTTGGACCATTTGTTTGCACCCTAAGGTATAGGGATTAGAGCTGATCATTACTGAAGAAATTTCCCAGGCTGTTTGTAGTGTCGTTCCTTGGTAAATACATTGGGAATATTCTTCATAGCATAGAATATTGTCCATGTGATTCTTGCAAATATGTTACTTATTTCTGGGCTTTAATTCCAGGGCTTGCCAGTGAAAGGCTGGAGTTGACGACAGCAAGACCGCGTGGCCTAATGGATAAGGCGTCTGACTTCGAATCAGAAGATTGAGGGTTCAAGTCCCTTCGTGGTCGTAATTTGTATTTTTTTTTTTTTTTACGTAGGAAAGGGTTGAAACACATAAACAGTTTGACAACAAACAGTTTGACAACTAACAGTTCAAACATTTACTTCTCCATCTAGCTCACCAAATGGGATTAAAGCTTTTTTACTGAGAGGGTGGTGGATGTATGGAATAGCCTTCCAGCATAAGTGGTAGAGGTAAACACAGTAAAGGAGTTTAAGCATGCGTGGGATAGGCACAAGGATATCATAGATATAAGATAGGGAACTGGGGACTAATAAAAGTATTTAGAAAATTGGGCAGACTAGATGGACCGAATGGTTCTTGTCTGCCGACACTTTCTATGTTTCTAGGTTTCTATATTAACCAAGTGGCAACCCTGTACACAGCCCACAGAATAATAATAATTCTCGAGTGAAATGGCGGAATCTAAATTCTAATTCTAAAAAAGAGCATAGAACACACAAGATTTGAATTACGAAAGTAACTATAGTTAAAGGAGTAGTACAGCTTTCGCCGTGGAAAAACAGGCGAAGAAACCTTCCTCAGGCATAAGTGATGCTAAAACCGAATTCCTAATTACAAAACATGGTTAACAGCTTTTAGAAAAGGCAAGAAAAACATAACAAAAAAAAAATACAGTCAGTCAAAAGTAGAATAAGGACAGTGCATTTCTGTATTTGTAAGTGGTAAAATGAAGTGTGAGTAAATAAAATGTTAATAGAATATTATCCGGACTATGGAATCATTGTTTCAGAGTCTGCACTTTGAGTAAAGAATTAATGTTAAATAATTCCATTGATGTTGGATAGTATCCCTTTTTTTTACCCCTTTGACTCCCAGAGGGTGAATAAAAGCAAATTGTTGACCATTGTTCTTGCACTCACAGGGTTAAACGTGTTGAGTTTCGGTAATCTTTATCCACGGGATGTAACATGACGGCTGGGAGTGGGACACATAAAACCTGTGCTCCAGCTAATAAATGGTTTAAGTGCAATAATAACCCAGCATGAAACATCAGCTTGCTGCATAGTTATTTAATCTTGGAAGTAGGCGCAGTACGCATTATATCATCATAAAATAACACTTAGTTATCAAGATAAAAAAGGAGAAATCGGCCCATTTCTGGTGGTGATGATCTGGCGAAGGTGGTCCAACTGGTGGATCCCAGAAGCCACCTGAAGAAGCTTTCTCCTTCATGGACACATTCATGGATCTGGCATGGGTCTAATGATTGTATGCCCCCCCCCCCCACCCCCTCTCTAACCAGGGAGTGGAGGGATCATAAATGCTCTGACCGAACTGATTTTATCTGTTTGATCTCTGTAGGAGTCACCCTTGATGAAGGCCTAGAGTGCCGAAACGTTGGGTAGACTTCCGGGTGTTTGGCCCTCCTCTGTTGCAAATCTATGGTCAGCTTATTTTCATTGTGAATATACTTTTGTGTAAGTATTTTATTTATGTTATTCTGTGTCCTTTTGTTGTTTTACTTGTATGCATTCTTATGCTATTATCTATTTGTATAAATACATTTGTGAAACATAGTATTTTTGTGTGCTCCTCCTCTTTTTTGTATTTTGTTATTTGTTTTTGGAGGTCTTCTTGGAGTGATGCACCTATATTTCAATATTTTTTGATGATTTGCCTCTCTAATACTTTGTACATTCTCTGTAAAACTGACTGGTTTACTGCTGAGAATATTCTTCAATACCCTGTGTTTTTCTAGCCTTTTTTAAAGCTGTTAACTATGTTTTGTAATTAGGAATTTGGTTTTAGCCCCATTTATGCCTGAGGAACGGACCTAGCAACTTGGTCTTCAAAGCTTGCAACCAAACTCTCAGTTAGCCAATAAATAGTTTCACTTTAACCCTACTTGTTTTCCTTTTCTTCCACAGCTAACACAGTTCTACTATATTACCTATATAAAGAAAATCAGAGAAGCACAGTTCTGTCAGCAAAGTTTCTAACAACAGGCACAAACTATTTGGCCAAGATATTATTGAATTCTTTTACAGTGTTAGGCTTTACCACTTCCACATGTATGACATTCAATGTATCTACTACTCCTTATGTATAATTCAAAAAGAAATCCTGAACAATGTACAAGTTAAAAAGCTTAACAGATGAACCAAATTTAGTTTAGTGCCTGGAGTCTCCCTTTAAATACATGACAAGACATCAATGTTTTGTTAAGGAGCGCATGTACCACTTTATTGTTTATCCTTTTTCCCACCCCCATGGCAATTATTCATGCCCATCATTATATGTGGGGATCTATTCATTAAGCAGTGAATAGGGGTGAACTAACAATTACATTACTAGCAGTAATCACAAAACATTCATATATATATATATATATATATATATATATATATATATATATATATATATATATATATATAGTGGTGTATCTTGGTTTTGTGCTGCTCTAGGCAGACAAAATGCTGGAACCCCCCCCCCCCCCCCCCTCCACACACACACCCATGTTGCACACCTACGACATGCCCCATCACCAATGTTGCACACTCGCCCCCATCACACCCATTGCATACACACTAAATGCCCCATCACCCCATTACATGCCCCATCACCCACATTGCATACACACTAAATGCCCCATCACCCCCATTACATGACACCATCACCCCGATTAATTGGAAGGAGATAAAGCTTGCTGAATGGTGGGGGAGTGAAAATGTTTGAAGCACCAGAAGTGTGCTTTAACACCATCTGGCAAAGTGCCGCCCTCTGGCAAAGTGCCGCCCTAGGCAAGTGCCTTGTTTGGCTTGTGGAAGATACACTACTGCATATATATATATATTTATGATGGAATAATGTCAAATCTAAATGAATTAACGAATGCAATAAGTGCATCTTATTTTGGCAACAGAACTATTATGGATCTTTTGCAATAACTTAGTACATAAGTCCAATTCTATGTAAAAATAATAATAATAAATAAATAAAAGAAAGGTTTATGTAAACCAGAAGGTACGGAGATGCTTTATATAAATATACATAGGTTGGCAGATAGAAAAATGATATTGTGCTTTTATCCACAAGTATTGGGCTGTGCTGAATCCATGACAACCGGATAGAAAGTTGGATTTAGTATTATTATCTGCGGTATTGGCTACAGAATGCTAATACAGACATACTGAGAACATCAGCTTCTCACATCTCAAGATGAGATGAATAATCATTTGAATTAAAGCTGGACACTTCCACAGGCGACCTCTTCCTTTGCAGTTCTATGTCTAATGTGGTAAAAAAGACAATAAATTCCACTTTTTTCACTGTAGTGCTGGTCATTTGGCTTATTTTTTAAACCTCGTACGAATGTAACGTAACATTTTATTTTTAAACAAATATAATTAAATCTTCCCTGATGGGAAAGAGGAATACACCAAAAAGATTGCACAGTATGGCACTGAATAGAATTAGAGTTCTCTGAGAAGCGTGCATGGGGTACTTTATCTATTTGTACACCATAAAGAACAGTTCAATTTATAGTGGCAAGTTGGCAACATTCTAAAAATGGAGCAAGCTGCAATCAGTGGACCTTCTTCTATGGTGATGTTTCTACTTTTAGAACTTGACTCTGGAATAATAATTATACAGTTCACCATACCTTCTGATCCCTTCCCCGGTCCCAGGATTAGTAAGTATTGTTAATGCCATAACAAAGTCCTTACAACTTGTCCTGTATCAGTCAAAGCACTAGCAGAAGGTTATGCTCCAATTTCAGAGACCCTTAGAATGGTAATAAGCATGGTCTTGGGATAATAATGTATGTCTAGGTTGATTATTATTGAATGTTCAGTAAGTTTGGTTTATTATTTTCTGCATCTCGCCCTACACTATTTTAAGTACAATTTGACTACCTTCTCTCCAGAGTTCAATCACCATTTATGGCCACTCATTGGATAGTGGTCACAACAGAAGCTATACATGTTCCCATACTTTGTGTTCCTTTCCCCTCCCCCTCTCTTATTGGTAGGGTTCCTTACCAAGCGTACAAAGGAGGCCCATGCCGGTCAATGAATAAAGGACAAAGATGATTAACACAGAAAACCAGCCAATCAAGCGACACTATACATGAACACCAAACCAATGAGGAAGCTCGGCTTCTAGCTGTTTGTCTCTGTTTGTCTGTGAGCACATGTAGATATGTAGATTGATAAAGGAGACTTGCCATTGGTGGTGGGGGGGGGGGGGGGGTGTAATGAACCAGATTTTTAATAGCACTTTCTCATATTACCACAAGACTTTAGGCACGATCTATAACCAAAACTGGATCCTTTCTGTGCTCCATCTACATATCTACATTCAATAGCGTATCTACATTGAAATATTTGGTGCGAGCTGATGTATTTTGGACATGGCTGGCCAGTGTACCTATTGTGTGGTCTTTACTGCCATATGGGGTCTCATGCCCACATTTCAGTAAAATTGGCTCAGCTTAAGCCCCCTGAGGGTGATATTTGCCCTTCTGCCTGTGTGAGTGGGTTCAGTTAGTAACTTCACTTTACACACAATGACGATGCTCTTTCTCAGTCAGAATCACAATAGTCCTGGATTATAACCTCTGCAGTGTCTGCTTCAGCCCTGGAAGGATTATATTTTGTAACTTTCTATGAACCCCGGGGCCATTTTTGTATTTACTATTTATAATATACTGTCAGTGAAGAAATAAGACATAAATAAAAATGATATAAGAGCACGCCTTGCCAGTGATACCTGGGAGATGCTCTCTTCCCTCAAAGCACATCTGTTAAAACACACACACACACACAAAAATACCAGCCATGTCCTCAATCTATATTTATATAAACGCTAAGCCTGCGGAAGGATCTGATATCAAATTCAACAATCGCAAGTCCTGGGGGAGATAATGCATAGAAAGTTCTATTAACCGGACTGACTGTGAGACTCAGATCTGCTGGATTAAGTCAGTGATTAGCTAAGAAATAAAACCTTCAGCCACGTGGAGATAAAAAATAAATAAAAAAACCTGAATATTCCATGTATATGTTCTGGTAATTAATAGAGTGCTGTTATAAATTCTCTATCCAGCACCTATTTGGCTGCGTTCTCTGCGTAGCTAAATCCCCTCCAGATACAAGGTAACGCTACAAACCAATGCTTGGAAACTGCTGACCTACCGAAACCTCTGGCTTGTGCCCTAGGGGTGTGATAAGTTACCTGAGGTTGTAACAGTCAAGTTAAATCATCTCAGACCAAACTAAGTGTATTACACCCATCCTTATAACGAAGAAAAACAAGGCTGCTTTTTAAATAGGTTAATAGATGCAAATGAACAATTACAAAAGCAAGTGACGGATTGTTCACATATGTATATATTTATTATCTAGATACATGATTGATAGATGATCGATTATTGATAGAAGGGATAGTAGATAGATTTTAGATATATAAACAGATTATATGTGATCGATAAATGGATAGATAGACAGATAGATAGATATATAGATAGATAGATAGATAGATAGATGGATAGATAATATATAGAATTTTATACTTTCTGTGTATCTCCTGAACTCACTGTGTCTATCTATTTAGAATTCTATCTTTTTAAATTTATTTTTCATGTATTTTTCTTATTACAGGGACGATAGATAGATAGATAGATAGATAGATAGATAGATAATTCTTTCTTTATCTATCTATTCATCTATCTATTTGATTGCCTATGTTCTATTCAGGACCACATTGAACTGTTTCTGCTCCTGAGCCCTGTGGGCAACTGGCCAATGAGAGCGGGGATAATTAGTGTAACTTCCACAAGGCAAATAAGGCACTTTGCCAGAGGGAAACTGCACTGTACTCTACCACTCTACACACTGACTGTACTCTACCACCATCCATTACTGGCACTCTATTGGCTGACACTGACTTTACTCTACCACCGTCCATTACTGGCACTCTATTGGCTGACACTGACTGTACTCTATCATTGTCCATTACTGGCACTCTGTTGGCTGACACTGACTGTACTCTACCACCGTCCATTACTGGCACTCTGTTGGCTGACACTGACTATACTCTACCATTGTCCATTACTGGCACTCTAATGGCTGACACTTACTTTCCCATACCACCATCTGGGACTGGAACACTATTTGCTGACACTTACTTTCCCATTCCACCATCTGTGACTGGCACAATATAGTTTGGCACTGGCAAGCTTTTTGGGGACAGAGATGGCAGTGGCAAGCTCTTATGCCATAAGGGGAAAAAAAATTCCACCACTTTAATGTTTTTTTCTAATAGTAGAAGAATTGGGTATGAGAGGTGCCCACTGCTATAGTCTTTGTCCAGGCCCACTCCATCCTTAAGGTGGCCCTGGTTCTATCTGTTTACAAATTTATATAGTAAATATATTTACTTTTCTTCTGTCTTCAGATTCTTCTTGAATGCATCCAACTACAAGGATAATAAGGTCTAAAATTATGAAGCCCTTTAACTGGGTGCATGTGTGTTAGTAACATGTAACTGAATGTACTGACCTGTTAAATCTTGCATGGGCTGTTAAACAGTCTTTCACTGGAGTTCCTGTTCATGTCAATAGGAGCTACCAGGTTTCTGATCCCAGAAGAATATGATTTAATTGGCCACTGCTTGGTAAATAGGCTAGAGGGAATTGAAGGGCAACTGTTGGCAAAATAATTACTTGTTTAATTGAAATATTGCATTAAGTATAGAAGTTTTAAATAAAATACTTTAATTAATGAAGTTAAATAAAGTATTGTATTCAGTCCTCTATGCTCCATATAGATCAGTGAGCAGACATGTTGTTTAGAATCTTGGGTAAGATCTGTCTTCAAGATTCTAAACCCGCGGATAGAGCTATAAGGAGCAAAGTAGATATATGAGCACGCCAACACATTTGTAATAAACATCTGCTCATTCTTAGGATAAAGTAGAAAGTGCTTTACGTCTGAACCAAAGTCTTAACACAACATACAGTCCGTTTTCTATTGAGTAACATTTTGTCAGATGATAGGCCAGCTTTAGATACGCAACATGTCTTCTTTAGACAAACAGTTGTATTTTCAGCATTTTTTTGTTTTTGTTAGTTTTATTCCCCTGGTGCTACTGACTTCATCTGTGGTCACATCATCACTCAGTAAAACCCTGGGCTCCCCACTCTCTCTCAAACCCTTCATTCAACAAACTCAAAGAAAAACAAAAACAGTCCCGCTCCCCACTCACACACAGGTGAAACAGAAATAATATTGGCAAGCACATGTCTACAGACGTGTTTAATTGTCTTCCTTTATCTTTCCTCTAACTATCCTGTCTTGGAAACCCTCCAACTCACGCTGCGAGAAACGGTCAAGAAATCAAGTGGCCATCTGGAATCAGCCACGCTTCACTCTTCAACTTCACCTCCTGCTTCTGGGCAGAAAAGTATAACCTGCCTGGTTTTACTATGTAATAACTAGTTAATATATCACAGCCAGATCTGCCTGAAGGAACACTAGAAAAAAAAACTTTGTGTAATTCAAGCCAAGGTGTCTGACAACTGGTGTCAAAACAACAGTTTTCAACAGACTTGCATGTGGGTATGAACTGGTGATAATTATACACTATATGGATAATAAAAATAAAATAATTGAGACACCTGACCATCACACCAACAGGGACTTTGATGACATTGCATCTAAATACATAGACATTAATATGTAGCTGGTCCCACCTTTGCAGCTGTAACAGCTTATCTCTTCTGGGAAGACTCTCTACAACATTTTGTAGTGTTTCTGTTTCTTTGGGAAGTTTTGCCCATCCATCCAGTAGATCATTTGTGAGGTCAGGCACTGATGTTGGATGAGCAGGCCTGGCTCCCAATCTCCATTCCGGATCATCCCAAAGGTGTTTGATGGGGTTGAGGTCAGGGCTCTGTGTGGACCAGTCAAGTTCTTCCGCACATAACTCATCCAACCATGTATCTATGGGCCTTGCTTTGTGCACTTTTATGTATATTCTCATATACAAGGGTAGATACCAACAATGTTTATGTTGGACATATGTGGGGCTTTGTGAATAACAACATAATGAAGTACAGTGGACCTTGCCATGGACACTTTGCCCATCACTACTCGTGTACATTAGGCTGCTCCCTGCCTGCATCATGAGGCTCACACTTTATTTAGTCATTTATTTTTATCCCCTGCTTGCTATTGTAGCTTGTGGATTGGTGTCAAATCAGAACACTTCCCCGTCTCTCACCACTTCTTCTCCTGGGTCTGGCTCTAGATAGAAAGAGGAAATTATCCCAGTAAATGGCCAGACGAAAAAAGGCAATATATGTAAAGGGGATGCACACTATTCGCTTATAAAGTGGAGCAGTTTGGACGCATGATACGCTATGGGTGCACAGAAAGATAAGTAAGCTAGTGTGCTGCATTGTATGTATATCAGCATGATTAATATTATGTAATACAGGTCATATGATCATACAAAGCGCTTTGCAGCATGATCTCGGTTTAATTGTTTTTCCAAGATGTTTGTACAATAATACTTGATCTATCACTTTTTTTTTTTCTTGTTATGTATTTGCATACTCCCTTCTCTTTTTATTCTTCGCGGTCAACAACTCCCATTAATCTGGCTGGTATCGCAATACAGGTTTCAGTCCGCCTGGTTCGGTGAATTCTATCAGCCAACGAAGAAAGGTTCCCCTGCCCGACGGACACATATCGCTCTTCCTTTTCTTCTTCTTTATTTCGTTTTGTTGCTGGACGGGCATTGGCCGGCAGTCAGACCTTATTATTGTTTCACTGTGTGTGCGAAATGATTAAAAATTTACCAAGATCCCTGAATACCATTTCACTTGTCATTTCCTTTGATTAACCTTCACCTGACCTCTGTGCCTGAGGCTATTGCTTTCTTTAGTTTCTCCTGCCGTTCGTACGCCTCTGCCTTCTATTTCCAGAAAATGATAATAGGAGTGTGCTTTCACCAAGGACAGATTCATTTCACTGTTTCTCCACCTAGACAGTTGGTAAAATGACCATTTACGAAGGGCCTTACAGCCCCACAGGTACGGCATCTGCATAAGATTTTCCAAGGACACATAGAGGTCACACACACACACACCGTGTTCTTGTTCGGATTCTCTCTACACCAGGGTGAGGCTGACAGAGAGACATACGTTCACCTTGTGAAGAATAGAAAGTTCTATGAATATTAAAGGAGAAGTCAGAGTTTTAATCCTTTTTTTTTTTTTTTTTCATAGTTCCAGCTATAGTGTTTGGACAACTGTCTGCATCAGGTTAAGTAATGAATGAAAAAATAAATAGAAATCCACCTTACAAAAGCCCTCCGGAGCATAACATTAATGATTTAAAAAAAAGGAGTTTATTAAAGTATTAAAAATATATAAATGATGTGCCCTGCTGGCCCTGTATATAATGTAAATAGCCCCCAGGGGCCAGCAGGCTGCTCCTCTGGCCAAACACATAATATAAATGGCCCCAGGGGTTAGTGCCTGGGGCAATTCCCCTGGCCCCTCCTGGAATATAGTGTGCCTATGGCAATGTAAATAAATGAAATACAAATAATGACATCCCCTACCTTACCCCCTTCACTCAAACGTCTTCCCTGTGGGATCAAAGTGTAATATACAGTGTATGGACCTCAACGATACATGAATAATAATGCACTATATTATAGGCGGAGCTTCACTGCAAGCCATGCAGCCTTTAGCCATTACAAGCCAAATAACAGGGCAGCACAAACAGCGGACTTTGTAAGGTGCAAAGCCAGAGCAAAAAGTCCCCAGTAGTAGCAGTGGACAGTAGATGAAATGATACACAGTGTCACTGTAACATGCAATGGGATCCAATGGAAAGGCTGAGGGTCGTTTCACCTCTCGAGTGAGGTCTGGTCTGGTCTAACTGTACTGCACCATGTAACATAAAGAGACGGAAATATCTCTGTCTTATCAGTTCTTTTACACAACTCCTTTTTTTTTTCCTAAATTGGCCAAATAGTAAACACTTTTGAGTGTGAAATGCATCTGGCGTTTCTATCTCCTGTTATGGGGGTGCTTTTTTGCTTCTCGCTGTATTTGTCTGCACTTTGCTGTCTGAAGGACGGAGCAATAAGCTACTTTTTCAGATATAACTATCCTCCATCCTTCCCTTATTGTAAGGGGCTTAGCCCTCTTAGCATAAGACTGAGAGGGATTGTGCCCATGACTTTCATGGAAAGACATATTATATTTTATTTTGTACAGCTACCCATTTTGTATAAATCATACCATCTGGAACCCTAAAGGAACACAGGAGTTAGACTGCACACTATCCAATAATCAGATCATTCTGCTTTGCAGTCTTAAAGAGGGATTAAACCCTAAAAAAAACAATTTGCCATATGATAGGCTCAGCCTAAGGTTTTATCCTGTATCCTAAGTATGTCCTGCGCTCCTTCGAATACTACAGTGCCAACATCTTGTGTCTGTCTCACAGTCTTTCTGCTCCCTCCTACTACAGTGTCATACTTCCCAGTTGTTTGTATGAGCATTCGCATTCATTCCTGCTCCCCTGTTACCCTTCCTACCTGTTTGCATTAGCATTCTCATGTCCATTCACCTTTCCATTTTCATTCGCATTACCACTTTCAACTACTTTCCTCCCTCCCATTTTACATGATTGACACACAGACACACCACTGAGAGCGATCCTCGTTCGCCGGCCCGTCTCAGTGAAGACTATGGGATATATTCTGAACGGAGATTTGCAGAAGCGCCATTTAAAGTGATATAATACAGAGAGAAATGAACTTTCAAAAATACTCAGTCTTTAGCACAAGGCCTATTTTCAGGAATTTAATTACTTAACAAAGCATATTGCCGTATCTTCCAGCAGGCGTGTTACTTCCTTTTTCTTTCCACCTGGTCATGTGAAGTTTGCCAGGAATCCTATCCTCGGCCAGGATAAGCCAAGTGTTATGGCTGCCTGGAAGCATCTTTCTGACGGCAGGAACATGCATGGGAGCCAGAATTCTTAAATGTCATTCCTAGTTCCGCATATTGCTCTTCAAACACTGCAACTAGAAATCTGTTCCATGGTCTTCTAACAAACCGGCCTGCTTCAAAAGGAACCGCGGGCGTTGTAAGTCCTTAGAGTCGTTTTCAGAATCCAAATATCAGATTATAGGGTCTGTTCAATAAGGAGAGGATTCTGGGAATTGAGAGCCGAGTTGTAAAAATTACTTTGGCCTTAAGCACCTCAATTCCCTGCAATAAGACCCTTAGGCATTTGTAAGTGAAATGATAGTGTAAAAAAAACAAATTAATAATAACAGTAGCTGATAATACGTATTATTATTATTATTATTCTACTTCATGGTCCTCAATTATTTAACCTCAGCAGGATGAATTGCAAACTCTTCCAGGTATTATACTAACATTTATTAGCGATTAAAAAAGCATATTTAGGGCGTACCTCTATGTCTTGTCAGCTACGGTGAACTGAAACTCCAATCAGTAGTCAAGTGTGTTACCGAAGGGAAAAGGGATAATACAATAAGGCTAATCAAACATTTTGTGCCTGAATTAAACTTTCTTTTTACCCTATTGAAGAGGGAAAGTATTAGGCTAAAACAAAAGATGTAAATTCCTCTACAAATGCAACTGAACAACAGATTGCAAGTACTAAAGGGGTTAATGAATGTTACAGGTTGCCTACTGTCTGTGTGCGCTAGCTGTTATCTAATTAATTATCCGTTCATAGTTCTATTAAAAAGCAATTATGTATACAAGTGGTTATAAGCCAATTTAGAAGCTGGGGGGGGGGGGGGAGGTTTGAAAATTGGCCTGTAAAACATAGGAAAATTATCTAGTCTGCCTTTAAATCGCTTAAAGGGCCAGTTCTACCTGCAGTGTCCAAACACAATGTTTGTTGATAAGCACTGGGCCATGTAAAGTAAAGATATAGAAGCACGAATGTGTTTTCCTCAGCTTTTCCTATGTCCTGGAATCTGCATGCAACGTGTAAAAGAGTGACTGCTGTTACTATAGCAATAGTCCTGCCTCTCTCTTATTGGTTGAAAACACACTGCCCTGCATTCCGAGCACTTGAAACCGCCAAGCTCAACAAAGAGGGAAAGTAAAGCTAATGATAGCACTTTCTCAAAGGGGAGTGTGAAAACTGCTGCAGTACCGCCTCCTATGCACTCTAGCTCACTGATGTTGCGGAGTTTGGGAGCCCCGGTGAAATAATTTTTAATGTAAAACTAAAGGCAAACTGTACATTGTTTTAAAGTAAAAATAAGTATTTTTCACATATACTAATCATAAATAAAATAAGGTAAGTGGCCTGTGCCATTTAATATATATATATATATATACATATATATAAATCCATGTATTTGTATTTTTTAGTTTTAGTGTTCTTCACAGTATGTGTTTTGTTTTTTGTGTTTGGTTTTGTGATTTGTTTGTTTGTTTGCTTTCAAAAGGTCAGGGAATTACTAAAAGAACCAAAAACATTTTGAATCCATGACAATTGCTTCTGACCACCTTAGTTTGAGCACACTGTTTTTGTTTGTTTGTTTTTTTACTTTTAATAACTACATTTAAATATTTTATTTGTTTGTGCCTGCAAGTTCTTTGTTATTATTATTATTTTTTTCACTGCACATGAAATGACTGCATAAAAGTATGAAAATAAAAAATTAAAATTAAAAAGGGTTTGTTTTCCAGAAATCCTTGTCTCACAAGAGTATACTCAGACTAATGTTTTGCCTGTGGCAGATTCTGCGTTTTTTTGATTTCAGAATAAAACTGATCAGATCACACAAAAAATATCCTTAAGGACAATAGCGTTGTTTTCATGTTGATCTGACTGTTTTGCAATCACTTGCAGCATACACAAGAGCTTGTAACAATAAAGAAAAAAGAACCTAATTTCAACTAAGCTGTCTCCCTCCCTTCTCCAGAATTCGTAAAATAATTTCCTTTCTAAGCAGTGAATTGATAATTATTGTATAAAGGCCAACACATCTGCATGGAAATGGCCAAAGACTCTCTAATTATGTATCTGGACACTTCTATGGAAGCTTCTCGGAAACCCAACGCATTTTGTGTTATTCTTTATCTTGTACGTCTCCAGCAGGCTCCATGCTGTACTTTGTAGGATTGTATTTTGCCGTAGAGACCAAGAACATGTTATCGATTATTAACAGGACAGGTACATGCAATGCTAACTTTAATATTTAAGACTTTACTCCTATTAGTAAATTGAACTGAGGTGTAAAAATCAGCCATTAACAGCTGAATTGGAAAATTGTCCAATTCAACGATTAATGCCTAGTTTTGGTTTGCACTCTCAGGCACCTTCTCTTGGTCCCGAACATCACCTCTCTTGTGATGAAGTCCATTCTAGTTTTCTACTGTGTTAAAAAAAAATTAACAAAAATTACACTAGGGCTTCTAGATCTATGTCTTGTCTAAGGTGGTTCCCTTGTCCATTTAAAAACCTTTTGGATGACATTTGTACAGTGATAAATGGCATATTCGATACATTGGCTATGGCCACACTAAGGAACTGAACTTGGTCAATGATTGGGGTAGCTCCAGTGCTGTATTTACCTCGAGGCATCCTAGGCGGATGCCTATGGCGGCAAATTTTGGGGGGCGGCAGCGCCCCCCAGCACTGGGAAATTTAAAAAAAAAAATCCGGCCCTTTAAAAAAAAAAAAACCCCACCGCGCTTGCAGGCAGAGACGGAGGTGAGAGGGGATCAGAAGATCCCCCCTCACCATCGCTCTGCCTGCCAGGCTGCACGGGGAGCCGAACAGGCAGCACAGAGAAACCTCCGTGCTGCCTGTTCGGCTCCCCGTGCAGTATGCCGACAGTCACGTGACGGGCGCGCTGACGTCATACGCGCGCCCGGTCACGTGACCTGTCGGCACAATCGCCGGGAAGCCGAACAGGCAGCATGGAGGGACCATGCTGCCTGCCTGCCAGGGAAATGGGAGACAGTGTGTGTGACTGAGTGTGATGGGAGTCAGAGTGTGTGTGATGGGAGACAGTGTGTGTGACTGAGTGTGATGGGAGTCAGAGTGTGTGTGATAGGAGACAGTGTGTGTGACTGAGTGTGATGGGAGTCAGAGTGTGCGTGATGGGAGTAGGAGTGTGTGACTGAGTGTGATGGGAGTAGGAGTGTGTGACTGAGTGTGATGGGAGTGTGAGCTTGATGTGAGTCTGAATGATGGGGCATGTGTTAGGTGTGTAATGTGGGTGTGCAGCTTGGGTAGGGGGGTGCCCGGATTTTGTCTGCCTAGGGCAGCACAAAATCAAGATACACCACTGGGTAGCTCGGATTACGCTGAGTTCAACAGAGAGACGCAGAGTTCAAATGAATTTCTAAATTACTCTTCTCTACCAGGATTGCGGAGAACTTCCTCCTAAGAAAGCTAGAGTCTTTATTAAGACCAGGGTTAGCTGAATTGAGTAGAACCGACAAAGCCTTCTGCAAAGTTGGATCTTCTGAGATATGTGATAATATGTGATATGTAATAGATAATAGCTGTGAGCTGTTTGCCCCTTCGTCATGTCTATCTCCTCTTAGGTGCTGTAAGAGCCCCCCACTACATGGGAACCCTGTACAGGACCCTTCATTTTCTTGTATAATAGCACTGCCACTAGTACCTGGTTGTGTTTTATCTATCTAGCTTGATAGCTTGCAGTTTAGCCTTCCGATCCCCACCACGGTGCTGATTCATTGTGATTCAGAGAATTCATAGTATTTGATTTTTGTTTCATTCTTTACAAGTACTGAAGCCCATTAATTGTGAGGGTTCATCACAGATAATCTTTTGGAGATAACTTCTTAAGCCTTTTCTTCACAGACTGTCAGCTATTTATACTAAACGTTTCCAGTGTCGGGAAGGATTTATTTTCCTGCGTAATCGGGTTTCTGAGGCCTTGATGGAATTCAATTACATGGCCAAAGGCGGACTATATTTAAATAGTTTGTGATTAACATTAGTAGTAATTATCAAGTTATTTCCATCAAGGTTCTGTTCCATCTATGAACAATGGATCGGATTTATTGGATGGTAGACTTTGCTGTTGGCTTGTTTACCATACTCAAAACGGTCGGGGCTTGGCAATAGTCTCACCCACTTTATGATGAACTCCGCCCACTTTTTCTAAATCGCCACCCACTTTGACCATTCCCAGTCTAGTTTGCTGCACACCAACTCTTAATCTTTAACCATTCAGTTGTGAAACTGATTTTTTATAGGTTTTTTTTTTTCAGAATTTGACACTTTTGACCTAATGCTTTCCTCCTAAGACTCTTTTGGCCTAAATCCTTTGCACTATGCCCCCGCAGCGAATACATTTATTCAAAAAACCTGGCTTCATATTGCTTTTGCTGTTCATAGAAAGGCTCATTCTGGGGGTCCACTATCTGCACCATAGCAATTTGATCCCAATGCTAGTTTATTACTATGGCAGAATTATTAATAATTTATTATTGTAATATGTTATGAAATGTGTATTTCTCTCGGCAGCGACGGGTTAGATTGTGTTTATTCAGGTGGAACCTAACCCTAATCTATATGTATATTCCGTGTCTCAGTCTGTATTTACATATAATGAAGTCACTAACCTTGTTTTTTTTTTCCTTCTCTACTACTTCTCTGCATGGTACTGCAGTTTATAAAGCAAAACAATTACCTTTAATCCACTTACTTCTTATCCAAAATCTTATGATGAGCACACTCAATAAATGTAATTAATTGGCCGCTCGGTCTTCGGGCTCCTTCTCTGGACTTGCACGGCAAAAGAAAGACATCATCATTTTTTTTTTTTTTTAAACAGATTGGTTGCATTAAAAAAGAAGGAAGATGTGCGTCGGATAAAGCTATCTGTCGCTTGTTTTTCTAGTTCTACAAGGTGTGCTACAAAGCTAGAAAACTCAAATGTGTTTTTTTACAAAAAAGAAAAAAATATATATATATATTTATATATATATATATATTACCAGAAAAAAAATATATAAAATTGGAAGTCCTTGTAAGGACAGACTTTATGGTTGGTTGGATGTATGAAAGAGATTAGGCGTGATTAAAATGGTAATAAAATCTGGAGAGAATATGCTGATGTTTCAAATGAATACTTTTTATTTGATATGAAAGTAACAATTTAAATAGCTCTTATTTTTTGAATAATAAATCTATTTCATATACCTGTAGAATAGGCATTCACGCGAAGATTCCAAACTCTGAGTTTTATGCACTATGTCATCTTCTGGCCTACAAGAGTGCAGCAGGCCTTAGAGGTTCTAAAGTTCATGGGTTAGTATCCTGCTGGCTGCAGTAACATTATGCGTCCTTTCTAGCTATTAGAACTCGTAGCACTGGTTGCTGGTTGATGTCAGAAGCAGAACTTCGCACTTTCAAAACCGCTGAACTTGTTTCTATTATGAATGAACCACTGGGTCTAGTTGAGTAGCTCAGTGCTTCTCAAACCTGTCCTCAAGACCCTCCAATGGTCCAGGATTTAGGGATTACCCATCTGTGTTTGAATAAGAATATACATATACATCTGGTATGGTTCCTTAATGGTTAGGGAACCACATTAGTTGTTATACATTTTCTTCTTTAAACACAACTGGGTAATCCCTAAATCCTGGACCGTTGGGGAGGTCTTGAGGACAGGTTTGAGAAGCACTGGTGTGGTTCACAGCTTTTAGCTCCAATATGGGATGCCACACTTTTTGTAGAATTAATTTGGCTGATTCGTTCTGGTTTGCTTTTCACCTGGCCGGTGTATGGTGACCGAATGTGTTGACATCAATCAGGTGAGACGCCACAAGATGTCAAAGAACTGGCATCGCACCCATGACTTTAGCATCATGCCACACGCAGACTGGTATGTAAACAGGTATACGGGTACATGTATAATTCATCATAATAGTTAAAAATGCACACAATCTACTGTTTGCAGATCCGACCAAACTATGGCACATGATATTTATTTAGACAGGTAAATGTATTACATTATTTATTTTTATTTCTTCCCCCATATTAATTTGTTTCAGAAAATGAGACTGAAGGTGTGTATTTACTATGATATGGGACTTTTCACCCAACTCTCCCTGATTTTGTACACTAAATTTTGTGCGTGAGAAGATAGAAAAATTGTTGATCAGTAGGCTATCATAAAGATAGATAGGTGATAGATAGATAAATAGAGAGACAGACAAACTGATAGGTTTACGCGCACTCCTGAAGAAGGAGGACTACGCTAATACAGCAAAACGCGTTGTGTTGGTAGCACTACATTTGACTTGGCACCATTGCGCCTTGGTACTTGGAACTTTTACGGAGTACCTGCTTGAATCATACTTACTAGAAAATTGGGACCTTCTTTGGACTCTGAGTCTGTTATACTGTTGCGTTATTGACTTCTGTCGATTTTGTAAGTGTGCATTTGCCAGCAGATGTTGTTGTATTTATAACTGTGCCGCTCTATGTGTTTGTCATGTTTTTACGGGAAATTCCTGGCTGACCTACTCTTCTCTTTTATTGATTGAGACATGTTCTTTACCTCCATTTGTGAGTGAAATATATTTTTTCATTTATTGAAGTCACTGTGTTCAAGCGTATTACACTATTGTGTGTATTATTGTATTTTTTTTACATAGGACATCCTGCGTCTCCCCGTGTACATAGACTATATTGATCAAGCACAGTGCGGAGTGCTGAGGAAGGCAGCACTTGTCTGTGTAGGTGTTGATTGTTTTTATTGATTGCTGGAATACTTTATCCCCTTTTCTCCATGTATACTGATAGATTAGACAGAGAGAGGATGATAGAGGGATAGACAGATAGATAGATAGATAGATTTATTGGCAGACCATTTGATAGATTAGACAGAGAGAAATTGATGATAGAGAGACAGATATATTGATAGATAGATAGATAGATAGATAGATAGATAGATAGATAGATTGGCAGACAATTTTATAGATTAGACAGAGAGAGATAGAAAGATAGACATACAGATTTATAGATAGATAAATATATTGATAGACAGATATAGCAAGAGATAGACAGACAAATAGACCCATAGATAGATAGATAGATAGATAGATAGATAGATAGATAGATAGATAGATAGATACATAGATACATAGATAGATACAGAGATAGATAGATAAACAGGCAGACAGATCTATGAGTAGATAGCTAAATTGATAGACAGAAAGAGAGATAAACCTACAGAGAGATAGAGCAAAAGATAGACAGATAGATAGATAGACAAAGACAGATCAATAGATGGATAGAGATAAATAGATAGATAGATATCTTGATAAACAGACAGACAGACAGACAGACATACAGACAGACAGATATACATATTTGGCAATATAATGATTAGTGATATGTTCAGCTCGCTCCCTGCATGATTAAATAATACCCTCATAACAGTTGGATACTGTGCACTAAATATCTGTATTGAGTATGATACCCCATAGAGAGCACGGTCACCACTCACCCTTTTCCATACATTACACACAGATACAGAGACTCAAATCGAGCCTGGGCTGCACAGATCCGCAATATTTATACGTCCTTGTAAAATGCAGTGTATCACGCATAAAACAAACTCATAATAACAGAGAAGAGTCTCCAAATTCAATTTCAGGTAGATCCCAAAAGGCAACAAAATAAAGCATTTAATAGCTGCAGGGAGCGTATATTGTGAGGCCGTAAAGCTGGCTCCCCCGGGGGACATTAACAATGCTCCACTATTCTGTATGGATTGATGATTTCTCAGGGTAACCACAAATCTGCAGATATTCCAACATAAACTATTTGATTTTTTTTTTTTTTTACCAAACCCACAAATTATCTTTCAAGACAAATTTATAGACTACTTAAAGTTCTGCATTCAAATCAGTTCTCCAAGATCCGTACCCAGGTGGTAATTTATGTGCATAAAAGGTGTTTTACTTTTTTTTCTTTTTTCTTTTTTTTTTCTTTTTCTTTTTTGTACAAATCATAAATGTTTAGGATTGGAGCACATGACTGGCAGCGTGGAATCCATCGCTAATTGCACAAGTACATTTTGTTTGCAGCGAACTGGAGATGCATATTAGAGTTTATAAGGGGAAGTAATCGATCAGCCAGGTCTGCGATGAGGCAATTGTTTGAAAAGACTGTTCTATTTTTGTTTTCAAGGTGAAAATCCTACCTGAGACATTTATGTGGCATCTGCCAAAAATCCAAAGTCTCTAACTATGGGTCATTGTCAAAAAAAAAAAAAAAATCTCCTGTCCTTTTTTTTTTCTCTCCCAGGTTTTAATCCCTTTAAAGGGACTGTATCAGCCTCAACATTGCTCATACTGTGAATGTAGAGAATACAAAAATAATAAGAAATCATCTATACATTGTGCAGAATTGAATAAAATAAGAGAAATATGTGGTTTCAGTATGTCTGCGCCGTCTCCTGTTTATGACATCACCTTGCGGCTTGATATGCAAATTAACTCATTTTCGAGCCACAAGGTTATTATTTTTAGTTTAGTTATTCAAACTTTAAAAAGTCCCTCAAAACTCATCTCTTTAGAGAGGCTTACTACCCAACCCACTAGTTACCAGTCACTTTGCCTCTAGCCGATCCCACTTAGCTGGAACACACACTCCCTCTTTGACCTATCCCACCTAGTGCCTCCCATCCACTCTACTGTTACTACAACTTCAATCCCTCTGACCTCCTCACTCCCTTAATTGTGTCATGGACCCCATTCCCTCTAGATTGTAAGCTCTGCGAGCAGGGTTCTCTACCTCACGTACCAGTCTGTTTCTAGTTTGTCTAACTTAGTATGTAGTTCCTTTATATGCTCTGTACCAAGCGCTTCGAGAATTGGTGGCGCTGTACAAATAAATGTTAATGTAATGTAATGTAATGTAGTTATAAAGTGCCATCACGTTCCACAGTGGTGAGTTTCCGACATGTTTTTTTATCAGGTGTATTGACCATAAAAGAAAAATTGACAAATTATAGACTGTATGGTGCCAATCAGAGTAGCCATACATTCTGCAGATATGAGATTCACTGCAATGTCTTATTAGAAACATAGAACGTGTCACCGGCAGATAAGAACCACTCGGTCCATCTAGTCTGCCCAATTTTCTAAATACTTTTATTAGTCCCCCGTTCCCTACATTAGTCCCCAGGTCCCTATTCTTCATAGCTTAGTCTTGCCAGTCTTGGAAAGTTGATCAGTATTAAACAATTGGTTACAATTAATCATCACCAATAGTTAAAAATCATGTTTAACCAATGGTTTGCACTTATTTCTTATGTATATCTTTTTATTTAATACTGATATTCTTGTCTCCGTACATCCCAACATGGCCACCCGCCAATGCGGGATCCCCGGGGGGTGAGGTTTGGCAGAGGGTGTTAGTGTCAAAGTGACAGTGCTACTGTGGATGAGCAAACCTATGTACATGTGCAGTATTTATTCTTCGGTGTCCTGGACACCATTTCTGTACTTTGTCTCAAGAAATATTAAATCTCAAAATAGGAATTTTTTGCAGTACTCATCATGACCTTTGTATTTCGTGGGGGCGCTGTTTGATATATCAGAATAACTCTTTATAACACATTGGAGGTTAAGTATAACCACGGTGCATACTCGGATAGCAATAAATAGTGGCGCTATCTGCGTGTGTGCGCCTATCAATAAAGCAGACTCACATTAGTCTGCACCACCTCCGCCGGTGGTTCCTGGTTGTGCTGGAAATCACTGTGCTGACGCAGCTAATTTAACACTACTCTCCTGCACTGCAAAGCCTCAGGAGTAAAAAAAGGAGGAACTGCCGTTATAACGGTGATTGCGCCTTTTTATTCCTCTCCCGACACTTTGAAGTGTGGGAGTTTTTATACAGAACCCCAATATTGCTATTGTTTTCTATGAAGATCTAGTTTCATGGACTGTGTTCTCCATAGAGACCAAGAGCAAACAAGGTCGATGGTCCTGAATCCCACCGCACCCACCAATAAAATTATTAAAAATGACAATAGGAAATAGTGGAAAAATCAGGTTTTAACCTCTTCCTGATGCTAGGACATTCTATGCCGTCCAAATTTTAGTGTACCTAAAAGACGCTAGAACGGTAAAGAACGTCCAGTTTTACACATCTCATTGCGTCTCCCTGTGATGAGCTGTGCTTGGTTCTCGCTGCAGGGACTTGAGGCAGGTTCCTACCTGTCAGATGAGGCCACTTTGGGTGACCTCAGTCTGACAGGGAAAATGTAGCCGATACTCAAAGCGAGCACCGCCAACATTTTACCTAATCGCGCTGTGCACATACTCTACAGTTTGGGCACGCCCCTGTGACATCACCCATGATTTCCGGGTGTATTTTGATCTTTTGGCAGGGACCCTGAATCGGGTCTCTGCCTTAGTGTTCCTGGCTACCTATCACCGTGTGATCCACTTCGGCTACTTTGGCCTGAAGTTTGAAATCCCAGTCTCAATTCCCTGTAATTCTCTCTTTATTGAGCAGACCTTATATCATCAGTCCAAGGTGTTGCATTTAGCATCAGTCAGATAGGTAACTGCCGCTCTTTGTACTGATTCTCTACCACGGTGGTGACAGATCTGAAGTAATTAATGGGCCCATTTTCCATGTAATATTTATGTGCTAAGCGTGCAGAATTTGCATCTCACTCTCCCCCCACACCCTGCCACTGGGAAATGTGTCACAGGCATATTTATGTCTTTTATGACATGTCGGAAAGGGACGGTTAATTTATTGCTGCAATATTCTGTGTTGCACGTGACAGATGTGCGTGCGCCATTGGCCGATGCATTGCTATATGCAAAGTAGGTGTGCGGTAAGTGCATTTGATTAATGGCTGCTCTTGCAGGTCTCCCGGGCTGAAGCCAGCAAATGAAATGGGGAATGGGAAGCAGCTTAGTTTGAGCAGTGTTAGTATTAGATTATCAGATCACTGCTTTAATATAGTAATGTACTTAAACCATCCTGAGCTGATGGTACGGAACTTAAATCAATAGCGAGGGATTTATCCATGAAAGAGGGAAAGCAGGGAATGGAGAAGGGGACTGTAAACTTAAGGCCAAAGTAGCCGAGTTGGGGAAAAAATAGCTCCTATTGAGCGCAACTTCAAATTCTGCTATTTTGGCCTGAACTTCGCAATTCCTTTCTCAGTTCCCTCTGTCATGTGTAAAACCCTAAAGGCTTCATGCGTGACAGACATACATACATGTGCATATATATGCTGTGGAGTTTTATACCCTTTCACCGGCACATTTATTTTAGATGTATATTACATACTATTCACAATACTACTGAATACATAGACACATAGGCGTGCGCACGGGGTGTGCCGGGTGTGCCTGGGCACACCCTAATCCAGGGCCGGCGCCACCAGTAAGGCGACCTAGGCAGCTGCCTAGGGCGCATCTTGGCTGGGGGCGCCGGAACCCTGCTTCCAAAAAAAAAAAAAATAATCCTCCTCCCTACTTACCTCGTCGGCGTCGCTGCGTCTCCGGTGCTGGGCCGCCTGTGGCTGAGAGGGAAGCGTTGTGCGCTCCCCTCCAGCCAATGCGCATTCAGTAAAGTTTTTTTTTTTTAAACTTTATTGAAAGCGCATTGGCTGGAGGGGAGCGCACAACGCTTCCCTCTCAGTCACAGGCGGCCCAGCACCGGAGACAGAGCAGCAGCAGCAGCAGCGACGAGGTAAGTAAAGGAAAGAAGGCCTGGCTGGCATATTGGGTGGCTAAGTCCAGGCATATTTTGGGGGAAAGTCCTGGCATATTGCTGGGGAAAGTCCTGGCATATTGCTGCGGACAGTCCTGGCATATTGGGTGTTTAAGTCCTGGCATATTGGGTAGCTAAGTCCAGGCATATTTTGGGGGAAAGTCCTGGCATATTGGGTGTTTAAGTCCTGGCATATTTTGGGGGAAAGTCCTGGCATATTGAGGGGCATAATCCTGTCATATTGGGTGGCATAATCCTGGGATGTTGAGGGGCTTAATCCTGGCATATTGAGGGGCATAATCCTGGGATAAAGAGGGGCATAATAATGGGACATTGAGGGGCATAATCCTGGGATATTGAAGGGAATAATCCTGGCATATTGAGGGGCATAATCCTGGGGTATTGAGGGGCATAATCCTGGCATATTGAGCGGCATAATCCTGGGATATTGAGGGGAATAATCCTGGCATATTGTGGGGCATAATCCTGGGATATTGAGGGGAATAATCCTGGCATATTGGGTGGCTAAATCCTGGCATATTGCGGAGCATAATCCTGGGGTATTGAGGTGAATAATCCTGGCATATTGGGTGGCTAAATCCTGGCATATTGCGGAGCATAATCCTGGGGTATTGAGGGGAATAATCCTGGCATATTGGGTGGCTAAATCCTGGCATATTGCGGAGCATAATCCTGGGGTATTGAGGGGAATAATCCTGGCATATTGGGTGGCTAAATCCTGGCATATTGCGGAGCATAATCCTGGGGTATTGAGGGGAATAATCCTGGCATATTGGGTGGCTAAATCCTGGCATATTGCGGAGCATA
This sequence comes from Pelodytes ibericus, assembly GCA_036172795.1. Taxonomy (NCBI): domain Eukaryota; kingdom Metazoa; phylum Chordata; class Amphibia; order Anura; family Pelodytidae; genus Pelodytes; species Pelodytes ibericus. The sequence goes on from CM069861.1 coordinate 15,575,895, forward strand.
ATCCTGGGGTATTGAGGGGAATAATCCTGGCATATTGGGTGGCTAAATCCTGGCATATTGCGGAGCATAATCCTGGGGTATTGAGGGGAATAATCCTGGCATATTGAGACTTAAGTTATGTTACTTATTCTCCACCATTCTTAATAGGGGGCTTTATTGCAACATGTAACTCTGTTAACTCTCTTTTAATTTAAATGCTGAGAAAGGGGTGGAACATGTGATGTCATGATATGGGAAAATAATATGATAATGGGGGGGGGGGGGGGGACGCCGTGTGCGGCGTGTGTGTTTGTGCTTTAGGGTGCACACCCTAATGCAATAGGCTGCGCACGCCTATGCATAGACAGTAATATGTAGTTGGTCACTCCCCCCCCCCCCCCCCCCTGCTTTGCAGCTATCACAGCTTCCACTCTCCTGGGAAGAATCTCCACAAGATTTTGCAGTGTGGGAATTGTTACTTATTCATCCAATAGAGCATATGATGGATAAGAAGGTCTTCCTCCCATTCTCTGTTCCAGTTCATCCCAAAGGTGTTTGATGGGGTTGAGGTCAGGGCTCTGTGTGGACCAGTCAAGTTCTTCCACACCAGGCTCATCCAACCATGTATCTATGGACCTTGCTTTGTGCACTGGGGCACAGTCATGCTGGAATAGAAAAGGGCCTTCCCCAAACTGTTCCCACAAAGCTGGAAGCATAGCATTGTCCAAAATGTCTTGGTTATGCTGGAGCATTAAGATTGCCCTTCACTGGAAGTAAGGGGCCTAATCCAACCCCTGAAAACCACCCCCCATACCATTATCCCTACGCCACCATACTCTACAGTTAGCACAATGCAGGTAACGTTCTTCTGGCATCTACCAGACTCGCACATCAGACTGCCAGACACGAAACACATCCCAGAACATGAATCTACTGCTCCAGAGTCCAGTGGTGGCGTGCTTTACACCACTCGATCTGACGCTTGGCATTGTACTTGGTGATGTGAGGCTTGCATGCAGCTGCTCCAGAGTCCAGTGGCGGGGTGCTTTACACCACTCGATCCCACGCTTGGCATTGTACTTGGTGATGTAAGGCTTGCATACAGCTGCTCCAGAGTCCAGTGGCGGCATGCTTTAGACCACTCGATCTGACGCTTGGTATTGTACTTGGTGATGTGAGGCTTGCATGCAGCTGCTCCAGAGTCCAGTGGCGGCATGCTTTACAGCACTCGATCCCACGCTTGGCATTGTACTTGGTGATGTGAGGCTTGCATGCAGCTGCTCCAGAGTCCAGTGGTGGCGTGCTTTACACCACTCGATCTGACGCGTGGCATTGTACTTGGTGATGTGAGGCTTGCATGCAGCTGCTCCAGAGTCCAGTGGCAGCGTGCTTTACACCACTCGATCCAACGGGTGGCATTGTACTTGGTGATGTGAGGCTTGCATGCAGCTGCTCCAGAGTCCAGTGGTGGCGTGCTTTACACCACTCGATCTGATGCTTGGCATTGTACTTGGTGATGTGAGGCTTACATGCAGCTGCTCCAGAGTCCAGTGGCGGCATGCTTTACACCACTCGATCCAACGCTTGCCATTGTACTTGGTGATGTGAGGCTTGCATGCAGCTGCTCCAGAGTCCAGTGGTGGCATGCTTTACACCACTCGATCCAACGCTTAGCATTGTACTTGGTGATGTGAGGCTTGCATGCAGCTGCTCCAGAGTCCAGTGGCGGGCGTGATTACACCACTCGATCTGACGTGTGGCATTGTACTTGGTGATGTGAGGCTTGCATGCAGGTGCTCCAGAGTCCAGTGGCGGCGTGCTTTACACCACTCGATCCAACGCTTAGCATTGTACTTGGTGATGTGAGGCTTGCATGCAGCTGCTCCAGAGTCCAGTGGTGGCATGCTTTACACCACTCGATCCAACGCTTGGCATTGTACTTGGTGATGTGAGGCTTGCATGCAGCTGCTCCAGAGTCCAGTGGCGGGGTGCTTTACACCACTCGATCCCACGCTTGGCATTGTACTTGGTGATGTAAGGCTTGCATGCAGCTGCTCCAGAGTCCAGTGGCGGCATGCTTTAGACCACTCGATCTGACGCTTGGTATTGTACTTGGTGATGTGAGGCTTGCATGCAGCTGCTCCAGAGTCCAGTGGCGGCATGCTTTACAGCACTCGATCCCACGCTTGGCATTGTACTTGGTGATGTGAGGCTTGCATGCAGCTGCTCCAGAGTCCAGTGGTGGCGTGCTTTACACCACTCGATCTGACGCGTGGCATTGTACTTGGTGATGTGAGGCTTGCATGCAGCTGCTCCAGAGTCCAGTGGCAGCGTGCTTTACACCACTCGGTCCAACGGGTGGCATTGTACTTGGTGATGTGAGGTTTGCATGCAGCTGCTCCAGAGTCCAGTGGTGGCGTGCTTTACACCACTCGATCTGATGCTTGGCATTGTACTTGGTGATGTGAGGCTTACATGCAGCTGCTCCAGAGTCCAGTGGCGGCATGCTTTACACCACTCGATCCAACGCTTGCCATTGTACTTGGTGATGTGAGGCTTGCATGCAGCTGCTCCAGAGTCCAGTGGTGGCATGCTTTACACCACTCGATCCAACGCTTAGCATTGTACTTGGTGATGTGAGGCTTGCATACAGCTGCTCCAGAGTCCAGTGGCGGGCGTGATTACACCACTCGATCTGACGTGTGGCATTGTACTTGGTGATGTGAGGCTTGCATGCAGGTGCTCCAAAGTCCAGTGGCGGCGTGCTTTACACCACTCGATCCAACGCTTAGCATTGTACTTGGTGATGTGAGGCTTGCATGCAGCTGCTCCAGAGTCCAGTGGTGGCATGCTTTACACCACTCGATCCAACGCTTGGCATTGTACTTGGTGATGTGAGGCTTGCATGCAGCTGCTCCAGAGTCCAGTGGCGGGCGTGATTACACCACTTGATCTGACGTGTGGCATTGTATTTGGTGATGTGAGGCTTGCATGCAGCTGCTCCAGAGTCCAGTGGCGGCATGTTTTACACCACTCGATCCCACCCTTGGCATTGTACTTGGTGATGTGAGGCTTGCATGCAGCTGCTCCAGAGTCCAGTGGCGGCGTGCTTTACACCACTCGATCCAACGCGTAGCATTGTACTTGGTGATGTGAGGCTTGCATGCAGCTGCTCCAGAGTCCAGTGGCGGCGTGCTTCACACCACTCGATCTGACGCTTGGCATTGTACTTGGTGATGTGAGGCTTGCATGCAGCTGCTCCAGAGTCCAGTGGTGGCGTGCTTTACACCACTCGATCTGACGCGTGGCATTGTACTTGGTGATGTGAGGCTTGCATGCAGCTGCTCCAGAGTCCAGTGGCGGCGTGCTTTACACCACTCGATCTGACACGTGGCATTGTACTTGGTGATGTGAGGCTTGCATGCAGCTGCTCCAGAGTCCAGTGGTGGCGTGCTTTACACCACTCGATCTGATGCTTGGCATTGTACTTGGTGATGTGATTCTTGCATGCAGCTGCTCCAGAGTCCAGTGGCGGCATGCTTTACACCACTCTATCCAACGCTTGCCATTGTACTTGATGATGTGAGGCTTGCATGCAGCTGCTCCAGAGTCCAGTGGTGGCATGCTTTACACCACTCGATCCAACGCTTGGCATTGTACTTGGTGATGTGAGGCTTGCATGCAGCTGCTCCAGAGTCCAGTGGCGGGCGTGATTACACCACTCGTTCTGACGTGTGGCATTGTACTTGGTGATGTGAGGCTTGCATGCAGCTGCTCCAGAGTCCAGTGGCGGCATGTTTTACACCACTCAATCCCACGCTTGGCATTGTACTTGGTGATGTGAGGCTTGCATGCAGCTGCTCCAGAGTCCAGTGGTGGCATGCTTTACACCACTCGATCCAACGCTTGGCATTGTACTTGGGGATGTGAGGCTTGCATGCAGCTGCTCCAGAGTCCAGTGGCGGGTGTGATTACACCACTTGATCTGACGTGTGGCATTGTATTTGGTGATGTGAGGCTTGCATGCAGCTGCTCCAGAGTCCAGTGGCGGCATGTTTTACACCACTCGATCCCACCCTTGGCATTGTACTTGGTGATGTGAGGCTTGCATGCAGCTGCTCCAGAGTCCAGTGGCGGCGTGCTTTACACCACTCGATCCAACGCGTAGCATTGTACTTGGTGATGTGAGGCTTGCATGCAGCTGCTCCAGAGTCCAGTGGCGGCGTGCTTCACACCACTCGATCTGACGCTTGGCATTGTACTTGGTGATGTGAGGCTTGCATGCAGCTGCTCCAGAGTCTAGTGGTGGCGTGCTTTACACCACTCGATCTGACGCGTGGCATTGTACTTGGTGATGTGAGGCTTGCATGCAGCTGCTCCAGAGTCCAGTGGCGGCGTGCTTTACACCACTCGATCTGACACGTGGCATTGTACTTGGTGATGTGAGGCTTGCATGCAGCTGCTCCAGAGTCCAGTGGCGGCGTGCTTTACCCCACTCGATCCAACGCTTGGCATTGTACTTGGTGATGTGAGGCTTGCATGCAGCTGCTCCAGAGTCCAGTGGTGGCGTGCTTTACACCACTCGATCTGATGCTTGGCATTGTACTTGGTGATGTGATTCTTGCATGCAGCTGCTCCAGAGTCCAGTGGCGGCATGCTTTACACCACTCTATCCAACGCTTGCCATTGTACTTGATGATGTGAGGCTTGCATGCAGCTGCTCCAGAGTCCAGTGGTGGCGTGCTTTACACCAATCGATCCAACGCTTGGCATTGTACTTGGTGATGTGAGGCTTGCATGCAGCTGCTCCAGAGTCCAGTGGCGGGCGTGATTACACCACTCGTTCTGATGTGTGGCATTGTACTTGGTGATGTGAGGCTTGCATGCAGCTGCTCCAGAGTCCAGTGGCGGCATGTTTTACACCACTCGATCCCCCGCTTGGCATTGTACTTGGTGATGTGAGGCTTGCATGCAGCTGCTCCAGAGTCCAGTGGCGGCATGCTTTACACCACTCGATCCAACGCTTGGCATTGTACTTGGTGATGTGAGGCTTGCATGCAGCTGCTCCAGAGTCCAGTGGCGGCGTGCTTTACCCCACTCGATCCAACGCTTGGCATTGTACTTGGTGATGTGAGGCTTGCATGCAGCTGCTCCAGAGTCCAGTGGTGGCGTGCTTTACACCACTCGATCCAACGCATTGCATTGTACTTGGTGATGTGAGGCGTGCATGCAGCTGCTCCAGAGTCCAGTCATGGCGTGCTTTACACCACTCGATCCAACGCGTGGCATTGTACTTGGTGATGTGAGGCTTGCATGCAGCTGCTCCAGAGTCCAGTGGCGGCGTGCTTTACCCCACTCGATCCAACGCTTGGCATTGTACTTGGTGATGTGAGGCTTGCATGCAGCTGCTTGGCCATGGAAACCCATTCCATGAAGCTCTCGCCGCACAGTTTTTGTGCTGATATTAATGTCAGTGGAAGTTTGGGATCTTCAGCTATGGAATCAGCAGAGTATTGGCGACTGTTACACACCAGACGTCTCAGCACTCTGTGACCACGCTCTGTGACTTTACGTGTCTTCTGCTTCGTGGCTGCTGTTCCTAAACACTTCCACTGTCCAATAATATCCCTGACAGTTAACCGTGGAATATATATGATATTTCCCAAACTGACTTATTGTAAAGGTGGCACCTATCACAGTACCACGCCTGAATTCACCGAGCTCCTCAGAACAACCCATTTATTTCACAAATGTCTGTAAATGCAGACTGCGTGGCCAGGTGCCTGATTTGATACACCTGTGGCAATGGGTCTGACTGAAACACCTGAATTCAGCCATGAAGTTTCCAAATACGTTTGTCCATATAGTGTATATAGTGTATATAGTGTATATGGTGTATATAGTGTATGTCTTTCTGCTTGGACATGGTAAACACTCGTTTGCACTGATGGTTTTTATTTTGCCCCCATATTCACCCCATCTCACTGTGTAAATCTGAGCAACAACTGACACAAGTGGCCATGTTTACAAAGACAAAACTGGTGGATATCTGAGGCAAGATGCTAAATCTGGAGCAGTCACCACAGCAACCAGTAGAAGAAAGATTAAATGAGTCTGTCCCAGGCTACATCACCCCCCTTCACTTCAGTTGGCATGATAATCTGAAAATAAGGAGCTTGTCTTCTTGAGGAAGTTCATATGTATAAGAGTGAGATGACTGTGCAGCGGCAAACCTGACAAGCTTCTCCTGCTACAGACTTTCGAACAGTCCCAAATGTGCTGAGTCCAGTTTTTGGGGTCCTTGTCCAATCAGGTCTTTCCTGGCATTAATACTTCCGATCCCTAGTGCTTAGCACTGCGCACTGGCAGCATTGCATTTAAACTGTCTAGCACGGTGGTGTTTCTTGGTTTTGTGCTGCTCTAGGCAGACAAAATGTGGGCACCCCCCCACCCACGTTGCACCCCTATGACATGCCCCATTACCCTCATTACATGCCCCCTTCACCTCCATTACATGCCACCATCAGCCCCATTACATGCCACCATCACCCCCATTACATAGCCCCACCACGTCCATTACATGCTCCCATCACCCCATAACATAGCCCCACCACGTCCATTACATGCTCCTATCACCCCCATTACATGCCACCATCACGCCGATTAATGCCCCATTACATGACCCCCATCACCCCCATTACACGTGCCCATCACATGCTCCATTACCCCATTACATGCCCCCATCCCTTTATTACATGCCACCCTCAGCCCCATTGCATGCCCCCGTCCATTACAGGAGGTAAAGCTTGCTAAACGGCAGGTGAGGGAGCACAAAATTGCCCCCCTAGGCGAATGCCTTGTTTGCCTTGTGGTAGATACACCACTGGTCTAGCAGACAACCAAAACAAAGAGAATTAAGATCCAGACACCCAGTATCTGTACCGGGGAGGCTGGAGCTCAATCTCCCAGAATCATGGAACATTGCGTGATGTCAAACGGCATAGAGTAGCCCCACCCACTTCCGTCTCGGGATCCTGCCAAGAGAAGTAGGCAAGCAAGTATGCTGCAGAAGAAAGAAGGTGACCCTACAGAATGCAACATGCCTGACTGAACCTTCTCTGTCAGGGAAGTCCCATGCTGCTTTCCGAAACACGCCACACCTTCCGCCATTCTCTTCCTATTGGGCCACAGTACATTATTTTTAATGGTGAAGAATGGCTTGTTGGCCAAATGTTTGGTTATTTAGATGTAACACGAGAGCAGTCCAAAAGCAGTTTAAACGAACAAGAAAATGTACAGTTAAGCCAGTTGGGCGACACCCTGCCGTCACACGGGTCGCCTTTGGCCAGGGGGCGCACTATGGAAGCCCCTGCTCGATGCAGAACTAAAACTGCGATTATGTTTTGAGCCCCAGGCATCAGAATGTGACCTGTTGCTGCAGTGCAAAGAAACCCTTTCACTGCCAGAGAGAGTAAAGCAAGGATTGGGCCTCCCCTATGGCAATAAGTAAATTGAACAATAACAATCAACCTGTGAACAAACTGCAATGCATTGAGCCCAAGGAGTTAAAAAAAAAAAAAATAAACACCCCTCTATCATCAATGCATTTAGTAAAATGCAGTCCTCATTTAACTCTTACCTTGCCTGTGTGCATGCCTCGGAAGGGAACGCAGACAAATTGAGGCAGTGATCCGTTTCCTTTTGCAATTTTTAGGTTTTACAGCCAAATATGATAAAATTAGCACAAAAAAATATATATATTCCTGGAAGCAGAACAAATGTCAGGAATTAATTTTTTATATATTTTTTTTTTTATTTATTTTTTTTGTTACAAAGTTAGTTTGTCATAAATCTGCCCTATGACACATAATAACCAGTAGCGTTTTGAAGGTTATTGGATAGCAAGTTCAACAGTGTAGGTGAGTAGAATTGTGAGCAGCATGTTAATTAGACTCTGGGGAAATCAAGCTCCAGATTCTGGGGAAGAAGTCCATAGGCTTTTATTCAAATGGTAAAATATATTCAGAAGTTTGTTGTTTGTCAAACAAGGGAATCGGATAATTCACAGCTATCAAATTAAATGCATGGCAAATCCAGCGTATTCCTTATTATCCTACTACCCCATGGCACTTTGATTTTATTTGTGTATTTTTTTTATTTTAGATCTACTATTTATTTTTTTTTGTACCAGATTATAATTTATTTATTTTTTCATCTTTATTTTTTTAATTTTCATACAGTCCATTATTGTGCACTATTTATTACTGGCACTTTATGCCTGATCTAAAGAATAAAAAAAATAAAAAAATAAAAAATATATATATATATATTTTTTAAAGTTTAGTTCTGGCTCAGTAAACCCTAAGTGACCTGCTAGGAAAGAACGGGAGTCCTAAATCTTTAAGATTGGCGCTGGCATGCTATCTGCCCAATAAAGCTTAATCTCATGTACATTGCTCACACCCCCACCTATTTTGTACAAAGATGGGAGGCAGAATTGTCACCAAGAAAAATTAGCTTTTTGAGTTATATCTGTATGTTGTAACATGGTATATATTTTATATTTACATATTTATTAACTCGCAGTTGCCAAAATGTGTTATTAATCCGTGGCTACAGACCAGATGTCACCAAACCACCTACCTCTACCAAATACTCCTATAGATCCATAGTTGCCAACATCGGCCATGTTTCCAGGGACACATATTTGTTCCACATGCTGCAGAAAGAGCATGCAAAGTGCAGCCCAGCAGTATGTAGGATGGATATACACACAGACACAATGTCACTATCACGATTATGGCATAAAGTCATTATGAATTGAGTGTTAACATGGCTCAGTGAATTGATCTCTCCCGTCTGACACCCCTTTGGTTCTAATGGAGTCTACTAAAAAAAAAAAAGATGGATGCTCATTTTTTTTTTTTAATTGGCCTGTCAGAAGATGATGTGTTAAAGGGACAGTCTAGTCCCCAAACTCACTTTGGTACAAGATGAATATCACTGCTTGTATAATGCATAGTTGTCAACATCAGCCATGTTTCCAGGGACACATATGTGTTCCACATGCTGCAGAAAGAGCATGAAAAGTGCAACCCGGCAGTATGTAGGATGGATATAGACACAATCCAATTAATTAATCATGGTAGGTCCTTTGAGATCTCCACCCTGATTAATTAATTGGATTGTGTATATCCATCCTACATACTGCTGGGCTGTATTTTGCATGCTCTTTCTGCAGCATGTGGAACAAATATGTGTCCCTGGAACCATGGCCGGTGTTGGCAACTATGATAATGCACATTTATCCCTCTGTGATTTGATGCAGGCATTCTGTATAAATCACATTTTTAATATTTGACACAAGCTCTCCCCAGTGATTACTCTGCATGTTTACTGCAGGTGCTGCAGTGCTGCTCATATATACACTGAGGATATAAAGTTTTGTTTCATATAGTCACTTCCTGTCCTCCTCAATTTGAGTCTACTGAGTAGTCTATGAGTGACCTTGCTCTTGTACACAACAGGATCTCTTAACAGTGCAACACATTGTCTGATGACATCATTAGAGAGACAGAATATTCCATTCATTTGAATGAAATTATTCCCATTGGTTCCTGCAGAAAAAAAAGGAAAAGACTTTTACTCATCTAGTGTGGGCAGTCCTTGTTTCTTGCAAACTGCTGTAATTTCACAATTTCTTCTAGCTGTAAGTATTTTATATTTTAAGCAATCCAAAATTTAAGACATGCATTTGAAAGTACTTTGAAAGCACATTAATATGCATTAATATTTGGAAGATGCATTTGGGGCACTAGACAGTCCCTTTAAGGTAAGTTTGTTTCACTTTAAATAATACTTTAGAAAGTTAGACAGATCGAAAGAGCCAGAAGGAGAAATAGAAAGATAGGTAGACAGGTGGACGGACAGACAGACAGACATATATATAGTCCAATATTACTGACCATCTAATACAGATTAAAAGGTGACAAGTGTCAGGCAGCGCCTCCATCAGAAATAGTGGGGCTTAGACTATCCTAACACCCCCCAACCTATTATTTAGGCATAGGCCTAACTGTGTTACCTAAAGCTTTCACTTGAGCTAATGCTGTGTATGCCTGAGAGATACACCTCACGGGTATCTATTGGGAAAGACGCCTAATGGCTAGAGCTCAGTTTTGTGTGGACGACGAAGTCACATGATTTTTTTCCCCATGTTGGTCCTACTTGGGCTACGTCCTGGCACCTTGTCACGGGATGGTGACGAGTTGGGAAATGATCCCAGGATGTTTCCAAGGAATGGAATATCCCGATCAGCTCACAGCATTCCACTGGATGCTGTGTGGATGAAATGATGCAGAATGCCCACTGTGCGCCAGGAAAAAAATGAAATAAACCCACAGGAAGTGCAGGTTTGCTAGGACTCTTTTATTGAATTCTATCAAAACAGGGTATTAAATCCCAGTGTAAAGAAAATTCCTGATAACAGAGCTTATTACAGGAGTATTCAGAACAAACGTCTTGTGTTTTTCCTATTGACCTATGTTATTTTCAAGTCAGGCACTAGAACCACGGAAAACTGCAGGCATGTTTATCTTTCCCGAGATACTCTCCGTGTATCCAGAAGGTGTTTGTCTAACATGTTCCTTGGGCTTCACAATGACGTCGGACCAGAATTCTATTTAGATGAGTCTGGAGATTCTGAGACACATTCCCCTCTTCTTTGCTGTTATTATCCGTTCCCTCTTTGTGCTAGTCCTTGGCTCCATGAGCTGCCCCAATTTATTCATGGCATGCATGGTTGCTTACTATGCTTTGGGAATGTCTATTTACAATTATGCTTGCATCACTTATTCCACTTCAAACAATCCCTGCAGTCACCAAACATGAGGATGTATATTGATTAAGGCTGAGAAGCTACAATACGGAAACTAAAAACCCAATTAGCCCGGAGGGCGGAGGGTTTTTGCTCAGCTCCTGAGGAGAACCGATCCAGATTTACTCTCTGACATGCGCGTTTTTTTTTTTACTTGTTGACCCCATTTTTTACAAATATTTTTACTTAAGTATTTCAGTCTTTCTGAATCTGATCTCAGTTTAATGTTGACATACATGGCAGACATATTCTCATCACAACAGTAACAGTTATAAGACCAGTTAGGCACATTAATAGGTAGAGCACCATGTCCTAGAGTAGGGGTGACAATAGCGGTTCTCAAGGTGTTGAAGAGCTACATCTCCCATATTCCCTCCCCTGCCTACCTCTAAGCTCACAGAGAATTATGGGATATGTATAGGATGGAGGATTTTGCAAACCAGTGCTACAGTGCATGCAGCCTTAACAATTAAAATATATTCAAGTTGATTTGTTTGTGTGTGAGTAGTAGAGTTGTCTGTGATTGGTTGTGTGCTTTGCCCAATCACATACAGTCAAGGCTACCCACATCCAGTTAAATCAGGAATTATAGAACTGTAATAAAAATGCAAACATGCATGTGCTACACTACGGAACTCTTCTTTCCAGCGCACATATTAGAATAGAAGAGTAATTCTCTTATTAAAAAATATTTTTTTTTACAACTTTCCAGTGAGGATGCATTTTGTATCTCTTACTTATTCCTCTTTGTTTTCCTTTTGGGGCTGATACGTGCTGGCTATCGAGGGGCTAGAAGACACAAGGTGAGCACAGGACTGGTAAGCGCATCATTCTATAGGATTTGCCACGCAAGTCACATGCAAAGGTGGACCTATATAATGACAGAACCGCCGTAAACAGCATCGCCATTGCGCTTTGAGGCAAATTGTCAGCGCTGGGTTGTGATGCACATGAGCTGTCTCATAATTATCATATCTCTCAATTTGTCGCTGATACATCCAAGCCACGTGGAAGTGTCGCTTCCACTGCAATCCCCAGTTCTTTTTTTCACGTTGGAAGATCCATCATTGTGGCAAGACTAATGATCGGCACACGGATCATCTTGGAACAGCTAGATTTCCCATTAGGCATGCCTCGGCAAGCACTTGGTATCTTGTATGGGCGCCACAAGACGCTAAGGTGCTCCCTTAAACTGGGGGTTTACCTTAAGGTATGCCAACTCAGTCCTGCCTCAGTCTACTCAAATATGCTCAATATTAACTTTATAATGGGCGTTTGGCACTTTTGATATCATAAGGGTAATGTGCAAATACACAGTGCCAACAACGTGGCTTGATCCAGAACTTAAATCAGGGAGTCGCAAGCCTACTGCATAGAGGGAATGAGGGACAGGAGTCATGTAAGATGTTATAAATCTTGAGAAAGAAGACAGTGGCAGAAGGCTTACTGGAGGGACCATGTCAGCTATATAATTAAAATCAGTGGACACCGATTGTATTAAACAATATATAAAATAAAATAATAATTAAAAAAAACATTGGTGCAAGTGGTACACAAAAAAAATCAGTGGAGATTACAGGGCATTCAAGTTTGCTGCAAGGCACCATGCAAAAGTTATGTAAGGCTGGTAAGAAATGGCCGATGGGACAACCACAAATTGCACAGCGGAGTATTTTGTGGAAAAGTAGGAGGCGGCTGAATCATGGAGGTCAGTGCTGTAAATTTCCCCCCTGAAGCAACGAGAAGCCAGTGGACATATTTAGACGTATTTAACCAAGAAAGCTAGATTGGCATCTTCTCTCATTTTCAACAATATCCTGGTGATTTTGCTATTGGCCAACATCCAGGGATACTGTCATTACCCAATGCAAGGGTAGTCATTTTATCGACCTCAGATGGATGAAGAGTTGAGTTGACGGAACTCATTGTCCAGTTAGCGCATTAACTTACTGAGCTGTCTCAAAGATAGGCCTGACAGCACCACGGCACCTCTTTCGCTATACCTTGCATGGTAAACCTTGCAGATTGATCAGGCAAGTCTGTAACATTTCAGCTTCCATTGGATTCAACTCCCATACCCCTAATACAGCCGCTCATTGGCCAAGGAGTGGTAGTTTGTAAAAAAAAACACACAACACCTTCCAGTGATTCTGGTCCTTTATTAAGCCCAGTGCAAATGACAAGGTAACAGTGCAGCAATGAACCCTATACAATTCTACAAGGTTTATATCTTTAAAACGGTTGCCCACCGCAACAAGCTCCTTGATTAGCAAGTAATTCTAAAATTCTAATGCTCAAATATGTGGCGTCACGTTCCATCCCCCTTGATGCATGAAATAAACAGAGGCATGTTTTGTATCCAAGCAATAGTTCTCACAATGAGAGACACTCCATCATTTTGTTCCTACAAACCAAGCAAGACACATATCATTCCCTGGGTGCTAGGTCCTATGGCTTTTTACACACATCTAAACACCCGAGCTATCCCCGATTCCTTCTTCTGTGTGGTCTTATGTCGTTATCAGAGAGTTGTTATTATTATTGTGCTCAGTTTAAAGGGAATCTGCCAAGTGATCCCTGGACTCCAATCTTTAGGCCCCGTTGTCAGGACAAATTAATTTCTGCAGAAACCTACTGTGTCTCCGATAAAATCTCGGAAAGGCAGGATTAATGGAGGTTTTTTTTTCCGTGCAATATGCCTTGGAGTATGGACACTGGGGGAGGGGGGGGGGGGGGGAGAAAAAAGGAATAAATAAAATAAAAAACGTTATTGTAAGATGAAACAAACAAACAAAAACAAAAAAAAGCCTTTCTAGTACTGTTTTGAAAATGATATTAAAGAGAAAGCACACGCGATGTCCAATATGCGAGCAAGACCTTGCATGCTGATAAACGTTTAATATGTACAGACGTTAAATTAAATATGTATTATGAAATTCCATTAAAGCTTGTGGAGACAGTAAGGCGGCACACAAAAAAATTAAAATAAACGTGATTAAAAAAAAGAGTCCAGATGCACCAAACATCTTGCCGGTGAGATAGCCCAGTTGGCTAATGCACCATGGGCAGAAATTTTGGGGTCACAAGTTCAATTCCTGGTAGAGTTGACTCAACCCTTCATCCTACTGAGGTAGATAAAATGAATACCATTAAATTGAGTAATAGTAACATCTCCTTGGATGTTGCGCAAAAGTAACATCCCCAGACCTGAGTCAAAGCACAAACACATGTTTATATGTAGAACTAAGCATAGTTAACGCATTTTACAACTCATCCAATTGAAATAAATGCTGTGTTTTGTTCTGGGGCCTGGATTGGCCAGAAGGGCAAGTTAGAGGTTTTTTTTTCTGGCTATTAATGCCCCCTTTTCCTCTATATCCTGTAGACAATGCAAAGTTCTAGCATGGTACCTTAATGAAATATTTACACCCGTTACCTTAACACTAGGACTAGCAACTTTCAGCAAGAAATCACATGATGTCTTCCCTGACGCATTTCAAACTCTTAAAAGATTGTTATAAGATTTAAATTTTACTTTGGCGGCAGAAACATAAAGTGTGCAACATATTCATGCCAACATTGCCAGTATAGTTATTAATTGAGACACTAAACTTTTTTAAATACATTAAAATGTGGCTTTTGTTTCCAGTCTCCAGCCAAATGCTGAGTGCTGAATGGGAGGATCAGTAGGAGCTGCAAACCTGATATTCACATTTTAATGCTTATATTTTTATAGTTATTTAACTTTAACATGCGTGGGAAAAAATGGTGGCTCATTTTCAATTGGAGTCGTCCATTTAAAGACAGAGAACTCAAATGTTTGACTGGTGCTGTATACACCTACACAAAAAAAACATAGGTGCACTATATATATATCCAATCAGTCACACTGTTAGTAGCGCACCCCAGCACTGGCAAATGTTAACAGTTCGCCATAATGAAAATTCCTTTTCGCATGTTGCTGCCATTGGCTGGAACTAGATTCTACAAACACCGCGGTTCTCTGATTATTATTTCCCTGTAGCACAAATGAGCATCCAAACCCGCTAGGTTTTATTTCCCTGCCTGTTGCCATTTTCCGAGACATTGTACGAAGCGCTTTCAATCTATGGGGTTACGGAGAGAGGGCATGTTTGGGAATATGGTGGAGAGTGGGGTGTAACCGACATGCAGTACAATGTGAGAGTTATTTGTGCATTCAACAAAGCCATTATCTATGGTTCACAGAAAATAAACCCTGCCAGGGAGAAGGCTTGCCCTTTCTCTGAATGATAGCTGGCTTCACTTTCCTTCCGCACAAGATGCATCGGATGACGGGATTGTTCACTTTTTAATTAATAGATGGAATATTCCAACACCGCTAGCACACAACTGACCCAAAGAGGAGCCTGGGAATTGTCTGTACATAATGATTTTAAAGTATTTCGGGTTTTTTTTTCTTAAAGGATTATTTGTTGTGGGAAAAAATAATTAAAAAAGCATGTTTTCATTTTTATTTAAAAAAAACAGTTTTTATTTACAAATTTTAACATGAGGCTTCACAGTTAATATAACCTTTTTTAATTTTAGCACCTTTTAGGATACCCTTTTTAAACATTTTTAAGGATGTTAATAATAGGTTTATTTGCCTCCAATATGGTCATTTATAAGGGATGCTGAAAAATTGGGAGCAAATGCTAGGAGACATAAGTGATAGCGGCTAAATGTATGTATGTGTGTATGTATGTGTGTATGTATGTATGTATGTGTGTGTGTATGTATGTATGTGTGTGTGTATGTATGTATGTGTGTATGTATGTGTGTATGTATGTATGTGTGTATGTATGTATGTGTGTATGTATGTATGTATGTGTGTAAGTATGTGTGTATGTATGTATGTATGTAAACAATTGCCAGCTTTTGGGGGGGTTTATATCTCCGCCCCCTCAGCCCCCCGCAGTGTGTGACTGCATGGACATATGTCTGGTCCTATGCAGCTCACACATAATCCACATGACGAAAATGCACCAGGGATTGCAACTGAGCCCCCCGAAGTAGGAATGTGTCCCCTAAAAGGTTAAGGGGCTTTCATATTTGATTTTTGTTCTTTTAAATGGCCTATGAAATGGACCACACTTCCCATGATGCTCACCCAGCATCATGGAAGACCTTTAGCTGACTGAGCATCATGGGAACTTCATCTGCTTTTGACTGCATTTCCTATGATACTCAGCCAGCATCATGGGACAAGTGTGTCTGGCTGAATCTCATAGGAACTGTAGTTAGCAGATGAAGTGGTAGATTATGTAGTGAGCTACAGTTCCTATGATGCCCAGCCAGTAAAAAGTCTTCCATGATGCTGGCTCAGCATCATAGGTAGGGTAGTCCCAAGCAAAAGTGAGAGAGTGAATCACAGAGGTTTGCAGCAATAAAATCCTCAGAAATTGGCAATATGTGAGTGTATCACAGAACTATACAGGAATAAAAGTCGCAGTACTATGTTTGGTTTACTATATGATGATGATGGGAGTTATTTAGTGTCTGGCTCACTGTCTAATGATGGGAATTATTCTGTGCCATACTTTTTATATACTAAGAGGGGGCGCAATTTTACATTCTTGCGGGGGGGGGGGGGTGTGGAGAGGCAAACTACAGCTACAGCTCTGTGTATGTGTTTAAGTATGCATGTGTGTGTGTGTGTGTGTGTGTGTGTGTGTGTGTGTGTGTGTGTGTGTGTGTGTCTGTAGATGTTAGTTTTTACATATTTGTGCCTTAGGGTGACCACATTTTATTTCTTTTATCATTCAGACACAGTGTGTTGCAGATGAGGTTACATATACAGGAGTATGTTGTATTATATTATAATGCATATTATATATATATATATATATATATATATATATATATATATATATATATATATATGTGTGTGTGTATCTAATTTTTTTTAAATATATTTTATTGAGTTGTTTTGTACCTACAAAGTAATTTGTGTCTATATAATATATGTTCGTGTGAGCAATCTCAGCCTTATATATATAATATCCTAGACACACTGATTCACATATGCACTCACAGTCACATACACATAAAATGCATGTTATTTATATTATATAAATTATTAGGAAGTATAAGACCATGTAGATTTCAGATTTAATAACATATATTGATATACATATTATATGTGTGACTCTATATATATAATACACATAGATTGTGTAAATACACAGCTCAGGAAATGCTTAATTTCTGTACATTTGTACAATTCCTTGCACTCTCCATTAAAATTGTACCATTTTTATAAAACTCGTCAAATGTGCAAAGTGATTTCTGATTTTCGTGGATTGGATGGTAGCAGAAATGTAGTTATTATTCAATATGACAATGCTTTAGATTTTTTTTATGCTTTCTTACATAATGCTCAGTGACGCTAGCCCCAATTTTTATAGGTTCATTAATTTCATGTTTAGTGTAATTACACATTGGTTCATGCTTGTCTGTTAGTTTAAAGAATGAATAAAAATTTTTTTTTTAAAAGTCCCATCCATACAGTTCCATACATAGTTATACATACACACAGTCACATGAACGCACAGCATGCGTTTCTTACTTGGTGCCAGCTGCAGGCAGGCTACTGCAGCTCACAATCTGAGCTCAGTGTACGGAGGGACTGCCAATCAGCAGAGACTTCAGAAGTCGCGGCCAATCAGGATAAGCCTCTAATGATTGGCTGAGACCTCCTTCACTCAGACTTCTCAATACAATATAAACAAGCAGAGAGGACTCATAAAAGTACTTTATTTCTATACTTGCATTAAAGCATTTTTAATGCAACCTTTCAGCCATAGAATCAGTTAATCTTTTGACCTACAGTTGTACTTTAAGGAAACACATGTAAGCACACCCCCAAATACTAACACACACTCAGTAACGAGAATTAATGCCTTCTCTTTACATTGCTACATATTAGGAATTTCAATTAACAATGTAATCTGAAAGGCTACCTTTAATTACTGCATCCAGAGAGAGTAACCTGCAGCCCTCGGGTTTTAGATTAGAGATGGTTGGTATTTAGCTTACATCCTTAATGAGACTGATAACATTGGATTCCCTTTGCACCCACAGGACTGCTCGTTGGGTTGGGTGGGAAAGTTGTACCTGCTGCGATAGACTTTTTTTGGCTACTTTAAATTCTGATTCATATCAGGACATGGGTTTTAGACTGATTACCTCAAACTCCAACAAAACGAACAGACACTGACAAACCTTGTCCTTTTTACTTGTGATTATCCTGTATGCATATTCAGAGAAACATCCAACAGGTGTTAAAATATATTGATTGAATCAGCCAATCGGTGGTGTGAATGTCACTGTGGCAAGGTGGGGAATTAAAGGACAACTGTAGCAAAAATTGAACTAATGTTTAATTGAAAGATTTAATCGCATGTAGAAATTTTAAATAGAAATGTTTTAAGGAAAGAATAGAAATAATGTACCTTATTGAGCAATATTTGCTCTGTTTAGCTCTAACAGGGGGCGGACATGTTGTTTAGAATCTTGGGTCAGATTTTCCTTCCTCTGAACCAAGGTGAATGAAGAACTGTCCTAAGATTCTAAACAACATGTCCGCTCCCTATAAGAGCTATAGCGAGCAAAGATTGCTCAATAAGGTACATTATTTCTTTTCATTAAAACATTTCTATTTAAAATTTCTACATGCGATACAATCTTTCAATTAAACAGTACTTATGTTTTTGCTACAGTTGTCCTTGAAGAGAGAATGTCCATAACTCTCACTTCATTGGTCAGTTTGATTTGGCCAAACTTCTTGCCCTTTAAAAGGAAAGTAAAGCTTAATTATTATTACTTATTTGGCTTGGAATAGTGAGACCTGCTGCTCACCCTCCTAGTTATCCATGAAATCATTTTACACAGATAAGCTGCACATATCGGTGGGCATGTTCCTATATCACAGACTCAAGAATATAAGGCAGAGATCAGGGCAGTGAGCATGCAAACCACTGGTCTAAGTCAGCAGGGTCCGGTACTAACAACATGGACGCTTGTTAAACAGGCTAAAGTGCTGATGTCATACAATGGGGAGAATCCAACGTTTCCTGTCAGGAATTTTTTTCCCCCACACTTTTGCACCAGAAAATGTCTGATTTCTAACAATGAACATACAACATTGTTCTTGACTTGTTTTAACTCTCAGTTTGCTTAGTCAGGACAAAGTCTGTAAAAAACTAGAGTTGCCGATTCACTGACAGTAAAAGTGCCAGCTCACAGCTCCGTGAGACATTATATGTTGACACTATTAATATACGTAAAAAAAAGTGCTAAGGGCAAGATTCCCTTGGTGGTGTCCTTGATAAAGGCTATCTAGCCGAAACGTCGGTGACCTCCCCTTTTTTTTGCGCAGTGTGTCCCTCCTGTCCTTCTCTTCTTTTGTGTATTATTCTTACCTGTGCCATGTATTGCTTATTTTTACATGTAAGTATGTATTGCTTTTGCTTACTTATGGTATACATATTTTGTAGTGTATTTATTTGTATTTACTTTTGTATTTTTGTAAGTGTATTGTTTTGGTTCTTGTGTGCTCCCCCTACCTTTTTTCTGTACACACTATTATTGGGGGTGTTGTGTGGACTCCCCTTGGGGGTGATGCACCTTATTGGTACTATTGAGACTATTTCGGTGTGCTTCTCTGATTGTTTTGTTTTTTTACAAGATTCCCTTACAGGAAAGGGTAGGGCTAGGACTGACCAAGAGAGCAACGTCACTAAAAAAAATATTAAAAAAAAAACAGAGATCAGATATATTCTTAAAAATGGCAGCTTTTTGTTCAGTTTATTCTAGAATAATAATAGAATAATTCGAGAATGAAAAACAAAAAATAAGTTTGAGAAACCAGAGAGCATGAAAAGTCATACGGCTTCTGCCTTTCATTACAGATTATTATTATTACTGAAATACTAAATATAGATTAACAAAACATTTTTTTTTTCAAGTTGGAAGTACAGTTATTCCTGAGAATAAAAAGGAAGGGTCTGCTCAATAAAGAGAAAATTACAAGGGACGGAGATGGGAATTTCAAACCCAAGACAAAATCAGCTGAGTTCCAAATATCCCCCCATTCCGATTTTCCAACTCGGCTACATTGTCCTAATGTTTGACATTCCCATCTCCATTCCCTGCAATTCTCTCTTTATTGAGTAGACGTTTAAAAGTATGATTCCCACCAACCTGGTTCAGTAGTGACAAGCAGCGCTTATTATAGGAATATTGTATGTACTGTATGTGATGTACGGTTTAGCAGATGTGTTGAGCACTATTTTTAGTACTATTTTATCACTACGAAGCACCACAGAGTGATAACACTAATACAAGTCCTTTATATTGCTTACATTTTAGCAGGGGGGGCCTCTTCTGCATTGGGACTCCTGATCCCACAAGGGTCAGTGATCCATTCACCAAAAATAAAGACTACACAATAAAACCTCTACAATATATCTAATTAAATCATGGTCAGCATTATTGGCTTATTGTATGTTTTATTGAAGGAAATATTTGATTACAATTTTAAACATGAATGTTTATGTCTTGAGAAATATGATGTAATATTATTTTCTGCTTTCAATAAAATTCTGTGTATAATACCGATATATTCTGAGACTTACATAATTACCCCCAGACGATCACACCTGCATCAGTACAGGGTTAAATGACGCTTGTGTGCGTTACTTGACTCATCAATACATCGGATAGCCTCTCGGTTACCAAATAAACAGTTTTGCAGTGGTTTTAAAATAAAATGTTTTACATGCTTCCAATAATAGTCCTCCCATGGCTACGCTACCAGAATGTGTACAGTGTCGATTGTACAGCATCATGGGTGACTTTTTGCAGTCAGTGCCAAGTAGAACCAGATTCCGAAGGAGATGCAGACATTTTTGTTTAAGTATAAAGTCTAAAATATTAATTTGTCTTGCGGCTAACAGTGTATTGTTAAGCTTATGCTGAAATGGCACTTTGTCATGTTGTAAGTGGCAGAGTCCCTTTAAGAGATCAGTACATGGTCAGGGTAAAAAAAAAGATTATATTGTGGACTTGTGTTACAATACTTGTATCTAGGAATGTAAATAATTTGTTGATATTTATCTAAATACCACATGTTCAAATGGACCCTATGAATATTTTTTTTTTTTATAAAATAAAATAAAACAAAATAAAAAAAAAAATATATATATATATATATATATATATATATATATATTACATTTGACTGCTCTGTAATTTCAGCACTAGAAATGTTATAGTAATTTTACTGGGGAAGCAGATGGGATAATTAGAAAACTGAATGTAAAAAGCTATCCAATAATGTATTGGATGCATAACTGATTTACACAGTATATAATATCCATCTCAGTAGAGCTACAATATAGTGAATACACTGAAGGACATGTATATATTCCGTGTATTGCACCTATATTAGTGTTTTGTGGTTTGTGTCAATATATCACAACCGTCATCCAATATATTTATATTTATATCCAATGTATCACCAGCACTCTCCACAGTGTGACACTGATTCCATCTCGGGAGACTCTATAAGGACTGTCTGTCCCCAGCGCATTTCTCCTCCACTTGCATGCAGCACCTACAATAATACATAATGTATGATTAGTAAACAAAACCACACAGGTTATTAAACATCTCATATACTTGTTTAAAATGGAATTCTGAGCCAAAATTCACCTTTAAGAACCATGGGGCAAGTACTTTATATTTCTTTACTGTAATTTAATGGGCAGCATTTAAAGTGGCATGAAAATTAAAACAAATACGTTTGGACTGTATGAAAAATGTAATTTTTTAAGCTAAGGGATTTTCCTTTTTTTTTTTGCAATTCCAGAATTGCATTCCATAAATGCAGTTATGTATTTGAAGCATAATCTAGAGAAGTTTAAAGTTTGAATAATGTTTACTAAGCTTTAAAATACAAATTTGGATAGCTGTGGGGAAGGTGACGGACTACTGATTTAAGGCTTTGAGGGGCACCTCGAAACTGTCTGCTAACATTACTGGTCACTTATTATGGGTCTTCCATACTCCTTAGTGTAGGTTTCTTTGAGGGTCAAAGTTTGTACACAAGCCTGAGCACTCAAAACAAAAGAATACTATAACAAAACATATATAACAGAGATGGTAAAACAAATAACAACACAACAACTGCACTTTATATTTGCTGAATAGAAGTCAAGACACTATTAAACATTTATATATAAAGACAATGGCAGGGACAGGAAACTGTAGCACTATAACTCCCAATGTTCTGAGCCAAATAAAGTGCACTGGGTGCTCCCTTGTTTTAGTAAAGCATAATTAGGTCCGTAATGTGTTCCATTTTAATAATTAGTGATATCTCGCTCTGTCCTGACAGAGAAACCGAAGAGAAAAATTAATTAAAAAATCCATTTCTGTGAAAGAGAATCCCTCACATTCTCCATTACTATCTGGTACATGCCATGTCACGTTTATTCGGTTTTGATACTGTTTCACGTGCCAACAATTCACACAATCCTGACACATTCCAGAAAGAGAACCAGGTGAGTGAACTATTAAATGGCACATTGATGTCACGTAACCAGTCCGAGGTCATGTGTAACTTGGCAGTCATGTCTAAATAATTCATAAGACTAGCCAAATGAACCAAGTATTGATGCTTAAAGTCTACAGACATCATTTCCCTTTCCCCTTGCCATAAACAGAAAAAAAAGTTTAAGAATATAGATTAAAAATGTTTTGACTGCTTGGAATACATGACAAGTGAGTGAGGTGTGGGCCTCAACTAGAGTAATTACTGGCAGGCCAATAAAAGGAAAATCAACTAGAACTCAATGTTAAGTCTGTGAGGGTGATAGCATAGCTGGCATAGATGCCAACGTCGGCCATGTTTCCAGGGACACTTATGTGTTCCACATGCTGCAGAAAGAGCATGCAAAGTGCAGTCCGGCAGTATGTAGGATGGATATACACACAGACACAATCCAATTAATTAATCATGGTAGGTCTTATGAGATCTCCACCCTGATTAAGTAATTGGATCGTGTCTGTGTGTATATCCATCCTACATACTGCCGGGCTGCACTTTGCATGCTCTTTCTGCAGCATGTGGAACAAATATGTGTCACTGGAAACATGGCCGATGTTGGCAACTTTGTAGCTGGTGGGGGTCTTTTTTGTAGAAAATTGTTGGTTTCAGTGAAATTGGTGGAGTTAATCCAATATGTGTTGTGTTATCAGGAAGCTATGGCTAATTTAAGGTCTGACATTTTTTTTAAAGGCTTTGTTCTTTGTTTCCAGAAACAGGGAGGGGTCTATTCACTAAAAGGTGGAGATGAGGAGAGTTCAGATTGGAGTTACATTTCCTCTCACCAGTTTAGCTATACATGGTGCAGGGACAAACCTGGTGACTTAGCTTAGCTGGGGAAACTCACCAGGCTTGTCTCTCCACAATGTATAGCTAAAATGGTGAGAGGAAATGTTCAACTCACCTGCCCTCATCTCACCTGCAACTCTCCTTTCAATGAATAGACCCCAGGGACTGTCTTAGAAAGCAGTGAGGGTCAGTGGAGGTGCAGAGAATATCAATAAATTAGCAGTGAGTGCAAATCCCTTTCCAAGACAAAGATGATTGCAGCTGTGTGTCTAATATTTGTCTGTGGTTTTTCTAAATACACTTCTAGCTTGACATAGCCCAGGATGAATAATATTTGCTAAACTCTACTCGGTAAAATTCCTTGGTTATTTGTATTTATTTTTTTGGTTCGCTATGTTTCTTTTTCCAGGTACAGTTGCATGTTGAGATATGTTGGCATGTTTCTTCCTCCTGAAGTATCAGATAAATATTTAAAAATTAGGCTTGTAGTCTGCCTTTTCTTTGTTCCACTCAGAGCCTACAAGAAAATAACCTTTTAGATTGGTTTTCTCCTCATTTGATTTTTTTTATAGTCCATAGTTTTCTACATTTTGAAAAGATTTGTAAATCAGTTTAATTTTGATCGTTGAGGTAAGTCTCTTGATACCCAGCAATCGCTGGTGAGAAGGTTCAGTGACCTGTAGAATCTGCTCAGGGTTGCAGATTCAATTCCTGGCAGGACTGACTCAACGCTCCACCCTTCAGAGGTTGATAAAATGACTACTTTTTTTTTTTACAAAATGGATAAGAGTAACATCCCCTCGATAACATAACCAGGATGCATTGAAAGGGACAGTCTAGTCCCCAAACTCACTTTGGTGCAAGATGAAGATCACTGCTTGTATAATGCAATGTAAATGCTTTTATCCCTGTGGGAGTTGATGAAGACATTCTGTATAACTCACATTTTTAATATTTGACTCAAGCCCTCCCCAGTGATTACTCTGCATGTTTACTGCAGGTGGGGCAGCACTGATTCTATAGAAACTGAGGATTTAAAGTTTTGTTTCATATAGTGACTTCCTGTTCTCCTCAAATTGAGTCTATTGAGTGGCCTCTCGTACACAGTAGGATCTCTTAACAGTGCAACACATTGTCTGATGACATCACCAGAGAGACAGGATATTCAATTCATTTGAATGGCATTATTCTCATTGGTTCCTGCAGCAAAATAAAAGTAAAACGACTTTTACTCATCTAGTGTGGGCAGTCCTTATTTCTTGCAAACTGCTGTAATTTCACAATTTCTTCTAGCTGTAAGTATTTTATATTTGAAGGAATGCAACATGTAAAACATGCATTTTAAAGTACTTTGAAAGCACATTAATATGCATTAATATTTGGAAGATGCATTTTGGGTACTAGACAGTCCCTTTAAAAAAAGGCAGAAGATATCTCAATGTATCTGTGTTGGTTAAATACTTTATTTCATGAGCGAGAGAACTAAACGGAATTTTCAAACCAAGGCCAAAGTAGCTGAGTTGAAAAAAAAAATCTCCCTTTCGCCTATTTTGGCCTTAATTTTACAACTCTCTTTGCAGTTCCCCCTTTAGTAAACAAAGCCGTTTCAGCCTCATTCTCTCCAATAAAAAAATAATACAGACACAACTGTGACAATAGTGATGTTAAAAGTGAAGTTTTCCATTATTAAGCTCTATCATTTTCCTTAAGATATGAAAGGTGACGGGAGTCTGGTTGGGATGAAATAATAAAGAAAAACACCGTAAAAAGGGAAAGAAAAAGTTGCAGGTTTCTTAACCTTTTGTAGTCATTTCCGATCTGAGTTTCATTCATGCCCTCTTAGTTCTGTGTAAATATGGTGGATTTTAATGAAAAGTAATATGTTACTTATTATTGGGGACTTTTTAACTATACTCATTAAGTCATCAGAACATTCCATCTGCTGTACAAGGTAACAACATCCAAACCAGCAGAGGCTGAGGCTTGCCAGTTAAAGGAGTTACTGGCAAGTTTGCATTGTTCATTGGCATCTTTACTACACTGGCACTGCCATCACCTTGTTCTACTAGAGTGTAGAATATGATATAAGGACAGATTATTATGACTAGATTTGTCTAGCCTGAAAATAATGTGTTAATGAATGCATATTAAAGAAGGCACTTTAAAAATAAAAATGCTTTAATGTGTGAATTAATATTTACCTTTATAACCTGCATTTTGCAGGGTTTCTCTTGGGGATTGATCTTCCCAAGCAAAGTTATTATGCAACCAGAACAGGTACTTATTTGATTGCATGCTCACTTGTGTGAAAAGTAAGCATAATTGAGCATGCAAAAAATAGGGCATGCTTAACCCCTTCGTGACCCATGGCCCTTGGGTCCCAGATGACGCAAGCACCAAAACCTCACGGTTTGTTCCTGGCCACTGGTCTCAAGGTGATCGGTACCCAGGAACTCTATGGCAGAGACCTGATCAGGGTCTTAAACATCCCTGCCTAAACATCGCGATACCTCCGGACGTCACGTGTGATGCCACGAAGTCATGCCCAAACCCGGAACTTCGAGCACAGTGCAATTGAGTAAAATGTAGCCGGTGCGCAATTTGAGCACCGGCTACATTTTCCCTGTCAGACTGAGGTTACTGAAAGAGGCCTCAGTCTGACAGGTGAGATCCCGCTGCATGTCCCTGCAGCGGGATTCGAGCACAACTCATCACGGGGAGTCGCGACGAGCTGTTAAACGCAGGACGTTTCATGCCATCCTAGCGTTTTTTGGGCACACAAAAATCTGGACGGCATAGAACATCCTAGCGTCATGACGGGGTTAATCAAGCATGCAGTACACAATGGGGGTTAAAAAATATCGCACACTTCTCTGGCGCTGTCGGCATCAACGCTACGCCAGTTCCGGTTTTGCACTGAAAAGTGTCCAAATTTTTTAAAATGGGGCAATCACAGATATACATAACAAACTGCAGTTGTGTCTTTTTTTATGCATAGCCCCCAATGTTTGTTTTTGTTTAGGTTTCCCAAACGCAGATTTAAATTGGACTGTATTAAAATCAGTGGTCTTTTTAAGCATTACTTCTTAATTGGGAAATTACTTTTTTAAAAGCATTATTATTTTGTTATTCCTATTAACTTTACTATGTTCCTTGCAATGCTGTATTAGCGGTGCACCTTTATTGGTTAAAAGGTCGATCAAATCCCCCTAAAACAATCAGCTCTGTCCACAAAAGTTAACATAAAACCCCAACTGTCCCAAATGGGTTCCTCCGAATCTAGCTCTTTGGTATAAGTCCCTTTTCATGCCCATCACATCCCTCTTTCCCAGTACATACACAGTCCTGTTCAGATTTGTTTGCTTGTAATGCTGTCTTCCTCAGGTAATCAATCCTCCAAGTTGGCCAACCAAACTTCTGTTGACCAGTGACATTATTACCACTTCCTGACCTCCTCCGCAGTTCGTTGGATAACACTAACTCGAACATTCTTGGACTAGTTTGATGAAGTCAGAGATTAGCTCCTGACTGATATAATGTTATTGGTTGATTGAAATTCATTGCCAGAACAAGATATATAATGCCTATTTCTGGGCCGCTGGGCCTGTGCCATTCCTCTCCTCTGAAAATTATAAAACGAGGAGTCGGGAGAAAGGAAATTATTTCACATTCTAGCGAGGGTTTTTTTTTTTTTCTCTCTTTTTATTTTTTTTTCCAACAAAAACTAAGATAGAGGTCAGTGAATAAGTATGTGCAGACTGGAACTTAAATCCTCTGGGGTGACTGTAGGCTAATTAATAATTAATGCCAGAGACATGCTGTTTGAAATGCAGATGTGATAACTGGAGGCCTGGCAGTACTGTTCAGAGGAAGCAGATTTGGATACAGTAGGGAATAAGTCTTTCCCTTGCCGGCTGGCTCTGAAAGCAGACCTGGGTGCAAAGCAAGGCCTATGGTTTAAATTATATTCCCCTCAGCTCTTAATTACCTGAACCTGCTTTGAAGTTCTTCTCTTTTTATCCTGTGCATGAAAAAGAGATTGGCTGAGCCGAGGGACTTGAAGGGATGATAAGATGAATGGGAGGCAAACAGGAGAATGTATGTTTGTGTGGCATATGTATGTATATATGTGAATCTATTTTAGGTCTAGTCTAATGAACTGACCACCAAGTTACAAAGGCCAAAATACTTCAGTGGGAGAAAAAAAAACTGGAGCGTTTATTTGTCAGTGTTTATATTTACGATCTGGCTGGTAAAAGAAGCACAAAATATGGGAAAATAAAGATAGTCTTGGATATTACATTTTAATTAAAACATGTATTTTAATGCACCGAACACTGTATTGCAATCGTGCCATAAGTATGAAACACATAGAGTATGGGCCCATTGGTTCAGGTTCTTCTAATTGGTTACCTGCCCTAATATCTGTATGTTTTGTTTAACTTTAACTATAAAATCAAAATATTATCATGCGTGTAACGCACTATAGGGGCTATTCACTAACAGGAGAGTTTCAGGGGAGTTGAGGGGAGTTGGACATTTCATCTCATCAGTTTAGCTATACATTGTACAGGGACAAACCTGGTGAGTTTTCCTATCTTGTGAGGCTCAATTTATTGTTAAATTGGTAAGATGAAATGTCCAACTCACTTCAACTCCCCTCATCTCACCTCAAGTCACCTGCAGCTCCCCTTTCAGTGAATAGAGTCCTTTGGGTTGATAAATGGGCATCAGAAGATCTGTGTAGACATAAACATGGATTCTGGGAATCGCTGTTACTTATATAATTTACACAGCAGGTTTATCTGCCAGTCTGCATGAAGAATATTCTATGTAGGAAGGTATTACAGATTATTATCATTTAAAGAAACACAAGAATGCATTATGTATCTCTCAAATATCTCTAAATAAACGTGGTGGGAAATGATATGGAGATAAATATTTAATTTGTTGAGGTTAGGTGTGTAGGGAGGGGGTCAATGGGTTAAAAATATATGTATGCATATTTCATTCTTTGGGGATAAAGATGGTTCTATGTGTTTTTTATGCATTTAGAGCAGGGAAGACAGACCTGTGTAAACAAAGAAGTCTCTACACTCCACATGGAGTTGGTGTGCAGTAGATCTGAAAAGATATAATTTGTAAAGATGTGTCTAGGGTCAAATGTTTAACATACAGACCTTATTTATGCTAATAGGTGAAACCTTATCACCCCCTCTTCCTCTGCACTGTCAGCATGAAAGCAAGCTGTTTAATTTGCATCCTTCCCATCAATGGCCAATACTTCTTCATCCTCCCCAACTCTGACAAGGGCAGATATACTGACAGATAAGGTGCAGAGATTGATAGACAGATATACTGACAGATAAGGTACAGAGACTGATAGACAGATATACTGACAGATAAGATACAGAGATTGATAGACAGATATACTGACAGATAAGGTACAGAGATTGATAGAGAGATATACTGACAGATAAGGTACAGAGATTGATAGACAGACATACTGACAGATAAGGTACAGAGATTGATAGACAGATATACTGACAGATAAGGTACAGAGATTGATAGAGAGATATACTGACAGATAAGGTACAGAGACTGGTAGACAGATATACTGACAGATAAGGGATAGAGATTGATAGACAGATATACTGACAGATAAGATACAGAGATTGATAGACAGATATACTGACAGATAAGGTACAGAGATTGATAGACAGATATACTGACAGATAAGGTACAGAGATTGATAGAGAGATATACTGACAGATAAAGTACAGAGATTGATA
Organism: Pelodytes ibericus; assembly: GCA_036172795.1. Taxonomy (NCBI): domain Eukaryota; kingdom Metazoa; phylum Chordata; class Amphibia; order Anura; family Pelodytidae; genus Pelodytes; species Pelodytes ibericus. The sequence goes on from CM069861.1 coordinate 15,604,963, forward strand.
GACAGATATACTGACAGATAAGGTACAGAGACTGATAGACAGATATACTGACAGATAAGATACAGAGATTGATAGACAGATATACTGACAGATAAGGTACAGAGATTGATAGAGAGATATACTGACAGATAAGGTACAGAGATTGATAGACAGACATACTGACAGATAAGGTACAGAGATTGATAGACAGATATACTGACAGATAAGGTACAGAGATTGATAGAGAGATATACTGACAGATAAGGTACAGAGATTGATAGACAGACATACTGACAGATAAGGTACAGAGATTGATAGACAGATATACTGACAGATAAGGTACAGAGATTGATAGAGAGATATACTGACAGATAAGGTACAGAGACTGGTAGACAGATATACTGACAGATAAGGGATAGAGATTGATAGACAGACATACTGACAGATAAGGTACAGAGATTGATAGAGAGATATACTGACAGATAAGGTACAGAGATTGATAGACAGACATACTGACAGATAAGGTACAGAGATTGATAGACAGACATACTGACAGATAAGGTACAGAGATTGATAGACAGACATACTGACAGATAAGGTACAGAGATTGATAGACAGATATACTGACAGATAAGGTACAGAGATTGATAGAGAGATATACTGACAGATAAGGTACAGAGACTGGTAGACAGATATACTGACAGATAAGGGATAGAGATTGATAGACAGATATACTGACAGATAAGATACAGAGATTGATAGACAGATATACTGACAGATAAGGTACAGAGATTGATAGACAGATATACTGACAGATAAGGTACAGAGACTGATAGACAGATATACTGACATATAAGGTACAGAGATTGATAGACAGATATACTGACAGATAAGGTACAGAGATTGATAGAGAGATATACTGACAGATAAGGTACAGAGATTGATAGACAGACATACTGACAGATAAGGTACAGAGATTGATAGACAGATATACTGACAGATAAGGTACAGAGATTGATAGAGAGATATACTGACAGATAAGGTACAGAGACTGGTAGACAGATATACTGACAGATAAGGGATAGCGATTGATAGACAGATATACTGACAGATAAGATACAGAGATTGATAGACAGATATACTGACAGATAAGGTACAGAGATTGATAGACAGATATACTGACAGATAAGGTACAGAGACTGATAGACAGATATACTGACAGATAAGATACAGAGATTGATAGACAGATATACTGACAGATAAGGTACAGAGACTGATAGACAGATATACTGACAGATAAGATACAGAGATTGATAGAGAGATATACTGACAGATAAGGTACAGAGATTGATAGAGAGATATACTGACAGATAAGGTACAGAGATTGATAGACAGACATACTGACAGATAAGGTACAGAGATTGATAGACAGATATACTGACAGATAAGGTACAGAGATTGATAGAGAGATATACTGACAGATAAGGTACAGAGACTGGTAGACAGATATACTGACAGATAAGGGATAGAGATTGATAGACAGATATACTGACAGATAAGATACAGAGATTGATAGACAGATATACTGACAGATAAGGTACAGAGATTGATAGACAGATATACTGACAGATAAGGTACAGAGATTGATAGAGAGATATACTGACAGATAAAGTACAGAGATTGATAGACAGATATACTGACAGATAAGGTACAGAGACTGATAGACAGATATACTGACAGATAAGATACAGAGATTGATAGACAGATATACTGACAGATAAGGTACAGAGATTGATAGAGAGATATACTGACAGATAAGGTACAGAGATTGATAGACAAACATACTGACAGATAAGGTACAGAGATTGATAGACAGATATACTGACAGATAAGGTACAGAGATTGATAGAGAGATATACTGACAGATAAGGTACAGAGATTGATAGACAGACATACTGACAGATAAGGTACAGAGATTGATAGACAGATATACTGACAGATAAGGTACAGAGATTGATAGAGAGATATACTGACAGATAAGGTACAGAGACTGGTAGACAGATATACTGACAGATAAGGGATAGAGATTGATAGACAGACATACTGACAGATAAGGTACAGAGATTGATAGAGAGATATACTGACAGATAAGGTACAGAGATTGATAGACAGACATACTGACAGATAAGGTACAGAGATTGATAGACAGACATACTGACAGATAAGGTACAGAGATTGATAGACAGATATACTGACAGATAAGGTACAGAGATTGATAGAGAGATATACTGACAGATAAGGTACAGAGACTGGTAGACAGATATACTGACAGATAAGGGATAGAGATTGATAGACAGATATACTGACAGATAAGATACAGAGATTGATAGACAGATATACTGACAGATAAGGTACAGAGATTGATAGACAGATATACTGACAGATAAGGTACAGAGACTGATAGACAGATATACTGACAGATAAGGTACAGAGATTGATAGACAGATATACTGACAGATAAGGTACAGAGATTGATAGAGAGATATACTGACAGATAAGGTACAGAGATTGATAGACAGACATACTGACAGATAAGGTACAGAGATTGATAGACAGATATACTGACAGATAAGGTACAGAGATTGATAGAGAGATATACTGACAGATAAGGTACAGAGACTGGTAGACAGATATACTGACAGATAAGGGATAGAGATTGATAGACAGATATACTGACAGATAAGATACAGAGATTGATAGACAGATATACTGACAGATAAGGTACAGAGATTGATAGACAGATATACTGACAGATAAGGTACAGAGACTGATAGACAGATATACTGACAGATAAGATACAGAGATTGATAGACAGATATACTGACAGATAAGGTACAGAGATTGATAGACAGATATACTGACAGATAAGGTACAGAGACTGGTAGACAGATATACTGACAGATAAGGTACAGAGATTGATAGACAGATATACTGACAGATAAGGTACAGGGATTGATAGACAGATATACTGACAGATAAGATACAGAGATTGATAGACAGATATACTGACAGATAAGGTTCAGAGATTGATAGAGAGATATACTGACAGATAAGGTACAGAGATTGATAGACAGACATACTGACAGATAAGGTGCAGAGATTTATAGACTCTTTAGTACTGTCAGCCTCATCATTGCTTATACTGTGTATGTAGAGAGTAGAAATAGTAAAATTATATATACCAGTGATGGTGAACATATGGCACAGGCACCAACAAATCTGCACCCTCCAACACTGACCAACAGATCTGTATCCTTCAACACTGACCAACATATCTGCATCCTCCAACACTGACCAACATATCTGCATCCTCCGACACTGACCAACATATCTGCACCCTCCAACACTGACCAACATATCTGCACCCTCCAACACTGACCAACAAATCTGCACCCTCCAACACTGACCAACATATCTGTATCCTCCAACACTGACCAACATATCTGCACGATCCAACACTGACCAACAAATCTGCACCCTCCAACACTGACCAACATATCTGTATCCTCCAACACTGACCAACATATCTGCACTCTCCAACACTGACCAACATATCTGTATCCTCCAACACTGACCAACATATCTGCACTCTCCAACACTGACCAACATATCTGCACCCTCCAACACTGACCAACATATATGCATCCTCACCAACACTGACCAACATATATGCATCCTCACCAACACTGACCAACATATCTGTATCCTCCAACGCTAACCAACATATCTGCATCCTTCAACACTGACCAACATATATGCATCCTCACCAACACTGACCAACATATCTGCATCCTCCAACACTGACCAACATATCTGCATCCTCCAACACTAACCAACATATCTGTATCCTCCAACGCCGACCAACATCTGTATCCTCCAACGCTGACAAACATATCTGCATCCTTCAATACTGACCAACATATCTGCATCCTCCGACACTGACCAACATATCTGCATCCTCCGACACTGACCATTACACCTGCATTCTCCAACACTGACCATTACACCTGCATCCTCCAACACTGACCATTACACTTGCATCCTCTGATTATCATTGCCCTTGCATGCCCCACACTGACCATTACACCTGCATCCTCTGATTATCATTTCCCTTGCATCCTCCAACACTGACCATTACACCTGCATCCTGTTTATCATTGCCCTTGCATGCCCCAACACTGACCATTACACCTGCATCCTCTGATTATCATTTCCCTTGCATCCTCCAACACTGACCATTACACCTGCATCCTGTTTATCATTGCCCTTGCATCCTCCAACACTGACCATTACACCTGCATCTTCTGATTATCATTGCCCTTGCATCCTCCAACACTGACCATTACACCTGCATCTTCTGATTATCATTGCCCTTGCATGCCCCAACACTGACCATTACACCTGCATCCTCTGATTATCATTGCCCTTGCATGCCCCAACACTGACCATTACACCTACATCCCATGATTATCATTGCCCTTGCATCCTCCAACACTGACCATTACACCTGCATCCCATGATTATCATTGCCCTTGCATCCTCCAACACTGACCATTACACCTGCATCCTGTTTATCATTGCCCTTGCATGCCCCAACACTGACCATTACACCTGCATCCACTGAATATCATTGCCCTTGCATGCCCCAACACTGACTATTACACCTGCATCCACTGATTATCATTGCCCTTGCATGCCCCAACACTGACCATTACACCTGCATCACATGATTATCATTGCCCTTGCATCCTCCAACACTGACCATTACACCTGCATCCTGTTTATCATTGCCCTTGCATGCCCCAACACTGACCATTACACCTGCATCCTCTGATTATCATTGCCCTTGCATGCCCCAACACTGACCATTACACCTGCATCCTCTGATTATCATTGCCCTTGCATGCCCCAACACTGACCATTACACCTGCATCCTATGATTATCATTGCCCTTGCATGCCCCAACACTGACCATTACACCTGCATCCTCTGATTATCATTGCCCTTGCATGCCCCAACACTGACCATTACACCTGCATCCTCCAACACTGACCATTACACCTGCATCCTCTGATTATCATTGCCCTTGCATGCCCCAACACTGACCATTACACCTGCATACTCTGATTATCATTGCCCTTGCATGCCCCAACACTGACCATTACACCTGCATCCTCTGATTATCATTGCCCTTGCATGCCCCAACACTGACCATTACACCTGCATCCTCTGATTATCATTTCCCTTGCATCCTCCAACACTGACCATTACACTTGCATCCTCTGATTATCATTGCCCTTGCATGCCCCAACACTGACCATTACACCTGCATCCTCCAACACTGACCATTACACCTGCATCCTCTGATTATCATTTCCCTTGCATCCTCCAACACTGACCATTACACTTGCATCCTCTGATTATCATTGCCCTTGCATGCCCCAACACTGACCATTACACCTGCATCCTCTGATTATCATTGCCCTTGCATGCCCCAACACTGACCATTACACCTGCATCCTCTGATTATCATTGCCCTTGCATGCCCCAACACTGACCATTACACCTGCATCCTCTGATTATCATTGCCCTTGCATCCTCCAACACTGACCATTACACCTGCATCCTCTGATTATCATTGCCCTTGCATGCCCCAACACTGACCATTACACCTGCATCCTCTGATTATCATTGCCCTTGCATGCCCCAACACTGACCATTACACCTGCATCCTCCAACACTGACCATTACACGTTTCCTCCTTGGAACTAAACAATATATATATATATTTACATATTTCTGTAACATTCTGATTAATACTCCTGCACACTTAAATCTCTTAGTGCGACTATATACACTGTGTTATAGAAGTCTCTAGCACACCACTTACTGTGAATGAGTAGACCAGCTGGGATACCCAGGTATTTCCCAACACATGACATCATAATAAAGAATTTACAGATATCAGCCACCTGGATAATGATATCCCCATCACTTTAATAGGAATCCCCCAGATTGCAATATGTTTCCTCATCAGGGAGTCTGATTTTATTCTGGACTTCAATGTGTTAATCATTATTTGCACCTGGAACTCCCCCGAGTTATATTAGGGCTTTATTTACAGACCAGGGAATTGATAAGAGAATTTCAAACTTAAGGCCAAAGTAGCCGAGGTGAAAACATTCTCCCATTCAGCAGCACAGGAGATTGTTTTCAGCTCTGCTACTTTGGCCTTAAGTTTGAAATTCCCTCTTCTACAGAGCATCTCCAGCTCAGTGGGTTATTTTTCGGAGATGTATAATTATTTGGATAGAGATTTGGATTGAGAGAGTGAAGATGTGATATTACAGCAGCAGTGAGATGGCAGAAAGCACCTTGGCTGACTAGGTATCATGGGAGTTGTAGTCTATGCCTTTGGAAATGTCAGAGAGGGTTGAGTCACTTTACAGCCTGAATTAATGCAACAGATTATACATGAAATTGGCTCTTTACAGAATTCACAGATTCTGTATCTTTTCCATCATAGAATAATACTATATAGTGTTGTGTAACATTGACAGATGATATATATATATATATATGCCAATCCCCCACTGTGTGTCACATCCAGAGTGGGCTCTGTACATTATGTGTGATACAGGATTAATATTAGTTCTGTACATGATGTGATTATTAGTGATACAGGATTAATGATAGTTCTGTACATTATGTGATTATTAGTGATACAGGATTAATGATAGTTCTGTACATTATGTGATTATTAGTGATACAGGATTAATGATAGTTCTGTACACTGTGTGATTATTAGTGATGTAGGGTCAGTGGTAGCTCTGTACATTGTGTGATTATTAGTGATGCAGGGTCAGTGGTAGCTCTGTACACTGTGTGATTATTAGTGATGCAGGGTCAGTGGTAGCTCTGTACATTGTGTGATTATTAGTGATGCAGGGTCAGTGGTAGCTCTGTACACTGTGTGATTATTAGTGATGCAGGGTCAGTGGTAGCTCTGTACATTGTGTGATTATTAGTTATGAAGGGTCAGTGGTAGCTCTGTACACACTGTGATTATTGGTGATGCAGGGTTAGTGGTAGCTCTGCACATTGTGTGATTATTAGTGATGCAGGGTCAGTGGTAGCTCCGTACAGACTGTGATTAATAGTGATGCAGGGTCAGTGGTAGCTCTGTACACTGTGTGATTATTAGTGATGCAGGGTCAGTGGTAGCTATGTACACACTGTGATTATTAGTGATGCAGGGTCAGTGGTAGCTCTGTACACTGTGTGATTATTAGTGATGCTGGGTCAGTGGTAGCTCTGTACACACTGTGATTATTAGTGATGCAGGGTCAGTGGTAGCTCTGTACATTGTGTGATTATTAGTGATGCAGGGTCAGTGGTAGCTCTGTACACTGTGTGATTATTAGTGATGCAGGGTCAGTGGTAGCTCTGTACATTGTGTGATTATTAGTTATGAAGGGTCAGTGGTAGCTCTGTACACACTGTGATTATTGGTGATGCAGGGTTAGTGGTAGCTCTGCACATTGTGTGATTATTAGTGATGCAGGGTCAGTGGTAGCTCCGTACAGACTGTGATTAATAGTGATGCAGGGTCAGTGGTAGCTCTGTACACTGTGTGATTATTAGTGATGCAGGGTCAGTGGTAGCTATGTACACACTGTGATTATTAGTGATGCAGGGTCAGTGGTAGCTCTGTACACTGTGTGATTATTAGTGATGCTGGGTCAGTGGTAGCTCTGTACACACTGTGATTATTAGTGATGCAGGGTCAGTGGTAGCTCTGTACACTGTGTGATTATTAGTGATGAAGGGTCAGTGGTAGCTATGTACACACTGTGATTATTAGTGATGCAGGGTCAGTGGTAGCTCTGTACACTGTGTGATTATTAGTGATGCTGGGTCAGTGGTAGCTATGTACACACTGTGATTATTAGTGATGCAGGGTTAGTGGTAGCTCTGCACATTGTGTGATTATTAGTGATGCAGGGTCAGTGGTAGCTCTGTACACACTGTGATTATTAGTGATGCAGGGTCAGTGGTAGCTCTGTACACTGTGTGATTATTAGTGATGCAGGGTCAGTGGTAGCTCTGTACACACTGTGATTATTAGTGATGCAGGGTCAGTGGTAGCTCTGTACACTGTGTGATTATTAGTGATGCAGGGTCAGTGGTAGCTCTGTACATTGTGTGATTATTAGTGATGCAGGGTCAGTGGTAGCTCTGTACACTGTGTGATTATTAGTGATGCAGGGTCAGTGGTAGCTCTGTACACACTGTGATTATTAGTGATGCAGGGTCAGTGGTAGCTCTGTACACTGTGTGATTATTAGTGATGCAGGGTCAGTGGTAGCTCTGTACATTGTGTGATTATTAGTGATGCAGGGTCAGTGGTAGCTCTGTACACTGTGTGATTATTAGTGATGCAGGGTCAGTGGTAGCTCTGTACACTGTGTGATTATTAGTGATGCAGGGTCAGTGGTAGCTCTGCACATTGTGTGATTATTAAAGATACACATATCACTAATAGTCACGTGGCACATTTGTTGGATATTTCTCAGTTTATCAGAGACTTGGTAAATTATGTCAGTGAACCACAAACTCGTGTTTTTATGTGAGGTTCCTGAGAATATGTTTTGATGGGTTTTTTTTTCTATTTTTATTTAAAAATAAGAAATAAAATTCAAACCTTAATTGTAATTTTACTTCCTCAAAACCTCTCTTCATCCTCATTATTTTAACATTAATAAAATAAATCTGTGCATCAGCAAAACATGCGTTACCCAAATCACAGGACAACTGATCGGCAATGCATTGAATCCAAGTAATTATACTCATTGCATCCTGTTTGTAAACAAAATTAAGATTAAGAATTTTTTTTTTTAAAATCTATATATCTATTTATCTCCAATAATATGTATTTATTTCCACCCATTACTTTAATGAATATACTTTTGCCGATTCACGAAGGATCATTACTAGATTATTTTTCCTATTATATTTTCATTGTATTTTTTTAGTTATGTGTTACATTGTTTGATTATACATTTTTGTTTTGTTTTGATTTTTTTTTTTTTTTTTTCACCAAGGAAATGTTCCCATCGTAATCGTCCAAACACGAACAATGAATCATATTGATCACAAAAGGGGGGTGTATTATAAACAATAAAGTAGGGGTTGTGAAAAACTTTTCACTGCTGTTGCCCGGGATCAATAAGAGTTAAACGTTTAAAGAAACCGCTACAACAAACACACACAGGGGCATTTTAACCTCAATTAGACTCACTCTCTTGTCTCAGAGATACATTGTTCATTCTTTAATAGTTTCTCACACCTTCTGAATCCCTTATGTCTTAACCTGCTGTCTTCTGTTGTATTACAAGCCTTTTAATAAACAGATAGTAAACATGAAAAGTTACAGAAAAAAAAATACATAATTATACACAAAGTATTCCTAATTTTCCAACAGTAAAAAAAAACTACAAAATACACAGCTCTGGATTTATAAAATGTATCATCTGAATTCCCAATTCTGTATGGTCACGAGATTTATTAAATATTGACATTTTTGTATTTAGTTTAATGTTATATTTTTTGGGGGTGGATGGGGAAATATTAAAGATTGAAATATATACCGTATTTATTTCCCATTATACGGTTCCATTTGTAATGTAATTTCTAATACAAAGAGATTGCCCAGGTTTAATTGCCCCTGTACCACACGTCATTCTGAACGATATTTATTTTTATTTTCCAAAAAATTAAATAAATTAAATGTATTGGGTTTTCTTTGTACAGAAGAAAAATACCTGTAATTGTAGAATCATTTTGCAACAAGGTGTACGTTTTATTTTTTAATTATTTTTTTTGTACGTTTTATTTTTTAATAATTTTTTTTTTTCTGCTTAAATTGTATTTTGTGGAATAGTTTTTCTTAAAGTTCTATTCTTTATTGTTTTCATGTTTTTACAATTGCATCTGAAAGCACAATAAGACTAACTGGTGCATCAATGAATACAAAGACACCGTGTTAATGTAGCAAAAATCCTTTGCAATGGTTTATACCGATCTGTCTCTCTAGATTTTACATTTCATTAAACTCTGCACATGTATCTCCACTTTAACTCCACTTTGGTTTCTTTTTCTGTATTTTTTTGTGTGTTGAGCACAGATATAATCCAGCGAAAGCATCATTTTATACATATATTTAGGAATAAACATTCTAAAATGACAATGTTTTAATAAACTGAAGCTCCACCGAGCCGGTCGGTCCTTTTAGAGTATTAATAACGATTTAATTCACGCTTTCTATGACGATCTAGGTTCCTCCAGCTCTGATTATGTAATTGTTACATTTCTTAAAGATATATGTGGAAGGAACTCATCTCTGCACAGGCAGTGGGTACAAGGCAGTGGGTACAAGGCAGTGGGTTCATGGCAGTGGGTACAAGGTAGTGGGTACAAGGCAGTGGGTTCATGGAAGTGGGTACAAGGCAGTGGGTTCATGGCAGTGGGTACAAGGTAGTGGGTTCATGGCAGTGGGTTCATGGCAGTGGGTTCATGGCAGTGGGTACAAGGTAGTGGGTTCATGGCAGTGGGTACAAGGCAGTGGGTTCATGGCAGTGGGTACAAGGCAGTGGGTACAAGGCAGTGGGTTCATGGCAGTGGGTACAAGGTAGTGGGTTCATGGCAGTGAGTACAAGGCAGTGGGTACAAGGCAGTGAGTTCATGGCAGTGGGTACAAGGTAGTGGGTACAAGGCGTGGGTTCATGGCAGTGGGTACAAGGCAGTGGGTACAAGACAGTGGGTTCATGGCAGTGGGTACAAGGTAGTGAGTTCTTGGTAGTGGGTTCATGGCAGTGGGTACAAGGCTCATTTCGTGGGGACTATGCATGATAGTTCAAATGATGCTCAGTCAACCTATGGCTGGCTGAGGATCATGGGGAATGCAGCAGGAGTGCCAAAGGTTAGCTATTTACGTGGCCCAAAGGGTGTGTTTTGAGCTGCAGCTTTTGTTCCAGCTCAGTAATCATTGTATGAGACTCGCATACCCTGCTCTTGTTCCCACCAAACCAGCCCCTGATCTGCTGCTTCCAAGTGAACTTGTGCTAGAGTTGAAGGTCCTTCTATAGATGTCACCGGGCAGAGTAACAGGAGTGACAGAGACTCTGCTCCAAGCCCCATGCTGTATATGACAAATCCACAGCCTCAGTGGGCACTGTGCATCGCTTTATCAAAGCACTGCACGCTGACACACAAATACACTAACACACACACATACCCTGAGACTAACACTGACACACACACCCTGACACTGACACACACACACTGACATATACACCCTGACACACACACCGACACTAACACTGACACACACACACTAACACACACACACTGACATTAATATTGACACACACACACCTCCTGACACTAACACTGACACACACACACATTGATACACACACGCTGACACTAACACTGACACACACACACTGACACACAGACACAACCTGATATAAACACTGAAACACACTGATACACACACCCTGTCATAAACACAGACACACACACACACACTTACATAAAAACTGGTACATACTGATACACACACCCTGACACACACGGTGCACACACCCTGACAATAACACTGACACAGTTATTACAGGAATATATTACGGCTGAATATTAATACATAGTGGTAAGACTAAAATGAGCCCATTATATCAGTGTACAGATTATAAAAACGTGTATGCATATATCTCTCATGTGTGTAAATAAGTTTATATATATATATATATAAATATAGATATATATATATAATCATTTATTTATGTATACAAACACTTCGTATTCTATATATTAGAATCACGAGTGCTGTGTGTGTGTCAAATACTGCTACATATGTATATTACTCAAATATACAACATTAATATTTTGAAAACATGATATGGATGTTGTGTATTCTATATGTGTAAATATAGTATATATCTGTATAACATTAACACGTTGACGTTGTCTCCCCTTCGGACACATTGTGTTTTGTTTATTGATATTGTGTAGTGTTTGGTGTATCAGACGGACACACGTTATGTTACGTCCCGTTTGATTGTACATATGCGGAATGTATCGCCAGCAGCTCCAGTGTGATTCTCAGGTGCAGGTTTCACACTTTCCGTCAGAATTAATGGGAATGTTACAGAAAATGTAACAGTATCTGAGATGCCAGCCTTTCTCCCAGCTCCAGACTACGGCTTCTATTGAAAAGCCAGCTCTCATTGTGTGCAGGGCAGGGGATTTGTGACCATGGTCCCCCTCTTTATCCCTCTCTCTATGGAAACTCAGATCATGGGGAGAAATATGCGAGACTGAATAAAGGGAATCAGCAGGGAGAACCGCTTGAGAACAGCATCTGTTACACTTGGGAAGTTAGACTGACAGCACAGGGCTACAGAAACCTCTCCTGAACAGTGCAAGAGGCACACAGCCTCTAATCTAACAGGGAGAGTCTTAAACACAGCCTCTAATCTAACAGAGAGAGTCCTAAACACAGCCTCTAATCTAACAGGGAGAGTCCTAAACACAGCCTCTAATCTAACAGAGAGAGTCCTAAACACAGCCTCTAATCTTACAGAGAGAGTCCCAAACACAGCCTCTAATCTTACAGAGAGAGTCCCAAACACAGCCTCTAATCTTACAGGGAGAGTCCTAAACACAGCCTCTAATCTAACAGGGAGAGTCTTAAACACAGCCTCTAATCTAACAGGGAGAGTCTTAAACACAGCCTTTAATCTAACAGGGAGAGTCCTAAACACAGCCTTTAATCTTACGGGGAGAGTCCTAAACACAGCCTCTAATCTTACAGAGAGAGTCCCAAACACAGCCTCTAATCTAACAGGGAGAGTCCTAAACACAGCCTCTAATCTAACAGGGAGAGTCTTAAACACAGCCTTTAATCTAACAGGGAGAGTCCTAAACACAGCCTTTAATCTTACGGGGAGAGTCCTAAACACAGCCTCTAATCTAACAGGGAGAGTCCTAAACACAGCCTTTAATCTTACAGAGAGAGTCCTAAACACAGCCTTTAATCTTACAGAGAGAGTCCTAAACACAGCCTCTAATCTAACAGGGAGAGTCTTAAACACAGCCTCTAATCTAACAGGGAGAGTCCTAAACACAGCCTGTAATCTTACAGGGAGAGTCCTAAACACAGCCTCTAATCTAACAGAGAGAGTCCTAAACACAGCCTCTAATCTAACAGGGAGAGTCTTAAACACAGCCTCTAATCTAACAGGGAGAGTCTTAAACACAGCCTCTAATCTTACAGAGAGAGTCCTAAACACAGCCTCTAATCTTACAGAGAGAGTCCCAAACACAGCCTCTAATCTTACAGAGAGAGTCCCAAACACAGCCTCTAATCTAACAGGGAGAGTCTTAAACACAGCCTCTAATCTTACAGGGAGAGTCTTAAACACAGCCTCTAATCTTACAGAGAGAGTCCTAAACACAGCCTCTAATCTAACAGAGAGAGTCCTAAACACAGCCTCTAATCTTATAGGGAGAGTCCTAAACACAGCCTCTAATCTAACAGGGAGAGTCCCAAACACAGCCTCTAATCTAACAGAGAGAGTCCTAAACACAGCCTCTAATCTTATAGGGAGAGTCCTAAACACAGCCTCTAATCTAACAGGGAGAGTCCTAAACACAGCCTCTAATCTTACAGAGAGAGTCCCAAACACAGCCTCTAATCTAACAGGGAGAGTCTTAAACACAGCCTCTAATCTAACAGAGAGAGTCCTAAACACAGCCTCTAATCTTACAGAGAGAGTCCTAAACACAGCCTCTAATCTTACAGAGAGAGTCCTAAACACAGCCTCTAATCTAACATGGAGAGTCCCAAACACAGCCTCTAATCTTACAGGGAGAGTCCCAAACACAGCCTCTAATCTAACAGAGAGAGTCCTAAACACAGCCTCTAATCTTACAGAGAGAGTCCTAAATACAGCCTCTAATCTAACAGGGAGAGTCTTAAACACAGCCTCTAATCTAACAGAGAGAGTCCTAAACACAGCCTCTAATCTTACAGGGAGAGTCCTAAACACAGCCTCTAATCTAACAGAGAGAGTCCTAAACACAGCCTCTAATCTAATAGGGAGAGTCCTAAACACAGCCTCTAATCTAACAGAGAGAGTCCTAAACACAGCCTCTAATCTAATAGGGAGAGTCCTAAACACAGCCTCTAATCTAACAGAGAGAGTCCTAAACACAGCCTCTAATCTTACAGGGAGAGTCTTAAACACAGCCTCTAATCTAACAGGGAGAGTCTTAAACACAGCCTCTAATCTTACAGAGAGAGTCCTAAACACAGCCTCTAATCTTACAGAGAGAGTCCTAAACACAGCCTCTAATCTTACAGAGAGAGTCCTAAACACAGCCTCTAATCTAACAGGGAGAGTCCTAAACACAGCCTCTAATCTAATAGGGAGAGTCTTAAACACAGCCTCTAATCTAACAGGGAGAGTCCTAAACACAGCCTCTAATCTAATAGGGAGAGTCCTAAACACAGCCTCTAATCTTACAGAGAGAGTCCTAAACACAGCCTCTAATCTTACGGGGAGAGTCCTAAACACAGCCTCTAATCCTACAGAGAGAGTCCTAAACACAGCCTCTAATCTTACAGAGAGAGTCCTAAACACAGCCTCTAATCTTACAGAGAGAGTCCTAAACACAGCCTCTAATCTAATAGGGAGAGTCCTAAACACAGCCTCTAATCTTACAGGGAGAGTCCCAAACACAGCCTCTAATCTAACAGGGAGAGTCCTAAACACAGCCTCTAATCTTACAGAGAGAGTCCTAAACACAGCCTCTAATCTAACAGGGAGAGTCCTAAACACAGCCTCTAATCTTACAGGGAGAGTCTCAAACACAGCCTTTAATCTAGCAGGGAGAGTCCCAAACACAGCCTCTAATCTTATAGGGAGAGTCCTAAACACAGCCTCTAATCTTACGGGGAGAGTCCTAAACACAGCCTCTAATCTTACAGAGACTCCTAAACACAGCCTCTAATCTTACAGAGAGAGAGTCCTAAACACAGCCTCTAATCTTACAGGGAGAGTCCTAAACACAGCCTCTAATCTCTCTACTGGGAGATACTACTCAACCTTTTATTAAAAGAGAATAAAGCACACAGGTTACTATTCACTAGCTATTGAACTGTAGTGATCTGCAAGTGACCTTCACAAGTCAATGTTTCCAAATCAGCTAACCATGTCTTATTTTCTGTTCACAGCCACCCTAGTTGACTGTTTAGTAAATAAACCCCAGGGGGCTCTCATCTTAAAGGGCCATATAGCGGAGCCTGTAATGAGACAAAGCACTTCATATAGGGAGTTTTCCCCACACATAAGGAGTTAATTTATAAACGTGTAACGAGTAAAGTTCTACACATTCCAGTGGTCTCCATGACGACTGCTCCACATTCAACAAACTTTCCCCCATGATAAAACTTTTATAAATTACCCCCTCAATCTTTAACTATACAAAGATATTACACTGTGACATGCACAAATAACAGAATACAAATAATAATTATAACACATTCAGACAGAAAGAAACGTATAACACACAGCATGACAGATTACAGTAACTGTACACATCATTACTATACAGAACAGAGCTGCTCTTATAATCATTATCATCATTCTACTTCTAAAAAAAAAACATACAGATTTCACAGTGCTGTATATTGGACAGATATAACCAACAAGTAGGTAATAGATGCTAATGGCCATTTTCAGTTTCACATCATCCATTCTCCCCTCAAACATAACCTCTGAAATAACTGGAGAGAGCCTCAAACACAGCCTCTGAAATAACTGGAGAGAGCCTCAAACACAGCCTCTGAAATAACTGGAGAGAGCCTCAAACACAGCCTCTGAAATAACTGGAGAGAGCCTCAAACACGGCCTCTGAAATAACTGGAGAGAGCCTCAAACACAGCCTCTGAAATAACTGGAGAGAGCCTCAAACACAGCCTCTGAAATAACTGGAGAGAGTCTCAAACACAGCCTCTGAAAACGTTAGAGAGAGTCTCAAACACAGCCTCTGAAATAACTGGAGAGAGCCTCAAACATAGCCTTTGAAATAACTGGAGAGAGCCTCAAACACAGCCTCTGAAAATGTTAGAGAGAGTCTCAAACACAGCCTCTGAAATAACTGGAGAGAGCCTCAAACACGGCCTCTGAAATAACTGGAGAGAGCCTCAAACACAGCCTCTGAAATAACTGGAGAGAGCCTCAAACACAGCCTCTGAAATAACTGGAGAGAGTCTCAAACACAGCCTCTGAAAACGTTAGAGAGAGTCTCAAACACAGCCTCTGCAAGAAGTGGAGATAGTCTCAAACACAGCCTCTGAAATAACTGGAGAGAGCCTCAAACACAGCCTCTGAAATAACTGGAGAGAGCCTCAAACATAGTCTGAAATAACTGGAGAGAGCCTCAAATACAGCCTCTGAAATAACTGGAGAGAGTCTCAAACACAGCCTCTGAAATAACTGGAGAGAGCCTCAAACACAGCCTCTGAAAACGTTAGAGAGAGTCTCAAACACAGCCTCTGAAATAACTGGAGAGAGCCTCAAACACAGCCTCTGAAATAACTGGAGAGAGCCTCAAACACAGCCTTTGAAATAACTGGAGAGAGCCTCAAACACAGCCTCTGAAATGACTGGAGAGAGTCTTAAACACAGCCTCTGAAATAACTGGAGAGAGCCTCAAATACAGCCTCTGAAATGACTGGAGAGAGTCTTAAACACAGCCTCTGAAATAACTGGAGAGAGTCTCAAACACGGCCTCTGAAAACGTTAGAGAGTCTCAAACACAGCCTCTGCAAGAAGTGGAGATAGTCTCAAACACAGCCTCTGAAATAACTGGAGAGAGTCTTAAACACAGCCTCTGAAATGACTGGAGAGAGTCTTAAACACAGCCTCTGAAATGACTGGAGAGAGCCTCAAACACAGTCTCTGAAATAACTGGAGAGAGCCTCAAACATAGCCTCTGAAATAACTGGAGAGAGTCTTAAACATATCCTCTGAAAGAGCTAGAGAGAGTCTTAAACACAGCCTCTGAAATAACTGGAGAGAGTCTTAAACACAGCCTCTGAAATAACTGGAGAGAGTCTTAAACACAGCCTCTGAAATAACTGGAGAGAGTCTTAAACACAGCCTCTGAAATAACTGGAGAGAGCCTCAAACATAGCCTCTGCAAGAAGTGGAGATAGTCTCAAACACAGCCTCTGAAATAACTGGAGAGAGTCTCAAACACAGCCTCTGAAATGACTGGAGAGAGCCTCAAACACAGCCTCTGAAATAACTGGAGAGAGTCTTAAACACAGCCTCTGAAATAACTGGAGAGAGTCTTAAACACAGCCTCTGAAATAACTGGAGAGAGTCTTAAACACAGCCTCTGAAAGAGCTAGAGAGAGTCTTAAACACAGCCTCTGAAATAACTGGAGAGAGTCTCAAACACAGCCTCTGAAATGACTGGAGAGAGCCTCAAACACAGCCTCTGAAATAACTGGAGAGAGTCTTAAACACAGCCTCTGAAATAACTGGAGAGAGCCTCAAACACAGTCTCTGAAATAACTGGAGAGAGTCTTAAACACAGCCTCTGAAATAACTGGAGAGAGTCTTAAACACAGCCTCTGAAATAACTGGAGAGAGTCTTAAACACAGCCTCTGAAATAACTGGAGAGAGCCTCATACACAGCCTCTGAAATAACTGGAGAGAGCCTCATACACAGCCTCTGAAATAACTGGAGAGAGACTCAAACACAGCCTCTGAAAGAGCTAGAGAGAGTCTCACACACAGCCTCTGAAATAACTGGAGAGAGACTCAAACACAGCCTCTGAAATAACTGGAGAGAGCCTCATACACAGCCTCTGAAATAACTGGAGAGAGACTCAAACACAGCCTCTGAAAGAGCTAGAGAGAGTCTCACACACAGCCTCTGAAATAACTGGAGAGAGACTCAAACACAGCCTCTGAAAGAGCTAGAGAGAGTCTCACACACAGCCTCTGAAAACACACAAGCTGAAATCACAGAAGAAATTGTGGGAGACTCAATCACAATCCCTGATATTATAGAAGGGACTGGAGATAGCCACAAACACAGCCTCTAATAGAGAAAACAAATGTAGAAGAACCTTAAACATACCCTCTAATATTACAAATGAAATGGAGGGGAGGAGGGGAAGCCCTAAAAGAAAAAAGTCATAAGACAACCATAAAGCTGTACGTGTTTCAGTAAACTCTGGGAAATCCTCATCCAGTTTTTGGTTGTTTTTTGGGTTTTTTTTTTTACCAATATTGTATCTCTGAACTTGCAGAAAGCAGCAAGGTGTAAAACCCAGCGTGTAATATAGAGAAACTCCCAACACAGTAAACTGTGGAATCAGGACTATATTCTCCTGCTCCCATTTTATCCCAACTCACATCCTTTTTCTTCATGTTTAACGCATTTGTCAATGCAACACAGCACACTGTTTAGTGAATATCCCCCACAGCTTCTAAAATCACGACCAGGATTAGAAGAAAGTCTTAAACGTAGCCTCCAATGTCATAACAGGGATTAGAGGAAAATCTTAAACATAGCCTCTAATAGCAAGACAAGAAAAGGGGATTGTAAAATACAGTCTAAAATGTCACCACAAGCAAGTCTCTGTTACTGTTCCTATATTATATAATGGATGGGAGGCAGGGGGGGGGAGAGGCAGCCCCCCATCCCCAACAACCATTAGGAGATCCTCAAATCTCACCTCCATAAATAACCAGAGACTTAAACACAACTACACACACACACAATCACTCAGCACAAATGGACATCAAACACAAGGGGACAAATAGTGAGTCTCCAAAACACAACAATAGAGGCAATGAGTACTATACATCCCTCTAGCTCCTTGAGAGGGGTAGAGACAAGAGACCAGCCTCTAAACCTACAGGACGAAACACTCCAAACACAAAGTGTATAATAATAATAATTATTATAAATAATAAATAATCATGGCATGAAAATGAATATCTGAGGATCATGGGAGCTGCAGTCCAAAACTGCTGGAGTGCCAAAGGTTAAAAAACAGTTTGTAACTCTTCAGATGGGAGCTGTGCAGCAATACTATTGAGTAGCCAATTATATAAAAGCATAATATTATTATGCACAGTAAGACTCACATAGCCCAAGCCGGATGGCAAGATGAGGAATCCCAGCACACAACAGAACAAAATATATAATGCAGAACCTCTCCCAGATCCACATCCTACAGACTGAGAATTGGGGGGAGATGTAGATGTATCTCAGGTGAAACGGTGCATTCTAATACTACACAGTCACATACACAGTCACACACACACACACACAGTCACACACATACACAGTCACACACACAGACAGTCACACACACACACAGTCACACACCCACAGTCACACACAGTCAGATACTACCAGCTTGATCATGTAGTATGGGGCAGAGGCAAATAGACTTGCAATCCACATTATACCGGGTCCCAGACAGTCATAAATCTCTCTGTGGTGAGCTATGAGGACACGAATGTGCCGGGTATTTCTATTGAATCATTTTACACGCTCTTTGACTAAAGGCGATATCTAAAGGATCTGATTCGAAGGAGATATTCAACAAACTATTATACACGTTACATGTCTCATGCATTTATTTTAATATAATTATATCATTGAATATGTAATATTTAATATAATAACACTATCATTATGCTGTAACACCATACAAAAATGTGTATTTATACATCTACATGAAATGTTTATGAATATTTTTATAAATTAATAATTATTGCCAGCCCAGGGAACCGTGCAAGCTGCCAGCGTGCCAGCCCACATATAAACATTTGTTTATATATAAATATATTTATTTTATGTCTATATATAAATATATTTAATACCCAAGTAAATGTGTCTATATTTTCCATCCATTGCATATAGCTTTATTAATTAAAAAGTAACCTGGAGGCCAATATTCATTTGAATGTGTCGTCTCCACAAATGCATTTCTTAAAAATATATTATTTTATATTATTATATATATATTATTATATATATACACGTATACTTTCCCAAAAACTAACAGACCTGAATGACACCGAATCCAAGTATGTATATTTGAGATAAACATGTTGGATGTATAACACCAGTTCCCAAAATATAGTATGTCTGTAAATAACATATAATATAATGCTATATCATTATAATGTCCTTCTTACAGAAGAAAAAAATAATCGAATCTGGAGGACAGAATAATATTTCAAATATAATTATTGTCCCAGAAGTTTAGTAAGTGTTACATTGTAACCATGAAAGCTACTTCTCTAAAGCGAATATGATCCAACTCACCTTATATATTTTTTTCTTTTTCTTCTGTGGGATTTTGCAGGTTTCACACTAATTTTTGCCAGTACTGTCTTCTGTGGGAACCTAAAGCATTAATGACATCTTCCTCACGGCTAGCCTTCTTTTATTATTGCTAAACAGATGAAAATGTATGCAAATTTAAATCAAGCTTAACCTAGGAGCTCTCCTCTTATATTTAATGGAATTTCAAACCAATAAGGGACTGATGCAGGCTGCTATAAGTGCAAATATAATTAGGCATCTAGGTTACTATGGGATATTAGAAAAATACAGGTCATTCTTTAACAGGGTGGATAGAGAGAGGGTATTATACAAGTGTCTGTTGTACACAGAATGGGAGTGCTGTACATACTAAATACTTTTTTTTTTTTTTTTAAATCTAGAGGCTGTGTACAAAATAACAAAAATATCCTATTTATTTTGCTGGGACTAAGGAAAAACAACCTTATATTATAATTGTATCTTTCAATATGACAACAGGTCTCAATAATAAAAATAAAATAAAAAATGTATTGACTAAAGAAAAAACAAACTATAATTTAATATAACTTCACAGTTTATATACATGAATGTGAGTGCAAAAAAACACGCATTTGCATGTAAAATGTATTGCTACGTGTATAAACAACATGTTTAACATATATAAAACACTTGTATATTGTACAAGCATGCAAATAACAAACTAAACGCATACATACAAATAATTCATATAAAACACATGTATATGTAAGTGACATAAAATTAACACGTGTAAATAGACTCAGGTAGATAACATATATAAAACACATGTTCACATATATAAACATGCATATATTATTAACATAGATAAAGAACAGCTATACACGCGTACACATGCATATAACACTTATAAAACACATGAACACACGCACATTTAAATAACATATTATACACACTTTATACATATGTAACGTTTCTAAAAACACATGTACACAAGCACACACGTAAAACATACACACGTGTACAATAATATATTCACAGAATAAATATACAATTAACATATATTTAAAACAAAGCTACGCATGCACACACGTAGAAATAATACACATAAAGCAAATGCATATATATAGACAGATACATGTAAAAAACATTTATTAAAATCAAACTTAGAACTTACATATGAACACATATAAAGATAACATATATAGATATCTATAAAAAAAAAACACACACACACATATATAACAAATAAATAAATATATTTATAACACTTGAATATAAAAATACTATATATATATATATATATATATATATATATATATATATATATAAAACAAATGAGTATATATATTTATAACACGTGCATATAAAACACTATAAATTTATATATTTATATAAACAAATGAGAATATATAGATATATATATATATATAACACGTGCATATAAAACACTATAGATATGTATGATGTGTGTGTTTGTATCGATCTATGTAATGGATAGTCAGATAAAATTCATGCCTTTATCGATCGCTAGATACCTATACACACACTCACAATGGTACACATGTAGCTCCTGTGCCCCCCTCCCCCAGTGACCTGCATTGTCTGAGCCCAGTGGTCGCTGACCAGGTGATACCAAGGGAGACTTCTCAAGCCCACAGAGCAGGGGTCTAGCGGTCTGTGCAGAGCAGAGTCTGGACTGCAGCAAGATCCAGGGAAAGAGAGAGAGAGAGAGGGGGGGGGGGGGGGGATATCTCTCCCTGCAGCTTTAATCAGGACATAAATAAAAAGAAATCAATATATCCAGACATAAATCCCCATAAACGCTTGTAAAATGATGGCTGGGACACAGGACGTATTTGCATCATGTGCTGTTATATTTAATTTAACCTGGTTTAACAGGAGTGAGAAGGAGGACATGTGTCACTGTGTGTGTCACTGTGTGTGTCTGTGTGTGTCTGTGTGTGTGTCTGTGTGCATGCTGGGAATTAATCAGAATTATCCCATTTCTGACAAGGTGTTTTCTTTCATAATTGGGATGGGGGGTGGCCCAGGAAAGGGTTAAGGTGTGCTCTGGCTACTCAGCCTGCAGGAACCAATGAAGCAGCTTGCCCCCCATTCACTTCCTCCTCAGCCCAGATTTAACTCCTGCAGGAGCCTTGGATGAGGAGTCCCTCCTACTGCTGGTCCATTGGCAGAAGATAAAGCTCTTGCCCAGGAATGAGAGGGTCCCCCATTGGCTGCAGGCTGCTGTCACTCAAGCACCGGTTGCTGATTTGGCTCTCTTGCCTTTCTAGATGTCAAAGGCTGATGCTACTCCCTTTGCCACATTCTAACTGGTAGGGGATCCACAGCGAGCATGGCCACAGCTGCCTCTAATCCCTACAGCATTCTGAGCTCCAGCTCCCTGGTCCATGCAGACTCTGCGGGCATGCAGCAAGGGAGCCCTTTCAGGAACCCACAGAAACTACTCCAAAGTGACTACCTGCAGGGAGTTCCCAGCAATGGGCATCCTCTAGGACACCACTGGGTCACCTTAAGTGATGGCAACCCTTGGTCAACCAGTCTAGGCACCAGCCCTTTGGACCAACAGGATATTAAACCAGGGAGAGAAGACCTTCAACTTGGGGCTATCATCCATCACAGGTCGCCTCATGTCACCCATCACTCACCCCATACAAACCACCCCAACGCTTGGGGAGCCAGCCCAGCTCATAACTCATCACTCTCGTCCAGTGGACAGCCTATAAATGTCTACTCCCAGACAGGCTTCACGGTCAGTGGCATGCTGGATCATGGTGGCCTGACCCCACCACCTCCATCAGGCACCACCCAAAGCTTGCACCCTGTCCTGCGAGATGCCACAGACCATGGGGACATGGGCTCCCACCACTGCCAGGACCATTCCGACGAGGAGACCCCGACCTCGGACGAGCTGGAACAATTTGCCAAACAGTTCAAACAAAGGAGGATCAAGCTGGGATTCACCCAGGCAGATGTTGGTTTGGCACTGGGGACCCTGTATGGTAATGTCTTCTCGCAGACCACCATCTGCAGGTTTGAAGCCCTGCAACTCAGTTTTAAGAATATGTGCAAACTCAAACCCCTGTTGAACAAGTGGCTGGAGGAAGCAGACTCGTCCACAGGTAGCCCCACCAGCATTGACAAAATAGCTGCCCAGGGTAGGAAAAGAAAGAAAAGAACCTCTATAGAGGTGAGTGTTAAAGGGGTCTTGGAGACCCATTTTTTGAAATGTCCCAAACCTGCGGCACAAGAGATCTCCTCCCTGGCAGACAGCCTACAGTTAGAAAAAGAAGTGGTCCGCGTCTGGTTTTGTAACAGGAGACAAAAAGAAAAAAGGATGACCCCTCCAGGAGACCCCCAACAACACGACGTGTACTCTCACAATGTCAAAACAGATACATCATGTCATGAGCTTTGACTATAAGCTGAAACCAGGCAGGACTGGAAGATTAAGTGGAATTTTTTTTTTTTTTAAAAAGGTTCTTTTTTTAACTTATGTTTTTGGTGGAAAACAAGACAAAATAAAACCTTTGAAACAAACAAACAAAATAAGACATAGGAGCTGAAAGTTCCAAAAAATCTGGGCAATATAACTGATACATAAACCGGTGTTTACTATAATCAAGGTTTGATCTTTCTGGTCCCAACTAGAAAGAAAACGATTCGTGCCTCTCTCCAACCTTCCTGAGCCTTGGTTACATCCCTTATATATCAGGTGACTTTGTTTTACAATAGACTAGTTTTATTTGCATTTTTTTTTCTTTTTCTTTTGAGATTATCTGGGATTATTTGTATTGTTTGAGGTGTTTTACTACAACCTGTACACAATATTTGTGAAGCTACTTTGTATTTCTCAGATCAACCCCCTCCTACCCCTCTACTTCACTTATACCCCCCCCCTCACCCCTCTACTTCACTTATACCCCCCCCCCCACCCCTCTACTTCACTTATACCCCCCCTCACCCCTCTACTTCACTTATACCCCCCTCACCCCTCTACTTCACTTATAACCCCCCCCCCCCCTCACCCCTCTACTTCACTTATACCCCCCTCACTTACCATGGTAATCATGTCTCTTCTATTAATTTGCAATGCTAGTTGATGTACAAGGAAGGATATACTGTATCTGTAATTAAGTATTACCAGAAAGAAAGGGTCTTTTCTATTCATATGCAGCATTATTTAATGAAAGGCTGGATATAATCATTACTGCATGCCATGTATTGGACACTACCATTTGTTTTCTATATCATAATACGTTTGTATCCTATTTTATAGTTATTACTATTTTTATTTTGCATTTTTTGCTTTAAATAAACTGGCACTTTCCAAATAATGAAATGCACATGCAGATGATGTGATCGTGGAGCGTTCAAAATGGAGCTCTGTCCTCTGTTTATTTGTCTGACAGTGAGGAGCAGACAGCAGGGATGTGGAAGCGTTCTGTAGTAAAACACCAGGTCTGGATCTGTCTTACTGGATTCTGTTTTTGTTGCAGAAACTGTTTTTTTTGTGTGTGTGCATCGGATAATGTCTTATACAGTGAGTACTAGTGATGTCTTGGTGAGGATCTCAGTAATTGCAGAACCTTGCAGGGGCTATGATGGCACAGATCCAGTCTAGAGAGCATGGTCTCTGCACTGTTCACACCTGGTTACCAATGCATTCCTTCAGAACCATCAGCAACATACGTTAGAACCTCCAGCACTGACCATCAGAGTAAACATAACTATCCAACAGTACCACCAGCAGTGAACATCAGAATAATCATTACTGTCCATTACAACCACCTGAACTGAGCATCAGAATAATCATTACTGTCCATCAGAACCACCTGAACTGAGCATCAGAATAATCATTACTATCCATCAGAACCACCTGCACTGAGCATCAGAATAATCAGTACTATCCATCAGAGCCACTAGAACTTAGCATCAGAATAATCATTATTATCCATCAGAGCCACTAGAACTTAGCATCAGAATAATCATTACTATCCATCAGAACCACCAGCACTGACCATCAGAATAATCATTACTATCCAACAGAACCACCAGCACTGACCATCAGAATAATCATTACTATCCAACAGAACCACCAGCACTGAGCCTCAGAATAATAATTACTGTACATAAGAACCACCTGCACTTAGCATCAGAATAATAATTACTGTCCATAACAACCTTTACTTAGCATCAGAATAATAATTACTATCCATCAACCACCAGCATCATAATTGTCTACACCAGCATCAGAATTGTCTATATTCTATGCTCGCTCACTCTCTCTCTCTACCTATATACACCACATATAAGGAAGGAAGAAACTGCCATATACGAAAATAACAAGGAACACAATATATAGGGAGCACAGGTAGCAGAACATATATTAATTTCTTACTTTGAATTTATTATTGAAATGTAACAATGTAAAATGCACTTAAGATCCAATCCAAGTCTGTAGAAAGTTTGCACCAATTAGCCACATGTCTGACACACATTGACTCATACAGAGAGAGGTTCATGCAGGCTCTGTGTGTTTGCAGTTATATAGTGATAGCAAATAAAGTTTAATTGAAAATAAACAATATATAAGATACTATATATGCTTTTATATAATATAAATACACACACACACACACACACACATATATACACATCCTGATCTGAATATATTTATGGCTAAAGATATATATATATATATATATATATATATATATATATTTATATATATATATATATATATATATATATATATATATATATATATATATATATATATATATATATATATATATATATAGTGTCTCTTTTATTGTTTGTTTGTTTTGGACACACAGTGTTGTATTGTATCATTTCTATGTATTTAACAACCAAACAGCAGAAACCCTCTCTGGCACTGAATCTGTAAAGTCCTGCAAATAATTGCATTGCAAGTTACATGGTATCCTTGGATCTGCATTTACTGAGAAATATTTGCCTCATGCACATTCTTCCATTTATTCATTGTCCCATTTTCAAGTCTCCTCCATTTGGAGTTAAATATCAGCCCCCCCACCTCCCCTCCCCCCAAAAAAATAAAAAAAATAAATCAAAATAATTCTATCAAATTTATAGGTGTACAGTTTTGTATATTAAACCTTTTTGAAGTTATTAATTTAAGGAGAAAATAAAAATCATTTACTTTATTCATTTAGTACCTGATGTATATTAAATGCTATTTTCATTAAAAGTTGCTTTTTTTTTTTTCAAACAATTTTATTCAAATTGCCTATTACAGTTGCCAATTATTTATTTTCAATAAATTCTGCATTATGTTTAAAAAATGTCTAAAGATGAAATGAGTGTCAAGACAGAAAAAAAAAAAAAATAATGTTAATGTTTGTTTGTCAACCAGTTTTAGTTTAGGGGTTTCTATGGACACAATATTTTATTTGTTGTTAAAAAAAAAAAAAAAGAAGAAATAAACACTTTTACAAAATTCCGAGTAACTGTGTTGTGTATAAAATATAATTACATTTTTTCCATATTCCATTCTACATATATATATATAATTTATACTGAATAGATTTTTTATTTTTTGTTCCCCGAGGTAGCAAAATCTCCTTTGCCCTTTGATCCCGCAGCCAGCAAAAAGGTTAATGCATGATAATTTAAATTTTTTGAAAAAAAGAAAAAAAATAGAAATGAGAATAATTAAAATTTTGGTCTAGAACAGCAAGTATTATGTTCAAAATCACAATGCAGAAAGATAGTTTTTATTGTTGTGCCTATAACAATGTTTAGAAAGCTCAAGAAATTTAAATTGGATTTTGGTGTCGAAGTTTCATTGTTTTTATTATAATTTTTGCATGTGGTCTTAAACAAAATCTCATTTTGTTACAGTGTTCATATAGTTTGATTTTCGGCTAGTAATGGTTTTCATTGCCTTGTGTGGATAACCGTTTTTGAAAAAATTGTTTTTAATATGTTATACATCTTTAACACAAAATAATGTTAAACATGTTTAATTTCTCTCAATGTTATTTATATCCTTTTAAGTATTTAAATATTAATATTGCTATAATTACTTTTAATATTTATGAAATGGTTACTATTATAATATTACATTTTCTATAGCAGGTATTATTATTCTGGTTGTATTATAATATATGTGCTTGTTATTATTACTATCACTAACATTTATACATTTATATTATGGTAATATATCTATCTATCTATCTATCTATCTATCTATATATATATATATATATATATATATATATATATATATATATAGATATAAAATTCACTGGATATTGTATAATTCCACACATGCATATATGCATACACATATGCATTTATGTATATGTAGAGCAGGTGTATCTGGTACTATTTTCTTTTTAAATATATTGCATAAATATAATATTGTGTTTTAATAATTTAGTGTATCATTTTCAAGGTGATTTTTTAAAATATTTTTTTATTTTTGTTATTTTTAATATGTTCGTTACATTTTGAAAAGCATAGAGATTTATGAACACTAGACTTTTTTTTTGGGGGGGGGGGGGGAATGAATTGTGTATTTTGACGTTTAATGCAAACATAGGAAAGGTCCTGAAGGGAGAGAGTTCCACCGCCACTTGCCCCCCCCCAAACCCCCGCCCCCCCCTCATTTGTAGAGTAATTGAACATCTCTTTACCTGATTATTTTGTTTCCCTTCCTCTGGATTAATAGTTGAGCAATTGCAAAGGTTGAACTTAATAGACCCAGGTAGCAGTATGAAGCATGCTGCAGACACCCCCCTACTAAATAATATACCTTACTACATTCACCTCGTATCCTCACACAACAAGCGCACACAAGCAGACAGCCAAACAATGCCAGTGTGCATGTGGGGGGGGGGGGGGGGGGGGTGGGGACGACAGAGTTTAGATGAGTTTCTGGCCTGCAGTTTCTAATCAGCTTTTCTTCATCCTGTCCCATGTGAACCGAGAGTAGAGTGCTCTAAAGAGACAATAACAAGTAATCATATCTAATGGGGTGAATCTGGAACATTTAATCAATGGTACTAGTTACAGAAAAGAAAATGGAGGCATGCGTTCGAGTGACTGGCAATGAAACGGTTATATATGTACTAAACGGTTGGCTATATCGGTGAGACCCATCAAATGCTGCCAGTCCACTGGTAAATTAATGACCCTCACCTTGGTGGTGTGTTAGATGTAGTGCGCCTCTACAGTATTAAACGCAGATTGTTTAAGACCAAGTATACGTAATCAGAGCGTTGGGTGTTAGCTTTGAAATACATTTTATACAATATGTCTATGGATGTGTTTATATATATATATTTGACAGAGTAGCACCTGGGCACTAGATATTTTGGTATTTGCATAGAGAGTGGAGTGCTTATGTACATTGGATGTATATATATATTTATATATATATATATATATATATATATATATAAATATATATATATATATATATATATATATATATATATATATTTAAATATATATAGCAATCCCATAAACCTGAATACTATAATTAGCAAGGCATTATTATTTGGTAAAATAATAATAATAATGTAAATAAATGGGCTTATACCGCCAGCCCAAGCCATGTGGATAGGTATGTATAAACGCATGCAAGCAAGTAGATTTTAATCAGATTTTTTTTTTTTTTTTTTTATTAAGTGCACAAAAGTAAATGTATTTATATTTTTTGTTGAAAGATAGACACTGAAAAATGAAGTTGGTCTCCATATGTTCCTGCTTAAAATAAAATAAAAATAATAATGAATAAATAAGTCCTCCTCTAGCATAACTAAATTTCAGTTTTTAGGGTTATTACAGGAAAGAAAATAGGACTATGTGTATTATTTGACTAAAATATCACATTAAATAAGGCCTATATATCTGCATAGTAACCCAAACATCTATGCTATTTTTTTTTTTTGTTTCTCAATTTCAATCTCTTGGGAAACCATTTGTATCTTACTCAAATGTGAAAAACCCCCCACCATAATATGCTTTTTATAAAATCCCTGGGCTGAGATTGACTTAATCAGTATTTTAAATACAACTAATGAATTTATAATGTGTTTTAAGAGCATGATAAAAAAAATATATATATCCGTAAAATATACATAAACATAAAATATATATTTGTATTTGCCAAAAAATTATATTATAAATATCTGTATTTCCTCAAATGCTTTATATTCAGTAACATGTATTTATTACTCTTATCATGGGAGCTATACAGCACAAATAAAATATTGAAAATCATCCAGCCTTTGCTGGTGTACATCCATCTTGGTTCAGTAAAATATATATTTAGAAGTCATTTTTTTTATTATTTTGCGGGTGTTCTTGTGTGTTTATTTTTTTAATTGAACATAAGCATTGCAGTAAAACAGTGTAAACACAGCATGCTAGATACATAAACAAAAATATTATACATGCATCCTCCCCTACAGTAACGTTCTTTAAACTATGAGGGATTTTCTATATTTATATACATGGCTGACTAATGCAGTATATAATAATATCTGATTTATTGATTCAATACTCAATTTTTAAAAAAGTATTAATTTAGCATGGATCCCTTTATATAGTCCAGGGGTATTTTTTTCACAGGGGTCCATACAGATGAATATAACAACCTTTTTTTTTAGCATAAATATTCATCCAATTAAACCGCAGGTAACGTCTAGAACATCTAGAAAGTGAGAAAGATTTTAAAAAATAAAATAAAAATAATATATATATATATATATATATATATATATATATTTAGAATTTAAACATCAGTCCTATGATCCAGGCGTAAATATATAATCCCTGTCTCCATATCTGTTTCCTATATTTAATACATTTAGTATAAGTGTGATAAGTGTATTTACCAGTGTTGTAAATCATACCTATAGAATGTTCTTGAAACAGGTACATATGCATATGTCGTAGAAAGGTAGCTAAACACACACCTGATACAATGTTTATACATAATATATATCCATATTTACATATACAGAACAATATGTATACACTTTTAGTATCCAGATTTAATTATTGATTCTTTTCTTTATTATATTCTACCAAATGTACAGTTGTTCACTTGACTAACCACGTAAGCTACTCATTTTTATTTGTTTTAGATCTTTGCATTTTTTTGTACATATATGTTGTGTTTGAAATGACTGACACGCATACTATTAGCACACAAAGATAAGGCCTGGAACCTGCTTATCAACCCCAAATACAACATTATTGAAGCCCAATCCATTGGGAGAATTTTCCTTTTTAGTTTTTAGAATTAAAATGTATGGTGCTTTATTAAATTTGAAAATATTAGACATTAAGTGCCTGGTAAATAAGTAAAAAAAAAATATTCTACAATATTTTATCTGAAGTTATGAATTACATTTGCGGAAATACATTGCGACATATCTATAAAATAATAAATACAGAGCATTTTAAACCCCTCAGCTTCCACCTGCACATAGTTAGTGTACAGCGAATTAACGCAATGGTAATATATTGTCAAACTTTCAGAGTCAGCAGTATCGGTAGCTCTCCCTTACATGACAGAGCTTCCAGTTATGGGTCTGTGCTTCTCATACCTGTGTCAGTGACCCCCTATAACTCAGAACACATCTCCTAACTCATTACATCGTACACAATGCTGCACACTATACATTAACCACTTTATGGCGTACATCTTGACTGATAAATACATGGGGCCTTCCTTTTAATGTAGCGTATAATAAAAATCAACATATGGCAAGTGGTCAATAATTCCACCTTTCAATTAAATCCAAGCGCGTTACTTACAACACTAGATTTTTCATTTTACATCTTCCATTGCTTGTGTTCTAAGAATAACTTTAAAAAATAAAATAAAATGAACATTCTAAAAATGAATTTCCGTCCGGGTGAAGAATAGATACAGGATTTTTGGCTCGATTATTTTGTGCAATTGAGGGTCTAAGATTTAATCTAGACGCTGTAGAATAAAATTCTTTTGTTTCATTTAAGCTTTTTTTTTTTATATATTAATACATTTTCTTTCTATGCCAGGTGTAAATTTTAAACA
The DNA here is from genome assembly GCA_036172795.1 of Pelodytes ibericus. Taxonomy (NCBI): domain Eukaryota; kingdom Metazoa; phylum Chordata; class Amphibia; order Anura; family Pelodytidae; genus Pelodytes; species Pelodytes ibericus. Next base: position 15,636,513 of record CM069861.1, read on the forward strand.
ATGATGAGTAGGTCAATCAGGCACGATTAATGATTATACTATTTTTTGTATTTTTTTTTTTTTTGTGCTCTTGAACAATTATATAAGGACCTGGTGAATTAATACATCATTAGGAAAGTTGTTCTTTGGCATTTGTCTGTCGGGTTACAGGTGAATTAACTCTTCAGACGGATTTGCATTGGCTGGATGCAGAGAGCATGTCTTTTGTATAACACTTTTAACATCAGACCTGGGCCTTAATAAAAGTATTTATTATCATTATTGTTATTATTATTATTATAGAATAGCATTGGCTATGTTTTCTATGTCTATTTTCATTTGTTTTATGTATTCTGCATTGTAGACCCATAGTAATTATATTCCCTTGTTACTTTGAACAGGGAACTTCAGCCTTCAATGGCTCCAAATAATCCATATTTGCTGGGTAATACTTTGTTTATAGATTTATTATATACCCAATACAACTGTTTATTTTCAGGTTAGTTACTATTATTATTATCATTCATTCTTTATAAAGCCACCGCAATTTCAGTGGTGTTATACAATATGCTACCGCCAAGTGGACATACAATTAAATATTACATGACATTTGTAAGTACATACAAGCATGAGTACATACAGGCATAAGTACATACAGGTATAAGCACACACAGATACAGAAAGAATAATACAGCACTGATAAAGTCTCATTATTGTCTATAACACTATATTATTCTGAGAGTATGATACAGTTCACTGAAGCCATTTTGAACTTATGACAAAATGTTAAAAATTTCAAACGGTATAAAGAAATACGAAAGCAAAAAATAAATCACCCAAAATTTACAGAGTTTTTCAAAATCTTAAAAAAAAATCAAATAATTTAAGGACAGTCTTTTAATACAGCTCTACCTTCCAAGGCATTTATCTGTCATAAGATATGCGCATTGCAATGTAAAATCACAGTCTAGAAATCTAAAAAAAAAACATAGGATTTACGATTAAAATTAAAGCTAGTAGGTTAACACCAAACCACAGAAATGATTAGGTTTGTGGACGACATTGATGAACGACCCCAGTGAAGGATAAATATTTATTTTGTTTTAATATAGACAATTTCCTACCAGTTTAGATTTTAACAAAAGTATTTTGGGATCGGGCTTTCAGATAATTATAAAGGGCCACGGAAGGAGTGAAAAGGTAGTGCTTCGAAGAAGGTGATTTGCAAGATTACCTAAAGTTTTTTGTTTTTCTTTGTCGGTTTAGTTACAAAAATGTAATTATAAACAAAAAAAATGACCTGACAGAAAAATCCCCCAGATAAAAATGTCAAAATAATTATAATATTAATAAAACAAATCAGACATGATTTCATATTTACCCAATTATATATATATTAAAAAAAAATATGTAGATAATTTTTTTTTTTACAAGTTATGTAAATAATTGAATATATGTACAGTATATATTACATTAATTGGATACAGACAAACACAATGTTTTACTCTCGTGTACATACATTTTATTTTAATTTTTTCATCCCCCCCCTCACCCCCCTACAATATCACAAAGTCTAAACCATCCTGTGAAATACAACTTAGGAACTCTAGGGATCCAATAAAGGTAGATTAACACTCTGTGGTATAGCACCAGCTCATGAAAAAAAACACTGTGCGTGAGTCAGCAGCAAACCAATGGGAACACTCTGTACAAGATTAACAATAGCATATGCCATCCACTTAATTAATCCATTTTGCGATGCATTGTGGGTTTCTCTGGAAGGATGTTAGAAAAAAAAAATAGTTTTTTTCACCTCCCAATTAAATCAGCATGCGTTTTTTGAAATTCAATTTTTAAAAATATATATATATATTTTTCAACAACTGTTTGTTTTGATCTCTAGTCTATTTTATGTCCCTTGATCTCTTATCTATCTGGATTATTTCCCTGGGTCATAATAGAAGCATAATCATTAAACACAAAGTAATGTTTCTGGGTTAATCATTTTCCCTAGGTCGAAATATTTGGGGAAGGGGGCGGGGTGGTTGAACACATATCATGCAAAATCGTGAAACTTGCTTAAGTTATGCAGTCACCACAGACATTTATTTAAGAAATATGTTGCTATATTTCCAGTTGTGCGCTTACAGATTTTATTTAATTAATTCTGCAATTTTGAAACGAGTTTTGTTAAGTTGAGATAAATATTCAAGTAGAAGAAAAGTTCTGTTTTTTTCGATCAGAACATAAAAAAAGTAATTGTATTTTATTCAGGTAATAAATAAATAAAAGCAAAACATTCTTTTTAAATGTTGAGTTTGCTGAAAGAACAAAGTGAAGATTTTTGTAAAAAAAACTGGTAAACCGAGAGCCCACAAGACTTTTTTTTTTATTTGTTCACCAATATAGGTGTGAAGGAAAATTTTCAATCATAATACAATTCAAATTTTTATTTGTGTCATTGCCGGATTTATGTTTAGCTCATAACGTAACACTTGAAATTTACAATTATGTTTTATTTCTCTGTTAAATATTTATAATGTTCAACCTGCAGGAACTGTTTTTGAAATTTTACAGGCTTAAAAAAAATTAAAATTCTGAAAAAAAAAGTAAAGATTAAAATAATAGTACTAATAATTCAGTCAATATTGTTGTACTGTGTGATTTCAATCCAGTTCTATTTTTCATTGTGTCAAAAAGCCACTGTCTGTTGGTTATGTTTCACTCTGTATCTATCTTAAGGAAATTCAAATTGGAAAGCAAGACTGGAAGCCCCAGAGCACCACGTGGGGGATGGCCAAGGCCGGCAATGGAAGCCAATTGCCGGCAGATAATCAGTGTTGGACGTATCCCATCCTTGTACCTTTTGGCACACTACCTCTATGCAGAACCCCCCCTAACTCTATGGGTTTTATGTATCAAGTGACACATAAGAGAATTTTGGCATTGAGCTAGCGAGCATAGAATTGTTGTCTTAACCTCTACATTAACCTTTAATTCTGCCTATCTGGGTGGAAATAAATGTAGACCACACACTGTGACATTCCTGGCTGGTATGAAATTCATTAATTAATGTATGTATTCAAATGAGTTGCTGGGATCTCTTTTGCCCGAGACATCTTCAGAGTAAGTGTAATCTCAAACTCATGTTCTTTGGAGTATTGGGAAATGGTCTGGATGAGCTTCTATGAAAGTTGTTTATCTTACTTGGTCTATTATGTTTTTATCACCCATGTATATTGTACAACAATGGCTGAAATTTATATTTCTGCAGTATAGAGATTTTCAAAGGATTTTCATGATCTATGTCCAACAAAGCAACATTTTCGTGACCACGGACAAGAGATTTTTACAGGGCTGAAATAAAATGGTAAGTAATCGCATGGAACATCGGAGTTTAATATGCAAAATGACTCATTTCAATTAATGTCACTGATATCTAGCATTGTTTTATACATCACGAGGAAAGAATAACAAAAAAGTTACATCCTCACACGTTTCGTTTACGCACAAGCATGATGATGATCATGGTGGTCCATTGGATTTCTTGGCCATGACTACATATGATATAGCTACAATTGGCCACCCATGCCACATTTGAGAGTTGGTTTCTAAATATCTGGAGCCACATGGCCAATTTTTACAAAAAAATACGATTGACCTTTTTGGACTTATGTCACATGTGAAGTACGCTTTGGAACCCTATTGGATAATTCAGAGTAAATATATTCAACACATAAATAGGTACGCTAGCCAACTGTCCAAAGCTTCTAAATATTTGTTTATGTTTTTCCCTAAGAAACTACAGACCTATAAGTTTCGACAATTGGAATAATCAGGATGTTCATGTTGATCTGACTTTACTGGTGAGTAATGTTGATTCATTGGTATGTATAGCGTCTATCCCTGGAATCGATCAATGATCGGAGCAGATGTAAGTTGTCATTTATATATATTTAATATTTATACCGTGGAAGAACACATTGAGACCTGCCTTAGTTCCAGGTAAGTCTTGGTACATCACAGAGCGCTAAACCTCTGTATTGGAAAATTAGAGATCTGGCAAAGAAAGGGAACAAATTAAACAGTTACCAAATAACGGTGAACTGTACATTCATGTTACTGGTGTCTTCGTCATTCAGTGATTTGCAACAAACTTTTACAACAGAGATAGGTGTAGGTGTACATTCAAGGTTACCAGTGTCTTTACTGCCTACTTCTGCTTTACACCAATTTGTAATACTCTATCAGTATAATGAAAAAAAATGCTAATGATGTTTATTAAATAAAATATCCTATGAATTATTAAGTCACACTTTGGCCCAATTCCAAATCTACACACTCTTTATTATACACTAAATATAGCGATTTACGGACCAAGATCCTTTCTTTAGCACATTTACAAACAAAAACTTACCAACACGACATCATTCGGTTTATGGAAAGTGAAATCAATATAGCTTCTTGTTTTAACATAACGACCTGTAAATTTATGCGGGTCTCATGCATTTATTATTTTCCCAGTGAATCCATGTGCTAACAATCATCTGGTTTGATGAGAAGAGATTTATTCAAATCCAAATAAATTCGAGGAAATATATTAGCATATTTTACATCTCTTTAGCGGTGTAAAGTCACTTTCCAGTTGGGAGTGTGTTTTTCTGTTTTAACGGGAGAGAACACAAGATTTATTTGTAGAGTTGATATTTATGTAGCCACAAAGAACAAGATGACGATTCATGGGATCCAATTCTTCTGAAGTAACCAGCTGCCCCAAATACCCAGAATTTTTTCCCCAATTTTTTTTCTTTTTGAGGACTTATCACAAGTGCCTCCGGATGGGTGGGGAAAAGAGAAAGTTAAAGAGGAAGGTATAGAATCTTGGTCTACGTAACAATGATTTCAAACTCTGTAGTTTGCCAAGTGGCTCCAACTTAAACACTGGGCACGACAAACTATAAGGAATTTTCCGTATTGCATCATCTTATTTTTATTTTATAGATAGCCCAAATACTGGAATGTCCAGTTCCAAGTGGCAACCCCCTATACAACTCTCTTCAATACATAAATCAGAACTTGTAATGACTGCTCAGAAGTCCTTATAATTTACTAATGCAAGTTATCGAGATGACCCATAAAACATACCAATGTAGAGCTTTTCCCAGTGCATTTAACATTAAAGATGGCACTGATTATTTATCAAACCCAAAATTCAATGTGGTCAATAAGGGGTGGGAGCTCTATGGGAGCTACCACTTGTGGTTCCCCCCCCTTAGTGGAATCTGGAAAACTGAGGAAGCAGCTGCCACAGGGCATAAAGTTCCAAAATATATCAGCATCTAGTTCTCTCCTCTTTATTGGCTTCCTGTCTAAGGGAACAGTATTTTCCATCTCCCTTGTCAGCCCACATCGTTATTGACCAAAGTTAGACGGCTGTGTCTGGGATATGATATCATACCATGGGTTATGACATCATACTTCAGAAGCAGCACCCTAACACACTGATGTAGCATAAGGTGGACCACCAATGGACCACAAATGTCTTAAGACACTTTGTGATGAAGTAGCACAATCAACACAATGTTATATTTTCATTAAACCTAGGGCTAATTCTATTCGGAAAGCAATTTAAAGCTCTAAACCTGCCTTTTAGAGAAATCCCTACAGCTGCATATAGATCGACCTGGTGGAAAGTGCCACGGAATTTTCTGCTTTGGTTAATGCGACTATCAGTAGAGTTTGTAGAGTCTGAATTTAGTGCAGGGTAAATATTGTATTCCCAGATGTAAGCTGTGTGCGCCAATATGGATCCTAAAAATTAGATTCGGAAGAGGCACGGTACTACTAACTCGTAAATATTCCTTTCTTGTAAACTAATGACTTTGATTGCATTGTAAGAAATATGACTCACTTGGTTTGTATTTATTTTTTAATTGTCTTTTCTTTTTTAAATTAAGATAGGGGAGAATCTGATTTTTGATTTTTTTTTTCCTACTCGCTGTAAATTATAATTATTCCCATCTATGGGACATTGTTTTATGCTCTGTTCCAGAATGTAGGCATTAACCAGAGCGGAATTTAACAGGCAGATGGCCAATTTACACCAAAATACTCAAATCCCCATGCAGAGGTATGAACCAAACTGAGACAAGGAAAATGTTAAGAACCGTGTCGCATGAAGTCATGCATTTTTTTTATTATAATTTTAAACAATAACTACAATTCACAAGACTGTGAGTGTTTTTTGTAGAACCAATCATTGCTTCAAACCCAAAAATTATGCCTTTAAATATTTTATTTTACTTTTTTTTTGCAATGAAAACAATTTTCCAACTTAAATGTTGTTGGAGTGGACTGCCAATTCTTACCAATATTTTTCTGAAATCCTTTAACGGTCAATTTTTATGTTTGTTATAAAACATTTTTTGTTAAAAGTTAGTCTCTCCTCTGCTTTAATAATGAGATCCTTTAAAAACTGAGTTCATCCCTCCTTCTCCACCCAGTTTCTCTTTTATTTACCTCTCTTCTTTTCCCTTTCCTTTTTTTGCATTAATCAAATATTGAAAAAAGTATATATAATTGGGTTTAATATAAACTTGCATTTAAAAGTTGTATATATATATATATATATATATATATATATATATATATATATAAATATATATATATGGTAATGAATTGTATTGTAATTCAATAAATATAGTTGGGGGAAAAAATGGTTATTGGTTCCACAAAAAATAAATGAAAATATGTGCAGACTAAATTTCATATCAAGATGTATTTCTTTTTACCATTTTAAGATTTGTTTCCTTTTCTTTTTTTCTTTTTTGTCGATATGTCCTTCTTGTGGATTACCAAGTATACCCATTTTGCATTTGAGGGAGGTGCCTTACCACTCCAGTTGGCTGAGCGCACACTCTTGGGTCAGCTGTGACTCAGCTGATAGGCAGATCGACAGATGCATGTCGGTTCTATAGAAGAGGAAGGGTCACTGTGTTTTTAACTCTTGCTTCTCTAATTAGAGGTCGTTGGCATGCCGCTAAACACAGCAACCTATTCATGAAGATCTGGAAGAAAGTCCATAATAAAAAATAAAAAAATAGAGTCTACACCATCGCAACAGGTTGGTCCCTAAAGGTCATACTGTATCATAGCATGTCCTACAACTTGAGCATCAACAGGGTTCAATAGAGTTGCAGAAGACCAAAGACGAGATATGTCGTCATAGGCTTGCCGAGGAAGATATTAAGAGGAGGTCATGGAACAAGGTCAAGGGCTATGTATATGAATGATATCACTGTGCATTTCTGCTTATTATTTGTCGATAATTAACAGGAACAATGGAAAAAAAAAATATACTGTTGTATTACTGCCATAGTCACCATGGAGCTTAAATTAGCCTTTTTTTTTTTTTAAGACATCCAGAACCTCATCCTCGTACCCCAACTTGAGCAGTATTGTCAGACGGTGTTAGGTTATGAGCAATTTAATCATGCAAATGTCTGTAAAATAACCATAGTCGGCAAATTACCTTCACACACTGGCCGAGGTTATACGTATCCTAAGTGACAAATTTAACATCTGTCTTTGTGCAACCTCGGAAACACGGAACCCGCGGGTAATTTGTGGGCAGTATAATTGGACTGATACCAAGGTTTTTATCTCGAGGACACTATGAACTAGTGATGGTCACTCGGCTGCAGTACGGTAAAGCTAAATATACAGCAATAGAGCAAATTGGGCAAATACATGAAGGTCTGTGTTAAATATTCCAGAACTTAGAACTCGAGACTCACATAATCAGTATTCTTTCTGTCGTAATATGCACTACCAAAGGGTAAAGGCTACACACATATATATATATATATCAAATGCATTTCACTTTGATAAACGTAGAATGTGTCACCGGCAAATAAGAACCATTTGGCCCATCTAGTCTGGACAATTTTCTTAATACTTTCATTAGTCCCTGGCTTTGTCTTATATCTAGGATAGCCTTATACCTATCCCATACATGCTTAAACTCCTTCACTGTGTTAACCTCTACAGCTTCCGCTGGCAGGCTATTCCATGCATCCACTACCTTCTCAGTAAAGTAATACTTCCTGATATTATTTTTAAATCATTGCCCCTCTAATTTAAGACTATGTCCTCTAGTTGTGGTAGTTTTTCCTCTTTTAAACATACTCTCTTCCTTTACTGTGCTGATTCCCTTTATGTATTTAAATGTTTCCATTATATCTACTCTGTCTGGTCTTTCTTCCAATCTATCCATGTTAAAATCATTTAATCTTTCCTGGTAAGTTTTATCCTGCAAGATATAAATCAATAGCATGAATAGTATTTTTATATATATTTATTTATATATATATATATATATATATATATATATATATATATATATATATATATATATATATATATATATATGTTGTTTTTTTTTCTTTTGTTAAAGATGACAATCCTACTCAAAATAATGTTTATTGGTCAAAGAAAAAAGAGCATTATAAGGTCATGTAAGGGTACCCGGGTGCTAAATGACAATAAAAACGACATTCTGTGATTTATTGTACTTTATTTTAATAGTATACCTACACAATTAGTATTTAACCAGAATCGTAAAACAAAAATTGAAATCCGTTCTTCTTTCCCGGTATTCTTGCGGAGTAAAACAAGGTTATGGAAAGCCTCATTTTAAAGGCATTACCTACCCCATACTGCTATATGGAGGCTGTTTATACAGTGACTAAATGGCATTTGTACTGCAGTATCCTATTACATATTGATGTTGAGTAGTCCATGTGGGCAATAGCCGACTGAAGAACAAATAGGGTTCCAGAATACTGGACATATTGCTGGCAGATGTATTCTCATGCACCTCTCAGACAGGCATCTGCATACAAAGAGCCCTGCATTTTTTTATGTAGCCTGGGGGGGGGGGGGGGGGGGTATTAAATCAGTATATTTTGTATCTCTCACCCCAGAACCTGTTTGCATTGCATGAGAAAGGCTGTGCTTGGTAATTCAGTAGCAGAGAGGAAAAAAATCAGGTCACATGCCAGAAAAAAACAGGAGCAAACAGACCCTTTTCACCTCTGGGTCAAGAGATCAGATCCAGGCACAATTAAGAGAAATTGAAAGCTTCTGTCATCTTGTAAATTCAATTGCCATAAACACAGCAGTGACAGATTCCCAGCAACGAAAGCTGGCCCTCTCTGTAAATATCTGTGTTTGTGTCAAAATCTGATATTGAATTTCAATAACTGCAATACAGGGGGTTTGTATAAAGTTACAGGTGACCGTATAACACATTGGTTGGAGATAGGGGGCAGCAGGAAATGGGGCGGGGGAATTATTTATTTGGATTGCGGATACAATAATGGCACATTTTGAGATCATTATCTTTAATTATATTCTTGCAAGAAAAAAAAAAAATTAGCATAAACCGCTTTGGGCACCAACACGATTTAAACCAAATTAATGGCAAAAACCTGTATTCTGGTCAAATTTAAATGGCTTAGTATTTAATTGACAAGCACATTATTTGTGGGATTTTGAAGGGAATTTTTGAAGATTAGAATTTTTGGAATTTTGGAATATTTGGGCTTGCAGTTATTAACCCCTTAGTGACAAGACATTTTCACCTTGACTTTTCCTTGGTGACAATGGCTGTTTTGACATTTCTGGGGTGTTTGTGTTTAGCTGCAATTTTCTTTTTTCTCAGATACTGTACCCACACAAATTATATGTTGTTTTTATCGTCATAAGAAGGGCTTATATTAGATACCATTATGTTCATCATATCTTATACTTTACTACAAACAAAATCATAAAATATGATGAAAAATTTAAAAAAACCCACTTTTTCTAACTTTGACCTAAAATATAATTTAGACAAATACAATCATTAAAAAAGACCCCATCTAAATAGTTTCTAAATGTTGTCCCGAGTTCATAAATATGCATGTTTCCATATTTTTGTGTATTTTTTTGGTAGTTATGGGGCAAAAACCAAAAATAGTGTTTTTTGTTTTTTTCCTATATTGACCTTTTGACCCCAACCCGAACCCAAAATTTAACCTTAACACTAAATTTGACCCCAACTCTAACCCTTATGCTATCCCTAAATATATTTTAATTTAATTTTAACCCTATCCCTTATGACAAAAATTATTTAATTTTATCCCTATAGGCTAATCTAACTATATAACCAGTTTTTAATTAAGTAAATATTTTTAAAAAAAATTTCCATTGCTATGCTACTTAAATACCACTAGGGGCAGTCAAGTAGCATATTCAGAGCGACGGAAGTGAAGTTACTTTCACTTCCGGAGCTCAGACCGGCAGATGGCATAACCATATTGACGGAGCCTGCTGCTCCGTCAATATGGCTCCCATGATCGCTCCGTGGGGCGATCGTGGGTGCCCCAGAATAGAAATTTCGGTGCTAGCTATTGCCTCGACATCGAGGCAATAGATCAGCACCATTAAAACAGTTTTCGCGATCGTTGATCGCGAAAACCGCTTGATTCTACGCAGGACGTGCCAGGCACGTCCTTTGTCGTTAAGGGAGTTTCTCCCTGGACGTGCCTGACACGTCCTTTGTCGGCAAGGGGTTAAATATAACCTATTATTTATGTCCTCTTTTGATAGAGTTGCTGGTGAGATGGCCCAATGGGTTAATGCATCATCTGTATATATTTAATACACCGGGTTTTGGGGTCAAGTCAGACCTTTAGCCTTCCAAGGCAGATGAATACTGGTAAATTGGGTAATAGTAACATCCCCTGGATTTTGCTTAAAACCAGAGAGCATATCTTGATGTATGCTCCCTAGTTAAACACTTTGTTATTATTAAAGTATATATTTTTTTATTGTAGATGAGGGTCTACAGCAACAAGACAAAGGTGTGTCTACAATAAGGGAGGAATCGCTAGGATTTCGACAGAGTCTTGAAACGAAGATACAAAACCTAAATATCGTTGTTGTCCTTTATTCCTTGTTTTTTTTATCTTATCTCATATGCAATGAGCCAGAGGCAATAAAAGTACTTGAAAAAAGATTACCCTGCCCTCACCCAACGTAGCACTCTGACATCACTGAAAGGAAAACATCTATTTATTGAAGACCACCATAAAATATTGGCATGGAGGCTACAACAATTAGTTAAGCCTAGCTACCTTACGCATTTTGAACTGACCAGCACTTAATCATAACTTCCGTTTATTGCATTACAAGTACTGCCTGACGCATTTCATGCATACTAGTGCTTCGGTTCCCAAACATGGTCTCTGGTGAGCAGGAGTCTGTGGGTTGTCTTGTTTGTTTTTGTTTTAGAAACCAAAGCACAAAGGGGTAGGCCTGCCACACGAGAAAAAGATCTTTACAATCACTCACATTTTCAATGATTCCTATAGATATTTTTTTATTATTTTCAGTAACTCATTGTACGTGGGATGCTTTTTTGGTCACACTTTACCACTTTCTCCTCTACCTAATTCCTGAACTGGCCAATAAAAAAAGTTACACACACATACACACACACAAAAGATAAAAGATACAAAATGAGTAAACAATCGGTAGAGTCCAGGTGACTTAGAACAAACTGTTAAAAACACAATAATAAATGCAAACATAACATGATTAATTAATTCTCTGTTGACTACCAAACAAAAAAAATAACATTTTTATTCAGTAGATTAATGGCCCAGTCCGACAGGAATATATTATCTCTACTTTTTGATATGTATCAACCATGATTAAAAACATGAAAGAATGTGAGCCTTTTGGTACATTAATATGCCTGAGAGGGGATGAAACTAGAATAGTTTGCTAAGCTTTGGTTGCTATCTCCAGAGAATTAACAGCATTAAATATTTGAGGCAAAAGTAAATTAATGGGTTAGACAATCCTGAGGGGGGGGGGGGGGGGGGGGGAGTGCTTAGATCACTTTCTCAGCAGATTTTGTAATAAAAAAAATAACAAAATCTAAAATAATGGAAAACCCTAAATAAAATTAATGTCCCATGACAGGCTTGGAACCAAGCTCCAAAAGAACATAAAAAAATGATTATTCATAGCAATGTACACTTCAAAACACTAAAAAGTAATGATTACAAATAACAGAAGGTTATATACATACACTGCTGAAATTGGGTTATGGTACAATTTTATTTAAAAAAAATGTACTTTTTTGGGGGGGCTTTCGACCTTCGCAGCTCTGATACAGCACACTGTAGAACAATTAAAATGAATCTCATAAAGGGGCTGGATGAAGCAGATTAGGCCGTTGCCTGAGCGCCATGTTTTCTAGGGGCTGTGTAGGATGCAAAAGAGGGTGGACTTAACAATAGCTCCACCCACTTTGGTCTAGCGCTGCAAAGTTTTGTTTAAGCTCCGCCCATCTTTCTAAATGACCATCTGGTTAGGGACCTTCTTCTATTCACCTTTTGCCTGCCAACAAAACAGATTATTATATTTTTATTTAACACAACCAAGGAGATTTACATCTGGCCTGTTAATGTACTGAATGCTTTTTATTTGTTTTTTGTTTTTCCAGAAGAATACTTTTTAGCAGAAGTGCCACTTAAACACGACCAAATGGCTCAATGTGCTAAAATGCAATGGAGAAACAATTAGAGTGGTAAAGCTGCTCATTCCACTTCATGACATTTACCTATCTCACCTTTAAACATCTTTGGATGACCAGTTACACGTCAACCCAAATGGAGATTTAATACATTTTCATTTTTGTTCTGTTTTTTTTTTACACATGATTTTATTAAAGTTGTCTTTTGGCTGGTATGATGTTTATTTATAAAAAGATTGTTTTAAGTTCATTGATGAATTTATTTTAATTTTTTGTTTATTTAATTAAATTTTCTTTAAAATAAATGATTATTATATTTAATTTACAAATTGTAGCATTAAACTTGCTATCATTTGAAAGTGTCTGGTTTTGACATCAGTTGTCCACTAGAATGTGATTCCAGTTGGATTCTGTGGGGCAGGGCAATTATTTGGCCCAAGGCTGGAGATGTCAAATGAAAGGCTTCTCTATTCACAGCAATTTGACTTGTGTAGGTGGTTAGTGCTGCCATGTAAGTTTGCTTCTTTTGTTTCTCCTTTGTGAAATAAGCCCCTAGATATAGCCTTAATTCTGTCAGTTTAAGAAATGACAAACAAAATAAGCAAGACAAGCAAAAACAGCAAAACCAAAGCATCTACAACCTAACCACAGTTTATTTTTGTGGTAAAGGATACAATGTAACCATTTAAAAAATTGGAGCTCCCTCTAATGGACATTGAGCAGAATTGCACAACTAATGAACCAGCTGGGAGCACAGTCCTTGCACAGTTATATGGATATAAGCTATAAATGAGCTGCCTACTGAAATATTTCTATGTGTCTTATTATATTTTTTAAAAAAAGGAAGTGTGGAAATGATTTGCAAGGACCATGGAATGGAGACCCTCCCATCAATGCTTCTTATCAATTCCCACCATCCTCAGCAAGCTTCCTACACATGCAAACTTATTTAAGCCACTGCACTGCCCCTGCTTACCCACCCAGATTTTCAAAAGGTGGATGAGTATGATAGGAGTTGTATTCATATAACAATCGGAGTAGAAAAGATCAGATCCACTAATCACTGATAAAACACGCTTGTGGGAAAATGTGCAATCTATGTATGATACTGTTTTATGGCAGTCTAAACATGCATGCTCCATGTAGTTGTGTGGTTACATGTTTGCAAAATCCCACTTTTTTAATGGGCCAATTAAGCTCTTCTAACAGTAGAAGTCACCTGGTTTGTCCCTGTACAATGGGGGCTATTTACTAAAAGGTGAGTTGAGGCAAGATGAGGTGAGCTGAGTAAAGGAAGAGAGTAGATTTAAAAGAAGAAAAACTACCACAACTAGAGGACATAGTCTAAAATTAGAGGGGCAACGATTTAACAGTAATATCAGGAAGTATTACTTTACTGAGAGGGTAGTGGATGTATGGAATAGCCTTCCAGCGGAAGTGGTAGAGGTTAATACAATGAAGGATTTTAAGCATGCATGGGTCCACTAAATTATATGATATGAGGTTATATAATTTAGGTTCATATTCTCTAAAAGGTGGGTTGAGGTGAGATGATCCTTTCATCTCAGTGACATAACTATTCATTCTGCAGGGACAATCTCGGTGGACATACCATTTTCATAATACTACTGCTCCTCACATGGACTTAGGCTCTACTCCAACCTCATCACCTCTTCCCCCTATTTCTCTCTTCAGCAGAGCTGCCATCTACCATCACCTCTTTATAGAAGCTTGGAACTCATTCCCTTAGAATACCCATTAATTAACCTCCATCCAATCCCACCTAGCTCTCAATGTCCTCAAGCACTGTTGGGAATATTAAGTTTACAACTCATCCAACTAGAACACACATAATTAATCTCTGGCCCAAACCAGCTAGCTCCAACCATCCCTAATACATCCCACCACCTTCCCTTATGTGTCTTATATTCCCCACTCCCTTTAGATTGTAAGCTTATGAGCAGGGTTCTCTACCTCATGTATCAGTCTGTTCTGGTTCATCTATGTAATCCCCTTCTATACATAAACTGTTGGTGCTATATAAATAACAGTCAATGTTAATAAATAGCAAAGTTTATATTATCAGATGACAAACTATTTTCTTTCTTGTTGGTTTTTACTCTGGTTTAAAGGGGCTCTATCAACCTAGACATAGCTTATATGGGGAATGAGGAGAATAAAAAACAATGAAAAGTAATATATTTTGTGCAAATGCATAGTATATGTGATAAATAAGTTTTAAAAGTGCGGTGGTGTCTCCCGTTGATGACATCACTAGGTGCGCGACATGCAAAGGGAATAATTTTCAATGGGATATGTATAATTTGCATATCAAGCCGCAAGGTGAGGTCATATAACACGTATTTTTCTCTTATATTGTAACGCATGGGATCCAGGCGCCTGAGAAGAGGAGCTACCATGCAGAGATGGAGACAGGGGCTTGTGCTGGGTAACTTATCCAGCACCTTGAGGCTCCAGGTATTTGCAGACACATACAGAGGCTCTGAGGAGGAAGCTGCTGTATCCAGTATAACATGGCTAGGACTGGAGAAACTCCTGGAGCAGGCATGAATAATAACTCGACAGGAAAGCAGGATGTTGCAGGCTAGGACAGGATAAACTAAGAGACAGATCAAGCAGAGCAAAAGCAGAAAATTAACTGAGGCAGAAGAGAACTGAATACAGAGTACAGGGCTAAAGACAGACTAGTGCAGGACAGAGGAGAAACCAAACTAAGGATAAACAATTCACAGCACAGGGATAAAGATAATAACATAGATATAACAAAGGGCAATGATACAGAACTTAAAGGGACAGGCACAGATATAACTAAGGCTACATACAGAGGCCAGAGCTAAGGAACACAAGAGAAACATACAAAGGAACAAACTGATATACAGGAACTAGCCTAGCACTAAAGATTGTAAAATATGTCGGGGTTTGGTTCACCTATTGGCCAATTAGATGTTAGCTTGCCAACCATGTTAAGGTACCCCACAATTAGGCAAGTCCCTAACTAATTTTAGCAAATGAATGACCGAAGATTAACCCCTTAGTGACAAGACATTTTGACCTTGACTTTCCCTTGGTGACAAGGGCTGTTTTTACATTTCTGGGGTGTTTGTGTTTAGCTGTAAATTTCTTCTTTCTCACATACTGTACCCACACAAATTGTACGTTGTTTTTATTGGCATAAGAAGGGCTTTCACTAGGTACCATTATGTTCATCATATCTTATATTTTAGGTCAATTTTAGAAAAAGTGTTTGTTTTTTTATTTTTTCATCATATTTTATGATTTTGTTGTAGTAAATTATAAAATATGATGAAAAAATAAAAAAACAAACACTTTTTCTAAAATTTACCTAAAATATAATTGACACAAATGCAATAATTAAAAAAGACCCCATCTAAATAGTTTCTAAATGTTGTCCCAAGTTCAGAAATATGCATGTTTCCATGTTTTTCTGCAGTTTTTTGCGAGTTATGGGGAAAAAAAAAAAATAGTGTTTTTTCCAATATTGACCTTTTGACCCCAACCCGAACCCTAAATTTAACCCCAGCTCTAACCCTTATGCTATCCCTTAATATATTGTAATTTTAATTTAATTGTAACCCTATCCCATATGCTAACCCTAATTTAATTGTAACCCTAGCTGCTATTCTAACCCTAACACAAAATTTAAGCTAATTAAGTCTATTTTTTTCTTCATTGCAATGTTGCTGACTGCCTCTAGGGGCAGTCAAGCAACAAATTCAGAGTGACGGAAGTGAATTTTTTTCCCCTTCCGAAGCTCTGACCACAAGAGGGCACAGCCGTATTGCAAGAGCATGCTGCTCCGTCAATATGGTGCCCATGATCACTCCGGGGATCGATCATGGATGCCCCAGAGCTGGAATTTTGGTGACTGCAAAAACCACTCGTTTCACTGCAGGACGTGTTAGGCACGTCCATTGTCCACAGCGGAGTTCCCGGCTGGACGTGCCTGACACTTCCATTGTCGCGAAGGGGTTAAAGATTTACATTGCACACACACACACAGGGATAACCTGAAGACTGAGCAGCACAGGACTGAACAGAAACAGGTGTGGTTTATATAGAAGTAAACTAACAAGGTAGCGGGAAGCAGAGAAAACCTGGAATGGAAAATAATGACAGGAAGAATGGAAAACCAGAAATGGATCAGAACAAGAACAAGGGGGACATGGAAACAAGGCAGGAATGAGCATACATGATAAACAAGAAACCAAAGCAAGGAGGATACTGAAATGACTAGACACAGCGTGGATGAGCCTGCGCATGGGTGAATTTTCACTTTTAATCTTGTTTTACACAACATTACATTCACAGAATTAGCAGTGTTTACTTAGACAGAGTCTCTTTAACAAGTTGGGTCCATCATTTTCTGTTGCCCCTTTAACTGGATTTCCATTAGCGATAGACAGATAGGCCATTTTGTTTCCAGAATCCATTTTGGATTTTTACACCAACATCCGAGGAAAGGGATTTAGGAGTAATCATTTCAGAGGACTTGAAGGTAGGTAGGCAATGTAATAGAGCAGCAGGAAATGCTAGCAGAATGCTTGGTTGTATAGGGAGAGGTATTACCAGAATGCTTGGTTGTATAGGGAGAGGTATTAGCAGAATGCTTGGTTGTATAGGGAGAGGTATTAGCAGAATGTTTGGTTGTATAGGGAGAGGTATTAGCAGAATCCTTGGTGGTATAGGGAGAGGTATTAGCAAAATACTTGGTTGTATAGGGAGAGGTATTAGCAGAATGCTTGGTTGTATAGGGAGAGGTATAAGCAGAATGTTTGATTGCATAGGGAGAGGTATTAGCAGAATGCTTGGTTGCATAGGGAGAGGTATTAGCAGAATGCTTGGTTATATAGGGAGAGGTATTAGCAGAATGCTTGGTTGCATAGGGAGAGGTATTAGCAGAATGCTTGGTTGCATAGGGAGAGGTATTAGCAGAATGCTTGGTTATATAGGGAGAGGTATTAGCAGAATGCTTGGTTGCATAGGGAGAGGTATTAGCAGTAGAAAGAGGGAAGTGCTCATGCCATTGTACAGAGCACTGGTGAGACCTCACTTGGAGTATTGTACGCAGCACTGGAGACCGTATCTCCAAAACGATATTGATAGTTTGGAGAAAGTAAGTAATATCAGGAAGTATTACTTTACTGAGAGGGTAGTGAATGTATGGAATAGCCTTCCAGCGGAAGTGGTAGAGGTAAACACAGTGAAGGAGTTTAAGCATGCCTGGGATGGACACAAGGCTATCCTAGCTATAAGACCGGGAAAGGGGGACTAATAAAACTATTTCGAAAATTGGGCAGACTAGATGGACCGAATGGTTCTTATCTGCCGACACATTCTATGTTTCTATGTTTCCGGAATCCATATACATTTTACATGCTGCTCTGTATTTAGAAGATTTGTGTGGCCACAGTTAGGCAATTAGTTAATATTCCCCTCTAAAAGCAATTTTAATACATACTGCAGTATTTTATGTCCTTCCATTCCCTATAAGATTACCAATATGGCATCCAAACGCCACTAACCAAACCCTGATTCTCACAGTATCACTCAATGCAAGCATTCTTTATATCAAAAAGGTGTACCCACAACATATTCCTGTGCCCAAAGCTGAATAACAAGATGGTGGCTTACCCCTTTTTGGTGTCTTCATACTCCTTGTCAGCGGCGTCCCAGCCGCCTATGAATCCAAATGAAAAACTCAACGCTAGCCAGAGCATCAATGTCCACCTACATGCGCTGGTGCAATAGACACCACCATGAAAATGCATCCAAAAAAATCCTTCATTGGAGGAAAAACAGGGATGTGCTTGAAAGGAGGAAAGCAGAGGTAGTGAGGAAAAATAGAAGCCCCTCCCCCCTCCTCAACACCTAACGCGTTTCAAGCCAAACATTTGTTCTTAGTCACAGGTGCGTCACGCAAGAAGATCCACAAAACATGGTCTTCAGAAATGCCAAAAGAGCTGAGCTGTGAACAGAAAATACATTAAGAAATATAAAATTCTGTGGCTGTTACATTATTTTTTTTATTTTTATTTTTTATAGCGACAATGTACTTAACCTTCTAACCCTCAATATTTCTGAATAAAAATTCTGGATTCTGCTTTTTGTTTATTTTTTTGTCATCTCACACAATCAATGTATCAAACTTGGAGATATCTTTATTGTAGTTAAATAGCTGATCAGATTCTTAGCTCTACGTACCACATTAACTCATTATCTGTGCTGTTCAGTCCATTAATTCTCCTAGTTGTATTAGTGCCTTTCCTAGTGTTTTTGGTCCTGTAGCAATGACAAGCGTTTCGAGGAGAGATAATCTGACAGCTAATGACTCCATTAAATGTGGAATACTAATTGGTTTACATCAGGGGCCTGAAATTAATTGATGTAAATAAATTAGCACCTGAGCAGCGCATTATCATAGTCATGGGTTTTCATAAATATTACTGATGTTTGAAAGCTTATGTTTGGCGAGTTCGTGATAGATGGCAGACAGGGTGCTTCCTGCTACCCTCCCCGAAAATGACTATTATAGCCGGAGCTCTGTATTTCGCACGTTGTCTTAACCAAATGAACTAAGTTATCTGCTCACGTAGATAGGAATAATTAGTGAATTAATTAGCAAAGGGGGGGGTGGGGTGGGAGACTGTAGTCATATATCATTAAGATTTAGGAAGCTCGTGTTGGTTTAAGTGACGATATTAGTCTCTGACATCCACCTCTTAGAAGGATATCAGTAAAATAAAAGATTATTTTGTTTATTGTTTATGTTAATAGGCAGTGTTGTAATTCTGCAAAGGCCAGCAAGGCCTAGGGCGGCATACTGGAAGGGGCGGCAGCAGAGCCAGATTTACCATTGTTGGTGTCATATCCTTCCTCACTGGCTTGCACTGTATTCACAGAAATCCAGGCTGATCCACTAGATCACCAGGGAGCAACATGGTGCTGTGCAAAAAGATATGGGGACGCGGAAGGGGACTTTTCTCTGTGGCTGCTTCATCGTGGCCACTTCATTGCAGCATTTAGAGCTTCTGCCAGGATAATCATAAACTCATCATGGCGTTAGTTTTAGGGGGCGCAGCTTAGTTTTAGGGTTCATTTAAGGTTAGTGTTAGGGCTTAGTTTTAGGGTTAATCGTTAGTTTTAGGGTTAGTATTTGGGGTAGGGGTTAGGGTTTAGTATTAGGGATAGGTTTAGGTTTAGGGGGGTTACTGTACTAAGGAGGTGAGTATTTGTCAGCACTGATAGTGCAGCGGGAAAAAGCCGCACTGAATTGTGAGCAGGGAACAGTCCTAGACCCGTGGGGACAAACTGGAGTCAATGGTTATCTGAGGAAGGGGTGGAACCTTGAGAGGAAGAGATGAGATGCAATGAGGGTTGAGGTGTTCATGAGTTTAGTCAGGCCTAGGGCAGCACAAAACCTAGGTTCACTATTGAGACTGAATAGTATATTTGTAAATAATCTATATATTCTTCAGCACAGGACAGTCAAATGCAAACAAATAAGGAGAGAAGCCCAGGAGAAAATGATCTTGGTCAAATCTTGACTGAAGATGTGATCCAAAATTACGGACAACAAAGCAGTCCCCCAATAGACCAATTCAGAGCTAAGAAGAGCAATTAAAGAATTTCTAAACACATTTTTTGGCCTACAACTTTCCTTTATGAAACCCTCTGGCAGCCTTCTCCCTGAGTTCACCCATTAAAAAACGCACTATAGAGACACTGATTGATGAACCTGTTCTTCTGACAAACTCCACAAAATGTGAAGAGGTGCTTGAAGCTTAATGTTGAGAAATGGTTGTAGGTGACATATGTTTTTGCCAGGAATTCAACGCACCATTTTTTTAATAGATGCCCTTGGAGCCCCTTACATGCTACTAATTGACCAGTTATGCCCCACATTGTTTAAAATCCCTCTTCCGAAAGACTCCTAATTATAAGGTTATGGAAGTATGTTCATGGGACATTTGGGAGTTTAACATTCGGGATACAGCTCAGCAATATATAGTTTTCCTGTTGAGTTGGGAGCGACGGGAGAAGAGCCAATGGCATCTTCAGTTCCTGACATCTCCGACATAGTCATGTTACCTTTGGAAATCTGGACCAATCAGTAAGAGCTCTCCTATGACCAGACATTGCCCAGATCTCGTGTTCCCCTTAACTCAATATGTGTATGTGTGAAAAAAGGTACCGTATTTTAAATGAAAGCAATAATCTGTCGTTAATGTTTTCACAGCACGTCATGTAATGTCATCATTTGTTTTTCTAAAAATGCTGAATTTCTGTTTTTAAAAAAGACAAAACAACCTGTAAGATGAAATGTTTCTGGCAGTACACCAGCTGTGTATAATTTTAGCTGGTGAAATCCGATTCTGTGATATTAAAATGGGAAAAAAAAAAAAAAAAAAAATCCCATTTAATGCAATGAAGGCTTCCGTGAAACTTTCTTTTGTAAAAAGCGACCCCATGCTGTCAGAATCTATTTCCAATCGGCAAAGCACTTTAATTATATTGTGAGTAAATGATTTTCTGTACAATATTAGGAGGTAAACCTCTGGCTGTTCCACAAATGGCATGTTATTGGCAAACTGTGTTGGTATTCGTCTCAGATCGTTCTTGCTTGCAGAGTTGATAAGAGAATTACTTGTTAGAGACGCTAAAATCCATCGGATATATTTGTATCAATGTTTAAATAAACACAATACATAGAAATATCAGCACACAACCAAGAATTGCTCATTTTTCTTTAAGATATTTCAAAAGTAACAATTTTAGATGTCAAAAATTGTAAATATAGTCACACCATATGGCCATATTATACCTAGCCCAGCACTATGTCATCAAGTACACTGTATTGGTGGGTCCTCACTCTATATTTTACGCAGCCTGTCAAACTATTGAACTTGGACACAATACATGGAGCTTTAAGAAAAATAATAATTTTTTCTATGTATTGTAACATAGAAACTTTTTTTTAATCTCTCTAACTAGGATCCTCCAAACCCCTTATTAATTTTGTAGCCCTCCTTTGCACGTTTTCTAGTTTCATAATATCCTATTTTTGTGGTGCCCAGAATTGTTATTCAAGGTGAGGTCTTACCACTGACTTGTAAAGAGGCAAGATGATATCCTCCTCTCATGAATCAATACCTCGTTTTACACATGTCAATATCTTTTTGCCCCTTGCAGATGCTGACTGGCATTGAGCACTGTTGCTAAGTCTGTTATCTACACTTATTCCTAAATCCTTTTCATTAGCAGTTTTTCAAAGGGAAATACCATTTAAACTATATGTTGCATTGTTATTATTTTTCCCATAATGCATAACTTTACATTTGTCTATATTGAACCTCATTTGACACTTGCATTGACTTGTAAAGAGGTAAGATGATATCTTCCTCTGTGAATAAATACTTTGTAATATTTATATATATATTTGGAGTCTTGATAGAGGCCCGTGTTGCGGACTGAAACGTCAACTGGATCTACAAAATGTATTTTTTGAGATATTAAAAGTTCAACTGTATATTTTTCTACAAAGACCCGTAAGTGCGTGTTTTTCAACTATTTTGGATATCTATATAAATATATATATATACACACATTTTGTATTGTTTATTATAAATTACAATGTTATACTTTATATAGTGGATTTACTGTTATATATTTGTATACATTTATATGTGTAGATTACTATATATGTCTACTGTGTCGATTCTATTTTATGTGTTTTTAGCTATGGGTCATGTTTACAGCTATTTTCGTACTCGTGTTTCACATATCTTCCACAGTCCAATTTTTTTTTAAGCCAAAGTCAATTAATTTTTCAATTAATGAAGCCAAGTTGGATTCAAAACCAGGGTACCATTACCCATGATAAGGCTAGCTTGCAGAGCTTGTACCGATGATAATAATAATATTACTAATAATAACTAAGCATTTATATAGGAAAGGTACATTAAGAGCATGTATGTCCAATGAAAGATAAGCTTTATAGATCTAAAAGGGGTGGATAGGAGCCTAGCTAACATTTGGTGACATTCTTATAATCTGCGACTAAATCAGCATCATGGAACATGTTGATCCCAAACATCTGCCGTACAAAAGTCAGCTATCAGTGTGCTATGCCATGCTGACATCTGGAACAGAGTTCTGGCAACATTTCAGCCCAGCATCATTAAATCCCTTTCCTTTCTGCCTAACAGTTAATGTTTATTTATTCTCTTTAAAAATATCTTCTCCTCTAAGTTCCTCCAGAATGTCTCCCAGCTATCCTGCTTTGCACGATTTTGGGATACTGTCTTGCCGAGTTCAACCCCTGTCCTGTTTTTTGGGGTTTTTGTTTGTAACAGACGTAGGGCTCGGCCTTAAAGCAGGATTCGGGACTGAAATCCTGTGTCTGAGAAACTGTAGAATGCACACTGCGCATGGGTAGATGATTGCGTCTGCACAGTATTGCTAATACTCAACTACCAATGCTCCTCCCCCCCCCCCCCCCCAACATCCTGATTGAGGGAAGAAGTTCGGAGGGATGCTCCAGTAAAATATATACCAGTTACATTTATTGGCAAACTATATAACCTGGAGAAATGAACATCTGCTACTAAAAAAAACAACAAGCCTCACCCATTGAGTATGACGTCTCTCTAGCTCAAGAGCAAATAAGGCCTCTAGGACTCTGTAAGTTGTGAGCCTCCAGGCTAAAATTCAAAAGCAGGGCATCAAGATTTTTTTACCCCCTCTTGTCACCTTATCTGTGATCTTTGGAAAAATCTTTGGTCAGCCCAGTATACTTGTAAAGAAGTACTAATATTTGATTATGCAGGGGCTGTACATAGACGGGAAATAGATTCACATGGAATTGGTATTTCTGGACTGATTGGTCCTGACAGGTCAAAAGGTGGACTGTGGTGGCTGCTCTTTAATATTCTCCGAGCTGATTTCTCCCGTCCCGTCTAAAGCTTTCAGCAATCATTTTTATTTCAAAGGTTATTTCAGTTCAGAAATGGCGTGAAAGTAAATTGAATAGGTGCAGTTGGTTCTCGAAAATGAGCAGGTTCTCTGAGCCAACAGCATCAACACACATCCAGTAGAGTAGGGATTTGGAAGTAGAACACATAGGAATGTTCATGTTTAGTGGATATTCCAGTCTCAGAATTATTGATCATATTTCTTCGTAGTGGATACTAGATTAAATGACTCATCCACGATGGAACTTTACTACTAATCCCTAAAAAAGAAGTAACTCTTCAAAAAGCGTGAGTAATTCCCAGGGGGCTATTGAAAACATGTCTACTGACAAGTGAACCGCAAACTGAGAGAAAAGATTGGAAAATTTTCCCAGCTCAGTTATTCATGCCTGATCTTTGCACTCCACTGATTTATTTTTAGGACTGTTGAAAAAAAGGATTTCTGGTAAGAATTTACCAGAATTTTCAGTCTGCCCCAGTTCGCTGCTTGTCGATTGGTCCACGACTGTGTCCTGATAACAGAATCAAACGAGTTCCAAGTTTATTCATAAAAAAAAAGTGTGAAGGCCTGGTCTATCTGAGGTCTAATAAAGGCCATCCTGTCTCACATGTACAGTCATGTAACTATAACTATGCAAGGCTTGTCATATACTATAGGAGAATAACATAGAAATTTTGGTTGAAAGGATGATACAGGAGTACCCCTAATGGACTCTCGTGTTTCTATTTGAATGATGCGTCAACGTTTGTACTGAGATTACACTTCAGGACAGTTCTATACAGTGCTATAAGCTCGGGTGAGGTCCATCCTTTCTATTAAGTCATTGTACTATGCACTTTATTTGTAGACTTTATAAGATAAGCGGATAAAAGTTTAAAAAAGTTAGTGCTTCTACACTTTACATACATGTACTGGGCTTATTGTGTATGCTAAAGTGCGGTATGCCTGAATATATAAAGCCCAGATACCATAAGACTAAGAATTCTGTAAAAAAAAAAACTCCCCTTTTGCCCCTCCGATTTGCTTACTAGTAAAAAGATTATCACCGGAAGCACCAGAGACAGAGCAGGACGCTGCTATCATTCAGCCACACTCAAGCGTATGGTGACACACCTCCATAAATACAGGGCTTTAAGGAAACTCTAAAACATGTGACCTAACCCTCGTTCTTGACGTTTTTATAATGAACCGAGTGTGGGTCACCAATAAAAAAAACAAACAAACAAAAAAAAACAAACAGATAATATAATAAAAATGTTAGGAGAAAACGAAACGTGTCTAAGTTATTCGAATTGTTCCGTGAGACTTGGGTACAAGTCCAGGCTTAAGTCAATATTTGGCTAATTTTACACTTTTGCCTGTTCACAAACAGTTAGTAATAATCTAATCCAAATCTCATGTCCTTTTAAGAACCCTTCCCCCCCCCCAGCAATCATATAATTTGCTGAAATCACCCCTGTGGCTTCCACTGCAAACATTGGATTAGAGGTGGTTATAAACAGAACGTAACCTGGGACTGGCTTGCCGCCATGTATTTGTACAACACAAATTTGTTAACTTGTAAATAAGAATTGCTACAAAGAAGACAGTGTGGAGGAGCTGGCAGGAATCGGTGTGCAGTTAGCTACACTTGATGCCCTTCAGAATGCATAGCAGGAAGGACAGTGCGGCGTCTACTTGTGTTGTGCTCCTGCCAAGTTCCTAAAGACTGACATTCCATGCTTCTCCGCTCTCCCAGACTATCCTTTGATTCCCTCGCAATGGAAGATCACATATCCCGCAAGGGAAAAGCCATGACTTGGATATCTTCCCAGAACTGAGATTGTTAATAGGGCAACTGTTACATTTCGTAATGTATCGTTTACCGCTCTCGTGCCAGGATTGGCTGATCTGTAGCCAATGATAACATCGTTTACTGCAGCCGCCATACATTTGCTTGAGGTAGAATCTGTGAGATGAAAGCTACTTCCTGATTGGTTGTGTTTGATACATTAAGTTTTTTTTTTTAATGTAAGTAGTGCTAATTTGTTAGAAATAACTTAAATATTTGAGGAAAGTTCTTTTTATGAGGGGAAAAATTATGCATATGCGCAAGAAGGGAGTTACTACTTTCAGCCAAGCTTTTTCTTCCACCGCTGTGCAATTAGATGAAAAGTTTGCACCAAGTACCTTATTAAGCCATCTTTGCTCCATATGGCTCTATCAGGGGGCAGACACGTTGCTTAGAATCTTGGGTCAGATAGGTCAAATGCGTGAAGATCTGTCCCAAGATCTTAATTTTTATTTTGTTGCCGACAGTTCTTTTAAGGCCCAGTGGGAACCCTAACTAGAACTAAGAAAAGTTTACATAATCTAAAAGTTTTCTTCCAATTACCAAACTATTACGAGTTAAATAAACTCAGTCTGAGTGCAATCCCATTTTCCAACCTCCTCGGGACACATTTTCACATATTTACATATTTCTCTTATTTTTTTATTTTTTTTTTATTTTTCTGACACTCTCGGAAACCCAAAAATCCGACAAATAGGAGATGACACAGCAAGTAACATTAAATGAACATTTTGTCTCTGTCCGTCACCGTGCTGTCTTCGTCACCCTGATACAGTTTGACAATCTATTGGATACTGTAACAAGATGTGATTAATGTTACCTGACACTATCTATCAACAGGACGAATAATTTTCAACACAGAACCGCCTTTCCCTTTATATTTACGGTTATCGCTGCTAATTCGATGCATGATTGTGTTTTTAAGTGAAAGCCTAATATTTCCGTACTTTAGATGGGAAGGATGGGGTTTTGATTGGCATCCTGGATGCAAAGTGCTCTTCTATACCGGTGGGTGCGACGAGCATACAACAAAATACATCTTTGGCACTTTATGCATCTATATAGTTCAGCCCTACAAAAAAAACAGTATCACTGACACAGTAGATAACATTCCCATGGTCACCGCTGATTTAATGTAACATCTGTTGTAATTACATACAACTCGGCTCTTGGGCAGTGTAAAGAGTTCAACATTCACCACAACCGATACAGTTGCGTAGATCCAGGTTTAGGCGCCAACCAATATTCATGGCGATCATTTAGTGGTCTCTGTGATGGACAGTTTATAGGGGGACTAAACTCTGTATATAATATTTAAAGTAATACAGATGGAAACTTCTGTGTGATTAAGAAAGCGTCAAAATGAGCGCTCCTGTGGAATTCTGGGATTTCATGTCGTGGGGATGGTTCTGTGCGACCTGGGCTCGCTGGTTCAGCTCTATTAGGTCATGAGCGTCAGTCCTTGTATCATCGCTCTGCACCATATGGAACTTGGCGCCATGTGATGGAAGAACTATAGCCTTTTCGTTTGCAAAGACATGGGGACAATATCTTTTGAATGGCAAATAATCAGGGCCCCAACTAAACTTAGACTTTTAATGGGGCCGATGTGTCTTTGTGCCTCATTCAAAGAAAAGAAAATTGGTGTTGTTCATCCCAGACCTTGTACGGACACTTTGCCCATCATTGCACGGACCTAGCCCCCCAAACTGACTTAGCCCCCCAAACTGACTTAGCCCCAGCTACTTTTCAATGCTGAAAAGCCTGTATTGTAACCAGCAGCAGCTGAACCATTGAAGATTGTTTGATGATGACTTGAGAAGGTGATGATAAGAGCCTGCACGGCAGTCCTATCATATTGGACGTGATTTGTAGCAGCAGGAACCTCCCGGCTATCTCTGCTTGTTATCGCAAGATCATTACCTGTGACTTTCTTACCTAGATGTCTGATGGGTGTAATCCAACTGTCATTTATAATTTCTACCGCAGATATTGCCAGGCAGTCACAAGAAACGAGAAATACAAGACAGGAGTCGCGGGGGGGGGGGGACGGACGGGGAAGGGTTTGGAGTCGGCAGGATGCTGGGCTTTACTTGAACCAGTACTGAGGCCTCTCATCTCCCCCGAGGATGACAAATAAATAAATCACAGGAGGCATGGAGAAATAAAGACAGAAGTGTGAGCCGAGATTGGCGTTTAACTGTTCCTTCCTCTGAAAACGGCACAATAAACAAATATTAAAGCCAAGTGGTACTTCTCCCCAGCCCAATTCCCCTTCCTCTGCTCCTTGTGGGAATCTTGATATTTTCATCACATCCAAATGACTAAAATACTACTTGCTGCAAAGATAAAGTGCTTTCGGTTACGTCCAATTCATTTCCAATCACACGAGGAAGGCTGTTTAGATGAGGGAAATGTTTCACACAGGTCTTCAATGTCAGACAAAGGGGGGGGGGGAGTTCTTCAAAAGCAAACAAAAAGGCTACAGGTTGCAAAGAAAAGTGACCGAGGACACATCTAAAGGCCGAGCTGAACAGACGGATAGGAACGGCTGTAAACATTATAACTAAAGACAGAAAGCGGCTGACGCACAAGGAAAATAAGCCAAATAATTGTAATATCTGAATGAGGTTAGAGGTTGGAAGAACTGCTATCTTGTATCTTCAAACAATTAAAATGGCTTAATCTTCCCTGTTAAGGTGGGCTGCAGATTCACTAAGCTGGAGTAGGATGCTGATATACTGATTGAATTATGAATCCTTTTGAAAGCTCGGTCACAAGCAGAGTATACAGGCCGCTTACATGTCGATCCAAACCCCCAAAAAAACAGTGAGCACACATCAAAACAAGTGAAATATACAAAGCCAGGCAGCTAGATAAAAACACCTCACACAAATAAGTAATACTAGTTCAGGCACACGGTAATACGGCCACCAAAATATTGAAGAGTAGAAAAGCAGCTGGCTGTCTCTTTAGGCCCAAACCTGCACCCCGGATGCTCATTCTTTATGATGTGGCATGGGTCCATTGGCAGCATCAGGGAGGAGTCAGTGTGACCCGCTTACTAATTAACTCATTTGGGAAATGTATGCTGGGCTTCCATTTTTTTTTGAGAAAATGTCATTCTTTCTTCGACTTTCAGATGTCAATCATTTTATTCTGGATCTTTCCCTGGTCTCTGGATGGTTATCCTTATTTTTTTCCCCTTGCTCCTCAATTGTGAAAGTTGCATCTCCAGAATCTGTGACTTGACAAAAAAACAGTTTTTAATCTTTTTTATTTTATTACTTTTTATTACCGATATTTGTATCCGCAGTACTTTCCATTGAAAGTGGTGTTATTAATTTATTAATATATATAGTTTGTATCAACCCATTTTCCCACCCCACACCATCACACCACATGCTCACGCACCAGAGCAAATAAGCAGTGTGTCAAAAACAGGCAAACTTTCTGTCATTCAAATGTTTAAAACTTTATTAATTGTAATGAAATTAACTACAACACTTCACACCCAAAACATTTTTTTTTTTCCGTAATAGAACAGGTGTAAAGACGGAATACACTGAATGCAATTTATATGCAGCAAGAAACTGCTCAACTTCTTAAGATAAACCGGCATAATCTATTAGGAGACGCACCTTCAGTCTTTCTATTTTTTTATTAAGTGACTGCTTTGCAAAATGAAAGATTCTAGGGATAAAGGCTGCTACGTGCACACAAATTCCATATTGGTCCACAAAGTGGGAATACCTAAGGCAGTGTGTGGTTTAAATTAGAATGTGATCCAAGGATATCAAAGTGGAATGTTGCTGTGAATCTAATTGGCTGAATGAGTCCACCCTCCTGAACAAAGAAGCCAGAATGCTGACCCGCTAACACCCCCATCAGAATGAATTTATTCTTCTTCCCTCCATTGTTCACATTCACCCAATGCTCCCTTTCTATGGACCTTGCTCGGACAATGGCTCCATGCTAGTGTGGTTTGCAGCCCAGCATACAAATCACTTGAAGACCCAACATGTGCAGATGATCGGAATAGGCAAATAGGTTCCCGCTTGGACTGGTCTCCTGGGCAGTGTCCTCTCTATGGTGTACTGCACTGAAACCTGTAATAAATGTATTACTGCATCCTATATTTTATAGGTTATTAACGTCAGAAAAACGTTTAAAAAAAAAAAATCCTAGATACATGGCCAAGTTAAGAGGAATAAAATGTTTTTTTTTTTTTTAATTTCCGTTCTCTCATCAACCATTCAGGAGATTTTGATGGAATTTCCTGAGCCCCATTGATCTTTTACAATGTTTCAATAATTACCAACTTCAGCTCATAGGCACTATTCCATCTCTAGGACCTACAGACTGTACCATGGGAAATAAACGCCATTACCCTGTGAGATGCGGATATACCTCCTGCTGCCGCTATGGAAAGTTATACATTTAGAGTTCACCGAGAAAGAAACATTGTTGTGTCAACACAGAGTGCACAGATTTATCTCCTCGCCACAAAAGCTGTTAAATCTGTTAAATAAATTTTCTGCAGGAATCAACGAGCATTTTACTCATAATAAAGTGTCCCTCTAAGAATTGCATAATAATTTAACTAATAAATACTTGTTGCGACAGTTTACTTGCTTTTTAAACCAATATGTCTACCATGCGTTGTTTAAATGATTTCTCTAGTTCAGGACGAGGACAGCAACATACTGTAAAAGGCTTACCTTCTTTAGCTATAACTGGGGCAGCAACATTGTTGACAGACAGAATCTCACCAGCAAGTGTATCTGTCAAATGGATGTCTCCAACTAGAAGACAAGTGCTTCAATAAGACTTTCTGTGGGAATGATGAATCACAGAATCTACATTTTGTTCATCTTACAGTGGCCAGTCATTTAAATTACTTCTTTCAAAACTATGTAATAAGCATCATCCATACCTGTATCGTAATTAGCACAAAATCATTTGCTATATTTTTGGCCATTGATCAAACGTTGCTAGAAAAGCTAATTCTCAGGTGCCTCCAATACTTTATATAAATAGCAAATATAAAAACAAAGGGGATGTATTTTGAACTCTTGGAAACAGAGATAGATATGTTGATTAGGATTAAGGTGGAGGCATTTAGTAGACTTGTTTAACATTATATTACTGCAGGAGAATCAATCTATGAAAACTAAGAAGTAGACTTCTATCTTTACCATTAGCTCTTTGGCTTATTTAACAAATGGTCCCATGTATTGCCTAACTGAGCTTTCAAGACCAAATTGCTTGGTCCCTTCCTCAGGTATTAATGACTCACAAATAGTGTTGAGCGAACCCGAACCGCACTGTTCGGGTTCGTACCGAACATTACGGTTTTTGGACCCCGGACCTGAACACGGACATTTCACTGTATGTTCGGGTTGGAGTTCAGGGTTCGGTGATTACATTCTATGTAATGCTATGGGCTTTCTATAAACCGAAATAGAGTCCCCATTCATAAGAATAGGGACTCTATTTCGGTTTATAGAATAGCAATAGCATTACATGTATTCCATAAACCGAAAGTCTACAAACCAAATGTCTTTCGGTTTATAGACTTTCGGTTTATGGAATACATGTAATGCTATCTCTATTCTATAAACCAAAATAGAGTCCCTATTCTTATGAATGGGTCAATTGACCTATTCGTATGAATAGGGACACTCCTACCCACATTTTCATTTTGCAGCCCTCTAGCCCTTTCCAGGACTTTTTTAGAGGCATTTTAGTGGCCAAAAGTTCGTGTCCCCATTGACTTAAATGGGGTTCGGGGTCAAGTTCGAACACGGACCCGGACATTTTTTCATAGTTCAGCCGAACCTGCCGAACCCGAACATCCAGGTGTCCGCTCAACTCTACTCACAAACAATATGTTCTAATTACAAAACACAGTTCACAGCTTTAAAAAAAGGCAAAATAAACACAGTGGTATTGAGGGATTTGCACTGCAGTAAACTAACCAGTCTTATGGGAATCTAATAGACAAATGCTGTTAGGTCAGAGCATCTTTGATCAGTCCACTCCCTGGTTAAAGTTAGGGTGATTTATAGACACCCTAAGTATGGCATACTGAACTGGTTATATAGAATATATTTTATAGTCACAACTTTCTAGGCATCAACATGGATCATGCCAAGGTCTCTCCTGCCATCAAAAAGACAGTAGGCACACTCTGACCCTTTGGATAAGATGTGCAGAATGTAGTCAGTCTACAATGAAACTACAGAAATCCACTAAGGGTAAAACGCGTTGGTGGTTTTCTTGCTACATTACATTGATGCTAGTTTTGTACACAGACTATAATTAGTCCATTATGGAAAAGAGTCAGCTTCTTCCGTCTTTTAGTGTCTTAGTACTATCATACCATTCTATCAGAGTAGTGGATGGAACTGGGATATGATGTCATATCCTGGCGCCAACCCTCACAAGACCAGTCATTACTGGCATGCCTGTATTATTGGCATCTGACGCCGATCAGGACTATATTTTGGCCGGTTGGCCCCCTGCTCCAATGCACCGAGTTGCCGATTTCTTTCAGGTGGCAGAAGGGTTAAATATTTAAAATTCATGTGCATCTTCCTCAGGTATCACATCTATGTTTTATGGCTGGATGCAGCCGTACAAGGAGCCGTAAGTAATTAGGTGTTTCCATCTGTGCTGTTTTCTTGTTGAGACACAACATACTATAAATTATTGTTAGGGCGGCCACTTTGCAGCACTAAAGATAAAACAAAACAGCAAATTTCCTATCCATTTTGCCGAATTTTAATTGCCTGCCATATTTCATGCCTTTTATGGGGGTTTTATGTCTATTTATGTAGCTCGAGTCCTCTGTGTGAACAGAGGAAAAAACTGCAGATCAGGATCAAAAAGCTTTGAGACATTCAAGTTTTTTTGATATTTTTATGGGGCAAAGACAGGGAAAGAAACCTTCGCGGACCATTTTTATTTGTTTTTACCCTTTAACACCGATCAAATATTGCCGAGCTGCCTTAACACGTTGGGTGCCGAAGAACCCAATTGGTGCATTCTTCCGACGCGCTCAGGTAGAAAAATACTCAGTGAAGCATATCGGTGATTCACTATGGTCTATTTACCAAAACTATGGTGAATGGACAAGGGAATTCCCAATATCGGGACAGATTAGCGGCACTGGAATTTTTCCCCAACTCAGCTGGATTTTTGCTTTTTACGAGTTACTAAATAGGCCCCATTGGCTTAGTTAAAGGGACTGTCTGGTACCCAAAATGCATCTTCCAAATATTAACGCATATTAATGTGCTTTCCAAATACTTTAACATGCACGATTTACATTTTAAATTGCTTAAAATATAAAATAATTACAGCTAGATGAAATTGTGAAATTACAGCAGTTTGCAAGAAACCAGGACTACCAGGCCCACACTAGCTGAGTAAAAGTAATTTCCTTTTTCTTTTTTTCTTGCTGCAGGAACAAATGAGAATAATATCATTCAAATTAATGGAATTAACTGGCTCTCTAGTGATGTCATCAGACAATGTGTTGCACTGTTAAGAGATCCTACTGTCTCACCATGCCACATCAACCCAGCATTCAGAACCATGTATAGAGAGAGGAGAGATACATTATGTCTAGGCTTATGTTTTTTTGTGCCTTGTCCCCCTTTTTCTTTGTGCTGTTTTTATATTTTTTTGTGTTGTTTTTCAGCCTTTCATCCATTTAAGATCAGTGGAATTAGTATAAGTTGAGCTATGTTGACGTTCCTTGGAGGTTTTCCAATGGTAATATTAGGCTTGCCACTCAGCCAGTACTTTACTGGTAAGCTGGTGAAATATTGTTGGGCTTGAGTCCAATTTTAAGCCTTTGGAGGCAATACTATGGCTGGTATTATTTGTTGAAGGAGAGGTGTCAGCCCTAGGTTACATCCTCATGTACATGAAACAGGACTGTATCTTAATGTCCCTTTCCTGGTATTCTAGTACTAATAAAGGAGTACAAAGAGCACTAGAGTAACCAGATGGCTCTGACTAAAACACAGGACGCCGTAGAAAGCAAAGCAAATGTCCATTATTTTCCTGGTCAGAGAGACAGGAATGCCTGAGGAAGAGACCAAAGAGGTCTTGAATGCAAGCACTCTAAATTTACTCAGTTAGCCAACAAAGATATCACCTTGTCTCCTAAATACTGCAATGCACTGGTCAAAACCGGACGCCTGCGACCCACCATGGACATTCACTCCCCAAAATGGATAATGATATTCCCGACGCCTGGAATTTATTTAATTTTTTTTTGCACTTTACACAGCCTTTCAATTTGAAAATGATGCGAGGGTCTGGCTCTAAAATGTACCACGTTGAGTTTCAGAAACATTTCATCACAATCTACTTTACTCTGGCTGGAGGTAAGAGTGAGGTTATTCATACGGCAACAGACTAAGTGTAGCCATCGGTCACAGGGGACGTAGTTTCGAATTAATGCCAAATACTAAATATTTTATACTGCTTAGCATGGCTTTATCCCCAAACAAAAAAGCCATCTGTTACGGCCCCTATCACCCACCGCCACGGGGGATGACAAAGTTTAAAACACCATGCGTCAGCTAATGACAAGTCTTTAAGAATTTCCTGCCACAGTTTTGTCTGACGAGAGAGAGAGAGAGAGAGAGAGAGAGAGAGAGGGGCAAACAGCCCCCCCACCCCTACCTCTGCCCATTTGTACTAGCTTTATTCTGTGTTAGGGTCGGCTCCACTCATAATAGGACAGGACCCCTATTAACGTAGAATTGACATTATCGGTTTTGGGGTATTTTTTGGCAAAAGACTGGTTTTCCCATTTTTCCTAATTGTTCGGTTTCTGCAGTGATGCGCTCGTCCTCGGCACTCTGTAATGTGTGACGGGAGAGAGTGGACTGGAAGTGCTGTTATTTCTCGGACAATGCAAGTGAAAGATAAAAAAAATAAAAGACTTGGTGTGAGCGTTTTGGGGGGTGAGGGGGGCCGTGGGGGAGGGTGATGGGCAGGAATGACTGTGTTGAAACGCAGCACATAACCATACAGTTTAATCCCATTTACAATGATTTAAAGGGGTGCCCCCCCCCCCCCGACTGCACTACACCCTCCTGTAACATGTGACAATGTCCGGTTTGTGTTTCACTGATTTTATTATAATGTATTTCTGACGCGTCTATGGTTCCCGTGGGATCATACCTATCCTGATGAACAACGACAAGAGGTCTGTGTAACTCCCGTCTTGCTTAGACCGGCTCGCTGTGCATGATAGGAGTTGTAGTCCTCGGCAATCAGATAGCAGGCCTCCTGTCTCTTGCAGAAAGGCAGCAGATTGGTTCATGAATTCTGCTGGTCATGAAATCCTGGATGACAGTCCTATGTACATCGTCCTGCTTCCACTGGAAGGCGATTCCATGTAACTGCTACTATTTCAGTAAAATAACACTTTCTCGCATGTCTTCTCACCATTCGGTGGGCTGAGTGAAAGCCACACATTTTGGATACTACAGGGAGTGCAGAATTATTAGGCAAATGAGTATTTTGACCACATCATCCTCTTTATGCATGTTGTCTTACTCCAAGCTGTATAGGCTCGAAAGCCTACTAGCAATTAAGCATATTAGG
Source organism: Pelodytes ibericus (assembly GCA_036172795.1). Classification (NCBI taxonomy): domain Eukaryota; kingdom Metazoa; phylum Chordata; class Amphibia; order Anura; family Pelodytidae; genus Pelodytes; species Pelodytes ibericus. The sequence continues at coordinate 15,671,558 of CM069861.1, forward strand.
TGATGTGCATCTCTGTAATCAGAAGGGGTGTGGTCTAATGACATCAACACCCTATATCAGGTGTGCATAATTATTAGGCAACTTCCTTTCCTTTGGCAAAATGGGTCAAAAGAAGGACTTGACAGGCTCAGAAAAGTCAAAAATAGTGAGATATCTTGCAGAGGGATGCAGCACTCTTAAAATTGCAAAGCTTCTGAAGCGTGATCATCGAACAATCAAGCGTTTCATTCAAAATAGTCAACAGGGTCGCAAGAAGCGTGTGGAAAAACCAAGGCGCAAAATAACTGCCCATGAACTGAGAAAAGTCAAGCGTGCAGCTGTCACGATGCCACTTGCCACCAGTTTGGCCATATTTCAGAGCTGCAACATCACTGGAGTGCCCAAAAGCACAAGGTGTGCAATACTCAGAGACATGGCCAAGGTAAGAAAGGCTGAAAGACGACCACCACTGAACAAGACACACAAGCTGAAACGTCAAGACTGGGCCAAGAAATATCTCAAGACTGAGTTTTCTAAGGTTTTATGGACTGATGAAATGAGAGTGAGTCTTGATGGGCCAGATGGATGGGCCCGTGGCTGGATTGGTAAAGGGCAGAGAGCTCCAGTCCGACTCAGACGCCAGCAAGGTGGAGGTGGAGTACTGGTTTGGGCTGGTATCATCAAAGATGAGCTTGTGGGGCCTTTTCGGGTTGAGGATGGAGTCAAGCTCAACTCCCATTCCTACTGCCAGTTCCTGGAAGACACCTTCTTCAAGCAGTGGTACAGGAAGAAGTCTGCATCCTTTAAGAAAAACATGATTTTCATGCAGGACAATGCTCCATCACATGCGTCCAAGTACTCCACAGCGTGGCTGGCAAGAAAGGGTATAAAAGAAGAAAATCTAATGACATGGCCTCCTTGTTCACCTGATCTGAACCCCATTGAGAACCTGTGGTCCATCATCAAATGTGAGACTTACAAGGAGGGAAAACAGTACACCTCTCTGAACAGTGTCTGGGAGGCTGTGGTTGCTGCTGCACGCAATGTTGATGGTGAACAGATCAAAACACTGACAGAATCCATGGATGGCAGGCTTTTGAGTGTCCTTGCAAAGAAAGGTGGCTATATTGGTCACTGATTTGTTTTTGTTTTGTTTTTGAATGTCAGAAATGTATATTTGTGAATGTTGAGATGTTATATTGGTTTCACTGGTAAAAATAAATAATTGAAATGGGTATATATTTGTTTTTTGTTAAGTTGCCTAATAATTATGCACAGTAATAGTCACCTGCACACACAGATATCACCCTAAAATAGCTAAAACTAAAAACAAACTAAAAACTACTTCCAAAAATATTCAGCTTTGATATTAATGAGTTTTTTGGGTTCATTGAGAACATGGTTGTTGTTCAATAATAAAATTAATCCTCAAAAATACAACTTGCCTAATAATTCTGCACTCCCTGTATGCTAATTTATTTAATGGGACGGTATCACCTAAACATGGCTTTTACTGCGAATATAAAGACTACAAAATGAATAAAAATGATCTATACGTTGTGTTAACAAAATTGCCACAAATGCATAAATTAGGAGAAAAATGTGTTTTCAATGTTTCTGTGGAGTCTCCTGCTTATGACATCACCTGTGGCACGTTATGCAAATTAACTGCTTTTCAATGGGAAATGTGTAATTTGCATACCGTGCCACCGGTGATGTCATAAGCCGGAGACTCCAGACACATTGAAAACACATTTTTTTTTTTTCAATTTTGGTAACATGATATATATATATGAATCTGATTTTCAATCATGTTTTATTCTCTAAGTTCACACTAAACGCAAATGTTTCTGATTTTATGCATTCTAGTTCCCTAAACCTCAGATGTAATGAAATAATGCATACTTTAAGAATATGTTTTCAATGTGCCTGTGGCGTCTCTTGTTTGACATCATCGTGTGGCTCTATATGCAAATGTCTCATTTCTCATTGGCATTCCAAGCCACAAGTGATGTCATAAGGGGAGGACACCACTGACAGTTCACTTGATGTGTTTGCATGCTATTCAGAGAACACAGCGAGGGGGGTGTGTGTAAAGATGGTGCACACGCTGTCAGCGCCAAATACTGGTGCCATGGGAGTGCGTGTTGTGGTATAAAACAAAGTTGGGAGACTATGGCGCCTCCACTGGTTCCACGCGACACTACCAGGCTCCGCTGGCAAACCTGAGAATTGCCCGATGAATGTCGGAGGCAGCGTCTTGGTGGTGGTCCTTCTCCCCGCGCTGTAAAAATTGGAATGTATAAAAACTTTGCAACCGCGGTTATACACTATGACCATTTTTTCCCCACATCCCGACACTTTTTACGCCTAACCCCACTCCGTTACATCATCACTTTATAGCACAGTATAGGGAGAGTCCATAGCCTGCTGGTCTAACCTTTAACTCCACTCGGGTACCGTCTACCGACTTTTCAAGGGGCGACAGCCGCACAACGTAGAAAGAAAGGCAGCAATGTAGGCAGATAATTTCTTTCTGAATCTCCAGTTGCTGCCTCTTGTAACAAGGGAACTTTTTCTTTTTGCAGAGTAAGAGATGCCAAAAGGCAGGTTTTATTTTCTTAACATGATGGATGCCAGAGTTATAAGCCAATGCCCTTTGACTTGGGTAGGTAAACCTTGAAGCACGTAATGATGTAGAGGCCGAGGAGATGTTCATGATCCTGCTTGCTGAATCGGAGATCAATTTGGGTGATGTGGACCTGTAAGCAGTCACCCAATGATGAAATAACATTTTAAATAAACATTTTTTGGGAAAACTTTCTCTATATATTTATATATATATAAAAAAGCTGGAGACATCTAAGGGAAATCAGTTTTGTTAGGATTCCTTTCTTCATAGGTCCCCATGTCGCCTCTATCCGTCCTGTTGGCAGGGCCGGCGCTACCGTAAGGCAGCACAGGCGGCTGCCTTAGGGCGCACCAATGGGGGGGCGGGAAAATCGCCCGCTCCCCCAGACCCAGTACTTACCTCCATGCCGCTGTTCAGATCCGTGGCTGAGAGGGAAGCGCTGTGCGCTCCCCTCAGGCCGTGCGCATTCAATAAAGTGTGTTGAAACTTTTTTTTTCAACACACTTTATTGAATGCGCACGGCCTGAGGGGAGCTCACAACGCTTCCCTCTCAGCCACGGACATGAACAGCGGCATGGAGGTAAGTACTGGGGTCTGGGTAATGGGGGAGGAGGGAGGTATAACGAGCAATTCCTGGGCATCTGACTGGCATAATATTCCTGGGCATCTGACTGGCATAATATTCCTGGGCTCTGAGTGGCATAATATTCCTGGGCATCTGACTGGCATAATATTCCTGGGCATCTAACTGGCATAATATTCCTGGGCTATGACTGGCATAATATTCCTGGGCATCTGACTGGCATCATATTCCTGGGCATCTGAATGGCATAATATTACTGGGCATCTGACTGGCATAATATTCCTGGGCTATGACTGGCATAATATTACTGGGCATCTGACTGGCATAATATTCCTGGGCATCTGACTGGCATAATATTCATGGGCTATGACTGGCATAATATTCCTGGGCATCTGAATGGCATAATATTCCTGGGCATCTGACTGGCATAATATTCCTGGGCTATGACTGGCATAATATTACTGGGCATCTGACTGGCATAATATTCCTGGGCATCTGACTGGCATAATATTCCTGGGCTATGACTGGCATAATATTCCTGGGCATCTGAATGGCATAATATTCCTGGGCATCTGAATGGCATAATATCCCTGGGCATCTGACTGGCATAATATTCCTGGGCATCTTAATGGCATAATATTCCTGGGCTATGACTGGCATAATATTCCTGGGCATCTGACTGGCATAATATTCCTGGGCATCTGACTGGCATAATATTCCTGGGAATCTGACTGGCATAATATTCCTGGGCATCTGACTGGCATAATATTCCTGGGCTATGACTGGCATAATATTCCTGGGCATCTGACTGGCATAATATTCCTGGGCATCTGACTGGCATAATATTACTGGGCTATGACTGGCATAATATTCCTGGGCATCTAACTGGCATAATATTCCTGGGCATCTGACTGGCATAATATTACTGGGCTATGACTGGCATAATATTCCTGGGCATCTGACTGGCATAATATTACTGGGCATCTGAATGGCATAATATTCCTGGGCATCTGAATGGCATAATATTCCTGGGCATCTGACTGGCATAATATTCCTGGGCATCTGAATGACATAATATTACTGGGCATCTGAATGACATAATATTCCTGGGCATCTGACTGACATAATATTCCTGGGCATCTGACTGGCATAATATTCCTGGGCATCTGACTGGCATAATATTCCTGGGCTATGACTGGCATAATATTCCTGGGCATCTGACTGGCATAATATTCCTGGGCTCTGAGTGGCATAATATTCCTGGGCATCTGACTGGCATAATATTCCTGGGCATCTAACTGGCATAATATTCCTGGGCTATGACTGGCATAATATTCCTGGGCATGTGACTGGCATAATATTCCTGGGCATCTGAATGGCATAATATTACTGGGCATCTGACTGGCATAATATTCCTGGGCTATGACTGGCATAATATTACTGGGCATCTGACTGGCATAATATTCCTGGGCATCTGACTGGCATAATATTCCTGGGCTATGACTGGCATAATATTCCTGGGCATCTGAATGGCATAATATTCCTGGGCATCTGACTGGCATAATATTCCTGGGCTATGACTGGCATAATATTACTGGGCATCTGACTGGCATAATATTCCTGGGCATCTGACTGGCATAATATTCCTGGGCTATGACTGGCATAATATTCCTGGGCATCTGAATGGCATAATATTCCTGGGCATCTGAATGGCATAATATCCCTGGGCATCTGACTGGCATAATATTCCTGGGCATCTTAATGGCATAATATTCCTGGGCTATGACTGGCATAATATTCCTGGGCATCTGACTGGCATAATATTCCTGGGCATCTGACTGGCATAATATTCCTGGGAATCTGACTGGCATAATATTCCTGGGCATCTGACTGGCATAATATTCCTGGGCTATGACTGGCATAATATTCCTGGGCATCTGACTGGCATAATATTCCTGGGCATCTGACTGGCATAATATTACTGGGCTATGACTGGCATAATATTACTGGGCATCTAACTGGCATAATATTCCTGGGCATCTGACTGGCATAATATTACTGGGCATCTGAATGGCATAATATTCCTGGGCATCTGAATGGCATAATATTCCTGGGCATCTGACTGGCATAATATTCCTGGGCATCTGAATGACATAATATTACTGGGCATCTGAATGACATAATATTCCTGGGCATCTGACTGATATAATATTCCTGGGCATCTGACTGGCATAATATTCCTGGGCATCTGACTGGCATAATATTCCTGGGCTATGACTGGCATAATATTCCTGGGCATCTGACTGGCATAATATTCCTGGGCATCTGACTGGCATAATATTCCTGGGCATCTGAATGGCATAATATTCCAGGGCATCTGAATGGCATAATGTTCCTGGGCATCTGACTGGCATAATATTACTGGGCTCTGACTGGCATAATATTCCCATTGAAATACTGGTAAGTTTGTTGATTTAACTTTACTTCATTTTAAATATTGTATTTGTTCCCATTTTGTTTCTTCACTTCAAAATAAGATATATGCATTGTGCATAGGAATTTGTTCATAGTTTTTGTTTTTACTATAGTCCGGCCCTCCAACGGTCTGAGGGACAGTGAACTGGCCCCCTGTTTAAAAAGTTTGAGGACCCCTGGGCTAAATACTGGCATATTGAGTGGCAAAATAGTGTGTCTCAGGTTATGTGTGAATTGGTGTAACTGTGTGTGTGTAAGTGGTAAGGGTGTCTGTGTGTGTGCCTGCAAGGGTGTCTGTGTTTAAGGGTTTCAATGTGTGACACATTTAGAGCATGCGAGTTGAATATTTAGATTTTTTTTCTACACTATACATTATTCATATATATATATATATATATATATAATTTAAGGAGGCTTAATGGTGTGGGAGGCGTGGCGGATCAGAGCAGGGGGGCACCAAAATGCACCTTCGCCTGTGTAGACGAAAATCCTTGCACCGGCCCTGCCTGTTGGCCATGTCAGCTAGGTGGTCCACTGAATAACTGCTGTAAAAAAAAATACTTCAGGCCACAGCAGTGAAACTGTATATTCTCTGGAACAAAAAAAAAAAGAAAATAAAAATATATCCTAGTGTAACCCAGAGAAGTATTTTTCAAATACATTTCCAGTAAGCTTTTCATTCAAAGCCTTAACTCCAAGGAAGGTCAAAAGTTAAAATCTGAGGCAAGGCAGAAAACCCAATATTTGATGGTTTACTCGTAGATTCTTCAAGGACGGCCTACCTAACTTTATCAGGTTCTAACTAAATTATAGTGTAAGCGCATCGTTCATTTCCTTTGTTTAAAAAAAACATACATTGGCGTCATGTTACATTAGTGAAATATATGTAAAGCACTATATTTTCAAAGACATAGTACGGCTTTGCAGAATAAAGCTAAACAGTGAAGGGATAGGCAAACTGCAGCCCTCCAGCCATTAATGAACTACATCTCCCATAATGCTATTTCAGCTAAGAGGCTGGAGTATGGGAAATGTAGTCCTGCAACATCTGGAGGGGAACAGGTTACCTACCCCTGCCCTAAAAGAAAGAAAAAAAAACTTTTCTATCATTTTTTTCATATGTCCCTTTAATACTGCCATATGTATAACCAATAAAAGGAGTTATACAGAAAGGTAAATTTGGGGGCAAAAGGTATAAAATTGGGGGAATCAGCAGGAACATATTTTTATTGGTGTCCGTGGCTAAAGTTCCACAAATAACCTTTATAAATAACCACAGGCCTCTTTGCTGCAACCAGGCTTCCTGCAAGAATTTCTTACCCATTCGCGCGCCGCTGTCTGAGATAACGCAGTTCCACAGCCTGCTGGCCCTTTAAGTGGTGTATAAAACGTTAAGAATTGTTTTGCCAATTTTAATTAGCGTTTGATTACGCCGTTAGCTGCCAAAGCATGATCAAGGTAAATATCTAAATGAACTCTTAGCGGTTGCAGTGATACGAGGTGGTGGCTGAATATTAAGGGGGTTTTCCTTTCATAGCCCTAATTTGCATTTTCTTACGCCTAACCAGCTAATTGGGTAAATCTGATGCAGGTGGCTGCTGCCGCACCGGCTACGACTGGCCATATGGCTCTCTTTTGCCGTAACCCTTTGAGTGCCTGGAGAGAGTGAGCAATCACTGCTCTCCTGTCTGGCAATCAGTGGGTTAATCCTGTGTTTCGAAAAAAAAAAACCCACCAATAATTTGGTCAAGGCTTGAATGAGGGATTCGCTTCATGGTCACTGGCAAATAAGGAACAAGACCATCAGTATCTCTCTCACTAGAAGAGGGCTTGACGCGGCTTCGGAATTCCCTGTTCTGGCTCCTAACTTTTTCGATTGTTTGACATTGAACTCCTTGGATGTATTACTTCTCTGGATCATAAAAAAACAAACAAACTTGGCTGGTCTCGTAGGTTGGCTCCTAAAGTCTAAAAATAGTTGGCAAGCCCTCCGCTTTCACCCCATGATCACATCGAACAGGCACATCATGGCACGGTATGCCCAATTATGGCTAAAAAGGAAATGGCTGAATGCCTCGGGACTGAGGCTCTCCAGCCATGTTTATGGAGGCCCCTCCGGCTCATAAGAGTGCTGCAACAGCCAACCACAGCGACCGGATGTGTTAAGCTGCCAAAACTAAAAACATGACAGTTTTAGGTTCTCCCTGCCCCACGACTGGTATGGTACAGCTTGCCCATGTACCCCTTGTACATGGTCTAGAATTACAATGTCATTATAGGAAGTTCTGAAAAAAAAAAAGAGAATGGTTAGCAAAAAGCAATTCAGTATTTTATTTACTGCCTTTTAACTTGCATAAAAAAGTGATAAAAACAGCTGGGTGTATTTCCAAATTAAGAGTCAGGTATGGGTATCTCTTTAGGAGGTGAATGTTAAATTTTTTTTTTAAAAATCCATCATATTTAATTACATTTTGAAAATGAAATTATCAAAATAATGGTACCTAAAGAAATAACTTCTTATCCCCCCCAAAATACATATAATTGCTGTGGTTACAGCAAATGAGAAAGAGGAAAATTACAGCTACACACAAACACTGCAGAATTGTCCAGAACAACCCAAAAGTTTACAAAATCTAGTCACAAAGGGGGTAGGGGGGGAACTTTTTTTCCTACCGGCCGCATATAACTCTTGCACACTGCCTTGCAGTATGTTGAAGTCCCTTTAAGAGTTTCATTGACTGTAGGTAACTCTCAGATCACTTACAGGCCATCTTTCCTGAAGCCTGGGAGAAAGCACAGCTTATTTAGCCAGACTAATGGTGTGTGTAATGACAGGACAAATAAAGTCCTGCTTACTGACTTCGGCAATGTTTATCAGCAGAGCGTTAAATGTCACCTCTGTCCTGTGCCTGGGAATCTGGCCATTCTGCACAGTGACTGACGACGGAGGGAGGTCAGAGCCATCGCACTGCAGTCATCCATACAGCTCCACTCTTTAACATTCACACCATTATCCCAGCTACTTAGCAAAATTTAGCACAGGAAATAAGCAGTGTGTCCCCTTCCCTAATAGTGATTAGCGGAGATTGCAGTTTTACTGCTTACTTGCACATCACAATTTACAGAAGGTGTTAAGCTTTGAAAGCAAAATGATCATGTTAAATGCACCAAGAAAGTTACCACCTGACATCCCTGGATTTAAAGCACAGGATCCTTTAGATACACTAGACACACACACACACACACACACACACACACACACACATACACATTTAAAAGTTTGGGGTTACTTCCAAATGAGTTGCAAAATGAATGGGAAATACAGCCAAGACATTGACAAGGTTACAAATAATGCATTTTCTTGGAAAAAAAATCAAACATATGTCTATTACACTATATATACACAGATCAGTCATAACATTATGACCACCTGCCTAATATTGTGTAGCTCCCCTTTTGACACCAAAACAGTCCTGGAATGGACTCCACTAGACCTCTGAAGGTGTGATGTGGTATCTGGCAACAAGACGTTAGCAGCAGATCTTTTAAGTCCTGTAAGCAGTGGTGTATCTTGGTTTTGTGCTGCCGTTGGCAGACTAAATTTGGGCACCCCCCCCCCCCCCCACGTTGCACACACACACACACACACACACACAACATGCTCCATAACCCCCATCACCCCATTAAATCACCCCCATTGCATGCCCCCATCACCCCCATCACCCCCATTACATGCTCCGTCACCTCCATTATATCCCTTATCACCCCCATTATTTGCCTCCACCCCCCCATTACATGCCCCATCACCCCCAATACATGCCCCATCACATGCCACCATTACCCCCATTACATGCCCCCTCGCCCCAGGACTTACCTTGATCCCTGGTGGCTAGTGGCAGGCAGAATGGTGTCCTACCATGCTGCCTGTTCGGCTCCTTGCGGTGAGTGTAGATAGGTCACGTGACCTGGCGTGCATCTGACGTCAGAGCGCTGGGTCACATGACCTGTCATCACTCCTCTCCCTACAAAAAAAAAGCACGGGCAGTTCGACCGTCACGATCAGTCTGCCCATGCGTTCTTTTCTTGTTTTGTTTTTTCACTGTTGGGGGGCGCTGCTGCCCCCCGAATTTTGCCGGGGTGGGCCAAATTTGGTGGAGGTGGCGCGATATTTTTCTCCTCATTTCTTTAACTGAGCTTTGATGGTGGCATACACTGTTAGCCTTATTACCTTTCAGTGACTCTCTGTGAGACCTAGTGAGCCAGCCATTTCTACTGTGTATATTGTAATAAAAAAATAAATGTAAAAAAAGAGACTTTTCCAGAGGCATTTTTTGTTTTCTGTCCCAGCGTCTTCTCTGCTTGCTGTACTGACTGCAGCAACCAGGTGATTTAATTTTATTTACATTTTTAATTTGTAGTATTTTTCAAAAATATTAACACAATATAGAATATTAAATCATTTTAAAAAAAAGTACTAAATTATAATAATCACTTGTTTAGAGGAAGAATCTAGTTCTTTAGCTTAGTGGGCCTGAGTGCTTCTATCCTAGGGTAGACAGGGCTAGATTGATTTAGGTTATTGTAGGTCTGTAAGTAGGGTTGCCACCTGGCTGGTATTTTACTGGCAGGCCGGTAAAAAATTGGCATCAGGCCAATGTTAAGTCTATGGAGACAGTACCAAGGCCGGTATTAGTTTTATCTGTAAGCTTAAGTGTATAGACAATTAACATTTTCTAGCGCTTTTCTAGATTTGATTTGATAGTGTTTTATTACTCACTGCCTGTGTGTGATTGCTTTGAAGGCAGGCCAAAAAAAAAAAAAAGTATAAAATATCTAAATACTCTTTGTAGTACAGTTTTGTTTGTGCTGTGGTATCACAGAAATCAAAAAGTCTATTTTGCTTTAACATTTTTTAAAACACTTTTATTGTCTTGCTCACATCAGCATCAGTAGTGAAGTCAACTGTTGTGCTCATGCTGTAAGTTCAGAATCAGCAGTGAAGTCAACTGCAAGTAGGAGTTTATTTCAAATTAGAATATTCTATTCAAACATTTTAACAAATTAACATTTTCTGAAACTCTGTCTCCATTTGCAATAATCACACAGGCAGTGCTGGTAGGCAGACTGCACATGGCCCACCATGCAGTTTTGCATAGCTTTTCAGAAAGCTCTGAATAAACCTGTCTCTGTGTAATTTGTTTATTTATTTTTTTTACCGTGGTGCTCACTCCCACCAAAAAATGAAAAGGTTTTATTTTTTTATTTTTTATTGTTGATTTCAGATTTATCTTTTGGTTTTGTTATGTGACTGTATTTAATAAAATATGTAACTAAACAAGTGTGACTGGGTGCTGCCATTTTGTGTAATGTAGTGTTTTTGGGTGCCACCCCCCAGAGACTTTACAGCGCACATTTCTCACTTTGGGGCTGGGGACACAGAATGCAGTCTATAAGTCAGACTTCTGATCATAGACTTGCACTGAATGGGAGGGTAATGTAACTATTACATCACGAGGGGGCGGAGCTATGATCCTGTTTGATCAGGTCAATCTCCTCTCTTTGTGTTGGAACTACTATCTCAATAGAAGGGCTGCAGGCAGCAAAGCCCAGCAGCACCCACATTTTCTAGTAAATGGCTTGCACTATGGCTACTACAAATAGTAGCCCAGTGAGTCACAAGTGCCTTTTACTCCCAGCATCTCCCTCTACCACTAGTAGCAGAGAAATAGGAGGTGGCAAACAGAGTAAGCTTGGCACAAAGTTTAGCAGTAGGACTGTATGTAGTGTTCCCAAGCAGGCTACTTCTTGGACATGGAGGCGGTTTTCTTATACCCCTCCCAAGACCACCACCTCCAGTTGTGCTGCATCTGCTTCTACCAACAAGCAAGTGCTACTCCTTTAGATGTGTCCATATCTGTTCTTCCTGGAGGCAGTAGTGTATCTTCCACAAGGCACTCGCCTAGGGCGGCACTTTGCCAGAGGGTGTTAAAGCACAGTTCTGGTGCTTGAAACATTTTCGCTCCCTCCACCACCATTCAGCAAGCTTTAGCTCCTTCCAGTTAATCGGGGTGATTAGGGCATGTAATGGGCATGGTGGGGGTATGTAATGAGGATGATGGGCATTTAGTATGTGTGTAATGTGGGTGTGCAACGTGGGTGATGTGGCATGTCTTAGGTGTGCAACGTGGGTGGGGGGTGCCCAAATTTTGTGTGTCTAAGGCAGCACAAAACCAAGATACACCACTGCCTGGAGGTGATATGGGTCTCAGTCCCAGACTTGCAGAAATTGCATTTCGTCTGACTATTGAAAGGCTTGACTAGGAGCCTGAGGATGAGATATTAGAGAAGAGTCAGAATTTCACCACCAAGTAGAGCACATTCTCGCTTTCTCCGATAATAGCACCTGCTAGTGCTACTCCCCTAGTAGACCATCACCACAACCCATTTATGGTTGACCCTACTCAAAGCAGGTTACTGTGTATTACTCAGAGCAGGTTACAGTGTAATTACTCCATTCAGCCAGGGATACCAAGGCACGCACGCACGCACCTCGTAGAATACTTTGAGCGTGTTACATTGGTTTTCGGACTAAATTCGGTTCAGTCATCCATATATCCGAATTCCTCTAACCTAGCTTCACACGCTTCATCTGAATTAAAACAAACATTTGTCTGAATGGAATTCCCTAAACTAAAATAATGGATGAGTTCTGTCCGAAAAACAAATGTATCAACGGACAAAATTCGATTTGGACTAACCAATATTTATTTTCGTTCAAATGTACGAGAAAGAAAAAAAAAAAAAAAAGTTTGGCGCCGTCCAAGTCTTCAAAGACAAACAGAACGAAAGACTAAATATTTTACTGTTCATTTATTATGTTTAATCAAATAAATACAAAAAAAGCCTATCGTTGATACAACAGCTGCCGAACATTAAAACACATTTGATGTAACAGCTATTGGGCAACCAGAACTGTACTCCTTTAAAATGTAATTACTACACTGAGCGAATATTTTAAATAAGAAAAAAAAAAAAAATGGGCTTCTTTAATTTGAAGCAAAATTAATCACTCAACCTAGACTTATTCATTTGTTTAAAATTTGCTTTATAGATAATTAAAGTATCCAGAAAATCCAATTCTTTCCTCCCTCCCCCCTCGGCTCCCACTGTGTATTTGCGGAAGAAAGTCAAATACAACATAGCACCAAGTGCGGAGGGAGGAATTCTAAAATATTCATTTTGCCAAAGGCCTTTTTAATGTTTATTTGAATAAATTTTTTTTTTTTTCTTTGTCAATAATTTTCAAGGAACTTCATGACTGCTTTCAGAACAAATTCCTTGGACTATATATAAATGGTTTACACTTACTAAAAAAAATAAAAAAATATTTAATGGTCACAATTTTTGTATTGTTTTAGCAATTGCACCTATGTAATGACCCAAAATGTATTTTTGTATATACCAATGTATAGGAGTGTTAGTATATTACATTACTCTTATTTAAGTGGACGACTGTCGCCCCCGGTAGTGAGAAATGCGTTTTGTGAAATTAAGGCAATAGTACCACGATTTAAAAAAACAAACAAAACAAACTGTAAAATTAAAAACCTTATAAAAACGTTTACATGTATGTTTGTCCATAAAATCCTTTGTGTTCTTCTGTCACAGGAACGCCATCATTTGGACGTGACCTGCCAAATGAATTTCCTCAGCAGAGCAACACTGCCCTCTAATGGTAAAAGTGCAAAACAACTGCTTTACAAGACTTCAACACTTATCCCAATTCTGATTTTTAAGGGCAAATAAAAAAAAAAAAAAAATCACTGTTACGTGCAGACCCCATCCTTAAGACAACAACAATGTATGTCTTAGTTTAGACCATGGGTAGGGAAGCACGTTGTTGGTAGGAATATGTCAGTGTGATGGGAGTTGTTGCTCAATAAAAACACAGCAGGAGGTCGAGAGAGACGTAGATGCCATTAAATATATCAATACTTTGATCTCGCTTATATTTCATATGAGGTTGGAGATTTTTTTTATTATGAAAATATCAAAATACATCACATCAAAATCCCAATTTAGAAAATACATGGAAAATACTCATCTGTATTCCACGTAAAAATGTATTGTTGATAAATATATTAGTGCCCTATATCGAAGCATAATTAAAGTGCAAGAAGTAATAGTAAACTGGCACCCCTTCCCCTATGACTGCGTTACAACATTAAACAATCATTCTTTCCCGTTGGCGGTCGGGTATGGGGTGCGGTGGGGGGGGTAAACCATAGGAAGCTCTAAATCAGCCCCTGGTTTTGTTACTCTCTCGGGCTCGTTTGCCTTCTCCTTTCTCCTGACAGTTACTTATTCAGTCATGTTATTTATCTTGCTCCCTTATTTGCTCCTGTTAGCTCTCCATTGGTGTAGTCTAGACTTTAGTTAAAAAAAAATCCAACTCGTGTGTCCACCGGTTCCAGTATTGTGATTCCGTAGGATTGTTTGAGTTATAATACGCCCTACTGCTCTCCATCCTACATTGGTAAATTATTTGTGCTTTAATCTTCGACAGTTTTGGAGCCTTGATGGCTTTCCAATTCCTGGCCGATAGTCTATGAATGACTATTTTGTGCTCCTTTGTGTATTCGGGAAAGTTTAAGTGCAAGAGCGCTCTCTCTGGCGTTAGCTCCCATTTTCCCCCAAAATTTGGTGATCAATCGTTGGGATATTATTTTGCCAACGTTTTTGAATTAACGGGCATGCCCACCATATGTGGAGAAAGTCTCCCCGTGCGGCATGGCACCTCCAACACGCTGGTGATAGTGTCGGGTACACGTGGGGTTGGAGTTGGATCACTCAGCCCACCAACTATCATCTCACCAGAGTAAAATAAATGAATCTGTACAAAAACAATATAGTATAATGCAAATTTTAATGACAATATATACATAGCTTTAAAAGTAACCTTTGTAACATTCTAAAAAAAAAAAAAAAAAAACAACATAACAAACATGAAATAAATACATTATGATACAAAATGCACAAGATGCATATCGAAGGAGCGGCCGGTAAAATGTGAACGTGTCATCCTTTGATGTACCGTAGTTTCATTGCACCTAAACCTACATAATGCCCTATTGTACTTTAATGGGAGTAGCCTACACGCTGGGAAGCTCGGCCCTGCCATCCTTACATCAGTATGAGTGTTTTTAGCGCTATAGGGACCAGTTGGGTAGAAGCTGCATAGATCATGTGACATTTCGGTTCAGTTTTCTTAGTCAAACACTATGCATCGATACGGGACTTGTGACTACTAGATTATGTGTAATAAATTAATATTTGTTCTGTACAATGGTTTTTTTTAATTTGAAATGCAATGTGTCCGACAGGCTCGATCGGCCTCGGTAACTTTCAGAAACAATATGAGCAGCCCAACTATCAAAACAATAAAAAAAAGGCACAAGAAGGAATCTCTACGGAGATCTGCACCAAAAACAAACAAACTGTGCATGAATTTAACCGCTTACACCACATGGAGAAAGGGTTAAATATACAATGATGTAGACTTCTATAGAAAGGGGGCTGAGCGTATTGTTTATTTGCCTGCAGCAACTTCGCAATAGACCAGGCGCCCTCTAATAGTCCGGTATCTATACGTGCCAACACGACAGGTTTCTTGTACAATGGCGCTTTTTAATAAAACTAATTATATAATAATAATATGGTCAAGACTTAGCCTAATAGACATGTGGGTAAATAATCAATAGAGGGGACGCAAAGTAGTATCCGTAGTAAGTAAATATAGACTTATCTTGCATGAGTTCGGCACTTACAAGTATCAGCCCCCCCAGTTTAAAAAAATAAATAAAAATAATCGTGAATTTGGTCACCAGGGTATTAATGGGTGGGGTAAAAGTTTAGGCCACTAATACTTCTCTTACTACACTCGTCATATTCGATGCAAAACTGTTTTTATAGAACTGTAATGTCCACACAATCTAATACTGTTTCACTATTATTATATGTGCACTATTTTTTCAGATATCATTGTACAAGCAAGCAGTCGAGTCAAGAATGATTCAAAATGGAGACTGGACAAGCAAGTGAGCCATTGTGAGGCCAAAATTAACCAGCTAGGTGGAGTAGAAGATATGACAACTTATGTGCCCATTTCACAAGGGCGAATTTGACAGTACACAAAAAATATTAGCCTAAGCACCGGACAGGGGAACCCAAGAGCAGAATTCAACTCTGTGCATGCTGTTACTGAAATTGTAAATCTACAGGCCAAAAAAATAACCCAAAACAAAGTAGATTTGTGCTCACGCGATAAAACTATAACCACAGTATTTGGTACATATACTAATCATTGTTTGGTTGGATTTCTAGGGAGCAGTATTTGGCTCGGTTCACAGGTAGAACACGGAGATTTTGAAGGTATACAGAAGCATTCTAACATATGGTCATACCTCGCACTAAACATACAAAATCAGCCCTTGATATCTTTCAAGTATTTAAATAACACAAACATCTTAACGAAGATTTGGCCCCTAAGCAGTCACAGACTATTAGTGGGGGGGAAGGGGGACAATAGCTCAGTCTACACATCTGAAACACAAACAAGCTACTTTTTTGTTTTACATAAACCAGACAAAAACACCCAACATGCACTCGGACAAGTAAACTTATTCCACCGCTAGAGAGTGGTACAGTCTAATCTAGACTAGTTACGAAAACGAGATTGTACTTTTCTGGGATATACATTTTTATATTTTGAATATTGCTCGGTTCTGTTTATTTTTCCGCAGTATTAAAGGAGCTAGTGCACAGTGATCGGGCTGAATGATTTCGGCTAAGGTCACCCACTGTCTTTGCTGTTTGTAGCGAAGAAACTGAGCAATCCGCAGGAACATTGAGTTTTAGGATTGCTCTTTCGGCAGATCTGCAGTCATAGAACTTTTGAACCCACAAGGAGGTTCAAAAAAACAAACAAAAAAAAAACTTGTATGGATAAAAAAAATAATAATAATAAATATAAAAAAGAAATGCAAGCTGCCATAATGTCTTATCGGCTGACTAGTTGTACAGCATGGAGCCGCAAGGTCAAATGACTAAGCCATGCAAGTCTCCCCAGCTAAGTTAATCTAAAGCCAGACTGGTCTTTCCCGCGATATAAGTAAAGAGCACGAATGACTAGACGTGGATTGTCAATGAGGTCACCGAACAGGAAGCTGTCAATATTTCAGGAAATTGATGCCACAGTACTTATAAACCTAGAGTAAAAGTTTAAAGAGCCAATGTCCAGGCTGGGTGGTCAAAAGAACCTATTCCATGAAAAACTGAGGGAGACCGTGTAATAAGCAGTAAACCTAGAGGATGCTGAGCTCAGAGCATCATGGTGTAGTGAGAACCTCTGAACCAGCATCAAATACATTCACTGTATATACAGGAACAGCCCATGTGGCGACTTCACCACCACGAAACCATTGCTGCTGTGGATGGTAAAAATAAACATTTACAGAGTTTATCATGGAACTGACTCGCCCTATGAAGCCAATATAGCGAGAAATTCCATGTCTATTTAAGGATTTAAAGTCACCTAAACACCATTTATGCTATGAATGCAGAGATTAAAAATGAAAATTTGAAATGCAAAAAAAAAAGAGAAAATGACCCTTTTTCTAGTCAAAGTATATAACTTGCAGATCAAGGCCATCCAAGTGTCATTTCTATCTATAAATCCAGGTAGGCACATATCAGATGCAATCAGCAGACCGCGCAGGCAAACCACTCCATAGTGCATCCAACTTACGTCATTAGTGGTTCCGACCAACTCGGCCGCACAGCAAATCGACAACCTCGTACTTAAGAGCAATACAATCCTCTCACACGGATGCAATCAACTAGACAAACATAACAGAGAGGCAAAGAAGGTATCTGTGCATTTGGGAAATAAGATTCGTTCCAATATCCGTATTGTATCGTAAGTGGTAATGAAGGAGGTTCAGCAAAGTATCCCCATTACAGGAAAGAGATTTTTTTCCTCCCCCCCCCGTCATGCGACAGACAGGTTCGGCTGGGTAAAGATCACTTTTCCAAGCCAGGACCTTGAACTTTATTTTGGTTTTCGAGAATAATAATAATAATAATAATAATAATAATTAGTTCTATAAAAATATAATTTTACCTACTTGGTAAAAATCATTGTATGGTACCTTGAATAAAAGGAAAATAAAATGGGAAAAAAATACCCAATAAAACAAAAATATTGAATAATTTGTACAATAGGTACAAACATATTACAACATATTTATATACAGCCCAACCCAAGATAAGTTACTTTAATACACAATGTTTCCAATCCTCACTTGTGCAAAGCATTGCCTTTTTATGCCAGGGTCAGAGAGGTGAGTCAAGTAGGGGACAGATTTCCCTTCCCGCAAGCTATAACTACATAAATGTTGGTGAAGAGGACTTCTTTACGACTCCCCTCTCATCCCCGCAGGGCTTCCACAAAATGCAGGGACCGATTTCAGAAACCAATGGATGGTCTAAAGTCTACAGCATCCACAAGACACCCACAGTGAGATTTATAGTCTTAATACCAAAAGCTTAAAAACATTGAACACGTGACCCCAATAATCCGTGGGCACAGATGGCAAGCCACGTTTACAGGGCTCAATACGTAGAATCGCTAATCTAGTGCCATGACAGCGCTAACCGGGCAGATAACGCTCTCGATAACGACTCAAAACGCTCCGGCAAAGATCGGAACTGGTAGGTTAAGCTAATGGTGCGAGAACAAGAATGCTGTGTCTTTCTTCTGGTCCCAAGAAAGTATTCACACGAATGAGAGAGAAAAAAGAAACTGCAAAAAAAAATAATTTATATATATATATATATATATATATATATACACACAGCATGTCGTTAAAGCCTTAGCTGAAGCTGGTGCAAGGGGAGTAGAGCACCCACTTCAGCCCCTAATGGGCAGATAGTTTGGGATGCACAGGATTTTAACATGTTGATGAAGTACCCGGATATTTAAATTAAAGTCACAGAGACAAACGCTTCCAAGACAAAATATAAAACTCAAAAAAAAAACAAAACAGAATGAACCCACAAAAAAGTGTCTCACATGAAAAGACTGGTACAGAATATTCAAGTAATATAAAAGATTCTAGATGTCGTTCAATCCAAAGGCTGGACAGAGAACTCCCCCTGGCTCCGGTTTTGGCCGAGTCGCACTGTTCTGTCTACATGTCTGTTGACGTTCGCTTTTTCATACCGCGGCGCTGAGCTAAATTCGAGGCTGCAACGGGCTCTAAAACGGGCTGAAATGTCTTGTGATTTAGTGCAGAAAAAGTAGCAGCCATGGCTCCCTATAAAATAAAACAAAAACTGTTAATACCAAAGCAACAAATTACACACACACACACACTAAAAACAAGAATCTAAAACACAGCTTAAAGCACTGATAGAACCAACTTACACATGGGTCTAGTGACCCTCTGAAACAATACTGGTTTGTAATAAACAAAGCTTTCTCACCTTCACGAGATGAGGGGCATCCTGCCGGTTTAGCTGGTAATGGGGAAGCTGGTCTCTGCAAGCGATCCAGGAATGTTTTAATACTTTCTCGGCTGTGTACCGCTGGTGTGGATCGACGTGAAGCATGTGTGATAACAGCTCCTGTGAGTGGAGAAACACCATTTAATTCATTGCAGTAAAAGCCTTTAGCGCACCTTATCAAGGCTACAATCACTGGAGAGATCACAAGGACCAACACCTGCCAGCAGTGTATGAAAAGGAGAGATTTAACACTGAGAATCCACCATCACCTAAAGCACAGGGTAAGGCATTGCTATAATGCGATAAGTTAGAATGTGGTCCCCTGTGGAATGTGGTGCTTAGGTGGCTCCCATCACAAATATCGCCACGCACGTCCTTGGATCTCGAGTCCCACACTATAGAGATGCTCAAATGAACCATACATGTACCAGACACAGTGGGGAAATAGTCACTTTTCTTTCAGTTCTAAAGAAATTGGAAATCTGAAAATAGTGACATCCTGACGCATTGGGGTTTAGGTATAACGACCTAAATAGTGGCGCTGTCGGCGTGTGCAGATATGTAAAATTATGTTTAAATCAGAACGTATAAGAAACACAAGATACAGTTTACACAGCTGGAGTAGTTATAAAAAATACTGTATTTTCTGGCATATAAGACTACTTTTTAACCCAGGAAAATCTTCCCAAAAGTTGGGGGTCACCTTATACGCTGGGTGTAGTCTTTTTACTTACCTCGCTGCTGCTCTGCAGGTGCACGCGGCTGTGAGGGAAGCGTTGTGTGCTCCCCTCCAGCCGCGCAACTTCAATAAAGTTTGTTTAAACTTTTTTTTAGCACACAACGCTTCCCTCACAGCCGCGCGCACCTGCAGGGCAGCAATGAGGTAAGTACTGGGAAGGGGGTAGGAGAGGGGCAAAATCCTGGCATATTGAGGGGAAAATCCTGGCATATTGGAGGGGCAAAATCCTGCCATATAAAATGGCATTGAGGGGCAAAATCCTGGCATATTGAGGGGCAAAATCCTGGCATATTGGAGGGGCACAATATTGGCATATTAAATGGCACAATACTGGCATATTGAGGGGCAAAATCCTGGCATATTGGAGGGGCAGAATATTGGCATATTAAATGGCACAATAAAGGCATATTGAGTGGCAAAATACTGGCATATTGAGGGGCAAAATAGTGTGTCTTAGGTTATGCGTCTATTGGTGTCACTGTGTGTGTGTAAGTGTGTCACTTTCTGTGTAAGGGTGTGTGTGTAAGTGTGTCACTTTCTGTGTAAGGGTGTGTGTGTAAGTGTGTCACTTTCTGTGTAAGGGTGTGTGTGTAAGTGTGTCACTTTCTGTGTAAGGGTGTGTGTGTAAGTGTGTCACTTTCTGTGTAAGGGTGTGTGTGTAAGTGTGTCACTTTCTGTGTAAGGGTGTGTGTGTAAATGTCACTGTAGGAGAAAATGCTCGTTGGAAGAGGGGTAGTCTTATACGGCGAGTAAATGCCAAACTCTAAATTTTAACTGGAAAAGTTGTCTTATACACCGGAAAATACCGGAAATCACGAGGGTGAGGTTCAATTATGTGAAGAAATAACGAAAACATTTTAACAATGTCATCCCATTTTGGGGTTTATCACGGTTTGTACATGTATTGTGTGCGCATATGTACTCCCCTCCCCCCAATACATTCACCAATAACTAATGTAACACAAATCCCGATACAGTGTATAGTCACACCACCTTCGCGGGATCGGATACAGTGTCCCAGTTTCCTCCGCTTAAGGAGAAGTTTCCGCTTCCTATCCGCAGTAAGATTTCATCAGGCGTATCGTTGGGTCCGTTGGCAAAAGGAGTGTAACTGAAGGAGCAAAGAGAAAAGAAATGTGATAAAGAACTTAGTGCGACACAAGACTTAAATGCGGAACGTCGGGGAGTGAAGTCTCAATGTTCTATCCCTGCTACAACATCTTATATATTACATAGTGGGGGGAATTTTGGGTCATAAGATCTGATCCAAGATGTCTGACCCCCTGATAGTGCTTTATGGAGCAAAGAGGACTCAATAAGGTAGTATATTTCTATTCTTTCATTCAAGCATTTGTATTAGAAATGCCTTCCACTCGATGCAATCTAATAATTCACCCATGACGTATTACTAGGGTAACAAAGACGGCTCCAAACTTTAAGCTCTAAATGAAGAGACCGTAATGGCGTGCTGCGATTCTCACCCTGCGAGCATGGTATAGAGGAGGACACCCAAACTCCAAATATCACAGGCAGCATCGTATCCTTGTCTCATCAGGACCTGTAATACAGCGCACATCAGAGAGAGTCATTTGCTTTTAATGGTTTATCATCAGTCTTCACTGCTACAGTCACCACAGAGGAACAGTCCGATAAATCTGTGATACTCCTCACACATCGCACTTAAAGTTAAATTGTAGGGTGTCGCATGACACCCTGGCACTCAGCAGGATGACAAGTTGGTCTGTACCTGGCAAACCAGGCTGCAATAGAAGTGCTGCCCCTCCCCTGCAATGGGGTAAAGCAGCAGGGAGGCGGAACCTTTTTTTCTATAAAAAAAAAGAACCCAAAAAATGTCTGGCTTGTGACCCCCCCCCCCCTCAGCGAGTGCAACTGTCTGGGTATGTGTACATGACTATGACTGTAACTATCTGCGTGTGTACAGGACAGTGTGAGATTGTGTGTGTATATCTGCATGATTGTGCTAATGTCTGGCTCCTAGATTTTTTTTTTTTTGCTGGCTCCTAAAACTAAATTAAATGTTAAATTGTATCACCTTGGTAACTAAATCAAGACCACGTGTCATTTTGTCTTGAAAAAAAAACTACCTCTGGTGCCACGAAATTGGCAGTGTAACAAGGGGTTAAGAGCAGTCCATTGTCTCCCCGAAGTTGCTTGGCAAATCCAAAGTCACATATCCTTATGGAGTCTGCATTGCTTGAATCGTCCATGTAGAGAATGTTACTTGGCTTAAGGTCACGGTGAACAACCTGAGGATAAGCAGTAAAGGTTTATAGAACGAGAACTACATCGAAACAGACGAGTTTTATTAAACGTAATGGAGAACTTTCACTTAGCGGATTGTCTGCAGGTTGTTTTTATTACAGGAACTGCACCAAAACAAATCCCTGTTCTCTTGTAGTTTTAAAATTGAAAATAATGTCACAGGGGCCTATAAAAATCAGTGACATCCAATCAGGTGGGCTTGGGGAGACTGGCGGGACTGTTGCTGTAGAAACCGCAATATAGATTATACTTAGGTGCAGTTTTTGGGAGATCGGAAGTGTTGAGAATAAAATTTAAATAAGACA
The DNA here is from genome assembly GCA_036172795.1 of Pelodytes ibericus. NCBI lineage: Eukaryota > Metazoa > Chordata > Amphibia > Anura > Pelodytidae > Pelodytes > Pelodytes ibericus. The sequence goes on from CM069861.1 coordinate 15,694,120, forward strand.
GATTGGTTTACATGCAGCGTGTATGTAAAATTTGTCGAACTGCCCTTTAAAAAAAAAAAAAAAAAAAGCAGCTTTCTGCAAATTGACAACAGCTTCTTCATGTTTAATAAATAGGTTTCAGCTTTTTTTTTTTTTATTACAGTGAACTTATCAGCTATTTGTGGTATTTTCTGCGAGAGGAGAGAATAAAGTAATTTGTACATTAGGGTCTTTTCACTACAAGGTGAGACAAAAAGAGAGTTTGCTTATCAGGGGAAACGCGTTGGGTTTCTCCTGGTACAATGGTTCATCTCAGAATCTAGTGAACAGACGCCAAATGCATAGATGCCGAGAAACCCGGCTATGTGCCGGGAAGTTAGAAACAGGGACAGCATTAAACATACATTATTCAGAGATATTCAAGTTGTGACCACACAGGTGCAAGTTCTAAAGTAGCAGCAGTGTCAAACTTGTGAGGTCACTAAAATAAGAATGTGTTCCAATTAACAAAAACCTAGCTGCCAGGCAGCTTAAATATCATGCATCAAGTCATCAGCATGGATTTTTCAAGTTCTGGAAATAGTACAATACAGGAGGAAAAACTTATTTGTTGAATATAAAAATAAAAAAAAAAAAAAAAAAAAAACTGTACTGTTGCAACAACCACGCAGTCTAGACGGTCGCAATCCTTTATTGTGCTAGAAAATGGGAGATTTAACAAAAAATCCAGAAGGGTGCATCACGTACCCCCTGACAGTGCAGATAGTCTACGGTTTTTGTGATGGTGTACAGCACGGCTCCAGCCTCCCGCTCGGAGAAGTATTTCTGCCGGAGGATGCGATCGAGAAGCTCGCCACCTTTCATCAACTCGGTAACAAGGTAAACATATCTACCATCGTCGTGGTACACCTGAGAAAGGGCAGACACAAGAACATGGTAGCATCTCAGAGCAGGGAGCGCTTACACGCTTCACTGGAAAAGGTCAGAAAAGGCCACTGTGCTTCAATATAAAACACATGGCAAAACGCGCTGGCTCTTACATCTTTCAGGGTGATAATATTAGGGTGTTGGCCGTAACGCATGAGAATTTCTATCTCCTCCGATGGATCCCTTTTACTTTTGTCAATAATCTGCATGGAAGAAAAATATATACAGATCACGTTAGATGAGCAATGCAGGAAAAAGTCACATTTTAATTGTTTTACTGGGTTCTTCACGTCAATTTCCTTGCTAATAAAAGAAAACTGCAACGGCAAAGATGACTGAATCTTTTCTCCTACACACTTCAAACGTCCACAGGACACAACACAGAAGGATGGTGACAAGGGTTATGGTTTGCAGCGGTCACCAAACAATCCTGCCGCACACGTCATCAAATGAAATAGTTGTAAAGGAATCGGACACACATCTCTGGGACTTACTGCTGTGTAAGTGCCACTGGGGCTTACTGCTGTGTAAATAAGTGCAAGTGCCACTGGGGCTTACTGCTGTGTAAGTAAGTGCAAGTGCCACTGGGGCTTACTGCTGTGTAAGTAAGTGCAAGTGCCACTGGGGCTTACTGCTGTGTAAGTAAGTGCAAGTGCCACTGGGGCTTACTGCTGTGTAAGCAAGTGCAAGTGCCACTGGGGCTTACTGCTGTGTAAGTAAGTGCAAGTGCCACTGGGGCTTACTGCTGTGTAAGTAAGTGCAAGTGCCACTGGGGCTTACTGCTGTGTAAGTAAGTGCAAGTGCCACTGGGGCTTACTGCTGTGTAAGTGCCACTGAGACCACAACTAAATGTTATTTAGGTGGACGTGGAAGTATGATTCTTCATCCAGATTTCTTTAAGGGATATGTGTTATCAAATGAAGGCAGCCTCAGAAATAAAGTATTGGAATAACAAATGGGAAAACTCTTGCAACAAATTCAGGAGCGGACATTGTACCTCTTATCAGAGTTAAGAAATCTAGAATGCGTTGGCAGATCAGAACCATTCGGTCCATCGAGTCTATCCAATTCTTCTGAAGACTTTCACCCCTGGCCTTATATCTAGGATAGCCTTGTGCCTCTCCCATATGTGTTTAACTCTACCACCTCCGCTGGAAGGCTATTCCATACATCCACTACCCTCTCAGTAAAGTAGTACTTAGCAACTGCTTAGTCATTTCTAGGGGTCAAATTCCAACCATCTCAATCAGGACTGTGTGTTTACAGCTCCAGTATGGCGCAGGCGTCCTTTTTACGCGTTACACTGCGCTCTATATTTAATAAATTAACAGAACATGGAATTACTTTCCTGGCAGAAATTTCAGTCAACTCTGTAGTATTATTTTCATCTTTGTTACAGCTATTTTTTTTCAGCAGCACATATATATATATATATATATATATATATATATATATATATATATATAATATGTTACTGAATTAAGAGTAGCTGTCCCTAAACCCAGCATTAAGTCAGAGAAGACTGAGATGATGTACAATAAACATATTCCAAAAAATCTAAAGTTTTTTCTCTGGTTAGAACAAAAGTTCCAGAGCAATTCAATAGATTTCACGAACGCCCCCCCCCCCCCCTCGAATCTAGTACCTTAACCGCAAACTCCATGTTGGTGGCTCTGTGAATGCAGCGTTTGCACACGGAATAGGACCCAACACCGATATCTTCTTTCAGGTCATATATATCAGTAAACTGAGCTCTGCTTCCATGAAACTGCTGTAAAGAAATACAGTGTCAAAAAATGGAGCAATAAAACAACATTTATCCAAAGCCCAAATATCCCTTCTAAAGGATCTACCAGTAATGGCCAAAAAAAAAAAAAAAGGGATGGATTACGCCAAATTATTTCGCTGATTCACCAAAGCTTTTCCCAGGTTTTCTAAACCCCTGGGTTATATCATAGTCTGCTTTTGTTTGGCTGCGCAGTAAATGGACAGTCTGGAATGGATTGTAAGTTCACCTTCTTCCAAATAAAAGTTGATAAAAACAGTTTATAATCGGAGTTCTCTTTCTATCCTGGCATGCTCCTGATACTGTTTAGCTTTGATCACCTCCTTCCCATAGCTGCCAACTACCTGCCTAGACAACGTCAAGTCCTGTTCCAAATCAGAGGCACATGAACTTTACAGTTTTAACAGAAAGTTCCCACATATGTTGAAAAGTCAATAAAAAATAAAAAATAAAATAAAAAATCTAGCCAAAACTAGACACACACTTTACTGGAATGCCCCATTTACCTGTACAAGGGGTAACACATTAGTAATTGAAGAGATTTTATGTTCTTCGATAGAGGTTGTAGCCACGAAGCTGAAGCCTTTGAATAGCTGGTGGGCATTGGCACTCGGAGGGACCCCCGGAGAATCTAGAAATGAGAAGGGATTACGGAGTAAGTTAATGAAGAAATCCACGCCATGTCCTCCTTGCAGAAGAACACAATGAAACTAGTGATATACAAATATCAGATTAAATATCTACTTGAGAAACAAAGGGACTATATTGCCTGCACTTTACAGTCACTTACAGAAGTCACCGCCACGAACTTGAATTATTTGATTTTTACATAGAAATAAGAGCCAAATTTTCCCGGAATGTATCTGCCATCTAAAGTTTTCATATACTTGTCAAGCCCAGTAACAATACATCCCAAAATGAGGGCATATGAGGGTAGCCCAGGCTAGAAGCATCCAAGGAATCTTTACGCATCATCTAGAGCAGGTTCAAGAACAGATCAATGTGTTTCTGCTCAAAGCATATTGAATAAATTGTCCCATTTTGGAATAGGATGGGAATCATTACAGCATACACAAAAGGTGACAGTACAAGACCCGAAGGATAGGTTTACAGGACATTGACAGCAGTAGACCGATATACCTTTGGGCGTCTTTGCTGTGAACTCTGGATCAAAGCAGAAGGTATCCTCAGGTTTCCCAGAAGCGGGTTTAAACGGGGGCTGTATTTCCAGTCTATATAGCTTCTGAAATGAACATATATAACGTTAACGGTGCCTTACAAACTGATTTCATTAATTAAAACCGATAGGAGAGATCAGTACTTGGAATACAGTAATTCAGTAACTAATGATTCAAATCAAGATACTCACATTCCAGTCTATTGTTGAGAAAAAAGGATGGCGTTTTATTTCTTCTACACCGTCAAGCCCAGCACCTAAAATATTATGAAATAAAAATACACAATTACATTGAAGGTGACGGTCCCCTGTGTACCGATTATAGCACGTGATGTGCATGTAATAAGCATAACCACTGCTTACTGAATAGAACATGTTATTGTTAAGATTTTTGGGAAGTCGTCACAGGTAACTAAACCTGTATCAAAAAGGACAGTTACAAATGGAGGTATTTGTTTTGCTAGATCTTGTATTAAAATGATCAAGTCCCAAACACATTGATTTATTGTCATTAGCTCTCACTCTCATTGCTTCAGATTGGAGAAGGTGTACGCAAATCAGTTTGAACTAAATGGCTCTTATTTAAAATGGCAATTTGAATCCCTGATTGAGGGTATTCTGATAGGGTTTGTCAGGAGTCCTTGAAAACGCAGTGAAGAGTTTGCCGCAAAATGCAGAAAATAAAAACTGCTTGAACTTCGTACGTTCAAAATGTGTACAAAGTATGGACACGCACACCGCGAAAACCCCAAAAGTGTACAAAGCATAGGCACACACACACCGTGAAAACCCAAAACGTGTACCAAGTATACACACACACACACCGTGAAAACCCAAAAAGTACCGTGTTTGATTGATTATAAGACGACCCCCCCAAACTTTGGATATTCCATTAGGAAAAAACTAAAAGCCTGAATATAAGACTACCCTACAGGAAAAAAGTTCAACTTGTATATATTCATATGTAAATTGCTTTTTTAATAAAAAATTATGATATCAAAAAATGTATTTCTTGTTTTTATTTCCTTTTATGTGCCAATGCTGCCTCTCTCTTTCCCTTGCCCCCAGCTTTGTCTCTCTCCCCCCCTTAGTGGTCTCTCTCTCCCCCTCGTCTCTGTTTCTTCTCCCCCTCCCTGTCTTTCTTCATCATAGAAGTCCCGGCGGTCATGCCGGGCGGCAGCAGGGGAGGTCTGCACTCATCGCGCAGACATTCCCCTGCTGTTAGCGAGGGGGATCCAGGTGCCCTGCACCTGGATCCCAGTCTTATAGTCTGACCTCAATTTGAGGTCAGTTTATAAGACTACCTCGATTATAAGACGAGGGGCCTTTTTCAGAATTTATTTTTTGAAAAAAACCTTGTCTTATAATCGAGCAAATACGGTATACAAAGTATGCACACACACAGTGAAAACCCAAAAAGTGTACAAATGTATGGACGAACCATGAAAATTTAAAGTGTTTGATGTACGGACACACACACACACACACACACCCCATGACAACCCAAAGTATACAATATATACACACACACACGTACCATGAAAGTTGTAGTCGTTATTCGGTCCACCACTCACCTAGTCTATTTAAAGGATTCCTTTTAAACAACATGCGTAGTAGACTTTGTGCTTCAGGGCTCAAAAACTGTGGCATCCCAAGCTTTGATCTGGAGGGGGCGAAAAAGGACACATTGAGATTTGCTAAAAGTAGAACCAGGTATATAGATCATTCCAACAGAGAAGCAATGGAGGTTACACTTACAAGCTGGAAAATTAAAGAGGACTCCTTAATAGATTTGTCAAACAAAACTTCCACCTAACAATCTCTCCCAACAACCAAGACAAACTGCTTTGTGTGTATTTTTTTTTTTTTTTAAGTTACTTGCAATATAGCCAGCCATGTATGAATTATCTTAAAAAAAAAAAAAAAAAAAAGGATCGCTAATGCTGGATCCACAAAACATATACTTTTATATTGGACGTACAGTTAACAAATGAGGAGCCAACTTTAATAAAATGATTTTCCCATTAATGGTTTCCCAGAATATTGGTAAATTTCTTCACAGTGTTTATCTTCAAAACCAGAACATTTTGTAGTTATTGAGCATGTATCATCCAGGTCAAAATAGGGTGGCACTCTATCACAAACATGCCACGGATTGGTGGCATCTGCTGCGTTCACTATCGGATCATTCTGTAATAAGGGCATCTATCTCCTGTGAGAACAAGGCAAATATGTGCCCTTACCCAATTCCAAACACAGATCTGCATGGTATATTTATAAAGGGCATCCATCTGTGAGAACAAGGCAAATATGTGCCCTTACCCAATTCCAAACACAGATCTGCATGGTATATATATAAAGGGCATCCATCTGTGAGAACAAGGCAAATATGTGCCCTTACCCAATTCCAAACACAGATCTGCATGGTATATTTATAAAGGGCATCCATCTGTGAGAACAAGGCAAATATGTGCCCTTACCCAATTCCAAACACAGATCTGCACGGTCTATATGTTAGCATATTTCATTAGTGATATTTCAAGTTTAATAGAATAGAAATGTGAATTTGTAACATGCTCAGCACTTCATGCCTGTGACCAGGCAAGCTAGCAGTTGGGCTTGTTCCCATGCAGCTTAGGCCTGTAACAGATTGCAAAAAAATAATAAGGACGAGCAAACAAACCGTGCCGCAGGCGGGGTGTAGTATAAAGACCCCTTAACATGTAACAAAAATGTCCACCAAGAACCGGGAGCTGGAACTAAAAAGAACGGACGGCCTCAAACTGTGTGACGGAAAAGATACATGGAAGGATATTTCCTGTGCACAGGTCATAGACACTTAAATAAACAACAGATATTGAATGCCCTTAAGGTGACAGATGACATGTGATAAGGATTTACCTGTGCTAAGTATTACTCATCATTTCCTACCACGTCATCTTTGTTGAAACAGATTTTTATTCACTTTGTCAAATATCACTGTGTTTTGCGTTTTTGCTTTGTTTGTTCACAGCATCCAATATCACTAAATGTTATATATATATATATAATTTTCTTTTGCTTGTTTGTATATATTACATTCACCGTTCAAACACGTGTACCTTTGGTAGCTATCATTATATATATATTTTTTGCTCACTTCTGAGATATCCACCAACTCCGGTTATTTTACTCGTATCTGTCACCTTAAGGGCATTTAATATCTGTCGTTTATTCAAGGCTCTGTGAACTGTGCGCTGGAATTATCCTTCCGTATATCTAGCGCTGTAACAGACATGGTTTGGAAACAATCATGTGGAATAAGAGGATTGCTTTTCTTGCCTAAAACATGTCACAGTGTTAATTATTTTATTTTATTTTTTTCTTCACCACCCATTCTGTGCAATGCCATAATAACTAAATAAGGAACTAAAAAGGACACTTAATTAGTGTTGAGCGAACCCGAACCGCACTGTTCGGGTTCATACCGAACTTTACAGTTTTTGGACCCCGGACCCGAACATTTCACTGTATGTCCGTGTTGGAGTTCGGCGATTACATTGTATGTAATGCTATTGGCTTTCTATGAAGCGTACTAGAGTCCCCATTCATAAGAATTTCTTACGAACGGGGACTCTATTTCGGTTTATAGAAAGCCAATAGTATTACATGTATTCCATAAGCCGAAAGTCTATAATCCGAACGACATTCGGTTTATAGAATACATGTAATGCTATTGCTATTCTATAAACCGAAATAGAGTCCCCATTCATAAGAATAGGTCAATTGACCTATTTGTATGAATGGGGACACTCACCCACATTTTACTTCATTTTGCAGCCCTCTAGCCCTTTCCAGGACTTTTTTAGAGGCATTTTAGTGGCCAAAAGTTTGGGTCCCCATTAACTTCAATGGGGTTCGGGGTCAAGTTCGACCCCGAACCCGGACTTTTTTTTTCGAAGTTTGGCCGAACCCGAAACATCCAGGTGTCCGCTCAACTCTAATCTTAATACTACAAAGTGACAGAGGAGCCATCATTATTACTGTGCACAGGGTTTTAAGTATGGTTACTTTCCAGGTCTTCTACTTACTTCAGTATCATATTCATGGTCTCGTTTCGATCTTTACCTTGAAACGGTAAAGTGCCGGTGAGCATCTCAAACTGAAAAGACAGCAAAATATATTTAGGAGCCAGTGACTTGCATCGGTTGTCAAGGTAATCCAGTATTATTCCTCCTAACAAAAGCACTAAAAATATACACACACACACACATTTCTTTGCAAATCGCTTGTTCACAAGGGAAAAAAATACTTTCAATGCCAATGGCATCAGAATACAAAAAAAAAAAAAAAGACATTGTTTAAAATAAAAATGAATGAATTGGTGATTATTGGATTTATCTTATCAGATAAAATGCCTTCTCTGCCAGCATGTTCAAGGTAACGTAAGCACTCTGCATTGACCAAACATCCTGTGCACACTACCTCTATCGTGATGTGCGTAAATCATTTATTAAGTTAAAAAAAAAAAATTTTTTCTTTAAAACTTTAAAAACAGAGCCTACAAAAAATGTAAACCATTAAGGATTAACTTACCATAAGGACCCCGAATGACCACCAATCAGCACTCTGCGTATGGCCCCGCCTGTTAACTACTTCCGGTGCCATATACTCTACAGTGCCACAGAACGAATAGGCCTTCTTTTCATGGTCCACGGACTCCTTGCTGAGACCAAAGTCTGGAAAACAAAAAGCATTGCAAAAGTGCCCCCTAACGAAACCTGGAGCAGCCAATGTTCTAACCGCGCTAGACTCATACATGGCAGATAAAAGAAAAAAAAAAAATCTATTAATGAAGACTATTTGAAAACTCATTACTATGCTACGTCTAATTTGATCATAGGGATGCACAAAGCGTGCAACATTTAAAATGTTCGAAGTTGTCAATCTACCAATAAACGTGCATCTCTAAAACGTACTTGCAGCTACATGACTGTGCATGTTCGACTAAACAGAAATGAGGCTTCCGTCGATGAAAAATCTATTAAATGTAGAAAAGGGAAAGGCTTCCATTCAATAGAAACTAAAAAAGGTATTTATTGGTGATAAAGTAGCACGCCAAGACACACCGCATGATATGTAAAAAATACAAACAATGGATGCTGTGATAAAAATGTAAAAAAAAACATTTAAAAAAAACAAACAAAAATAAAAGTGGTCACCACACAAACTCCATATAAGGTGCAGCAGGTTCACTATTGACATGTAGGAGATGCTCTTTTGGTGAAGAGGCTCTTTTGGTGAAGAGGGTACCTACCTGTTAACTTGATATGTCCTGCTTCATCAAGCAAAATGCTGAAAATTAAAATTCACATTCACCAACACACATAACAGGATTTTTTTAGTAGAAAATCAGACATTTAAATAAGCAATAGAGGCATTTATCGTGTTCTTAAAAAGGCATGCAATTCATTCTATGTGAGGCTAGAGAACACAGGAGGCTAATATGTTCACAGGAAGATTGTAACATCCATCATCCTCAGACAGGACTGAGATGATGATGAAACACTGCAGTAATGTTATTGAAGTAGGCCTACCACAGATTTTTATTTCTATATGTTGATTTTTTTTTTTTTAACTTGGTGATCAAAATTGGGGGGGAAAAAAAATGATGTTTATTATTTATAATTTAATCCTCTATTTTTTTGAGGGGACAGGAAGGGAAATTTGACATTCTTATTAGGCAATTTAAAAAGAAAAAAAAAAACCTGACTGACGTAAAAGGTCTGATCCGGTTACAAAAATGTTAATTAAAAACACCAGACTCCGAATTCCCAATCTTAACTGAATGACGGCTCCACTGCACTTTGCTATAGTTTCTCATTGAGGTTAGACTTTTGGCAGCAATGATTGGGAATTCATCTCACGTACCTACCAAGCGCAGATGCACGTGGGATTAAGGAAGCTGATTTTGACCAGTCTAGCTCAGAGCAGTTGCAGTGTCCTGCATTTTCTATCACTTTTTGAACCCAGAATTGATTTTTACAAGTAACCCCCCCCCCCCTAAAGTTACATGAGATTCCTAAAGCTATACGACTACAAATTAACTTCTGTTTAATTGAAAAATTGCACCAAGCGCAGACATTTTAATTTGCTCTGTATAGTGCCATCAGAGGGGCAGACATGTTTTTAGAATCTTGGGTTAGATGAAGAAAGATCTAGCAGATCTGACCCAAGATTCTAAACATGTCTGCCCCCTGAGCTACACAAAGCAAAGAGAGCTCCTTAAAAGAACTTTATTTGTATTCTCTTACATTAAAGTATTTTTGTTAAAAACGTCTACACTTCATACAAATCAAATGTTTTGTAATTTATTCTCAATTCATCGCAATGAGATGTAGAAGTGGATCTAAGTTTAAAAATCTAAGTGTGGATAAAAGAAGTTAAAGAAGTGTTACGTTACTTTTCGGGCTTCAGGTCTCTGTAGACAATCCCCAGGCTGTGGAGGTGATCTAATGCAAGGGCCAGCTCTGCCAGGTAGAACTTCACATCTTCCTCTGTAAACATAACCTAATAAGAACTGGATAGATTTACCTTCTGAGATGTGCATTCAATTCTAACACTACAGTAACAGAAAACGCTCATTGCATGCAACACAAGGTTTCCCTGGTAAACTCCGAAAATCCTTTCACTACATATAATAAGGTGTGACCCAATCAGATGTCGGCAAATGCCGTCTGTCACCCAATAGCTAGTGCAGTAGAGCAAGTGGTGCCAGGAATAGAGCAGGGAGATGGCTAAACCTACAGTAAGTTTATCAAGATTCTTCATGGCAACAGACTAGTGCAATACGACTACCTCAATAGATACCAGACCTAGAGAGCCATTCAGCTGCATCTACAAGAACCCCATGGCAGACGATATCTATATACCCAAACGCATCATAAACATACATTAAGAACATACACTGACAATTTGCTAACCTGAAAAAAATTCTACAGAAAAAAAAAAAAAACTGTTGATAAATAACTACTAGGAATTAAGTATTGGTGTAAATAATCATGTTTAAAACACATAAAGCACCAAAAAGATGTCACTCAAGACAACACTCAAAGGAATATAGAAATGCAGCCATTATTCCGCTCTCCAAGGCTCAAGTCTTGCTCACTGTATTACATATAAACTGGAGAGAGAGATCTCGCAAGCTCTCCAGTGTATCCTTGGCGGAGGTCCCTCTCCCACACGGCAAAGGGTCCTGTCACTTTACAGTGCGGTAGTTTTTATGCATGAGTCCCCCAATGTGTCTCACTGAGTCTACATGTAGTGAAAAGTAGGTCTTTATTAACTTCAGAATAGCTTTCTGTACATCTGGCCAATCTTGAATTCCTTCACAGTGATGGCACTTCCCTACTGCCGCTGGAAGGATATTCAAGGCATCTACTACCTTTTTTTTTTTAAATAATATTTTCCCAAAACTACCAATATCTAATTTCAAAATTTGTCCTGAGGTTCTGCTTATGCAGAGTTTGAGGCCTCCAGGAGGTCATTATGGTCTAATGAATGAGAAGACATCATTCAGATCTATAGAATGTATAAATAATACTTTGCCTTTATAAGCCGAGATGATCATACATATTCAGCAAATCCTGCTCTATATTATGAATCATTTTCTCTTGGTTTTGGATTAACACGGTGGATGATTCATCCAACGCTTATCAAGAAGAGAGAGGTGGGTGGCTTCTAAGTGTTCCAGCCACATATTAACCATTGAGTAAATCACAGATTTCAAAAATGTCAAAATCTGTCTCCAGCAGAGAGCTTTTGGACAAAAAAACCCCAATCCCCATTGTATAAAAATGACTTCCTCAAATGAATGTATCTTACAATGGTGCTGGCTTACTGCATGTGGACAAAACAAAAACCAACAACATTATTTATACGGAAGACTCATTTTTATGTAGCAAGTTTAAAAACCAAGTCTTATATTTATACAGTAAAGTGTATCATGAATCTAGAATCCCCACGATTGGTTTACCAGAGCCACACTGTGTGCGTATTAATTAGGAAGTAAATACACATGCGCACACACACACACACACACACACACAAGAATTAAAACACATCTTCTGAAGGGCTTAATAGCAAACTTGTTTCTGGGTATTATTTCTGTTTAATTAACGATGTAGAAAATTACTACCTCTATTAAAATATCCTGCAATGAATCCCGAACCAGACACAATTAGAAGACTAGGACGAGTCCAAATAACACACGTTATTAAAAGTAAATAGTCAGGGAATGTAAGGTGAGTGACTCACACGCAGGGTGTTTTCTTACTCCACCCTTTAGTAAAGCCTCAGAGTTTACAGAACACTGCTTGGGTCACACCACTGACAAGTCACTTTACATATTCACCATTAATGCAAGAATTCACACTTCCTTCCAGCTCCCCCAACAGTGTACCTAGAACATTTTTTGTTAGTGCTGTATCATATACAGAAACAAATCTCAACTTTGCTCATCTTCCTAAAAATGTGCTTATAACGTGTAGTAGGTTGCCTTAGCAACAGTACTGCCCATTGCTAGTTTTGCGTTATCACAGTCCGCAAAACTGGTTGAAACCACGCCCCCCTGAATCCCAAGTACTTGAAACCGCAAAGGTCAGCAGAGAAAGGCCAGTTTCCATCCCACTAGAATAGAAGTTAATAAAACCTCCATCCAATCCCACCTAGCTCCCACCGTCCTCAAACACTGTATGGAATAAGGAAGCTTACAACTCATCCCAATCTCTGCCCCACTCTCCCTCTAGCCGGTAAGCTTGCGAGCAGGGCTCTCTCCCTCAAGTATCGCTCTGTTCGTGTCTAACTTGGCGTGTAGTTCCCCAGTACGCTCTATACCTGGCGCTATGTACATTTTTGCGGAATGGGATTCTTCTTCACCAAGCTTTCTGAGCAGCTGTCTCATTGCTGGATCAATTTCTCATGGGGCGCTGAACTGAAGGTTAGTATTAATTTATGTCTGGGGTCACTTTTTGGGTTAGTATTTCGGGTTACGCATCGGCAGTTCAGCACCAAAACGGCCGCACAGAACGGTCAGCGGTGTAACATCCGCGATGAAAATACTGCTCTGAAAAAGTGGCGTAGAACAGTCATAGAGCCAAATGTTGGCGCTACATAAGTAAATGCTAAATGTAAATGGACAGTAATGGGCGCACATTTATCTTAATTTAAAGGCATCGGTGAAATTCTTTTCCGTGTATAACTACAGGTGAACGGTAATTTGTATTACAATAAAAGTACATTTCATATAGACAAAAACCATAGAGCAGAAGACAAGAACAGAACTTGAATAGTACAATCCGAACCTTCAATAGTCAAAAACAAAAATATAAATTAAAATCAGATAGTTACCTCTTTGGATAACCGTGTGAATACATCTCCACCCCTGAGAAAATCCAAAATCAGATATAATTTTCCTTCAGTCTGAAAGGCTAAATAAAAAAAATTAATTCATTTTTTTATATGTACTTTTGAAGAAGAATAAAACACGTTACTCACTGTCCTAGTTGCATTAGAATAATGTACCTGCTGTACAAACATCAACATTATTACTTGTTCCTGGAACATCCAGAAGAGGCATTGGACGTTTTGTAAGCTTGAATTCCAGGCTATTTATACAGTGCTTATAACAGAAAAAGACAGACACTCACCGTAGTGCAACTTAACAATAAAGGGATGATTTACTTCCACAAGAATGTCTCGCTCCATCTTTGTACGTACTCGGTCTCTCACTGAAACAATAATATTACATTGCAGGTTTTAATAGATCACAAAAACAAAAAAGGTTTCATAACAGTGCTACGCTCCTCTGGAAGTGCCAACACTCGTCAAAATGCACAAGTCACTGCAAATAATGTGGGATTTACAACAATGCAATTTTCCAAAGACAGGCCAATTCATTGCTAGAGGAGCTATTTAACAGGACAGCTGTACCAACAAATGAACTTGTGTTTGGTTGAAAGATATCAAGTGTAGGCCATTTTACATAGAAATGTTTTAAGGAAAGAATACAAATAATGTACTTTATTGAGCCCTCTTGTCTTCATATAGCTCTAACAGGGGGCAGACATATTGTTTAGAATCTTGGGGCAGATCCTCATTCATCTGCATGAAGGTTAATGCAGAGCTGACCCAAGATTCTATCCAACATGTCTGCCTCCTAATAGAGCTACATGAAGTGATCAATAAGGTGCTTTTTTGTATTCTTTCATTAAAGCATCTCTGTACACACCATCTACACTTGATGTAATCTTTCAATTAAACACAAGTTATTTTTTTGCCTACAGTTGTCCTTTAATGTGTACCAACTATACAAAAACACTCCCTAGAAGCCCATTTGATTTCAGGATGTTGATGCCTTGGCTGGGGATAATTAAAATAGGATTTTAACTTCAACTTGACATCCGAGGGCCTAACACAAAAGGGCGGAGTGTATTTGGACATGGTGGTTTGTACAGTAAAGATAAATAGTAACATACTAATCGGAGTGACTGACAGTTAACATATGCTTTTACATTCCTCTTTGTATAGTATTGTGAAGAGCAAGTTATTTTTTCTAATTTCTATCAAATAAATATCAGGCCTGCATCATCATACCGGAGAGGTGTAAACCCATTAAAGCAATACAGATTGATGTGAGGCATGATCAAGTTAGAATAGCCCAAAAATAAGGCTATGGGCTGGAACGAGGGTGGCTAATGGAGTCAAGGGAAGCATAAAAGATACAGAGAAAGCATGCATGTGGATTCCACAGCTAACAAAGCATCATCGCTGTAACACACGACTCAGCAGAGGGTTTAAAACAGAAACTCGGGAGAAGTTATTAAGGGGGATAAAATGAAAATAATGCAAGGTCTAGACAGCAGAGGGGTTGGAAAATGTATCCCCAAGATTCCCAGTTTTATTCTGGGGAAATTATTTCACCTGCGATTTAAAAGCTGGCACAAAAAAAAAAAATGTAAAAATTGCAAAACTAATATACACAGACTTATTCCATTTAGTCCAATGTCTAACTGTATAGAACTGGAATTTGTTTTGTCCCATTGAATTTTGGGAGGTGTATGTGATTAAGGGGAAGGGTTAGAAGCTTCCATTGCATGTTACAGGTGTATTTATTAGTAAGGACTGTAAGGGTATTCCAGTGATTGTGAGACTCTAGGAGGAAGCCGTGTTCCTCCATAAAATAAACACATTATTACACACCATGCAATTAAAAAAAGCATTACAGGGGAAGGGCGATAAAACACACATTAATCATTCATCATTGGTTTTATACAATGTAAAGTGCCAGCAGGTGGCACCTGATTGATAGAGCTGCTCTGCTTGTGAGAGTCGTTACATCTGCAGAGTGTTTTGTTTGTAGATTAAAGCGAGAGCCATTCACAAGATGTAAACATATTCAAGTTTACCCAGCTAACTGAGCATCATGGTATAGGTTGTCCACAAAAAAAACGACGTGCCAAGGTTATCCATTGCTGAACTAGAAAGTAAATAACGGTGTAGAACAAAAACTAAATACGAGAAAAAGTGTAAATACAGAATAAAATCTGTGAATACACACTCAATACATTCCCAAATACCCAAAAGAAGAGAGACAATAAGGCTAAATAAAATGTAAGCACTTGTGTGAATAAAACACTTAAATATAGTGCAATAGAAGTACTTGGAATAAAGTGCAATATAGGCTGAAAAAAGTAGTGGAAAAATGATAAATATCAATGTGGCAAATCTAACAATAAAAATAAACTGATAATAGAACAAATGTAAATATTACAATATCATGCAATAGAATGATACAAAATAAATAAAGTCCAAAAAATAGTCTTCAATAGCTTGCTCCAAAAGAATGTGTAACCTGAAAGAAAATAAAACAAAAAATAGTGTGTACCATAAAAATAGGTTTAATAGCGCATAAAAAAAAGTAACTTACAAGATACAGTGGAAAATAAGACGAATAGCGAAAAATGAACTGCCAATGTGCAGCCTTCTCTCTTCAAACGAAGCGCTGGTGGTGATAAGCCGGCCGACTAGTCACCGTGTAGATGGAAGGAGGTAGCGGAGTTGAAGAAGAGGCTTGGAGTTCATGAAACGCTTAAAACACTCCCACCCTACGCGTTTCGTGATGGACGTCACTTCCTCGGGGGCGAACTAGCGACTAGTCCGGCCGGCTTATCACCACCAGCGCTTCGTTTGAAGAGAGAAGGCTGCACATTGGCAGTTCATTTTTCGCTATTCGTCTTATTTTCCACTGTATCTTGTAAGTTACTTTTTTATGCGCTATTAAACCTATTTTTATGGTACACACTATTTTTTGTTTTATTTTCTTTCAGGTTACACATTCTTTTGGAGCAAGCTATTGAAGACTTTTTTTGGACTTTATTTATTTTGTATCATTTTATTGCATGATATTGTAATATTTACATTTGTTCTATTATCAGTTTATTTTTATTGTTAGATTTGCCACATTGATATTTATCATTTTTCCACTACTTTTTTCAGTCTATATTGCACTTTATTCCAAGTAATTGCACTATATTTAAGTGTTTTATTCACACAAGTGCTTACATTTTATTTAGCCTTATTGTCTCTCTTCTTTTGGATATTTGGGAATGTATTGAGTGTATTCACAGATTTTATTCTGTATTTACACTTTTTCTCGCTTCTTCAAGGTATAGTGTAGTATACCTATACACAATCCCATCCAGAAAAGATCTAACTGTTGTTTCCTGCCCTCCTTTCTATTCCCATTTTTGGGGGTAGTCCCTTTCGCATCCATAAAATCTAAATACGAAGCAATTAGCAAGCTTGTTTTCCAGCTTCAAGTCTAGGTCACAAACATTATCTCCGAGCCAAAATAGGCGGTAAAGACATCATACCGCCTGAAAGTAGCGATATTAGTATCACAAGGTTTAGCGGATCTCCCCAGTACTGACTTTTGCTTGGCTGATTCGTGTCATGCACATCAGTTTCGCCTGCCCCCTTGTAAGATTCACACAATTCGCAGAATTCATAAATCGATATGCTTTATGGCAATTTAAGCATCACAATGTAATACATTCTTTACAATGGAGATAATTATACAATACAGCTATCGTGGCAATGAGTGGACTGGCCACCAGCAGTGTCTGCTCGTCGTGGGAGATCACTAGTCAAGTGAGGTCTCAAAATAAAAAATATACAACATTGAGCTACAATTAAATGAAGCCTGATCTGTTGTTCCTCTACCAGCAATGGGGGTCAGATCAGATTACAGAGGGTCCTGTGCCCTCGCATGCTTTTCCTTGATAATAAACAGGGATCACCTTTAAGTGAGGCCTTTTTCAACACTTTCATTGCATAAAGTTGTCCGGCGTCTGGTCCGATGATTTTTCTTACAAGGAAAACCTATCAGAAAAGAAACCCGTCGTTAATTAAATTCCTTTGTCAGCGCTCGGTGTGGGTACAATCTAGTCCAATCATGCTTTATAATGCATGGTTCTGGTCAGATTTAATATAAGATTGTGTACTACAGGGCTACACACACACATTGTGAGATTTAGTTATCAAATGGACGTATTAAAGATGCCGATTATCTTCCGTGAGCCCACACTCTTCACAAAGTTGCAAATAATTTACAGAGAGAAGTTAGGAGCCGGCAGCAATGGCCCCCTGGTTCCTGGGGTGTGTTGCTCTCTGGTATACAAGAGATAAATAGTTGCCAGTATTCCAATAAACTACACACTATACTGACTTTAAGCATTTTGTATTGTGTATGAAACGAAATTTTTTAACACTGCTTAAACATTTTAAACAGAAATGCTCGGCATAGCTCTATCAGGGGGGATACATATTTAGAATCTTTGCTCTGCATAGCTCTATCAGGGGGCAGACATGTTGCTTAGAATCTTGGGTCAGACCTCCCTTAATTTGACCCAATAAGGTACTTTATTTGTATTCTGTTATTAAAGCATTGCTATATAAAATGTCTAGCAGTTACACAATATTTCAATTAGTTGTTTTTGTCCACAATTGTCCGTTAAAAGGGGTTTCGATCACACAAATAGAGCCTAGATAGGAGTATGTATAAATCTCTATAGAAATGCTACATCAGACAAATGTATTCCGCTCTATAAATACCGATAGAGAATCTTACATTTATATATTGGCTTAACATTGGTACAATACATTACAAACTATAAAACCATAAAGAGATGAGCAGTCTTTCAGCTCCAAGTCCCGATCATTGTGGTTTTTTTTTGTGCCCAGATCATTGAGATGCTGTAATAATGACACATATTGGGTTAGCTGGAACCAAAGCAAGATATGCATAGAGATTTGGGAGAGACGCCAGTAATCAGCGAGAGTGGAGAGAGTGTGGGCTGCCATGTCTTACTTTTCCGAAGGATCCTTGCCCAAGAACTTTGAGCAGCTCAAACTGTGCGGGGTCCGCTTTTTCACACCCTTCTTTCACGTGGTTGGTAATTGGAATCTCTTTAACATTTCCTTCATCCTAAACAAAAAAAAAACAAGAGGATTGAAATCCCATTTAAAAGTGTTCGTTAAAAAAAACACAAAAACCATTTGATGACATTCGGATCTCTGAAATCATGTCATTATTTGTCCATCAGTTGCTCCCAAAAGTGACTTAAAATCCTTTCCAACTAAAAAAAAATGTTCCCAGACACGCACTGTGTCCCATAATCCAACACAAAGGGCCTGCTACCATGAATAAGGCACAGATGATGAGTAAATAAAGAGCAATGAAAGAAACGCGGTTTCATGAAAATTAACAGAATTTTAGAACTATTCAAATAGGACAGTGATGGGGAATCTATGGCACAGGTGCCACGTGTTGCACTCAGGAGCCTCTGACGTGGCACTTAGTATCTGAGTGCATGGTTACCACCATCATCATACATGGAGGTGAGTGGAGCCCACGGGGGGCACAGTGAGAAGGAACAAAAGAAAAGGGAACAATAAGAGAGAAAAGGGAAAACTAAAATGAGTCTGCAAAGGAAATGGGAAAGGATAGAATAATCTCAGGGGAAATGGCACTTTGAGATCTTTAACTTGCTATCCTACAGAACAATGGGCACTACAAACATTAGCCATCATACTTTATAAAAAGACAAAATAATATAAAAAAAAAGACAATAGATGACAAAACATCCGGTTTGATAAACAGCCCTAGGATAATTTTAGATGTTATTTCAAGTAATGTAAACAATTCACATAGGTCGTTTTTAGGTAAATCGTACACACAGAGGAGCAAAGCTGGAACAGAGGAAATCGTGGTCAGACGTAGAAATAGCCGGTGGTACAGAACACTCGGCATCACAATTAATAAAATCCAGGAGAAGCTGCTATCGTGGGATACTAGGTCCATGACATGTAAAAAGCACTATCATTGAAATGTAACCTGTTAGAGAAGCGATAGCCTGCAGTGCCACGATGGTTTTATGTGTTAGTGGCTGTGTTTGTGCCTTTGGATATCTACGGTACTAGAGGAAGCCAGTTCCATTGGTGACGGGCGACAAAACCAGATGCACATTGAGGATGACAGGTGTAGAAACCGATAAGCAGACACACTAACGAAAAAACTGAAAATGTGGTGGGGCAATCATGGTGCCGAAGAGATCATGTGTGAGCACTGAATACTACCCTGCTTCCTAGTAAAAAAAATATATATCAGTACTTCTATTTTATTTTTTTCAATAAACCAGGGTCAATCGTTCCGGAGACTGGAACGTTGATGTCTACCTGCAGATAAATAATAATAAATAATCCAGTCGGTATTTGTATCTATGTGATTGCGTTTGCACTGAATTTTATACAAGGAGTGCAGTCTACACTCTTTTCGCATCATATATATTATTAATTTCTCTCTCTGTTTACTAAGAATTTTATCTTGGGACAAGTTCTGAGGAAGGCGCCTAGTGACCTACACACCGCGTATAATCAGACAGCGAAGACGCCATTTGCAAGCTTTTCAGCTCCCATAGTGCCATAAACTGCAAAGTTAATTTCGGACACGTAAGCAAATAAAAATAATTGGAGTTACTAGTTATTTATGAGGACACTGGGTGTCGGCTGGCACGATGGCGTGAGTTCAGTATCCGGACGGGCGAGGAGAAGCATCGCTATACTTACATAATGTAGCAAGGAATCTCCTTCATCCATTGGCTCATCCAGCATCTTCATACCATTCAGCTAGAATAACAGAAGTTGCAAATTGTTAATATACAATATTACATTTTGGGTAAAAGGAACACACACACACAAACACACTAAATTTAGCACCAAATGTATTGTTTTAAATGACATACAAAAAAAAAAGGAATAATATGCCACTTATACCAAATAAAATAGTTGAAGGTTATTTCACACAACTAAATGCAATTATTTTTCCTTTAAAATCGACAGAGCTGCAGTATCAGAGCTGGATAATAAGGTCACAAGGGAAAAACAAACAAACCTTCTCTAACCATTATATATTATGCCTTGCATTAAGGACCAGTGATATGTAGAGGAGGAAGGACTTAACATGTTCATTGCACAAAGGAAGCACAATAAAGGATTTGCACAGCACACAAGCAGGCACTCAAAGGGTTAAACGTTTTCATATTCTGGACAGATTTCCTTGTGTTAATTCTTTAAGAGGCGGCTATGGACTAGAAGAACTGGGATAACGTCTCTGGTTATAGCATAACCATATTGCAAACAATTAATGTACTTCTCAAGCCCCCTTGCAATGCAATGGGGTCTGGCCAAATGTCTGCTGATTTTAGGAGCAACAGAAACTAATTTAAGAGCCAGGGAAATGGAACTTACAGTGTCCTATGTGAAACAACAATCAAAGTTCAGAGCGTGCAGTGGAGATTTTGGGTACTATGACTTTGGGTGAATGTCTCAAATCTTCAGGCTTACAGAGGGGGAGGGGGGATCCCAAACCAGCAAGAGAGAGTAGTAAATAAGATGAACGCCACCAATGCCATGCTTATCACGAGCAGCTGAAAACCTTACAAGTCGAAGGCACTTTGTAAAAAAAACAAACAAAAAAAAACCCACCAGCTAGCTTTCAGTGTAAAAAAGCAGTCACTCTACCTCCCCTACACTTAAATAAGGTGCACCCTTCCAAATACACATATGGCCGCCCCCTCTCTGGAGTTGTAACGGAGTGGTTAGTGTCTGTAATAAGTGAAGTCTAGAGAGTACTGATTAGATACAGGGTGATTAACATTTTGCAGTGGTTATAACAGTTGTAAAGTGGGGGGGGGGGGGGGGTATGCAAGAATGCCTGGGATACATAGATCCGAACGAAATATTAAAATCTATTTAATTTAAAAAAAAAAATGTGTCCTCTTAATGGTACTGCAGGTAAGATCTGTGTTTAGGGGACCTAGTCTTTCATTCCATAGGAAGACTGCCCCACAGATTGGTGGCAATAAGCAACACACCGTTTTAAAGACAGGCAGGATTTGGGCTCTGGAACTGATCCAAGAAAGCAAAGCAGAGGGGGAAGCACTGCAGAATACCAACATGTGCCAACATGCAGAGGGAAATATTAATTAAAAGGTTAAATATATTACATCCAAAAAAAAAAGGGTGAGGCCATGTGTTACTAGGGAATTAGCTACAGGAATCACCTTACTATTTAAGAAGGTAATAATTATCCAAATGATCTCCACCCGTCAACACATACGGGAAGATGTTAAACCATCTGCCACTGCAGCCTGTGTGTGACAAGGTGCACAGGTCGGCTGAGATTACTTGGGATCTGTGTTATATAGAGGACATCCAAGCACACGATGATAACACACCAGGAGATAAAAGTCCCCAATTACTAGTTTCTTTTGATGTAGACACTTAAAGGTTGTGTTCAGATACTTTTATCAGAAAACACTTGACATGCAGTTCAAAGCTATAGTGGAGGTCCGAGTGGTCTTTTACCGATAGAGAGCGGATCGGGGGGGGGGGGGGGGGGAATGGGGGTCTGTGTGACTTTGGAATTGCTCACAAATACTAAAGAGCAGAGGGTGAAATAAAAATAAAAAGACTATTCACAACAAGCCTGAGGGGGCTTGACCGGCTGACCCTTTCGGATTCTGAGCTCCGACGCTTTCCCAAAACCTGACCTGTTCACTAGGTTCCACAATAAATTGCTGGTATTGTAGTACTTTTTGTCCAAGTATTACAGGAGCAGCCACTGTAACAGAGATGGCTTGACTTGGATCTAAACAAGATTTGCACATTATAACCATCTAGCACAAAGCTCGAAAAATATTTGGGGCAATTCAGGAGCCAGCCTGGTCATTTTGTAGGAGCCAAGTAGGTCGTTTCACATAGAACTCTATGGAATTACGTTAGGAGCCAGAACTAGGGATTGTAGCAGCATGAATCCCTGGCTCCTTAGATTGATCAAGCCCTGCTCAATTTCATCTTCAACAAACCATATTACAAGCAATATCACACGGCAAAAAAAAAAAAAAAATGGCAGCTTTCTTATATTATTACGTGTATGAATATATGTAGTATTTGTATATTTAAAATAAAAAATACATTTAAAAAAAAGTTGCAGCTGTGTAATCCAGGGCTTGAAAAAAATGACAGAGGCCATGAAGACACTATGAAGAAGATCTAGAAAATCACAGGTGCCTCCTAAATATGCATCTCCCTGATCCAGAAATCTCTTAAAGGACAACGGTTCAGTAAAAAATAAGTTCGGTTTTACTGATAGGTTGCATCAAGCGTAGATATTTTAAATATAAAAATTCTTTATTGAAAGAAAACAAATAAAAATATCTTATTGAGCCATCTGTACCTGTATAGCTCTATCAGGAATCTGACATTAACCATAATCATTGTTGGCTCAGATGGATCAGGTGAAGGAAGATCTGATCCAAGATTCCTGCCCTGATAGCACTCTACAAGCAAAGAGGGCTCAGTAAGGCGCATGCATAATCTGTCCGGTCTCTGGGTCTCTATTTGTATTTATAATGCCTCCACTCCATGCAGATTCTTTTTTCCCAGATAGTTCTCCTTTAACATTCATATCAATGTCAGTCTTTTTTGTATACTTTTTTTTGGTTTAACAGCATTTTAAAAATTAAAACACACCAGGACATAAATATTTACAACAAAATAGACAAAACAAAAACTCATTAACAAAAAAGTACATAAACATATGAAATGGAACAATAAACAAATCGATCCCGAGATCTTAGAACAACCGCAAGAAACATTTCTTGGTTTTAAAAAATGAGAATGTAGACCGGATGGGAGGTTCTGAATAGTCTCTAGATACAGGTTCACAGCTTAAGCAGGTAAAAAGACAGGTCTCAACGCTATTCAATAGGGGTTGTGTATACAGGTAGCATAAGCAAAGAAAAAAAAAAAAAAAAAATTGTATTTATTTTTTTAAAAGTGATCTAATGAGCAGTTTCCACAGTGGCTACTGAACTTTACTGCTTCACAGGTGCACTTTCATGCATTAGATATATTATCCTGCAATGGCTCACTCTTTTGTGTTTAATTCTGGGTTTTGCAGACATGCTGTTAGCTCCATTCGTCATGCGGTATTTGCAGAGAACGTCTGCTGTGTAGAGGTCAATAGACTTTGTAGCATTTCGATAAACACTGCTGACAAACTGGAATTGAACTATAAAAAGGGCTGGGAGGAATAGGAGGAGATTATAAACCGGATCAATGGGTTTAAATAAAAACTACACAAGTGACCTTTCCAGAGCATCACCTAGAACTTGGATTAGTACAGATCAGAAATTATTAGCAATATGTCCATATATATTACATACACACTATACAGTAGAAACAAACGCCGACAAGAAAGCCTACATTTCCTTATCCAGCAGGGGTTTTGGCTGCCAGCTTTACAGGTATTCCCTGCTGAATTGCTAGAGAGCAAAGATCTGTGCTGCCTGCAGTAGATGACATTTCCTATGATGCCAAGCTAGCTTTTGGCTGGCTGAGCATAGGAAAACTATGACATCTCTAGCCACACCTAACCAAAATGTCAAAATTCCACATTTGTAGGCTTCAGCATACATACACGTTGCCCTATTACCTGCCTCAAAAGCCGGCGGGGGGGATGGAGGGGTATACAATGGACTTGGTAGCACTCCAAATTTAGCAATACATATCTTTTTCTGGGGATGCAGTAAATGAGAAAGAAGAAAATGACAGCTAAACACAAACACCACAGAAATGTTCAACACAGCCATGGTCCAGCACGTTACAACGTTGGCAAACAGTCCAGTCATGAAGGGTTTAACATTCGGCACTTAGATAAAAAAAAAATCATTTTTACTTTTCATATCTTGCTCCAAGGATCACACCATTACTACCACTACCCAAGAAATCCAGCCCACAGCATGTAGTTTTCAGTAATCCCACAGTATTTAACGCAGGAGCCAGCCTGGTAACTCTTAAAAGCAAGCAGTAGGGGTCCCGAGGATTTGACAAGTGTTCGCAAAAAACGTTATTTTTTTTAATTAAAAGTTTGCATCAAATATACCAATTTTAAATAGAAACGCTTTAATAACAGAAATAAAAGCACCCTCTTGAGCTCGCCTTGCTCCATGCAGCTTTATCAGGGAGCAGACGGAAAAAAAATATTCTAAACAACAGATAGAGTGATGTGTAGTAAAGAGAGCTCAATTAGGTACTTTATTTGTATTCTTTCATTTCATCATTTCTATTTCAAAAGCCTACAGTTGATACAATCTTTCAATTAAACATTAAAAAATGTTTTCTTTTAAAGCAAGAACACCAAAAATAGGCTACAGTTTTGCCAAATGACAAGACAGACATAACACTGTCCAACAATTATGAGCTTTTAAATACCACCATAAAGAAAAAAGCACCGACTTAGCACCGAGCTGAAGGATCTATTGGCAGTTCGGTAGAGAATTCATTTGTGGCAATTTGGAAAAATGGTGCAGTTGCTATAGAAACCATGGGAACGATCCTGTCGACTGCTCCTCTTTCAGAACTCTGCACCAACCCTGCTCTTTATAAATAACCCCATCCAAGAATGATCACTGATCAACACACCTGACGATGTAGGCCGAGCAGAGCGGTGACAATCCAAGCGGAGCAGATGTCTTTCTAAATTAGATTTGTCAAGACGAATGTAGAGATCAGTACATCACACCCGCCTTGGAAAGAGGTCAGGTTTCTACGCCTCTCGCATGCAACAAGTCACTGGCACATCCACACCCAAAAGCTTGAATGTATATAATTTTCGGGAGGTTAGGTGACTAAGACAAAATTCAAATAAGTCAGCACAAGTTCAAAGAAAGAGTGTGAATTATCTGCAGCGTTTTAATTCAAAATCACCCACATTTAATAATTATTATTATCGTTCAGCAGAACTATTCCTACATCATCCCGAAACTCTGCGTGCGCTTGACAGGTTTTACTGATGTTCATCAGTACAGTAGGAGATTTGAATCAGGGGACAGATCATATAACAAAAGCATGTGGACCGTGCATTTCCTGCTAGGGGATACACAGGTAATGTCAGCAGGGGACACCTTGCAATTGTTGAAACGTTTAGAAACTCCATATAATGAGCAGATAGTGGAAAGGTTACTGAATTGGGGGGGTGGGGGGCCAGGTCGATATAAGACTCGGACCCTAGGAATGCAAAGTGTTAGAAAATTGATACTTGGAATGAGTCGGTTTCCTACTTTTTGTACAGTTTTTATACAACGTTACTCTTGCCTAAGGAAACATCTAACTGGCCCCCGGACAGTTCTGTCTCGGCCTTAAAGGGACTGTATAACCTAAACGTTGTTTTTACTGTGAATGTAGAGAATAAAAAGGGGTTGAAAATCACCTGTGTTAGCAGAACTGCAAGTTTTTAAGGAGAGAAAGGGGTTTTAAATGTGTCTGTGGAGTCTCCGGCTTATGACATCACCGGTCACTTGATCTGCAAATGACACATTTCCCACTGAAAACCAGTTAATTTGCATATCAAGTCACAGGCTGATACCACCTGTAGGTGGATGGCATGCAGATCTACCACTGCTGCCCTGATCTCTACTGGGATGACTAATCAATAGTTATAACGTAATCTTAATAATCTTTTCTTCCTCGCGCTCTGTCCTTTTACCACGACAACCATTAGGGTCAAAACCGCTACGATTGTAACTCACTGACCAAGCCCAATATCTTGTATTTCAATCGGCTCTCTTTCCTCCGCCCACACCCCAGTCCCTCCTCTTCCGACTTCCTGTTGTTTAGTCCCTTGCCAAATCCTATGACATTGCAATCACTTGCCCCTTTCTCAATAAAGAGACTGCCAAAATCTTAGTGCACGTGCTTGTGAGCTCTCATCTCAACGTCTGTTATAGTATCCCGATTGGCCTTCTGCTCGGTCACATTCCCTGCAATCTACTCAATATGCAGCTGCCAGGCTCATCTTTCTCAATCACGGCTTCACATCAGCTGCTCTGCAAAGCCCTCCCTCAATAACGATACTACCCAGTGTGATGGGTACCTTCCAACCTCATCACCTTTTTCCACTCGCACCTGCAAGTCTTTTCATGGGCTGGCCGCCCCGACTACAGAAGCTGCTTCCGAAGAGCATGCAGCTCAGACTCTCTCTTTACAGAAGCTTACTGTTCATCCCACTAGAACACCCATTAAGTAGCCTCTGACCAAACCCACCTCACTTCCAACTGTCCTCAAATACTCATGTCTCCTTCTAGATTGTAAGCCTGCGAGCAGGGCTCTCTACCTCATTTATCAGTTTGAATCTGTTCATCTAATGCATCACGGCGGTCCCTTCTATGCTCCATATACCAAGCGCTACACACACTGTTGCCGCAGTACAAATAAGTGTTCATTTAATGTTCTAAATTAACAAGATTTTTATTGGAAATGTGCTTATCAAGCACCAAGGTGATGTCACAAACAAGAGAAACCACAATTTAAAAAAAAAAAAAAAAATAATCCTATGCATTTACGTGCAATTCTGCTAGCATAATGTATATATATTTTTTTTATGCTCTACAGTCACTATATAAAACAATATTTAGGTAACAGAGTTCCTTTGATAGCATTGGGGATTTAAATGTAATATAGTCGCTAAATAGCCTGTTCAAATTTGCGTCACCCAAAATCCTTGGAGGAGCCAGGGATTTCTGCAATATTATAACAAAAACAGAGCGTCACTGAACTAGAAGCAATAAACCAAAAGCTTATATTTAAGTAGAACAAATTATTTGTAATATAAAAGAAGTCATATGACCAGAAGCATCATTAACACATATTATTGATCATGTTTGTCACAGGCACAAGTATCAAGTGATTATTGTGGTAATTGGTACTATTCACTTCAAAGCACAGTTGACTTGGCCATTAGACTATTTATAACCAAAATAGCAATAAGGTAATGATAAACGGAGCATATTACAAGGTACTTCTGACCCTGTCACACAAATACATCCCTATTGCACTCCAATGAGGAATGGTGCGCTGTACAAGAGCACAGGATGGGCTCTGGCACGGACTTGCAATCAGCTGTATACACAAAAAAGCGCAAGTTATAGGTAGCGGGGGGAGTATGACCTCTGTACAAAATGTCCTGTACTTAAAGTCTCCAATGATAAAATTAAAGAAGTATGTTGTTCCTTAAATATTCTATATTAAAAATTTGATTTTAAACACAAAAAAAAACTGCAGTAGCAAAAACAACATTTGTAACGCTAGACAAAAACTATAATGTGCCTGGAAATAATGCATTTCCCGAGCTCGTTCATTTCCAGCGAGAGTTCCTGCCGGATTCTCACAGCGTCAGCGAAATAAATTGGAGTTATTCTTATCACATGCTATGGTATAGGCGCATATTACACTTGGAACGTGTAGTCAGACCTCGTTTCTGCTCCATCACTAATCTAGCTCGCTGACAAAGGGAACCAAGGGGAAAAAAAAGAAAAAGATTCAGCAAAAAAAACAAAAAACGACCACTGCTGCAATCCAGATTCTCAATCACTGCAATAACAACTTGTTTTGTAGGTATGAACTTTGCAAAGAAAGAATATAAAAAAATAAAGGATTTATGATAAAACAGAGAAAGAGATCTTCTCTGTAGGTTGTCATTTTTGGGGGGCAAATTGCATTACTTCTTCGTTTTGCACAGTGGAATACTGGGAGCAATAAAATTCTGAATGGCTTCTGGCAGCATCTACGCTTCTTAGAGAGAATAGAGCTTAAATGTCCACAATAAACATTAACATACTCATAATTTTATATATTTGTAAACACGACACAACCAGACATGTAACAGCCAGGTTTAGGTATATAACCAAGATTACGATATGTAGGAAAGCATTTAAAAAATCTGGAAGGACTCAAATGGTATATCATTCAAAATACTTAAAAGCGGGCAGTATATATGTACCTTACTTTTTGCAATTTGGAAAGAAAAAATACCCATTAACAAATGTAATCTGACCCAAGAACCCAAACAACATGTCCGCCCCCTAATAGAGCTTGTATAGAGCAAATAGGGCTCAATAAAGTAATTTATTTGTATTCATTCATTAAATGAATTCTATTTAAAAGGACTATACCCGATGCAAACTTTCAATTAAATAAGAGTTCTTTTTTTTTTTTTACCTACAGCTGTCCTTTAGGAACCATAATGCCATGACCTGTCCCTGGGCCTTTAGAAGTTAAAATATACTACTGTAAACCATAATAGGGCCATAAATAAAACTGCAAAGCTCCAGAGAGGGCTGTCTGGAGGCTACACGTGGTATGTAGGGAATGTTGCCCCTGAACGGCAATGGACATCAGCGCAGTGGAAGCAGTATGTGGGGTGTGTGTCCAAACACGCAAGATAAATACTGATGTTAAAAGGGATCTTCTCACACACACACACACACAAAGGTACACGACAAGCAGAGAACGCACAGACCATCTCACATAAGGCTTAAAGCTTTGTTCAAAATAAAAAAGGGACGGTGAGAGCCAGGGTGGATGGAGATTTTTTTGTGGTATTTAAGGATGGGTTCCCCTCCTCTCAGGTACAGGTGAACCAGAGATAAAGGAGTCTCTATGATTGTACCTCCGCGAGTGAGAGTACGAATTAAAACTCAGTCGTTTTCAAAACCTTCAAGGTGTTCACAATAAAATATATTCGTCCAGAGCACACGCATATAACCAGAGAGAGTATACATTTATTTACACCGCTAATGAAACAAGGCGTCTCTAGCAAGACCTTTTATCTTCGCAAACTGGAACGTGGCATTTAACTAGCGGGGGGGGGGGGGGGGGGGGGAGAGGGACATAATCTAACGCTCTACCCACAGATCTGCGTGCGCGATAACGGTGTGAATAAAACCAGAGTGGCCGGGGAAATCTGAGAAAGAAAATACACCAAACAGAAAAAGGCTGGCTTCATTCAACAGAGAGATGAAAAAGAAAGTAATATGTGCACTTTGTGTATAGACATGCTAGTAAAAATGTAAATAAACCAATAGGTTCTACACATTGATAAAAGGAGATCGATTATCCGCCCTGGTCACTATATAAATGCAGCTGGCCATTTTAATTTGTGTAAATAAAAAACACTTTATTCTTAATCTAAATGACTTGGCAAATGACATATTAGAATAGTTATCAGTTTTCCGTTAAGTCATTTAGAACAATAAAAAAAAAATTATTTACACAAATTAATACCATGACCGCTGCAGTCGCATGTTAATGTAAAAACACAGAACTCAGCATCGGGGGGCATGGATACAAGATGGCGCAAAGCTGGATTGCCAATAGTGGCGTTATCTCCATGGGCG